>CAJVRN010000126.1:1062500-2262500 GCA_911728415.1 Lagocephalus sceleratus
CGGCTGATCCGAGGTCAGCCTGCAGCAATTTTCTCTCAAACCCGCCTGAAATGCTGCTAAACATCGCACGATGTCGTCGAAGGGGTCGCGGCGGCGGCGGCCCAGCCGAGGTCCAGGTGAACGGCGCTGCCTCGCTCTGGCTGAGCACCTCGGATCCACTTATGTAAATAAACCGAATGGAATACGACGTCCTGCAGTCACACAATATGCGGCACTGCGTCAGGGTAATTTATATTTTTACTCCTGTTGAATCATCATCAGGCCCCTTGTGGTACCGCGGTAACACCGCCGTTCCCATTTGTAGAAAAGGACCTTGGGATTTTATTCATTACTCCCTTTTTTTTTTTTTTAAACTACACCCGCTGTCGTGCATCGCCGGGCACGGCCATCCATCACGATACTTGAAAACAATAAGATGTCAACAAAATTGCCCTAAATGGTGCAGAACTACTAATGTGTCTGTGGTGCTTAATGGTTTTACAATGGGCATAAATTCAAGTGATTTACTGTGTTACATAAGGGCCATTTTGACCACATTTATTGTGTTCTTCAGACAAAACATTATATCGCGCGGCGCAAATAACAGTCGGGGAAGAGGACCGCTGGTTCACGGTGTAACGGTGGCTGATAATGAAGCAGAGTTGTGTTTACGGTAGATCTTATATATTGTAGCTGCCCTGATATTTCATGAGTGTAATTCTCATAATTGACTAATAAAAGACTGAACAAAGCTCCTCTCCTCCTCTCCTCTCCTCTCTACCCCTCATCTCTTCCTCCCCTCCTCCCCTCCTCTCCTCTGTTATAGGTCAGTGATCCTGTCATTAACATATTTTCTTGTGTAGTGTTTTGTGTTTCTCTCCCCCTCCTCTTCCTCTCTCCATTTCCATCTACAGGTATCATTGACCCCATAGTTTTCCATTGACCTGCTGACCTCTGACCCCTCTGACCCCACCCCCCCAGCTCTAGCTTTGATTGCTAATTATAATTCATCTATTTACATGTATGATATATGTGCCTATTCTAGCCTTCTTTATGCAGCAGGAGGGTCCCTCCAGGAGTCTGGTCCTGCTCAAGGTTTCTTCCTGTTAAAGGGGAATCTTTCCTTGCCACTGTTGTTTGTTGGGGGGTCTTGCCCTGGGTTTCGGTAAAGCACCTAGAGACGATTTTGATTTGCTCTATAAATAAAAATGAATTGACTTGAATTGGGAACATGCGTTATACAGCATATGTTATAGGGAATTATATTTTGACACAATTTTAAAACTTCAAATCACACGCATAACCTTATTATTATTTATAATCCTCTCAGCCGGAACACTCAGCCGGTCTATACAGGATTCCTGACAGCATTGATGAGACGGAGAACCACAAGTGAAAATGTAAAAGGAAAATAATTAGTCCTTACTATAAAAGCAGTTAAAGGAGGGGGCGGAGGGACTCCTGTGAAATGAAGCTACAAGCAGCTGATGAAAGAGTCTCCTATAATGTTTTTAGAGGTTCACTGTGGCTGTTTTAATGGTTTATTGGCAGAGCTCGAACACAGTATTCGTACAGGCTTTTAATGGCGTGAGGTAATGTTTGCATACTAAAGCTGAAACATGATCGCTTATGAATACAACAATCACTTCGAAATGTAATAGCGAGACTGGAAAAAAATTGATCCTGCTCGTCGGGTTCAGGACAGGTATCCGGTTTCCGAACCCTCTTTGCTCCCACCGCTTTCACGCCTTTGAACTCGGATGAGCCGACGATTTAAAACGACGTTTGCCGAGAGTGAGCGGGTTGGAACGGGCCTACTGCGTCACCTGCCTCAGACGCGTCTCAGTCCGTGCATCCACGCCAACGTGCTACAGAACCCTGACCCGCTGCTGCAGGCTGACCAGCCAAAAAAAAAATAAATAAATAAATAAATAAATAAAAGGAAAACGGATCTTGTGGCGTCCTCTCCACCTGCCCGGGACATTGTGATGTCAGCACATTCCCAGATGTGACTCCCCAATATGCGCCTTCTCCTCTGGATGTTTGCTGGAGCACCAGAGGCCTGCTCAGGATGGGAGCCACCCCACCAACCCCCCTTTTTTTTTTTTTTATCTTAACAAGGACGTTTCCTGAATCTGATGGCTATTTTAGACTCGCTGCTTTGCATAATTGTCCATTTCACTTGGCGGCAGTGAAAGACAAAAGTCATCTTCTCGCCACCTGCTTCATCTGCCCGTCAACCCCATGAATAATATAATTGCAAAAACCACTGCCCATGCACGTGCATGCTCGTTTTTTATATTCTGCAGCTGTGCACATGCATGATTATTATTCATACAGAGCTCGGGAGGGTCTGTCAGCGGCGTGCGTTTGATTGTACACGTGTTCTATAGGCTGGCAGGTATCGCTGCTCTTATCAGGAAAAAGCCGTGTTGCTTTGACAACCTTTAATTCAGGTTCAATCAGTCGGGTGCAGCACGGCAGCAAAATGTAAAATGTTAACGATTCGGAGGATTATTGACTTCGCCTGCAGGTAATTTCATTAGCCCTCTTCACGGGTGTGTGTCAGGGTCTGTGGCGGGCAGCGGGTTTGATAAATGGAACATCAGCTCCACAGATTCGCTGTGGAAAAAGACAAAAACAAACCTCGAATTTATCCACGGGGGGGGTCTCATGGAGGAATGGCAAAGTTCTTGGCTTCTTCTTCTTTTTTTTCTTTCTTTCTTTTTTCTTTTTTTTTTTTTTGCTTCTCTGTATTTCCCAACTGGCTTTTGCTCACTGTGCAGAAATACTGCCATTTCCACATTTCAGTTCCCTGCACAATCATCAGCATCCCCCCCCCCCCCCCCCACAATGATACGAAAACAAACTAAGACCGAGTGCCTCCGTGCTTGGGCTTACAAACCCCCTGTCAGCAATCACTGGGTGGGAGACAGACACAAACTGCACTTTAGAAGCCTATAATGGGCTACTTCTGTCCTGGCCAAACTTATATATGATGGCCCTCCCCATTCGGACACAAATAGGATCATTATTCCACATAACTACTTAAGCAGCGCTGGATAATGTCATTGCACTTCTCGCCACTGCATCATGCTTCAACCCAGCAGAATCTTTACAAATCTCATTTGTTATGTAGCATTAAATTTAGCAGAAAAGAAATCGATAAGGCGCCGTTCTGCAGATGAATGGAATATTCCACGCGTTCCGGTGACTCTCCCGACATTTTGCTCTCTGCGGGGTATTTTTGGAAATGTTTTTGACCTCGTAATTTGTCAGAAAAAGAAAAGGGAAAAAAAAAAAAAAAAAAAAAGAGCAGCGAGGGGGATTTACAAGAAGTCTGACGAGACGCGGCGGCGCCCTTTGTGTCTTCCGCCGTATAAAATGATTGGCACTCGCCAGGGTGAAAACTGGAGCCTTTTATTGCTAAAGAAAGCAGCGATTTCATGGGCCGGCACTGCTTTTTCTCCCAAATAAATGGGCGTTGTAAAAGCCACCGCTGCATCCAGCTGACTTTTACAACCTGATTTTCAATTAGTCTGATAGAATCATCTAAGATACACTCATAGCCGGGTTGGTTTCCACTTTTATTATAGTTTTAACACCGTTAACATTGGTAAAGAACATAAATATCTGTATTGAACCCATCTGTAACACTGTCTTTAGTTACCTACTGACACTAATGGAAAAATAACGGTGATTTGCAGCAGATTTAAGGTTTTCTTCAAAATCACAGAGAAAAAAAAAAATAAAATAAAAGAACCAGGAAATGATCAGGTATCTTCAGAAAATAGACAGATTCGGTGCGTCTCAAACAGCAGATCAGTTTCGCGCCATCGCAGACAGACGTATAATCAGCAGGAGCGGTCAGCGACGAGCCGCCTGCCGCCGAAGGACAGCCTCCGCTCGCATCACACGTCCCCTGAAATGATGGAAAGAGGCAGCCCGTTATTTTTCAGCTTTTATTTGGAGCGGGGTTTTGTTTGGCTTGCAGCGGGATTCTACGGCGTTCGCTCTAAGCGTCCGCAAATGAGGGGTTCCCCTCAACCAAGCAAGGCTTCAACTCTAATCAATTTTTTTTTTTTTTTTTGTCTCGATTTCCTGTTGAAATTTAAAATGTACGACCGCACGTGTTCGTTCTTTGTCGCATTTGGTGGGAATTCTACATCCTAGACTACAGCGTACAGTGGTGGGGTACCCTGGGCAGTCTCTTTCGCTTTCTTCATACGGTTTCCTCCACGATGAACTCGATGGCGTGCTGCGGCGACTGGCTGGTCTCCATCATGGTGATCTCATTTCCGTCCATGGTGATGGTGGGAACGGTGATGCTCTGCCCCCCCAGCACAGACGAGGGTAAGATGACGACCTGCGAGGCCCCCTCCATCCCAGCGAACTGGTCGGACGGGATCATGACCGTCTCCCCCGCCCCCTCGGCCCCCTGCAGTACGTAGATGGTCTGCACCGCCCCGGGGTCCACGCCCTCGGCGGTGGCCACGGACGTGAGCACCTTGGCCCCCTCCAGCATGTTCTGGACCTGGGCGGCTTCCACCACCTGCACGGCCTCCTCCACGGCCTCCAGGTTCATGTCTCCGTGCAGGCGCAGGTGCTTGTCCAGGTTGGAGCGGGAGCGGAAGGCGGCGGGGCAGTGGCTGCAGGGGTACGGCTTCTCCCCGCTGTGGGTGCGCGCGTGCTCGGTGAGCCGGGCCGCCACGCTGAAGCTCTTGCCGCAGATCCAGCAGCAGAACGGGCGCAGGCCGCTGTGGATGCGCTCGTGGTCCTGAAGGTGGGGCAGCTGGCGGAAGCGCTTCCCACAGGTGGAGCACTGGATGTGGAGAAAACACAGATAAATAATATATTATTGATATGAGGCACTATTACTATATTCAAAAGCTAATCTTTATACTACTTTAGGTTGGGAAATGCTGGAAAAGAGAGTTGAATCTCAATAAATTGTATAATAATAATTTGATTTGAGTAATTCAATTCAATATGGAACCTATATAGATTCATTACGGACAGGTTGATTTGAATTTTCTGGAGGAAAATGATTCAGTTTCTCAGAAAATGAGATTACTTAATTCTAATATAAAAGGCAGAAATGTTCCTACTAAACATGTGCGCTCCTTTTGCATCAGGAACTCTGGTAGTGGCCTCCAGCTCTTTTGCATTATTGGGTCTGCTGTCTGATAAACTGATATCATGCTCCCTAAACCAGTTACTGGTATTTTAGCGGTGGGCAGGTGCCCGAGTGCTGCTGGAAAACGAAGCCGGCATTCCTTTAGAGCTGGTCAGCGGAGAGAGGAATGAAGTGCTCTGAAGTTGAGCTGCATCGACCTTCGACCTGATAAAACCGCAGCGCACCGACGCCAGTGGAGACTTCACACCCCTGGGCGTCCCTGTGAGTGTGCAGCCTCCTCCACCACACTGAGGCCATTTAAAGGCTTCAATTAGGAGGCGCAAGTCTCCAATATTGAACTTTCCCACAACCCCATTTTGGGCGTTTCGTCGAAATCCAAAGCAACACATGCTTGTCAGTCTGTGTGTAGATAGCCTACATATGAATTTCACTTTCTGACTTGAACTACTGGAATAAATCTACTTTCTGGTGATGTTCTAAGTTCCTGCGATGCACTAGTATATGGACTTTAAAACAAAAGACTTCTGTGGCTTGCTGCTCATTACCAACCATCCACACGCTCTGAACTCCAACTGGAGTTCGTCTGCAGTCGGCTCCGTCTTCACTTTATGTCTTACCGGGGATTCGGGACTCCAACTGTCTCATTGTCTCGTAAAAATCCCCGCTGCTCTTGAGCTACCTCTTTGTTTACCGTTTCTCCTTCAAAAAACACTCGGGGCGTTTAATCTGAGAGTTTAAAAACCTGCAACGGCATGCGCGTTGAGGACCAATTATCCTTGAAGCTCAGTCCTTACATGGTTGAGGTGCAACGTAAAGCCGGGCCGCAATCGCTAAATCAATTTCTACAATCCAGTAGCTCTGTAGTTGATGTCCTGCCTTGTCACCGGAGTGGCCAAAGAGAGAAAGAGTCCCAGAATAGTAACGGCAGCCGAGGGGAGCTGACAGGCCCTAACTCAGCCCCGCCATTAATCACAGGTGCCCAGGGAGGGAGGAAACACCCGCAGGACACACCGCATAAATGGCCAGGGTCCAGCGCCGTCTTTGAGAGGGTGTGACCATGGGAGAGATTTGAAACCGTGTGTACAAGACTTTAAGCGCCGCGCTTTAAAAAAGATGGAATGTTTGAGAAGATGGGAGAAATTTAATTCCTCCAAGCTCACGTATGACCCCCCCCCCGCTCACCTCGAAGGGCCTCTCATCAGTATGTATCCTCATGTGGACGCTGAAGGTGGAATTATAAGCGAATTCCTTATGGCAGATCTGACAGCGGTAGCGGGGTCGGTTTTTGGAGTTGCCGAGCGTTCCCTGGATGTGGGCCAGGACGTGCTGCTCCAGGGCGGCGTTGGAGGTGAACCTGCGGCGGCACGGCCTCACCGGGCACTTGAGCGGCGTCTGGCCCGTGTGGGACATCCGGTGGAGGTCGAGGCCCTCCTGGGTCATGCAGCGGTGGCCACAGAGGTCGCACTCGATCTGAAGGCGGGATGTGGGACGGAGGACATAAAAAAAAAAAAAAAGATAATGAGAAGGGGGGCAGAGACAAAGAGGGGCAATTACAGGGAAGAGAGAAGGTCAGTGTTTCAATTGTCATGACAACAAGGTCACGGTTTGATGATGATTGTGAGCCTTTGTCTTTGTCTCTCTCTCTCTCTCATACACACACACACACACACTCTCTTGGGTGAAAAAAAAAATCTGAAATACAAACTGTCATTAAAAAAAAAAAAAAAAACCTCATTAATGATTTAAATGACTCTCTCTCAACCTGTCCAGTGGAGCGTCCCCGGCCTTGGCCGCGTCCCCGTCCCGCATTCTTGTCCTCCTCCGTGGTCGGGCATCGCTGCAAGTGGATTTCCAGCACAGACTGATTCACAAATTGGGACGAACAGTGAGGACACGTCGCTGGCTCCTTATCTGTAATGGGACAGAGTCGGCTTTTAGGCTGATGGGGATCACGCGACCACGGCTAAATAAAGCCTGCTGATCAGGAGACCATTGTAGTAAAAAAAATGAAAGAGACAATTGTCCATTTTCACGTATTGGCATCAAGTTGGA
The DNA here is from genome assembly GCA_911728415.1 of Lagocephalus sceleratus. Taxonomy (NCBI): domain Eukaryota; kingdom Metazoa; phylum Chordata; class Actinopteri; order Tetraodontiformes; family Tetraodontidae; genus Lagocephalus; species Lagocephalus sceleratus. Next base: position 1,069,669 of record CAJVRN010000126.1, read on the forward strand.
TATTTCTGCAGGAAGGAAGGAGGGGGGGGGGGGGGAAATACGGTAAAATAAATAAATAAATGAATGAATGAATAAATATTTTGACACATTTCTGAACGTGCGCAGCTTATCCATTACGATACGGTGGTTTTTTTCCTGAAAGACGTGAAAGGCTTGTTTGGAGGGAGCAGCGTCTAAAAACAACCTGACAAACTGACAGGTTCGTGCGGTAACTCTGACTTTAAATGAAGTAAAAGAGAGGACGCTTTGGAGGGTTCCACTCTTTCAGGGGGGGAAATAAATAAATAAATAAATAAATGGCGGAGTGACGGCCTTTATAATTCCTGCCAGCTCGACGCAGGCGTCTCCTCGGCGGGCCCGCGCGTTTTGTTGCCAAGTCCCGTTTGCGTGATTCGGACGTGACGTTTATGACGTGGCGGCTACGGCGGCGCGAGCATCGGGTCTGCCTACATGGCTTTGCGCTCGTCGACGGGCTGGAGATGTTGAAATCCTTTTTTTTAAAAAAAAAAGAAAAGAAAGAAAAGCCGGGAAAAAAGGGAATGAAGTTAAGAAAAAAAAATGACTTGGGTAAAATGGGTTAAAAACAAGGAAAATAACTTGTCAAATGTGGTGTTTGAACCTCCAAAGCAGCCAAAACTATTAAAGTACTTGAGGGGTTAGTGGAAACATCCAATAATGCTTTCCAACTTTTTCCAATTCATTTTACTCGATTAACTTGATTTTCGGATGTAATTATTTGCTAAAATGCTACAGATTACTCACCCAAATAGCTCTTAAAAGCTTTAATTATCTTGTCCCTCATTTGTAATTTGGCAGAAGCGAAACGCAGCAGGTGTCTCGCCGGGTTGCTCTTGAAAACCTGGCCGGGAAACCGCTGACGCTGACGGTTCGTCAGCGGGTCCGCGTCCATAGGTCATCGCGCCAACGTCTTGCAATCTGCTAACCATCTGTATCGTCTACGGCGGTTGGGAGAATACACTCTGCCCCCCGCTGGGACCTTCTAATTAAACCTTTAATAAGGACAATCTCTGCCTATGGCCCCGGACCGATCAATGGATCAATCTCTCCAATCATCTCTCTCGGAGGAGCCGTGTACCGCTGACCCTTGCTGCGCGCTGACTCTTCAAGCTTAACTAATGAGGTTGACGTTCAAACGCCCCCAATTCATTTACCTCCACCTTCCACACAGGAACCGGAATCAATGGAAAGTCATTGACTTAATGCATCAAAGGAACAAAGCACATAGAACATGGAGGTTTGTTAAATAAACAAGCCGGCCTCTATGGGGTGTTTGGTTTATTTGTTGTTTCGTTTTCATCGATAAAAGTTCACTGCATGCCGTCTAACAGGGACATCGTGTGCAACTGGTTCCAGTACAAGATGGGGCCCTTTTCCCATCATCACATTTAGGCTAATAGGTTTAAAGAGGATCCAAACAATTACACAGCGGTCCAAGTAATTATACTGTAGCGACATAAAGCTGTTTTCATTTGCTCTTCTGTACCCGCGCGAACCGATGATGTTCCTGATGACGAACCCTCGAGCCTGATGGCGCCTGCTGTACGCGCCATCTGTTGGAACGTGAACGTGGTGGGACGCCTAAACTACACGAAAAACCCCGCGCAAGGGGCGGGAACGCGCGCCAGACGGGCGAAAGCGTTTTTTTTTTTTTTTTTTTTTTAGCCGGGATTGTATAAAGCTCAGCGACGCCTCCCACGCCGTCGGCTTTTGGGCTTTCAGCAGCCCAGGAAAAAAAAAAAAAAAACATTTATTTCTCTAATTATTGTTAACAGCCTTGGTATTCCCCCTTTCCCGGAACGCTGCATCGCTACAGCTGTGCTTCCTTTACACCTAGGGATTTAAATGTTCGCAATCCGGAGAGCGATGCCCCCCACCACCACAGCAGTGACCTCATAAATAGCACCTCGACCCTGCACCTTTGCAGCCATAAATAACCTGGCCGCATTGACACTGATTTTGGAGCGCTACCCGGTCTACAACTTTTGAGCGCTTATTAAACCGCGCTGAGGTGATATCAACCACGATGAAGCTCCATCTGTGCCCATCTTATCCGTTTTTGGCCGTTTGACCCCCCCGCTCAGTGTCTCTATGTTGGGTTTTTTTGTTTTTTTGTTTTGTTTTTTTTACCTTGACTGGTAATTGAGCGGTGTTCATTAATTCAAACCTTATTAAAAACCCGGGCAGTCTCACCTTGGTGAGTGAGAGAGTGAAGGTCCAGGTCTTTCCTGCGTTTGAAGGCCTCGCCACACTCAGAACAATGGAACGGGTGGCTTGTGTGCAGCAGTCTGTCAAACAGAGACACGCAATAAAGAGCATTAACCATAATGCCAATAATGATGGGAGTGTCGAGCTGTCTCCATCCTCATTAAAGAATAAAAGCTACAGTAAATAATAATGATTATGGTATAAATGTGAGCATAAATGCTCTAATAGAGAGGGGATGTATTTTATTTTTAGCTGCTATCCAATATGGGACTTGTAGGATTAGTAACATGCGCGTGCTTAGCGGTGCTCCAGGATAAAAAGGAGTATTAGCTGAATGGATAAAAGCTGGAGATAAAAGAACAGCAGAAAACTAGGAGCAGTCAGAGTGCGCAAATGAAAGACTATATTTATCCGTTGCGTAACGTTACTCTGGATGTAGCCTTAGGGGAGGAAAGAAGTGTTAGGTTGTATTCACCTAATGTGCAACAGGGCCCCCCTTTTTTTTTTTTTTTTTTTAACGGCATAGTAAAAATAAAACAGCAGCTCTCTGGGCAGCTTGTCAGAATCAGAACAAACGCGCCTGGTGTCGAAGTTCAAGAAACAAACTTCTCCGAATGCGGGTGTGCATACGCGGTGGTGTGTCGACGCAGGTACTTGGGTACGCGAGTCACTTCAAGTACAGAAGAATGCGAGTGGGAGAAGGACCTCTCAAGGCCCATATAAAAGACACCAGACTGTTTCTGTTCCCTGTTAAACAACAGTGATCAATATTTCAGGGACAGCTGACCCTGAGGCAGTTGGGGGAAATTAAGATTACAGTCAGGGTCACCTTTTCTTCCAACTACACCTTCTTTGATGAAGCAGAGCTTCTCATATACATGCAGCGTTGGCGCTGCACGAAGATGCCGTCTTTTAGCATTATTATTACTACCAGTTATTTCCATTTCAGATATAAAGACGTTGCCTTTTTCCCCCCACGTTCCAAGAAACGATAGTCATTACTTATTTCAACTCATCCATCACTGGTCTTTCTGTAGATGCTTGTTTGGATTTCTATAAAATACTTAGCAGAGTGGCTGTAGTTTTATATGTGGGCTCAGAATGTTCAGAATTCAATAAAAACATACTTGAAGAGGTCAATAATTTAATTTAACCGTCTATATTAAATGTCTATATTAATGTTGCTGCACAGGGAAGACATTTCCATAATAACTATTAAAGACAGTCGAATACAATATCTCTCCTCATTTGCTCTTCCAATGCCAGGTAAGAGGGGAGCGGACATTTCTCTCATCCATTTTCTCCCTGGGTTATCATTATCATCTTAATTTACTGGGCCTCTGCCTGTCAATCAAATGTAGCTCTGGCTCAAGGGCACACAGACACCTCAGTTAGCGTGTTTGCTGCACAGCTTAAAGGTCCTGTTCAGGAGGCGGCAGCTCGGGGGGTGAGCGCTTATCGCGACCCCCCATCCTCAGCTCCGTCTGAAGCTACAGCTCGAATCATTTCGACAATGAAAAAGGGCGACTTCGCCGCGGCCTGCGCGGCAACCCAGAAGTGTAGAGGGCCTCGGACGCGGCGTTGCATATTCAATGTAATCACCTCCGTGCACACCCCACGTATTTAGAATAATGACTAATCAATTGAGCTAAGCGGCTATTGATTCATTGATTACTTGTGATGGTTGAGCTGGTCTTCTGTGTTGAACCGTGAGGGGCAGTGAGGACACGAGAACAGATGAGCAGCACCCTCACTGTCCATGGCGCACACCTGCAGCGAGACAACAGCGTGAGAAAGAAAGAACTCACACTTATTCAAAAACAAACCTTATTATTATGGGTTATATTTTTTTCCATCCCAAATGCGCCAATTGTTTTTGGGTTTTTTTTTTGTTTTTGTTTTTTTCTTCCCGGAGCTTTAGAAGCTTCGGAAAACTTTCGTACGAGCGCCAATTCTGAGCGGCCGGTGAATAAAACATGACTTTACCGGTTTGCGCCCTCGCTTGCGCGGGGCGACTGCAGACGTGTGGATGCGCTGGTGTCTCTTCAAGGTGGGCGCCTGGGAGAACTTCTTGTCGCAAACGTTGCAGCTGTAGGGCTTGTTGCCAGTGTGGCTCATACTGTGGCGGAGCAGGCTCTGGGAGTTGGTGAACGACTTTGCGCACACCTTCGCGAGACAATTAACGAGCCCATTAGTCAGATTTAAAACACTTTTTTTTTTTTTTTTAAACGCCCCGTAAAGGGAATTATTATTAAAAAAAAAAAAAAAAAAATCAAGATGTAATTATTCTGTAATTTTCAAAACAATTTTCATTATGCGGAGGCGTGAGACGAGTCTATCAGAGCTGGAGGTTAAAGACGCGTCTGCCTCAAACCTAATCCACTTTAAAAGCATTACATAATCTTGTCAAAGTCAGCCATCTGACATAAATGACATTTACATAAAAAATATTATCCTTCAGATTGGGGGGAAATAAAGGAGCGGAGCTCCAAATGAGCGCGGTCACCTTGCACGTGAACAGCTTCTCGCCGGTGTGCCTGTAGACGTGCGTGCGCAGGAAGATGCGCCTGGTGAAGGTTTTGCCACAGTAGGGGCAGACGTGGGGCAGCGGCGTCCGGGCCCAGTCCTGCAGCAGCTTGGCAGGCGGAGGGTGGTTGGTGTTGTCCGAGTCTGCCGCGGCGCTGCCCTCCGAGTCATCCCTGGGAGCAGCCCCCTTACTTCCTGCCGTGCGCAGACGCCGGGGGTTAACGCCAACGCCTGCCGCGTACTCGCGTGCGAGAAAAATGCTCTTTGGCGTACCTTTGAGGGGGCTGTTGATCCGAAACGAGGGCCTGCCCCTCTTGGGGATGGGCGAAAAGGCTTCGCTGGCGGAAGGGGAGAGCAGCCGCTTGGAGCCTTCCGGGGCGTCGTCGGGGTTACCGGGGTCCCTCTCCTCGCCCGTCTCGTTTTCCTCCGCGATCCCCAGCACGGTCGATATGCTGTGCTGCCTCCGGTGGTACAGGTACTGGGTGGTGTTCATGAAGCTCTCCCCGCACTGGCAGGCGTGGAGGGGCTCCAGCAGGTCGTGCTTCTGCTTGCGGTGGGCGGCCAGCTCCGCCCCGTCGCCGAAGTCCTCGCCGCAGCGCGCGCAAAAGAACGAGGACGCCTCCGGGAAGCCGGCGGCGACTCTGACCGCTGGGGGCGCCGTCGTCCCGCTGCTCGATCAAGAAGCCGGACGAGATCCCCGGAGCGTCTTGAGGGACCTCCAGGGCCTCGCCGAGCTGCTTGTGCTGCTTGCGGTGGTAGAGGAAGAGGGTCGTGTTCAGGAAGCATTCGCCGCACACCGTGCAGCGGTGCAGCGCCTCCTCGAAGCCGTGCTGGGTCTTGCGGTGGGCGACCAGCTCCGACACCAGCCCGAAGCACGAGCCGCAGTCCACGCACAGGAGGACGGGCTCGGGCTTGGGTTTTTTGTTGGCTCCTCTTCTCCTCTGAGACGGATCGTCCGCGGTCGCGGCGGGAGCGCCCGCCTCGGAGAACGCGTCCGAGCCCTGCGGCAGAGGCGCCTCCTGCTCCGGCTGGCTCTTCTCCGCCAGTTCCGGCGGCAGCTCTTGGTTGGGTTCGACGGGGAAGGCGGGTTCTTCCGAGGTGAAGTCTGCGTTCTGGATTATGATGGTTTGCTGCTCGGGCTGCGGCTCGGCTTGCGACTCGGCGAGGAGCTTGGCGTCGGAGGCCGACTGCTGACATTTCTCTTCTCGGCGGTGCTGCTGCCACAGATGGAGGCTCTTGAAAAGCTCTTCGCAGTCCCCGCACTGGTAGAGGATCCTGGGCTGGTCCGACGACAAGGACTCGCCGTCTTCGACCTGCTTGACCTCAATGATGGGTTCCTCGGCCGCTTGTTCCTCCTGGACTTGAATCTGTGGGATTCCTATGGTCCTGGATATGTTTATTATTTGTTGCTGTGAATCAAAAATGGGGAACAAAGTCAATCAGAGATGAAGTCCTCAACCTGACCAAAGACAATGAAAGGCTCCTGGAGGCTTCATCTAGTCGAGGAGATCCTTCCTCCAGTCTATTGAAGAGGCCACACTCTAAACTCAAGGATGTTAATTCATCGTGTTTGGCATTGTGATATTTTAAACAACCTATCAGAACATGTATTAGTCTCAAGGACTTTAAATCCAGGATGGCACTATTGCTGCATATGGACAGTAATTAGAAGTGTAATGAATGTAGGGGTCTAGCAGAGCACCACTGATCCATGGTGTGGAAAAATTGCACCCGACGGTTCAGCACACATGTAATTGCAATAGCTAACCACCATAATTGGAATCACAATTTAATGGCTGCTCTGAAACTTGACGGATTTCCGCGCGTCTGGTGGCAGAATTGGAGAAACCCTCAGGAAGAGAGCCGTCACTTATGTTTTGCTGTGGGATTTGACGGCCAACGAATGTAAAAGTTACCATTTTTCCAGCGAATGCCTTTGTCAATAATTGTTATATTGGGTAAATATGTGACCGTGAGATTATTTAAGGACAACTGATTAAAAAAAACTGTTTACTGAAACACTCAAACTAACTCAGTTTAACTCTTTGAAAGGAAAAGGAAGAAATTAAACATGCAGTACTCTACCTGAGGTCACCTGATAAAGGCTACCACATCTATACGACACCATGGATCTGTTTTTAAATACTTAATTATCCACTCTCATCTCTCGCAACCATGACGTGTGGTTAGTAAGAAACTGCGTGTCCTACTGGGCATATAACATGAATCTTTATTAATATTTGAAGGCGCTATCCTTAACTCTTGTTTTCTTTGGCTGCAGCCTCTGAAAATGCTGAAGTCTTTTGTGGAAACTGGCTCCAATATTTTTTTTGGAAGCTCTACAATCCACTCCTCTGTGTTAGAAAAACTACACATACTATGCTTCTTCTTCCATTATTCATCTTAAGAAGGTGTCAGAATAGTTGTTAAAGACCTCTTTGTGCTCATTCAAGGCGTAAACAGTGGCCGATTTACAGCAATGCCACATACTGTAATAAGCAATAAAATTACAGCCATGTAACTAATGAAGTGGAGATGCTCACTATAAACACAATTACGGCCAGAGTGAAGGCCAGAAAGCCATAAGGTGCTCAGGGTTTATAGTGTTTCTCCAGCTGTTTCATCTGTGAGAAGGCCAATGGGCGATCCGTCAGGAGAGAGTACGGCACTAACTGAAGCATTCCTCATGTTCCTCATCCAGCTGGTGATTCAGGATGCTATTTGTCTGCCATGGGTGTCCGTGTGCCTAATGGACACATGTTGGAGACTCGAAAAGACGGCTGAGCGAAGCCTCCGACAGCCGCGTCCCGCTGCTCGGTAGCAGCTGATGACTGCTCAGCTGTTTTTTCTGAAGCTGCCGTCGGAAAACCGCGAAGGTGTCGCAACAGCCGCTTTCAAAATAAAATGGATAAATAAATCATCTGTCTGCTGCCTCTTCCAAGTATCATTTTGTGGGACTCAAGGCAAACATTAGTAGTAACTTCCAATCCAATCAAAGCAAGATTTGAAAAGTGTGATAAAGTGGGATTAATATTTGTCTTGGTTATGTTTGAACACTACTTTCAATAGGGGTCTGATTTTGTTTCCAGACACAGAACCTGTGCGCATGAGGACAATTCACTGATTAACACTGTGGGACGCTTACACAGAGGAAAGTGTTTTGATTGTTTGTTTTTTTTTCTCTCTCTCTGGTACATGGATTGAGGAAGTTCACAATCACACGTTGATTACTGTTTATCCATGACGGAAACGAGGTTTTACATATCACCACATCCACCATCTAAATTCGGCCATTCTTGGCAGATTTCTCTTAATGCGAATATTTAATACAAAATGAAAATGAAACCAAAATCTCTGTTTAAACTACTGCAAAGGTATTAGCTCAACTGTTTAACTCCATTAAGAACTTTAATTGTATGAAGTGAATTGAGGAGACTTAATATTTCGCCGACTTTATTAGTTAAGGTGTGTGGCTGAATGTGAATATGACGCCAGTATTGACCTAAAATGAATATCCTTTTAGTGTTAGACCATAGTATGAGGATTAGCCTTTTATGAAATTAACTGGAGCTCCACTTTAATGTCATTTTCAGTATTTGATTCAGTATTTTACGCTGTCACCAGTTCTGTCAGGCTTTATTGCCAGCAGACGGCTCCCGTGTGTTAGGTACCTGTTCAGCGTTTACCCGCTGCAGCACTGGCACGGTGATGGGTGCGGTTCCAGATGTGCCTGGCTGTTCCTCCTCTGCAGTGCACGTCAACTGATGCTCAAGTACCTCCTCCAGAGTGTTAAACTCACGGTAGCAGGGGAAGCACATGTACACCGACGAAGCCTCCATGGCTGCTAGAGGGGGACCGGGGACGTAAAAAGAAATAAATAAAACATCTTATTAAACAGCCAATAAAGCCAAACTGATATAAGCAGAGGTTAAACATCCCAAAACACTCAGCATGCCAAGAATAATTAATGTTAGTGTGACTACTTTAACAGCCTATCCAACAGTTTATATCTGAAGTTAGGTTGAGAACATTGCCCTCTCCTGATGAGAAGACATGACTGCATATATTATGAAGACAACAGCATAGACAGCCGTGCCAAGTCTCCAACTCTGGTGATGCCAAGATGACTCACCACGGCCGTGGCTCAGCTAATTGTTATTTTGGCCCTGTGGGTTGCTGTCCAGGTACAGATGTTGCCAAGTCATTCTGTCTGTCTGACATTTCACAAACTGAGCCAAGATTCAGCCTCAATATCAATTAAATATGCTCTGTAACTGGACCCACTGGGGGCGCAGTCAGGCTCCTGTCGCTTCTGTGATTAAGAAAACAAAAGCTCCATTCACACATGCAGCTTTTCACAGCCACATTCCAGCCTTTTCCCTGTGTAAATAAGAGTCACACTGGATTCCCAGGAATCTGCATTAAGTAATATCCCCAAGCAGCACATTCTATTATTAGAGGGGGCTTCTTGTTGAAGTGATTCTGCAAATGAAAAAAATGACAAACTGGGAGGATTATTAACAGCAATGGGGGGGGGGTTCAATAATTTACTGGGAACTGTGTGACAGAATAAGCAAACCTAAGTCAGGGTTAGATTGATTTTTTTGCAGAGATCTTGTAAAATATCTACTTCAGGACAATTATGCATCTAAAGCCAAGTGTTCCCTTCCAATGTTTTATCGTGTGCCTATAAAATGGTCCAAGCAGCTGAGGGAAACACTTTATTTTTGAGTAACACTTTAAAATAATTTAAGAAAAGCAGTTGCAAGACAACAACAATAAAGTTAATGGTTCAACGCCTTAAAAAAAAAATAAAACAGACGGATGAACTTAGTAAAACAGCTGCGTCCAGCATCTCCAGGGACAGACTTCATATTTGAACACCAGCAGCGTATTTCAAATCAACACAGCGCAGATCGCATCATATTTAAACCTGCGTTCTGTACCTGTGGACAGATAAAGGGTGTTTACACACGACGTGTGTGTGCGTGTGTGTGTTTATTGGTTGTTTTCAGGGCCAACACCCTTCACGTCAGGTGGATCCAGAGATCTGCCCAAGTAAATGAGCTTCGTCCTCCTTCACCCAGTTATCGAGTAGATTACATATCTGGTCGATCTAATGGAAATAAACGCGTTGTGCTTCGTTGACAGCGCCGGTTTTAACACCGAGAGACCAAACGAGTGACAGGAAAGGGGAACACTTCATTCTTGGGGGCTTATTTGGTCTTTATTGACCACAGCAGAGGCCTTTGTTGTGTTCTTTTTGACCGATCTGTCCCCCTTACGAGCGCAAACGGCGGCTAACATGTGCTAAAAAAGACAAATAAAAGCCACCGTGGGCCAGACGGCGGAGAAAGACGCGTCTTTGGGCCGCCATGGTCAGCTTTTTTCTTTTTTTTTTTTTTTTTTTGGCGCAACATGGCGAGCCGTGCCATGCTGCTAACCGTGCGGGGCCGAGCAGGCAGCGGGGGCCGGAGGGGCGAAGCGGCCGCCGCGGAGGGCGACGAGGCCGGCGGCGGCGGCGACGAGGCCGGCGGAGGGAGACGAGGCGGCGGGAGCGGCCCCGCCGGTCCGAGCAGGAGGCCGAGAAGAAGAAGAGAGCCCAGAAGAAGAAGGAGGAGAAGAAGAAGAAGAAAGGAGCCGAGAAGAAGAAAAGAGCCGAGAAGGAGGGCGGGAAGCGCTTCTTCGGTGGTGTAATGGCGGCGCTGGGCTCAAAGTTACCATTAGCTGTCTCCCCCCTTTGAAACCCTCCGCACGGCGCATTCCCACTTATAATCGGCAATATAATGCCGAAACGGTCGAATTCAAATCGTTAAATATGGATAAGTTGAAGCATTTCGGGCAAACTTACCGTCGTCTGACATTTCCGCTCGAGGAAATAGGACAACAACTTCGGGGTTTTTTTTTCCCTCCTCCGGGGTGGAACGGCCGCTCTGATTGGCTGGTTCATTCAATCCGTCGGCCAATCACGTTGGGCGACACATCGGGATCCGGAGGTTTGGAGCCCCCGAAAGCGCGCCGATATTTTTGACATGTGTCGGTGTCAGAAGGGGCAAAACTCTAGAAACCGGCCCGAAACGGCGCGAATGCAAATGCCTGTGCAGCCAGGCTTTTTTAATGCCCGCCGTGTGGGACCCTGTGGGCGACCTCCTGCAGTGAGGGTGGTTGCAACCAAAAAGCTGGTTCATATGAGACCAAGAGAAGTGTGCACCATGAAGTAATTGAGATACATTTGAGGGACACTGACTTAAACTATCATCAATTCTATATAATTTGGTGTCTCAGTGGAAGACTACAGCCTGCATGAGCTGCCTCGTCTCATTTCCTGAGTCATGAGCCTGAACAGGCGCACTGTTACACTATATTTTCTAAATGCTGCAATTTTAACTAGTCCTGACTCAAATGCGTCTTCCTTTTAGTCTGATCACCCAAGACTGGAAGAGAGATCCATCCATCCACATCTCGCTGACAGTAAAGCCCGTTTTGTTGTCTCTTTTTGGACGGGATGACCAGTCCTTACGACTGTGGCGTTTGATGACGCTTTCGCCACATCTACAGTCGAGCAATCAGCTGATCTGTCATCAGTACGTTTGAAATCCTGCTTTTTGGCACCGCTCTACTTTAAAATCCTTGGCCAAAAAAAAGTCCACTTCTTAGATATCACATTGCTTTTCACTTCAATCGCATCTAGCGCTTACATGACCACTTGTGTGGCTGCTCTTGCATCAAGAAATACATGAAATAAAATGGCAGAGTTAAAAAAGAGATTAAATGAGATGTATTTGAAATGGTATTTTTCTCACAATTCAAACCAAAAACCGAGCGTTTGGAGCTAATCCCTGAATTTTGTGATAATGTCTTTTCCTTTATCGGCCTTTCTTTATTTTTAAACTTTAAAATCGCATTTCATCTGTCCTGCATCCATCTGGATTGCTTTGATACCATCAAGATTTGAACATGCTGGCTGCAGACTGCTCTGCATCTTCTCAAATATAATAGAGTTAAACCAAATGAATCCTTGTGGCGCTTAAAGCAAATAAACATCATCTGCTGAATTGATAGAGATTCTTACCTGTTCTTCTGTAGAAGCCACAGGCTAGAGGTGCATTTATTTTCTTCCCAGCGTCATACCATCACATATGGTGTAACATAATAACATTTTAGCTTGCAAAATGACTGGATTTTAACCTTGGTGGTTGACTCTGCCTTCAGAAATCACCGCTGAATTTGTTAATTAAGAACCTATGTGCATTATCCTGATTTCTGCGCAGACTTTTGTTCACCTTTCAGACGTTTATAGGTCACTTTGAGGTCCAAATTCTACCAGTTTAAGTTCCATTTAAGTGCACTGCATGACGAGAACGCTTTAACCAAAAAGCTAAAGTTGAAAAAGCCGCGATGGCAAAAAAAAAAGGGATGAAAATCGTCGTTTAAGCCAAGTTAGAAACAATTGTCAGTGGCTGGCATGGGGAGCCACGTCATATACAGGCAAAATATTTTAGCGGCTGTGAACGAAAACTGTGAAATTAACCTGTAACTTTAATGATGCGTCAGGCAGCAAGGGTTTCTCTGAAGCCTACAGACATTTTCTGATGAATGCCGAGGGAGAGGAGAGTTCGCGCACACATTTAGAATTCGTCTGTGCGGGGGCAGGCCCTACACCGCTCATTAAAAATGCTTCAGACCTGTTTCTGCAGGTTTGATGGGGATCCTTGACCTCTCAAAAAAACACCAATTTAAGAGGAGCGCACAAGGACCAGCACCAACTGTTAACACATTTAGCACAATTAGTAATGGATGATTTCGCCCATCCAGGTCAAACTCGTTTTGAGTGACAATTGTAATGGAACAGTTGCTATAACAACAGTGCAGAGTTCATTGTTTTCAGTCAGGGTGTGAGGTTAATACTGTTAATTCCTCTCTGAATATGATTTTTTTTTCCTCCTAAGGACAGGGTTGATGGTAATGACACTCCTAATATGGAAGTGCGTAATTCAATACTCATCTAGAATGGTCTTTTTAAAAGCATGCAAGGCATTTACTGCAAGGCAGATGACTAGTGATCTTTTATGAGCATTTATTTGCATCCCTCTTTAAAATGTTTTTGATGCAATTGGAAAGTGAATTAATAAAATTTGGTGTTTTGTAGTTTTTTTTATGTGCTGTGACATCAACCAGTGGGAATCCTTTTCAAATAAATGCGTTACAGTTCCAGAATTAAACGATCAATTATCCATGTCTCATCTCAGATTAGACAGTATTACATATGAAAGTATGTAACATTGAAAAACAATTTGTTTTGCTCCACATGTGGAGTCGGACGAGTGAGCAGCGTGACAAATTCTGTTCCCATCAGTGATGCGAAGGTCTGAGAACAGTTTCAGACCTCCAATCTTATTGGTTTTGAGAATGATGTAACACGAGACATCCTGAAAATATGTACGGTCTCGTCCAGGGATGTCCAGCCCCAGTCCTGGGTAGAGAGCGTTGGGATGGGACACCAATTTACTTGGTGAGAGCATTTTCTGCCCAGTAGGACATACCGCCCTTTCTGATTTTAATATTTTTAAAGAAAAAAAGACTAGAGTACTTCTAAAGTTTAGTGCTGAAACCCCAAATGATCTTCAGACATCGATCAATAAATACAGTCATGAAGAGAATTTGTGAATCGAGGATTCAACGTCGCAGCAGGGCAGCTATTTTAGGCCAGATTAAGCCCATTTATGGGGACCCTGTCACATCAATTAAAACTTATGCTTATTGATATGTCACAGCACTGTTGTCTAATTCGTTTAGGCCTGACCTGCCAGCCTCTTGCAGCCCGATGCAGCCAGAGCTGTGCCTCATCGCTGCACAAACAACTAATCAATAAACATGCTGTTCCAACATCCCTGCTGAGTACATTTAAATCGAGTATTGGGCCAAGATTCAATCACGGATGGACGACAGAAACGGTTTCATCACTTTATTAATGAGTTTAATTATTTAAACCAACAAACAAAAACTGTCTCTCTCCCTCCATCCCTCTCTTTTTTTTTATCATCTCCTTTATCCAAGCGCTCCCTTCCCTAATGTGACTTTTTAACGGTCAGGCGGCGGTGATAAGAGCATGGGGGGGTGGGGGGGGTCTGAGAAAATCAAAGAATGTGACGGGTCAGAAGAGGGCGGAAAAAAAAAAACCATTGAGATAGCACATTTATTCAGTTCCTCGTTTAGGAAAGTCAGGAGTAGAGAGAACAACTGTTGTCTGCCGGCACACATACGATCCCTGCAGCTGTGCTCAAAGAAACTCGTGAAGTATGTGTGAAGCAGACACAGCAGCAACAGGACAGACCTGTCGCACTCACATGACACCAGGAGACGGTTAGACACAGGAGATGATACAGCTATGGAAAAACATTTCCCCTTTCACCCAGACGCGCACACGCACGCACACGCACACACACACACACACACTCACACACACTGGTCACTGCTTCCACAACAGCCCCGCTGATCCGAGGCCTGTAACATTCCCTTCACACCGAAGTTCACGGAAAACTGGAGTTCGACCTGATGGTTTGGCATGTCAAACATACGCCACTTGTTTAAAATCGCAGACCCCTCTCGGTACAGTATTTTGGATGTGAAATGACTTTGCTTGTGATATTACAAAATTAAAAATTAATACCCACAATTTCGACCATCCCGGTGGAAAAGATTGCCCTCCCAAGCCAAAAAAAAAAAAAAAAAAAAACACATTACAATAAATAAGACAGCCATCATCGTTGGTGAAAAAGGGGAAACCACAGAGAGAGACAAAGAGGGAGAGAGATAACAAAATGAAACATTTGTTCTGCTTTTCCCTACTGAACCAGGGACTGAGTTGAAATCGTATTTACAGACTGTGACTGAGGATAAACAGACCAGCTGCTGCTGCACCGGTCTTCTAAAGAAAAACAAAATGACAAGAGCAACAATGTAATAAAAGAATAACAAAATAAAATAAAAGGTACATGATATTTACAGTTTAGCAGTGAAAAAAAAAAGGAACTGGATAAAGGGAAGCAGAAGGCAGAGGGGTGAGAACAAAAAGGAATGGAAAGGGAGGCTCCAAATGCTGTTGGGTTTGAGCATCGTTTCTGGTCAGATTACTGAAATCGGTGGCAGTAATACAGTGTCGACGTGCACGTACGGTGGGCTGTCGGTGCGCCGTGATTCTTTGAGGAGGTCAGGAGAACGGGAGCGTGGCTCGCGGGCTGTTTCGGAACGGGGCGGAGGAGGATTCGACGAGCACCCCCCCCACACACCCCCGCCCCGCCCCGACGCACATCAAGCGAAAAGAAGTTCAGAGTCCGCGCGCGCACGGATGGCAAACAGCTGAAATGTCAACGTCAAAGAGCGCGGAGCGGTGCGCTCCTCGCCTCTCTAACAGCAGTTGTTCAACATAATCAAGCTGATATATAACTTAACAACATAAAGTGACATATTTCATGAGGTGGCAGTGCCGTTCAAGTATTGATTATGACATGAGATATTGAGGCTTCTGCTTCGTATGCAAATGGGTCTCCTCATCAATGGCTGCTTCTCACACAAAATGTGTTGGACCACTACCTAAAATGTCGACAGAAACAGACCCGAGGTACAGCAAATCACACGCATTAATATTAAAAACACACGATGTCGTGGTGGTGGTGGTGGAGGGGGGGGTCGGCGATTGTGAGTTGACGAGAGAGGCCCAACGGGGGCGTCGGGGTTATGGCGGAGATGGTGTCGTTCTCGGGGAGCTGCTTGCTTGTTTCAACGATGTCAGACTGAAGAGAAAAAGGGAAAAAAAAAAAAAAAAAAAAAAAAAAAAAAAAACACCTTTGGGTGCTAAACTGGCCTGCCTGCAGTTCCAAGATTCACCCATTTTAAAATGAAAATGCAGTGGTGGCCAGTCAGAATTTAAAAAGATCCAAACTACAGTAACTTTTCTCCAGAATTTCAAAACGGTGCACTGATCGGATGATTTAACACCATTTAGCACAACTGTCTACTTTTTAAAACCACAGCTGGCATCCGGGTTGTAAAGATCTCTCAGTTTTTTTACATTTGCTATGTTTAGTTTGTGCTCTTTGACTTAAATATGGAGCTTGTTTGGTTTTAAATCCTTATCATTTTAGGTAGCACTCCAACTTGTGAAAACAAGCTTGTAAAGTTATGTTAACAGCTGGACTTTACACACAACTGACCCCATTTCTTCCCCTTTACTTCCTTGGTACATAAATGTGCAATGCTCACTTGAGATTTAACATTAATTGATCGGTTTTCCAGCTTAACCAACAACACGAGCTTATACTTAAACTGAAGATGTGCATTCTGCTCAAACGAAGCTCCCTGAAAGGGGGGCTTCATGTGAAGGGCAGGCAAAAACAAAGTGTAAAGAAAGGCTGTAGTGCCCGCCTCTGAATTAAAATTATTAAAATTTAAAATCATCTATTTAAAATGACAGTAAAAACAAAAACATTGCGGCTGAGAATAAAGGGAGGGGGGAGGGGGGGGGGTCGCGAACACTTTCATCCATCACTGGACAGGGAGAAGTGACAACACCTGGGTGGACTTCAAGGCAGCCACAAAGCCTACACAATGGGTTGCGCGGGCCATTTTCGACCTTCTGAGGGTGATTGTCGGGCCTTTCCTTTTGTTTCCTCCCCAGAAACTGGTCAGTGTCTCATTCAGTGACACCGCTGCCACAAAAAAAAAAAAAAAAAAAAAAAAAAATCAGGGATGGCAAATAAAACCAACATAAAAAGGGATAAAAGCCAAATGCAGTCTATAATACAGACAAGCCACAATACATGTACAACCTCTCCATCCCTCAATCATCTTCCAAACATCCTACATCCCAACCCAATGGCTTCATACTGTAACAGGCCACCGTGGCACTGTGGGCCTTAAACTGCAGCTTGTATGAGTTCCAGGCAGTGCCAACACAATGTCCTTGAAACCTCAAGCTAGAGCGAGTCGCTTTCCTTTGGAATCGTTCGAATTTGGGTGCTGTGAGTGTTTTGCGTGTCTGTGGTTGTTTTTATAGGGTTGGAGCCAGGAGGAAGTGAGAAGGGGGGGGGTTAGGACAAAAATGGGGGAAGACGAAAAAAAAAAAAAAAAAAAAAAAAAAAGATGAGTGAGGGGTGGGTGCTCAGGCGCTGTTGCTGATAGATCCAGGTGCTGAGCTGGACTGGGCGGAACTGTCTGACACACTGCCCTCTGTGGTGGGGAAAAAGAACAAACACTGGTAAACAAAAGAGAATTCAGAATTTGATAAGCACAAATAGGACCCAACAGTAAGTAATTTAGCAATATGTTTGTGTATTTATAACAGAAATACAGTAGAAGCTGACTAAAGAGGTGCTTCGTTACATAACCACCAGCTCCATGCTGTGATACGAACCATGTGAGGCAGGCGATGTCTGCGCACGAGCGTGAGGAGGAATGAGTGTGGAGTTCAACTGAGGCTGAATAGACAGCTCTGGAAGACAATAAGGGACAAATAAATGTCAGCACAAGCGCCGTCAATGACCCGGCGATCGGGACGCCGCTTCAGATCCGGCGCCCCGAAGCAGGGGAGGGGCTGAACTGACCGACAGGACTGAAATTGAAGAGGAGTGGCAGTTCTCGGCCGCTGGGCAGGCGGGTGTTGGGCTGACGCAGCTCGTCGAAGAAAGGGTGCGCGCACGCCTCCAGCGGAGACAGCCTCGTCACGGGCGTGTATTCCAGCAGTCGGGAGCAGAGGGCGATGGCCTCGGGTGGGGTGCGAGGCTTGAACACCTGATAGGACAGGGAACGGGCGGGGGAAAACACCGGTTTTGGGGGTGAGCTGGATTCGTGCGCTGAAACAGAAATACGGCGCTTTTTTTTCCCCCCAAATGAGCAACAGTCGTAGCTTTGTTCGCCGCTTCTTCACAAAGCGTAACATTTATAACTTGCCGTGTGACCTTGGCAAAAGCAGAAACGCCGGTGGAGACGGGGAAGAAAACAACTGCAAATTTACAGCATTTTGGATGCGCAATGTTCTGGTTCTGGAGGAAGCGAAAACCAAATAAAACCTCCTCTGCATCAGCGCGGTTCAGGGAGACGCATTGGTAGCACAGACGGACCCTCTGTGGGAACCACCGTGCACCAGAGAGGGCGGTTTTCAGAGCAGATACACACATTTAAAACACTTTTGTCTTTATCGGCGTCTTCATTCTGTAACTCGGCAGAAGGAAGAGCTGTGGCGATGCAGTCGCTCCCCGCCGTTTAGACTTGCTGCTACATCAAAGCCTCAACTCTAAACACAACATTTTTTTGATCTTATGACAGAAGGCCTTGAGATCCGTGACTGTTCCACATTAAAGCTCTCGGCAACGTGCGACGTGAACGCACCTTTGTCCAAGGGTGTGCTTTGATCTGTGGGAACTTAAACTCTGTGTAGTTAGGGTTCATCTCCCGGATCTGCTCCCTTGTGGGTGTCCCCAGAACCTAATAAAGACAGAAACACACACCTCAAATTATTTCAGTGAGAAACAAACTTTGCTTGTTTGAACTCTTCAGGTGATTAAAATTTCAAATGCGGATGCGTCTCTTCTGGTCCAGCAGCCTGACATGGGCTGGCGCTGGGCCACCCCCTGCAGCTCTCCTACTGTACCTTGATGATCTCTACTAGCTGGTCCACGCCGCTGTCCCCGGGGAAAATGGGCTGGCCCAGCAGCAACTCGGCCAGCACGCAGCCGGCTGACCAGATGTCGATGTTGGATGTGTAGTCAGTGGCACCAAAGATGAGCTCTGGGGCACGATAGTACCGTGAGCAGATATAGGACACGTTTGGCTCCCCGCGAACTAGCTGCTTTGCACTGGGGGGGGGGTAAATAAAAAAAGAAAGAGAAAAGGATGAGGAAGGAAGATAAAGAAAAGGAACGCCAGCATGCTGAGACGCAAAGGTCAGCTTACCTGCCGAAGTCACAGAGTTTGAGAATGGCCGTCTCTGGGTCCACCAAGAGGTTCTGAGGCTTAATGTCTCTGTGACAAACACCCTGGGAATGGATATAAGCAAGACTGCGAAACAGCTGGTACATGTACACCTGGATGAGGGAGGGGGACAAAGATGATCAGTGATCTGATACCGTCAATTTATGGAAAAGCACACGTGCTGGTTCGCTGCGTTTTAAATTTAACGATCCACTTTTTTCTGTGTGACAAAAACATCTCGACAACCCCGCTGATATCAGAAGAAATATTAAAGGGACAAATGTCTCAGAAAGACATATGAGGAGCGTTATCGCCATCAGCATCTCAATGAGGACACGGTGATTTGTTTAAAGAATACATATTACAGGCGATTTAGCTGACAAATGATAATAAAAAGATCCAGATCCTGTTAAGAGGAAGAGACAGAAATATGAGACCCAGGGGATGGTAAAGGGGGGAAATACAGTCTCACATGCTGTGATATCAGAGTGTCGCTGGAGGATGAAAGCATGACAGAGAGAAAGATCAGCAAGCATCTCAAAGCCACGGGGGAGCGCAAAACTGAGGTGGGTAAATGGGCCATGAGACAGCTTTAATATGTCCTCTGCTGCTACGGAAGCAGTAAACACATGCCCTAAAAGAAGCCCGTCTCAGACAGGCCAATCTAGATCCCCCAGGACCATCTTTCAGTGTTCATAATCATGAACACTGTGAGCCATCTATTGAAAAATACAGACTGTGTGTCTTCTTACATCAACAGGCAATTACATTATTGATATATGATTATTATTAATAACACATGAAACAAAAGCAAAATGACAATGAATCCTTGATCAACACTGTCAAAACAGCAAATTTGTACTGAAGAAAAAAATATACGTGTTAAATATATGTGAAAATGACAGCACCCCCCTCCAAAATCCTTCACCAAAAGACAGAAAACTAAACCAGTTACAAGCAGACCAGACAGTATGCAGGCCTCTAATGAGAAAGCCGCACTTCTCCATCCATCGTCCATTCTGATTCATAAATAACCTTTCAAACAGGAAAATGGGTTTAAAACTAATGATCTGAGGCTTCTGGTGCCAAGGAGAAAGTAGCCGTTGAAAGTCCTGCGTGTGCATTTGTGAGTCTAAGTGCCGTTTGCTCTTTCTTCCAGACTCCCTCCAGTGTGTGTGCCTACCTTAACATAGATGATGGGGATGGTGGTCTTGGCCTTGTTAAAGTGTCGAGCCACCCTGTACACTGTTTCTGGGACGAAATCCAGCACCAGATTCAAATACACTTCATCTTTCTGGAAAGTGAAAAAAGAGACAATCCATTTACACATTTCAATTACACACTGAGAAGTATCTAATCTAATGCACAGTAGAGACAGTCTTTATCGTAAATGTCATTTTTACAGAAAATTGTCTGGATTCTTTAGGAAAGGCGCTTGGGGCAAAATCAATCTGAGTCATAGAGCTGCAATAAAGACCACACCAAGTCCTCTGAAACATGCCCATGCAACAATACAGTAGGGTGTGGAGGCCCTGTGCTTTACTTTAAGGTGGGTACAGGAATGGTTAAGTCAGTCCAGGCTCACCTTCTCTCCACTGGAATAGAAGAAGTAACGTAACCTCACGATGTTGCAGTGGTCCAGTTTCCTCATAATCTGCAGCTCCCTGTTCTATAATGAAGGACACACCGAAGTACGATGTCAATATTAACAATTATAAACGAGACACTCTGAACAGTTCCTGAGGGATGAAAGCTTTTTTTGGAGCAAAAATACACAAAGATGTGACTGAAGTCAAACCGCTAAGTTTATGAGAACCTCAAGATGAATCCCTCAGTAGATAAGCTGAGCAGCAAATCCTCATACATTCACAGTTATTTCTATTATCTAGAGCTTTTCCCTGTAGTTATCAGAACCGACCTGTCTGCTTATTCATTTATTCATACCTTAAACCTCTTATCCTGGAGAACTTTCTTGATTGCGACCATCTCTTGGCTGTCGATGAGGCGAGCCTGATAGACCACTCCAAAGGAGCCATTTCCTATAACCTTTATGTCTGTGTAGGACACTTCCTGTGGACGATCGGGGCCTTGGCCAGGTGTGGCTACCACTGTTGTCACTTTGCCACTATCTCCTGTTAAAGAAAAGAGAACTGATTAAGTGACTGATGAAGACAAATGTGCCACCAGGAATGTCAAACATTTAAAAAAAACGAGTCCAACAAAAAGCAAAGCGACATCGCCGGTCAAGGAATAGAAAATGAAACACAGATGCTAAACTGAATAACGGAGGAGCCACACCACCACTTCCTGTGGACAGTTCAAAACGCTTCCAAAAGGTGAGGACAAGGGACCCTCTGCTTGGGGTACTTTGTGCAGTTCCACAACAAACAACTGGAGCAGCATAGGGAAAGGAAAAGCATATTTTTGAGTACAGACAGACATCTATTAATCTCTAACTGATGAATAAGTGACCGATTAAGATTTGATAGGCTACGTAAGATCCGCTAGGCCCTTATTGTGCAGAGTCATGCAGGTGTAACTGTGACCTTGTTGTGAGCTTCTAAATCTGATAAGATGCTGAGATGTCAGTCAGCACCATTCTGGGTTTGGTCTGACAGCACGCGCATCTGTGGATCAGCTGGTCTCTGGGGTTTGTGGGGGCGGGGGGGCATTTCGCTCTCGTCTATGTCCTTTACTGTTTTTACATTGTACATGTCACTAATGAAAACAGACAGAGAGAAAGTAACAGGAGGAAGGGTGGAGCACACCAGCTCATGTGGGTTACAACGTATAAAGGAAAGAGAATTAAAGATTTTAAAGCATGTAAAATGATGGTGGAAATGCAGGTTAGGTAAGATGACAAGCCTCATCTGAATCAAAAAACTGAATGCTGTCTATCCCTACAGCGATGGAGCACTTGTGAGTGCAGCATCATTTTTGAGGTTGATATTTGACCTTGTGAGAACCAGGCAAAGTAAGATGATCAAGACAGTAACTGACATCCACCGCGCAGCCAGGGTGCAGACGGGTGCAGCTTGTGTACGTGTTGAGACCGATTTGACAAATCGGAACCAGAAGCAACGAGGCTGGAAGGCAAGGAACAAGAAAAAGGGTCCCGCAGCCAAAAGGCTTGTCAGAGCCTGTGATACAATTGCGCGGACAGTAGCACAACACGCAGTGCTACCATTTCCTGGGTTTGCTCACTTCGCCTGCCTCGACGGGACCCCTCCCGATCTCTTCAAGTTCAGAGAGTCTGAAATGGAGTCAGACCGCCAAACATCAATGTCCCATCAAGTGACAAAATAAGAGGTATTGATTTGGCTTTAGCTCCAATTTCTTTGGAGGGGGGGGGGGGCTCATGCGGTTAACGGCAGCTTAACGGCCGATGGAAAATCCACGTGCTTGACCGAGATCTGCCCTCAGGTCAGCGCGAATATAAAATTCAGCCATTGTGTGGTTCTGCTACAGTCTGCCGCCCCGTCCCAGCGCACACTGAGCTTTTGTTTTTCATATTACCATCATATTTTTAAAATAATCCACGTCAGAGGGACGCGCATTAAATATGAAGCAGCTGCGCCTCGATCGCTTTGAATAATAAATGCGAAAATAAAACCTCTGCCCAGATGTCATCGAACAGCTTTGGGACACATTAACACAGCCGCGATGAGTAAGAGCGAGAAGACGAGTGTCTTTCAATACACCCACGCTTCTTAGCGGTTAGCTGGGGGCTTTGTTGCAAGCGTAAAACATTTTTATTTGAGCGAATGACCAGCAAATTCAGCTTTATGGAAATAAAATAGCTACGGCTATTAAACAGAAGGAAGTCTGCGGCTTAAATAGATGAATGTTGTTTTTTGGCACTCTTCCTGAGAGAAACCCAGTAGTGCTGATCTATGATGCCAAATTATATAATACAGGTTCCAATGTTTAATGATCCTTGTTTTAGCTAATCAGAAAACTCGGATGATCGCTCTACACACATATTTTAAGCTCATCTTCTTTGCAAGAAGTGATTTTGTTTTAAATTAAAAAGGAAAAAGAAATGATGTTCCTAAAACTGTCCAATCACCCGTGTGCTACCGTCACCTTTCAAATTGTTTCTCCACCACTGGAACTACCTCTAAAACCCTACTGACTGGTGACAGTTCCAGTTAACTGCACTGGAACTGTAGGTGACAGTTCCTCTAAACTGTCACCTACAGTTCCTCCACTGTGAAGTTCCTCTAAAATCCTACTGGTGACAATTCCAGTGGTGGAACTGGTAGTTCCTCTAAAACACTGGAACTGTCACCTACAGTTCCTCCACTCTGTAGTTCTTCTAAAACCCTACTGGTGACAGTTCCAGTGGTGGAACTGGAACTGTCACCAGTAGGTTTTAGAAAAACTACCTGGGATCCTAATTCAATTGAGCTCCATGTTCTAACCTGAAAAAAGTAAGTCAGTCATAGTTTTCCAGCAGGTGCTGCAGTGCTCAACATGTTTGATGGACCAAATAATGTCTTTTAAGGGAACATGTTGCTCAATATGAAGTTTAAACAACTGTGACTCAAGGCCCTGTGGAAGACAAAGGGGCGGGCGGGCGGGCTGGCTGGATGGATGGAGATGTTCCAGAGAAACTGAAAACTGTGACTTGAAATGGCAAAGTTTATGACAGGATATTGATGTGCCAGGCAGAGCTAAACATGCATACAACAAAAAGCATAAAAACGTAAAGTGGGTCTATAAACATGACTAATGTAACAGCTGACGCTCTAATCAGTCACTTTTCACTTGATCAACACCCACAAAGGTCACGCAACAGCTGGAGCAGATTTTTTTTTGTAAAATAGTGACAACTTCTCTAAAAAAAGGAAAGGTGTATACATGTTTTTTTCAATTGCTTATTATTACTGATTTAACGATGACAATAATGGCTGACTGTGAAACCATTAAATAGTGCACATTACCACTGAGACAACTCCAATTAGTTTAATAAATAAATAAAAAAAAATACAGACCCAGATCTTAAATCATTTTGGAAAAATTTGGAAATTAGGCTCCTCCACCCCGCCAGCCCTTTAAGGAAAAATGGTAAGAAGACAGATGGACGTCACTACACTATTCTCTCTGCTGTCTTTAACTATGGAAGGATGATACATCATAATATGTCGACATGACGTTGCATAAAGATGCTTGAAGATTTTATCTAACTACCTTATTTTATCTATAGCCACGAACACCGATCAATGTCAAAAACATGCCTGACCTTACCGCTACAGAGAGGCATCCACAGAATTTTGGTAAAGGGGGTGACACACAGTCATCTCATGGCCATTAGTTAAGGGTTTTACTTTTAACCTTCTCTGAAAGGCTTACAAATATGTGATGCAGATAATGTGTTTAATTACAACGTAGGTAAGATGGTGAGCGATCGTTACTTTCCATTATGAGTGTTCCTTTTCACTTCGTTCTTTAATGCACCATTTTAAAGCGATTTAAATGTAAAATCATTTGATTTTTCTTAAGTCTTCAAACTACACATTTAAATTTTCTTCCAAGTACACATCTTAACACAGTGACGTGCTGCTCACGTGACCTCTCAGCATTCTGCAAGTTCTTGACATGACATCAATCAAGCCAACAGGTTTTATCAGCTTTACCACTGACAAAACAGCATTTTAAGATCACCAGAATAGGCATATGAATCAGCTGGGATGACCTCAAATGCAATCAGATTTTAAACACAAACTGTGTTCACTCACCCATACTGTGGCACATAGGTGCAAAACAAATTTATGCCACCACACCGAGCAGCAATTTCCTTATATAAGTTGTCTTTCAGTGGTCTTGGGCTGCAGGGTGGGACCCTGAAAATGGTGCATCAATGCTCTCATGTATCCATAAGTCACCGGGAGAGGTTAATGAGCAGCTGGAACTCGGATCGCCACAGTTTCACGAAACAAACGTCCACAAGGTTAAAGTCACCACGTCCGGCTTCCCCCGTCCAAAAGGCTCTTTGCAGAATTGGGCTGCAATTTTTAGATCATTGGAACCCACGTCCACCGACAGTGGCGAGCTGGCTGCCTTGGACATTGGATATTAATGACGAATATACGAGGAGTGCAGGCTGACACCGAGCCTCTTCTTGGGTTACAATGCAAAAGTAATGATCAGGTGGCGTTTTGCCCCGAAATGACACATTTTTAACCACCGCGGAAACGCGACGGGCTTAGTCCGGGGCTGGAGACGGCGTCACCTGTGTGTTTGAAAGCCCGATCACTGTGGTTCCTAGATGAAAAAAACACACACACACAGCTAGCGTGCGGCTAAGCAGCTAAGGGCCCGCTAGCCGAGGCTAGCTCGGCCACAGTTCTCGGCATTAATGCGCCCTTCCGCCGACATAAGGCCGAACCCCCGCGAACCACCACCCCCCCGCCTCCCGCCACGGGGCACCGGCTGCGACTCCCGCAGAGACACTGGAGAGGCTTACTGGGCAGTTTCAGATTTCCAAAGCTCGTCGAGCTGCTCCCACTGGCTTGCGAAGCCCCGGTCTTTCCTGTGGAGCCTCCGCCGGCGACCGCTGATCCGGCGCCGGCTGCAGCGGATCCGGGAGCTCCGGGAGGCTCAGCGAATGAGCTCGTCCTGGGCCGCCCGCTGCCGCTCATATTTGTGTGAACTAGAGCCGGGACACGGTCAGACGTCAGTAACGCGGGCGTCAGGAGGCGTGAATGTGCGTGCGGTTTTTAATACGGGAGGCAGACTTACAGCGTCGTGAACAGGTCGCCCGTCTCCCCCTTTCTTCCTCTGTGGAACAGCGATGGCGGGGGGACTGGGGAGTTGACGCTCGACGACGTCAGCCCGCCGCGGGGATTCTGGGAAACCGAGTCCTCTCGGGCCGCCGCTGACGCAGGCGGACCGACGAGATATTGAGAACGCGTTGACGCTTATCGCGATTATTTAACTTAATCCCTCCTCGAGTTGGGGCGTGATATTTATAAGTGTATGTTTTTTTTCTTCACAAGTACAAGTTTAGCACATGCATTCCTAAAGTTAAACGACCGTAGAGGGAAGTTGTTTGACAACGCGCACAGTATACAGATAACTAAAAAGAACTACAAAAACAACAAGGTTGATTTATCTTTTCCGTTAAAAACGACATTTCCCATCAGGCGCCCGCGCTCTCTGTGTGACACCCGGGCTGTCCAATCACAGAGCCGAACAGAGCCTCAGGCTACCGCACTGGGCGGGGCCTCCGAGCACAAGAATGGATGCGATCGGCGGGCAAACGCTTCATTACGCTCTTTGAAATGTAATTTCACAGGCTCCGACTTCAGCTCGCTTTCGACGGGGGGGTGGGCTGGGCAGCTCCGTCGCCGGGGGTTCCTCGGGAGAAACAATAATAACTAAAAAAAAAAAAAAAGAAAGAAAGAAAGAAAGAAAGCCGCCGGGACAGGCGTTTGTGCGCAGCGAGCGTGACGCCCGCACGAGGAAGCGTCAGAGAGAGGTGAGGAGGAAGAAGGGCCCGACGCCGCCGCAGCCGCCGCACATCTGCGGGGAAAAGTGGCTAGCGCCGCCTGACGGAGCCGCCGGCTCACCGGCCACACGCTCTCAGGAAACGGCGGTGCCGACAAACACGTCTGCGCCGCCGGAGGGAGCGCCTCCAAGAGCTCTCCATACGCCATCGCACACTGTAAACAAAGACGGGAGCCGCGTCCGTCAGGGGACCCGGCCGGGGGGGTCGCCAGATCGCTTTGGTTTGACACGGGGGAGAAAAAAAAAAGAGTGACATAAACCTGCCAAATGTCTCTGTCACTGCGTTTGCGGGTGCTCGAAGGAGTCGCCGTTTTGTGGGGGGGATAACTGGGAGTATGCGCTTGAGATCCAGTGGCCGCTGCTGCTGTGAGACCAGGCTTGATCTGTGTACTAATGCACGTGTTGTCATTCTTTGTCGTAGATGTGCTTATGTACCGGCCCTGTGCAGCACAAAGGACTCACAAGAGCGGAGTGGACCGTCCCTTTCACGCCAGAGCCGTTTTAGTGGAGGTGGATCATGGAGGAGCAGCAGCAGGAGGCGGAGGGCGTCTACATGGAGCACCAGTTCATGTGCAGCGAGTGCCATCAGCTGTTCGGCACCCTGGAGGACGTGCTGATCCACCAGCAGATCCACACCGGCCAAGACGGCGAGGTGGAGGCCGTGACCGTCCAGGGCGTCCCGGAGTTTGAGCAGGCTCAGCACTACCAGTGTCTGGAGTGCGGCAGCCTCCTGGTGACCTCGGAGGAGCTGCTGCAGCACCAGGAGATGCACATGAGGGACGCCGGGATGGAGGTGGAGCAGCAAGGTGAGAGACTCGACCACAGCACCCCCCCCTCCTTCCGACCCCAGCCCACCCCGGGGTCATGTGTGACCATCAGTGGCCTCCCCTTCCTCAGAGCTGTGCGAGGTTCTGGAGGCGCAGGAGGCCGGATCGGAAGCTCGGGTGTTGGAATCTGCCCAGTACCAGTGCCTTGACTGCCTGGCTCTGTTCGACTCGGCTGAAACCTGGCTCGACCACCGGCGGAGCCACAGCCGGAGCAGCACCCACAGCACGGCAGAGACCATGGTGAGGATCCAGACGAGCTCCCCGATTCTGGTGTGGGGCGTCACAGTATTGCATTTTCTGTACAGCGAACCCTCGTTTATCGCAGGGGTTATGTTCCGGAAATAACAATTTTTACAATTATTTTACAGTTTTTAAGGCCGTAAAACCCCTAACCACACTTTTATACACTCTTCTCACAGGCTTTAACATTTCCTTACATTACTATTTAAACACATTCAAAGTTCAAACTTCTTCCTTCGCATTTTGGGTGCGACCACAGGTGCCTTTTCCCTGCAGTTCACTGTCTGGATTCAGAGCACAATGCACTGGAAAAAAAAAATATCCGCGAAAAGCGAAGCGCGTTATAGCGAGGGTACGCTGTAATCACAAATCACCTCGATTTCTTCAAGTCGGGGCTGTTTCCCCCAAAACAACCCGTTCCTGACGACCTATAACCACATCATCCAGGTCCATAAAATGTGACCGTGAAAAAAAGTGGGGGTCGCGATCCACGGGGAGGTTTTGGGATTTGATAAGTACGACCTCTTTTCGACCTTTTTTTGCGGAGATTTGCACGCATTGAGCAAAAAAAAAAAAAAAAAAAAGAATACTCACCAAAAAAGTGGAAAGACGAAATTGCTTAAAACGCACCGCGTATTGCCAAAACCTCCCACGGTGGTTTCTGCTTAACAATCCCGGCGTCGGCGAGCGGCCGCTGACGACCGCGTTTTTGTGCGGTGTCGAGCGACGTGTGCGGACTTTGTAAGGAAAACTTCTTGACTTCCAGACGGGTTGCAGGGTTTTTAGTACTTCTGACGACGGTGTGCTTGGTTGAATGTTTAGTAAGTTTTAGAGTCGTGTTTATTGACATTGTACTTGTTTAGTAGGTTGGGCAAGTGTCCAAAGTCCCTTAAAATTGGTCTTCCTTTCGTGACCCAGCCGGATTTCTTTTACTTGTATCCGAATTTGGATACAACGCGCTGAATCGTGACTCGTCTTTTCGCACGCAGGACTATGTGCTACAAGCCGACGGCACCATCACTCCCCTGAACAGCGCGCAGAACTACGTGTTAAGCGAGCAGCAGGCCGGGGAGATACTGGCGCAGGTATTTTGGGCTTCCAGCGCCGTCCAGGAAAAGAAAAGAACGCCTGAACCGAGCTGAACTCCTTTTCTCTCTCTCTCTCTCTCTCTTTCTCGCGTCCCGCTCGCTGACTCCAGGTACTTGCCCAGCAGAAGCAGCAGCAGCAGCAGCAGGAGGAGCTCCAGAGGAAATATCAGTCTCCCTCCAAAGCCGCCGCCGCCGCCGCCGCGCTGGCGCGCTCCTCCCTGCTGCCCCCGGTCATCCCCGCCCCCGGCTCCGCCACCATGCACCTTCAGATCCTCACGGCGCAAGCTCTCGCGGACAACTCCGGAAGTCCCAATCAGCAGCGCTCCAGGCTGAATTCCCTCTTGACTCCCGCGGACCAGGGCTCCAAAGCGCACCTGGGAGTCCTGGAAAACGGTGTTCAGAAAGTAGAGCTGAGGTTGGTCCCCAGTGTCCAACAGCAGCGACAGCAGGCGGCAGACCTGGTGGTCATCCACCCTTACGAGTGCTCTGAATGTTCCCTTCTATTCCAAACCCCAGAGGACTTCCTCCAGCATCAGGGGGAGCACTTCCTGGGTCAGGACAAAGAGAGCGGGGAGTCAGGTGTCATGGGCGGCTTTGACGAGGCGCGCGGGAGGGACGAAAGCGCGGACGGCCTCCGGGTGATCAAAGTAGCGGAGAAGAAGGTGGCGTTCTGCGCCAAGTCGCACCAGTGCAACCTGTGCCACCGCACGTTCACCTCCGTCAACCGCCTGGCCGCGCACACGCGCGTGCACGAGCAGGGCACGTACGAGTGCCCGGACTGCGGGAAGATGTTCAAGAAGGCGACGTCGCTGCAGACGCACATGCGCACGCACTCGGGCGTGGCCAGGTACCTGTGCGTGGACTGCGGGAGCGGGTTCACCACCGAGATGACTCTCATCATGCACAGGTGAAGCCAAGGGAGACAACAGGTCGGTTACAGTCGCCACGCCTGACAGCTGAATATTCAGGGTCCCGCCCCCCCCTGTTGTCTTGCAGGAAGACTCACACCGTAGACCCCTTTCACAAGTGCCAGTTCTGCAACAAGACCTTCACCAACATGACCAAGTACCTCTACCACCGCAGGACCCACCTCAACCGCGACTCGCCCGGCACGCCCGCTCCCGTCTCCATGGTAACAGCCGCATCTTTTAACCCGGAGGGGAAGCGATGCAGCTTTGACTAGTCCAGTTGTGACAGTACGGACGTTTGTCTAGACCAGTTAGAGGACCAAGGGAGGGGGGGGGGTTATTGAGCACACCGTTGCTCCGCTTAAAACCGCGGTAGAAAAAAAAAAAAAATATCGTGTTTTAAGCCTCCCGGATCTAACAAGCGATGTGATGTGAACAAAGCCGACCTGAGCTGCTGATGAAAGGCAGGGAACACGGCGGCATTTAAATGTGGACTTGAACCACCTCATGAGGTTATGTTAAATGGTGAAGGGTGTAGTCGTACAAAAAAAAAGGACGTGTTCTGAAGTGGAGTTACGTGATTTGAACAGCAAAGTTTTGAAGCATTTTGCCTCTTTAAGAACACAAGTGGAAAAAAAAGTGGGTACTTTGAAATGTGCTTGCTCATCTTTGGGTTTTTTTTTTAATAAATTTTGCTTTATTTATAGATAGAACACATTTAGACGTTGCTTATACTTTAATTTCATATTGCCACAACACAATGCTGAGTTTTTGATAGTTTGAACAAAAGGTGATTAATCCAGATTAACTTGGGGGAAAACAGATTAATCACGGTTAACTCAGGGGAAAGGCTGAAAATAAAAGCTCGCAAATGAAAACATGAGTTTGTTTGACAACGCTAGTTTTGACACCTTTTATATTCTTCTTTAGGTCTCGGCTCCAAAAAGAGCCTCCCTCTCCGCTCTCGCCATCCTCCAGAGGGCCAGGGAGAAGAAGGCGTCTCTCACCAGCGACCAGCAAAGCAGCCTGTGGGCCCCCCTCACCGAGGAGGAGATGGAGAAGATGGGAGAGGAGTCCGTGCAGACCCCCCCCAGCAAAGACGACGCGGGGGAGGAGGAGGAGGAGGAGGAGGAGGGGGGGGAGGACAACCCGGAGAACGGGAACAAAGCGGCACCTGTCCCAGCGGAAGGCTCCACCCCCGGCCCTCGGCGGGCGGGGGACGGAGCCGAACCCGGCCCCGCCTCCTCCTCCTCCTCGGACTCGGCCCCGGTGCCGGCGGGGGCCCCCGACCGGGGCCCCCTCACCTGCGGCTCGTGCGGCGAGGCCTTCCCCACGCAGCTGCAGCTGGTCCACCACCGGCACAAGTCGCACGGCCCCGAGCGCAAGTTCGTGTGCGGCCTCTGCGGCAAGTCCTTCAAGAAGCGCGTCCACGTGCGCAACCACATCCGCACGCACACGGGCGAGCGGCCCTTCCAGTGCGCCGACTGCGGCAAAACCTTCTCGTCGCTGGCCAACCTGATGAGGCACAACCTGATCCACTCGGGCGTGAGGCCGTACCGCTGCGACGTCTGCCACCGCTGCTTCTCGCAGGCGTCCAACCTGCGCCAGCACGCCCTGCTGCACGCCAAGGCCGAAGCCCTGCGCTGCCCGGAGTGCCCCGCCTCCTTCCGCGGGGCGAGCAAGCTGGCGGCGCACCGCTACGCCAAGCACCCGGGGGCCCCGGCGCCCTTCCCCTGCCCCCGCTGCGAGGCCGGGTTCCCGACCAAAGCGGAGCTGGACGGCCACCGCCTGGAGCGGCACGGGGAGGCGGGGTCGGGCGAGGGGGCGGGGCCGGAGAGCCCGGGAGCCCCCGCCCCCTCGGGCTCCCGGGATCCGCTGGCCCACCCGCGGGGGAGCCAGGACTGCACCGTTTGCGGGAAGAAGCTGAATTCTCCCGCCAACCTCCGCCTCCACAGACTGAGCCGCTGCGCCCCGGGCCCCGGGAGGCCGCGGTGCGCCACGGCGAAGCGGCCCCGGGCGCACCAGTGCCCCGTCTGCGGGAAGCAGTTCGTGTCTTCGTCCGGGGTGGCGCTGCACCAGCGGGTCCACACCGGCGAGCGGCCCTTCCCCTGCCAGGTGTGCGGGAAGCGCTTCCGCCAGAACACCCACCTGCGGGAGCACCTGCGCACCCACTCGGGCGAGCGGCCCTTCTGCTGCGAGGTGTGCGGGAAAGGCTTCATCCAGAGCATGCACCTCGCCGAGCACCGGCGGACGCACACGGGCGAGAGGCCGCACGCGTGCCCGCAGTGCGGCAAGGCCTTCAGGACCTTCTCGAACCTGAGGAACCACAAGAAGACCCACGCCAGGCAGCAGAAGCCGGAGGGAGGCCCCGCCCAAGCCGGCGCCGCGGTAACGGTGGTGGACGCCTCGGCGGTGGAGCTGGCCAACGGTCAGACGCAGCTGATCCAGATCCAACAGATCCAGGCTTCGGATCTGCAGCAGGTCAGACCCGATCCAACGTAATCCGTTACACCAGCGAGGGGACGGGCGCCCCCCCGCTGGTCTGAAGCTGCTGTCGCCTGTGAGTTTGACGGTGTTGTCGTTGTCTCCCCGCCGCAGGCCCAGGGCACGCCCACCATCATGTGCAACGAGTTCGGCGAGGCCATAGCCATCATCTCGACCAGCGAGGGAGAGGAGCTGCCTCTGGAGCAGGCTCTGGAGATCTACCAGAAAGCTCTGGAGAACAGCCACGCTGCCGACGCGCTGCAGCTGCCCTGAGCAGCGCCGCTGCTGCTGCTGCTGCTGCTGCCGCCACCAAACCGGTTTACTATGATTTCTTTTACCCTTTAAGTGGAGCCCCTTTATTTTTGTTGTTTCTGTCATTTAATTGTTGTAAATAGGTGAAGCCAATAAATGTTTTTTGCAAGATCGTGAGCTCATTTCCTCTTTAAAAAAAACAAAAAAATCTCTCCACGTTCTCCGTCTGCTCTCAAAACGTTTGCGCGTTTTAACACTTCTAGTGATTAAAAACAGGAAATGGAACACCTATTTTTATTTGCATACTGAAAGATACAGACACAAACTTAAATTATTCATAAAAACTCCTATCTTGTATACTGGAACAACAAAACGAGGAGTATAACAAACATTAATAGCAGTATTTATTCTTTTTCCATTTCGTGTGGTTACTTTTGGTAATGATGCCTTAAAGTTCAACTTAGGTTGAATGAGAGATTTTTTTTCTCCATAACAATATAACGAGTCCATCGACTCTACAGTAATTATTTACAACACGACCAAGTCTTGCACAAAGACACAACCGTTAGATCCTACCAGCTTTCTTTGATTCATTACCCCCGCTTCACTCCCCGGGTTTCTCTCTGCCTCTTGAGGTCTGGAGAGCAATAAAGTGACAAAGGGAGGAAGGAGATCAGGAGAGGGGCGGGAGGAGACGTAGGTGAGCGGAGGGTACGGAACCGAACCAGGCGAAGTTGTACAAAAGCAAACTGTCCGAGGGATTTAAAGGTCCGCGTCGTGTTCTTCCTTTGAAATGAACGATTCAAATAACTGCGCTGCAGGTCCTTGAAGGCCAGTCGAGGGAAGACTACGGGTGTGAAGCAGCGCCTCTCAACCGCCTCTGAAATATCCAAACTAGTACAAAATCAAAAGAACTGTGAGGAACATAAGGACCAGAGTTCACTGCAATGATATAAGGAGTAATAACCATAGGAACAGTACGACATCAAACAGAATATAACAATGTTAAATACAAATAAAATGTTCTTAAAAAAAGAAACCCAAGATAATAAACTGCTTGGCAATAGAGGGACAGAGGCCTGACCTCTGCAACTAAGAGCTGGGATGTGCCTGTTGACTCCGCCCACTTTCGTCCCTCGTGGCGAGCGAATGAGAGGCACGGGAATGCTTGGCTCCTTCCTTTTCCGCGTGTGCTCGGGTCCGTCGCAAGGAGGGAGGACTCGGCCAGGCAGGCAGTCGCCGGAATGACAGCAAAGTCCACTTGTCAGTCGATTCTTCGTTCAGTTGCGTCGGACCGCCCCCCCCCCCCAGCCGCCTGTCGGAGGTCTCCGCCCGAGAGGAACGCGATCTTTCCAAGGTCGACGGCGATGGTGAGGGGGTTCTCTTTAGGTCTAAGGATTTCCAGCTGGTGAAGGCCCAGCCCCCACGCCACCAGAAAACGAGACACGAGCTCACGACGATCGGGTCCAAGTCCTCAAGCAGATATCACCAGTTTTAACGCTCATAATTGTACTAAAAACAAATATTAAAACGCAATGATAGTTTTAAAACGGTTGACCTTTCGGTGTCCTAAATCTCTCAGAACCCTTTTTATGTGTGTGTGTGTGTGTGTGTGTGTGTGTCTTTTTAAAACTCTTCAAGGCAACAAGTGCAGATGCAAACGATGATCCTTTCACTGGCATACGGGAGCTCTCTCTTCTCCAGCTGTTGCAGAGAGCTGCTCCTAGTGGGACAGGTGTTTCCACACCTGGATTAAGCGCACGCGAACGCCTTTCACGTGCGTTGTGTGTGTGGGGGGGGGGATCCTCTCGCGTGTCCTTAATTTGGTCCGAGTGTCACATAACAAATCAACTTGCATATAAATATCGACTACAGGTTGGCTGCAGAAAATAGAAATCAAACAGGACCGGACCAGAGAATTAAAAATGGATTAAAAAAATGTTTGAGTAAAATATGTGTGACATCATTCGTCAGCAGCCAATATGAACGCGCCGCTTTTCCTCATCTGGACGAGTCTTGGGAATCGCGGGGATCCTCCGGGCTCCCTTCCGTCCCTTGGTCGTCTTCGTCGTCCTGCAGCTCCGCTCGCCCAGGCGCCTCTCCTGACTGGGACCCAGAGGGTCCGGGGAGGGAGCCGGAGGAATCGGAGGTGCCCAAGCCCGAGGCGTCGGAGGGAGTGGCGGTCTGCATGATCTTCTGCCGGACCTCCCTGATCTTTAGCTGCAGACACAGCTTGGTGGGAAATATGTCGGAGTATCTGGTCTGGAAGGCTGCGGTGGCCTGAGCTGTAACAGAAGAAGGAACCAATCAACAACTCAGGCGTGGGTGTGTTCAACGGTGGAAGTGTGTAGACGTTTTCGATCTTACCCGACGGGAAAAAGCCCTGTTCCTGAAACAGCTGCATGACAAGCGCTCGCCTCTGGTCCAGCGTTCTTCGCAGGGAGGAGTACGGCACCTTATCGAACTCCAGATCAGTCAGGATGTCTTCACCTTCGGTGCCTACGTGAGGGACAAAGAGAAGCAACTGCAATCAAAGACCTGTAGATTCATCACAAAGAAGCTTCCACACCAATATTCCTCAACTGTCCTTCACGGTGACAAACCGTCGTCTCATTCTTTTTATACTGTGAACTACAGGAGTGACTCGTCTTTTTAAAAGGGATTTGGGCTGTGTAATCCACGTGTGCCGACTCCTCCTCCTCCTCCTCCTCCTCTCACCTGGTCTGTCAAACGTGAAGATGTCGCCTTCGCATTTGGCGGCACTCTTGGGCGTGTTGGGCTCCGAGCTGCAGCTGGAGCGCCGCCGACTCTTTCTCTTGGGAGAAACCTGCTCGTCCGTCGCCGAGTCCAAATCTGGGTGAGCGTGGAAGAAAAGCCTTTAAAAAAAAACCATCTCAATCTGGGTCAGTCAACAGTTAAAGGCTTTAGCAGCTTCTGTCAGAGGATCTGAAACGTAATTCTGCTCAAACCAAACCTGTTGAGTTCTTCCTCTTGCGCCGGTAGCTCCCCAGGATGGCGCGGGGGGAAGTGGCCAGACTTTGCAAAGTGGGAGAAGGCAGGACCTCTTCAGGTCGGAACTCCGGCAGCTCCGCAAAGCGCTCCTCGAAATATACCTCGGACAGTACCCTGCCAGACCAACAGGGACACACACACACACGCACACGGAGTATATACACACGCGCCTCCTTCCGTCGCTCCCGCCGCTGAAAGGCTTTGAGACTCACTTGTCCACCGAGTCGAACGTCTTCTTCAGCGGGGGGGGGCGGGCTTTGAGCTTCTTGGGCGCGGGGCCTTCTTTGTCGGTGTGCGGCGGCGGCAGGTTGGGCTCTGCGTTGGCCGATGGGGGGAGGAGAGGAGACGAAGGGAGGCAGTCCTTCCACCCGGGCTGCAGAGACCGTCACAGGTGAGTCAGGCGCAACCCCCCCCGCGCTCATTACCCCGCCCCCCCGTGCTCATTACCCCGCCCCCCCGCGCTCATTACCCCGCCCCCTCGCTCACCTCCTTGGTGGCGGCGCCATCGCGGCCCCTGGGCTCGGAGGAATCGGCCGCGCCGGAGCTCTCCGGGGCCCGCTCGGACGCCGGCTCCTCGGTCGACGGGGACGACTGCGCGTCGAAGGAGAAATGGCCGCCGCCCGCGGCTTCTCTCTCCTTCTCTTTGTCCCGCTCTTTGTCCCTCTCCCGGTCCTTGTCGCGTTCCCTCTCTTTCCCTCGGCCTCCGCCTTCGTAGTTTCCCACGGGGATGTTGGCCAGGGTCGCCTTCACCTTCTGAGAGGTCCTGACAGGAAGCTGGGTTAGCTTTGGGGTCCCGGGTGCACTGCCTGAAAAGTTTCAAAATAAAATTCATCAATAGACGCTCGAGTCAACTGGAGGTGTACAGATGTGTTCCCGTGTCGTACCAGATGTTTGGACTGGAAGCGGAGGACTGGTGGGCCTTATGGACACACTCGAGCCACTGGGAGGTGCCACAGAGCTGCTGCTGCTGGAGGTTTGCCCCTGCCTCTCCAGCTGCCGATCTAATTGCATCAGCATTTCTGCCTGCCTCTCGGTCTGTCTGTCCGTCGGCCGATCGGCCGGCCTGTCCGCGTGTCTTTCTGCGGGTCGGTCCAGATGGACTTGGGGATGCGTGTGCGCGGCCGCCGGGGCGGTCGCCGCGTGTTTGGACAGGATGTGAGGGGAAGCGCTGGAGGGGCTGGAGACCGAGTGCACCACACTGGGGGGTACTGCTGTCATGGAGACCACCCCTGTTGCCATAGTGACACTTGGCGAAGGAGGGTAAACAGCAGTCACTATCTGGTTCCCTGAAACTGGGACTGAGGTGGAGGGCGAGGGAGACTGTGAAGGAGCCAGGAGTGGTGGCTGACCTGGATAAATAAAGCATAAGCGATCGAATGTGCCTTCTGTTTTCCGTACCAGCAAAAACTAAAATTCTCATGTAAACCATCAATTCTTTTTAACCATTAACATAATAAACCACAGCAGCGTCCATATGAAAAGTGTCATTACTTCTTATGGGAGGGTTTATGTTTAAGTATGTCCGCAGAGTAAAGAACTAGTAAGTAAAAAAATCGCGTAGGCTGCTTTTCAGAACAATAAGCATACGTCAGCGCTGACCTGTGATAAGGGGCTGAACCAGTGTAGGCCCGGGGGGTGCAATGGCTGTGAACCCGAGTGTTGCGAGAGCAGAGGGAACATAGGCAGATCCAGCCACGGGAAGTGCTTGCTGAGTGGTTGAAGAGCCTGTTGTTGTGGAGACAAGAGGCAGAGTAGATGGGACCCCTGGAGTGGACTGGACATAGGTGATCCTGTATGGCAGGTATAGAAAATGGACAGTTAGTTAGGAGGTCCCACAATGCTTTGAGCAAAATTGAACACAGCCCATCATTTTATGTTCTACAGTGAGGGCGACGTGAGTAAAAGAGGAAGACAGAAAAAAGAAGTGATGGTTAATGGGCATGGTATGAGTGTATATCACAGCAAACCGCACTGGATGACTTCTGTGTGTGTGTGTGTGTGTGTGTGTGTGTGTGTGTGTGTGTGTGTGTGTGTGTCTGGTCTGTGTTTGTTCAGATTTGAGAGGTAGCGTGGGGGTGGCAGGCAGAGGGAACATGGGCCACCAGCAGCATGACTAACACAACCAGAATAGAGCACCACTGCTACAGTTGCACCCCTGTCAGAGTATTTCTAAATCTGTTAATGTCTGTCGGCTATGCTTTTAAAAAAACGAATAAATAAATAAATAAAAAATTGGTCACCCAGCAACTTTCTGGAATAATTTATAGCGCCCTAAAACTCCACATACTTCATCTGATCAAACCCATGAATACACAGAAAACCAAATACCGATCAGGCATTGCAGGGGCTCAGTATTGCTCAGTATTTCAGGCAGCACATGCTGGGCTTTACATGGCCCAGCTCTACTGTAGAAGAATCGATTGTTATCTGCGTGAAATTGTGCTCAATTTGAAAGAGATAAAGTCCTAGGAGTTAGAATTGTCCATGACACAATAGCTTTTCATCTGTTTCATTTGGTGCTATGGCATAAAAACTACCATCCATAAACTTTGACACAATCCAGTAAAAAGCACAAAAAGTTTGACACAATCCAGTAAGTAAAAAATAAAATAGTAACACTGGTTTATAATAATGAAGGGAGCCTAATCAAGCCTTACTAGTTAGAGATGCCACATTAAGCAGATGTTTGGCATCACTACAAGATCTCAAGAAGACATATAAGGCCTTCTGACAGAGGCTGCAGAGGCTGATCTATCATAGCTTGGGACTGGAATTAAATGTAATGTAATGACTAGGACTTTATCTCCTTTATCTATTTAGTTGGCCATTACAAAAACACGAGCATGAAAAGTTCCTTCACATAGTACTTGCTGAGATGTTGCTGATAATACCAATATTTATAAGTCACTGCAGTAAGGTGCAGGAAAAAAAAGCACATGATTTTCCCCTGGGTGAAGGAGCGCTTTCATACGAGTCCTGTGAACTCTGGATTTCT
This sequence comes from Lagocephalus sceleratus, assembly GCA_911728415.1. NCBI lineage: Eukaryota > Metazoa > Chordata > Actinopteri > Tetraodontiformes > Tetraodontidae > Lagocephalus > Lagocephalus sceleratus. Next base: position 1,107,707 of record CAJVRN010000126.1, read on the forward strand.
TCTCGGGGCGATTCCCCTTCAGTTTTTACCCCACAAAAACTTGGCTGGTTGAGCAGGGCTGGTTAATTCAACAGGACATGGTTTTGCCAAATTTAGCATTGGCACAGTTCATGTAATAAACGCCCTTTGTTATTGACTTTCAGAAAGTATTTAGTCAAAATTCCAGCACAGTGTAAAAAGCCCAAAACTAGAGTGGTTGTTGCTTGTAGATTTTTGTTCCTACCTGGTGGGTGCAGGTGGCAGTAAGACCGTTTGAGAGGGGGCTGATCCTGGAGCTACCACAGCTGCTGTGCCCACTGTCACAGGAAAGGCATTGGGAGGGTGGACAGCCCCACCCTGTGGCAACTGGGACTGGACCACAGGCATGGGAGCAATCTGGATGATCTACAAATGCCACCACGATTAATAGATATTCAAGATTAAAAATAGAACCTTGCAGTGCGAGTTATAAGTTTTGGGGAAAAAAAAAAAAAAAAAAGCATTTCCAGTGAAGTGGTTACTGACCTTACTTCCAGTCTGAGACCCGTTTTGGACAGGGAGAGGTGGAGCCACTATTGGAAACTGCTGGGCCGGAGCTGGTGCAGTGCGCACCGTTGCCATAGGAACAAGCATTTTACCCTGTAGAACTGGAGACTGTGTTTGCACTGAAGCAAATATTTAGAAAACATAAAAAACAGTTAATCGTGCGCGCCCATCACGAGTATCTCGTCGTGTTTTATGTACTAAATCCTCACCTCTAGTTCCCGGGCTGACAACTCCCACCGCCTGGCTCGATGTGTATCCTGTCACTGAACTCGTAACCTGCTGTTTCCCATTGGCCAGGGAGGCGTGCGTGGGTGGCGCCGGAGGAAGGTTGAAGATACTGGTTGTCTGGCTCAGGTGTCTAGGTGGGCTCTTGGGGTGGTTGTTGGCAGGGAGGGTGGGCAGGATGTACTGGACTTGCGTGATGGCCTTGCCCACGGGGGGCGCCAAGGACGAGGCAGGGAGAAACTGGGGCTGGAGCAGGGGCAGAGGCATGGGTCCATTGGTTTGGTGATGGGATGCTGAGACAGCGGTGGAGGAGAGCGTCTGCTGCTGGGAGGACTGCGGCGGGGGGGCGGGGGTGATGAGCTGCATGGCAGGCTGGGCAGATAAAGCTCCCCCTAACACCAAATTAGTCACTACGCTGCCTGGACCTGAGCCCACCGGGTTAGGCGACGATGAGGAGTAGTACCCGCTCCCGGTTGCTGCAGCACCACCCCCTGAGCCAATCAGAAGTTGGGGCTGCTGCTGGGGAGTTAAAGACTTCCTCTCTGGTGGAAGTGGGCTGGATGATGTGCCTCCATCTCTGGGTTTGCTGGCGATGGGCAGTGGTGTGCTGATAACAGGGCGCATGACATTTGTCACAACAGTAGAGGCCACCCTAACAGTTCCAATGCCCATGAGTGGGTTTGCGCCCAGCGAACTCACTGATGAGGAGAGCGTCACCCCCGCCTGAGATGTGGAAATGAGTGACTGGCCGGAGGAGAGGGAGAAAGAGGTAGCTTGAACTCCACCTCCATCTTCCCCCAGAAATGCGACTTTGCTCTCCATGTCTCCTCTGTCCTTCCTCCTATGATCTGAAAACCCTCCCCCACCTGGCCTCCCCTCATCATAGCGCTTACTGGTTGGGTAAGATGACAGTGAGACGCTCCTGCCATGCGGGATATGTTGTGTGGAAGATGATAATGCAGAGGAACAAATAACTGGAGCAAAAACCCTCTGAGGAAAAAAAATAAAAATAAAAAAGATATTGTATTCTTTGAAATTTGACGCGTTAGACAAAACATACTATTTTTGAAAGTTAATAACAGAAGAAAATGATTGGTGTTCCGCTTCATTACCTTCCGTTCACTTTCATCTCCAGATCCATTCTCACTGTCACTGTCAGTCACTCTTTCTTTACATTTAAGGTCTATGGAACTGCTGGGGTAAGGGTCTTCTGTGCAAGAAAACAATATTTTACAGATACACTCTATATATATATAGTAATAATCAATGTATAATTTTCCATAACTACAATATTTTTTTAATTTCTGGTGCGCTAAACAGCACAAAAGCAAATCATGCGGACCTACGTTATAAGATGTATTAGAATGAATTGTTGCCACAACATGATGTAAATATTAATGAATGTAAACAGTGAAATAATAATTCAATTGTTAATGTTTTGTTGTTCTTAGAGCTATGTCAACAGTGTTGGCACATGTACATTGTACCCTCCGCAAACAGAGAAGGTCAGCCGATGAGTGCTAATCTAATGATGAAAGTCAAGCAAATACATTTCAATAATTTGATGTAATTACTGCCATATATTTCTATCAAGAAATTTATTTAACGTACAAAAGCAAACAATGAAAATTCGCTCATGGAATCAATTCTTTTGGTCCTATTAATTCTTAATGATCACAGGTTGTTTTGTTTTTTTTAATAGTTCTGTAGCTGCACAATCATCTAGCCACATGCAAGTGATACAATACCCTAACAACTAACATCAATAAACCTAAACTCAGACAATAACTGGAGAATCAGCAAAGGTTACACTGCTATAAAAATGGGTCATACAGCAATTATGATAGTAATCCAGTTGAAATTTCTTTTTTTTATTATTCACTTCTGCAACAGGAGAAAATAAGTCTCTGTTCGTCATACTGAACAATCAAGATTTTTTTTTTAAAATACGCTACTAAATTTTTGAAGGGGGTGTATTCAAAATGCATTACAATACATTTTATGAGTACATTAGCTTTAATTTCTCACCAATGACATCATCATCTCCCTCCTCCTCACAGATGACCATACGCTCCTCGTCACTGGTCATGTCCTCGCTGACCCCCCGCTGGGACTGCGACAGTGTTGGGGCGTGGCTTGAAAACTGGTTGCCACCATCTCCACACATCTTTAAAATAAATAAATCAATAAATAAAAGAAAAGTTGAAGACTGTTCACATGGGTGTGGTCAACATTACGATAACCAAAAGGCATAAAATTATGGATGATCTAGCTTTCCACAAAGCAGCATATTTATTTGCTTACGCAGTTATTAAATAACAACATATTGGGGGCGTACTGCAATCAATATTATGTAATAATAATATTTTCCTACCCTTTAATAATTGGAGGACACTAAGCATTATTACAAAGCAGTATGATTGTTGTATTTTACATTTTAAGAATTTAAATGGTGTATTATGGAATCATAATTCCATGCTGATGGTCTTACCTGTGCCAACTCTGCCAGGGCCTGTGTGTTACCCCTGTCACCACGTTCAAAGCTGTGCATCGCGCTCTGAGAGAGAGCTCGTGGACGGGATTCTCCTGCATTCCTCTCCGAAACTCCCACCAGGGTAGGACCAACGCCCTTCAGATCCACAGAATGTGGTTCTATCCGAGGCAAAAAAAAAAAAAAAAAAAAGAAAAAAAAAAGATTATTAATGCACCGCAATGGACTTGTACGGTATTCTTAGAAAGATGCAAGTTTATGTTGCATTTGGAGATATCTGAATGAACACAACCTGTAGACTCAGACATGCTCCTCTCTCTGATGTCCTTGCCTCCTGGCACTCCACGACCTTCAGAGCTGGACTTCTTCCTCTCTTTGTTGCACCACTTCCAGTCCGGGTGGGCCTTAAAGTGGGCTTCTTTAACCTACCGACGTGCAAATGCAAAACAGGTCAGCACAAAGAAGGAAAATGCATGCCACCTTGGTTGTGGTTGAAGGTGTACCATCGTGTACCTGGAATGCCAAATCATGGTACTTTTGTTTCTCCTTAGGGCCGAGGGCATACCACCACTCCCCAAGAATCTTGCTGACTGTCCTATTGTCCTGGTTTGGGTGCCGCTGATGTACCAATGCTCGATGGCGCTTACTGAAGATCATAAAAGCATTCATTGGTCTTCGGATGTGGTCCTTCTCCCTCTGAAAGTGTGCAAACAATATTTTCAGAATGTCGAATCGCATGTGAATCGAGTAAAGGTGTTTGATGTTTTTGAATAAGTCTTGACATGCCGACCTTCCCAGGACTGTTTTTATCACCATCTTTGGGCAGTGCACTGAGGGACTGAGTGCGTCTTTTTACTGGCGATGTAGAGAGTGGCTGCTCTGGTACAACTCCCGGGAGGAAGCTGAAAGAACACAGATTTGTATTCTTTATTTCATATATACTTTAGGGACCATATGGAGGCATATGCTTCAGCACTCCTTTTATTTTATCTGTTTACTTATAGATGTAGAGTTGAAGATGTACACATGTCTTAGAAAAGGTGAAACACTGTAGCGGGCATAACATTTATGTTTGTATTAAATACCAGAAAAGAATGCATGATAATGGGGGACGGTGCAGCAAATGCCTTTCACTGCAGTGAGCGCAGACTTTGAAAGGTTTTGTTCCAAATCGCTTTTGTTCTGGCATTGAGCTTTGATGCCCAACTTAGCACAAGGATCCAGAAAATATCACACTTCCTTGCTGCATGTGTGGGTACACAGAAGCATACTTAAAACTTGTGAAAGATAACTTGGCCTAATACATACATTTTATATCTGGAAACTAGTGAAAGTGTGTGTTTGACACGTCTATGCAATCGTTATTTTCAAAGGGCTACAAACGAGCGTGACAATAATAAATCTCCACTTACGGGTCATCCACATCGCTTTCTGTCTCGCTGTCAGGTCTCTCCCTCTCTGGCTCCCCTTTCTCCTTTTCTGAAGGTGGTTCCTCGGATGAGGGGGGAGGCTGGGAGAGGGGACCTCGCTCTGCAGCAGGAGGTGCCTCTGCAGGTTCCTGTGACACTGCTGCCACCCCCTGACACTCTGGAGAACAATGAAGAAAGACTTGTTCTAGAGAGCAATTAAATCTTGTTTACAGTAGTTCCTCCAGACACAAATGCTTTTGGTACCTGACTTTAGACTGGCTGCTTGAGGGTGGTTGACTGGGTGAGGGCCCTCTCCTAGCTGTGATGAAGCATCAGATTGGGTGGGGGCCAGAAAAGGGACCAATGAATGCCAGGGGAAGACTGGAACTGATCTGGGCTCCACATTGGTCCAAACTGTATAAGAAAATGCATCAATTACAAACAGCACCTTAGCCCTAAAATGTAAAATATCCTTCTTTTTCAAATATTGCAAATTGCATATTTTCAAAGGAAATAGCCAACATCTCTCCCACAGACAACATAGATGGCTTTCCTTAATCAGATCAGTAATGCGCTGCCACAAATTTCCATGTTTAACTTAATAAATGTGAAACAAAGCAATACAGAAAAAGTAGGTGCCTATATATTGCTGCTTTGACATAATTATAACAGAACGATTGGCTTTTGTTATAGCCATTTACTGTAACAACTGGCTATTATCTGCAAGAAGAGACTAATGCAAATGATGACCTACCACTCCCTGCTCACTACCAGAACACAGTATTAACTACTATGTGAAACAGAATACCAGTCCTGCCATAAAAACATGCCAGTGACCACTTAGCTGCTGGGAATAAATCACTCTTAATACAGAGTCAATAGTTGCCTGGGTTTAGAGAAGGAGCCGGTACATTCTAAACACTGATAAAAAGGAACTAGCGTGTACATAATATGTATCTGTTTTCCTACTTGCATTGTGAGAATTGGGTCGTGTCTCCAATGCAAATAAGAAAAGCTTTGTTTCTTAAACATGACTTTTTAAAGCTAATATAAAGCAGTATTTGGCAAATACAGAAGAGAAAGCAAATGACATGGACTAACCAAACATGCTTAATCCTTGGCGGAGATACTGAGGAGTCTCTGATGAGAACATGGTTGAAAAATACACTTGCTGTTCTCAGAAAGAATAATTGCAAGTCCTTTTGAAAAACACTTCTCTACAACATAGAGAAATCCACGGAATTAAGCGTGTTCAACTCGAAGGCTGGGGCGATGCTGCTGCGGACCACAGGCAAGTGTTCACGGGCGTCGGTGTCATCCCTCCAGGTTCGAGTCATCTTTGACAGCGACTACCGCACCATCACAGTCTTAGGGTGAAAACAAGGCGATCCTCAATTTCCTCCGACGCGTGTGTGGCAATTAAAGACGTCTCTCGGGCAGGAGGCGTTCCTCCTCATCGCAGCTATCAGCTGGACGAGAACTCGTGGACAAAATGTACGACGAACGATTGAAATCAAAAGCCAAATCCAAGCTCAAGTCTGCCGAGAAGCACAAGCGCTCGGACAACCCACTGAAACAATGATCATGACGGAAGGGGAGAATCCTCCTCCCTTTGGTCTAATTACCCCTGATGCCCTCTCTCCGTGTTTGTTTACATGCCGACAGCAGCGTGGTCGCGAAGGGGTTAACAAGGCCTCCAGTCGATCCACGGCCTCGATTACAACATCTGTGCGGCGCAGACGCAGCCTGGAACGGCCATGGCACACACACCCCCCCAAAAAAAAAATAGAAAAAGAAAGAATCAGAAGATCGCGAAGATCGACGGATCTCAAGAGTCAAAGCTTGGCGGTGAATGTTTGCGGCCAGACGGAACCGTATCGATCAGGCTGAACAACACTGCAACAAGAAAAAAAAACAAAAAAACTGGGGCGATCAAAGCTAAGGTGACTCGCACACAGTATTTAAAAGGCCGGCCTGGTCTTCTGGTCGTCCGAGTGTGCACGGCTGGCCTCGAAAAGGCGTGCGGTAGGTGCTTGACGATCTCCTAAAAAAAAAAAAAAAAAAAAAAAAAAAACAAAAGGAGCGATGTGCGCTAATTTAGCTGCTTATTGCCACAACCAGACCTCCAAATGCACCACTCCTGCCTGCGACCGAGCCCTCGGGAACGCCCCTGGCCGTGCACCCGTTGCAGAGACGCAGAAACCAGCGCGATCGTCCGCATGTCTCGACCACAAAAGGCGGATCCGAGGCGCACGAAAAGTCACCCGGCGATAAGTGTTTACTGCTCCAAACGCGAAGTTCCTCTTCCCGTCGCCCGCCCGGGATCGCGCTACGCACCTGTCTCCGAATGACAGCTAACACCTGCTAAGGGTCCGAACCACTTATCGGGAGGTACCGAGGGCGTCCGGCTCCAGCCCGTCCCCTCTCACCGCCTCCGATCAGACCCCGAACCTGCTGCTGCTGCTGCATCCATCCATCAGCCGGTCCCGCTCACCAGCGCCGGCTACCTCGGCTACGGACCGGCCTCGCGGACCCCGCGCGTGGTCTTTAAACTCCTTTCCTCCCTCTCCTTCCCCCCTCATCGAGGCTGGCGGCGAACCGGGCGATCGGCAGGCGGCTGCCTGGCTCCGCCACGCCGGTGAGGGACGGCTGGTCGGGGGGTGGCGGTGGCGGGGGTGGCGGAGGAGAGATCCGGTCAAACGGGCAGGAACGTCGGGGTCGCGGTGGCTATCCTGCCCCCTCCTCCTCCTCCTCCTCCTCCTCCTCCTCCGGCCGGCCGTGTGGAGCGGGGGCCGGTCGGGGGGCTCCGTCCGTCGGTCGGATGGGGCGGACCAGCCGCGGCGGCTCCGCTAACCCGCTCCGCGCGGGGACGGCGTGGGCTCGCGCGCGCCCGTCGGTTAGTCGTCGGCCCGAGAGCCGCCGCGTCCCGGAAAAGTCCCCTCAGCGCCCGTCCACGGCCCCCGGCCCGAGCCGACGCTCATATTTTTCCGTCCCGTCGTGGCCCTCTTACGAGCCTCGGCCCTTTCTTTCCCTCCCTCTTCCTCTTGTTGTAAACTAGGCTGCTTCGACGCCCCCCCCACTCTCGTCCTGTCAACCTCGCCCAGGCCTGTCCCGCCTCCCCCGAGACGATCCCGCGCCCTGATTGGTCGCGACGGCCACCCGTCAAACGCCCGCCGCGGGCGCTGATTGGTCGACGCCTGCATTGGAATGCCAGTCATATGCAAATTATTTTACCCGGCTTTAGGACCAGCGCTCTTATTACTGCCACAGCCGGTCTGCCCTCGGCAGAAAATGCACACACGCAAGCAATCGCGCTTGATTCTGTTACTTCGATTCAAAAACACAAGCTGGGGTTCACGTAATGCCCGCAGGTTAGTGTTTCTTTTGGCTGTTTCGGTAAGCCCGCCCCCTGCCTCACGTCATTGGTCCAGGAGCCGTAGTAAACCTTGATTGACAACAGCGAAGAGCGAATCAATAGGCGACACTCAGATGTAGGCCAACCAATAGCTTAACATAAGTTAGACGAGAGTCCTCCTCCTTTCAGATGCTTTGCCAAAGATTTTATGCCAGAAGAAAAGCATTGTAATGCACTGAGTTCTTGGGCTGTTTACTTGAGTTTGCTTCCCTCCGACTCTTTTCCAGTAAGTATCTGCACATTCTGTGGAGGGCTACGAGGTCGGGGATAAAAATGCAGACACTCATTAAAATAAAAGCCAATGGGTCATTAATATAGAGGATAGTCTCACACACGAATAATGCAGGCCTGTGCATTCTTGACAATTAACAGAGAGCAAATTGACTGCAGGTACTTTTAATTTTGATTTAGGACAGGTTAATACTCAGTAATGTAACTTTACACCATCCCCACGTCACGCATATGCACCTCCTCTAGGCACATGTAAATGTGGTGTCGACAACACGGACGGAGTGGGGGGAAAAGATAAGAGATTTGGAAACAAGAGATGGGTGGTCTGAAAGAGAGGGAAAATGGGTGGGCCATGTTAGGAGTGGAGTAAAAATAGACTGAGAGTCATTTTCAGCAGGAGTGAGGGTGAGGGATGGTGGAGGAGGGTGATCAGGTGGGTGGAGAGAAAACAGCATGTGAAACCGAAGAGGCATATGGAAAGGCAGAAATGATATGAGGCACCTTAAACAGGAAGTATGCACGCGCGCATGTGGCTTCCTGTCATCCTCCATGAGTCAAGAATCACTGCTTAGAAGAGCTTATCTGTTAATAAGACAAACGCAAGGCTGGGAGGGACTTAGTTCAGGCTGCAGACCGCTCAGTTTATTGGGAGTCTAGCGACTGACCAATGAGGTTATCAGGACCACAGTTGGGGAAAAAATTAACCTCCTCAGGCCCAGATTACATTAATTTCAGCGCAGAAAGGAAGGACACCGAGGTGGTCCGTATTTCTATTAAAGGTTCTTTTAAGTAACGCGAGCTCAATATAGATTAAACAGCTGAGCTGAGCTGGAAAAGTCAGTAGCACACAGGGAATAGAGATGTCGCTAGGACTCGTTATTGTAGCCGAATGAATTACATTTTCCTGTCTGTTTGTTGTATTTACTAACACATATGTCAAACATGTTATTTAAGAGCAAATGTATAAGAGGGGAACATAGAAAGTATTGTCTGCTTCCTTGTGGCACGAAGGATAACAGAACAACAAAGTAGTCGTCGGAGTTCAGTAGCAAACAATAGGATTGAAACGATCGGTGAAGGGTGGTAAATGTGTGGAGAAGAAAGAGGAGAAATTCTCCTGAGTGGAGCTGAACTATTTCTGCCTGCTGCCATGCAGGCAATGCAGTATGTGTGTAGGTGTTCAGCAGCTTCCATTGGCTGCTTCATAGCACAGAAAAGGGTCCCTTCAGGCGTATATACACACGTACCCCCAGTTACAGCTGTCAAACGTCACATAGGATGAAACTTTTGCCCCTCCTCTTATACCTATTCGCTAACGCCATGCATGCAGAGCGCCGCCTCCCGCTCGCGTTCCCATCCCGTCGACCACATTCCCTAATTCATCATCCAACCCTGTGCTGCCTCTCGCTCCCGCAACCCACCATTTGCTCCATCAAAACTCACAGTTACCATGGCAACAGTCATTTTGGGCACGAGTCCGCGTGTCAAACACTGTCTGCTATTAACCACATCAGATCTAACATCAGAACAAAGTTAACTATCACGCATCGTTTCTTATGCGCAGCAAGAGGAGACCGTGGATGGTCAGCAACCCGAGACACGTGCTTTTGTCTTTTTCAACCAGTCACCTTGTTTGTACGGCTACACATTAATTCAATGGCACATTCCCCTCCTGGAGAAGTGTGGAGGGAGTATATAGAACACAACAGTGTGAGGATCTATCCCTTCATTTACAGGAGCGTGCAATACGCAGGTCTGGCCATTAGGGGACAGTGCTAGCCCGCAGATGTATGGCTGACATACTGTCAGAGGCAGTGCAAAGTCTTGGAGGTAAAGATGCAAAGAGAGAGCTAAGTGATGAAGGACATGGAGGAAACCCTTAAAAACGAGGAAGTCTTTTGATCAAATCTTCAGGTTGTGCCACAACAACTAGAAAGCATGACCCCCCCCCATAATTCCTGGATACGATTTGATAAGATATCCAGAGGATGCTGGAATATGTGTCCCAAAATATCAGTTGTGACTGCATGCAGACAAAGTCTTGGAGCCACCAAACAAGTTTCACTGCAACAGAGCATTCGAGGTTCTTTTTAAAGTGTGCTAAGCGTGACAGAATACACAACTACCACTGCACATGACTTATGGTGAGTCCTAAGGGCTCCTCATGTGCCACGGTCCCAGTCTAGATGGCTGTGTTATCCAGATGTGGTTGTTGCCATGGCCAGGGAGGATATGCAGTGCTTTAAGCGTTACGTAAAGCAGGGGCGGGAGGGAGTGGGGATGTTATTCCCGGGTATCCGTATCCGGGTAGACCAGGATGAAGAGAAAGAAGTGGATAGGAGGGGATGCAAAGCCCCTGCAATGCGATGGAGCAAAGGGTTAAAATGAAAATGTTGGCATTTTTAAAAAGAATAAAAACATGAGATGTCGTAATGTGCCGCTAAAGCGAAACTGCTGCATCCAAGAGTTAAAAAAAAAAAAGAAACAGTGCAAAAGAGTATTTGAGGAAGCGTGACAAGTTTACTCAGTGTCACACAAACTGCACGTGTAAGTGACACGGACTGCATGCCCACCTCATGACAACGTTGGCGCAATGATGTTTACTTAAAAAAAATATTACACAGACTGATATTAAACAGAGAGAAATGCAACGTACCGGGCACCCTGAAGTAGGAAAAGCATTTGCTGCTTAATAAACAATCAGATTCATGATTCTGTTCGCAGAAACAATTATGCAACACATCAAGTTAGATGATAAGGGATGAGAGAGTAATAAAAAAAAAAAACCCACTCAGTTACAACCTTTACGATTACAAGGTCATCTACATCTGAAACAGCTCAAGAAGCATGCTGCATTGCCGTCTCTGTAAATATGAAAACAATCATTTTTTAAAAAATATTTTCCTTTTAATGTGGTTTCTAAAGTTCAACGTAAAGGTCTGGTGCAACGACGTTAAACGATGATATTCTACGTGATTTGGAGCAAACCCAGAATCACCCATGATAGTTGTGTGTTTTCAGTTACGGTGCAGGGGCATGTTGAGACATGTTGTGAGGCATCTTCAATCAGGTTTTGACGCGTCAACAGACGTGTGCGTGCTCACGTCTTTGCCCTCTTGACAGAAAGTGCCACGGACCCGGACCTACAGAAGCCATTTCTATTTGCGATTATTCTCTGTTATGCAGAGGCTACATCAGTGCGATGTTTGCTTTTGTTGCCATGGCAACAGACGTTTGGCCCTCACAGATCACATCCGGTACTCAATGATTGACGCCTGGTTACTCGGCACATGTGCATGCAACACACACGTGACGGCACAAATACACAATTCTTCGTGTTTTTTTTTGTTTTTTTTCCTCCCTGGTGTCTCTACAATGATTCAAGGGGATGCTGGAAACGATACCTCGACGACATCCCTCATTTGTGTCTGTTAGAGGAGAAAACGCTGGAATAAATATGCAGAAATTGCCTCAAAGTGTGTATCAGCTGATGACTTTGATGGGGGCCGCGGAAGGCTGCTTTACTTTTTAGTAAAATAATAAAAACATACACAGCATAAATTATTCTAATTTACGGACACCTACACTGCTTTTTCTGAAATTGTTTTTTAATATTTAAAAAAATCAGAATTAATTATAATCAATATGTCAGGGTAAATTAATTTGCAACAAAATAAATGTACCTGACTGTAGCAGTATACTTTTTAAAATATAACGTTTTGCATATTTTCTAAATCCTGTTCCATTTAAATGCTTCATTGGCTGTAATTTGAACTGTCAACTGTCACCCGCATGTGTAAAATTTCATGTTTATCTGCTTTATTCTTGCCACGTTTATATTCACTGAGCACACTGAATCCCGCTAACTGCAGTGTTACATGGATAGATATTTTAAATATTCAAAAATGTTAAATAAATGTAAATAAATGTTGCCCCCCCCCGGGTGTTTCACGGCTCTACCTCAACTGTTTTCCTTCCTGACCCCAGAGATCCAGAACTTGATTCAATACATTACAACATGCTGTGATCCAAACTTGTGAAAGATAACAGTAACCAATTTGCTCGTCTTCAAGCCGATAAGAAAATACTAACACCTCCGTATGCAATACTTGCAAATCAAACATATCTTATGTAACGCATGCTGTGTCTGTTTTTCACTTGTTCTTTCACACTCTGCTCTGACCATATGCAAAAGCAGACAGAACTCCGAAAACACCCACATGTGCTTTTTACTCAAGTCCGGTCAAAATAAATTCAAGCCGCATGCGCGGGGACAAAGACTTGCTATTCATTCATTCATCCAGCGTCCTCGCAGCTATAAGAAAAAGGGACCTGAAGGGGGACCGTGGACTCAAAATGACAGGACTTTCTTTCCTGTCCACGTCTCTGTCTCAGCCTGCACGTTGATAAGTGCATACATACAGAGGGCAAAAGGCCTTCTGGGGAAGAGGATAACACACAGATGCCATACGTCCATATTTAAGACAACCCAGGAGAAGCCTCTTTTTTTGCAGCAACTGATAAATAGTGCTCTGTCACACACACACACACACACACACACACACACACACACACATTATACAAACTGAAAAGCGTTACAGACAGAGAATGTTATCTGCAACTTGTTCCACTGCATCCTCATATGACTCACTCTTAAACACACAAGCATACCTACAAGCTTGTAGTGAGTAATATGCTGATAGTCTCAAATGTGCATGTGTACACACACACTCCTCTCATTTCAAATGATTGACCCCTTGTATCTTTCCAAATCCAAAATAATTTCTGATGTGTATTGAGCTTTAAACCTACTCTTATTTGCCTTGTTATTAATTAAAGATTGTTATGTCTTCTAATCTGACCTGACATTGCAATTTGTCTTGTGTAGAATTGTTTCAACAATTTAATGTACTACTAATAATACTCTGCACAATAAACTTAGAAGGGACAGACAAAATTTGAAGAAGTAAGCTCTCCATAATAAGCATGAAAATATAACATCATCGTCTCATGCATACATTTTTAATCTGCAGTTTTCTCACTCCCTCATTGTCCAATACTTGTACACCCAAAATCACTCCAAAATTTAAATGATCTTATTTTCCTATTTGTATTTAAATTCAAGCTAACAAACATGCAAATATTCATAAAATATTATTTTACTAAATAATAAAATACAAATATTCCACCCTATTCAGCTTTGGTTTCTTGGGAGGTAATGTTCTAATCACACTAGTTCAACTGTAGTTTTGCCTTTCAAGACCACATATGGGATTCAAAAGTGTGTACAGGCCTGACTTAGGTTACGTGATCAACCACAACATTTATTTGCACGTACTTTAGACTTAGAAGAAGCATCGTGGGAAAAACACATGCTGGGAAACAGAGCAAGATTCTTTCATTAAACACACACACACACACACACACACACACACACACACACGTGCACTCACCCACACGCACACCCACACACAAACATACACTCACTCAAACCACCCACCCACACACACACACACACACACACACACACACACACACATCAAGAGCAAGTCATTTTAAGTTTACCACGTAGTAGATGTGACAACAGTGGTATCATCTTTCAGACATTATTACAATATGTAAAAATATGTTTTACACCATTATTTTCTTTCAAAAAGTATTTTTTAAAAATTGATTCATTAATGTTATTAATTTAAAAACCACAAAGAGAAAAGTGACAACGTAATGACCCAAACATAACCCTCCATATATGTGGAATTATTTTTTTTAAACCAGGAATTCAGCTATACTGAAATTTCAATGGCCACATATTGATAATGGTGTTATCAACAAAGTACCGGTATATAAAACTAGGATAAAAGAAGCAGGATTAACCCTTCATTCGCCACCAAGAGCCCGCAGCAGCAAATATTTTTTATCAGCATATAAAATTGCCAAAGTAGAACTGAATAGAGTGGTTTCCATTTAATGTTAGAATTTATATTCACTGAAAACAAACTCTCTCCTTTTTAACTCTCATTCTGTGAATTTCAAGAAAGGGACCAAAAATACTGTAAATAACTGCAGCCGATGTCTGTTCCTCTGAGTAGCTGAGCTCACACAACAAGTACACTTGTGCATATGGAAGGACTCTCACCTGTACCAGGACGTCCCATGATGATGTCTTTCCGTGGGACGGGGTGAAGGCTCTCTGCAGGGAGGATCAGGGGCAGTAGAGCAGTTGGAGAAGGGTGACAAGGGACAGGCTGCTGGACATCACCTCTCAACACCCCCTTGGTCTCCTCTTGCCCCCCAGAGCTGTCTGTACTTTTCTGAACGGGAACTGTGACTGTTGTGCTAACGGTAACTGACAGGGCCTGCAGGGGGGTGGAAGGGGCATCGGTGGTAGACAAAGAAGAGGGTGTTGGGGATACAAGCACCAGTGTTTGGGCTGGGCTCCGTAAAAGGACGGTGCCATTGGGTATTGAGGTTGCAGCACTGGCATTAATGGGAATGGGAACCTGAAGGGCAGAGTTTGAATGAGGACTCAGGGCTGTTAGGCAAATGTCTTTAGATGAGGCGCTATCCATCCCCTTCTCATGCTCAACCCCTCCTCTTCCGAGTGGACATTCTGTAAATTTTGCTAGTGGGACTTCTGGATTCCTCACAATGACCGGTGAGTCCCTCAGAGTCTGCTGGGACACGGGGATCGCGCGACGAGGCGCTCCATCTGGAGCGAGGGGAGAAGGAGATGGAGACACCAACAGGGGAGGAGGGGAGACAGCGGTTGAGGATGGCGGCCTGCTAGAGGAGGTGCTGGTCACCCCTCGGGGACGGGAGAAGGTTGGCGTGTGTGTGTTGGAATGTGAAATTTGGGTGTGTGGAGACAGGACCCTGAAAGAGTTGCCATGGTCCCCCTGCTCCACCTCTGTTTTAGGTGTGTAGTCATGGTGGTGTGAGGGAAGGGAGGGTGGTGGAGGTGCATCGGGCTTTCTTTTGCTGGGGCTCATGGGGACCGTAAACATTAAATTACTATGAAAGGAGGACTGGATGCCCGAAGTGTGTCTTTCACGTTCGCTTCCTCCAGCTGGGGCTGTTGGCTTATTCCCCCCTACTCCCCCTCCTCCTGTCCCACTGGGCTGTCTGTGTCTGCGGTGTTGCAGCACCGGGGAGGCGGTAATGGGGGAAAAGTTCGCTGGCCTGAAGCCAAACAGTGGGGATGGGGAGGGAGAAGGGGCAGGAGAGAATGGCGACTGATTGGAGATGGGAGAAAAGGAGGGGGTGCAAGAGCGGGAGCTTCCTAAAGACACAAGCATTGTGGCAGCTTCGCACTCGTCATTGTCAAAGCGTGATGAAAAGTCATGCGGGAGGAGGGAGGGGAGGACCAAGCGTGGTCTAGAGTCTCCTCTACTACTGGTTTCACTGCTCTCTCTTGATGTGTCATCCCATTCGAACTCACTACTCGCTCTTCCATGCAGGTCAGATGGGGTGACTGTTCCTGAGCTGTTGCCTCCCCCTACCCTTTCTCCCCCCGCTGCCTCAATTTCTTTGGTCCTCATTGACAAGTGTCTGGAACAGTATCCTCGACGCTGCGACTCTTTCATGCAACCCTCCCTGGAGCACAGCCTCCTCCACTGTTTTCCGTTGAATTTCTTGCGGATACCATTAGGGGTACACACAACGTCACCCTTCTTATATTTCTGTTGTGCCAATGAAAAGGGAGTCCGGCTGCGAGAGGGGGTGGTAGAAGACCCCTCACCTGGAATTGGAGTAGGAATCTGACTGGGAGTGTTCTTCACGGAAGTTAGGTTTGGAGTGCTGTTGTTCATTTTAGAAACAAGTAGGGCAGGGGTAGAGGGTGGTGGCGAGCTGGCTATGCTGGAGAGATGATGGGGTCCCAGACCACGCACCACAGTAAGGTGAGGGGATGAAGGAGACGAGCTGCCGGATTTGGAGAGGATGTTTCTGTGTTGAGAGGCAACAGTGTTAGGCTTGGAACCAACAGCGAGGCCCATGTTAAAAGGGGATAATTCCACATCCTCGTCCGGGCTGTTTGGATGCTTCTGTCTTTCTCTGTGAGTGTAATTGACTCCGTAGCCGTGAACTGTGTTCCCAGTCATAATAGAATGGCATGATGGGTTTGTGTTTCCATAGGGGTGTGCTCCTGTAGTCCCCTCAAGCGAAAAGCCATGGGCCAATCTTGCTCCACGTCCCAGTACCCCCATTCCAATACTTAACTGGCACACTTCTCTCTCTACCTCCATCTCCTCCCTCCTTTCCCTTTCTTCCCTTTCCCGCTCACGCTCTCTCTCCTTGGCCCTCCCACCCTCCAAGTGTGAGACCTCCCAAGGAGGCGTAAGCAGTCTTAGACTTTGTCGAGACACCCAAACAGCTTGGGCATTAGCTTTTCTTTGTTTCTCATCCCCCACAACTTCATCACCCAGAGTGTTTGTGTCCTCCTTCAAGAGCACCTGGTAAGGAAATGAGACACCAGGATGGGGGTCCACCTTAATAATAATCCCTTCTCTGTATAATAGAGGACATCCCTCCTCACCACCAAAGGGTACGCAAACTTGAGTCCCAATTGCAACAGGTGCTGTCCCGGGAGGGGGTGTGTCCAAAATAAACTCCACGGTGCTGTTAGCACCTGTGGAAATCATCACAGTGTTGCCACAGAAAGGGTATTTAACAATTGTTTCATATCCTTGAAGTTGGACCTCAACATTGCCTTCACTCACCCTACGGACTACTCCAGGTCTGAATAGAGGTGATAAAGGACACGAGCCAGACTCTTTTTGAACCCTTTTGTCCCCTTCAAGTCCAACTCCGCTCTCCACAGTCCGAGCTAGGACCCTCTGGTTTTTCATACCTTTGGCCAGAGCTTCGACCACTGCCTCTGAAAGGCTGGCCTCCGCAGAACTTGAGCTATGCGGGGGATCTGGGATGTCAACGTTTTTCTGATGCTGGCTTGATCCCATCGCTTCGTTTACATCCAGGTCAGCTGAATGCTCGCTAGCTGTATCGGTGGACGAGGAACGCACTGAGCTGGGCGCTCCCTCAGTCTCGTTTTCTCCACTCTCCTTTTCATGGCAATCAATTGACCTAGTCCTATTCTCAATGGAAACCAAATGGTTTGCTTCTGTAGCTTTACAGTCTACAGTTGCCACAGATGGCAGATTACCTGAGAAATAATTACTTCTACTATTGACACTGTTAGCTAAAGTATGATGGCTATCAGTACTACTATTGTTACTACTAATAATGCTTACATTAATGTTTTTATTCATGCTAATTATAACATTGTTACTGCTCTTGAAATGATTTGTAACTGCATTTACAGTATCACTTAGTGCAGGGCTAGAGGTAGACACGGTAGTCAGGGCACTTAGAGTACTGGCAAAGTGCTCATATGTATATTTTTTCTTGGGTACACGAGCCTTAAATGTGGCTGTTTTTCTACTGGAGACAGAGGTTAAACTGGAGCTATGGTTGGTTGCTTGAGGAGCTGTACTTGGGGAGAGTGGTCCTGCGGTAGAAGTAGGAAGTGCTACAGTTTCTGTGGAAATTTCACCATTTCCATTTGTTCCCACCGTCTTCTGATTTTGTGCGTTCTCTTCTGCCTTTTTTCCACCGATCTCAACTGACTCCACAGGTTTCCTCAGCTCAGGGAGATCCTTGGTGGGGGTATTGCTGTGTTTGATTGGCTCTTTGTTACAGTTGGGGGCTGAGGGCTGGGTCTGCTTGCGTGGAGATTGGGTGCTGAGTTTATGCTGCATGGTTTTATTGAGTGTCTCCTTTTTGACTCTTTTGGGGTCTTTCTCTCGAAGAGGCTGGAAGCTCCCTTTCCTTCTCCCCCCTCTGCCTCTAGTTAACGGGGAAGAACGTCCTCTGTGTTTTTTTAATGGCCTCATCTTTCCCTTGTGTGTTCACAAAGTGCTGTAGATTTGTTGCTCTCCTCTTTTTTTCCACGTATAAGGCACTCTTTTTCTTGTCTTTCTCCTCCTTCTCTTATTCTGTGCTCCTCTTGCTGTTTGAAGTGCAGTCTGGAAAAGAAGATGGTGAAAGGTCATCATATTATATCCCTAATCAAGAAAATCTAACAAAACAGATGAAATCATCTGGCCTCCACATCTCTACTTTGGATAATTTCATATGTTTCCTAGAAACATTATTCTTACAATGCAATAATAACAATTTAAAACCACAGCAAATTTATAAAAAAAATTACAGTATTGTAAAATTAGGACATGATATCTTTCTGATAAAATTTGTAACAGACAGATAATTGTGCTCTATAACTGGACCATAATAATGAATATGAATATAATTTTCATATTCAAGACATGTAAAGAGGCTTTCTAATTTTAAATGCACAGATAAAAACAGTTTTATCTAACAACACAGCCTATCTCTCTCTCTTTCACTGGCTACTCAGTCACTCTCTCTCTCTCACACACACACACACACACACACACATGCACGTCTTACACTATAGGTTGCCCTTTCTTTTCTATGTACTCCCTCCAGCAACTCAGACATGCAACAAAAGCGTTCTCACACTATGTGCTGCAGATTGTAGCCTTCTGTGTTGTAGTACAACCGAACACACCTTTATTTTGACTTCTATCGGGAGGAATAATGTGCTGGCCTGAGTGAGGTCACTGTGTGTGAGTGTGAGGGAAAGCAAAAGAGAGAGAAGAACGCAGCTGTCTGTTCAAATGGGCTGTAGTCACTGGGAATTTCCACAGTCATTCTAGGACTCACTGGACCTCTCTCGACGTGTATTCGATGTCTCAGGCTTTGCCAGTCATTTTATGTCTCGCACACACACACACACACACACACACGCACACCCGGACACACGCACGGACTCACACTCACAATAAAATATAATTGGAATAATCTGTTAGTGGGAGATATGCCTAAAATTAGCCAAATTAAATGACTGGCATGGGATCTGGCACAATCAGTGATGCAAGATTACAGGCCGAGAGAGTCACACATGCACACAAACACAAGCGCACTTGCATTTACACACTCACAGGCAGATGTGGCGTATGTGTGCTCTGCTTGACAAGCCTTGGAAATGCCAGCCCAACAATGCATGATCAAAGGCATTAAACAAATTCACTGAAAAATCAGATTAATATTTTCTTGTGATAAATGTGAATTTACAGGAAAAACTTTCAAAAAATGACACTCCTCTCCCACTTATCTACAGTTTGGGGTGGTGGGAATCTCTTCCTGGTTCGATAATAGATAAAGCAGATAAACAAATAGCATTTTACTCACATTCTAATTGAAGTAAAAAAAAATAAAAATGTTTGGGAATGCACCGCATGGCTGTGTGAGATCATATCCTTTAATTAGAATAGATTCTGAGGCCTAGACTGGGAGAGCTGGTCTTGCACTGGAAAATAAAGCAAGAGTCCAAACACTTTAGCTGACTTACTGGTTGACTGGATGACTCAGGAAGATCTGATCCCAGCTCGCAAAAATGTCTTTGGTTGTGCTCACGGCCTCGCAGAAGGCTCTATAATTTGGCTGATAAGCCAGAGGCAGCGTGTGTGTGTGTGTGTGTGTGTGTGTGTGTGTGTGTGTGTGTTGGCATTGAGCAACTGTGAAGCAGTGAACTACACAACAGAATATCTCCATAACACAGAGATAACAGGGGAGCTTTTGGAGTTAAATATTGGCCAAACGTTATTTGGAGCACTAAACATTTGTGGCTGTCTACAGCCAGAGTTTATTTATGATCAAAAGTCATATGATAAAATATGCCGAAATGACCTTTTCTGTGCCAACAATAAACATTACCTTACAAAGTGTAATCGTAGTGTTGTAATGTGGAAAGATGTAGATTCAAATATATAAGATATCATCTATTAGCAATCCCTGTCTGGACAGCTGACACATGTTCACATGTGAAATTCATTAATGATATATTCTTTATTTTATTATATAATTTCACCATTGCCATGTGAATGACAAAAAAGATTTTTTTTTTAATTTCACAAGTCCCACCCATTCCTTGGAATATCAAAAGAATTGCATGTGCAGTGTGTGTTTGACATATGTGCTCTCAGATGAAAATATGGTAACAGAGGGTCTTAAACTTGCTGCTGATCAGCTATAATCAAAAATGCAAATATGCCTGTTCAAAACCTTCTCTTAGGTGATCTTCATGACCCAAATGTAAAGGGCCGTTCTCTCTCCCAGTGACACGGAGACCGACTTAAACGCGGCCTGTTTACATTTAAACATGTTCGAGGAGGTTGGGAGTCACACGTCTGGTCCTGAACCACTAATAACGCTGCACCTACAGAAAATCAGCAGCTATCATCTCCATGTTGGCAGATCGAACCCCTCCTGAAACCACGCCGCTCCTCTGATTCCAACTACCGGAACACGCGGTCTCACCTCACGGCAGCGTTGCAGCATTAAACTTTGTGCCCACGGCAAATCCTCAGAATTTACAGTGCAGTCACCCATACACTGCTAATATTGCTAATAAACCTACAATATATCGTCTCTCTCTCTCTATCTCTCTCTCAACACAGACTTGCATGAGCTCACACTCTTGATAGGCTCTGCCTATGTGTATGTGTTTATTTGCTCCTGTCAGCACTACATAAAGCAATGGTATAGTATTTATTACTGGATTATAACACAACCCTAATAAACCTTCACTTTAATGCCACTTAATTCTATCAGAGAGGTTAAGCATTATGCCCCTCTGCAACGTAGCGCAGGTTGTGGACGTATGTGTGTGTGTGTGTGTGTGTGTGTGTGTGTGTGTGTGTGCGCGTGTGTGTGTGTGAGATCAAAACGTGAACAACCGAGCTGCTGATGTTACAAATGCATATGACCATGCGTGCTATGCTGAAAAAGGTGAAAACCTGGGTTTGTCGGCGTCTGTTCTTAAGTCAGCTTGAGATGCCAGGCGTGCTGCAGTTCATCTCTCCCCTAAAAGCGTTTTATGGGTGTCTGTACGGGTGCAGGGCTGCAGTGATGGGGGGACAGGGATGGAGGGGATGTGACGGTACAACACAGGAAGATAAGCTGTACGGTGGCCTTCGCACAAACCCACAAAGACAGGGCAGCTTTGCCCTTAAACTGGGTCACCGGGGGAAAACAAGTCATACATGAAACAGCAAAAAAAAATAAAAAAGAGCATGCTCTGTCTGGGTTACACACATGTTTAACTTGTGCTCATGCATGAGATCTGAGTGTTCACACAACATGATAGTGGAGGCCAAGTGTTTGTGGTGGGAAAACATCCTTTGGAACACATCAAGGACCCTGATTTTGGAGTGGGTGGAATGTTTCAGCGTGGTTGTTTCAATAAAGCTTTGCAGCTTGGGGTTTTGTGCGTTCTGGTCATTGATCAGAGGACCAGAGGTGACCGTTGCCCGCGCAGGACCAAACGGCAGATCTGCTAGTGCCACCTCAACATCCAGCTGCTCTCGACGAAAAGGAAAGGCTGCCCAGGCGTGGACGTATTTTACTCTATGGATACATCACAGTTTAACAAACGCATCAGCGCACATGATCAAGCCCTCGGGGCCACTTTCACACGAGGATATCGCAGCGATCCTGAAACGTTCTGGGCGTCGAAACTACGTCCAAAAAGTGAAATATTGCAGGGAAGTGTCCAGGCAGGTATGTCAACACTGCAACAAAGTGTGGAAGCGGGCGAGGAGCCGAGGGAAGAGCGATCGCAGCACCCGGCTCCATCCAGGACTACGAGTGACACGGCACCATGGAAGATCGCTGGACTCCTCCAGCAGACAGCAAACGCGAAACGACGCTTTTAAACTTACTATAATCGTTTTTAATAAAAAAAATACGCTCGTACTAAACGTTGTTTTGCGTTTAAAAAAAATGTAATAAAAATCCAAGCGCAGCGCCGAGTTGCAGACGCGCGTAAAGCGAAAGAAACCTTTTGGTGAGGATGGCCGACAGTGCGCTAATTTAGCACAATTGGGAAGGTTTGATGATAAAGATTCGTGGAGGGGGGGTGCTGGAATCTTATTATGTCGGTGTTTCGCTCTAGTAAGCAGCTCAGTAATGTTTGTAGTAGTGGCGGCCGTAGTAGTCGTAGTACGCGACGACAGCGGACTAGTTCACACACACGCGCGCGCGCACACACACACACACACACACACACACGCCAGACGAGCGCACACACGATGAGCTTCGAGTCGTCGCAGGCTGTGTGTGCGTGTGTGTGTGCCGCTTGCGTGCCTGTTGGTAAACACCGGCGGCTGCAGGGCTGCAAACACCTCCTTTGTTTACTACGCTGCGCGTCAAAGTCGACAAACAAGCGTCGGGGTAAAGTAGTCCACGTTTGCAGCGATGTGGTGCCAGGTCGCAGGGGGAGTGCGTGTGGGGGGATCTACGGAGCTGTTGGGAAACATTGGAGAAAGTTTGTAGTTTGTTACACCCCCCCACAGATCCTCTCTAAAGCGGTGTCGCTCCGGACCTGAAGAGACCCGGAGCAAACCCCGCTGTCTTATTTGAATTCGCATCCCCTGGAATTGGTGCGTGTGGGGGGGGTTAGGCGACAGTTTGGCGTGATTAGCTCCACCTAACTTTAAATAAACTCACCTAAACGGAGCTTTTCTCCTCGCCGGAAGATTTATGGCCGTGTGTTGCCGATGAGGAGGCTCGCACCGCCGTCAGTAACATCCCAGGGCTGTCGGCTTTGACGACTCCGCAATCCGGGCTCCCGCTCCACTTTTCCTCCGCAAAACATATCTTTCCCCCGCAGAAACTCAAACAGGAATACAAAAAAAAACTATCGCTCTCCTTTTCTACTACAGTCACAAAATGGTGAATGAACCCCTGACAGCTGGACGAGCCGGCCAATCAGAGACCGCCGACAGGTACAGTAGCCAATCGGCGCGGCCGCTGCGCGGGGGGGGCGTGGCCAGGCGGCAAAGTCCGGCTGACGGACGTGGGGATTCAGCCAATAGGGATGGAGCTGGAGTCCCGTGTCCCCAACTTTACAGTAACCAATCAGAGCGCGGGGAACCATAGGAACAGTATGGGGGCGGGCCGAGGGGCGGGACCAGACGCCCCCAGCCAATCAGAGAGCACAAAGAGCCCTTCCTCGTCTGTATAGGAGTGTGTTTACCCTAATTGACAGCACAAGTGCCGTCCCCGAGCAGACAATGATGAGGCAGGAGCCCCTCTGCTCCCGCACAGAGCATAGGAGACGCTTTCAGACGCGTTCCGACGATCTAAGCCGCCCGGGGTGCATCTCATAGACATCTTTTTCAATGCACGGTCCGTGCAGGGGGGGCGGGGGGGGGCGTGAATGCATGAATGTAAAGTTTTCTCCAGAGCTGAAAAACTCTTCTGTGGCGCAGCCGACGTATTGTTGCTGCTACCCCCCCCCCCCCGTCGCCCCCCCCCTCCTGGTTTTCTCTCAGCAACAGACGTTCACTCGCGCCTCTCCCAGCCAATCAGGGCGCAGCCTCCCGCGGCCCCGTGACGTCGGCGCGCCGCACGCCCCGCCCCCTCCGCTAGGAGTGAACGGGAAGGGTCCTGGCTGACGTCACCTCGCCGCCCGCCGATTGGACGGGAGGGCTTCGAGCCGGGACCAATGGGCAGGCGCGGCGGTGATGTCATCAAGCGTGTTGCCACCAGCTGTACGGAGAGGGCGTGGATTGGCGTAAACTCCACTAACCCCGCGTTTGGAACTTTGCGGGCCCGGTCGAACGACCAGAACCCCCGACTGACAAAAGGAGCGCTGCTTATAAAAGTGCAGTAGGTCGCGTGACACGTACGAGGTGGACGGGACTGTCTTTTCCGTGTAAGTGTGGAAATTCTCACCGCGTCTCCAAGGAGCGGGTGTTATAACACATTACATAATCTGCTGGCCGAGTGCAGAGGATCAGGGAGGCTGTGGGAACGTGTGAGGACAGCGGGGACAGCGCCCCCTGTCGGCCTGCGCTGCAGGTGCGTGTGGGAATCTAAAAAAAGAATGTTGTGATGGGCTGCAAGGAGCTTTGAGTCTGTGTGTGTGTGTGTGTGTGTGAGAGAGAGAGAGAGAGAGAGAGAGAGAGAGAGTGTGGGAAAGGGAAAGTGAGGAGGAAGGCAACTGGGCATAAAATGTTGATCCAGTCTGACATCTAGTGGCGAGTTTGTATCATTACGTCATATTTGCGTCCGCGAAAACGTTGGAGAAAATATGGTTTTAAACCTTTCGAATATGAGGTAGAGTAAAAGACACTGACACAAGAAAGACCAACAAAAATAATTAGCAATATGAAAATAAAATGTGTTTCATTTGATACCAGTCTTACATGCTTGAAATGATGAGATGAAGTAAAAAAAAAACTTAAACAATTGTTATATTATCCCCTGAGAAGTATAATATTATATAGCTAGTATATATATTTAAAAAGCATTTAAAAATCCGAGTAGTCACTTTGTAAAAAGTTGTCAACATGCTGTATTTTAATATTATCCACCTATTATTCTCTGTCAATACTGGTTTTGTAAAATATTTTTTTTGTAAAAATGACTTTTCTGAGCCGTTGTATTTTGCAACATTGTGTAATGTCTTGTCTAATTAAATTAAAATCATGTGAAACGTTTTGTGAACTCTGGTCATTAAGTGTTGTGAGAATCAAACCCCATCCATGTGTTTTGCCATTTTAAATATATATTGTTGAATGGTGATGCAGTAAGTTGTCAGTCTTCTGGATGAAAGAGATGGCTGCATCTTGTTAGCACATCCCCCCTAAGCTTCTCCGCGGCTCTCGCCCTCACCATGGGAGGCTGACCTCTGACCCTGACCCTGCGTCTCCCTCTAGTAGCTCACCATTGGTCTGTCAGTCAAACAAACCCCTCCCGCTCCCCCCAGCTCAGTTCTACTGTCAACATAGATGCAGCTTAGCTCAAGGAAGCACTATGAGAAAAACGGGGGAACAAAAGGCTGAAATATTGCGTCTGTCACGTCACAGGGTGAAATCAGAGTGTTTGCACCGGTTCTGGTGACGAACCAGAGGCCGGTGATCCTCCGCCACCTCACAACTGACCTGACCTCTTACTCAGGATAAACCTTTAGAGGTGCATCAAATATCCATCAAGTTAGATCTTAAACCCAGGGCCTTTGTGCTGTAATAAAAGTGTGACGCCGCCTTAGTCTGTGCGTTTTCCTTATGATGCTAAATACTCTCAACTTCTCCATGAGAATCTCACCATGATGCAGATGTTTCATTTGTGTGATAAATCATCTATAACAGTGGTCCCCAACCCCCGGGCCGTGGACCGGTACCGGTCCGTGGATCAATTGGTACCGGGCCGCCGAGAAATAATTTATTATTTCCGTTGTAGTTATTATCTGAGTCTGAACAATCTTTTATTTTGAAAAATGACCAGTTGCATCTCGGTCACTTGAGCGCCAAAAGCTATCAAAATGAGTAAAAAAACAGACATGGAAAGTTTCTTTTTAGATTTGCAATAGAAACAATCTATGTGTACCACCCCCCGGTATGCGGTAAAATTGTCAAGCATTGACCGGTCCGCAATGATAAAAAGGTTGGGGACCACTGATCTATAATCTTAGCTGTTAACATGCATCCTTTTACTATTTTCTTAGACAAACAATGGTTGCATTATCTTTCCCTGGGGTTTTAGTTTCTTTGTTTTCCATGTTTGACAGATTTGAAGGCCTTTCAATTGATTTGGCCTCTTCTTGTCATACTGGGTATTTCTTTCAGGCGTGATCTTTCAAGGGAGGGGCTGTGTTATTGAAGGAATGGAAGGACTGTTTGTGTATCAGGTATCATCAGAGGACATGCCAGGCTGCTGTAACGTGCAGGAGGAGCCACGATGTCTAATAGCCTCTGAGAAATGCTGCGCCCATGCCAGCGAGGTCACAGATAAAGCCCGCAGACACAGCTCTGGAACCTGGAAGCCCGAGCATGTGCTGCGTACTGATGCGAGCATCTCCAAAGCAACGCCAGAAAAGGCCCAGGGAGAGACGACGACAACACTGAGCCTCGTGGCTGCCGCATGGAAAAACCTCTTGTGTGTGTCGCATTCTGGATCAGGGAAACTTTACACCGCTCAGCTGCTCCCAGGGATCCGCATCATGTGCTGGAGCTGAAGGCAGAACCCTGGAGGACAGACATCCTTGGGCATGCACATTCTTTCATGCATTAGAGACATAATACAGACTTCTTTCCACTTTCCCCCTTAATTATGTACATAGTAATCCCATACAATTATTGACAGCAGTGGACCATCAATGTACTGCTGTTACTCAAAAACACAATAACCCGTGTCATTTTCTAATTATAATATATATTTTTTGTGATTTTTCTTTGCTGTTTACAATTTTGGAAATATTTAAGTGTGTTCTAGAGTGTACAAGCTTTTATTATTATGGTTTAATTGGATAATAAAAAGGTTGATATATTTTTTAAAAGCTGTTGAACAGCTGTTTTTCGTCAGATGTGAGCATCACTAGTCCTTGAATTAGTGTTCATTGGTTGAGGTAACGCAACAGAAACGCCTCACACCAATACAGCCTTCTAAAAGATGTCATCGAAGTAAATTAAAACCGGATCCCGTTTAAGTGAAGCGGAAGGTTCTGAGTGCAGTGCAGACTTCCACCAACAGGGGGAGACACTCAAAGACGAATGAAAAAAATCAATCGCTTTGATGGCGTAAAAATTAGACAGCTGGGATTACTTGTTTTGGGACTTAAGTTTTACATTTTGCACGTCAACACATTTCAGCAAACACTGAGTGCTTTGACGTATTTTGCGACAACTTGTCAGGAACGTAACATAGAAACAAACCGCATCAATCCCTCACTGACACACACCCTTGTCCTTCTATCTTTGTGAGGACTTTCATAGACAAATATATAACCCAGCTCCATATCGTAACCATAACCACCCCAACTAACCACGTGACCCTAACCTAACCTAAACCCAGTTCTGACCTCAACCGTAAACCCGGTTTTCACCCTCAAACATCCTTTGTGAGGACCAGACAAAATGTCCCCAAAATGTCCTCATTTTGATAGTAGGTTTTTTTGGTACTCAGTATGTAGCAAGCACACACACACACACACACACACACACACACACACACACACACACACACACACACACACACACACACACACACACACACAGGGTTATGGTTCGGATACAGGCCTATTCTAACCACATCCTCCCCCGTACAGAGAAATGACGCTCTAAAGCTGAGTTTGTGTGTGTGTGTGTGTGTGTGTGTGTGTGTATATGTGTGTGTCTGTCTGTCTGTCTGTCTGTGTCGAGATGTCCAGCCAGCTTTGTGAGTTTAATAACAAATCAATAGATTTGCGATTCAAACTTAAATGTCAGAGAGAAAATCTTTTTTGCACATCAATAGTTAATAATTAGTTAATATTCATGTAAAGCTGCACAAACTGACTGAAAATTAACTCAGCAGCTTTAAAATTCCAAGAAAAGCTTTGTCGCATGTGTGAGTGTGTGTGTGTGAGTGTGTGTGTGTGTTTGCGCTTCTGCAGACTTTGCATGATGCATTTAGGGTACATGTGGATTTGTGCACATTTCTGTGAAAGCAGGCGTCGCTCAGCGGAAGCAAGGAGAGAGGGAAGTGGTGCAGGTGAGACAGCTTTGTTTCCTGTGGTCTCTTTTTCAGTCTTGCTCCCTCTCTCACACACACACACACACACACACACACACATACACACACACCAGCTGTGGTCCTACTTTAGTTTCTGCCCTCCTAACTGAGTACGCATCACCGCATTACAGTACACCCACAACTGTGCCTTCTACAGTTGTAACTGTACCCCCCCCAAAGCAAAACTAGATTAAACATGCCTCCTGTAAAACTAACACTTAAAAACAATCAACTTTTAGTCTGGGAGTTTGTCTTTGCAGAGATCTGAACACACAATCAATGGAGGTCAACTTCAACTCTGAAGGGAATAAAACACTTCCATGCAAATATTCAGGCACAGTTCCAGAGGGGGGGGGGTGATTCCAAGCAGACACATGTCAACCAAATGATATTCTGAAATATGTTTTTGCTTTACATTTCACCAGTAGCAGCTGAGCTAAGAACTCGGCAACCACCATCCCGAAAAGCTCCGCTGCGTCAGCGTTTACGGGAAAGGTCGTTATTATGACCACAAAAACAACCAAGAATATTAAATCAAATTAAGGAAGTCAGAAAATATGAGCGCAAGGCTGTTTGCTGGGCGTGTGCCCCCCCCCTTTAGGGGCTTTTCCCAGTCAGTTTAGGTGCAATTCTCTCCTTGTCTGGAATCTACAGGAGGCCCTCGAACGCATCGTCGCGGCGGCCCTCTGACCCCCCCTCACCCCGAAGGCCTGGTCTTCTCCGCGGTTAAAGCGGGTCTACTGTGAAGGTTGCAGTTATTTATAGAAGCTGATCAATCGGGATCAGCGTTTCCCTCCCAGGTGCAGAAACGCGCCGCAGATTCAATCAGGAGGCGACTGCCGCGTTAAAAGGTCAGAGGACGCGTTCGTTCTCGGAGACACAGCCGTGATGGATGGCGCCTGAAGACCGGCTCTTCCGCCGAGCCGAGGCGGGGATCCAGAAGGTCCGAGGGCTCCGCCTGAGCCACGGTGACCGCTGTCTCCAGGAGAAGGATCTCTGGGGTTCATCTCGATTTATTAACCCCCCCGCCTGATTAATGCCATTAATGAAGCGCAGACGTAAACAGAAGCCACAGATATTCATATCGAGTTTTATCTGGTTTTAATTAACCCTGATTACAGATTAATTACAAGTTTGGAGGAGGAAAAAAAAAAACAACAAAAAGGGGAGAAATTCAATGTTACATCATGGTATTAAGTCGCATCTCTCCGTGAGTCTTATGTAACTGCTCAGGGGAGATGAGGCAGAAAGAGGAGAGTGAAAGAGGGAGAAGATAGACCTTTACACAGTTACGCATCTCTTTTCCGGCTTTTAAAATGATACGGCCCCCTTTTCCAAAAAAAAAATAAAATAAAATAAACAGCAAAAATATACAAGAGCAAGAGAGAGAAAAAAAAAACTAACATGATAAAATAAAAATTACAATACATGACAAAAATGATAAAATCACTCCCTAAAATAAAGGCCTCTGCCCTTCCCTCCACATCCCAGATGTTATTTTTTCTGTCAGCATCAAAAAATTAATATTACACATTATAGTTATATTACATTTATAAAAACTAAAGGACACAAGGTCTGCAGGTTGGGAGTCCGAAGGGTTGGTGTGTGTGTGTGTGGGGGTAGTTACAACATAAAAAGCAACAGCTAACAAATCCATGGAATAATAATGCCAGGTAAGGAGGTAAATAACCTGATGAGAACAATATTAACAACAAGAATCAAGAACAATATCGACAGCGTGAAAATAAACCCAGAAACTTTGTTATTTCCTAAAACCTTTGTGCTGTTTTTTTTTTTTTTTTTTTTTTTCCTGCCGCCGAGGCCTGAAACGGGATCGGAGGCAGACGCGGAGTCCAATCGATCGATGGTTATTAACCCCCTCGACGTCGCGGGTCGAGTCCGGAAACAGAAGAACAAAACAAAAAAAAAAAAAAAGAAAAAGCGCGGAGGATGGCGGGAGGTCGGATATGACAAGAGTAGTAAGGCAGCTGTCAGTTCAAATACAGACGCGAGACGTTGTGGTGTAGGGTGTGTGTGTGTGTGTGTCGTGACATGCTCCGGTCCAGACCGCAGGGGTCTGATGAGGAAATTCAATCAGCTCGGCTGCGCAGGCCGCCCGGAGGCCATCTATCTCACGGTCGGCTGTTATGGATCTGTTTGTCACAGGGCAGGCGGTGGGGTGGGGGGGTTAGGGGCCGTTTGGGGGGGGGGGCACGTCAACAAGCTGCTGCCGACCGACCGACGAGCATCCAGATGTTCGAACATCGAATGGTACGTGCGCCTCTGCAGGTGTGTAGGTGTGTGTGTGTGTGTGTGGGTGTGTGTGTGTGTGGGGAGGTGCATAGTAGAGAGGGCCTTTCAGGACACAACCTGGCTCTTTTTTTTTTTTTTTTTTTTACAGTAATGATTAACCCCCCCCGACCTGACGGAGAGCTGCTGTGAACTTCTAAGCGTTACACTAACAAGCAGAAAAGACAGGATTACTGCGCCACACTAATGACCCGTGGGCTAATTCTGAGCAGCCCCCCTCCCCATCACCACTGCTGTAGCCGCCACACGTGTGAGCCCGCGGAGAGGGCCTTGGGCCAGGACAGCTCAGGCCTGGGGGGGGGGTGACCCCCGCCAAGCAGAAGAGACCCGTTTCTGTCCTGCGCTGCTCTCTCCTGCTTTTTTTTTTTTTTTTTTTTTAATGTTCTCCGAGAATAAGAAGCCGGGTTTCCAGCTGGGCCGTCGACCCGCGTTCTCTTATCGGAGAGACTCACTGCTCCGCGTAATCCGCTTTAAAAAAAAAAAAAGAAAAAACACATCCGGAATTAAATCGGACAATTAAAGAGTTATGGTACTTTTAAAATCTCACTTTCTCAATAGTTTCATTTAGAATATACAGTATATAAAGATAAAGTCTGCATGTGTTATTACAGCTCAGTTTGCACTTTTATACATGCTATAAAAACAAGGCATAGAGAGGCTGTGTGTGTGTGTGTGTGTGTGTGTGTGTTATGAAATGTTGCCTAGTCTCTCAGGCGCTCACACACACATGTAATTAACGGGCCTGGCCGTCTCTGACGCGCTCTGGACCCGAGGATGACGCCACTGCGAGGGGAGCTGGTGGCTCAGACAGAGAATCAGGGATTATGTTTAAGAGCTAAAGGCAGCGTTGTGTGTGTGTGTGTGTATGTGTGTGTGTGTGTGTGTGTGTGTGTGTGTGTGTGTGTGTGTGTGTGTGTGTATGCGTGTGTGTCTTTGCTGGTTTAATTTAACACTATCAATGATTATTAGTGGAGCTTTAGCTGGTGAACTAAGGTTTGGTGCTGCTGAGACTCAGGAGAAGCCATCGTCAGTCAACAGTGACTGACCCCCCCCCTTTGGGTGGTCCCTTCAGCAGTTCCTCTTTCGGTGTTCTGCCCACCAGGTGGGGGTACGACTTTTTTTCTTTTCTCTGAGTGCATCCGTGATCTCGATCGCGGTCCAGGAGAGACGGGGGTGTGGGCTGGGGGGGGGGGCAGGAGGGTTTCTTGTAGCGGTTGCGTGTTTGTGTGCATGATTTGATTAAGCGTACAGCAAACGGCTTCCCTGAGTGGACTGGGCCGGGGGGGTGAGAGTTCGTCAACCCGATGGCCCCCACGCTCAGAAGCGTTTCATGAGTTAAAGACCAGCTCGCCGTAGCCCTCCCCTCCCCGCTTATCGCTCGTGTCATCCAGGGGGGCTGTGAGGGTGGGGGTGGGGTTCAGATACAGGCACTTGTCAAAGTCCCATCAGCTCATAGGAAATGTGAGGGGGGGGCATTTCCCCTGAGGAAGGTGCTGACTGGCTGCTGTGTTTAATGGTGATGCTGTGCTACTGGGGCAGGGCACCTGGTGCTCCCCCAACCCGGTCGTGACAGAGGGGGGGGGGGGTCATCCCAGCTCTGCTGTCCGGGAATTCTCTCCCAGAGGAGCCCTGATCCAGGCGGAGGATTGGTGAGAGGGTCGGAGGGTGCGGGCTAGCCTTTGAGGTGTCGGGGTTTTTGTGTATGTGTGGGTCGGACTGTGCTCTCAATTCGCCGGGGGGATGGAGGCGATCTGGTTGATCGCCGAGGTGGGGGGGGGGGCTCGCAGAGGATCCGTTTCAGTGTTCCTGGACCGGGTCCGGTGCTGTGGCAGTAGTGTGCGGGCTCTCATCAGCAGTCTTTGTTCTCCAGGGACAGCTGCGCTGTGGCGCGGTGCAGCTCGGCGCTCACCCTCAGTGGCGCCGACAGCGAGCCCTCGTACGCCAGCAGGGGGGGGCTGTCTCCGTCTCCGCTGCCCGTCCCGTCCTCCTCCTCGACGTCCATCTGTCCGTTGCTCTGCCTCTCTCGCTCCCTCTCCTCCTCGGGCCTCACTTTTTTGTCGTCGGACTCCTCCATCGAGGCCTCCATGCGCTGGTCCTCGCTCCAGCGCCTCTTGAAGCGCAGCTTCAGCGGGATGCACTTCGTGGGGGGGGGCGCCGCCGCTGCGTGAGGCGGGGGCGTGGAGCTGTCCCCCTCGACCGGCTCGCTCTTGAAGGTGGCCGGGGCACGGTGGTGGCCATGCGAGCCGTAGAAGGGCGGCAGGCTGGGCGGGGGCGGGGCCGGGGCTTTGAAGACGTCCTCGTCCAGGTCCTCGTCGGGATTGGCCGTGCCGTTGGCGTACCGGTGGGCGTGGTCAGGCACTTTGGCGTGGTGAGGGGGGAAGTGTTCAAAATCCTCATCTCGCTCATCTGGGTCTTCCTCACTAATGTCAGTCACCTCCACCTCTTCCTCAGACTCGATGTCTGAGATGGGCTCCACCTGAACAGAGATAATGTAGTAAATAATGATGTCATCCTGCCATAAATAAAAGACATACTGAATTTATCGGACTATAAGTCACACTTTTTCATAGTTTGGCTTGTTCCATGGCTTATACACATGTGTGACTTGTATATTAAAATATATATGGTAAAGAGGAAGTGGCGCTCCTTCCACCTAAGGAGTTGGCGGAATTGCTCAGAAGAGACGCCGAGGAGGAAGAATTCAGCGGATTTAGTGAACTGGAGTGAGATTGAGAGTTTGCTAAACTTGTTATGTTGTTTATGCTATAGTTATGTGAATAACTGCTAATATGTTACGTTAACATACAAGACACCTTCTCGGCCTGTTATTCTTTATTCCATTGTTATTACTGAAACTTGCCTTTCAAGATGAAATGTCTGTTCTTGGTCTCGGATTTTATTAAATAAATTTCCCCTAAAAGATGTAACTTAAAGATGTGACATTCATGTTTTGTTCTTCTTCGTTATGTATTCTTTGGTTGGTGCAATTTATACGACTTATAGTCCAGTAAATACGGTAATCTAGTTTTTTTTTGCGCTCACCTTAATCTTAGGAAGACCGGCGCTGTTTAGAGATTGTGTCGAGGAGGAGGCAGATATGAGCCCCGAGCCGCTGGCCGAGCTCAGATCGCTCCCGAACGATAGTGAGGAGCCCAGGCCGGACGTGGACGACATGGACCCCGATCCCGAGGACATGGAGCTCTGCCTGGGTTTGCTCTGGCTCTGCCCGTCCCTCTGCTTCCTGCCCAGTGGCGGCGGCTGCAGCTTGAACTTGAACGGGGACATGTGCGGGGGCTCTTCGCCCAGGTGGAGCGGGTGCAAGGGGTGGGAGTGGGGGTGCGGGTGGGCAGAGTGGGGCGGGTGCGGGTGGTGGTGAGCGGAGTGGGCCAGAGACGGGTGGTGGTGCCTCTCTCCTCCTCTGTCGCCTCCGACCGCCGTCGCCGCCCGCTCGGCTCTATCGCCTCGCTCCCCGCTCAGATTGGTCTTGTCCGCCGCGGGCCGGTGGGGCTGGGGGATGACGATGTTGGGGTACTGCAGGAAAGCTCTTGGGCTCAGGCCATAGTTGAACACGGACTGGGTGTGGGCCTGCAGGTAGCGTTTCATGTCCTCAGGATTGAAGGAGAAGTGAGAGCCTATCATGGGGGAGAGGGTGGGCGAGGGGGTGTAGGGGAGGTGAGATGTTGGGGTCATGGAGAGCGCTGGGGACAGAGGCGGAGCCAAAAGCCCAGCCCCTCCGGGCCCAGGTAGGGGGGACACTGGGAAAGGCGACAGAGGCTCGGGGTGGATCCGGTGGCCCGCTGGGCCGCAGGAGCCCGGGTGCCCAGCAGGGTTCCCCGGTCCCCCATACATGCGGAAAAGGGATTCGTGGGACAAGCGCGGGTGGATGATACTCCGGTACCCTCCGCCTCCGCCGCCGGGTCCGCCTCCCCCACTCACGCACCGCTCGCCCCTCTCCTCGCCCGCCCCCGCGGTGCCCTCCTCGATCTCGGAGTTGACCGAGGTGCCGTCGCTGCAGTCGCTGACCGACCCGCGCGCCATTCGGCGGGCCACGGAGCTGAAGACTCCACTGGGGCTGCGCAGGTCGTCGTTGGGCGAGAGGACCTCGGAGGGTGTCGACGGAGGAAAGCGGAAGTGGGTCCCCGCGCCGGTAGGGACCGGAGGGGCGCTCTGGGGAACACTGCTGCCTGGAGACAGAGAGTAGGAGGGAAGAGGGGAAGAATATGAAGTTGTATGAGCGACGTGGGGCGACGTGCAAACACAAACACCACACCAGTCTTACCAGTGGAGCCCATGTCAATGAAGGGGTAGTTGACCAACACCAGTTTGTTGAAGTTGAATTTATAGGTGAACCTCTTGCCTTTGGTCTTGTGAAGGATCCTCTTGTTGTAGTAGTATCTGTTAGGGCACAGCAACAGAGGCGATAAGTGACAGGAAATAACCCTATGAATACGATTGCGACGAACGCACACCACAAGCACGCCAAAACAAATTTACGGATGCCTGTGAGGGTTAACTAAAAGGCTGCTTGTCTTTTAATGTAAACGCCGAAGCGTTTGATCTGAAGTATACACAACATTTTAGAAATCTAATTGTGTTTCTGATGTCAACAAGCCATGACAGATGCACCCGCGCATTCAAACACACGTTTCAATCAGCGAATAAACGTGAGTCTTTTATGCACCCCCCCTTCTAATGATAGATATTAGGGAGTGTTGTATGACATTTGCACAAAGCAGACACAGTAAAGGGAGAAGGGCGGAAGGAGGGGGGCTGTCAGTAGGAGGTTAAAAAAATGGAGATTGTAATTAGTTGTGTGTGTACACTTGTTTTTATGTGTCATATTATTGGCGTTTTTCCTATAGCCAGGGGGGCCACAAGTATATAAAAAGCCATGAGGTGGTTTTATACTTGTTAGACAAGTGTCACACTAAAAAAAACATGCTGTTATTAATTTTGCCAGACACACACATCTCTCTTTATGTAACACAAAACACCAATAATTTACCCCATCTTTATCTGTTTATGTAACTGCCATTCTGTTTTTTTTTTTTTTTTTTTTTAAAAGCCTCCCCTCTCCCATGGCTCCTGCCTACAGTACAAAGCTCCATTTTTATTAACCTTTGTCCAGCTACAGCTCTTTATGTAACATCTCTATGCTATCTTACCCAGATCCACAACCACTTTATGTAACCTCTAGATCTCTTGCTGCCAAGCCTCACAGGCTCAAGCCTGACACAGAGTGAAGGAAATATGATAGAGAGCGAGGAACAAAGTGTCTGTCAGATCAAGGACGGAACGTAATTTTCTGTGCTATGCTCATCATCCTTTCAACACCAACTGGCCTTTTATACACTACTTGACCATGGCTGCGCGTTTCGCTCATCATGTCTGCATACTTACCAGTTTTATGAAACTCACGCTGCTTTATGTTCCTGTAACGTGTATGCTGATGCGGAGTTAAGTGAAGCATGCTGACCGAAAAAGAGGGCTTCAGGGTATGTAGGTAATACCAAGATAATCAGAGCCCATTGACTATCATTATACCGAGTGGTTGTTATCCAGACAGCATTGTATGTGTGTGTATGTCTGTGTGTGTGTCTGTGTGTGTGTGTAGGTGTCACCCATACCCCCCTCTTATTATGCTTATTACACAGACTGGCTGGGCTGATTTGGCTCTGGGAACAGGCTGTTGCTCTTTTTTCAATCGTCAACCGTCCGCTCTTTATCCAATATCTCCATCTCTCATCAACCCCCCCACCACCACCACCACCTTGTCTTTTTTTTTTTTTATCCCAACTCTCTCCATACACATTTGCACTCCTCTCCAGGGAAAGGGAGGAGGGAGACAGCGAGAGACAGGACAGGACTGCACTGTTGAAAAGATTGTTTACGCCAGGCACAAAGCAGCATGTAATTTCTGCTCTAGGGGAGACACTCACAAGAGGAGGGGAGGGGGGGCGGGAGTGGGGGGACGGGAGCAGGAGGGGGGGGCTGGCCCGAGCAATGGAAGGAGACCAGCAGGAAGTTGAGCAGAAGTGCAACCGCAACAGGACTGTGATCAGATTAGCTGATGACACAAATGTTATATGGCAAATAAGAAGGCAGAATAAAAACAAAATCACGTAGCACATTGCACAATTGGCCAAAAGGAAAGAGCAATAAAATCGCCCCCCCCATGTTGTTTGCCCCATGTCCTCAAGAGTTACCAGGCAAAGAGCATATGGTTAAAACAAAACCATGCCAACGTGCATCATGGAAGCAGACAACACTCATTTTTGTAATCCTCATTGGCACCTGAAGCTGTGTTTAGAGCGCGTGGTCACCTATTCTTTGTATATGCCCCCCCTCCCTCCTGCGCCGTCATACTGGCTGACAGTCTTTGAAGAGCATTTGAACTCACTTCAAAAGAGAAGAAAGAGATTCTTTGAGCGCATGTGTTTAGCTGCCTGCTACCCTCATCTTAAACGCACCACCATTTCCATATCTCGACTTTATAACCTCCGTGGTGTTTGGTGCCCCCCCCCCCAACCCAAAACAATGCCTTTAAAGCAGAGGGAATATGAACAGCAAAACAAAAGAACAAGGCAATAAGTCATTCATAGTAACACAGCAGGGTATTTGGAGAAAAACACGGAATAAATATGCCTTTTTTTGTCGATTAAATGACTCTGTGAAGATACTCTGAGCTGAAGTTAACAATAACGGTGACATCACAACATTAGTGATTTTCCAGTTTCTTTGACCAGTCCAGTTGACTCCTGTAGACCTTAATGGGTTACAATGGCAGTTGTGATATGACTTCTACAACTCTTAATACTGCAGCACTTTTAAGAGGGCTGTGAAACCTAATTATTCTGAGTCTAACATGAACCAACCAAGTTCTGTATGACCCCAAACACACACACACACAAACAGATACACACACACACACACACACACACACACACAAATGTCAAGTGTAAAATGAAGCATAAACCAACCTTGCATGTGTGTATATCTGTGTGTGTGTGTGTGTGTGTGTGTGTGTGTGGACAGGCTGTGCCTTGCCCATTGTTGGGCTGTAAATAGGCGCTGACTGTGACAGGAAGTTGGGATTACAATACTCCCCATGAGCCTCGTGTTTATTTTCTGCCTCTTTCGTCAGCACTGGCTGTTACAAACACATCCCGGCCAGATCCTTCTCCACACACAAGCACGCACACACGCACAGCAGCTATTCACACTCAGGTGTGCGTGTGCGTTCAGGTTGCACAAATGCGTGTGGAGGCCAGATCTGACAAGTGTTTACAGTTTTCAAAAGGAAATTAAATGTGTTTGAGGAGGGGTGGTGGCCAGTACAATCTGTGATAAGGCAGTGTATCAAGTCCTCCCTACATCCAGCGCATGTAGTGGGTTTGTGTGTTTTGGGGGAGATTATGTGTGGTTTTATGTTAAAGGTCGCCTCTGACCGGGGACTGATTAGGCCCGTCACATGCTCACATGGTCTGAATATGTTCTCCAGCACACTCTAGCGTGTGCATTCATGCCCCGCACAAAATAAAAGCTTCATTCAGGCAAAGACAATGACATACACACAATGTCCGTGCGCACTGAACGCGTCCGTGTTGCAGACGTTGACAATTGAAGGACGTGAAGACAAAAAAAAAAGTTGTACGGTTACTGTCTCGGGGTGCTGGGTCCTGGGTGTTTCCACACATGGTGCTACTGTATAGAGAGGCCTTCTGATCTCCGAAACGGGGCCAGTCAGCTAAGCTGGTAACAATGTGCACATGTGGAGCAGCAGTATTTCCTGCAGTTTGCTTTGTAGATGTGATTACCGAGGTCGTTCCTAAATGTTTTAGCTCTACAGATGAAAAGCGGCTGATGCATTTCAAAGGGCCCCTTTGGAAGAGTGATTAAACGCAATGGCGGCTGGTGTCTGCTTTAATTTCCTTAAAATAAAAATGCACTGAATCTACGCCACTGCGCCCGTTTTTGTGAAAATCTCTGCTCTATTTATGGCCTTTACTGTGGGCAATTTTCCAGCTGTGGTCAACCATCACAGTTGAATGAATGCTGGTAATGAAGCAAGGGCTGCAAGCATGTGTGCAGGCAAGCATGTGTGTGCACGGCTCTGCGCACAATGGTGCGTTTGAGTATGTGAACGTGCA
Organism: Lagocephalus sceleratus; assembly: GCA_911728415.1. Classification (NCBI taxonomy): domain Eukaryota; kingdom Metazoa; phylum Chordata; class Actinopteri; order Tetraodontiformes; family Tetraodontidae; genus Lagocephalus; species Lagocephalus sceleratus. The sequence continues at coordinate 1,146,101 of CAJVRN010000126.1, forward strand.
CATGTGCTGTGTTGTTAATCTTTGCCAGCTGTGCGTGGCAGCCCCTCTGACCTCTGACCACTGTGTGATGGAGCCCATGTAGGCTTCTGACTGCAGGAACGAGGGGGGGGTGGCTTTCCAGGAGCCGGGACCTCTTAGTGTGATTACACTCATTAAAACAGAAGTCTGCACCAACTGATTGGCAACAGGTTTCATGTTGTGCTACTCTGCTTTCTGGATCACTAGAAGTCTATCAGAAGTTAGATAAAATAAATATTTAAGACAAGGGAGGCAAAGGAAAAGGAGGTCGTAATCCAAAAGATCAAACACAAATTTCTTTTATGTGATTCTGTGTAACAAGACCAAGAGCCTCATTCAGTCCACCCATGTCCTCATGTAAACATCAACACAAACCCACATGTAAACACAATTACACAGTCTGAGCGTAATCCTCTCAACGGGAAGAGGAATATCACAGCAGCCGTGGAAGCAGGAGACCAGGATGACGTATGATCTGAGGCTATGTCCCTTCATAGGAAATCCAACGTGCGCGCACACACACACACACAATGGAGCACTGCTGATAAAAGGGAATTTCCATGGTAGACAGGAAATTCTAAGATCACTGAAGTAAAAATAATAATCACAAAGGCTATTTGCTTTTAAAAAAGAAACACACATTCCTTTACAAGTATATCAGCATGTGAGTGCCAATTGCCACCGAGTAGCCCGTTACTGGCAGGCGCAAAGTTTTCCCGATATGAAGGCCAAGAGATGGCCCGTTTTTCAGCACTTCTCTCCATGGGTGGATCCTAACTTTTTAAAAATAACTTTGTTAATCTTTAGTGGCATTGATGCTGTAGCTGACTCATATGATGCAGGTGTCGTGTGTGTGATGGTATCTCAGGTTAGGACGAGTGTGCTATTGTTAACCTGTTGCTCTAAGACTCTTAAATCTGCATTTGTAAGTCTTGAGGATAGCCTAGGTACGTGTTAGACCCAGGACACAAAGAGGGCAGTGGGAAAACTCCTGCGTAGATAAAAATGACTGTTAATCAGCCTTGGAGGCTAGTGCATCAGAGGGCACCGAGTTATATATAAGCACTTACTGCAGCCTAAGCTCCAAATCTGTTAACGTTCAAGAGGATAGATGTACTATAAATACATAGCCTTACAACAATTATCCCCATCTTTATCCTCCCCCATTTCAGGAATTCCATTTATATAACAACCATGCACACATTAATAGTCCACATTACTATTCAGTGTCCCCATATGATCCCATATATCAGACCATATCTTAATCCTGCGATTATGAGCATACACAAAATGAAGAATTTCACTCTTGTAAAATCCTGTTTGACGTTCGTTTGCTTAAAAAGTGTTACTTCGTTGATTTTTTTAAGTGATTTGGCATATTTCGAAAATGTCCTTGAGTATGTAGGTATGAATACCAGACAGGAGGTGAAAAACAGGACCACATGGGAGAGTTATAGTGGTGTTGAAAGATGACATGCAGATAGTTGGTGTGAAAGTGCAGAGGCAGATGACTTGCTATCCTGACACAAGAAGCGGGAGAGGACCAAGGTCGGAGTTACAGAAGTTCAGAGAAAAAGCTATGAAACTTTGGGATTTGAGCTGTAAAATGCCTTTTACACAGACAGAACAATAAAAGCAAACGCTTTCCCTTTCAAATTTGCATGCCATTATGTTCACACAATGGCCACTTCTCCCGCAATGCTTAAAGTGGGAACAAAAATGCCAATACAGTAAAGCAATTATCCTTTTTGCATCAGAGTTAGGTTAAACCAAAAATATAATCGTGTAGATCATAACAGCTGAGTGGACCATCTGGCTGTATATCCAGGTAAGTAAATAGCGTCAGAGTGCATTTCCGTGCATTTTACAAGCACGCAGGAAAACTGGAATTCCTGCATTAGTTTGATTACATGAAATGTATGTGGGTGACTGGGCTCAATTAAAATCATTGATGGGTGCAAAAACCACAAATACCCATTTGTTTAAAAAATGTTGTGGAGTGATCTGCCTGGTGTGACGTAAATGGTGAACCGGTGTAACAACAAGAAAAAAGACAGTGCAAAACACCACCTAGAGAAGGGGAGGTGTCTTGACTCCACCCATAACCTGACTACTGCAAACTGCATGTAGACAGAAAGTCCGTGTGCATAAATCATTCACAACAATTGAGTGGGAAATGTAGTTGTGCATTGAAAACATATTTAGTGATACTCTGTGCTCAGAGCTTACACATATAATCTGGACATACAAATATATGTTCTAATGGCCAAATGTCCCAACCGAATATAACGCTAAGCTCAAACTTTTAAGGTAGTGTGTAACTCAAACAGCATTGATGTGAGCTAGGATTTAACTTCTATCAAAAGATATAGTTATATACACTGACTGACTGTGAAAATGCTTCAGTGTACCTTTGAATGGTCACCATTCGTTGTTAAAATACAACAAAACAGCGATGTGCCAAATATGATGTGTAAACAACAAGATAAAAAACTTCCTGTCTGGATTTCTATAAGCCTCTTTGTTTATTCAGAGATTTGAAGGCTCTAAATGTTGGTCTGGACATGCCATCCATTTTGTTTTCATACTGTAGTTTTACAAATATTTGCATTTACGAAAAGAGATTAAGTAGAGACAAAAAGTAATGCACAATAAAAGAAGCACACTCAGGTTAAATGTCTGTCATACCTCAACGCTCTGCTCAGTTTATCGTAATTCATTTGGGGTTTACACTTCCGAGCACCCCATAAGCGGGCCACTTCATCTGGGTCCTTGATGACGAACTCGCCATAGTCACCCTGCCAGGCAATGACATCGTGGTATTCTTCTTTCCTGAGCAGTTCCAGGATGAAATGCCACAGCTGGATCTGCCTTGATCCAGGACTTGATTCGGGCTTGTAAGCCCATTCTGGAAAGGCAAACCCTGTAACAGAGAGATAAAGAGAAGGGGGGGCATGAATAATGATGAATAATGATATCTTAAACCTAGATCATAAATTAGATCAAATGATGAGAACTTAAGGATGATCACTCAGAGATACAGACTTCCAAATGTTAATACGGACAGAAATAATTTTATTTTCATGTAGTAGTTTCCTAAAAGTCAGAGTTTTATATCAACCACATTCCTCTACTACTGCAAATTACCACATCACTGCAGCTCATGACAGGAAACACAGTCAGACTGAAACTACGTTTCTGAACCGTGTTTTGTATGTAGTTTTTGGAACATGAAAAACCTTTGCACCTCTCCTCCACCTCTTTCCTCTTATGCAGTCATTCTTTCCTATGAAAACATGGCTAGTCATCTCTCCTGTCTATCCCTCCATCTCACCCCACCCTCTGCTTTAAGGAAATGCACCAGTATGAGACACAGAACGAGACTGTGGGTGTACTTATGAGTGTTCTTTTGAGCACGGTTGTCCAAATGTTCAAGTCTGAAGGAGTTTATGTTCCACAGAGTGTCTTTCAAAATGTTTGTGCAACTCTCCTACCAACATTCTGTTGCCGGCACGGTCAAGAAAATTTGACACGACAGAGCAAAATAGACAATTGCAGTGCAACACTGGGCCAAATATAGCCCGGGTTCTACTGTTACTGTATTAGATGCTGTCAGATATCTGAATATCCATTTCAAGCTTTGCTGCAATACGTGATGTACAATATGGATTTTTTTTCATAACTGCAGAGGTTTATTTGGAGTACAATCAACATGTTATCACGCCATCTTCAATGGGATAGCAGGAGCATCATTGACAGCTTAGACCTACATGTGATGTATGTGATGTGATATTCCATACTGGGTAAATGATTAAACCCCTTGTATTACAGCAACACATGGATTTCCCCACCGAGCACCAATAAAGGCCTCTCTACTCTTGCCTTACATAATGGTAGTGCATGGCCAGTGTTTGCAATGTGTTTAACTGCACCACATGGAAATGGCAATAGAGGAAATGAGACGGGCTGGGTCGGAGATTAACAAATCATCATCCCAAATCATCAGATTATGGATGTGCAGGCCTGTCAGTGGATTTGCTGGATGAGGGCCCGAGACAGAGACAGATATCCCTGATAATCTCTGCAGCACCTGCGTTTTCTTCTGACCATTTAGTGAACATCGCATAAAACTCAAATGTTCTCAGCACATCTGTCTGACATCAGCGAGGCTGCAAATTAGTGTTCTTAGGAAAGTGCTTTCATAATTTCTGTTACACTGAGATGAGGGATGTAAGGACAGTCATCTTCCAAGCACTTCCATTAAACACATCAACTGCAAGTGATTTTCTCTGGCAAAAAAAAATCTATATTTGCAAGGCAGTGGAATGAATCACTTTGTTTTCTTATTGCAGAAATCACTTTAAAAGAAAAAAATTAAAACCTTTTTTAAGATACCTTTACAATCCAAACAGTGTTGAACATTAAAGTTACAGCAAAGAGTGGGAGGCTAAAGTCCAAAACCAGTTAACACAAGCAAACACTTTTAATACATATTGTTTTTTTTTAAACAAATGCATGAAAGAATAATGGGTGTTTAAGTGGTTTGTTCTGTAACTTTCCAAAGTTGAATATGGAGGTAGAATTTGTCGTGAAATCACTATTAGTTTCCCTTTCTCTTCCTACCCTCCTACCAACTTTTATCACACTACACATCAATTACCATCACAGAAGAACCCAACGGGGGCAATCGTGAGCGATGCTCCACCAATAATACATAATCACCCACACGCACTGCTCTGGAGGACAGCAAATTATTTCCAGACATACTTTAAGAAACCCAGAATAAGTTACCAAAGCAAAAATAAACAAAATTGAACTCATCTGAACTTCAGGGACTTTAGTGAAGCTGCGTGTGGACAAAAATAGCCGACTGGCTTGAACTGAAAGTAGGAGTAAGCCCTGATCAGAAGATAACAGTAACACTTAGTATCAGACAGTAAAAACACACTGATGGCTTCAAACATGTGATGCAGACACACATTTGCTACTTGCTGTTCATCCAGTGGCTCATGCTTCATTCATTGTCAATTTTTTGAATCAGAATTAGAGATAAGAGAACCATATATCAGGATCCATTCACACAAACACCTGCAAGGACAGTGGAACTATGTGTGAATGAGGGCACTTTTACTTGACACCATGCATCATTGTCTCATCAGCATTCAGCAGCAGAGAATATTTGTAAAGAAAAATCACAACTTAAGAGATGTATGGATGACCTGTAGAAGGATGTTTATGTGTACTGAATGCCATCATTTTACCTTACATCAAAGAGACTGCATGGAATTTACTGTGGCAGTTTTTGTGTATGTGTGAGTGAGAGTGAGAAAGTGTGGAAAGTGTGTGTGTGTGAGAGGGTGAGAGAGAGAGAGAGACAGAGAGAGAGATGAGGATTATGTCCAGAGGAATGCTGGAAGAACAGGTGTCTTTGTCCTCCTGTCCACCCAGTGTCCATCCCAGACTCACCAAATCAGCTTACAGTGTATTCACACACACGCATGTGCGCGTTCACAAATGCACACACCTTTTGCTTTGTTCTTTTTACACCTGAACCCCCGGCGGGTAAAACATCTGTAGCGAATGTTTGGAATCCGCACGAGTGCAAATGAGAGGTCCCGTGTTGTAACGAAAAGTAAAATGACAAGCAAGAGCAAGAGCATGACCAAAGGAGCACGGCCTCTCCACCGTACTTAACCTCCTTGACCTCAAATCTGCCTCTCTTTCACTCTGGTCCACTCTTACATGTCTGCCTCCCAAGAGAGACACCAGATATCCATTACAGCGCGCATGCATGCACCTTCTCACACACCCGTACACACACACATGTACAGATAGACAGACCTGGCATCAATAATGCAGTGACTTGTATGGCAGGTTGATGATATGAGGTGCACCTAATCTCTGCCCTGGGACACCAGAGAGTGCAAGTGCTTCAAGAGACGTGATCCGACTCTGTGTGTTATAAGTTGGGACAAGCGAGAGGCAGGTGGTGAAAAGTGATGCAACAGGGATGGAGTGTGTGTGTGCGTGTGTGTGTGTGAAAGGGAAGAAGGCAAGATGAGATGGAGTGAGCACAAGGACAAGCAGGAAAGGGGAGAAAAAGTCGGGGGGGGTCAAGGGAAACAAAAGTGGGAAGGGAGTAAGAGAGACAATGGCAAGTGTGGGAGAGGATGGGGGGTGGGGTGAGAGAAAGGAGCGTTAAGAGAGGGATGAGATCATAGCTCGTCTGGTAGTCTGCTGTCATCCAGATCAGATTGCTCTCCCCTTCCCCTCCTCCTTCTCCTTCCCTCTGCCCTCTCCTTCGCTCCAGGAGTGCGGATGCCTCTTTTCCTCTGTGATCTTGGTGGCAGGCTACTAACGCCACCGCTATTCCAACTATGCGGAGTCAAACAATGACCTCCAATCACAAATAGCAGCAGAGCATGAAGAAGGGCCGAAGTGAGAAAATATGATAAATATGACAGTTTAAGCTGTTAAGTTGTGATGCAGTTCAGGGCAGTTCATTATCCAAAAAAGCAACTGGTTTTACTTGATCTGGTAAAAACAAAAAAAAACAAAACATGGCATTCATTACATTGCTGGAAAATGTGCTCATAAAAAAGTTTTAAAAAATGCAGAAAGGAAAGCACAAAAACACATAAATCAAGATACAAAGGATATGTTCAATTATATCTATTTTATACAAAAACAGATAAGTACGTATGTATATATGCAAGAGAGTGAAAATGTATACTAGGCTTTAACAACATAAAAAAAATTACTACATTTCACCCCAATGATTTTTCAGGGAATTGTTCGTTTCACGGACAACTGCACAGATTCCAGTAATCGCCAAGTGATGATTATGCCAAAGGGGATGAGATGTGATGGGAAAGCAGCAGAGAGACAGACGTGCTCTCAGACAAAGTACCAGAGTGAGAAAATAGATGAGAGGAAGAGTTTCCCGGCCCTGTTCATCCTCGTCAGAAGCAAATCAACTGACAAGTCTGTGCCAAACTAACAGTGGAGCTGCAGACGCTGGATTTTTCAGACTGTGCCAGGGTCTTCTGAGCAACCATTAGCAGCAGCTGGATAACACCACAGCACTCTAAACCAGCCCAGATTGAGCATGGCAATGGAGACAATGGTTGCGTGTGTGCGTCAGGATAATTAGGTCACTATCAGATGTCTAGAAAAGCAAAAAAAAAAAAAAGATATATTGAGTATTTGACTATATCTCAATAATTCAAACATATATACAGGCTGGTCTTTGGCACAGCTCCTTCAATAAGTAAAAGTGCCTGAAGCAGCGAGCACTGGGAACAGAAACACAAGACCAGGAGGTAGTGGTGGGGAATAATAAAATACTTTAAGGGTGAGACACAGAAAGTAAGAGTAGGAGAAAGCAGAAAACTGGGGGGGGGGGGTGAGTGTCACATGAGGAGGGTAACCAGAGCCCAAACCCCTGAATCTGAAAGGTTCCTACCAAGGACCATGTCTATTAAATATTCATTAGGTCAATACTCAAGGAAAAGATACTCAAGGACAGAAAGAGACATGCTAACGGGCGGAGTAAATATAATAAATAATTTGGATTGCAACTTAAACTCAATCTATTCAGGAAAAGTACACTTGAAGCCAAAATACCTTCCATTGAGATGGCTCCCAATAAAGCCGCCAATGTATTTGTCAATGAATACGATGCAAGCATTTCAACTATTCTTAGAGGTCAGCACATGCTGTATTTTCCATAAGCTCCTTCTCAGCACCATATAGCTGGAGTACAGGGAAACAGCAAGAGCAAGAGAGAACAGAGTGCTTTGTGGCCTTTGAGGGTCCAAAAATAGCACTGCACACACACACACACACACACACACACACACACACCCACACTCTCAATCACACACACACACACACACACACACACACACACACACGTGTACACACACACACACACACACACACACACACAGGGGTTATTGTTCAACTGGAAAGCAAAAGAGTGAGAACACGTAACATGGATGGACAGAAGAAAGTACAGACAAGCTGAAGGAACACAAAGTGGCAGTGAGGGAACAAGTGGGACAGAGAGTGAAAAGAACAGGCATTGGATGAATGATCGCCTCTCCGTATGTCTCGACGCTCGCCGCTGTCCTTCCAGGGAACAGACGGACGTATTTTCCAGGAAACTGAAGGGGAGGAGCATGTTTGGGGGAGATGCACTACTGGGATGTTCTCTATTAAGACCATCAGATTCACATATAGCGTATTAGCCGAGTACATTCTTATGAAAGGTTTCAATGACTACAGTTGTCATGAGCTACTGTCAGAGTTTATCCAATAAATTGTGCTCATCAGTTTGAAGGTGTGCGTTTTGTGTTAAAGGCAACAAAACATCCAAACGTAATAAACACCCATAAACCTTAAGAACTCTTCCTAAAAGTTTTAATTTACTGAAACACAACAGTGTCATCACCCATTCCAGAAATATAAAAACAAGGTGAGAATTAAAGCACTGGTTTAAGTCGTGTGGGGGCAGAGCCTTCAGCTATCAGTTCAGCCCAGTTGTCTGGATCCAGCTCCCAGTCTGGATCAGGGAGGCAGAGACAGTTTCACTGTTTAAAACTAGACTTAAAATCTTCCTTTTTGACAGGGCTTATAATTAAGATGAACAAAGAAATGCCCTCGGTTATGCTGTTATAGCCTGAGGCCACTTCCCCTACCCTTAAAAAAACGCATATATACGTAAATTTACGTCACCTAAAGTGCATATTACTGCTGGAGCCTGTCTTGTTTTCCTCTGGTCTTGGCAATTCCGGATGCAGTCTATTCAGATCTGAAGGTTGACTGGCCCAGAGCTCCATATGAGGACATCTGAAGATAAAGAAGCACCTGAGCCCATGGACTTTTCTTCTACTCCCAATGAGACCCTCTTCTATGGACAGATTATACAATAACTGCTACATCTTTAACCATAATGAACCCAGATATGTTACTGATGTTAATGTTGATCTTCTGTGGCTCTCCTTTGGGTTTCTTCTTTTTTAAGTTTTTCCTGACCTGGTTCAAGGGTTTAAGGACAGAGGGCATCACAACCGTGTAGAGTGTGAAGTCCTCTGAGGCTATCAATGTTTGTGATTTTGGGCTGTGTATAAATTAGATTAGATTTAGATTTTTTCCAATTATTTCATCAACTAAGAATCTTGATTACAGAGAATATGAGTTTTGGGGGTTTTCTGGCTCATGGACAACACACACAAAGCATACGGTCCAAGCAGCAGCGGGCAATTCTTGCTTGAGAAACTGATGAGCAAAGACACACGCAAACCACGTGGAAGCACAGCACCAAAGGATGTCCACAAGTGCACAAGCACAAAGCCCAGAGTGAGTCAGTGCACCCAATGCGTTCTAATGCGGACTTGAAAACTGGACTACATTCTGTGTAATTACATGCATAAACAACATGCCTGGAGGGAGACCATGTGTTTGTGTGTGTGCGCACACATTCCCCAGAGTGTGTTAACAACAGCAAAATAATATTGTGTCAGCGAGAGAAGTGTCCCTTGCTCTCATGGTGCTGTTAGGTATATTTACTTTTGCCCAAGTGACACACGGCTCCCAGGACGTTGGGGTCTCTCCTTAGACTGATGCACAAGGGGGTAGATACACACTACACCAACAACACTTTTATATAACGGCTACTTTTAGCTTAGCAGACACAACTAAAATTCTCGTTAAGCTTCGGGGTTGATGCCGCGCCATTTTGAGCCATGGGAATCAACTACCACTTTGAGGAAGGAGATGGGTTTTTTTTTAAAAATGAAAAAGAACAAAACTGTTGCAAGGAAATACCACTGTGGTCCCAAAAACCTTGCAATGAGGTATAATTTTTGTCCCACATCCATTATGCTGGTCACATGTCCACAGTTATGGAAAAAATTACATTGTTGCTCAACATAATCAGTGAGTCCATATTTTACCTAAATAACTGTGGTGATATGATGGTAACATGCTGACAACTGTAACTCACAAAAACACTAATTAACCTGGTGTATCAATAAGGTTAGCATTAATTATATTTTGATTTGGGGGAAACCTGTGAAGGCCCAGTACAGAAAGCTCTCTCTTCTTTCAATGTTGTCGCTGTAGCTCACAGGCCTGTGTTAATGTACTTCACCATCCAACAGTGTTGCAGAGAGGAGCCAGCTGACACTTCACCTCTAGTTCAACAACACATTGCCTACACTCACTATGGCCTGCAAGAGTGCTTTTGACTGTGAGAACACCTCTGAGTGTAGGAGTGCATAGGGCATTATCTCAACATGTACTATATACGATTTACGCTGTAAATTTGATTTAAAAGTTTGAAAAGTCAAGCTTAGATTGAAACAAAAGCTTCCAGCATTTCCGTTGTGAGCACCTGAATCGAAGGACACACCGACACAATTGCTATTTATACAATATGATTTGCATATGTCTTTCCCAAAGTGTTCATTGGATCCGATGTGTCAGAGATAAGTTTAAACAATCCATTCAACCACTCTCCCACGGCAGTAGGTTTGCTGCAGGTTGATGAATTGCTACTTACAATATAGCTAGTGTGAGACAATTGCCCCGGAGGGAGCCAGCCGACAGTCAAGGTGGCTTATTAGCAGTTTCAGGAGGAAATAAAATCAACCCAACCAGTTTGATCATCTTAGTCTTGTGACTGTGGACTCTTGACCTTATCATTTACTTTATATATTTATATACATCAATAAACATAGAATGCTTGTGTTTAGTACATCAATAAACAAGCATTCTTAGTAAAGGCTTTTTGTAATATAAATAATATCAAATATATTTAACATATTGTCTGTATTTGTTGTATATATATATTCTTTCCTCTTCCTGTTCTTTCCTTACTCCTCCTTCTTTACGTAGCATGAGGGTCCCTCCTTGAACCTGGTCTTGCTTTAATGTTTCTTCCTATTAAAGGGGAATCTTTCCTTGCAACTGTTGCTTGTTGGGAGTCTGGAGTTTCTCTAAAGCACCTAGAGACAATTTTGATTGTAAGAGACACTATAGAAAGATGACTCAAACTGAATTATATCCACTTTTTGTGATACACGGTGAACTGTGCCGGGTATATCACTGTTCTCTATTCTGATTAGTCTAATCATTCAGCCATTCCTATATCAATTATTAGCCCCACACTATTCATCAGATCACAAGGCGCTGCCATATTTGAGTAAAAATATAATCCTTAGGATCATTAAAGTTGACATTAAAGTTAATGTGTGTCTAAAAGAAGGTGGCACCCTTGGGTTGTTTCCTGACATATGCCATTAAACAGGATGTTTGCAACTACGATGCACCACCACAACAGACTTCCACCTGCCTGTCTGAGTGCCCATCTGTACGCTACACTGTAAAAAAGATGACATTTCAAAAGTGAAAAGACAAAAACACAAGTGTCTTAGGTGCGCACACACAGGAGGTACCATAACACAGCAGCAATAATTTCCAAACATAAATGTGAAATGCGCCAAAACCCACACACACACAGGGTGCCAGGCTGCCATCCATAATAATAACAGCTACTCATTGTGTTTATCTTTATTTGTGTGAATGTGAGTGCCAGCATGGACACGCACGCAGTCTCCTAGCAACCAGACACTTAATGCCTAAAAATAACTCCTCCAGAAATGAACAGAACAAAAAAAAATAAAGCATAAATGTGCAATTAATCCTTTCAGCCCAGAAGAGAGATTCATATAGGTATTAGAAAGGGAAGGGTAGGGGGAGAAAGAGCCAAAGTGGTGCTGACAGACAATGAAAAGGGACAGGCTAGAATCTACCAGCAACAGGTAGGCCACATGATTAATTGTCTGCATGTGTGTGTGTGTTTGTTTCCACTGACCCTGGCTAAGCACAAAAATCATTTCCATCGTCTTTAAAATGAAAAGTAGCTCTACGCAGAAAAGTCTGCACCATAATCCAGCCGGCAGCCCTGAATTAAACTGCCATCGACAGCTCTTCTGAAGAGCTTGAAAGGAGGAAGACACTGTGCGCGCACACACACACACACATCTCTCTGTCTCTGTCTGGTGACAACCTATTGTTGTGAATGCTTTCCTCTACTTTTAAAAACTTTCAGTTAGGAGAGCCTTGGAAAACTCTTACGGGAGAAATAAAAAAAAAAAAGAAAGAAAAGTGAAAGACAACTGGGGCATTAATGTGCACGTAGACAGAGACCGGCTGTCTCGTGTCTGAAGCTGACGCATTCCACAGCGGATCAACATTCTAGGTGTGTGATGGCCAGAGAGAGACAAAGCAGCCAGACACCTGATCTTTCCATCACATAGCTGAACTGAGAAAAGCTCTTCATGTTCATATTCTCAGGCCTGACAGAGCTACTCCCCGTCATCAAACGCGCTCCATGTTTTGTGGCATTTCTGCTACGATGTAACTATGGCGAGAGCCCTCTTCCACACGGACGAAAGCTGTTGTCAAGCGACAGGGGGCAAAAAAATACATTTAATTGCGTCTTTAGTGCCAAGATTTGGAGCTGTATCTATCTTGTTCCGGGGATTATTTATATTTATTTTGGATTGCCGCACGACCATTAATGCCTTTAAGCACATCTTCCACTTAGAGTCTTCCTATTACATGGAAATTAGACAAACCAAACCAAATATAGCACAGTACAATAAGAGACCGTCCCATGATCCTTTTTATTACGCAAAATCATAAAAGGTTCTCAGTATGGTTTACAATAAATCAGCTATCAGAAATCTGATTTTCCTGATTAAACACGCATGCACACATGCTTAATGAAATATTTGATGTTTCTGAAGGTAGTCTGCTAAAATATTCTTGTGCACACTTTCACATACCTCCAACAGGAAGCCTGTGCATGCGGTAGTGGTGTGTTTGTGCTGTTTGTTATGAGCTGAGCACTGTTGTTCAAAACTGGAGGTGAGAGTGAAAAAGGCTCTGGGGAATCATGTTTTTCTCTGGTAGTTCCAGGAGTGATGATGGCGTACATTTAGACGGCACTTACAGCGCTGTCACATACAGTACCTTGCCTTCATCTTTCATCAATAGGCAAATATGGCATAAGATGTACATTTTATATAGACAGCAGACATGTGCACATATAGAAGATCAAAACAAAGATAACATGCTGAGATGCCAGATACACAACTCCTGAATAATTTCCCTTTAAGCCGTGTAATAATCAAAGGGTTGAATCCAAAATGAGGCTGTAGCAGAGGGCTGGTGGACAGGCATTTGAAGCGTCCCTGGGTAATGAGTGAACAGGGGACCCCATCAGCTTGCTGACTGCTGCTGTTGTTCTTAACACCTTTCTGCTGCTTGGGGGAAGAGTACATTTGTAACCATGTACGACAGCTAAGAGACAAAGTGCTAATGGATGGGTAATTACACAAAGGAGTGTGGAGCACAAAATGTGAAGTTTAGAGTATAATTATAAGTAAGATAAATAATTTACTAAGCTGGAGCTCTGGGGATTGAAAGCGTAAAACTAAGGATTTTATAAAAGCTTGGTCATCTATTAAATGAGAAACAATAAAGCTTTGATTATTTCTGCTCTTTCATACATGTGCAAAAAACAATGTCATGCTGGCCATACCGCTATAGTACATGTACATAAATGCATGTACCTACCAGCTGAATTAAATGTTCATGCTTTCGGTTTTGATCAGCCAGTTTCAAAATTAAAAAACTCAGCTAGATATGTTCCAAATATTTATTCAGAATTACACATCAATGACAAAAATCACAATATTGTGCCTAAGGCAAACTCATAAATGCACACAAAGGGGTTATTTTTACACGTGGGGAAAATATATGTAATTAGGCTTGGAACAATGTCCTAATCATCACGCTAGCCAGACAAACATCACAAATAAGAACCACTCTCCTAGTTGTCTTTGATGACTCAACAAAGCGCTGTATGGATCATGAAGGGGGGGGGGGCTTCTATCATGTGTTTGACTTATTAAGTCATATCCTACCGCCAGTGTGCATCACCTTCTCTGTGATCTAGTTTAGTTTCTGCCACAACACAATACTCGAGCGGTGTCGGTTGTTTGTTGCGCTGCCGAAACTATTTTGATGCTTACTTACGAAGCTCACACAAGATGACATCAATCTTTCGCAGTGAGAGGTTCAATACCACAGGAACAACTAGAATGTGTTTCTGGTTGCATTTGCATCACAGGCAGATACTGTGGAGTAGATATGTGACCCAGGCTGGAATGTCTTGTACCAAATAAATCTGTATGCACCGTAGTTTAATGAAATGTGCTTGATAAATGCATTTTCCCCCTGGCTCCAACAAATTATCTATCTGCAGTAAGACGGTGGAATAGGTTCATTATCTCCTGGAGTTTTGACAACATTCAAGTTTGTTCAATTAAAAGTTGCATGGCAACACAGATCACAAAGGCTGCTGTTGTTCCACCATTAAAAACGGTTAAGATGAGCACTGCATACTTAACATAAAAGGAAACAAACAGCTTTCTTGAAATTTTTAGCACTTTATTTCCACTACATTTTCTGCTACTTATGGACAAACTCCTACATAAATACTGCCTTCCCTCGCTCACTTCGCTATACAGAATCTGACGTGGGAAGTTGGCAGTAACTGCTGTGCATCACAGTAGGCTATGAGGGGGACACGGAGGGCAGAACACTGCAAGTTTATGCCTGTGTGTGTGCTTAACCGTCGTAAACAGGGACATGAGACGCATGTGGCGTCGCCACCTGTCACCACTTTCTCTTCCTCCCCATCAGTCAGCCTCTCCTGTTCATCCTCAGCCCCCACCCGTTTTCTTTGACCTTGTCCCGAGTCCACTGGCCTTCCTGCCGTCTCTCTCTCCTTCTCCTCCACAGCACTCACCCCAGCTTGTTAAGCATGTCTCCTAAAGCTGATTAAGCAGTGTTGATCGGCATTACATAACATTCGCAGCGCACCGGCTTTTCTGTCAGGCAGCATATTGTCTTTGTGTACGTGCATATGAGTGACTGGGAGGAATCACAGAAGGAAATTTTACTTTAGTGGACAATATAATCCTCATGCATTGGTAAAGTGTGCAAAGCCTGTAACAGAACGTATTCAGTCGCTCCTACTAGAGGCAACCGAGTGTGCCCCCGTCAGCATGAATGACAAAGCAGCAAGAGGGTGACCAAACATATCGGTACGCTCACGTAAATGCACTGCCAAAAAAATTGGAAACAAAAAGAAATCGCTGTGTTTGGAGATGCTGAAGTCCTGCTCTAGACTGCATTAATTGGTGGACAGATTAAGTTAATGAGGCAGCACACATAGGCAGGTTAAAAAGGTCGGGTCAAGCTCCTTTTCTGTGCTCTTCTGCACTCTGCCTCATGGGAAAGATTAGAGTCCTCAGCTGGAGCAAATAAAGCTGGACGTTATGCAAGAGACAAGAGAGCGAGAAAGTGAGGGAGAAAAAGGCTGATGATGATGTAACTTGAGAGAAGTGCAAAATCTAGAAAGGAAGGGCAAGGGAAGAAGAAAAAAAAAAGGATGAGTGGGTGTTATAAAAGGTGAGATGTAAAGGACAGACCTTGATGGAGCTGACTGGCCAGACCCATCGCAGCCTGTTGCATACTGTACATCCTACTGAGCTATACTGTGCCAGCCACCCATCAGAACAATGGTGCTCATCCACACAACAAAGCAATGAGCTCAGCAGTAAACAGACAGCTGCCAACTACTGGCACCGACGGGTCCTTCGAACTCTCTCACAGTTTCCTTCTCCCAGCTACACATGCACACACCAACATGTGCATAAACATTACAAAAACAAACAAACAAAGAAAAAAGAACAGGCTGTAGGGTGAATTACACACATCTTATATTTTCATCCTTCATTTTCAAGCTGCTTCTTTTAATCGGAATGAATCTCCCAGGCTGTTGCCAGCACGATACATATCTTAATTGTTGTGGAACCTATAAATAAAGTGGACCCAGAGCAAAAGCGTTTAGGCCTTTCTGAGAGGTTCGCCTGTCCGACCCGCATGACCATGGGTCTTTAGCTCCTCTCCCCCAGAGATCTGCCTCTGGTGAGAGTGAGCGGCGAGGGTGCCCTGCGATCCGCAGGTGACCTGTGAGTGTCATTCTGCCTCACGCTTGGTGACTGCGGGAGAAAGCTCAGCAGCCATGTGACACTGATTGGAAATGAGTATTGGTAAAAATAAAGAATGAATACATCCGTGCAGCTCTTGCTGGAAATGTCAGGAATCTGCCATCTGATAGAAGTGACAGCCTCCGTGAACCCAAAAGCGGAAAAATAAACAGTAATATCTGTTCATTAAAACAGATGCACAGAAGCCCAACTCTATATAAACATACAATATTTAATGTTTGTTTATGGTAAATCAGTCAATTCAATGTCCGGAAAGAGAAAAAAAGGAAGTAAGCAAAAAGACACACATGAATACACTATGGGGAAGGAAGTCAGCTCAAACGGATAAAACTCACAGAGACAGAGAGCGCTGAAATGTATCCCCTCCATCGATGCACTGCTTGCATGGTGTTATGCAAGAACTGAACGTACATATACGGTTATCTTTGCATGGTTGAACACAAAACATGAGGCATCACCTCGCGGTGCCTGTGAATGCATGGGGACTGGCTTGCGGGTCACCCAGCATACAAGGGACACCTCTCGGTTACACTCCACGGACAATGACAGAGAAACGCCATTGTCCCAGGAGATGATTAACAAAAGGTTCAACACACCATCAGGGTTTCCCTTCAGCGTGCATACATGTGTGCATACAGACACAAACACACACACACGATATGAAGGAGTTATATCACAAAATTCAGTAATCTGAAAGGGTTGTTTACGTAAGATTACGTAAGCCTACTTACTACTTAATCTTAAAATGTAAAGATTTAAAAAGGTATTGCTGTCGGTTAAAACGATCCTTCTATTACCAATAGTAACATGAAAGCTCCAATGGCTTCTTTGCTCCCAGGGCACACTCCCGCCTGTATAATCTGATAAATATAGCTGATGTAGTATCAGCAGAGCAAATACTGCAGGGGTTCCAGGTGACACGCATAATGGCATGAAATCTGTGCCTCACTGCCACACCTTAGGTCCTCCAGGGAAACGTGGTAAAGCGTTCACGTTGCTGACATGAGTGACTCACTGTTACACGCACATTCCCACACACACACACACACACACAGGCATGCACACACCCCTGCACTCACTAACCTTAGGGAGAAAGTGGAACTTAGCACAGAAATCAGCTAATACTTTGGCCAGACAAAAACAATAACACCCACACGCTAACGCTGAGGATGATAGCTGGGGGGCCGGAGCAGGAGAAGACAGCGCATACGTGTGTGTGTCACAGGATATGTGTGTGAAAGACAATACAGCCCAATCACATAGTTGAAATTGACTTAAATAATTCATTAAAATTATCAGACTGGAACATCACAGCCATTTAGCGCTTGTTTGAATGCACCCCTTGGCAGGCAAAAGAGGGTGTATTTAACTTGTATTCTATACAATATATGAACATAAGGTAAATGGGAAAATGCTGGCATTAACTAGAAAAGCTCTAGAAATATCTCACTGAAATCTGAATGCATATAAACTTAGCCTTGAGGAATAGTTATTATGGTTATTATATGGTAGAATATAATAATTCTGTTAATGTCAGGCATCATTAAGGATATTTGTTAATCAATATGTACATTTATTAACTGCATACAATTTGAGTGTGCTCTGCTTCCACTTAACAATTTCTTGTTAAGCCATTGCTTTTTTTTTGTCCCAGATTGTTTAACTTTATCTGATTAATGCTTTGGAAGCCTGCCTGTTGCTTTCTATCCGTTCTTCTCTACTTTTCCTTTTTTCACTCTCACACTGAGACGAGAGTCCATCTCGCTGCTCTTTTCATCAAAAGCCATAATCTCCTAAAACAACAATCACAGACTGTATGTACAGTAGGCCTGTGTGTGTGTGTATGAGCGTGTGTGTGTGTGTGTGTGTGCATGTGTGTGGTCAACCACATGCAACTGCCTGGAGGTTACATAATTTTGCTGGGTGACATCTGATGCTAAAAATGGACATGGATAAAAGTATTATGACCGAGGGTAAGACGACTGTATGGCAGTGGTGCTTCGACAGCAACATCACACAGGGCACTATAGCCTTATGTCAGCAGACCACCATTTGTCTTTATTGTACCTTAACTTTGAAATAGAAACTGCGCATCTTCCTCAAATAAAGACTTAATTTATTACTTAAATTATGCATGCACATATTTTTCAAAGGCATTCAAATATTGGAACGGTACAGGGTGTTATTGGGCAATCCCCTCACTAATGGAAGTGAGGATAATGGATAAGAATGTTTGCAGGCAAGAGAATATAGTACGTATGTGCAGGACTGATGGTTGACTTTTTCATTAAACTTTTATGACTTTGCTTTACTATAAATATATTTTCAATGATTCAATGCATTATTCAGTTTCTCTCAGGCCTGCACACACACACAATAATACACAAGAGCACTAGACACCTGGAAAACCAGTTCACCATTATTGCAGGTTTATTTTCATTTCAACCAATTATCTTATTACCATTATGCTTTTTCTACTAACTGGTGATAATTTGTAAGAGTCTCTACAAGTTTAAGCTGTGTGATACAGGAAACACAGACAAACAGGAAAGGAGCATCCATGAAGAGGTCACACAGGATGAAAAAAAAAAAGCTTCTAGGTAAAGCAGCAAAGGCAGAGATGAGATGGGGGGTAGAGGAGGAAAAAGGAGAGGGCTAATGGAAGAGGAGCCACCACTGGGGTATTAGCCCATGGATTGGTGACACAGGGATGATAGTGAGAAGGAAGGAGAGGATGGTGGGTTGAAAGGGTCAATCGATGCTTAAAAAGGTTTCACTCTCCTACAGGGACGCGTGCATCTGTGGGAGCACAAACAGACAGTAGCCTGTTTCCAGTGAAAACACTGTCTCTCTATCCTGCGCACACATCTGGCTTCAAAGTCTAATCAAGGATCAGCGATCCGGCCGGCGAATCCTAAACAGATACGGGATCTCTTGGAATCACTTCAGTTTTGTCGATTTCAATTTTGTGCAGGAATGAGTGCAAATCTATGTGGAATTGTCTGAAGGATAAAATAAGACCAGAACAGGCAGAGGATGTTTCTGTAGCAGCTTAGCAATTTTTCTGTCACACACAAACACATTGGCGGTGCCAAGTGAACTGAGAGCGATTTGGTTAGCAATTATGTGCAGACTGTATGTTCACCCCGCTACAAAAAGACCAGGTTTAATTTTATACAACATGCGGGGATCCTGGAATTTGGAGAGTTAAGATCTTAAATCTTTTTTCAAAAACTGTGTGGTTAAAATTTGCATTCAAGCCGAGACTGTGGCTTTCTAAAGCGCTGCCTCTATATAACATAACCTTCTTCAGTGACAGCACCCTGTGACTATTTAGCTCAAAGTTCAAAAAGAACAGGTCTGAACATGAAGGGAGAGTAATGAGATAAAGACAAAGAGACAGAGACAGTCAGCTCGGTGAAGACGGGCAGGCGGAGGAAGAGGAAAAACTGGTTGAAAAGAAAACTCCAAATGTGATTTTGCATTCCTTACATGGGGTGCAGGGAGGGAGAGAGACAGAGCAACGAAAGAGGCAAAGAAAAAAAGAGGGGGGGAATGGGGGAAGGGATAAAGGGAAAAGAGGAGGAGGGCGACAAGAGACAAAGTTTAACTTGGCGCCAGGCAGCATTTCAATACCACCCTGCCGGCTACGCAGATGCTCACACAAAATCAACACCGTGCAAGTGGTGGAGGAGCAGTCTTGGTGACTTCCCATCACCCAAAATTAGAGTAGATATTTGTCCTCCACCCCCCACCCCACCCCACAACCTGCGTCCAACACAGAGGCAGATTCCCAGATAAAAATAGCCAGAGGAACTATTCAAACTCCGCTGCTTTTCTGCTGGGAGTGTCTGCTGACTTAAGGGGTTAGAGAGGGGTTAGGAGCTCCTCTCAGCACCTTCCTGAATCAGAGAGGATGGGACCGGCCTCAAACTTCAATCCATGCCTACAGTCATCAAAGTGGACTCTGACTTCCATTAGCATCATTAAAAACTGTTTAATTTTCCTGAAATCAACCCGCGCTTTATAATTTTATACTGTATAAAACAACCCCGCCCACCCTTCATGTAACTGATCTATATTAGTAGTTTGTGTTCAGATCCTGGCAAAAAAGATGTCCTCAGCATGACCAGTATTACTGGAGTTAATCTAAGGAGATTAGGGCTACACATTACAACACCACTCAGGGTGAGAACTACCACCGGGGGAAAAAAGAGGCACCATTGGAGGCAACTGCACCAGCGGGGGGATTATAGGAATCTACTGCATGGTTGCATTTGTTATTTCGCAATGTAATACTGGACCATTCAGTATGGCATCTACAGCTCCGTACCATGTGATTTCCCTCATTTTTTGTAATTACAGCAGTTTCCAGGTCTCAAAAACAGCTCTGTTTGTGTCTGTAAGAACTCAAAATATCTAATTAGTGCAGAAAGCTGAATGTGCTGACGTGTCAGATTCCATCTCACAAGTAGTAAAGAGAAGCTATAATATGAGGAAGCATATTTCAGATGTGTGACTTTTGATCTCCTGAAACAACAAGCACAGTTATTGAAAGCAAACTGCCTAAAGCACATACCACAGAGCCCACACTGCATCTGATGACTATATGCTGGAGTATGAAGTACACCACTCCAAGCATTTTTCCTGTTTCATACAGGCTGTGAGCAAAGTAGGTGACCAATACAAAGAAAATGCACACTTCCAAAAGTGGTAACCAGATTCACTGCTGCAGGAAAGTGTGCGTGTGTAGAACTGATGTGTCACAGAAGTCGCTTTCTGAGGACGGGTAAAGTGAGATTTAGGAGGTAGCGTCATGACTGGTTAGTATCACAATGCAAACTTAAACCGGCGGAGAGGTGACACACCGGTATCATGCCTAAAGGACAGCTGACTGTGTTGTGAGGATCAAAATAAACCCTCTCATTTAGAAGGCAGAGACGCATGGAGTTACCTGATATTTACTGGTGTGTGTAATGGTGCTGGAGAGAGAGAGAGTGTGTGTGCATGTATGTGTGTGTGAGTGAGATCAGTTTCAATAGTTCCACCACCACCAAAGTAAGAAGCACCACAGTACAAAATTCAATACTGGCACATAACCGACAAAAGTCTGACTTTATACACATTTTTTACATGTTTATTCAATCTATGATTACAATTTGACATTGATCAATTGGGACATTGATCAATTGATGAGAAATGTACAATTGTCCTTGTATGTGCCCTGTATATTAGTATTAAAATTATTCATCAAAGACGAATAATGTCCCATTCTGTTACGATAGATGACCTATTGTGTTACAATGAGCCAAACTTGTGGAATGACTTCTGCTAAAATATATACCAACTCATAAACTTAAACAGAAAAACATCACTTGTTGTGGTTGCCTCTTTGATTTTGTTAGGAAGCTATAAACTGAGTAAAGGATATATTTTCAGCAATATTGAGTAGATTTAACAATCTGATGACCAACATGTAGAATACATAAAGTATACACGTATATCTATTCTTCTGTCAGAGGTGGATAGCGAAGTAGCTCCATTTAGAACTAATTTTTGGAGCCCAGCATACAACAGGATGACATAGTTGGTATGTTGTGCTGTTTTTGCCCCAGTTGATGCTGTGAAGCGATGATGACGTTCACCGTCACAGAACATTCATACTCGCTCAGTAATTTGTTAGGTTAAACAAACTAGTCTGTCAGTTAAACAGTGGAATCTCTACACCATCTTATAAAGGATAAGAAGTACAAACCAATCTTTTTCAAACCATATGTAGTAATTCTTGATGCAGTAGGGTAGATGCACATTTTGAGACTTCTGGAATTAATAAAAAGTTTACATTCCATTGCCTAAAGTGATTACTTAAGATTTTATTGTCTCTCTTAAAATATGTCTGCGTATGAGCACATGCATGCATGCATTCATTTGCAAGGAACTAATTTGGTGCGTTCAGGAGAGGTTGGCAGAAATAGTAACTGTTGTGTTTTCCCCTCATGTGTAATGCAACACAGCCGGCAACTATTAACCTTCCAAGCAGGAATGTGGGAGGTCCAAGAATTCCAATAAAAGGGAGCAGTGTGTGAGAGTGTGCGAGTGTTTTGCATGTATCTGCGCACGTTCCTCAAAGGCTTACAGTTATCTGGTACCAACGGTCCATCACTGCCAGACATGCAGACCAAACTCATTACTGCAGCAAATTAATAGCCAATACAGTCGATATGGGGTCATACTGTGGCTACAAGCAGTGGCCTCATAGTGAAACTAGGCTCACACCACAAGCACATATAGTTCTGGATGAGGGACACACTGCTACTCTAAAGGGTAAATTGTAAATGCAATTTATAGACTTAAACATCCCAACCAAAGGCCAATAATCTATACGACTCAATACCCAATGCTAAGGTTAATGGGTTAGACCCCGAGGCAAGTGAGCGGTAAAGCTGGACAGCGGTCAGGAGCACCCAGGCTACCAAGGGTAATGCTGCCTTGTTGGCTGTGGTCTCTACGGTCAAGGGCAGCACAGGACAAATAGTAGGGAGGTTCATTATTGTCATCTGGCTGAGCACATTGTTCCCTTTGGCCACATTCCTGGCTAAATACAGACATTTCCACAACTGAAGATCCCCTCAACCAGAAGTCATTTGTCAAATTAGAATCAGACGCAATATAAATATTATTATTCTTAGCACACAATCTTTTTTTTTTGTCAGACGAGAAACAACCAGATTTGTCAGGACATGATCACAGTGGAAAGCCACCTCGTAAATCAGGACTGCAAACCTATTGGAATTGAGGGAGGTGGTGGTTTTGCTATGTCAGCACAACAAGGGAGTTTTTGCAGATAAGGTTAATCAGCGTGCTTATCATCAAAGTGGTTGTGTTAAGAGAGAAATGCATATGCTCGCAATGGCACCCATAAAACAGGGAAAAGGTGAATGTTCCCTCTCAATTCCCTGCGCACCAATTTGTCTCCTGCCCTGACATATACAGATGGGAGGGCAGTCATGGCCAGAATCCATGGTGAAATGGAAATAAGACCTGTCAATCATGGGAAAGCACCACAAAACATCCTCATTAAGCTACACTAAATGGCTGAATGACCGATGAAAAATAGATTGAGATGCCCACATTTACTTAATTTTCTTTCACGTCTTTTTCTGTCTGTCTGTTTGTCTCTCTCTCACTCTCTCTCTCTGTCTCTCACAAACACTCACTCACACACACAAACACTCACACTCACACACACACACACACACACACACACACACACACACACAACGAGAGAGAGAGAAGTGCCATCTCTTCACTTGTCAAAGCACCACCAAACTAGGAGCTGCTCTGCACCATTATGACTACAATGAGAGGTCCCTGGCCCCACAAGTCCATACACAATTAGCCCCAAGGCTTACCCCACTCCCACCATTGTCCCACACTCCACATACACACACAATGGCCACTCTAGAGCCCGGGGTCCCACTATGTAATTCCATCACACAAAGCCACCCACCAGTCTTTATGTCATCACAGAGATGAAAGAATGACAGAGAGATAACCTAAAGAAAAAGTGAAACCCTTGGAAAGAGTTGAAGCGACAGAAAGACACGTTTGCGACCGGAACTCAGTTATTGGCACATTTCTTTCACATGCACGAAAAATACTTTTTTTCCCAAGGTGAAATAATGTCACTTTGAACAATCCCTGAAACTACATCAAAAAGTAACAAAGGCCAGGATACAGCAGTGACGAGATAAAAAAACAAAATTGAATCACTTCGCAACAACTTCAAAACAATGCAGGCCCCACCAGCATCAACAGATTAACACCCCTGTGCTGCCATTTCCTGCTTCATCACATCAAATGTTTATCTCAGCAGAAATCCCATCATCTTTTCAGGCTAATAAAATGACTGTGATAAACAGGAACACCAGTACCCAGTGATGAAGTGAAAGACAGGCACCATTCAAGCAGTATCTTTCCAACATGGGGTATAATCCTTCATCACCAAACATTCTAGGATGGGATGATTACATTTTTATCCTGCATTTATTCAGGCAATGCTATATACGGCTGCGGTGAAGACATACACATGCTGTAACTGAGCTGATGGTCGCAGCTTAAGGGTTGAAACTTGGATCCTGATTGCAAATACAGAAACAGAGATTAGACAGAATGGGAAAGCACCGTTGGATTAAGCAGTTAAATAAACTTCTTGCAAGATAAGACCAGATTCTTTTTAGATAATACATGAGACGCTTTGCTGCTTCCCTCTATATGGATAAACGATTAATCTTCTCAAATAAAATTAATTACATTTCCCGTCGTCTTTGCTGTGATTATGCAATGTTTTAAGAAGTACACCTATCAGGTAAGATGTGTTCATGTACAGAATCAACCTTTCTGGACAAAAGATGCAAATATCAGTATATGTGAGATATGATAAGACTGAAAATACTGCGATTATTTGATTATACGGTTGCGTATTATCACCCATCCTGTACAAGTCCTGGTCAGTTCTTGTTCCCACTTACTTAAACAATTTGATTAGTTCCTCATAAATGGGTTATAGATTGCTTTATATTTATATTTTGCATGAGTGATTTAGTTCCAATACACATTTTTTGAACGTATTGGTCTGACAATGCAACACATTTACACGCATATAATACAAGTTCTATTTTAGCGCAACAATAAATACTGTTCTGATCATTTAAAGGTGCAAAACTAAAATCCTTAACTATAACCATCACTGTTAAAGTATCTTATATTCTTGTGGTCTCTGAATTATCTAAATCCCCTGTCATAAAAGCACCATTTGAATAAGGATGTTCTGATGTCATGGCACCCTCCGTGGGCCTTCATGTGTAGAATGGGTATACTTGTGTGGGAATGAGGAGGGCAGAGGGCTGAGACTGGGCGCAATGAGGAGCCAGAGGAGAAACAGGTGGGGGAAGGGAGGGCAACATCCCGAGTGGAAAAGGGTGCCACGCCAGGGCCGCACAGCACTCCATTACAGCAATGACATCACGATGTGCCCAGATGTGCACCGGGCTCCCTTTAGGATAGTCAACGTTAAATAAACACATGTCGGCTAAAACTACTGCACTTCACCTTTTTCTGTTTCTAAAAGAGAAAACTGTGGAAAAACCCCCATGACTAATCTACCAAATATCAGTTTATCTTCTGCTTCGGTCTATATTCCGAGTGGCAACGTCTGTTAACATTTGACATTACACGACATAAAGAGCACAACTTTATCATCAAAGTCAATCGCTCCATCTTTTAAGGAACATTTACTAGATTAAGCCCATATGTCCACACCATAAAATCTCATCTCTGTTTACAGTGTAATGTACAAAAATATAGGTTTTTATCCAATGTCATCTACGTGATCCCAGACCTGTGCAAACTACAGTGGGCCAAAAATCTACAAGCAAAATGCATCTGTCATTTAAAAAAAGGGTCATATGAGGAGGCTGGTGCTGACAATGAGAAATAATACACTGGAAAGCTGGCAATTCCACTTCCTCCTCGCTACGGAGCAATATAAAGCATGGGTTTCCACTGAAGAGAGCAAGAGCGAACTTATGCAAGCATTTCAGGAATTATACAAAACGACACACACACACACACAGCTGAGAGTTGGAAACCCCCTCGACTCTCACTTCATGATACACACAAGCCAATCTGACAAGTGGATGTTCGGCTACCGGGTTGGGAAGTTCTCAGGATCGGATCGTCGTGAGAACATCCCGCAGGATGACTCCAAAGGTTTACATTTGACGGTATACATTTAAAAAAAAAAAAAAAGTGCGCGGTGGTGAAACTGGGTTGTCAGGGTGACACGGAGGATGTCGCTGCAAGTAGGACTGTACAGTAGTTTAACCACTTCCCCCGGCTCGAAGTACAGTCGGTGCTCCTACGGCAGGTCTGCGCTCCGTCTAACCTGTGGCTCGATCAACAGGTCCCGAGCCGCCTGCTCGCCGCACAGCGGCGGGGACGGTCGTCCACGAGAAACAACGGTGGCTCCGAACAAACAAAAACACAACCCAACACCCCCCAACACACACACGCACACACACACACACACACACACACACACGCGCGAACTTACCGGTGTCTCCCGGAGTTTTCATGTTTTCACGCCGCGTAGCTGCGACAGAAACTGGCGAAGTTGCGAAGCGGGAGGTGGAGAAAAGGGGGGGGGGGTCGGAAGAAGCCCCCGAAATGAAGCGTCTGTCTCCCGGCCTGCTCCTCGCCTTCTAGTTCCCGAGCTGGAAAACTGTGGTGGTGGTGGTGGTGGGGGGGGGCGGCAAACTTTTCTGGAGCTGCTCCTTCTTCCTCCTCTTCCTCCTCCTCTTCTTCTTCTTTCTTTTTCTTCTTCTCTCCTCTGCCGAGGGGGCCGGCTCGCGCTCGCGCTCGGTGCGCTCTTCCACCACCCCCCCCCCCCTCCGGGGCTCACGAGCGGCGGAACGGCGGCGTTTCCCCGACGAGCTCGCCGGGGGGGAGACGACACAAAAGGCGGGGAGGAGGAGGTCCCGGGGCCCCGGCGGAGCCTGTCGGCGCACGGAGAACGGCGAAAAAGAGGACGGCGAACTGTCCCGGAGCGAACCGAGCGAGGAAAAAAGAAAAGAGAAGCGCAGCCCTCTCTCTCTCTCCCTCTTCAGTAAGTTTGCCCCCCTAACTCTCCGGCCGCCTTTCACCGCCTCTCGGCCGCATCTTCGCCGCCGTTCGGCATCCCTCCGCGGCTAAGTGTCGTCCGGCGTCTTTGGAAAAAAAAACAAACAAGAGGGAACTATCTTTATAGACTTTTTTTCTCTCTCTCTCCCCCAAGTCTTTGAGTGAGCCTCGCACCATTCAGCTCCGTCTCTCCTCCCCCCGCGCCTCTCTCTCCCTCT
Source organism: Lagocephalus sceleratus (assembly GCA_911728415.1). Taxonomy (NCBI): domain Eukaryota; kingdom Metazoa; phylum Chordata; class Actinopteri; order Tetraodontiformes; family Tetraodontidae; genus Lagocephalus; species Lagocephalus sceleratus. Next base: position 1,173,171 of record CAJVRN010000126.1, read on the forward strand.
CTCTCTCTCTCTCTCTCTCTCGGGGGTGTTGTGTTTCGCTCGCTCTCTTCCGAGCGGTGCCCGCCCACAGTGACGACAGGCCGGTAGGGAGGAGGGGGGGGAGGAGGGGGAGGAGGAGGGGAGGGAGAGGGGGGTTACGTGGCGAGTCACGCCCACACACCACGAGCCAGAGCCGGGGCCCGGGCTCGCGTCAGTGGGAGCACGCGGCGTTTGCCCGGGAGGCCGCGCGCTCTGACGCGGCCGTGGCGAGGGGAGGGGGGAGGAAGGGGGGAGGAAGGGGGGAGGGGGTGACATCACATCCGAGTTCTGATTCGAGCCCCCCCCCCGGGTCCGTTTGCGTCAATCTGGGGCCTCTGATTAAATTACGAAGAGCGTCATTTGTGATTAGCGGGCACCGGAAGTCGCGGTTGTGCGTTATCTTTTCATCTGCTGTTTTATTGCGGGTGATTGAGTAAAGGTGTGCAGGTGAGACCACGTGGTGAAGCCCGTGGAGGGATCACAGAGGCAATCTATGTCAATAACGGACGTCTGTGTGTCACGCTGCGCCAGGATGTGTAAAATGTGCACTCGGGGCTCACCGTGGTTCCAAAACACTTTTCGTGAGCGTCCCCAACGCCAACGTCTCCCGTTCCAATCGTGTCGCCACCGTATAAGATTTTAGATCGAATGCATGGCTGTTACATGGCGGCGCGTTGCTCCTTTTAAGGTGCACAAGCAGCAAGGCCAAGGTCGAATCCACAATGATGTGAAAAACTGTCAGAAGCTCCAGTTTGGACTCTGTGAACACCCAATACGTTTAAAAGAAAATCTGGTTGTGTTGAAGAAGGATCCTCTTGTATAAACTATTCAGGCACTGACTTGTTTTTCTTGTTGTTAATGGTGCATAAATAACATACAAATTCTTCAGATGTTGCATTTGAGTCTCAAGACCGGTGTCATGCCCTGACAAGTTTCCTGTCACGCAGTGTCCACTTCCCCCTCTGCAACTGACATGAAGGTGCAACTTTATTGATAAGCGCAGCACATTTGCTGTAGCGTTAGACATGGGAGGTGAAGTGCATCTCCTCTTTTACCCTTCTGCGGAGAGGCGCGCGGCATACAATGCAGGATGGATGCTTTATGTGAATTTCCTGACTGTGTTACATCAGTGGTTGCCGCTACCCCACCTTGTCAACAGGATAAGACAGCAGTAGTAAAACAAAGCAAACAAAGTCCCCTGACAGCAGCAATGTCTCCGTGGTGTGATTTACAAACAGGATTTCTCTTCGATTCTTTGGCTGTTCTCTGACAGGCTCAGGAAACCCTCTCTGCTCGGCCTGATAAGAAAGTGTAGCATCGGGGGGAAAATGAGCCTTTAAATTAGACTGTGAACCTGCATGTTCAGGAAGCTGTTATAATGTTGTCTTGACAGCAGGAAAGCCATTTGACAGAGCTGCCGGCCATGTTCTCACACAGAGACTGACAACAGCTCAATCACGCGGGTAACAGTTGATCTATTCCGTCTCTTTCTGTCGTCTTTGCTGTTCTTCTATGCTGTTCTTCGTGTAGTCTATCTATATTTTTTGCCCTTTTTAAAAAACTGTCCATAGAGATAGACTAATAAGCTCAAATCACAGACTACAGCCAAAATTTAGTACACAATAGATTTATTCTCTCTCTCTCTGTATGTGTGTGTGTGTGTGTGTGTGTGTATGGTGTCCATTAAGTCACACACAGCAGATGTGACATTTTACAATTACAGTGGATAAAGTTCACCATTGAACACTGATGACCATAGTTGTTCCATGCCTCCTTTTCCTTCCTTCTGCCCTTTCCTTTTTTTCTTCACCCCCCCATACTTGTCTTCCTTCCCCGCTGTTCTTTTCATCTTTCACCACTCACCTTCCATACGTCCATGCGGCCTCCCTCACTCTCACACCTCTTCCATTCCTCCTACTGCTCCATCCTCTGCCACCTCGCCATGCCTACACCTCTCTCCTTCCCTCACGCTTCCCTGAGGTCATTATTTAAAATACAAGTGCTCAGGTTCTTCTTGTTTTTGTCTATAGATGCAGCTGCAATATACAAAAAGATCGCACAGAAATATCGGGAACAGAGACAATAACTATATCCGCTTCTTGAAGGTTGACAGCTATTGTTCATCAGCAGACTGAAACCTGGAAATTGGAGAGTTATTGTATGTGCCATATTTTCATCAGGTGTTTTATTAGTGAGGAAATCAGATTTGTGGTTGAGGGATAAATTATGCTTTAAGAGGTTTCGATGTTACGTGGTGTCCCTGGACAGTGTGTGCATCTGCCTGAGTCATTGAAGTATATTTTATGATGATCATATATGGACTGAGCAGTAGGTTCGCGTTGCAGCTCCTGCTGAAGTTACTGCTGTAATTTTGAATCCAAACATCAAGCTTGTTGGAAGGATCATTTTAGAGCTTTAAATCATCAAAAGAAACCTCCAGATCAGGAAATATTTCATATAAATGCAACTGAACCGCCATCTAGATGTTACTTGACTGTAAATCGTGGACATTTCAAGAGAAATACTGCTTTTCTTTAAAGTTATTGCTTCTTTTAAGTAAAATAGTGAAGTGGTAGTGAAATTTTCAAAGAATTACCAGTACCTGTTTTTGTTTTATCACATCCATGTGCTCTCTCTCTCTCACTCTCTCTCTCTCTCTCTCTCAGCCACTGTGTGGTGGGAAAAAACATGTCTTATATTTACAGTAAGACATTACCTCCCCCAAAAAAGCACTTCTCCGTGCATTCCCTCTTTCTTTTTCGTGATTTTACCAGACAAATGTGTTTTGCCAGCGAGCGATCTTGACGCATTTGACAAACAAAGTGTATCACAGAAGAGCCTTGTCCTATTGGTTCCACATCATCTGTAACCCTCGTTATCTCCCGGCCCGCCCTCTCTTATCCCCTCCGCGCTTTATGCGACTCTGTCCGTTCCTAATCATAGTGACAGACAGACGCTCTGCACAGAAAGACTGAGAGAATGAAAGGGAGAGCTGAGATTTTGTCACCGCGGCATTTGTGTGTGAACGCCTGCAGTTGGGTGGGTGCGGGCGCGGATATCTCCCCTATAGGTCGGGACCTTTACCCACCCCCCTTTATCCTCTCTAGGCTTTATCACATGTTAAAGGATGTTGCATCCAAGGCTAGAATAGATGGTGGTGGGTCTAATCGCAAGTGGAAGGCAGGTTTGTGTGCGAGGTCTAAAATCGAGTCGTTCTCAATGGTGCAAATTCTGATCATCTTTTTTTTTTTTTTTTTTTTTTAAATTCGCTCTGAGAGTTTTTAACACAGATGGCTCAGGTCAGTGTAATTAGCGTGGACAATGGGTGTGGCAAGCCACTAACTGTGCCACCACGCGCGCGCACACACACACACATAAAATACACGCACAAGAAAAACTGGATTTCGGCTCAGCAGGCAAGTTTATAATTCCTGGACAGGGCGTAAAAGAACCGACAGAGGTGTAATATGTAGTCTAAGTGATGATTCATACCCCTGCTGTACCAAGAACACTCACTGTCTGTCTCCTTGACTCTTTCTTTTGGCTTTGAGGTTTCATTCATCCATTTAAAAAAAAAAGTGATATTCACTTTGACTTGCAGCCAGCAATCTTTTGCAATTAGCATCTTGAGGCATTATATGAAACACTTTAAAATCAGGGCAATGTTAACTTTTATTCAGCTCTTCATGCGGACAGCCTTGAGTGAGACAAAAAGTTTTAACTTCTGGTGGAGAAAGGAAGCTGGGTCACTCAACTAGAAAGCACATGGAGCGAGAGAATTTCAGATGAAAGGAAAAGCCGGCAGCTGAGCGGACAGCAAGTGCAAGAGGGGTGGCGGTTATTGCCCCCACCACCACCACAAGCACCACCAACACACACACACACACACACACACACACACACACACACACACACCATCCAAACTCACCCTTTCGTAAAGGGAGGACAGAAAAAGAGTGTTAGAGAATAAGGAGTAGGAGAGGGAGCGGGACATAGAAAGACGGAAGAGAGTCAATGGGTCCTTTGTCATCAAAGAACTTGTTTATTTTCAAGCTTGCCAATCTAACTGCCAGGAGACACCACCACCATTCTTCCCTCTCTTTTGCTGTCTTTCAACTGCCCTTGAAAACTATTCAGCCCTCAGATCTTTTTTTTTTTTTTTTTTGGTTTTGTCGAGAATCTGCATTTTCATCTCTTCTCTTTGCGACTTTGAGGAAAACATATAGGCCGTCCAAACCGTCTCGCTGAGATCCGAGACCTCGACACAGTTATCCTCTGTCCACATTCTCCCTCCCTCCATCCCTCCCCCCCTCCCTCCCTCGCTTCCCCAGCTGGTATTCGCACATGAGTAATGGGATTACCACAGCAAGTGGCGAGGTGGTGGTCAGAGGGGAGGAGGAAGGAAGGAAGGGGGGAGTTTTTGGAGGGGGGGTGTGATGTTGAAGGACTGGTGGAAGAGAGAAAGATGGGGAATCGTGATGGGAGGGGGCGCGGTGGAGAAAGGCCACCTGGAAGATGGCGAACATGGAGATCGAAGCTCGTACACACAGATTTGCATTGAGTGATTTGGGTTCAGGGTTATCTGGCTCATGGAGAAACAAAAATTGTAAAAAGAAAATGCCTTTCTGTGAAATTGCCATGGCGATGGGGGAGTTTTTAAAGATTGAAAATTTTAGTTTTGCAGCAGATAAAAATGAGAAAAAAAAAAACCAAGCAGCTGATGGCCATATGACAGCGAAGGTGATGGGAGAGTGGGCGGAAGCAAAGAGAATGTCTGTTATATTAAACCCTGGCGAAGGTGTAAGGCCTGTAATGTACACATGCAGCGATCCGGGGGGGGTAGGAGAGAGCTCAGCGGGGACGTGACACTGATGGACGGGCGGGCCGAGAGAAGACGGCAAGGCCTAAAGCTTCGTATGACGGCTGGGACACGGAGGAACGTGAGCGAGGCGGGGGGGGGGCGTTTTAGTGAAAGGTATGCCTGGCTGTGTGACAGGAGCTATATTGGGACGGCGTGTGTTGACACCGACTCCCAACGAACAAACCCTTCCTGCTGGCGCGGAGCGCAGCTTCCCCTTCCTGTCCCCATCACTGACCCGATGGCGGGCTCTGCGGCCACGCCCCCACGCATCCCTGATTTAAATATATTCTCAGTTTCCGTTCCTGAAAGCGTCATTTGAAAGTTTAGTTGTGACTTTGAATTCAACCGCATATCTGAAAATACAGCTGTGCTGAACATTCTTACAGTAAAGATGGATGATGCATGTGGGTCACTGGGTTCTGTATGGAAGCAAAGGAAAAAGAAAATTTCAGGAATTGACCAAAATAAAGTGACATCTAGTCTATTAACACATGAAAGCCAAGGAATCAAAAATAATCTTTTACCATTACATCTGCTATGAAGTGTTTCCCATCACTTTCATGATATTGCTTTTTTTCAGACAGCATGTGTGTGTGTGTGTGTGTGTGTGTGTGTTCTAGGTACTTGGTATATAAGTAAAATCCACATTCTACTATGAAAGTGTGGACATTTTTGGGAAGTGGACATTTCGTGTCCTCACAACTTCAAAGGATGTTTGAGGGTGAAGATCTGGTTCAAGGTTGAAGTTAGGATTGAGTTTAGGTTAGGTTAGGGTCAGGTTAAGGGTCAGGTTAGGGTCAGGGGGTTAGTTGTGATGGTTAGGGGTAAGGAGCTGGGTAATAAAAATGTCTATGAAGGTCCTCACAAAGATAGAAGAACAAGGATGTGTGCGTGTGTGTGTGTGTGTGTAATAGATCAGATCCAGATCAAATAACAGCTTCCCCTCTCTCTCTCTCCCTCTCTCTCTGGTCTAAGTCTGGGTCACTCGCTCAAAGATCTATCGGATCAAATCACACAGAGGTGCTTGGCTGCCAGCCACCAAACCTTTCAACCACCCCCCTCCCACACACACACACCCCTTGCCTTACCCACCCCAATACCACGCGCTCATCACATACAAGGAATAGCACCCAGCCCCTGGGCAGATGCCCCCTGCAGCCGCGCGACACCCGAGGTGGCGGTGGCAGTGTGGGGGGGGTGGGGGTCATGGCAACCATGACTTCACATGTTTAACCGGGGGCGGAATGCAACAACAGATGACTTTCACCGCCCGGCTCCAATTGACATTTGGGGGGTATATTTAAATTTGGAAGCTGACATTCCTATCAAAACAAGTAGTTCTCGCACTCTCTTGCACGCATCGGCAAACACACACACACACACACACGCACGCACGTATGCACAGAACAGCTTGTAACGCGCTCACACGACTCATCCTTCCACTAACCGTCGGTTAACCCAATCTCCATCATGAGTTGGGCCTGGAGACAGCAGGCCTGTAGGTGGTTCAGCTATGTGTCATACATTACATACCAGTGCAGGGGAGGAGGACTGACACAGAGCATGTGTTACACTTGCTCAGTTTGATGTGCTCTGCCCTCGCACAGGCACCACTGTGGGTGGCATAGCTATGTGTCATAATCACCATCATCCTTTTGCTTGGTCGGATTTCTTCTCGTGCGTGTGTGTGTGTGTGTGCGTGTGCGTTGCAATACCGCGGGTCCCATTGTGGAGGTGCTACGCAGTGGGCTCTCATTCACGGTGTGGGCGCCGCGTTTAAGAAGTGCCGTTGATTCATGTTTTTCGACCCGCGTTCATCCGCACCAAGTCCTAAACAAATTATCTTTGCGTTCTAATCGGATTTTTTTTTCCCGGGGTACAGATTATCAGAGCGGCTCATGTCAGAGGGGAAATGTGCTTTTCAAAAGGAGATGGGTGAACAAAACAGCGTTTGGAGCGTGTCGAAGGTATTTAATATTTGACCTTAGAGTCACTGCAGCAGCTTTAAATATTGCCCCCTTTTGAGCAGCGTTGATATTTGATGGATGCAGCTTCGTTTCCTAAAAATGTGTCAGCGTGAAACAAAAGCTTGGTTTTATTATCAGTGCTAAAAACCAACAAAAGGGAATCTTTCACAGGGAAGTGCAAAGCACACGAGCACAGGATGTTGTAACAAAGCCTGCGTATTCGTTTCTGAAAGTACTTTTACCTTTGTGTTAATTTTTCAAAAATTGGCACACTTGACAAATATATTAGTTAAAAGGTGTTGATGTTTTATTTAAGAGTGATAATTACTGAATATTTCAGAAATATTTAAAACAGAAGAATCTTGAAAGACACTTCAAATGACTGGTTACAGTGGGACAGAGACTCACTGGACAGGTTATACTGGGAGAGAGAGGCTCAGTGGACTGGTTATAGTGGGACAGAGATTCACTGGACAGATTATACTGGGTGAGAGAGGCTCAGTGGACTGGTTATAGTGGGACAGAGAGGCTCACTAGACTGGTTATAGTGGGACAAAGAGGCTCAGTGGACTGTTTATACTGGGAGAGAGAGGCCCAGTGGACTGGTTATAGTGGGACAGAGGCTTCCTGGACTGGTTATAGTGGGAGAGAGAGGCTTGGTGCACTGGTTATAGTGGACAGAGTGTCTGTGTGAGCCACTCTGTGGACAGAGTGTGCGTGTGACTGGTTATAGTGGGGCAGAACTATTAACTGGACCAGAGACTTTTAGGGTTGTTTTTCCTCCCAGTTGTGACTGATAGTAAATCAGTGATAGCAGGCGGAGTCATGCCGCCTGTGTTTTACTGCACTGGGATATTTATCTATGTGAATCCTGCCTCTCCTGGGGGGTGGGAGCTCTGCTGGTGTGTCATTCAGGAAGCAGGCTCCCTCGTGCTGCCGTGCACGTTCCTCTGAGGGTTTGAGTGGTGTTCAGAATCCATAGACCTTTCATGATGAATGAACACAGATATGCATATCTTCACAGATTGTTAGAGGGATGTGTACAGAATTCAAACGGCAGTAATTTATGTCATTTAATGGTAAAACTGAATGTTCAGTAACAGTAAAGCTGAATAAGAAACATTTGCTGTACTCACCCCTGAAGGAGTACTGAAGCAGAATATTCTTTATTTCTCTTTCCACATGTGTGTATTTAAGAATACACCAGAGGTTAATGCAATGACACGCAGCGCCGCCTGTGCGCTGTGATATGTCATTCTGAAAACGTTTCCACCATGAAACTGTTCACATGTCCGTCTGAGCCAGTCTTCGGTTGCGATGGTGGTTTTTGTTACTTTAAGAACCACGTATGAATGACTAAAGGCTGGATGTTGTGACAGTCACACCATCACCGTATTAAAACAATAAATTCATGGAAATAGGAATATGAGAGGGCAATATCTAGTACAGTTAAAGTTACTAAAATGCATTTCTATGTCAAGATTAAGGAAGAGTTTTCTTGACCTCTTGACCCTCAAACAACTTTCAAATTGTAAGGAAGAGTCAAACTGGCCTCACTTTGCAAAAATGTCCTCACTTGACAGGTTAAATGCACAATTTGGGACTCACTATGCAGCAGGCAACAAACACACACACATACTTGCACTTCTATCTTTGTGAGGACTTTCATAGACGTATTGCATTCCCTAGCACCTCAGCCTTACCTTAAAGATCCCAGCTAACCCCTGACCCTAAACCCAATCCTAACCTCAACCTTGAACCAGGTCTTCACCCTCAAACAGTCTTTGAAGTTGTGAGGACCACACAAAATGTCCTCACTTCCCAAAAATGCCCTCAAGTTGCAAGTAGAATGCAGCCTTTGGTACCCAGTATGTGGCAAGTAAAAGAACACACACACACACTGCTATTGCCACAGAGAGGGAAACCAGATCTGTCTAGTAGCAGCTCACGGCTGGCATGGCCTCTTACTGGCACCAGTACCACAAATATACATAACACACACACACACACACACATACTGCTCGATCTGACAGCTGGCCTTCTGTTTTCAGGTGCAACACACACACACACACTCAGGTCTTATGGGGATGCCAGCGTACCTCCGGCGGGGTTCTTCCAAGGTCAGTGGAATTACTACACCGTTAACCGACTCCTCATCTAACCAGATATCTCCTTCTCCGGTTACGTGCCTCATCAGTCTGCGGTTTTACAGTCACACAGAGCGACGTTCCAGGCATCGGCACAAAAGAATGCGAACATCTCGTGCGGAGCGTTACGATGCCCGCGAGTGTCACCGTTTTGCACCTCCTTGAAAGACTACATCAACATTTTATTCCAGCGCTGTTACATAGCAACCACCCTTCATCTACTGAAGGTGTTTGAGGAGACAGAGGAGGAACAGCAACGTAAATACGCAGCAGTTTTAGTTACTTTATTGTTTAAGGTGACCTCAGGCCGAGGGGACCTTCCAAAAGAATCTGATTAGAATATGTTCAAATAGAAGACACGGAGAATTAATCCCTTTAATCATTGGTCACTGGCATAGATGTAATGTGATATCAACCTTACATAAAGATTTATCTTCAAAACGGCTCCACTTTGAAAAAGAACAAACGTTGTACCGATGCAACAACGTGGCTCTACCCAGATCTTCCCAAGTCACCCTGGTGATAAGATCACATGCTCACCACCGCCATCCATGACTCAGCTCAGAGGTGGGTGTCTGAAAGCTGTCACACTTACACTCTCCAGCATCCTACCTAATCATCCACCTACTGTGCCACCCAACAGGGGGGAGCAAGGAAGAGGGAGACAGGCTGACAGAGAGGTGGTTAAAAGGGATGGAGGAGGAGGAGGAGGAGGAGAGAGGGAGGAGGACAGAGACGACAAACAAGTCCGAGGCACGCACGCACGCGTTTTTGGTTGGAAGGCCGAAGTTTTTACAGCGCTGCTTGTTATTTAGCAGATGTCCCGTGACTCAGCTGAGAAAAAACGAGACAGATGATGATTATCTTCTTTTTTTTTTTTTTTTTTGCCTCAAGTCTGCTGGGAGAGAACACAGAATACACACACATGCACACATACACACACACACACCCTCCACACACACACACAGGACTGCAGTTTTGTGGAGATCACGATTCACACTTTTCCTCTTCACATCTAAACAAATGATCTGACCTAGTTGCAGAAATCATTGATAATTTTAATCTGTAGTCTTCAGGTTGTAATGTTACAAAAAGAAGAAAATAAAAGAATAAGTTTAAGAAACAAAAACATCTGACCCAAAATTCTTATGCTTTAGTAAAAGACAAAAGCACTTGACAGTCTCAAACGTTGCGATTGCTTTGCTGGGTAGTTGTACACATTTCATAAACACAAGGGCAAAAAGACCGATGAGTATTTTTGTATAAAGAGTCAAACTGGATCATTTAGAACTGAATGTAACTAAAAACACATTTGGAAGGGTTGATGTTACGTTGATGTTACACACCAATTATGTGAAATGAAAATTAAATGAAATTTGAACTCTTATACTTGAAAAACGAATACATTCATTAAAAAAAAAACCCCTTTTCATTCTTAAAGCAGCCGATTTGTCACAGATGTTACATGTGTTGTAGAGCTCAGCACCCAGAGCTGATTTTTATCAGCATATTTGCTCCAATAGCGCCCCCTACCGTTACCACAGCTGCACGACACGATAGATGGTGTTTCCTGCTTCAGAGTTGGTTCCTGCTGAGCTTTAAGCATAAAACAGGAATAAGAGGCGAATCTCAAGGGAGGAAGAAAAAAAAAAACACCAGTTACAGAAGGAGAATAAATTGTAAAGTTTTGTTTCCTGTTTTATTTGGATGAATGAAACACTTTCAGTTACAAAAATGACTTAAAATGAACAACACTGTACAATGAACAAGTAGAATTATTTTTCTTCCTTTTTTGGTTTTCAAGATAAGTACACTAAAAGGCTAACTTGCTACCACAAGGGAGAAGAAGGGCGTGACAGAGAGAGGCAAATGGAGGCCTGGAAAGGTAGAGGTGTTGGGAACGCTTTAACTGGATGGAAGATACACTGGGAGAAGACACATGTGCGCACAAACACACACATACGCACACTCACTCACAAACTTATGAATAGAAGCTGACTGTTGTAACAGGAGGAATTAAAGCTTTGTATATTAGGAAGTTGATGAACAGTTGGTTCAACACTGCCAGGACCAAGAACAAGGGAGCTCTTTTCTTTTTTCTCCCCCCGCATTGGCGGCTGTGGAGAACCGTGTCCTGTCACACACACACACACACTTACACACACACACACACACACACATAGGTCTAGACAAACACATGGGGGGTGGTGTGGGGGGGTAAAGGTCAGACAGGTAGACATTAGGGCCAAACATTAGGTAACCAAATGAACAGGGTGGGGGGAGCAAAGGGAGGGGGTAAAGCGGTACTCTGGCAGCACGAGCAGAAAGGACAAGAACTTAAGAAGGATCAGAACAGCTACAAAGATACCAAGAGAATCATCATCATCATCATCATCACCATCGCTGTCGTCATCGTAGGCGTCATAATTATGAGAAGCTTAAGACTTTTTTTCCCCCAATGACAAATACTTAAAAATATACATTTCATCATCGTCATCATTTGAATTATCACCATTATTATTATTATTATTATTTTTCCCCTTTGGATAGCTGAGGTTAATGCTTCACAGACCGGCTCGTTAGCTGACGGAGGGCTTGTGGGAGAGAAAGAGAGAGAGAGTGGGGGGGTGACATGAAGGCTTTGTGTTGAAGAGAGAAAGTCATGTTAGAGATCTTTGGTTTTAGTCTTTAACGTCTGACTCGCGTTGTGTTGCTGGAGGAACCTTTGGACTAAAGCTGTATTGCAGAGAGAGAAGGGGTGAAGGAGAGAAAGTGTGTGTGTGTGTGTGTGTTCGGGGGGTATGAAGAAGAGGAAGAGGCAGCTCGTGCACCTGTCATTTTCTGTGTTTCTCCCACCTTTACGTCTTTGTGTGAATTTCTTATTTCTTTATGTTGCTGTGATTTAGAGGACATGAAAACGCTCATTAATAAGAATGGAAGTGAAGGGCCTCTCTATCGCCCCCTGGCGCCCGGTTGCAATTCGATAATTAGTCATTTTCCGCTCATGAACAAAAGTGAAACAGGAACTCAAACCAATAACCTTTGTCGTTACTGGCAGCATGAAGGCACCAGAGCGGCGTCACAGCGTCCATGACGAGGCGCGACACGTCATCTTTGTAATAAAGCTCCATTTAGTGGCCTCTTAATGGTGAGACTGAGACTGAACAGCGACGTCTGTTTAACTTCTGATTATTAAAGCTTTTGTATGTGTGACCTCGGATCAAGCCGGGAGTCTCACACTAACGAATGAAATCCCTTAATTAAACTGGTCATTTATAGTCATGGACCTATTAACATAGATTTCCGACAAACAAAGTGAATCACAATTAATAGTGTCACAATTAATAGTCTAAACTCACAAAATCAGGGCTAACAGCTTGACAAAATCTGTTCTAATGATTAAAAAAACCACCCCTGGAGGCGTCGATAGTTTAGATTGCACGGGTCGGTCTTTGATCTTTTTGATCTTGAATTAAATGTGAGCTGTAAAAGTGCGGAGAAACACAGAGAGGCAGAGCCACAAAGCGGAGTTTCTGAGTAAACGCTCAGGTGAACCTCAGCCCTTTGAGGCTTCCCTGATCCCATGGGGGGGTTTGACTTTGGTATCATTCACTAAGGGGGTACCCCCACCACGGAGATCTACGCGTTAAAGCCCCTCTGGGCCCTGAGGTTCACGACCAAGCGCCCCGCCCCCCCCGTCAGAGACGAGAGCAGGCCAGGCTGACTGCTTCCGCTACTCACCACCTTCCAAGACTCCTCACCCCCCCCCAATAAAACCACACGAGAGGGGGGACAGATGTCTGTATGTGTCATCTAGGCCCCAGCCTCAGCCGCTCCAGTTACCTGCCCCGCGGCGCTCCCTGATAACAATGCGTGGACATCAACCAGCCAATAGCCCCCCCCCCCTCCCAACACCCACATCACACATCGAAGGCCTAGGATTGGGGGTTTTGCGGGGGGGTCAGTGATAAAAGTTGCTCTGAGGCACGAAGCGTGGATCTGTGTCGGAGAGCAGCTTTCAAGTCACAGTCCGTGAGGAGGAAGCAGCGAGGGGCAGATGTGAGGAGAGGGCCGCGTTCGGAGCTCAACACAGGTAAAAGGGGGGGGGGGGGACGTGGGCCCGAGCAGAAACCAGCACAGCCAGTTTAATCTTACCAAACCCCTGCAATCCACCCAACGGTCCGCTACACCGATCCAATCTGGTCTTTAGCTCCATTAGACTTCACACTAAGCTTCGGCGCCGCCAACCCAGCTCCCTGGCCCCCGCGTGAGCCCCCCACCCTCGGGATTTAAAGTCTTCATCTATTTGGTTTATCATCAAAGAATATGAGGTATATGATGAACTATCTCTCTTTTACATCCGTCAGCGGACGATGGAAAAAAGTCTAAAGTGAAAGAAACAAAACAAAAACAACACAGGTGAAACTGAAAAGAGACAACAGGACGTCGGAGGGTGATTCACAGGCTGGAATCCAGAACCGTCCCCTCTCACCCCCCCCCCCCCCCCCATTAGTGAGCCTTTTGCGTCAGTCGGTCTGTTTTTTGTTGTTTGTTTTTTTTGGTTGTGTAGCTGTAAAGCTTTCAGCGTTTTCTCCCTGTGGAGGAGAAGGAGCAGGGGTGCGTCTCAGCCCCCCTCCAGGGCCCCTAGCCCCCCCCCACCCCTCGCACACAGGGGCCCCTCCTGGAGGGGCTGAGGCGTTTGTCCGCTCGTACTGTCCCAGCGAGGAGGAGAAAATATCCGTATTCTCTTAGCGGATCCTGACCGGAACAGGCATTGCATTTCCTGTATTATTTGGTTTAAAGACGTTAGAACTTAAGCAAGAGGCACAAAAAAAAAAAACAAATATCCAAAAAAATAAAATACATCCCAGAATATGAAAAAAAGCACCCCAAGAAATAAATTACCCAATAAATAGCGAGAAATCAAATTTAAAAAAGCAGATTAATCAACCGTACCCTGAATAAATAGTACAATCAAAAGTCTAAATCATCTTAATAAGGAGAAATAAACAAAAAGTCCAAAGAGAGATAGTTAAAATTTTTGGTCTAAAATCAAGTTATTATCATCATTGTTTTTTTTAGGATCTTTTTTTCCTCAAAGTCTTTTTTTGTACATTTTTTTCCGTTTTTCTTTTTAATACATTAGCGATAAGTAAGCAGTAGAACATAGATTTTTTTTTTTTCTACAAAATCTATAGAAGCACTAATAGATACATTCCGTCTAAGAGTCAGTGTGGAGATAAAGTTTCACCTTCCTGGTGCAAACCCCACAGCTGACGTTTGGTTTGGTTGGTGAAATGATTCTGTTTTCTTCTGGTGCGGATCGGCAGATATTCTTTGGATGCGTCTGAGGCGGCAGGGCTGTGCGCTCTTCATCGCAGATCTTCTGCCTAAGTCGCCCCCCCCCCCCCAAACACAGAAAACACACACGCTTTGGCCCCAGACAGGCTGACCTTGGGCCCCCCCCTCCTCCTCCTGCAGAGAGGGCAGCCCCTTTTCCCCTTCAGTATTTGGTTTGGTTTGTTTCTCGGGGGGGCGTTTTATTTGGGTTTCGCCTCTCCGTTTTTCGGTTTTTCTCCTCTAATAATAAAAATCTGGAAGCTAAATTTTCACAGTATTTTTTTTTTCCAACCACCTGATAAAAATCTCTAGCACAACTACGAAAAAAATAAGGAGCTCTTGTAGTAAGTAAGCGAGTACGTTATTCCAAATGAGTAATAAGCACTAAAGTACAGTACATAAAACGGCATCAAGAGACACAGCAGAGATAAAACAATCAGAACCAACCAACAGAAATATAAAAACAGATTTTTTTTTTTTTTTTTTTTTAGAAGATTTCAGTTCAGTGAGGTCATTTGCGTTTAGCTCCATCCAGGACCAGAGCGCTGAGCTGGAGAGAACCAGAGGAGGGGAGGCTAGTCTATCCATCCCTCCATCCATGCTACAGTTTCGGAGTGGGGGAGGGGGGGTTGGGGGCCGGCATTACGGCCCTAAAGCTAAAAGACAGACGGAGAGATGCAACAGCTTCCCTTCTTTTCCTCACGCTTTTGTCCTCCTCTCCTCCTCCCTCCAGCCACATTTGGTTTGGGTTGGTTTTTTTTTTGGTTATTCCTCATGTTTGTGGGTTTTTTTTTTAAATAGTTGTTGGTTTTTGGTTTTTGGGTTTATTTTTGGTATCCTTTTAGAGAAAGTGTGATGCCTGCTGTTCTCACTATGGTGGGTCTGCGTCCCTCAGGTGCCTGTCCCGGTGCACCCTTCTTCCTTGGGGTGTGGAATAAAGGATCAGTTCCGTAAATAAAGCTTCCCCGAGGGTTATTGTTTTTTTTTTTTTGGTGGGACAGGCCCAGTGAAGGCGGTTACACCCAGAGGCTTGTGGTGACTGAATCTCCTTCCCGTGTCTCCATCCCGTGTCTTTATTGTGTTCAAACGTCCCAAACCCGAGCCGGGGACGACCTTGAGAATGCTTTGGTTTCCATTTGAGATTTTAATGGCAGTCTGAGATGAGAAATGACGATGGGAAAAACGATGACAGAACCAGAGAATATCAGTAAACACGTGGAAACAGACAAACATCCGCGGGCGTCAGGCACCAGCTGGGACTAAATTTGGCTTTATTGACTGAGTTCTCCTCCGGTTCCTGCCGTCATTAGCTCAAGAATCCAATCAAGGCTCTCTCTCTCGTGCCCCCCGGAGATTGTCGCGACAAACACCGTTTCCCGTTAAAAAGCCGGGATATTTTTAGGCGTTACAAAATGAATTCACGCTTTGAAATCACCTCGCGGTCACTCTGGGTCAGGTCTATGGCACTGAGACACTCGTCAGCTGTGTTCCGTCACGTTTTTTTTTGGCAACAAGCACACACACACACTCAAAAGCAAAGTGGTAACATACATGTGATGAAGATGACAGTGATGATGATGACACTGATGAGATTGTAACAATAAATAAGAGGTGGGTTGCAAAAGGACAGTAATAAATAATTCTTTTTAAGAAAAAAAAAAAAAAAAAGAGCGACAGGTTCCGAAGACGGCCGAGAACTAGAAGCAGAGGTAGGTCAAGAGCCCAACGCAGGAGACACGTTCACGAACGCCTTCAGTCCAACAGAAATAACCAAAACATCGACCACGGGACGCTCAAACCGGACGGGATGGCAAAAACAGAATGAATGGATGGCAAGGCATGAGTGTGTGTATGTGTGTGTGTGTGTGTGTGAGAGAGAGAGAGAGAGGGTCCTGGTCCTGGATAGCTTCAGTATATACACGTCCTTTGAATAAAGCTTTTCTCTCCGTATTTTTGGTATTTGGGATTTTGGTATGGTTGTCGTTTTTTTTTTTTTTTTTTTTTTTTTTGTCATTGTGTATTCCTCCTCTGCCTCGTCCTCAGGTACATTTTTGGTTTAGACTCATCCTCCCTCCTTTTCCTTCAGACCCGCAGCTTTTTCGAGAAAAGAACATCAATAAGAAAAAAAAAAAAAAGAAAAGAAGAAGCTCAGTCCTCGTCCTCCTCCTCCGTCGTTTATGTCTTTGCCGCCATTCCTTATGTCAAAACTTTAAAAGTTCTAGTTGATCATTTTTGGTTTCTGCGCATGCGACGTGCGCCTCCTCCGTCTTTCTTCTTGAGAGTCACTGGTTTTGCTTTGCTTCAGCGTGAAAGACTGGAGAGGGACCGTGTTGACGTCGCACGTGACAACAAAAGAAAAAAAAGCAACGACAACAACAAAAAAAAAAAAGTTCCACGTCGCCTCCCTCCCTGTCTGATAGATAAAGATTTTTGGTTTTGGTCTTCCTCTTTCCGGCCTTCTCCTCTTTTTTTCACATCTTTCCCTCCCTCTCTCCTCTTTCATTCTGTGTATTTTTGGCATCGAAAGACCAGGAGAGAAAGAGAGAGAGAGCGTCTGAAAAAAAAAAAAAAAAAAACCCCAAAAAAACAACGGACAAACAGAAGAAGAGCGCAGGAGAGAGTAAGAGATAGCTTTGGTGTGAAAGGTGAGGTTGACCGTTTGCTCCTTCTCCCTCCTCTGTGATTGGCCTGTGGCGTGGTCACTCGATCTTAGCCCCGCCCAGGGGAGGCGGGCTGTGTGCCATTTCGCTGGAGGAGCAAGAAGAGGCGGGACTCGAGCACGGGGACGGGGAGCAGGGGGTCGGGCTGACGCTGCTGGCCGAGGGGAAAGGCGAGGACTGGGAGGCTTTGGCAACGGCGGCGCTGATCAGTCCGGCGCCGGGGTTCTGGCCCATGTGGAGGAGGGCCGGGTGGTTGAGGAAGAGGGAGGAAGGGAGGCCCCCTCCCTGGCCTCCGGAGGCCCCCAGCATGACCTTACTGCCACCCTCAAGACTGGAAAGAGGCAGGTGGCCACCACTGGCTGCTAGGGCTGAGAGGAGGGGGGGGATTGAACAGATTTATATTGAAATAGATTGATAAAGTTAACAGTAAAACAGCAACATTTCCTACAAAAACGATAAACTAAGTCCGACTTCATCACCGCCGTTCCCGGAACACGTGCAAAAGGACTGTTTGTGCGGTGGGAGCAGGGAGAAAATGACTAAAAATGGCGAAAAATTAAATATAATCTCACATAAGGCGCCGCCACAGGTAACCCGAGTGCTTTGTTGTCATGGAAACATGTTGATGACTGGCCCTGTTCCATGTAGGGCTTCTTTTGTGCCCATGGGGGGTGACGCATGAGTGCGATTTAATAATATTTGTGATCACTTGGGAACAACATTTTTTGCCATTGAAAAAAAAAAAGCATTAAGAGCCCCGAACAGCCTGTGGCTGCAATGGATTATGTGGTTTGCCGAGGCTACATTTGATGAAGTTATTTCTGGCTCCTCGGAGATCGATGTGCGTGTGTGTGTGTGTGTGTGTGTGTGTGTGTACCAAAATCTGCATTTTACTAGCAAAGTGAGGACATTTTTGAGGAGTGAGGACATTTTGCCTGGTCCTCACGTCTTCAAAGGATGTTTGAGTGTGAAGAGGTTTTAAGATCGAGGTTAGGATTCGGTTTCAGTCAGCGTTAGGGTGAGAAGCTGAGTACGTCCTGACAAATATAGAAGTATCAGTACGTGTGTGTGTGTGTGTATGGGCTCTCGGGGACTCTTTGAATGCGTGTTTTGCTGCATATATTCACATGCAAATGAATCACAGATCCCAGAAAGAGTTAAATGAAAACACAAAAACACAGTAGTGAGCTTTGGACTTGCGATTAAAACAAAGATGAAAGGATGAGCGCGACACAGCACACACACAATACACATCCTTCACAGATTAACACGAGCAGTCACACGCACACACATATGTGATGGGATGGATTAACAGATGACAAATGAGAAGTAACCAACAGTTCCCCCTTTTTTCGGAGCTCTTTCTCCCTTTAGTCACTTCACGCTGTCGGGAAAAAAAAAAAAAAACCCTCTACCATTACCAATAGCCATTCATCTATATCTCCATTCTGCAGTCGACCGTGAGATTGTAATCACCTGTGGGACTCGACATCGTCACAATTCTGCTTCTGATGCCCTTCTTCTCAGGTTAAAGTCAAAAAAGGGCTCTGGCGGATACTTGAGGGTCACCCGTTTCCTCAGAGGAGGAGCAGAGCGAGAGCGTTCGCATCTGAACATAAAGAACCAAGTCGCATCTAGGAGAGAGGGCGCGGATGTTTTGGGTCGTCTCGTGACCCTCGTTAGGTTTTCAGAACTAAGCAAAAGCCGGGCCTCTCGTTCCCCGCCCGGCTCATCGGTGACGTTATTTCTGTCCTGTCCTGAAATAAGTAAACCGATTACGCTGTGTCTTGTTCTCACACACACCTTGGATAGTGGCCAGGGGATTGTTACCGAGGAGGGCTTGGCTCATCCCTGTGTTAACTCCCATCACAGTGTTCCTGTTGTGTCACACACACGCAAACACACACACACACACACATAGGAACACAGACGTGCGGAGGGGGAAAAAGGTGAGGGGGGGAAACAAAAAAAGCAGGTTTAGCGGCGAGGACAAGCAGAGGACAAATTCAGCTGTCAACATACAGTATCAAGAGGAGCAGTTGGCTGCAGACGTGTAGACGAGAGAGAGAGAGCGTGTCATAAACACCACAGGCATCATTAGTTACACATTTACGGCGCGTTCAAATCCACAGGAGACATTCAGTGTGGTGTCCTTTGCATTGACAGGTGTGTGTCGCTGTCGTATTCACCTCAAGTTTGCAGCAAAATCGGTGATGTAGTTAGACACGTCACCGTTCTTTTTACCCATACGCCATAAGCTGTGAACACAAAAAAAAAAACAAAACAAAAAAAAAAAACACACACACACACACACACACACACAAACACACACAGGGTTATAGAGCACTGCTGCACAGCGGGAGCAGTGGTTCCCGTTTGCATGTAAGCACGTCGGTGTGTGTGTGCGTGTGACCACAAGCGGTCGAAGCGTGTGCGCGTATCAGCCGTTTACTCCAAACTGCAGGTGAAACGAGCGTTGGGCTTCGGGAATGAAGGGAAAGCGTTGCCTTAACGCATCACTTTAATTTGAGCAGTGATCTTTCCAAGTATTAAATACATCTATTGATATTAATATACTGTATAATTCTTATTTTGTCTTGGTTCTTGGCGATAATCAAACCAAAACCTTCCTTTTAGTACGTTTCTAGTTCATTTCTTTTTTTTTCTTAATGTGTGTATTATCGGTGTCAGTGGATTGAATACTACATGTCAGATGAACCATAAGCTACAGCGATAATAACTTTCCTGAAGCGTGGTTGGGGGGGGGGGGGGTCTCTTACCCTGTGTTGAGGCTGAGCGCGCTGTGGCTGGGGGGTGGCCGGGCTGGCCGTGCTGCGAGGAGGAGGAGGGGGAGTCACCGGGGACGGGGCAGAGCTGAGGGAGAGGTGGCTGGAGGCGAGGCTGGAGGTCAGGGGGCAGACGGAGGACATGGTGGTTGCGGTTGTGCTGCTGAGACTGGTCACGGCCTGCGACAGCTGACTGGACATCTGGCAGAGGGGAGGCGTTCCGTTGTCAGTTAAACCGAAACGCAGACCCTCGCCCCCCCCACCCCATTAAATCTGTTTTTCTGAATGAACGCAGCGGCAGTTGGTACACCTGTGCCAACATTAACCTGTCATAAGGGGCGGGGCTCTTCAATCCAGCCCTACCAGGGCTGTAATCCAGCAGGTTGTCTACCTGGCGGGAAAGAAAACCTGCTGGATTACAGCCCCGGTAGGGCTGGATGGAGGAACCCCGCTCCATAGGCCATAACCTGCTGCTCCAAATAATTGAATTTAAATGGATGAAAGCCTGATAGATAACTATTAAGATTAGATTATAAATCAAGGACCCAAGAGATTGCATTAGGAAGGTGTATCAAATTGACATTAAAGGAGTTATCATCCAGAAACCACGCTTTTCCTTATTAAAACGTGTGTGTTGGTGGAGGACCTCCGTTGAAACTTGTGGGTTAGGTTTTTTCATTTGGGCTTTTTTCGTTTGTAGCTTTTGACTTTTATCATCAGTTTTCTGAGGGACTTCCAGCGAGGCCCCTCCTTGCAGCCAATCAACGTGCACTTCATGAACATAACCACAATAGCCAAGAAATATAATTATATACTACACAAGATTTTTTGAATGATATTAAAAAAAATAAGAATTGTTTTAAAGATGATTTAAGGGAGATTGGATATGTGAAAAAAAGAAGGGGGCGGCCCCTTTAATTAAAACGGGGCTGCTCAAACGAAGGGCCGTGTGGCTGCAGGTTTTTGTTCCAACCAATGAAGAACGGTGCACACACAGTTCAACCAGTCTGACTGAAGACTCAGACAGGTGAAAGTTAAAGGAGTCTAGTCTGGTGTGCAACAAAAACGGGCGGCCACACGGCCCTCAGCGGAATAGTCTGGACACCCCTCCACAAGAGGGTTCCTCAATCCGGCCCAACGAGGGCTTTGATCCGGCAGGTCTTCTTTCCAACCAGCTCCTTCACCCGGGAATGTCCACCTGGTAGGGCAGAGAAGCTGCCGGGTCCAAGCCCTCGCTGGGCCTGATGGGAGAGGCGACGGCGTTTACCATGTGAGGGCTGTAGCAGGGCGGTTTGTGCGTTGCCGGGGCAGACGGAGGCTGACTGGGGAGGGGAGGGGTGGCACTGCTGGGATTGATGCGCTTCTCTTTCTGCCGGCGGTTGCAGAACCAGACCCGGATCACCTCCTTCTCCATGTTGAGCTGCTCGGCGATCAGCATGATCTCCTCTGAGGTAGGCTTCTGGTTCTGCCACGAGGAGGAAAAAAAAAACAAAAAACCGCAAATCAGACCCTCGGCACCAGCGGGGGGGGGGGGGGAGCGGAAGGTCTCACCGTCATGAAAGCGCGTTCCAGGGCCACACGTACATTCGTTTCAATGCTGGTTCTTTTCTTTCTGCGGCGACCGGGAATCCCGTCGAAGCCTAGAGTGGGCGAGGACAGGGAGCTGGGGCTTGGCAGGGTGCTGTCTATAGACATGGTCTCTGATGGAGGAGAGCGCCCACATGCTGTTAATTACTCAAGCGCGCGCTTCTCAACATTCGCCAACCGGTCGCGAGGGCCGACCTGCGTCGTTGAGCCACTTCTCCAGCAGCGGCTTCAACTTGCACATGTTCTTAAAGCTCAGGTTGAGGGCTTCGAAGCGGGAGATTGTGGTCTGGCTAAAATCGTTGCCGTACAGCTTCCCCATAGCCAGGCCCACGTCTCCCTGGCGGGAGTACAAGCGCAGCTTTAGAAAAAAGAAGGCCGGTCGCGAGGCGCGTCCGCCGCCCCATCCGCGTCCCCTCACCCACCTGAGTGAAGCCCAGTTTGATGCGTCTCTGTTTGAAAGTGCGGGCAAACTGTTCCAGCTCCTCCAGGTCACTGGGCTCCTCCGGGTGAGAAGTCACCGTGGGCACCGTGGTCATGCCCCCGCCGCCGCTCACCTCCGCGCTCTTGTCTCGCTGCGTTCGGAAAATGAAAGCGAGAGCGCAGCGGAAAACTGGGGTGAAAGGCCGGCGGAGCGTTTCTTGTTTGTCTCTAACCGAAGAGTGGAAGTTTCCCCGTACCTGCGTTTGGAGTCCCATTCTTCCGGGAGCAGAGAGCAGGCTCCCTTGGTTTTGCTGAGGTAGCGGAATAAGATTTGGGGTTGATAGGAGTCCTAGGAAAGAAAAACACCCAAAAACAAGGACGATTTCTTCAATTAAATAATCAAAAGGGGAGATTTTCCTTCCCACTGATGCGATAGAGGCCATTTTGATTTGCAATATAAATCAAGATGAACTGAATTGAGGGCCTTAAAAGAAAAAAAAAACTAGTCCCACCTTGCTGGCCCTGCTGTGCCTGTGGGAGGAGGAACTGGGCAGGAGACGGTAGCGGGTGACCGGGCACCAACACCAGCTGCTGGAGCTGCAGCAACTGCTGGATGTCCTGTTTGGAGCCGGAAGACAAAGAGGGGCAGAGCGAGGCGGGGTCGTCAACGGACTGGGGCGCACTCGTGGAGGAGACGTGTGATTTTGAAAGTGGGAGGGAGAGACGCGTTCGAAAAAAACTGCGCTCATGCACGGGCGGAAACTCTGAATCATGAGATTTGTCGCCGCACGAGAGAAAGACAGAGAGAGAGAGAGAGAGAGAGAGAGAGAGGGGAGGAGAGCAGGCTGCTTTCTCAACAAAGTTACTCATCAGGAAACGCCTCTCGGGTACCTGGGCAGTGAGCTGAATCGGCTGCGAGAGCGTAAGCTGCGGAGGCGGAGCCGGGACGGGGACGCTCTGAGCCGTCTGTTCCTGCGCGCCGTGTCCCTGTCCTTGGGACTGCGACTGGGCCTGCTGCCCCGCTTGTCCCACCTGCTGCTGCTGCTGCTGCTGCTGCTGCTGCTGCTGCTGCTGCTGGGCTTGGTGATTTGTTGCTGCGGCGGCCTGAGCTTGCTGATTGGCTTGGGCGGCCGCGTGGGCGGCGTGAGCGGCGTGGGCCGCGTTGGACTGCTGCACGGCCGCGGCCAGGAGCTGCGCCTGAGCCTGCTGCAGCAGCAGCTGCTGCTGCGCCGGCAACAGGGCCGTCAACTGGCGAGAGACAAGGGGGGTGGTGGTGGTAGTGGTGGAGGTGGAGGGAGAGGAGGCGCGGAAGATGAAGCGGACAAAGGGGTGGGGGGGGGGGGGGAAGGCGAGTGTGAGGAGCTGCGAGCGGAGCGGAAGCCAAGCTGCGCGGGAGCCCGTCTTACCCCTGCGAGCTGGGAGCTGGTCAGCATGAGCTGCGTGTGCTGCAGGGCTGTCTGCGATGGGGTCGGTCCGTGAGAGAGAGGAAGGGACGGGGACATCTCACCACACTCCTCCATCTTGCTCTGTTAGAGACAGCAGAAGTAGGTAGGCGGCGAGAGAGCAAACCCTCCGAAAAACCGAAGAAAAGGCGCAAGGAAAGACGGAGGCGGACGGAGGGGAAGCCTGGACCCTCACCTGGATGTTTAAGACCATGATCGGCCGTCGGGTATTCCGGTTTAATTGCAATTTCAGGTTATCATCAGTCAGATAAAAGCTCTCTTGTCTGTTTCTTGCTCCAAAGGCCGATCCTTTTCCCAGGACCAGGAGCGTTTATACCGCCTTACAGATTTGCATATCTTGTGAGGTATGCAAATAAAGAGTTTATGAGGTTTTTTTATGGGGGGGGTTGTGGTATTGTGGATTTATTTCTCGGGACGCGCTTTGTTTGGCGCGAGAGTGCCGTCGCTCCTCTCAGCGGGTCTGTTTACATTCAAGGCTGGGCGGAGAGCCGACACATGATGGACCTCAACGTTGAGCGCCACAAAAGAGCGACTGAATGAACACAATTGAATACAAAGCTGAGGCAGCTATACTGTCAATAAAGCTATTGTGGTACGTTTTCGACACAAAGGCCCAGACATATGCAGAGACATGCACAGGCAGCTCAGTAACACACACGCACATGCACGCACACACACACGCATGTGTACAGACACATATCCTTGTACTCCTATCTTTGTGAGGTCCTTCATTGACATAATGCATTACCCAACCCCTAACCATCCTAACTAACCCCCTGACCCTCACAAAGACCCTAAACCCAATTTTAACTTCTACCTTAAAACCAGGTCTTGACCCTCAAACATCCTTTGAAGTTGTGAGGACCACCCAGAATGTCTTCACTTCATAAAAATGTCAAATGGCCTCACTTTGATAGTAGAATGAGGATTTTGGTCCTCCGTAGCAAGTACAAGAAGACACATGCATGCATCCTCGTATTTCTAACTTTGCAAGGGCTTTCATAATGTATTACCCAGCTCCCTAATATAACCCTAATCATCCCAACTAAGCCCCTGACCCATCCAACCTAACCCCTGACCCTAAACCCAACCTAAACCCAATTTTAACCCCAACCTTAAAACCAGGTCTTGACCCTCAAACAGTCCTTTGATGTTGTGCGGACCATCCAGAATGTCCTCACTTTGATAGTAGAATGTGGATTTTGGTACTTGGTATGTAGCAGGTACCTTGAATACACACACACACACACACACACACACACACACACACTAAAGAATGATCACATATTCACCTTGTTGCTGCTGTTCAGGTTTGGTGATAGAGGAAAGGGGCTGATTTTCATTGCTTGAACCTACAACAGTGGAATAACATACATGTTTACATTGAAAACCAAAAACACAATTCACGTGTCGTTTTCTACCATAGTTATTCAGAGACACCTTTGATCTCTTTCACCTTTAACGGTTACGCCTTAAAAGGAGCGAGCAGATCAGATAACGAATCTTAAACGTGATAGTCAAGAAAGTAATAGCAGAAAACGGAAGATAAAGGTAGTGAGAGTCAGATGTACCTGGTGATTTGATTCAGGTCCATTCCGCTCTGAATCTGTGTAGGAGGAAGAGGAAAAAGTGAGAAACTGATGAGGCTTGAACCAGCGCATGAGACCCGGAAGTGTGATTTATTTATTTCAAATCTAGCTCGGCTTGTGCGCGCGTCCGTCTCACCTGTGCCCTCCAATGGTGAGTTGGCCCCTGCTTTCTCCACCTCTGCTGACTTTGACATCCTGATGTCTGAAAGGAAAGACGCTGGAGTCAAAAAACAACACACACAAAAAAAACAAAAAAACAAGTCAGCTCTGAAGTGCAGACAGAGGCAGAAAACGCAGAGACTGATCATAATCTCGATGACGAACGGGGAAAGAGGGTGGCCGGGGTGTTGATCTGACACAAGTCAGGGCTGAGTATTTTCAGGCTGCTGACTGGGCCCGGCTTACGAACGCGGCTGGTGGAATCATTCATGAGCTGAATCCAGCACACGTTCATTCACTCTTTCCGATCGGTGGGTTGAACATAAGAGTAGGCTGACCAAAGGTGCTGCGTTCTAAATTTAACCCGTGTCTGCTACATGGGAGTCATTCAGCCCTCAAATGTCTCGTGTGGTGTGTCATTCATTTAAAGACTACATTACTTCCTTGTTGATACTGGGACTGTCCCGCAGCCAGACAAAGGAATTAATACAAGAATGAATAAGTGTGTGTGTGTTTGTGTGTGTCAGAGAGAGATAATAAGAGATTATGGAGCTACATTAATTTCATCAAGATGTGGGAGTGTTTGTGAAAGAAGAGTAAAGCCGCTTTGTTACAGGATACGTGGCGACACGTGTGTGTGTGTGTGTGTGTGTGTGTGTGTGTGTGTCTGCACCCGCGCTCGTGTGTTTGTGTGCGTTATCCATCTGAAACCACAAACTGTATAAGCCTTTTTTTTCTTTTTTGTTGTGTTGTTCTGAAACTTTCTTTTTCATACTCTAGCATTAAGGCTAATCACCCACACCCACACGCGCACACACTCACGCACATGCACGCATGCATGCACAGCTACTTCCCTTTTGTGAAAACATGCAAATTTGCCCAACGACCAACTAATTATATCTGCCACCTGCATAATAAACTCGATCTCCCTCCTTTTTTCTCTCTCTCTCTCCATCCTCCAATTCTCCACTCCCCCGATCAGCTCTTCGTCCGGTATTTAAGTGAACACTGACTCTGCCCCCCCCAATCAGTCCAATGCTGCCTACTTTTATCATTATGCCACAAAACACTGAATTTAAGTTGGTGT
Organism: Lagocephalus sceleratus; assembly: GCA_911728415.1. Classification (NCBI taxonomy): domain Eukaryota; kingdom Metazoa; phylum Chordata; class Actinopteri; order Tetraodontiformes; family Tetraodontidae; genus Lagocephalus; species Lagocephalus sceleratus. The sequence goes on from CAJVRN010000126.1 coordinate 1,199,255, forward strand.
GAGAGCAGGGACCCCCCCCCCCCGCTCCCCATCAGGTCTGTTTCCCACCATCAGGGGGCAGCAGCGACACGTGGACACACCGGCCTTTCACGTACGACCTCAGTGTGAGGTGGGGGGGGGGTCATTACCAAGACATGTGTATTCATGCGTTTTGTACGTACAGATGTGTGAGGAGATGCTGCGGGGGGAAGGGGGGGTGGGCAATCTGAGGTCAGGGACGGAGAAAGTGGTGACCACACGATCACAAGCCCCCCCCCCCCCAACTTCCACAAAAGAAGAGCCAGATAGGGTGTTTGTGTATGTGCGCGAGCATCCAGTCTATTTTCAGCTTGAACTTTCCTTTAGCGCAGCATGCGCCCGTTTTGGTGCTCGGTGGCGAGCCCTGAACTTCCACTCTTGCTCAACGCGCGGCGAAAAGTGCCGAATCTGCACGCCAATACCGCCCCCCCCGCATCATCCTCCACTACCACGATGCTCATGATTCAACTCAGAAAGTGGGACGGGGGGGCTCGGCCGAAGTCAAAGTTCATCGCCGTAGCCGCTGCCGCCCCCCCAGCCGCCCACCCACCCACTCGAACCCCACCTCGGGGACGCCTGCGTTGATTCATGGCTCCAAACAGCCTGCAGACAGCAGCGTGGAGGGTAATGTGGTCAGTAATACAGTGGTGGGACAGTATATCAAGATGCTGCGCCTTTCTCTCACTTCCCCTCCCGACTTCCCCTCGTACTCGGTTGAGCACGGAGTGCTAAACCCAACACTTACTGTCAGTGCAGCTATTAATATTAGCCCGCTCTCTCTCACACTCCCTCTCTCTCGCTCTCTTTTACTGTACTGAAACCTTCACAACACGCTGCTGCACACACACACACACACACACGCGCGTGTGTGTGTGTGCAGCAGTGTACAGTCAGACTGGACATTTAGAGGAGTTCACGGAATCTGCCGCCAACCCATGAGTAAGGCATGTTTCTAGTCGTCTAATCATCTTGTGTAAAAACTTCATTGACTGTTTGTTTTTTTTTTCAACCCAAACTAATTTATCCGCGTTGGCTTTCGTCCGCCGTCAGACTTTGGCGCGCACGACCTCATGGGACGCCGTCCCCTCCGGACTCAGAGGAACTTGAACGGGCCCGTTTTGATGCCCTGCCGATCCTGGTGTCGCGAATAAATGATACAACAAAAGAGGAACAATTGTTTCTCTTATTGCCCTATTATACTGTATCAGTCTGATGTGAATACAATCTGAAGATACCCCCTCCGCACACACACGCACACACACGCACACACAGTAGATCAGCTACCTTTCAAATCAAGCACACACTCACACGCCCGGATAAATACATAAATAAATAAATAAATAAATAAACAAGGGTAGAATCAAGATTGGGTCTGGTCCTGAAAGCGAGGGAGGGATGTCTGGATGGAGAGTTTCGAGAACGTTACAGGAAGGCCCGGAGGTGGCCGGTTATCGGCACTGTGCATTAATCATTACCAGCACAACGTGCACGGCCCATTTCCATGTAAAACGACGTGACAGCTAGCTTCTGGATATCAGAAAACGCTGCAGGTGTCACTGCGGACATCCCCAATGAAGACCGTACAGATGTAATTATTAGAGACTCCATCGGTTGTACTTGACCAGACAGTCAATGTGCTAAAAGAAAAAAGAGACAGGGATCTGGAGGGCATGCGTCTGTTGTCGCACATCATTTACGCGAAAAAAGCGAGTTCATAGAACGATCTCATTTTAATGGCGGTCAAATCTGTCTCTGGATGACTTCTGTCGGTAAATAAATTTGCGGAGTGGGCTTCAGCTGAAGGGAAGCCCCCGCGTTAATGCTGTCATAACAAATTCATAAGTGTGTGAAGTGCGTCCGTGTGTGTTCTCAAACGCTGCGGCCGCTGGTCCCAGTAAAGATCACATCTGTGACCACAGCGGGTCTGGAAATGATTCAGTGATCCGAGAGTCAGGAATCACTTTTGCAGCTGAAACGGCATTCTTACGAAAAAGGTTTATCGCTCCATTCTAAAATTACGCCTGCGCAGACGACTGGGGAGCAAAAATGACATTTAAAGATTTACTTTTGATAATCAGTGAGTCAGCCCGCGGTGCTGTTTCACGCTGCCCAATAAGATGACGCCTTTTCTCGGCCGGAACTGGCCACTGAAATGATAAAGTGCTGTCCCATTTTCTCCTGCGCTGAATTCAGATTGATGATTTCAGCCCGAAGCTTCCCAGATATTTGATCTAATTCCCTCCTGTTTGATCGGGATGGATTTTGAATTATCGGTGCCCGTTTGAATTGTGGTATGAAAAAAACGAAAGAATTCTGTTGAGTTCAGACTGAAACGTCTACACACACACACTCTCTCTCTCTCTCTCACACACACACACCCAGCACACACACACACACACACACACACACACACACACACACACACACACTATGGCCATACCATACAGAGTTTGACCTTTCCCTCTGTGTGATGCATCCATCCATCCCTCATCCATCCGCGGACTTTGATGTCCTCTAATTAACTGAGCCCATTAGACCCCACGGCATTAATGACCACACACACAGACACAGACACACACACACACACACACACACACATCTTAATTGGTAATGGTAAATTTAGGCCAAAGACAGCTCACCTGGCAGCCACATACTGAAGTCCTTTGATGCTATCGCCGCCGTCTTGGTCATATCTGCGTCTGTCAGAGCGCGCGTGCTATGTTAAAGAAAAACTCTCCTTCCCTCTCTCTCTAACCAAAAGGAGGACTGTATTAAATCATATGGTTTAGAGAATTTCTCTCCCACCCTCTCTTTCTCTCTATTGCACATGACAGTCCACACCCCCAAGCCCCACCTCCTTCCCCACATCCTGCAAGAGAACAGGAAGTAAGCCTCAGAAGAGTAGGAACACGGCGCAGAGGAGAGAAAAATAGACAGAAAAACGAAAGAAAGAAAGTGAGGGGGGGGGGGGACATGTGAGATCTTCGAGAGTGGGAGAGCGATGCTGCTGGGGGCAGAAAGGAGGGGGACGATGTGGACGGAAAGTGATGGCGCGGCTGGAAACAGCTGCTCACCCGCGCACAAACACGCAGACGCACGCATGCGTGCGCGTTTTAGTCACGCTCGAGGAAAAAACAGCAACCTTGACATTCTGAATGAAGAGCGGGCGACAGAGATCCAGATCTTTGACCTAAAAACCATCCGAGCATTAGCGATAAGTGATCTCCACGCGCATCTCCCATCCGCACCCTCTCCTGTGAGTCATGGTCGGTTCCCCCAGGTCGACCACGCGGGGGGGGGGCGTTTGGTGCAAAGTTGAGGGGGCGCACGGTGGTCTTTTGAGGGACGGAAGAGAAGGCGTACGTCCTCTTTTCGCAAGGTTTGCCAACCACAGTGGAACCCTACCGTGGAAGCGAGCTGGGGGGGGGGGACTCCGTCACTGTACCACTGACCAAACCACAGAGTGACACATCACCCGTCGGCAGGTGATGGAGCTGCGGTGAGAAGGCGGAACTTTGGGGATTAACTTCAAAAAACCGGGGGGGGGCGCACCATCAGCGCTGCCCATGACACAGAGACGAGGCTAAATAAGGTAAAATCTTAGATGAGGGAAGAATCTTGAACAGGCAAGCAGTTCTGATTGATTTTGGTGCGTGGACTGTCAAATCAGAGAGCAAGCGGCAGTAGCGCGCTGCGGCCGCAAGGGGGCACTGTTGCAGTTCCGAGAGCGCTGGAGCGACAGGCGAGGCCACAGATCACTCCTGCTTCCCTTCCCTGCTCCTCTGGTCCAAGTTCACTAATTCAAACGCTAACAGCGGCAGAGTTCCCAAGTTTAACCTTATAAATTCTTTATTTGGAGATTTACTGCGGCACAATTTACTGCCGGACAGATGCATCGAGGCCTCTGGAAACGAAGCAGGTAAACATTAAGCACACTTGAAATGAGTCAAGGAGGAAATCTTAGCGTTGAGATTTATATTTAAGATATTTTCTACAAACCCGTGCACAGAGATTTATTTGCGGTAAACATCCTTATTTAGAACTGAAGCTTTTGTTAGAATTGAATTTATTTGTTTTACATTCCTTAAATCGTGAATTAAAACAGCAGTGAATATCAACAACTGCAGATTTAGACAAGCAATTAAGTTTAGGCCTGACATTAATCTCCTTTTCTTTTTGTTGTTCTTTTTTTTTTGGCCATTAAGCTTAATCTTTTGGCCTCCGTCTGACCGTGAATCCAAAGATTTGTTTGTCTACCTGCACGTAGTCAGCCGACAACACGCGCCCCGTGGATTTTGTGAGCATCTCTGGCCCGTCTGATGACAGTGACAGACTGCCCATTTGTGTGTGTGTGTGTGTGTGTGTGTGTGTGTGTGTGTGTGTGTGTGTGTGTGGGGGGGGTGCTTCCCGAGGTCAGAGGTCGCCTTGGCGGCCCGGTTCTGGCCGTGACCTTTGTTCAAACGCCAATCTAACCATATAACGACCGCAGTGTGTGTCTCTGTGTGCGTGTGTCCATGCATGAATACGTCTTTGAGTAGCACACGAAACAGAGTGGCGAGTCTGTTGTACGTTTAATGTCAATGGGTGTGTGTGTGTGTGTGTGTGTGTGTGTGTGTGTGTGTGTGTGTGTGTGAGGAAGGAGGGGGGGTCAAAGACTTTCAGTAACACAGGGCAGTGGATGTAAAACAGAGAATAAAGCTGGTAAAATCGTGATTATGCTGATAACCAGTATTTTGGTCATATAAGTATTTAGTGTGTGTGTGTGTGTGTGTGTGTGTGTGTGTGTGTGTGTGTGTGTGAGAGAGAGAGAGAGAGAGAGAGAGCAGGACCCCAGGGAGGAGGATGGGAAGAGACTGAGGCCTCTAGAGTCCCATCAATCACTCCACTGTCAGAGAGAGAGAGAGAAGAGAGAGGCATGGATGAAGGACCGGGGGGGTGATGGTAGTTGGGGGGGGGGGGTTCTACTAAAACCGTAAATGGGAAAAAAAAAAAAAAAGCATCAGGAATGAGACAAATGCAGGTGAGCAATAAAGGTATCGGAATAAGACCAGAGAAGAGATGTCGGCTCACGGCTGTGCATATAATGGCTCATTGAGGGGAGAATTCCGCGGTCTCCTATCCCGTCCAATACGCTTCCCCGGCTTCAGCCCTTCCACACACAGCCTCGGGCCTGCCGCGCACACCAGCACTAATTCACATAATCCATCATATTCCTCTTCTTATAAAGGGGACAAAGCGTGCGGCGAGGCTCTCTTTTCCAGAAAGAGAGAGATTTCAAAAGTAATGCAGCGCGTGGGCGTGCAGGTGTGCCCCCCCCCCCCCCCCCCCCCCCCCCCCGGGATCCTGCGCCGTTCTAAATGGTGGCTCTCGCAGCGTGGAGACCACAGAGGTGGAGGTTCTGTAAGCAGTAGGGGTTAAAACACCCTCGCACTGTCGGCTGCCATGGGAGTTGTGCCAGCTTACACACAGACACTTCACCTACACCTTTACAACACCTATTCTTCTCTTGTCCTAACACCTCTCTGTGGCTCATTTCTTTCTTTTCTTTTTTTTTTTTCTCGATCCTCCTCCATCCTTCTCTTATGTTTCATATTATGTGGCCTCCCCATAGGGAGCAGGGGGGGGCGCTTGTCTAGGCAGACATTGACTCTCCCACGGCGCTATCAAGGTTGAAGCTCGGATCTTTATCTTCGCTCCGATCGCCTCCTCTTCTCCTTCTGCTCTGGGGAGAAGGACAAACAGGAGGAGCGGGGACGAGTGGAGAGCAGGGACCGAAAAAAAAAAAAAAAAAAAAAAAAAAGAGCCTTCCGCTCCCCATCTGCAAACTTTTGCACCTTCTTTCGCGTTTCCCGGCGGCGGTTTCGCTCATCCTTCATCCGCTCGCCTCCTTTTCTTTTGTCATCATTACCAATTTTTTTTTCCCACAATCTTCCCCCTCTTTTTTTTTTTTCCAGCAATTTAAACTTTCCACTGTCCTCCGTTCCCCCCCTCCTTCCCTCCCAGACCTGCTGGTCAGCAGCAGCTGTGACATCACCGGCCACTGTTCTCCGCTCGGATTGGACACTCGGCCACGTTGCCAGGCAACAGCAGTGAAAGGTCTCAGCGCTAGTGTGTGCGCGCACAGGCGGGCGCGCGTGTGTGTGTGTGTGTGTGTGTGTATACGTGGCGCCCTCGCGCCCGTGTGTGTTTATGTCTGTTTATAGCTACGTGAGTGAAAGGTGTGTGAGCTATTTTCCTCGCATTGCCCTTTATCTGTGCATGAGGAATGATCAGAAAAGATCTACTTCAGGGCTTTATCTCAGATCAAAGCTTATAGATGATTGGCCTGTCTCGCCACTCTCCTCCACCACAGAAGAAGAGGCGTGCGCGCACGTTGGCTTAATGAAAAAGAAATATTGTACCAATGTGTATACATGTCAGAGTCTGCGTTAAACCAAATGTGTATGTTTGTGTCAAATATGAGTAGGTGTGTGTGCATGTGTGTGCGTGTGTGTGTGTGTGTGTAAGCCCCCGGGAGCGGGTGGTTATTGTATCTGACACAGCGGCTCTTTCTCGCGCCTCATATTTCTGGGCCGATCGATTCCTCTGACTCCCGACAAGACAATAATCGCACCTCCCTCTCTCACTCCATCACTACCATTATTACTGACCTCCCCAGGGAACGAACGGGGAGGAGGGAGGGAGGAAGGAAGGAAGGACAGTAGGAAGGAAGGGAGGATGCGGGGCTAATGCAATGATGAAAAAGCTAAGAAGGTAAAAGAGACCGGAGGAGCTGATGGAGGGAGGAGAAGACGGGGTGGGGTGGCTGAGATAAGGTGATGGAGGGAGCCGGGCTGATAGGGCGAAAGAAAGAACGAGAGACAAAGAAAGAGAGAGAAAACCCAAACACATCGCAGCCGTCGGGATGGGAGGACAGGAGCAGAGCAGCGCGCGGAGGCCCGAGCGGGACAATAACGGAGAGAATTAGCGGAGGAGAGATGAAGGATTCGCACTATCTTCTTCTAATAAAGGAGCGAATGAGAGACAGCAGAATGGGTGGGTGGGCGGGTGGGCGGGGGGGGTTAGACCGAGGTGAAAGAGGGAAAGACAGAGAAATATATAGGAACGTACACGCGCCGGCGCGGGGAGTGACGGCTATAGTGGTGTGGAGGTCAGCGCTCAGAAATATTATTAAATTGACAAGTGAACAATAGTTGAGTGGCAGCCTGAATCCTGCGCTGTCGCCTCCCGGAGAGGAAGGGACGGCACGCAAACACACACAAGACGCCTGTAAATCTTTACGAGTGCATGTAGAGTTGTAGACACACAGCCGAGCCTTTTGTCTGCCCGCGCGCACGCGCGCACGTGCATGTGTGTGTGTGTGTGTGTGTTCTCTGTGTGAGCCTGTCACCGCTGCATCTCTATGCTTTGAATCCAGATTACAATTACAGTAATTGGCTCTCAATTCTAGGGGTTGCTGTTTGACCTCCTCACCCCTCTCTCTCTCTCTCCGGCTCTCGCTCGCCCGTCTCCACTCGGTTTGTCTCGTCCTGTCCCTACCCCCTGTCTTCTTTTCTCATCATTATTCCTCCACCTCCTTTCTACCTGTTTCGCTTCATCCATCTTTTTTTTTTTTTTTTTTTTTTTATCTGGGTGAAAACTCCTCTCCCCCCCCTCCTCCCTCCCTCCACGCACTCGCATATACTCTTATCCTCCCCCCGGGCTGATTTACTCTCCATCACAGCACCATTTTGGGGGGGATATTTTTTTTTCCGCCTCTTTTTCTCAGTTATTAGGCGAGCCTGTTTTATACCTGTCTTATTTCTGCCGTATTCATTATGGGAGAACATCCGCTCGGCCCCCGCATTGATGCTGACCGTTTGTGTGGGGGGGGTGATAGATAAAAAAGAAGTAGGTAAGTAAAGGAGGTGATTGAGGTGCTGGGGATGGTGAGTAGGGGGAACAGAGGGGAGGTTGGGGGGGGAGGGCAGGCGGCGGGGGGGGTTCGGAAATTGGTCTGGCTAGCGGAACAGCTTTTCACCTCTCTCTCTTTTTCTCTCTCTCCCTCTCTTTCTCGCTCCCTCTCTCTATTCTGCTTTGTATTCTGCAGAGATGACAGGGGGAAAGCTTTATTGCTCCGAGTTTGTATCGATCGGGGCCCCTCTAAGGGGGGAGGCCGGGGGACGCGCGGAGCTGGCCCTTTCTCAACGACCGCGGCTACGCGCGCCCCCTCCCCCTCCATCCTTTCCACCCCCTTCTCCTCCTGCTTCTTCCGAAAACCCTTCTCCTGCTCGCTCACTCTGAAATTCAAATTCAAGGCTCTTATTCTCAAAGGTTAGGAGAGGAAGAGCATGAGAAAAGCAAGAGAGAGAGATGGAGAGATTGAATGAAAGAGAGATGAGGCGCCTGGCTTCTTCCCCTGATGGAGGCCCTGAATGGAGCTGGGATCTGATAAGTAGAGCCCACAAATACAAACAAGAGGAGAAAGAGAGAAATAATGGAGAGCAAAAAATGGATAAGGGGAATATATCAACCCCAGTAGTCCTCCCCTCGCCCTCAACTTCCTGTTTCCTGCCTTTGCCTTTCCTACTAATGAGGTGCAGTCCTGTCTGTACGCTCCCGTCAAACATAAGAATTATTGATGTTAGAAGCTGTTTACGGGTCTGCTCCGACGTTAAACCTGGGAAATGAACGCTGATTTTGAAACATCTAAGAAATTGAAATGAGAGATCGGGGTGACATGAAAAGGAGGCTAGACCTCTAAAATAAAGACAACTGACCAAACACCCAATTATACGCGGTACACACACACACGCACGCACACGCACACACACACGGGCCTGTTTATCCGTTAGAAGCATGCGCAGCGTTGCATTGATGCTGAGTAGGCGAACAGATTGTCCATCAAAGGGTTACAGGGTTCAAGTCCATGACCAGAGGGCTTGAGGAAGGTTAGGGGGTTGTAGGTTCAACTCTCCAGGGACGGAGAGGATCCCTGCTGTCTTACGTCCGACCCTCCTGCTCTCCACCAGCACCATCAACCCCCTCCTCCCCACCTCTTCTAGGACAATATAACCTCCCTCTGCCCTTTGTTTCTTCTGCCGTTGGCCCTTTTTAGGCCCTCCGTCGTCTGATCGCACACGAAGATCCACCCCGCCTCACAGCCCCCCCCCCTTGGGCTCTCCCTGTAGGTCCTGGATGTGCGCGGCGCCCGGCCCGGTTGGTAAACAAACGCGGGCAACTCGCAAATGCGCTCGCATTAATCCGTGACGCCCCCCCCCCCCAATTCAAATACCGCCGATATGCCGGAGCTATCCGCGGCTCTCCCACACGCCGCGGATCATTTCATGTTCCACCTGCATCGTGATTGAAACGCTCTTTTTATTTATTTTTTTTTTCCCTTCCTTCTCCCCTGGTCTCACCGACTCCTCTCGTGGTAAAGACCAAACAGAAACGCGGCGCTGCCTGAGCTATCAGCTCCCGCAGATGTGAGTGGATATGAGATATTTGTGTAAACACTAGATACATATACTGTATATATATTGTCATTGATATTGCCTGTGTGGTTTATGTGCGGCAGCTGATGCATTTCAGCGATAGACTATACATCAGAGACTTCTGCCGTGTGATTTATAATAGAACAACCCCACATGCAAGCATGCATGTGTTCAAACGTGCGCGCACGTGCCCTCACGCTACAGCACCCCGCAGGTCCGCGTAACCTTGCTGGTTTGCTCGAATGCGGGGATCCATTATTAATCGCGCAGGACTTTTCCGAGCACCGCCGCATCTGAATGTATTCCTACTTGATGATTTCTTTGTTTTTCCCTAATTCGGGTTCTTCTCGATGGTTCTCTTTTCGCTTTTTTTTCCGTCTGATCTCTGGTTCGCACGAGATTATTTATTTATCGGGCTGCTCATCGCCCGGTGGCGGAGATCCCGATGTGTGCGAGCCTGGGCTGACGTGAGGCAGGGTCGGAGGGCCAGATGTCGAGAGCGCGTTGTCGCGATCACAGGCCGCAATCAGGAACCCACCGAAAACCGCCGGACCCCACTGATTAACCAAAAAGCCCGCCCAAGAGGAGAGGTCGAATGGCGACTAAACCACAACACGACCGCCGCTGTGTGTTTACATCTGTAGGGCGGGCGGGCCGGGCCCTGACTCTCACGGTAATCGATGAACGAGGGAGGAAAGGGAGGTAGCGGGTGAGGGAGGGATGTGTGCGAGGGAGGGCGGGCGAGAGGGGTGGGGGGGAAATCGGTAAAGAAAACAGGTTATCTCCCGTCATTAGGGGGAGGGGGAATCCCCGTCCGGAGGGGGGTAAAGGCGGGGTGGGTGAGAAGGGGTGAGAGAAGACTGAAGTTCATTGATAAAACGGGAAGGAGGGAGAGAGAGAGAGAGAGAAGGAGAGACTATGTTTGGCATCAAGAGAGAGCAGACAATTATCTGTATTGATTAGAGCGGCCCAGTACTGTGAAGACTGAGAAAACTATGACTGGATCAATACAGAGAGACGGAGGGGGTGAGAGAGGGGTGAGTTAGAGGATAGTCAGGCCAATAGAGAAACCAAACTATAGAGACAAATGATGTAAAGATGCAGTGGCAAACATTATCATAATTTGTTGCATAGTTGATGGCGCAAAGTCAAAGATGTAAGGTGTTATAAATGGTTGGAGCGGAGTGAGGAGGGGAGGGGGGCAGAGGGGGGGGGGGGGAGTAGGAGGAGATCCATTATGTTGTTGATGTCATTACTCTTTATCACTGATTTGTCAGCACAACCACTGAGTGCATTCAGCATGGCCCTTCCATCATTACAGCGTGCGTACGCCGAGAGGGAGAGGTGAAATGACCGGCAACCACCAGAGCTCCGACAGATCCGCACCCCCGACGGCCCCCCCCCGCCCTTAAACACACTCACACAGCATCTGATACGTCAGCTGGCCCACGTCACGCCCCACAACCGCGAATGTGGCCGGAGGAGAGGTTTGATAACGGGGCGTAGGTGTTGTTAAATGAGTCGATTTCCCAAATCTAAAATGGTGGAAACAGAGGAGGGCAAAAGGAAAGGTCGAGAAATCTCTCTCTCTCTCACACACACACACACACACACAAACACAGATTAATCTCTAATCAAACCTGCTGAGTGTGTGTGCGCAAGTACCCACTCATCACACTTCCAGTTGGAACTTACATTTCAGTGAATCCTTGAGCCCATTACCAAGGCAACCCCCCACGCCCGACACACACACACACACACACACACACACACACACACACACACACACCCAGGACCTCATCTGTCATCCCTTAGTTTTTTTGAACATTACAAAATGATAGAATCCCTCCTTCCAGTCTCCTGATTTCGTCTGACACTAAAGGGGAAAGCATTGTCAGAAAAGGTTTATACAAAAGCAAACAAATAGATGAAAAACCATAAACTCTGAATGGGGATGCGGGGCTGGATATTGAGGAAACCTTTGGTAAGGGCAGAAAATGTCAGGTTTGACAAATGACCTTTTAAGCATGGAGCAAATGTAGAGAGTCGTGTACTCTGTGGACAGAAGGCAGCTCAGCTGTCTCTATCCTAACAGCCAGTGAAGAGATAGGCATCGCTGTTCCATGCTGTTAAAATAAAACACTTGTTATCGGAGCTTTAAATCCAATCCTGGGTCAAACCAAATTCATTCCTAAATCAAAAGTGAATTTTGTTTCAGCCGCAAGAAAGTCAGTGGAGAAGACGCGGGGAGAGGATTTGAATTATTGGTCCAGGGTTATGTATGACATCACTGGGAGAAAGAGAGAGAGAGAAGAGAGGGAGGGAGAGAGGGAGGAGAGAGAGAGAGGAGGAGGAGAGAGGGAGGAGAGAGAGGGTGGGAGAGAAGAGAGGTAGGGTGAGAGAGAGAGGAGAGAGGGAGGGAGAAAGAGGAAAGAGAGAAGAGAGGGAGGGAGAGAGAGAGGAGAGAAGAGAGGGAGGGAGAGAGGGAGGAGAGAGAGAGAGGAGGAGGAGAGAGAGGGTGGGAGAGAAGAGAGGTAGGGTGAGAGAGAGGAGAGAGGGAGGGAGAGAGAGGAAAGAGAGGAGAGAGGGAGGGAGAGAGAGAGGAGAGAGGGAGGGAGGTGAGAGAGAGAGGAGAGAGGGAGGGAGAGAGAGGAGAGAGGGAGGGAGAGAGGAGAGAGAAGAGAGGGAGGGAGAGAGAGAGGAGAGAGAGGGAGGGAAAGATAGAGAGAAGAGAGGGAGGGAGAGAGATAGGGAGAGAGAGTAGAGAGAGGAGGAGAGAGGGAGGGAGAGAGGAAAAGGGAGAGAAAGGAGAGAGGGACTGGGAGAGAGGGGAAGAGAGAGGGGAAGAGAGAGGGAGAGAGAGAGGGAGAGAGAGAGAGGGAGAGAGAGAGAGGGAGAGAGAGAGAAAGAGAGAGAGAGGGAGGGAGAGAAAGCATTGCCTCGCTGGTTTAAAGAGAATATGAAAGCCGCGCTAAGTACAGGAAATAAATAAATAATGATCTTTCCACAAGAAACTAGTGTTTACCTCCTTTTCAGTGAGGGTTTGTGAAAGGTGAAACTACGAGGAGCGCCACTAAAGCCTACGCTTGTCCTCCCGACCTCTCGCGTACCGCGACCTCTCACCCGCGAGTCAGTCGCAGGACGGCGGTTTAGAGGCCGGCCGACGGTGAGGAAGAGAGGCCGGGACGGCCCCGGGGGCCCGGGGGGGCCCGGGGGGGCCTCAGGGTTTCAGACGCGCTGATGGGGCAGGAAAAAAAAAAACCCCTCCGCGTTGACGGACAAAGAGAAGCCGACGTGGTGAAATGCGGCCCGTTAATGCTCGGAGGTCGTTTCCGCCGCAGAGCCAGGAGCCCAGTAAATGGATCGAGGGATTGAAGTCGGCGCGCGCCGCCACTTCAGCCGTCTGAGGCGTCGGACTAACGAAGTCGGAGCCCGTAGGAAAGAACCGCTCCGACCTTGGCAAACTCTCCACATCCCCACAGACAACACACACACACACACACACGCGTGCGCGCGCAGCAGCTGAATGGATGCACTTTACCTACCACCCCCACCACCGCCGTCTCTTTAGCAACAACAATGAGTCATTTGCGGGCTCGGGGGTGTGTGTGTGTGTGTGTGTGTGTGTGTGTGTGGGGGGTTCGTAAACCTGACCGACGTGGACTCCCCCCATTAGCATGAGCGGAGGCCGGACGACGGAGACGCAAACGCGCCCTGCGCGCGGCCCATTCGCCGCATCAAAGCCCCCCGCCGTTCGGTATGCAACACAGATCGGGGAATATATGCATGCATGTGATCAATATCTATCGCTGAATAAAACATGCCGCTGGCTTTTTTGACGGGCCGATTTGAAATGGAGATGCTATTTCGAATACAAAAGGCTTCGGTGAGATCAGCCCTGAACTCTCCACATAGCAGCAGTTCGCGTTTAGACACTCTCACCTGCGCTCTCCATAATGCATGAGCTGTCTGAATATATATCACACCCCGCATAACTCACGCGCGCGCCCCCTCCAGCGCGCGCGCTTCACGTCGGAGCGCGCGCGCGGGGCGAACCCCCCTCGAAGACGTCACGGCGCTAAATCAATCCCCCGACACGTAAAAGCAGGTGAGAGCCCAATAAAGGAGGGAATGAGGAGGGAGGGGCGGGGAGCTTATCTTTTATTCCGTCATTTGGACGATTCTTTTTTGCAAAAAAAAAAAGAAAAACAAAAAAGGAGAGAAAAGAGAGGGAATCGCAACCCGCCGGATGCCGCAAACGGCGAGCAGAAGCTGAAAGGAGACGGAGATTTACAAAGAGCAGTGTTTTTCTGCTTTGATCAAGCGGTGTGAGGCACACAGGCCGTGGCTAATCAAAACACTGGAAAGCCATCATGAACTTGTGGGCTTTCAGCAGCAGGAAACGGGGTCAGGGCTGCAGAACAACTCAGTGTGAACCGCTCTGTGTGCGCGTTAATGCGCGCAACACCTTGGGTTTTTTTTTTTTTTTTTTTTTTTTTTTTTTTTGTGTGTGTGTGTACGTTTCTGCTCTTTGTGAGGGACCGTGTCAGTTCTTTTTGTAGGCTGCCAATTAACTAACGGCACACACAGAGACGCGCACGCACGCATGCGCGCGCGCGCACAAAACACACGCGCGTGTTTTTGAAAGGTAGAGTCAGCTAAAGCAAGGAATGGAAAGTTAAAGAAGTAAAGACATTTGATCGTTTGCTATTACAGCACAGAACATTACAGCATGGCAGATGATGATTTATATTATATTACCTTCTTACAATGGCCAATAGTAAATATGCATTTACAGGGTAGTATATCTGTTTTAGAAGACAACTGAATTTACTTAGTGCTTCTATCTCTCTCTGCCTCTCTGCCCCTACTGGTCTTTAACCTTGGCCTCTGGTGCTTCTCCCAATTGCAATAAAGTCACCCCTCCTCCTCCTCTCTGCCTCTCCCCCTCCCTCGGCCCTTTCTTACTGCTCCTTTTCCTCCTCCTTTCTGTCTCCCTCTCTCTCTCTCTCTGTCCCCCGGCACCACTGTTGTCCACTGTTCCACTCATTCATAGTAAACACTATTGATTTTCAGGAGGGAAAATAAAAAAAGCCATGAATTTTAATAACCCTATCTGTCCCCTTCTCCATCTCTTCCTACCCCCCCCCCACCACCCCACTGCCTCTCCCTCCACCCCCTCTTTCCTGAGGGGAGGATAAGGAGATGGGGATCATGTGTGTGTGTGTGTGTGAGAGAGAGAGAGAGAGAGAGAGAGAGAGAGGTGGCAGAATATGGGGGGGGGGTTGCATTTCTCATTTCCCAGCTGTGCCTCTCTCACACAACTGCTCCTTCCTTCTCAACCCAGGCACCTCTTCTCCGCCTCATCCCATCCCATCCTCTCTTCTTCCGTCTCCCTCCCTCAGTCCTCTGACACCCTCCCTCTCGCTCTGGCTTTGACTCTGGGGAGTGGAAGCGAAAAAAAAAAAAAAAAAAAAACCCGAAAAGGATGGGGCTGCCCCCCCCTCCCCCTTTTGTGTGGACATCTAAACAATCGCAACACGCAGCCGAGGCCGCGTACGTGCAAGAAAAACACGTAAACACACCGATTTTCAGGCACAAACACACACACACACACACACACACACACACACACGACAGGTGACTATTCCCTACATTCCAAGAGGATCCAAGTAAAGTATTTAATCTTCCTCCCATCTCATCCCTCTTCCTCTCCCGTCTTTGCTGCTGCTCCTCTCTGGCTGCATCCTTCTGCCCCAGAACACCCGTCCACCCCCATCCCCCCCCAACAGTCTCCCTTGTCCAGGACGCTCGCTCGCCGCCACTCCGCGTATTGATTTTGCTATAAGCGGCGTCCCCGTCCGCGACAGGTTAGCGCGGGCAGACAAAGGCAGACTTCATCAAGCGGCGTTAAACACAGGAGCCCGCGTCCTCAATAATCACTCCGCCACACAAAAGATGAGAGAGGGAGAGAGAAGTGGGGGGTGGTATTGACAAATAGCAAAAGCAAAGAACTGGGGGGGGGTTGGAGTACTTTCTGTGTTGTCTTTTGTTTGTCGGATGTGCGGGCAAATATTCGGTTTCCCCGAAGCGAGGGATAACGCGTGCCGAGACCTTTCACCGCCGGGGAGCAAATTTTATGTAAAATATTTCATGTTTCGCTGCAATGATGCCCCCCCGAACCCCATCAGACACACACGTACACACACACACTCCCCCACCCCCAACCTCATTAGAACAGTGAGTGTGTGAAAAGTGCTGATCTCTTATAAACAGTATAGATGTATATATATGTGTGTGTGTGTGTGTGTGTGTGTGTGTGTGTGTGTGCGTGCGTGCCTGGGCAGTTTTCATCCCCACTTAATCTCCGGCTCCTAATTCAAAGTGCACGTTGTGCACGCCGTGCACGCGGAGCCGCCTAATAGGATGTGACTGCAGCGCTAGCGAGCTAGCAGCTAATGAGAGGGCCGCCGCAGCCGGAGAATCAAAGCGCTTCATCAGCACTCCTAATTACTGCAAACTTCATTAGAGCCCGCGTCTGCCCTCTCCGCCCGGCAAGTACGTCCAAATAGAAGGGGGGGTGGGGGGGTCGTTCCAGGAGGGGACGGAGGACAGTTGGTGACAGTTTCCGTCTTATTAGTCGTGGTGGCTCTGAAATAAGGCCGAGGTCTAACGGCGCCATTGTTGCAGGTCCAAAGCAGCAGGTGTGTAGCCAGCAGGTTTCCATGTAGCGCTGCCTGTTTTGCCCACCCCCCCCCCCCTCCCTCCCCGCTCACCAACCCACCCCAGCTCTGATCAAAGCGTTTCCTTTCAAGCCCGCCCACCGCCGCCGCCGCCTTCTGCTCTTCCTCCGCTCCCCTTCCACCGCCGTCCTTCCCCTCCCATCGTAATTTGACTGATGATTACACCTGTCACTCAAGGCAGCATGTGGCCAATTAGGAGAAAGGCCGACCGGAGGGGGGGGGGGGTTAGGAGGGGTGATGTGGCGGGAGGGAGGGAGGGAGGTGGTGGGGTGGGGGCGGCGTTTGAGGAAATTTGGGCAACAACTTCTCAGCGCTCGGCTCTCTCGAAGCGGCTCCTCGGCTTTCAGCTGCGGGAGAAACAAATATATTCGTTTTTGTTCAATTTTCCCTGAGGAGACTAAAGAGGCGTCCGTGAGCGACTCTTTCTTCTCCTCTCTCCAGTGCTCCGGCCTTGTCTCGCGCTCTCCCGGCCACTTCAGTGTCTCTCCATGTTCTGGGGTAATCACAGACTAATTTAAAGTCACTTTTGTACACTACCTCTGACTGGTGGTTAAGAGAGCGACCGCAGACTAGGCTTTTATGGGTCTTAATGTGTCCTGCAGACACTTTGGCAACCAGGCCGCTGCAGCTAAGATGGAGAGAGGGAGGAAGAGAGAGAGAAAGAGAGAGAGAGAGAGAGAGAGGATGAGACATGTGTGAAGCCTGGAGCCATGGCGACTTAACCAGGCTGAAAAAAGGGGGAACGAAAGAGGATGAAAGAGGAGGGAGGGAGAGGGACGTGCATGACAAAATGGACAGAACACGCTAGTGTCAAAAGAAAGGGGAGAGAGAGGTCACTTAGTCACTCCTTCGACCCCCCCCTCCGTTGCCCCAGCACCTCCTCCCTTGTCCCCTTTACAAGCAGACAAAGGGGCAGAGGGGGTACAGCCCTCGCGCAGCCGAGGGAGGGGCCGCGCCTCCCCTGGCTCCTCCGCGGAGGTTTTCGTGGAGGGCCCGGGGGCCGCGTCCGCTTTTAAAAACCGAAGCCTCGGCGGATCGGCGGTCCAATAAACGCGCCGCTTCGACCGACCAGACATGTAAAACGTCCGGCAGCAGACGCGGGGAGGATCATTTACAAGGAGGGAGATATGCAACCCCCCCCCCACGTCCACGGATCTGGTTTGCCCCTCAGCGCGATGAGCGTCGTCCCGCGTTTCCCACGTGCGTCAGCGGTGCAGATAAAAACAGCCGGTGTTGTCTTTTACATAATCAGGTGCATCAGCTTCTCTGGGCAGGATACATTTGGAGGGATTACCGTGCTTTGTGGGCTCTTTGCACGTTTTAGAAGCAAGCAGACAGAGCCCCGGGTAACAGAGGTAAATGAGAAGGCACCCCCAACTGGGAATATTTTTTTTAATACCGACTGTTTGCATTTGATCGTCCAGCTCCCATCAAACTGCTCCTTTCTACTTTTAAGAATCTTTGCCCATATTCCTTAAATGCATGATTGCCTAATATACATATCTAAAAGCTGATTTTTTTTTGCAGTGTCATGGTAATAACCAGCAGGCTGGGTCTTACATTATTTATCCTACGATCTGGGTCTGTAACCCCCCAAAGACGCCATCTAGACCTGTTATTGTAAAGCCTTTGGTCCCGAACACGCATCACCAAAACCCAAATAGTTAATAGAGAAAATCTGAAAAAGCCTTTAAAAGATATTCATTTTTATTTCAGATGTTTTCTTGCTTTGTAGACTTGGTTTTAAACGCAGTGAGAAAAATAGTGAGACTATGCGGCTACAGCAAACGGCAACAGAGAGAGAGAGAGAGAGAGAAAAAGAGAGAGAGATTGCATGCAGGAGTGAGGAGGAGAATAGGTGGTGGAGTACAACAGATTAATTTCAGAACAGAGCACTCCTGCCAAGAAATGGATGGAGAGCAGGAAGGATACAGGGGATAAAAAAAGAGAAAAATACCTCCAAGAGAAAGAGAGAAAGGAGATTAAACATGCATTCAACTCCCACAAAGGGCTGCAGCACTGCTTTTGGAAAGTCTCCCGTGTGCACACGTGTGTGTGTGTGTGTGTGTGTGTGTATGTTTGTGTGTGTTTCTGTCTGCGTGTGTGTGTCTCTGCCTGTGTGTGTGTGTGTGCGCGTAAGTGGGACATTGCTTACAGCAGACATGTTCGCTGCCTCCACCTTACAACCCAATCTGTGAGCACTCTCATCCAGCCTCACTCTGAAGGACAGCAGCGGAACCCCAAAGGTTAATAGGACCCCTTCATTACCATAAATCTTATCAGCTAAATGAAATGGAGAGAAGGACCCCCCTGATTTAGTCGTCCGCTCCTCTGGTCTAAGGGGAGCCACCCAATCAAACGGCTGGATTTTATTGGTCTTTTTTATTATCTAAATGTACTGGCACATGAGCGGGGTGGCAGGGGTGACAGCCTGCGGCAATCAACAACACGTATAAAGACAGCGCCGGGATAAAACATATTGTTGGTCCCTTTTACGACGCCGCCGTTATCTTTTTTGTCATAAAGAAACACAATGCGGAGCCCGCGCGTTGTTGTCCGGACGCGCCGAGACGAGATCCGGTTTTCGAAAGAGAAAAAAAGAAAAGAAAAAAAGAAATCAACTAATCAACTGTTCAATGTGGTCAGCGGGGGGTGTAAAGGCTTGTTTTGACTGCCTATAGCGCCAGCCGCGTGATTGGTAGCATGGGGCGAATGCTCATCACAGCCCGGCCATCGCTGACCGAGCCCCATACACATACACACACTGCACTCACACACACACATGCTCAGTGAATGACAGGATGCCCCCCCCCCTCCCCCCCCTGCGTAGAGGTCAAGTATGCTCGAGTCCCCAGTATGGGCATCATCTGTATGTTAGAGAGAGAGAGAGACACAGAACCAGAGTGAGAGAGAGGCAAATCAATACCCTGAATGGAGTCAGGTGGTTTGTATGTGTTTATTCCTGCTGATGTGTTGATTAACTGCCCCCTCCCCACACACACACACACACACACACACACACACACACACACCCGGATACTTCCATCTATTCCTCTCTGTGTGTGTTCTCCGGGTGATAGGTCTGATTAAGTACCTCGCTCGCTCAGGCTCTGATTAGAACTAATGCTGGGCTGTATTTCATTGGACGCAGCAGCCAAGTGCACAAAATGATTCCTCTGAGTGCGGCTCCGCGCGCGCGCACGCGCCACTTCAATGTATATATTTAACACATCCAGCAATAATGGATGCTAATGTAAACGCTGCTCGTCGAGCTCTTTAGATGCATACGTCTTTGTGATTTCCCCGCCGCGTCCCGTTAGGTATTCTCCAAGTGTCCTTGCTGCGAGAAGCATATGTGTTCTAATCACTGTTTGGGGACAGAGCAATGGTTATTAATACACTAATGGAGATGTACTGTTTATACAGTATGTATGTGTCCTGTTCCCTTGGAGAAACCCAATACCACTCAGAGCTGCTAATG
Organism: Lagocephalus sceleratus; assembly: GCA_911728415.1. NCBI lineage: Eukaryota > Metazoa > Chordata > Actinopteri > Tetraodontiformes > Tetraodontidae > Lagocephalus > Lagocephalus sceleratus. The sequence goes on from CAJVRN010000126.1 coordinate 1,218,973, forward strand.
AGCTGTGGGACATCATCAGCATTAATACTACATTAGTCTCAGACCCCACACAAACACACACAGACACACACACACACATTACACATGCGCGAGGGCGCAATGTGGCGTCGACACACCTGAGAATCCGTCAAAAAGGTAAACTGTTAATCGGATTAAATGCACAGAACAGCCCTTTTCACTGCGCGCGGCGGGTTTATTTAAGGCTAATCTCAATCCGTGACATCGGTTTAATTCCCAAATGCATTTTGAACAGAATTATCACTTTGAGAAGACGATTACAAGCGCCGGGTCGCACGTACTCAGACGTGATTGAATGTCGTCATAAACAGCCCCTTCTCTTCCTGCCAGATGATTTTCTTCTTTTTAAAAAAAAAAAAAAAAAAAAAACTTTCCTGAAGCTGGATTTCAAATGCTCTTGTTCTCATTACATAAAAGCATCCGTTAAACATAGAATGTCACTACCGCCGCTGCTCCGCTGGGCCTCGTTCATATTGTGTCGGGGGGGGGTAATATACGTAAATAGCCAAACCCATTAGTTCCAGAAGCATTCTGCCATCAGCCTGCGTGCATTCAAACCCCGTGGCTGGCTCATATACTGCAATCTAATTCTGCTACCACGGGGAGAGCAGAGGAGAGAGAACTGTATTGTGACAGAGAGCAGGAGGGAGCGAGGGAGAAAGTAAAAAGAAGAGGAGAGGGCTACAGAGAAGGAGAGAGGCAGCTTAATGCAATAAAGCATGTAGTATTGACATCTTTCTCGTGTCTATTGATTCCCCATTATGTTGCTAACAAACCCAGGTTGACATTTTGTCATTTGCAATCATGTTAACACTGCGACTTGCACGCTCCCCTCCACAAACCGATCTATACGCACTAGTTCGCACGCGCTCTCGTCTTTGCGCGCGCACCCTTGCCCTCGACGTCTGCAGAGGGGTAAGCACATGAATGGGCTCAAGTCATGCATCCCTAAAGACAGGTGTGAGAGACATGCAGAGCATGCGGCAGCGGAGCACTTCAGGTCCTGAGTTTCCTTTTTTTTTTTTTTTTTTTCTCTTAAACGGTAAGATGTGATGGTTTTATATTCCGAGACAGAGCTGAGCTGAACAAGCGCGAGCTCCTCGGCGCAGGGATGGCGGTTAATGGCGCGTGGCCGAAGGTAGCTGTGATGAACTGAATCTAGGTATTGATGCGTCCACGAGAGAGGAAGGACAAGAGGAAGGAAGAACAAGAAAAAAGACAAAAAAGAAAGAAAGAAATAAACAACGGCCTCCAGTTTCCCTAATGTCCCATCATGCCGTATCATATCATAACATCAAATCCCGGACAGCGCGGGGGGAAACCTGCACTCTCTTCTATGTCCCATTAAACTTTCATACACCAGTTAATGCTGATGGCTTCACCAACCACTCTGCTGCACAAACGCGCAGTTCACATCAGAGCGGCCACGACCTCCACCTTCACAGACGCAATCATATTAAAAATAGAACAAAAGCCCGAATCCGTTCGAGCGGCATCCAGGTGGAAAAACATTCTAACATGCTCGTTTTATTCTATATGATGCTCCGTCTGTTTCATGACACGGTGCCAGTGTGAGCGTGTGCGTGCGCGTGTGCGCGTGTGTGTGTATAGGAGAGTCAAAGTGAGAGAGCCCCCACAGGGGTTGTGCATGAGTGCTCGAGGCCTGTTGTAACATGAAAGAGAATGAAAACACAAGGGGCAGTGAGGGGTCAGATTGGGCTGAGTCAAACTGCTGTGACCTCCGACCCCTCGCGGAGCTTTGACTCAAAGGAGTCAAGGAGCACCTAACAGTTAAAGAGGAAAGTTAACCGGGAGCTTGACTCACGAGTTCTAGATGTTTCCCGTTAACCTGTATGTGTGCGCGTGGGTGGGTGTGTTCTTGTGTTTGCAAATTGAGGACACTTTGGCTGCTCCTCACACCTTCAGAGGACCGTTTGTGGGTGAAGACCTGGTTTTCAGTTTGGGGTTAGGGTTAGGAGGTCAGTTGGGAGGGTCAGGGCTGGGAAACGCGTTCTGTCTACCGAGTGGTCACAAAGATAACAGCAGGAGGATGTGTGCGCGCGTGTGTGTGTGCGTAGGGTAGTTACACGCAGACTGCAGGCGAGACGCTGGAGCCGTCTCCGTGGCGTGCGTACGGACCCCTTCAGAGCCCCGAGCCCTCTCGGAGCGAAGAGGACAGCACCTATGTTCTATTATCCAACGGGATGAAATCAGCACGCCGCTGTAAATCACCGCTATCCCTCCATCTGAGGGATCGGGCAGCCTGTGTACACACCCCATTAGTTAGCCCGCTTATTCAGATGCCGTCCGGGGCCTGGGACACTGCAACATAATGGCTCATCTGTGGTTTTCTCTCACCTCTCCGGCTCAAACTGGGTTTTCCTCTCCCTCCTCGTTTTTCAATCTGTCATCTACTCTCACTTTCACCCACTTCTCTCCCTCTCTCATTCTCTCTCCGTGCCCCCCGCCTCCCACATTTTTTATCTCATTCTGACATTCTCCATTTTTCAAGGCGCGAGGCGCGAAAACTCCCCGTTCCTCTCTCCTCCGCCACATCCCCGCTCCATCTCCACTTTTCTATGAGTATATCTCCCGAGATGCGGTGGCTAACAGGTCCCTCTCGGCCCCTGGGTTCCTCTCGCTCCTCTAAATCACCTGTCCCTTCGCTGCCACATGATGCGTGCCGCCGACTGCACGCGTGGAGCAAGGGTGAGGGCTCGGCATCTTTGGAATCAAATGGACTTGAACTGATGCGGAAACGAGAGGGGAGAGCTGCGCACAAGGCGGCGTCCGTAGGGGGGGGGGGGCGTCTGGCCCTTTAAGAACCCAGGTGCATACCAACCGAATTTACACACTTAATGTGCAGTTTGGTGCAGTTTATTTCGTTGCACAATGATCAAACGAAATAAAAACGCTTTCTCGCTCGTCCCTCTTTAATCCACTGTCCTTGAGGGCGCGCACAGAGGACAGAAAACGCATTAGAGCCAGCGCATCCGTCACAGATGTACCCTTCGGTGAGGGGAGAGGGGGTTTTAGCAGCTGTTGCATGTAAGAGAAACAGTCGGAGCTGTACCGAGGTAGAACTCTCTCAGTGACACACTAAAGCCAGCCTGGCTGCTCCCACCATGCGTCCCTTTATTCCGCTTCAGCGCAGATGAAACGCAGACGGCGCCCCAGCCGGCACCCTCCCCCCACCACCACCACCACCACCTCCTCCTCCTCCTCCTCCTCCTCCTCCTCCCCGGCTCCTCGCTGCCTCCGCTCCGCTTCCCTGCTTTCAACCGCGCCAGCAAGCAACGGGACACGAGTGATGTAGTCAATGGAAGTCTATTTCCAACACACGGACGCGGACACCCCCACCACCATCACCCCCCGACTAACATCCAAATCACAGCAAAAAAAAAAAAAAAAAGCCACCACCGCGACGCGTCAGCGGTGTTCTCCAGGGCACGGAGCATGCAGCGAAGGGGGGGAAAACCAAAATAAAAACCACAGGGAAATAAAAGGAGAAAATAACGACCGTTTCTCTCTTCCCTCTTACACGTCCGTGCTCCTCCGTACACCTACACTCTCCCTATATATCCCCCTCTCTCTGCTTCCACCGGCCCAGGAATCGATCTCCACAGGATCGATAAGTTGGCATGAATATTCCCTGCCTGCCGAGAGTCTAGTCGGGGAGAGACGGAGGTTGAGGCACAGGAGCTGGCAGTGGAGGAGAGGGGAAGGATGGGGACGGAGACGGGAGAGACAAATGCGCGGAGAAACGTGCACAGCCAAGGCGGACAGGAGCCGAGACGCGAGCGGAGCTGCCCTACGGACGCGGACGCAAACGCGGAGGTTTTACGCAATTAGCTTTCGACCCGGTCGGACTTGCCAACGCTCGCCACAAAGCCAAATTCGATCCGAACGAGCCGCCGCGCGACCGTCGAGGACTCCGTCGAGCCGCCCCCCCCCCCACGACGAACACACGGAGACGGAGGAGAGCGTGTGCGCGGTGTGTAGAAGTGGGTGGATGGCGCAGAGCTCTCCCCCGCCGCCCGTGCATCGGCACCGTGCAAAGTGGGGCGGGTCTGCACGGCCAAGCCTTGAACGACATGGAGGATGTGAAGCAGAGAGGAGACACACACAAAACAAACCAAAAAAAAAAGAAAGAAAGAAAGAAAGAAAGAGAGAGAGAGAAAGAAAGATCTTACCGGAGTTGGAGCGCAGAGCCAGAGGGGACTTGAGGCGCCAGGCGTTGAGGTCAGGGGCAGTTCTCTGAAACACGAACGGCACCGGCAAGGGGACAAACATGATCTTCCTTCGGCTTCTCGTTTTGATGCAAATAATCTGACAGGAGTACTGCGATAAGCTCTGTCCTCTCCCGAAGTTTCTGTATGCTCTTCGGTCTCTCTGGTAGACAGCTTTGGCGAAGATATTTGGTACGGACAGCTCACCACATTCGCCGTTAGGTGTGTACACATGTAGTCCAGCTGCGCACTTTTTATATTTACATGTGTGGATGTCGACGGGGGTTACTTTTGGCGTGAGTGTGCATAGAACATAGGGTGGTCCCTCGAGTGCAGCTTGCGGTCCAGACGAACACACAGACGGACAGACAGGAGATCAGACCCGACTTTCTATAGGCCGCCTGAAAAGTTAGGTTACAATTACAGGCCTATCGAAGTAGTCGTGTAATAAAAGTGTGCATGTCGCTGACGCCTCTGTTCGCTTTGCACCGCCTAAGCGTCCTCTTGGAGTAAACATAGAGCTCCGGTTATCCTCTCCTCCTCCTCGCTAGTGTTTCCTATAGGTGTGAAAAGGCATGAGAACAGTCGCCAGCCTCCTCCCGGAGCATCAGCGGTCGGACTAAGCTTTGGTATTTCGCTTTGCAATTTAAAAGAGCACAATAAGTTACGGTACATAGAAACGGACGCGACTGCGCGAAAGGCCAACAGCGTAATAAAGTCTTATTTGGATATCTGTAGTAGGCTATTTGGTTTGATCTGTTGTATTTGGTGTCTAGCTGCACACGCTCCTCGTTTGCATGAAGGCTATTTGTAAGACATTCATCCGTTCGCGCACGGCGGCGGATCGCATCGCGCAAACGCGTTCGGAGCTCCGCTCAAGGTTTCCCCTCAGCGATCCTCTCCTTTTTGGTTTGTTTTTATGTCTTTTGCTTTTTCTTTCAAAGGGAAGAAAGCGAGCGGGGAAGGTTATAGCGGGGCGCGCGCGCGCACACACACACACACACGCACGCACGCACGCGCGCGCACACACACGCTCGCTCGCTCTCTCTCTCTCGCACGCACTCGCACACACACACACTCACACACGCACGCACGCACGCACACGAACACAACGCGCACGCTTGGCCCTGACGCTCCTCCTCCCTCGCACCCTGTCAAAAGGCAGTAATTAAAACGCAATCAATCGATGGACAAATAAATAAATAAATAAGTAGATAAATAAATGCCGCGAATAAATAAGAATAGTTAGAGAAAACACTGGACCACGAGCATGAGAAAGCGCGCAGAATCCGGCTACGGTCTCCGGCTTTTATCGGAACACTTGCCTATCTCCGTCCATCCGTCTGTGTGTCTTTTTTGTGTCTGTTTGTCCCCGTTATTATCTGGGAACCCCAACAGCTCATTCGACCCGGCTCCCTCCAGGATTGTAGCGATCTGCCACAAGGCTGGCCGCAACATTGAGGCGAGAGAAGACCCGCTACTACTCACACATCACCACCCCACCCCCGCACCTCCCTCCCCTCCCCTCCCCTCCCTCCCTCCCTTCCTGCCTTCCCTCCCTGCCTCCATCCGTCCCCTCCCTCGCCCCCCCCACCCCTCCACCCTCCCAATCTCCCTCGTTTTCACTACCGCTGCAAAAGGTATCCTGTATTGATTTCTGGATTTTTCCCCTCTTAATAATACGGGCTATAATGATGCCGGTGGTGATCAGTGCATCACTAAAGACCTGCTTGAGAAGTGATGAAGACCCAACACGTGAATCCATGGATACCTCTAGGTGCTTAACACTAACACCCACCAGAATGCCCAGCATGGGCACAATTAGGCTATCTCCACACGCCATGAGGTCATTTAGATACAACGATCAGAGTGACCACGCGTGAGCGATGTGCAGTGTTTTGGACTTTCAAACACAACTAACGACTGTCTGCAGTTTAGTGCGCCACGATCGCGTCGTTTGTCGCTGCACGCGAGTTATGTTTAAAGGTTTTTGTGCGCGGCGAGCGCCCGGCAGAGGACAACACATGACTGACAGGATGTGAAGAGGGGGGGGGGGTTATGGGCATCATCCGCGCAGAGGCGACCGCCTCCGTCCCTCTCCCGCCCCGCTCCCGGATCTCGTTTCCACGGTCCCGGGTAGTCGCGTTGGCCGCCACAGCATGCCTCCCAAAGCCGAGTCTACCCCTGCCCTCTCTCCCTCCCCGCCGTCGAAATGTTACACGCTGTCAATTACAGGGCAGCATCAGTCAACGCCGGGCGCTTACACACCAGATTATTGTCGATATAGATTTTTAAATAGAAAAATCTATAGCTTAAACATCGCAGTCAATACGGGCAAATCAATAGGAATGAGGCAGATCTTGCTGCTGCAGCCCGCAAACCCCCGTCCCACAGGATTGTTTCTACATGCTCACTTAATCCTGCAGCTAATCTGAGCCCCCCCCTTTTTTTTTCTTCTTCTTCTTAAATGGAAAATAAATAATTGTGCTGTCATTACCAGCGGGGTCATCAAGAGACAGCCGTAAAGGCCAGAAATGCGCCGCGCGCAGAAGTGGCATTCTTAATTATGAAAAATGTGCCATTATCAGTAGTAGACAAGCAGGTTTTATTGTCCTTCTCCCCCGCATCACGTGTGACAGATGACATCTGCAGGTCCAGCGAGAGAAAGGAGGTGATGGAAGAGCAGGAGACACAGGAGGAGAAGGGATGGAAAAAGAGAGAGAGAGAGGGAGAGAGAGGAGAGAGTCGCACGGAGAGGAGTGAGGGGAGGCTGAGAAAGGATGGTGAGGCAAATGAGAAGAGAAGGAGGTGAAGGGGGAGAGAGAGGAGCGGCGGAGGGAGGAGAAAAGAGGGAGAGGAGGGAGAAGTGACTGGTTGTCCTTCACAGACCCCCTTTCCTCCACAGAGGGAGCCATGCGCGCCCCCTTTCCCTCCTCCCTACACTCCTTCCAGACAAAAGCAATTATTTCTTGTAGAATGTAGTGTGGTTGTGCGCGTCTGTGGAGGAGAGGAATGGAGGGAGGGTGTGTGAGATTGAAGGAGGGGAAAATAAGATGGTGTTGGAGGGGTGAGGATGGGGAGGCGAGGAGGAGGGATGCTAACACCTCCAGCATCCACCCCATTCGTCCTCCACGCACTCTTCTCTGCAAAACTCCTCTTTTATTTTCCCTTTTGACTTATTTTATTCATATTCTAATCCTCAGATGGGTTCACGCGTGTGAGGACGGCACACACGTGGCAAACTTCGACAACCTCAAACTTTTTAATATTCAAACAACCCCCCCCCCCCCTCTTCGTTTAACTGGACCAAACTCACAGATGTAAACACCCAGAATACCAATGACTATTTTTTTTTTTTTTTTTTTTTGGGGGGGGGTGTCCATCTGTCTGTTGGACGAAGCACCCAAATTTGCCGGACCTTCTCGGTGCCTATAGGGCCCCTGCAGCGACTCACACTGCAGTTTTTCTCCCCCGGGACCCGGGGAGACCCACGGGCCCGAAAAAAAGAGGAGCGAGCCGGGGAAAGAGAGAGCTCGCGCAAGACAGAGAACAAGAGAGAAAGGGAGCGAAGGCTCCCCTGGGGGGGCCGCTCCAGCCAATAACCCCTGCTGGACTGCTCTCATTGCGGGTCCACGCGGCCTCTGATTGCCCACCTCCCTCCTTATCAAGCCTTCCAATCCATACAGAGATACAGAACTGGTCCCATTGTTTTCAAGGCTGTGTCTTCACTCTGCTTATTGAAAAAGGCTTTTCTGAAATTTTTTTTTATCATTCTCTGCCTTTGTTTCTCTCTTACTGCAGTATTTCTGTAAAAGATGTGATGTATTGGCAGTCAGATATGCTCGTGTCTGTTTTATATATATATGTAATGAACTGTTTAATGACTGCTTTTGTAGTTTTCATTCTTTATTATGCTTTCTTAGTAAAACATAATTTCACATTTATTGTCTGAATCTCTGAACATCTGTTTGCCCTTGGCAAATAAAAACTTTCAACAGCAATATTTTTTTAATTCTTTAAATGCAAGTCAAAGTAATAAAGGCCCCGGATTTGATTTGCTTTGATCAATAAAACAATGGGCATAAACGTGTTGTCACGTCGTTTTTGATGGTGATCTTTTTGTTGCTGCACATTAGCGCACATTACGTGTTCTGGTGCACAGCGGAGAAACCCTGTGTCACAAACAAATTTATTCATAGAAAACAATTTGTTCACTTCTCCACCGCAACATGTTTTTATGCCATATGCTTTGGGTCAGGATGTGGCATGAAATATTTATCCAATCAGAAAGAGCCAGAAGCATCCTTAGGCTATACATTAGTCATAACATTGGCCATGCATTAGTCATATTGCACTCTTGGTAATTGGCCATTATTCATTGTGAATGATTGATTTGATGCTGAAAACAGTGGTTGAATATATGGAAGAAAATTATTTTTATTGTAAATGATGCAGAAAAGTCGAACGCAACAGTAGGATAAAACTGGGGATTGACTGCTGCCTCTGTCAATTTATCTGTCAGATTGTGTGTGTGTGTGTGTGTGTGTGTGTGTGTGTGTGTGTGTGTTTGTCCGTCCGTGTGTGCGCCCGCGTGAGCCGGTGCATCCGTGGGTGTTCACATCCATGTCATGGTCATAGTTAAATGGTGATGTCATGTTGACAAACGAGCTGGTTAAATTAAATTCTCACTCATCAATAACAGCGTCGGTCAGGAATCAATAGCAGCCAGCGGTGGCGTTGCTGGCTCTGTCAGTGGCCTAACAAGGCCTTATTAGAATGGACAACACTCTCTCACTGTCACCCAATACCATCTCGGCCCAGCAGCGCGAATGACCAGCGCGCTATTCTCATATCCTCTCTGTGCACACACGCCAATAATACGCAGCAAAATGCAATATTCACATAAAGCCATGCTCTGACATGATGTATAGATTTGTCAAGATAATATGGATATGATGCATGAGCTTTTATGAAGTTTGTTTGTTTGTCTGTGTGCGTGTGCATGCGTGTGTGTGTGTGTGTGTAAGAGAGAGTAAGTGTGCATTGTTTTGTACTTGGTCAGCAGCGGTGTCTATAGATCCCGACCAGGTCCGTCCGAGATGCAATCAATCCCAGAACACGGGCGACTAGTCAAGAAGGGAAACGATGTGCACGTGCGAGGCTCGTGAAATAAAAGCCCACAGCCACACGCTTGCTGGGGAGACGCTCGCGAGGCAGAAGGAAGCGCAGGCAGACGGACGAGCCACGGCGGCACTTTTATCTCCTCTGCGCCCCTCAACTTTTCTCCCTCCTTTTCTTTTAAGGTACAAGCAGCTGATCCAGCTAAAGCCCGCGTTCTCTCTATATTCCTCGTCTTTTTTTTTTTTTATTAGTTTTTATTAACTTTGCCTCCCCCTCTCTGTCAGCACTCTCAATAATCAATGCTGATATATTGCCAATATCCAGCTAAGTCCCTCGTGCCATCTTTCACCAGGGCTCTCTTATTGGGGGAGATTGGCCCAATAATAATGATATTTATTATAGATATTTATTATCAGGGTTTGAGGCTGTGCTACTGAAGACTAGGTTGCCTGCAAACTCAGCTAGCAGATACATGAATGCACACACACACACACACACACACACACACACACACACACACAAAAAGAACACACATATACACAAACTCTCTCCGGGGCTCTTTAATTTACACCAGTAATATCAGGCGATTATTCCCCATACAGATAGTGTAGGGTTATCAGCAGTGTTAGTGCACAGTAGCCATAATCGCCTGTGTATTCACTCAACATTATAGAGCCCACAGCACCCGTGTGTGTGTGTGTGTGTGTGTGTGTGTCTGTATGTGTGTGTGTCTGTGTGTGTGTGTGGGTGTCTGTGTGTGTGTGTGTCTGTGTGTGGAGTGTGATGTTCACCTATGGCGGCCTGGCGGTGCTGAGCAGTGTTTAGAAGCCAAGGAAGGGTTGATGGGAGGGGTCAAGATTCAAACAGCGCTTGGTCAGGGGAGGGGATGTGGGAGAGAGAGAGAGAGGGGACTGGACAATCTGGCCTCTCACCCCCTCCAAGCCCCCCCCCCCCCCACCACCATCACCACCACACACACACCTTCCCCCATGCAGCCTCCAACCCCCCCAGGCCTCATCTACACCTCCTCCATCTCCCTCCATCCCTCCAGTAGCCAAGGCCCCAGACGGTAATCCACCCCAGTGCTCCTCATCCTTTCATGTATTGATTTCCTCTCCTGCGCCACGGTTACATGTCGCACCCACGTCATTGGGTCCTGGCTGATTCTGCGACCAACCCCCCCCCCCCCCCCCACTCCCTGCCTCACCCGTCCGCCCCACCCCGCAACGCTGCCTTCAACAACAACAACAACAACTTAAATGGGGTGGTTGTGGGGGTGGTGGTGGGGTATGGAGGGGAAGAAAAAAGAGTGGGAGGGGTCTTGGACGGGAGGAAAAGGAGGGTAGATAAAGCACTGCAGTATTTCAGCAAGGCAACCAGCATTTTACAGGAGTAGAAACAAACAGGAGCGGACGGAGAGAGAAATGGCACGGGAAAAAAAAATCTGCCCTGGGGAGGTGGTGGCGGTGGTGGGGGGTACAGAGGATATTGTGAAAATTATCAGAGTGCGACACACGCCGCAAGTCCATGGCGAGACATTTACAGAGAATTTGTCTTTGACAGAGAAATTCATCACAGGGCACAACTTTTTCTTTCATTTTGTTGTAATTCGAAAGACATATGTGGGTGAATAAAAGTAACCAGGGGTCAATTTTTACGAGAAGAGAAAATCTGAGATTCAGTATCAGAGGTGTGACACCTTTGTTCAGGGGTTTAATTCATTTTGGGAAATTTCCTAGATCAGCTCGGATTTAAAATATGTACTGATTGATCCCAAAAAAGTTTATGAAATTCAAAGCTTTTGATAAAAACTGGTGACATGAACTTTGATGCAAACAAGTATTTACAAACGTCTGCCTGATTAAAATGCACTCCGGAGCGCCTTCTCCTTGACATCCCAGAGTGAATGGATGAAGTATGTACGATGCTGCGGGTTCAGAGTACGACAGGCCAAGGTTATGTTTTGAGTGTATATTGGATGAGGTGTGTGTGTCTCCGTGTACATGTGAAAGGTGTCTGTCAGGCCGAGGCCACTGTGGTGTGTGTTTGGTGATATATGTTTGCATCTCTTAGGCATGCGCTTATCTATATGACCTGGGACAGTGTGTGCATATATGTGTGTGTGTGTGTGGTGGCGTGTGTGTGTGTGTGTGTGTGTGTGCTGAGTCATGAGATTTTACTGATCGTCTAAAACAAGAATCAGTCAGTGACAATCAACATCATTCAACATCATCAGCAACTTGTCGCAGAAGGCTATCTGCCTTTGGAAGTAAGGGTTAGGGGTTAGGTGAGGGGTATATATCCTCGACTGTGGGGTTAGGGTTGCAGTTAGGGGTTAGTATGAGGGTATGGTTAGAATTAGGGTTAGGGTTATGTTTGGGGTTAGAGTTGGGTTAGGCCTGCGGTTATGGTTAGGGCTGTATTAGGATTAGGTTAGGATTTGGGCTAGGAGTGAGATAGTATTAGGTTTGGCTTAGGGCTATGGTTAGCATTGGGTAAAGTTGGGGTAGGGTTAGGTATAGTGTAGGATTAATGTTGGGTTATGGTTTGAGTTCAAGTAATGTAAGAGCTAGGGTTAGGGTTGGGTTAAAGTTGGGTTATGGTTTGGGTTAGACTTGTGTTAGGGTTACAGAAGGGTAAAGGCTAGGGTTAGAGTTAGATTAGGGTTGGGGTTAGTGTAGCCTTTAGGGTTTGGATTAGGCTTTTTCTAGAAGGCTATGGGAGAGACAGGATTAGGTAAAGTGGAGTCAAAAGAACCCCTGACATTTTGCAACCTTGTTACTTCATCAGAGGTTTAGGTGAAAGGCAAAACAAGACAGCCTGGATGTGTTTATACCTTTATGAGGGGGAGAGGGTGAATAGCCTACATTTGAAATCAGTATGTCCAATCAGTTTGGTTGGTTCTGTAGTGGTGAATGTCTATTGGATAATTCATATTTGAAGGTAGGATAAACAGGGGTATTCTGGGTAATGTGGTGGGGATTGGTAGGGGTGGCAACATTGTCTGTTGCATATCTGTCCCAGTGGCAAGATGGCAGAGGTGACCATCATCCGAGCGTGGGAGAAGGGTTCGAGTGGAAAGTGGAAAGTCGCCAGGGTCCTGTTGGGCTTGTAGGGTCGAGGGTTGCTCCTTGTCTCCCACTGTCATCAGGTGGATGGAGAGTTAGGATTAGGGAAGCTTGTTGAGTTCTCTGGGTGTGATAGTCTCTCAATCCAGATCCTCTCAGCTCTCTTCCTCTACCCTGTTGTCCAGAGGTCTGATATGATGAGGTGGTCTGGAGAATGGTGCTTAAAGTGGGTGGTGAGTGGTGTAGTGAGTTGCTGTTTCCTGATGTACTGTTGGGTTAGGATTGTGGTAGGTTAAATGTTATGGGGTTTGGGGTTGGGTTAGATTTGGGATAGGGTTACAGTAGAGTTAGGGGTAGGGTTAGGGTTGGGGTTAAAGTTTGACTTGGGTTAGGTTAGGATTAGTGTCTGGTTAAAGCTAGGGTTAGGGTTACAGTAGGGTTGGGCTAGGGTTAGGGTTATTGTTGGGGTAAAGTTAGGGTTAGGGCTAGGGTTAAGTTTAGAGTAGTGTGCGGGTTAGGGTTAAGTTTAGGATTCATCTTAGCTTTAAGGTTGGGTTTCGAGAAAGGTAAGGGTTAGGGCTAGGTAACAAGGGTTAAAGCTAGGGTTAGGGTTACAGTAGGGTTGGGCTAGGGTTAGGGTTATTGTTGGGGTAGAGTTAGAAGTGTTAAAGTGTTAAAGTAGGGTTAAAGCTAGGGTCAGGGTTACAGTCAGGGTTAGAGCAGGTTTAGGGATAGGATTAAGCTTAGTGTTAAGGTTGGGGTTCAAGAAGGGTTAGGGCTAGATAACTATGGTTAAAGCTAGGGTTACAGTAGGGTTAAAGGTAGGGTGAGGGTTGGAGTAGGGTTAGGCCTAGGATATAGGTGGGGGTGGGTTAGGGTTAGGTTAGGGTTAGGTTTCAGAGATGTGTTCAAGTAGGGTTAATGCTAAAGTTAGGGTTACAGTAAGGTTAGGGTTAGGATTACAGTATGATTAAGGCTAGGGTTAGGGTTATTGTTAGGGTAAAGTTGGGGTTAGGGCTAGGGTTAAGTTTAGAGTAGTGTGAGAGTTAGGGTTAAGTTTAGGATTCAGCTTAGCTTTAAGGTTGGGGTTCAAGAAAGGTAAGGGTTAGGGCTAGGTAATGAGGGTTAAAGCTAGGGTTAGGGTTAGAGTAGGGTGAGGATCAGGGTTAAGCTTAGGGTTATTGTTAGTGTCAGGTCAGGGCTAGGGTTAGGGTTGAGTTTGATTAGGTTTAAACTAGGGTTAGGTTAAACTAGGTTTAAACCCTGGTCTCCACCTTAACTCAAATCCTAACCCTAACCTTAAGCCCTGACTGTAACTCTAAACCTCACATTATTCACACCCTTGCCTTAAACCTAACCCTAAACCTAATCATAGCCCTAACCTTGCCACAACAATAATACTAAACTGACACTAATCTGAACCCTAACCCTCACCTTACTCAAACCCTAACCCTAACCGTAGTCTTAACCCTACTGTAACCCTTCTCTAACCCTAACCCTAGTCTTAACCCTACTGTAAACCTTCTCTAACCCTAACCCTAGTCTTAACCCTACTGCAAACCTTCCCTAACCCTAGTCTTAACCCTACTTAACCCTAACCTTCTCTAACCCTAACTTTATCCCTAGTCTTAACCCTACTGTAAACCTTCTCTTACCCTAACCCTAGTCTTGACCCTACTGTAAATCTTCTCTAACCCTAACCATAACCCAAACATTGTCCCAACAATAACACTAGCTGTAAACTGACACTAACCTTAACCTTACCCCAACTGTAACTGTAAACCTAATCCAACGTTAACCCTGACCCGAACCTAAACCCAAACCTAACCCTAATCTTAACCCTAACCTAACCCTAACCCTAAGCAAACCCTAACTCTGACCTGAGCTTTAACCATACTTTAACGCTTCTCTAAGCCTAGCCCCAACCCCATCCCTAGCTCTAACCCTAACCCAAGGTTAATCCTATTTTAAACCTACTCTAACTCTATCCCTAACCCTATCCCTAACCAAACTTTTTGCCTCACCATACTCAATCCCTAGCACTGACCCAAAACCAATCCAAGCCCTAACGTTGAACCTTCCACAACCCTAACATTATTGCAACCCTAATCTCCGCCCAAATTCATCCCTAACTCTCATCCAAAACTGAAATTAAGAGATAGTTCCTTATTTAGGAATGGTGCATGGGCTTGGTTTTGAACCTCACTCCTCCACATGATAGTTTGCAACCTTTCCCTCACCGTGGACCTTGACTTGCCAAAATGGAATCTAACTCAACCCTAATCCAACTCTAACTCGAATCCCACCCGAACCCTGAGCCAAAGCCGACCATAATCTGAACCATAACCCAATCCTAATCATAACCCCAACCCTAGTACTAACCATAACCTTAACTTTAGCCTTACCCTTAACCCTGGCACAATCAAAACCCCAACCATAACCCCTAATCTAACCCTAGTTTTAATGCTTCTCTAATCCTAACCCCAACCCTAACCCAACTGTAACCTTAGCCCTAACCTTAACCAAACCCTAACCCCACCTATCCCTAGCGTTAACCCTATTCTTACCTAACCCTAAGCCTAACTATAACCCCAACCCTAAGCCTAGTTTTACCCCTACTTTTAAAACCTACTCTAACCCTAACCTAATTTTCACCTTGCTCGAATGCTAGCACTAACCCAAAAATTGCCCCAAAATGTAATCCAAGCCCTTACACAACCTTAGTATTAAAACTCTCACCCTTCTCTAAGCCTAACCACATCCATAACTGAAATTAAGAGACCTACTAGTTCCTCATTTAAGAAGGATCCAGTGGCTGGCTGATGTGCCACAGCTTGGTTTTGACCCCCGCTCCCCTACATAAAAGGCAGCCACCACAGCCATCTCACCATGGATCTTGTGACTTCAGAAGTAGAACCTAACTCAAATCCAACCTGGACCCTAAGCCAAACCCAACCATAATACGAACCCTAACATTAGGATTAGGGTGGACGTGTGGGCTAGGGTTATGGCTAGGGCTAGGATTGGGGGTGGTTTAAGGTTTTAGTATAAATGTTGGGATTAGGTTGGTTTAGGGTAGGGTAGGATCAGGCATAGGGTTAGTCTTAGTGTGAATAAACTCTGCTTGTTTCTTTATCTGTGTTTTTTGCTGAGTCTACATTCTCAATGTGACTTCATTTTTGGGAAGTGAGGACATTTTGGCTGGTCCTCACAACTACAAAAGTATGTTTGAGGTTTTAAGGTTGAGGGTAGAATTGGATTTAGGATAGGTGTAGGGTTAGGGGTTTAGATGGGATGGGTAAGGTAAGAAGCTGGGTAATATATTATGTCTCTGAAAGTTCTCACAAAGGCAAAAGTAAAAGGATCTGTACGAGTGTGTGCATGGCCATGTGTGTGTTATAAAGTATCTATCTATCAGCAGATCAAATATAGGTCTCCCTCACTATAAGCCAAACATCAGCTCGACCCCATAGGCCAAAATGCATGCACTTTGTTACTAAATAAAACATTATTTCACATTTTCTGTCCCTATCATCACTGTTATTGCCCCCTTCACTGTCTCCACAATGGCGTGGCCACTGGAGCAGACCCTTTAAATCATCACTTATTTAATGTCACTGCAGAAAGGCTCTACATTATCCCTGATGACGATAGAAGGATTGAAGTTTTTCCACCCCATGCTGCTGACAATAGTTGCTTCTTCTTGCCTTCCATTTGAAAGCACTTATCATAAGTGGATCTACAGAGAGTAAATTGTAATTGCAACACAGTAATGCTACATATGGCCCATATTTTGCCTGTTGCACAAGGCACTTAACTGCACGCTGAGACTGAAAAGCAGCAAATGACTTTAGAAAAGGTTAGCACAATTTGGTCAAGTACGGCAGCTATAAAAAGAAAAAACTATCAACTGAATGCCTGAATTTGAGCCTCAACACTTAAACCAAGGAAAGGTCAAATGTGTGCACGCACATACACGCGCACATAAATGCACCCAGAGCCAATGCAGATCCAGTACAGTTTCTTCTCTAAATGTGAAAGAACCGAGGTATACTGTATAGTTCAGCTCAGTTACAGTTTAGCCTGCATGCACACGGACACACGGTCATGCAAGCAAGTGCACACATACATCTGCGCACATGGTCACTGAAGCATACATGGACACACACACGTGTCCGCGCACACACGCGGATACAGCCAATTAGGTCCACCACCTTCAGAGAAACACCACTGGGCATGTAAGATTCAGAGTCCAGCGGGCCGCCGAAGCCTAACACAGTCATAAGCCAGAAATAACACACACACACACACACACACACACACACCTCCAGTAGGCTCTGCAGACCATGTGAAATAGCAGGTCAAAGACACACCAGTCTATTCCCTCTGACATTTCCAATATCTGTCGATTCCTCATAAACCTCTGTTCACTTATAAAGCAAGTCTTTCTTTACAGATGAACGTTTTCCACCCCAGCAGCAACCAGGCCTGAAACCTGCTGCCAGTTCATCCCGACGCCGGTTGTAATTACACACTTAATAATTCTCTGACCAGTTGCCAGCGTTTTGGACTCCACCACGGCTGCGGAAAATTAAGAACTATTCTGTGACGGCGGAAGGATTTCCTTTACTCTGACGCGCGGTGGAAAGACATTTACTTTCCATCGTCCTGTTAATTCACTGCACAGTGGCCAGTCAGTCTATTTACCTAACGCCGATCTCTTCCCTTTTCATCCCTGTTCCTCAGTCCTTTTCTCCATCTCTGCCCCGGCAAACAGTGGGGCCGTGTGAGCGAGCGCGCGGGAGATTTAGAGCGGGGATCAATAAGAAATTTAAAAATCAATGCACTTAGCGCCAGGAAATCAATGGGCCTAATCGGGATGCCAATCGTCCCAGTCAAAACAATTAAGAGGGAAGAAAAATGTTTAACAACCTCCTCTCCCTTGCTCACACAGACAGAGAGCGAGAGAGGGGAGACCCAAAGAGGAATATCAGAGGCGGACAGACAGGAAGGAGATGGAGTGATATATGGGAAGGAAAGGCTCAGGAGAAAATGCTCAAAGCTTAGAAGCGGGGAAAGCAAGCTCGGAGGGAGGGGCAGAGGGAGGCAGGGGGGGTGAGGGACAGCAAAAGGGAAGGACCATGGCAGGGAAAGTGTCGCAGGATCGGGGCGGAAGGACACGGGAGTACGTAACCGAGCCGAGGTTTACGAATGAGCACTGTGATCGGAAGTGCGAAAAGGAACAGCCTCCCTTTCGGAAATGGCTCTGCGGCTGATTGGGGGGGGGGGCTACAGCTGACGCCCCCCCCCCATTGCCACACGCTGCACAGGCGTGACAGCCGATCACCTGGCAGGCCGCAAGCAGCTGGTGCCTCCGGAAGAAGCGGCGTCTATAAGAAGGTGCCAGATGTTGGTCGGGCTAATGGCGGAACGGGCTGGGTGGATTGTGATGGCGGCGGCGGCGGCAGTGGTGGGGGGGAGGGGCTAATTTGGGGTCAATCAATAGATCTCCCCTCTCTCTATCTTCTGCCTGCTCACCACGCTAAAATCAATGGGAAAGCCAATAGTTCTCCGCCCCAGTGTGGATTAGTGAACACAAAACTAATCAGCCAGTCAGTGAAACTGACATCTCGGCTATTAACCTATTGATACGGGAGACACGTGTTGAGCACACACACACACACACACACACAAATATACAGAGGCACATTCCGATACATGGTACGTGGCACAGGAGGAGAGGAATCCCCTCGTTTTTTTTTAACCTGTAGGTCTCAGGGTCATGTCTGACTGACAGTGAGAGGATCAGAGAAAGTTACATCAGGGTTCTTAGGAAATTATTTATTATGTTACAGTTTTACACAATGTTCTTAAATGTAGTTCAGTATAAATATATTTTTTATAGTATTATATATATATTTAAAATCGCTCTTTAGATTGTATTAACTACAAACTACTGTTTCTGTGTCTCCAAATGTAATATTTAAACTTGATTCAGCTTAAATCAGGAAAACGTGGCGACTTGCGCAATATCGCCGACTTCCATCCATCGTTGAGCTTTCTGACGCGTCCAGTCATTTTTGGGGATTTCGTAACTTCACTACGAACTTGCCCGCCTCGCTCAGAAAGGCCGTGACAGCATTCGCACAAGGCCGCAAGCCGCACCGAGCAACTAATGTGCACATCACATAGCGGGGAGGGGGGGTTTGGTTTAGCCGTAAGACACGGGCGGAGGGGCGAAACGTGAAGACGAGGCTACACAGAAGTTGTTCCTCAGTATAAGAGCTGATTTCAGTCATGGAGCACATGGCATTGCCTGCCACAGCCAATATTCACAGCTCATGAATCATCACGTGAGAATCAGATTGTACATAAGATAAGATAGATAAGATAAGGTAAGATAATCCTGTATTTGTCCTGTAGTGGGGACATTTTCAGTGATGCAGCAAGAAACAACAGGGGGAACAAGGCAGGAAGAACAAAAAATAGCAAATATGTGATAGAGGATAAATCTATGGAATCTTTTCTGTCAAACAGGGAAACAAGTAAATAAAAGTAAAGATTTTTTTGACATGTTTGAAATGATGAATGAAGCAGCTATATAAACACACACACACACACACTCACACGCACACATGCTCGTTTTCTTCCAGCGCCTCTTCAGTCGGACATCACACCAGAGCAAATCACAGAATCACGTGCCTCATCTCTTCTCCGGGATATCTGGCTTTAAGGGTCAAAGTGGGGGGACTCAAAATGGCTGTGTTTGGATTCCAGCTTCACTCTAATTCAGGTTTTAGCCACTGGCCAGCCATCAGCACACAGCGTTAAGGGAAGAGGGAGTATTTGTTAGAGGAGGAGAATGCATGTTTGCTTCTGACGTTACGGCTGGGACTGATATATAAATCTCACATATGGAGGGGGGTTTGTTGTTTAAGATGGTGATAAACAACAGAAACTACAGGGAGTCTGGGGGGTTACATTTTAATTTACAATGCAGCGGATTTGGCTTGAAAGACGGATAACTCCGAGTCACAGATCAGCGATTGTCAGAATTCACGTTAAGAGCCATAAATTGCACTTCCAAGAAGGCATTGTGGAGTTTTTTAGAAGTAAAAACACCTCGCTAAGTCTCCTCAGGAAGATAAAATAATGTGCACCTTACTCTTAAGAGCAACACTACACAAGGATCATTTTTCAAAAATAACAACCTGACTAGCTTTCATCCCTTACTTTTGAAAACCCTCTTGTTTTCTGAGATTGCCTCTCCTTCCTCTGTTCCTCTCTCCCCCACTCCTCCTCCTCCTCCTCCTCCTCCTCTCCCATCTCTGTCATGTTTTAGTTTTCATATGTTGGTTTTGTTCTTCCTCATTTTCCCCTTGTGTAAAAAAATGAAAGGCTGAAAATAGGATGAGTGAGAGGGGAAAAAAGACAGGAGGCAAAAGCAGCGACTGCACGTTGGTGAAATCACTGTCTGCAGCGTTGAGACCAACTCTTTGTTTTTTCCTTTCCCTTTTCCTTTTTTTTTTTTCTGCACCGGCAGTTACGGACTACAACAGAAGCCCTAAAACTCCATCCATATACATCACAGTCTGCACACTAAACCTCATGACAGTGCTGAATTACTGTATACCAATGCGATATTCTCGCAGCATGACAAGAGGAGCAGCGGTGATCGGCCACAGGCAGCTGCATAAAAACAGCCTTTAAACCACATCCACGCGTACAAGCCGTTTGAAAAGGCTAAATCCGGTGCGTGCATGTTTTTTTGAATTAGTTATCAAGCGTGCACGGAGTGTGACAGGCAAGGCAAAGTAAGGATAACTGTCTGTCTTTCCCTATCATGTTTTTTCTTGCTTCTCCAATCCTTTTACACGTTAGAGGCACAGAGAGAATGGAAGCGAGAGCCATATGAAGTGCAGTGGATTTTGCTTTCTTCTTACCCCCCCCTGATTTTTTTTTTCCACGTGTCTTTCACAGACTTTATTTTCATGGTGGCCCAAGCGTGAGAGGCACGGCTTTACATTTAGGCTCCATCCACGCCTTTTGCTCGGTCACGACGGAACTCGCAGAAAGAGTGAGAGACGTGGAGAGATGGACGGGGTGGGGGGGGGGAGAAAGTGCGAAGTGGCATTGCGGAGATGTCCAGGCAAGTCCGGATGCATTGGTTCCATATAACATTCCTATTCCACTTTAACAGACGGATGCTACCATTCCGGGAGAATGCAATCCTGATTTCTCGCTTGAGACCCAATATCTGCACCATACAAATAGGGGATGTGGAGGGAATGTGATACAGACTTGGAATATGGCTCTTTCTTCTTATCCTGCTCAGCCACATTGATGTTTTTTTTTTGAGCCTTTCATTGCTCAGCCAAAATGAAGTCTTTCAGGGTGGGAGCCATTGACAGATTAAGAAAACATATCCTATTTTGTAGAGCATGGCCGAGACTCTCTTGTTATCTGAATAATATGAGCAGCGCTGAGGTGGCAGAGAAAATTTATTTGTGAAACTTTTATGCGGTTAAATCTGGGGGTGAAATTACAGCCCGGTCGCGCAACAAAAACCTCAAACGCTGAAAGTGAAAGCAGTTTTACACACCAGGTTTAACCTCTCTTTTATTCTTGTATTCTGGGATAGGGTTAGCATTAAAAGGCATTCTCTTTAAATTAAGGCGTTGTTTTGTGTAATTTAGGATGTGTGTGGGGGGGGGGTGTTGTTGTACAGATCACAACCTTTAAAAAAAAGGATCTTGAGACAGTGCTGCACCCTCAGAACCTGGGAGGAAAACACACAAGCCAAATCACAGAAAATTGATCACAGCCGACAAAATGGCTGCAGAGTCTAAAATTGGTGTTGGCCTGAGCTCAGTCAGGACAGCAGAGTGGAATCTGGCAAGGTACGAAGCTGGACCATGACACGGGGGGATCAAACCTGCCTCCTGTCCCCACTTCTCCCGGAGATCCAGCTCCCCCATTTTATCAAGAGATAAACCAAAACAACTACGTAATTATGCAAATATCAAATATGTGCATCTTTGACTACAGCATCTTAACAAATGTTCCTCTCAGCATTTAGGCTGCAACTGTTTTATGAATTATTCATATATCTTCACTTTGTGATTAAATTGCACGGTCCTGATTTGATTTTGATAACATGAATCAGCCATGTGATGAGCGCCAGTATCTTTTTTTCTGGGATCGTTAACATCTAATTTGCTTTGTTGTGCAAAGTGTTATGGTCTTAGTAGTGTGGATAAAACAAAGATCCTGGTCTTGATGAGGCAAAATGCCCCAAAATGATAAGAATAATGAGTGTAATTATGGGAACTATTTGCTGATGAGGCAGACATCATCATATGAAGCAATGGGGCACATGTTCTGGTGATGGCTCCACGTCAGGAAACACTGATTGATATGTAATCTAAACACTGGATTACACCTCCGTCTGATTTAGAAAAAAACACGCACAAAGACGCGAGGATCTCTTATTTGCTTTTATGTTAACATAAAACTGATTGACCCTTGTGTCATTTCATTGCACAAGCAACCGGATAATGACAAAATAAAAACTTATTCCGGTAAAGTCCCAGCAACATCCAGCAGTGGTGACCAACCATTTCACACTAACCTCACATCATGAAGGCTTCCACCTAAACTGTAAATCAAATATCAATTCATACCTTCAGACATATGAGAAATATTAAAATCTTCTTGTGTGGGTGTTTTCTTACACCCCTATGCTGTCTTTATAGATGCAATGTGGCTAAAGTGGATTCAGTCTTGATGAGAAGCATAGACATGTTTCAGAAGCTAGAAATATTCAACAGTTTTCCTGAAAATATGTCCCAAAAAAAATAGAAGCCTCAACAGGCCTTTTAAAATTGATAAATGATTGCAGGGTGCTAAGATGATTTTTTTTAAATACAAAAAACAAGCTGGAACAGATCTAAGGTCTAAGCAAGCAATGGGAAGGAAGAGGGGGGGGGTTAAAAAAGGATGCAACAAAGAAAAACAAAAGAGCTTGGAGAGATAAAGGAGAGAAAATAAGGTGTGCTGCAGTCATCCGGGGTGTGTAAGAGGGTTTATGCTGAGAGGTGGCATGTTCAGATGTGATAGACAGACGGGAGGAGAGGGAGGAGGTGGGTAACAGAGAGGTACGGGGAGAACAATTGAAAAGGGCGAGTTGAGAGGGAAGGAGAGATTTAGGATTAAGGAATGAGTGCGGGGCAAAAACGAGGAGGATTAGGGCAAAGTGAGAGGTGGCTGCGAGGGAGAAGCAGAAAACAGGAGAGCGAGCGACTCCGAATGAGGAACTGCACGGGGCTTTTGACGGAGCGAGCAGGGATAAAAAGATGTATTTTTCCTGCTTCCTCTGTTGTCTGCTCCCTTCGGTGGGCAACATCCCGCTGCTCTCTCCTCCTCTCTGCAGCCTTCTTCCTTGTCTGACACAGTGGGAGGACTGGGAACCCTTATCAGGCGAGGCAAGGCGGCTGCTCTCTGCCGCCCCTCCCAGGCCGAGGGCCGCCGCTGCAGGCCGCGCCGGCCAGCCCAGCTGAGACCTCACCTATCGGCCTGAGTGGCCATCATCAATCCGCCACAATAGCCTGGAGGAGGCCAGGGGATATGCGATGAGAGGCGAAAGGGATGTGGCTGTGAGGCTCTCGATGGGTAACACGAGGCGCTAACACCGTCAAGAATTAGTACTTTTATTCCTGCCGGCCATCTGAGGGAAAAATATGTGGGCACTGGTGAAATCTACTAGCATCCCTCACAGTCAGTGTGGAGATAATCTGCTTTTACAGGTTTTAAAAAAGATCCCTGATAGCATAATCTTCATAATCTCACACAGCCAGAAGGACAGTGAGAATAAACATATTCCTTTGCGATCATTTACATGGAAATGCTGCAGAGTTTGCTGCATCACTAAAAAATATAAATACTTGCTTAATTCAATGCTTAATTAATTTAGTCATTATTTGCAGTTAATATTGGGAACTGTGATTTATTCACTACAAAGAACAATCACATAGAAATTATAGAGGTATAGTCACTGAAATTGCAGATTTAAAGAAATCAAATGATGAGAAAATATAATAATAACTGATAATGAACAAACATTTCAATCTTTCCATTATTACCCAACAGACACTTGCTCCTGGGTGTGAAAAATGAATTTAATTGAATTCAACTTTTGGATGAGAGCTACTCCACTGAGGCTTGAAGTTCTAATTCATCAAACTATTCTCTGTGTTTTCATTTCACTGTGCTCAGCTTTTCAGTTTTACATCAATTCAAGGCTGAGTTATGAGAAAAAGGGAAACAAAACAGTTTTCAATTACGGCCAACTCAAATCAGCCGAATAATTCAACTGCAGACCTGCAGGTTTTGATGGGAAATTAAATAAAATATACCAACGTGTCATTTAAATTTGGATATTTTTATAGAACTGTTTTTGGAATAATTATGACTGTGTCCAGGCAAATGTTTTATGGAGGGAAGAGGGTAAAATTGGGATCAACCCCAGCAGATGCCTCAGCAACAGAGGTCCCTTTACCCCGGCTCATTTTTTTCCAAAGCCCCTACCACTCCGACCTCCTCCCGGACCTCAAATCAGCCGCCGTGCACTGACCGCTCTGCATAAATACAATTTTTCCAGAAAGTCGGTGCCCGCGCGCTCGAGGGCTCGGGCCCGCGGGGCGTGGCTCGGGGCCGTCGCCTGGTTGGAGCGACGCTGGGGCCACAGCCTGCAGGTAAAATGGATGACGGTCCTGAGGAGGACATTCTGCCACCCTGGTCATTGAGAGGCGGGGAGGTAGTCATTACAGGCTGACCGTTACGGTGACAAGCAGTAAGACCGAGGCTTCACTCGGGGGAATTAGGTGGTGGACAGATAATGGGATGTGCTGAGGTTGCCTGGACATTTTACTGCTTTGTTCTTTTTTCGATATATATTTATCTATGTTTATATGTGTTGTCCGTGTGTGTGTGGGTGTGTGAGTGTGTGTGTGGGTGTGTGGGTGTGTGTGTGTGTGTGTCTAGGGTAGATAGCACATATTTGCTAATCTGGAGGGGGTAGCAGCAGAAAGGGGGTAGGGTCAGAAGCCAGGGTTAGGTGTTAATTCACTGCTTGGAACCAAAGGCGAACACCAAAACAAGGGGAGGCTGCAGCAGAAGGGTTGGACAAAACCCACCAAGGATATTCTCAAGGTCCATCGTGGTAAACCTGCACCCCATCTCTCCTCCCGCCGGTTCCCTCTCCAATCATTTTTATTTATCACCTGCAGGTCCTAAAAATCCCACCCACCCCCCCCCCACACACTTCATCCCGTCTCTGGCCGGTCCAGTCTGCTACCACCTCCCCCCAGCTGTTAGACCCCGCAAAGGTCAGCCAGTCTGCAGGGTCATCAGTCTGGGATGAAGCTGAACCCTGACCCCCCCGGGTCCTTGATGTATTCCAACCACAAACCGGCAGACACACTCACATAATGGACATGTGCGGCCTCACAAGAGGCTGGTTCCTTTGTGGTCATTTTTGATCAATTTATCAATTCTCTTTTGTCACCAATTCAAGTCCGCCTACAACGCAGTCGTAGTGAGCGGTCGGGCTAGAGGGGAGAAAAAAAAAAAAAACAAGGAGCCATCGACCACAAAATCTGCGCGGCTGATCGATCCGCGCGCAGTTTATCAGCTAATCAATGCAGCGATGATCATGAAATTCCCATCGACTCCTTGGCTGATGTGAAATAATTCAATCAAAGATTTTTTTTAAATAAGATTATTTTTACGTTTGATTTAAATATTGCTAATATAAATCCCTCAAAGTAAGAACGTCTCTCACCCTGGTGATCTTTTTTGCTCTGAATTAAAGTAATTTGAGGGACTGTGCTAAAATTATCTACTTAGTCTGATCTAAATTAATCAGATCAATCTCCTCTTTTAGCCTCCCCGCTGTGATTTTAATTTATTACGTGAAAAATAAACACGTAAACACACACGTGAAAGTGGATGGACTTTTCCACAACGTCTGGGCATTAAAAGTTTTTTTAGGCCAGTTCTACGTCAATATATTCCATATATATACGGGTCACTGCTGGTCCCTTCTTCTCACTCAAACGATGCATCGTGCAATTGCAATCTTTTCCCTTAATTGAGGAACTGACCAAGCGACCTTTGACCCGCAGGTCATTACCGCATTGTGCGCCGGGGCCGCGGAGAGCAGCAACACCATTTGGGAGGGGAGTCGTGCGCAGAAAATGGATTAATTTTGTATGGCTTATGGTGCCTGATACAACTGGAAACAGCCGGTAAGAATGTACAGAGGCGCCTCCGCTGCAGATATGGAGAAACCACCAAACCTTCAGCCTGTAAACCTTTTAGACAGGGTGCGTGCACGTTAACGTAAACCATAAAATTGAACTTACAGGACGCGCGGTCTGTTTTAAGTTGATAAGGTTCGGGACCGGGTGTCAATGTGAATGTCATCTCTTCCAAAAAAAAAAAAAAAAGAACCCTTTTTATCATAATCATTTCAAGTATATGTTACAGATGGACACGATATATTATTATTAATAACTTTATTGACGCACAGACGCAAACAGAGAATATATATTAGTGCGTGTGTTTGCGCATATGACGCCGTGATTATCGTTTGATAGCATTTTTAATACAGCGCTTTTTTGTTTTGCTTATATATTTATAGAGAACATGTCTAAACCTGCATTTAACTATTTATTAATTCGCATCGTTTTTAAATAGCGATTTGCATTTTTTACCTTCATGGAGATTTTGCCCCGAATTTGTGCGGATTTTTCACATCTATATTTTTGCATTTGCATTCCGTGTGTATCAATGAATTTAGTTTCAGGTATTTTGTATTTAATAAAAAACGGGGGAATGACGCATTCATTTGCGAATTGGAGTTTAGGGGGAAAAAAAAGTCCTGGACTTAGTTTTTCCGCTAAAACGACCTCATTAACATCCGAGCCTCTCAGATTTAGATAAATGAAACACTGACAGAGAGAGATATCTGCAAAAAGAAAATGGAGGCCATTTATTTTCATATTCATAATTTACATTCCTGTAAAGATGTATTTCAGCGATGCGCGACAGCTTAATGCTGCTTTAAAACTGAATTAATATTTACACGATTGTGTCCGTAGACATGGACATAAAACGTTCTACGGTCACCTTTAGAGTTGGATACAGGTAATAACAAAATTAAGTAAAAAATATTACAGAGAGGGCTAAAGGATTGCAAGAGTGGTCCAACTCCTCATCAGAACTGCAACAAAAATGAATAAAAATTAAATCCTGCGCTCTTATTGCAAACGCAACGAGACTTTTAAAACCAACTACAAGCCCCGACGAAGGGTGTTTACGGCTAAATGACAACGATCGCGATAATGACGACGATAAAGAGGCATGGATTTATGAAAACACACACGCAAACACTTTAAACAGTTACATAATGTTTGCTAGTTTACTGCTTTATTTTGTTAATATTTATTGTAATAAGATTTTAATAGATTATAGGACATGAGCTTCAGGAAATGGACAATGTTTGTTTGTGTGTATGTGCGTGTGTGTGTGTAGTGTGTGCGTATTCGCGTGTGTGTGTATGTGCGTGTGTGTGTGTGTGTGTGTTTGTGAAAGAGAACGAGAGAGAGAGAGGGAGGAGGAACTTGACATGTCCCTGTTCACTGTTTAAAACAAGAAAAAAATTAAACAAGATCCTAACAAGCCAGAAGATATCATATATCAAGACGCAGTTCTGGATGGGCTGAAGAACTGCGGCGCATGACTGCAACGAGCCAACGCTTGGAGAAGGAGAACCTGTTCAAATGTCCCTCCACATGTCCTCTGCTGACCACAACATGTAACCTGGGCTTCAGAGTCACGTGTCCCGCTGCTGGACATCACACCTCTCTGCTGTTCACGAGTGTTTCATACACCCGCGAAGACGAGTCTACAGAGGACCGAGGACAGCCCCAACACCAGCGACGGCTCAGCCTCCACTCATCATGTAAGATAAACGCGGTCGATGATGCGCGACGACGGCGTTAATGAAGCGGCCGGTGACGACTTCATACCCAAAACAGCAAGTCTGAGACATTCAGGTGCTACACACACACACACACACACACACACACACACACACACACACACACACACACACACACACACACAGGTGTCCTGGGTGAGGGGTCTGCTCGGGATTTAACACTAATATCACACCTGTAATGAGCTCCATTCTGTAGAAATAAGATCTAGAGCAAGAAGATGGAAGAAGTGCATATGGAAGATCTGCGTTAAACAAACGATCTCGTCGTTAGTCTAATGAGGACCAACGCCCCCTCAGACACGTGTGCATTCAAAACACCGCGCAGGGCACTTGGCACCTGAGAAATAAAAAAATAATAGCATTAAAAGAGAAAATCGGGCGGTGAACTGAATCAATAAAACGATTTCGGTCTCTAAAGTGCAGCTTTTAAACCATCAGTGGGTGCCGGGAGCGCAGCGGCCATGCAGAGAGAATAACACCGGCACAGAGAGGTCCGCTCTCCTCCTCTCCGCTCCGCTCCTCTGCCGGTTACAAGCTCACAGCTCGGCCTTATAAAGCCCACGGATCCCCTCCTTTTAATTGATTTTCTCATAATTAACTCAGTCTGTCCATCGATTTCCCTTCGGTGCCGTATCAGCCCCAGCCACGCTAAGGCACTGCGCGGTCTTCCGCCATCGGGATACCAACGAGCAGCCGACCTCGGTCGTTTCAATCCTCGCGGCGCGGGTGAATTTTTGGCTCGTTCGAGGCTGCAGCCCACATCGTGCACAAACGACGACGCAGGATGCGTCGAACAAACCGGCCTTCGACAGCCACCTGTGCGTAAAAGAGCCCTCGAATCAGACGTGGCCTTTCACGATTATGGATCACAAAACAAAAGAGGAAACCTGCTGGAGAGGAATCGACACAACCCCGATGTAAGTGACTCATTTTTGCTACATTTCTCTATAACCCCCCCTGTCAGTGTCTCGTCAGTGTGCCCGGCGCGTTCCGCGTTAATTGAAACGCGAGCGCGTTTACGCGTAAAAGCCGCATTCGGCGGTAATGACAACAGCCAGACGTCGACTCGTTTCAGACCCCAGCAGCGTGCGCGTTTGCGGGTGACGAGTGTTAGGTGTTGCACCTGCAGGGGGGGGGGGGCGGCGGCGGGTGTGCGTCGAGGTTTCCGAATATGCATACATGCACAGGGCGTGCGGCGAATCAAATATTCCCGCGATGATTCGACATGCAGAGCAGGCGAGGAGACACAACGCCATTCGTCCACGGAGCGAAGGAGCGAGGGAGGATAGGATGGGAAGAGGAGAGGGAGAGGGGGAGAGAGAGAGAAAGCCGGAAGACGAGGGTGCCCCAGTGAATTAATTTCTACCTAATCAATAAAAAGAACAAGACCATCACCGCACGAAAAAATCATTAGGCCTGATATTTCCAGCGCTTTTCCCCAGGACAGTTAGCGGGAGGAAAGGCTTCTCCTGCGGAGGAGTGCGCCGTAATCTGTCGCTTTTTTGGAACTGACGCGTAAAAGATGTGTGATTTCAGAGCAGAAAAGAGGGGGAAGAGTAAAGTGGAGCCGTGAAAACAGACACGGAGCAGCAGCCTGCAGGACGATACCCCTTCACACACGCACGCACACGCACGCACGCACGCACACCCTCAAAAAAAAAAAAAAAAAAAAAAGAAATGTCGCGAGTGTGAGAGTGTGTTTATGGTTGTTGGGAATTTACCAGTGTTTCCATCGGTGAACGTCTCCATCCCCGCCATGCGAGCAGCCTGTCTGGACAAGAGAGGGATGGAGAGCAAAAAAAAAAAAAAAAAAGATGGGGGGAGAGAGTTGGGGGGCGGGCAGAGGAGCGTGGAAGAGGGGCCAGTGTGTGGGGCAGTTGATCTGGGCTGGGGCTCAACATTATACTGAGGCGTGTGTGTGTTTGTGGGGGGGGGTTACCACCCTAACCTTTCATGTCCCCCCACCTCCCCTCCCCTCCATCCTCGGCGTGTGTCTCTCTGTGGTTTCCATGACGACCCGGTGGCTGTGGCTCTGCAGCTGAAGATGCAGGCGCGTGCGTGAGAGGCGAGGATGGCGTTTGAAGTACGATGGGGGCCGGACGCACGAAGGAGGGGGTGGTGGTGTGGGGGGGGTATAATTGGCGATAGCTAAATATCACCGCGCCAAATACCGCGTCGCGTCCAATTAAAGACGCTCGTTCGCTCCGTTCGGCTCCGTTCGGCTTTAAAGGCCCCGGAGTGACCCGGAGTCACCGGCCGGTGACCGCCTCGTTAGGACGCACGGATGCGCGCATGCCGAACGCGAGTGCGCGGCAGGAGGCGTCCGCGCGCACTCTCAGTAACTTCGCCGCGCCAGGAAACAAGTTTTTATGACAGATCGGAGCGTTTCCGCCTGGAATATTGGGTGAATCGGGTCCTCTGTGTGCCGCCACCTGCTGGCCGCGGGGAGAACTCCCCCCTGCGCTGCACCTGAGCACAGGAACCTGCGGGTTTCCAAGTCTGCTGGTCACACAAAGAGAACGCTCTTCATCGACTCAGTTTCCGCGGTGGAGATTTATGAGTATACCGGGGTGTTGTTTTACATCCACTTATCATTCATCTTGAGGATAAATCTTGAATATGAATAGGAAAGGCATTTTTACTGATTCTCTGTTCTAGTGAGGGACAGTTTCTGAGCCTCATGAGAGGAAAACATTTAATCCACCACAACATTTAATCCATTGCAATTTAACTGATAATAATATAATAAAAAATAAATCATATAATAAGGATATGGATGTGGATGATATTCATTCAGATATTCATTCAGAATTAGTCATTTAAGAATAACCTACACTGGTAATTGTGCATATGCATTGCTTAAAGATTTGGTACCCCCCAGAAAACTGAGAAGAATAAAAACATCTTGAATATAAAAGAAGGAGCACACTCAAGAACATTCAGTCACTTGCAAACTCTTCAACTGCTGCTGGCCTCTGCCTTCACACACACACACACACACACACACACACACAACACAGAGGTAAAACAAGGAACAAGGCTTTCATGAAGATCATCTAATCTAATTTTCTGTCTCCAGTACAAGCTGCAGAATCCCCCCCCATAAGAGAGATGTACCATATGCTGCCGGGTATACATATAATAAAGGGAGCCCCAATGGGCCAGTAGAAGGCTGTAGTGTCTATCAGCTT
Source organism: Lagocephalus sceleratus (assembly GCA_911728415.1). Taxonomy (NCBI): domain Eukaryota; kingdom Metazoa; phylum Chordata; class Actinopteri; order Tetraodontiformes; family Tetraodontidae; genus Lagocephalus; species Lagocephalus sceleratus. The sequence continues at coordinate 1,249,664 of CAJVRN010000126.1, forward strand.
TAGATGACACGTTTCGATAGGAGACTGATTTAGGCCTGAGCTACCACAAGATGACTCGAGTCTCCATCCAATCAAGCAGGTGCGAAGAACACCTGCGGACAGTGGAATAAAGTCTGCAGAAAGATGATGACCAGGGCCGTGCTGCACAACCCGGCATTACATTAGCGGCTGCAACCCAATACAATTTGCACCTTGGAACACAAACCCAGCTCTGATGTCTCTATGAAGCGTTTTAGGCAATAAAGCCAAGCCCCACCAAATGTTCGGCGCACTGTGGTCCCAACAAAAGGGAGAGAAATGTCCTTAGACCCCACTGCAGGTAATAGAAATACAGAATTGTTGCAACTGATGGAGTTATTAAAAAAAAAAAGGAAAACAATATAGCTTTATTATTTACAACGTCGGCTCCATCACAGCCCTCCTCTCGCCGTGATCCCCTGTAAGACGGTCCTGTCGCCGTGGCGACATCTTCTGACCCCCGTCTGCAGGATCCTCGACCTGGATGTAGATCAGCGAAGGATCAGCGGCACCCGTTTGAGTCGGGGGGGGGGGGCGTGTAACCATGGCGTCTGCGGAGAAGTGCGGGCTTTGAGGGGTCGGGATGATGGCGGGGTTCCTGGGGGTCCCCTTTAAAGCCAACTCCCACGCTGACTTCAAACGAGGCCCTCGGCTGCGCGTTCTGATAAAAAAAAAAAATGTAAGCGCATATCATCGCTGTTCTCTGACTGATAAGGAACTTGAGGACGGGGGGGGTGTCGGGGGAGCAGACTACGAGTGATCTGATTTCTCCGGAAGAAACTCAGCCTGTTGGAAAGACGGGGGTCGGACTTGTTGATGCGTGGCCTCTGTCCCGTCCTTGGATATTTGTGAGCTTTACTGTTCCGAGGCGCTCCAGATACGCGCCCCAATTTCCCTGACTGGGGGAAGAAAAGTGAAAAAACAAAAAACCCAAAAGCCCCAGCGTGGCATCGGGTCATCCACGACGGAGCCGCTGCGGCCTTTGAATTGAATCTCTTTACACACACAGCGCCCGAGTCTCCCTTTGGGCATGGCAGCGCCGGTCCTGCTTCCAGGCTGGGCGGGGTAAGAACCAGGCTTTCAAAAACCTCTGTTTTCCCCAAGCAGGCCCGGGGCGCTTAAGCTGTGGCCATGTGTGAACGGGCCCGTCGGAGTTTTCTCCCGAGGCTGCGCCCGCTCGCTCTTCTCCATGATGAAGCAGACGCTCATCTGTGCCCATTTATTCGAGCGGGAATCGCGGGGGTTTGCTTTGGGCTCGTTAAAGTCTGGATGGTGAGGTGGGGGCTCAAAGAGAAAGACGCGCGCATCATCCTTTACCGTATGCAGCGCGCCTTTGATCTGCTCTAACCCGAGCGTTTGGATTGAGGGTGATTTGAAAAGATGTTTTTCGTGGCTATTATAAATCTGAGATCTTGGCCGCGCTCGCGTCCCCTGATGTTTTAAGCTCCGCGGCGACGGCGAAAGGTTTCAACTTGTAAAATCAATTTGGTCCCTTGGCGCCTCCAGAAAGTTGGATTATGCCTGGATTGATTGATGGATTTAAGCAATATGGAAACTGTTTTTCCGGCCCAAGCCGCTGCCTGACTGTCTCCCGTCTGTGACGAGGGAGCTACAAGGGGCGGCTGGTTTTTCTAAACTGGATCTTTTATCGGGATTTATTTTCAGCGACAACCCAACTGATCAAAGAACCACAATGAGAATGCGTTAATTGGGGGGGGGGCACTAAGGCAACGCTGATTTCGGGGGCTCTCTGTCCTCAACTACCTGAAGCAAGGAGTTCTAGGAGATGGGTTTCCCCTCCGCCCTCTTCCTGCCTGCAGGAACTGAGGTGAGGTCGCGTGACCCCCCGCCCGCACAGCGGAGAGGGCGTTCGGCGGCTCTGCGGTCGCTTCCTCCGGTAGCGTTTGTCACATCATCGATAAACAGCAGGACCCCGTCAGGACGCCGCCTCCGCCGCGTTTGACGGCGCGTTTGACGGCGCGTCAAGCGGCGACTAAATGTTAATGCGAGCCTTCGCGTCACGACCCGCTTCAGCCGTCTTCAGCTGCTGAGAGGCGAAAAGCCTCTCAGGTCTCCAAAAAACAGAGGAAGTTGAAATGCAGCTTTTACATATAAGCGGGTTTTTTTTGGGGGGGGGATTAGTTGACTTTCTCCAAAGCGTTCGGAAAGTTGGCAGGAACGTCGGAGTTGGTCGGGCGCGACGCATTTTCCAGGGCATGTGTGAAATGGGTCACAGTTTTTTAACAAAGGTCTGCTTTGTTTAAAGTCGGGACCTAGAGCTACTGATGCACTATGACCCGCCTTCAGTCGACCACCTCGAAGAACGTGTGATGTTCACACAAGCCGGCAGGGAGAAAATAAATAAATATAAGAGGTCCGATACTGATGTGCTATTAGAGAATGGGCTGTTTGGTGATATCCTGCTCGTAAAATCTGTTTCTGAGAGCTCACAAGGTGTGGTCAAAAGTCGTTGAGCGACTTCGGCCTTCCTTCAGTGTTCATCTCTCCTGCCATTTACAAAAGAATGAAACCTGCAGCTTTTTAACACCAGATTTATTTAATACAACGATTAAAAAAAAACAAAACATCAAACCATTATATTTTTATTCATCACCAGAAATAATGTTTAAGATGTTAACAGAAAATGTATGTTATATATGCCATTCCAAACACTAGTTTTTCTTTAACGAAAACGTCGCTTTCTTCCCTCGTCCACCGAAAAGTAACGATGCGTTCCATCTTTCAGGACACACAGAAGCACACAGGAACATACGCCTTTTTGTTTCCCCCTCCACCTGGACCAGCAGAATCTCGCGGTGGGGAAGTCTGCCTGGTGGTGGTGGGGATTGGGGGGGGGGCTTAGCGGAGGGCCCTTATTGATCTTCCACCATGAGTGAAGTCCAGGCATTAGTTCCAGCAGGGTGAGTAGACAGCTGTCTATGAGCCACTCTACTGGGCCTACATAGCAGGGCTGAGCGAGGCCGGGATGTGCACTTTTGATTTTGATCTCCCCAACATGGCTCCTATTGACCGACACACTGTCCGGCGCTTTGCTTGCTGAGAGAAGCGCTTGTGGGGGCCTTGCTGCAAGCCTGGATGCGAGCCATCATTACATTATCCCAGCTGCTGTTGACAAGTTTGGGATGATGAATCTTCCACGCTCGGCTGCGGCCTCAACTTAATCACTGATGTCATCTGCAGGCAACACGGCGTATCCACTGACCACGGCAATAACACGGGTTATCGCGACGCGCACGCTTGAGAAACTCACTCTTTGTTATCTGCTGCTGGGTAGGTGGACAACACTTCCCAAAGTTAGACGCAGAGGTCCGTCTCTGCAGGGAGGCACACTTTTCAATATGGACTCCACTTATCTTTAAAGATCAGAAACATTAACTTGGTTCCAATAAAACGATGTTTGACTTTTGGTCTTCAAGTCTGCCGAGTCAAAGAAAACAGACTGTGTGCATCTCTGAATATGGAGAGCCACACAGGAGAACTTACACTGCATCTCTAAAGTAAAGCCTTAATCCCATTGCTGATTATACCCACGCCAGACTTTCAACGTAACAGTATTTCTTATCAAATGGCAGCCAAAATGCCAAAAGGCCATTTTCTAAACTTCGCCGGAGTCGTTTATTGACTCGCCACATAATCTGCACGCGCCTGCTTCTTTACTGAGTTGGAAAGAAAGAAAAAAAAAAGATTGCCTTTTATCCTCGCGTCCTACAATGTAGCACCCGCGCATGAAGGTGAGGGAGAAGAACGCACTGTTCCATCGTTATTTTCTTTCATTCATAAATAATGGTAATATTCCAACAAAAAGGAATGCAGAAATTTTAAGGCCTCTTAGGAACACAAAGAGATGGTAAGTGCTGCCATCTAGTGGCTTGTGCGCGTATTGCAACTACGAAGGAGGCCTGAAAAACGCTTTCGGTTTGGTTGTAACCACATTTGAAACATTTCTACCATTTCATTGGTCACAGTTTTTAGATTCTACCTGAAGGAATCTGCTTATACAGTCCAGTGAGTCTGTGTTTGGCTTCTGTTACCTGGTGGGGATATTCGCCTATTACAGCAAAAAGCCTGTAGCACCCTTCGGCCTTCCTCATAGTCATCCTGGTCCACGCTGATCAGCAAGCGAACCCCCTCCGTCCCCGCGGCCATCCGCAGGGTGTCATTGATGAAGACCACCTTGAGGGCCTCCAGCAGATCTCCGCTCAGATAGTCGGCCCAGAAGGCCTCGAGGTTGTCCAGGTCTGTGAACTTGATGTCGCAGACGATGGAACCCAGGTCTCGGGTGCGAAGCAGCGTGTTGGCTTGACTGAACAGCTCGAACTGTCGCTCCAGGGGGTGCTGCTTGTCCGACGAGATGCCATTACGGAGCGCCGACTCGTGTTCCAAGTATTCGGCCCTGACGCGCAGGCGGATATCTGATAATGGAAGAGAGAGCAGGGTGCAGTGGTGGAGAGAAGGGGGCGACACCGGGGGGGAATGAAGGGGTAAAAGGAGGGATGGCAGTGAGGAAAGGCAGAAGGGAAGAAGTGGAGAGGTCAGAGAAAGTTAAATTGAGAACAAATTGCAGATTCCCATAAACAAGACAGAAAGGAAGGGGTCATGAAGCCAAAACAAAAGGAAGGAGAAACAGACAGGACACACTCATTAGAACACAGGTCTTTACGTGGTCTATGTTAGTGCATTACCCCTTCAAAGGGGGCACGAAACAAACAGGATTACTTAACATCCTGAGAAGGACAGAGCAGACGCCTTACACAAAGACTTGGGATGGTCCCCCAGACAGAAGACGTTATGCATACGCTCCAAATATTGTTGCAAGAAGTTATGCTTGCTTTGGAGGGCGTGGTACACCGGCGTACTCCTTTACTTAAACCAGGCAGTTCAGCCGTAACTTATACTGATCGTATGCAAGTTAGCCCGGGGCGGTGGCAGAGAGAACAACGTACGGCCCTCTAGCGGCACACGTGACGCTGGAGTTGGGCGTTAACAGGACTGGCGTTCATGCAACAGTACAGCGAGAAAGATTAGAGGATACATACTGCACTGAGCAAGAGCGCGGATGAGCTCGTCCCCCAGACCTTCGAGTGGAAACCAGCGGCTGATGGCTTTAGCTGCAACAAAAACCTGCCTAGCTCCGCTGAGACTCCTTTAAATACGCAGCATTCACTACCAGGGACACAGACGTTTCTTTCAGAAGCCCCCCCCTTTTTCGATCCGGGATTGCAAAGGTGCATGAAGCCAGAATGTAGGAGAATCTTTGAAAAATAACTTGAAAAAGAAACTCAAGATCACAGATGTAATAAATAATTAATCTAGAAATGGCCTTTAAATAATTTGAAAATTAAACACTTGGCAGAGATGTTATTATCGATAATAGTCGAAGCACAGAATATAATCTCATCCATGCAGGGATGTTACAAAAACCTCTTAGTTTAGGCAAAGAATCAAGAGAGCAGCGAAAGCCTGCGTACAGTAAGTGATTCTGATCAAAGCTCCAGCGCTGCGGTCGCCGGTCCTCTCTTTCCGTTCACGTTCTGTTTGGGACGACAGGGAACGGGCCCGAAAACCCAGGAGGGACTCAGTTTGGAAAATGCCAACATTAGAAATGTAAATGTTGAATTAAAGCATTGATTTTGCATGCTTTAACATTTGTGGGAGAGCAGTAAGCAAAGGCTGGCTTCTGCATTAATGCCTCATAAGGCTGTAATTAGATCACAATGTGGGGGGGGGGTGGGAGGGGCAAATAGGAAAAGTTAAGACGTGTTTAAAATGTGCAGGGCTAGAGAGGTGACCCAGCTACCACATTCATACGTTACTCACATGAGAAATTCAACAGCGTTCTTTCCCCTTCATGGGGGCATTACTGCACAAGACTTGGGTTTGCACGGTAACTTACAAGAAATGTAGATGAATAACGAATAGTTACAGCTTTCATTTTAAGACATTTACAGAACAACAACAACAAAAAAAAAAGTACAGGAAAAAAAAAGGCCATTACCGTTGATCATGAGTGCCCCGAACCTCCATGTTTGTGTTTAGGCTCAACAACAGTGGCTCGGAGCGCGCTACACAAGCAGGTGTCTGAGTGGACGGCCAATCACCACCTGACCTGTACGACCAGCCCGCGCTGGTGTGATAGAGGTGCTGCGTGGACGCTCCTCTGCGGGCAACGTGCTGCCGCCGGGAGGAGAGGACGCGGCCTTGCCAGCCAAGGGAGTCAAGCACGTATGATTGAAGTGCTTTTACAAAACAAAAAAGATTTGGATTTGAAGTATTTGTTTTCCAAAATGACCTTTTCTTTTTTTTTTTTTTTTAATGAACTTTTTACAAAGCAGCAATAGGATAGTGTGTGCAAAACAACAAGGACTTCTGTGAGGATACAAACCATAAAGAAGAAGAGTCTGCAAAGTTTTCAGCATTACGTAATGTAATAAATCTAACAAAAAAACGGGGGGGGGCAGCAAAATGCTCCATCTCAGCGAACATTTGGACCCTCAGACTCAATAGGGACTCAGAGGAAATGAGTTAAAATGCTGTTAACAGTTGGACCTTTTGAATCATTACAGATTATGAGGGCTGTGTCTATGATAAACACCTGCCCTTCATGCAATTACTGTATTTATGGATGTCCTCCATTTCTGCCGTCCCATTTGTACCAAGCAGGATGGAGGCAGAGATGGGGCCACTGCGGAGAAGGCCATTTAAAACCACAGCAACACACTCACGGTCATTTTGTTAGGGTTACGGAGCACTTCACGCTTCATCAGACACAGAGGCATCCACTTAGACAGGACATTAGGAAGCACAGCTTTCATTTTCTCACTTTAAACACCGAGCGCCTTTGGCTTCCTCCATCTCACCCCACCGGAAAAAAGAAAAAAAAAAAAAAAAAAAAAAGGAGAGGAGAGAAAAAAAAAGTTTAAGTACCCATTTACGAGGAGTCACTTGGCACGAAGAGCTTCAACTCTTTATTGATCCGTTTTTCTGCTGAATGACTGACCAAGAGAGTGGAGAGTTAGGAGAGAACTGAGAGAAGAACAGACGCGTCTTTCTCTCTCTTCCTCTCAGAAAAAAAAAAAGGGGGGGGGATCACTCTGCACCATTTTGCGTGGTTTGAGCATTTACTGTTCGTTCTCTGCCTCTCAGTGTGTGTAAGGATACCGTTACCCTGACACACAGGTACGTCTGTTTAGAACTGCAAACACAGAGGGAGAGAAAAAGAGACAAGCACATGTGGGTTGAACATCTGTCTGGTCAGATCGTTTCAGCATCAAGCAGGCAAGGCACAGCATTTCTCTAAGCTGGAATATGGATTATTCATGGGATTTCAGTGGCTGGCTCTTAAAATCAATCAGAAATGCCTGCGTGAGATGCTTGGGACGACTCTTGGAGTGAGCGGCCAATTTACACACAAATCCATTTCATAAAGTTAGAACCCATATTCACGTAAACTATAAATCAAGTTAGAGTCACCCGAAGCACTCCATTGGTAGGGGACAGTGTTGTCAAACTGCAACTGGGATTATTTGGGTTTAATAGTCCCTAAACGACTGTTAAATGTGAAATTTGTGAGCTTTTTAGGGGAATCTATGGGCCGAGCTGTGCTCTCTCTTTAAAATAGTGCACGGAGAGATAAGATGGAGCGGCGGTTTCATCAGCAAAGCCCCGGTGGGTTGTTTACTCTCACTCACATGTTTAAATAAAGATCTTTTTTCAAAGAAAAGAAAATAGCAGCCATCTTAGATTCTCTGGGCTGAAATACAGGGCCAAAGAAAAAGAAGCAGTTGTAGGTGCACTTAGATTGGGTCAAAATATCCCAAACTGCTGAATCAACGTTGCCATTTGCACGATGCTCCGCCTGTGATGATGAAGGCAGAGGGAGGGGAAAAAAAAGAAGACCTATCAAAGTAGTTTGTTATGAGATGCTAAATTTAGTTTCTCTACATTGTCCCAATTGTCATGCTTTTAAGATCAAATAAATCGATGTGAGAGAAACGTGTTAATTCTTATTATCGGAAGTGAAAAAGGGGGGGGTGTGTTACAGTTATGTGAAACGCTGACACCAAGAACCAGAGGCAGAACACATTAGGAAAAAAGGATCTCAAAGATATTTTAGCAGCCACAATATACAGCACTAAAAAAAAACATCACAGGGTGATTCTCTTTCTGGTGTTTCCTGAAGGGGGATGGGGTTGGGGCAGCTAGTAATCATTGAATACAGAGCAAAACGGCTGCACCGGCCCCTGCAGTAACAAGGGGGAGAGCCTCTTTTACCTTAGGCACGGGCCCAGACTGGTGAGCATGACTGAGGTGATCGCCCGTACAGCAGTAAGTACGGACTGAGACTGTTTTGTTTTGTTCCTCAATCTCTCCCTTTGTCTCCGTGATGTCTTAGGTTACTGGATCTGAGTCACAATCCAACCTGGTGGAATCAAATGGGGAGTCAAGAGAGCAACAGGTTCACATGCACAGACAGATCACTCATCCTGAAGAGCTAGGACAGCCGTCGTCATTCATCGGTCCGGCTTTGACGCTGTTTAACCGACAGGCGCGGCAAATGCTCGACTTTACGACTATGCAGACTTCGAAACCGGACTCTTATCTTCACTTTACACTCCTGTGAGATCTTAGCTGTGGTTTATCTGTAGGCAGGCAACAGAGGTAAGGTGGAGCAGCCAGGACACTGATAAGTGATTACTTAAAGCAGTCGCCCAGCGGAGTCAGGTCAGCTCTTTTGACAGATGGGTAAGTAACGGCTGCGTCGCACTCGACGACCAAACAAAACAAGAGAGGGAAGTGGTGAGCAGATAGGCTTCGTTGCGTGATGTAAACAGCGCGGCGGACGCACGGCAATGCACTGTTATCAACAGAAGCAGACAGACTGATGATTAGAGGACGAAAGGTCAGATGGGAGGGCAAAGGTGTGTAAAGGGCTGGGGGGGGGGCTTGTGGGAAATGAACAAAGTGGTCACTGAGACTCATAATTAAAAGCTCAACATTAATTATACCACGAGAAACAGCAATGTGACGTCAGTCAGTGCACATAGAAGCAAAAGCAATCTGTTTCTGTGTCCAACAGTTGAATCAGATTTGATCACTCTATTTAAAAAAAAACAAAAAAAAACATTTAAAATCCTCTGAAAATAGTGTTACTGGATGTAACCTTGTATTATGTAGAGAAAACATATGGTGGTCTCTAGTCCTGGATTTGTATTTCCAATAGAAACTCAAATGAAAACTATTTATCTATATTTTATCCGCTCTACTGTGGATCGTACAACGCCAAGGGCAAAGGAACGTAAGCTCGACATCTGCGGCTCATATTGAGCGACCGCTGCTTCGAACTGGAAATGTGGAATCACCAAAGTGGAGCTAAACGACGCGTCGCCGAGTAGACCCCCCCCCGATGATTCTCATACAGATCTAAACCTTTCCCCTTGTGCCACCAAATGCGGTGAAGAGCAACTATGTTCTTTTCAAATGGTTTTTCGGCAACTGTTGAACAAGCAGAAGTTTGAAAAAAAAAAAAAAAAAAAAGGATCATGCAAAAAAAAAGCTCAACTGGTCTATGTTCCTGTACTCATGCTTGCAACTTAAAAAAAAAAATCACAATTGATGCTTTGGAATGCAAAATTCTGTCAGTGGGTATGAAAGAAATGCCGTGAGGTGGGAGGAAGCTGATTAGAAATCAATTTGGAGTATCTGGTGTTTGCAAAAGGCAGGGACGTTATTCTACAAGGCCGCAAAAGAGACGGATGGAGTCACAAACAAACTAAAAGCCAAAAACACTGGAGGAACTGAGAGGCTGTACTTACTGCAGGACACTTTATGAGGATGCACCATGGGGGGCGTGGGGTGACCCTGCCTGCCCATTTTCTTGGGCTTGCGGCTCCAGCCGTTCCCTCTCTTCTTCCTCCTCCTCCTCGGGGATGGTTCAGGCACGGGCGGGTAAACACCTGAGAGCGCGCGCGCGTGGAAGTATCGGTGAACGTTTGGTGAATGTTTGGTCCCGTCTGATGACATCGCCATATCATGTTGCAATGTGCATCACACCCACACCAAGTGACTAACCTGCAATTATGAGCTGAAGGGTGTACAGTATATGTGCACAGAGCACTTTACATTCCTAATAAAAGTTAAACACTGCTCTGAGGGATATTCAGTCAGGAATGTTGAACAACATGCAAACTTACTTGTCCTTGAGTTCTGTGCGAAGGGTGAAAACGGCATTTCTGTATGCCTGCAGCTGTGTTGCATTCTCGAGGTGTACACCAGCTCTATGTTTTTAATCCCATAGCTGCGTTCCATTCTCTCTGGAGAAACTATAAGGAAAGCAACAAGGACGGTTATCAATCGTCAAAACCGGGTCAATCAGTGAAGCAGCCGCTCATCCTCTAAACTCTGATATCGGGCTTTCGCCCTCACCTGTCCTCCGCTTCTTGCGGGACACAAACGGCAGTAGATCGTGGCGCGTGAGAACCCTCAGGAGTTGCAGCAGCGGCTCCAGGTTGCCGTCGCTGATGTAGCCTCGTCTCTCCAGCTCCAACAACAGCTCGAGGCCGCTTGTCGGTGTACAGGAGGCCACTAAGGAATCTTGGGAGCCCTGCGGCTTAAACCGCCTCCACGCCCTTAGCAGCCGAGGGCACGGAGGCACCCCCGGATCGCCTTCGCGAGGCTCCACCTCCCAGCCCGCCGGGTCAAGCGGGTGTGGCCCGGCGAAGGTTTCTCTCAGGAGGAACGACAGGACGTCGATGTCGGTCTCCGTCAGCTGAGAGCCGACTATTTCAAAGACCTCGTGAAGGGACAACATCCCGTAGTAGTTCAGGCACTCCGTCTCATCCCAGAAAAGCGAGCGCCTGAGTGGGTACGCTTGGCGACGCGCTGCAGCCATGGGTTTGCCTGTGGCCCTTCTCCACATTCCAACCTATGATGGACTGTCAAAAACACAGAAACATGTCAGCAAATCTGTACATGGCTCATGTACAAAAAGACATTCATCGTGTCAGGCATGTTCAATTCCCTGTTTTTTTTTAATAATAACGGAAAAGTAGCAGAATTCCTCTGACTAGTCTTGAGACACACAAATGTCAAAACACGCCTCCTTACATGATAGAATTAAAACAAAGAGGCTCGACAGTCGGCACGAACAGCGTGTAAACAACAGCTGAGTGTCACAATAATGACAAATGTGTGTGATTCCGGCGTCGTGGACCTCTCTCATCTATTCGCAGGCCTGCTGTGTTCAGTTTAAATCCTACCTATTTCCAGCGCGACGTTGTCTTCAAACCAGGCTCAGCTCGGCTGCTCTGGACGTCTAATGGTATCGTCGTTCACACCAACGAGGCGTTCCTCCCCCCCTTTTCTCTCTCTCTCTTTTAAAGATGTGCAGCAGCAACCAGACAGCAACAACCGGTTTAGTAAATTACATCCCTGGCAAGTTACGTAATCGCGTTCCTGCGTAAAGGGGGGGGGACATCAAAGCAAATGTACAGAGGGGGGGTAACCACTGGTTACGACCATCCAGAGAGAAATGAAGGAGATAAAGTCGGTGTATCGTTATTCGGCCTGTGGACAAACATTTTCTGGAGTACAGACCGGGAGCAGCGCGTCCTCCTCCTGACAGGGGGCGTCGGCTCCACCATGGGGGGGGGCAGCCGCGGTGGTGGGGCGGACCTGGGGGGGGTCGGGAGGGGCTGTCGGGAGCAGGAGCGGACCGGGGGGTGTCGGGGGGGGCTGTCGGGTGCAGGAGGGGACCTCGGCGGCCTCTTCGGGGCTGAACTCCCCGCCCCATCCGACCAATCACAGCGCGCCGCCTCGGTGACGCACATCCGGTCACGTGGACGACAACAGCTGATCGTAATGCATTCGGAGGTCCTGGAAGAATGAGTGGGTGGGGGGCGCTCCAAACAAATCGTTATGGTTCGTGCGGGCTCATGAATAATCCACCGTTTTTTAAAACGTCGGTGTTTGATTAGAAAACGCGGCCGGCAGGTGGCGGAGTTCGGCTCCCGGAACAGGAAGCCGGGTGCCGGATGTCGTCACATCCGGGAAGCCTCACGTCAACACAGAGCATCAAAAACTGTTTCTGGAGGTAAAAACACGCTTTTAAAGCTTTTAGAGTTTGACAGCAGCTCTGGCTCACACTTCTTTAGTGCTCTCTTAAGGTTTATTTTCCCGGGATATGATATTGCCTCCCGGATCTGTAATCGGGCGCGAATAATACTAATTTAACCAGTAGCTGGATAAATGTGTTGAACAGAACAACAAACTCAAAGTTGAGGCCGCTTTGAGCCGACAGATCCGTCATGAGCAGCCCTCAGCAGGGCCGTCGATCTCCGGGTGAGCGGGTGTGTCGGCCCCGTCCTAAACATGTCCCGAGTGTTGATGTGGCAGGAGCCGAGCTCCGGGAGGGTGAAGCTCTGGGAGTGGGAGAGGGCCCCGGGACCCTCCCTCAACCCTGGACCCCCCAGCCCTGGACCCCCCCCCTCCCCCCGGAGCTACAAACCCGCAGACCTGCTGCCGCATGCCTTATTTAAGCAGGCCTTTAGGTGTGGTGGTGTCTGTGCGTTCACGTTGCAGTTTAACCTTTGTTAACCTTTACCTGTTGATATTTGACTTTGGAAAAGACGAGTTAACAAGAGTGACGTTATTATTGTTGTTAGATAACAACAACATAAGCATATTTGAGTGTCTTGGTGCTGTTTTTCTTAGACTACGTTTGCTTTAGAGGATGATAACTCTTTACATGACACAGTATATTTCTTGTTTTTTGCAGGTTACTGTGGAGTTTAGTCGGTTCAGTGGCAGTAAAGTGCTATGCTATTGAAATCAACGTGTGTTTTCTCCTTATGTGTGTTTCCGCAGCTACTTTTGTGCTACCCAAAGGCCTGTAGATGGTATCCGGTGCTCCAAAGGGGGAGAACTGTCAGATAGACATGGACAGTAAGGCTGGAGATCTGTTCAGTGCTGAGGATGCTCATCCCACCGGTACGGGTGGAGGAGGAATCATGGCAAAGTAATTATGTTGTTTGTTATTGCTTTTTCTGTTTTTTTTATCCTTTGTTGTTGAATGATCTGAAATACAACTATGTTCTCTCATCGGTACATCGTAGAAGCGATTGATTCAATAGCCCTGACCACTTTTTTCCTCCACAGGTTCGGCTTCCCCAAAGGTTTGTCAGCCGGTGTGGCCAAAGAGTGGTTCGACAAGCGTCGCATGTCCATTCGACCATGGGCCAGCTTCGTGGACCAGCGCAAGTTTTCCAAACCTCGCAACTTCGGAGAGATGTGTCAGAGGGTTGTAAAGAATGTGGAAATTTACAACAGCAACTACACCTTCATCTTCCTGGGTCTCATCCTGTACTGCATGTAAGGCTGTGGAAGGGGTCATTACCCTGGAATGTGCTCCGCGTGCTTTGGCCACAGGGCACTTTAAGTAGTACAACAGCTTAAATAATTAAATTAAATGAGTGTTTACAGCTAACTGTAATGGAATATATAATGGTTGTTGTTAATACTGTGACTCTACAGCATCAGCTCTCCTATGCTGCTGATTGCCCTGGCGGTGTTTTTCGGTGCCTTTTACATAATACACCTGAAGTCTCTGGAGTCCAAACTGGTCGTCTTTGGTGAGTAACGCTCACATCTGCCCATCAAAGCCCCGAAATATAGTTAATACAACATTGGAGGCATTAACGTTATGGTTGGTTTCAGAATGTACTGAAACCTTCCAATCAGATGCACAATTTGTCTCGTTAATATCAACATTTTGTGGCTGCAACAGGCAAGGAGCTGACGGTCCCTCACCAGATGAGCCTGGCTGGAGCCGTGTCTCTTCCGGTCTTCTGGCTGGCTGGAGCTGGAGCTGCAGTCTTCTGGGTTCTGGGTAAGAAAACTTCACATGACAACAACATTACAATGTATTCTGTCTAGGGGACGTTAACATGTTAATTATGATAGATTCATTAAAGAAAATTATTGAGTTAAAAAGGTTTGCCTTCCAAACAACTCGGAGCGTTTGTCTCTGCGTGATTTTCTGATACAGTGTTTATATGAGGGACAGAGAAGCCAAATTTCATTTAAAATAAAAGCGACCTGGAGGAAGCCTTCGACATAAAAAAAATAAAAGCGTGGGTTTCTGCAAAAAAACAGACCGCATAGCACCGAATCACTTCAGCCCTACTGTGCCGTCTAAATCTAAAGCACGCTGCAGCGAGCACAGAGCTCTCGGCAGCAGCGGCCCCGTTCTGAGCACGGACGAGAGGCGTTGGCAGCCCACACTCAATCAAATGACCGTCTTAATATTTTAACTTCAGGGCTGTTGAATTTTAGTCTATTTTCATCGTATTTTCTAGTTCTCTTTCTATTATTTTGAATTGAAATAAAATTCAATGCAGTTTTCCAGACATGAAAAGAGCTTGAGTTTATGATATTCACACCTCTGTCTATTATTTGATTCATTCATCCACTGATATCCACTTAAATAAAAAAGATTTTGGGGGCAAGAATTGTGAAGTGATTAAAATGTGATCAAGCCTCTACTTAATTAGATTAAAGCCCTAATTCTATCACATTATTATTAGGTGGCTCCTGCTCTACTCCCCTCAGTTCCACTTCAATAAACACTCGATGGCAGCAATATTGCTGGAACCTCTAATTAAAGTTGCACACAAAGCAGCAACGGAGGGGATGTTGCTTAAATCAAGTCAACCCGGGAGGGAGACATTAACCACCCGATGTTAGCCTCTTGCTTATTTATCACCTAAAATGAAGCGATGGCTGAAAAACTGTCCAATATTAATTGGGTGGTCCTGTTTGCTTTGTCAGGAGCGACTTTGTTTGTGATCGGCTCCCACGCTGCATTCCGCGAGCTGGAGGGATCCGACATCGATGAACTCCTAATGGAACCGGTCTGAAGAGCATCGTCGGTACTCTGTTAGTAATTACCACGACACAGCCGATTGCAGACGTGCCCACATGTATCTATGTGTGTTTTTGTTTTTTTTTAAATCCCATCTATGCCAGTGTACCAAGACTTCCTTGATTTGTCTCTAAAATGTAATTTTACACTCTGTACTGCCTTCTCCTACTCATTAAGTCTCCTTGTATGTAGAAACCCAGCTCATTTGTGACTTTTTTTAGCTAGATGAACAACAAGCCTTTCTCTTCATATTTAAATAGTGGATTCCTTGGGCACGTACAAGTTTATACAGACAGAAACAGAACAGCATATCTTGATTTATTAATTGTTTAGGACAATGCTCCTGCCGTGGATACCTTCAGAAATACCTAAACCATCTGACGATGTTACTGTTGTGTGTAAACATGCAATGTGTATTTATACTTGCTTAAAACCATCGTGTTTCCAAAGAAAAAGTGCCATCTAATGCTTTAAAATGTCTTGCACAGATCATTAGTCAACAGAATACAAACAAAGTCAGGTGTTTTACATAAAACAAAGGAATCGTATAGTCGAGGGGTTTTATACCAGCTGTGGTGTGGTCTCTTGGATTGAGTGTACCGGATGCACATTTGAAGATTACCATGTAATGTTATTGTTTTTGGTGTAGGTAGTTTTTTGGGGTTTTTTTGTATTTAAACGGCATAAATGGTGCAATAAATGCTTGCTGTAAAGACAGTCATATGGTGTGTTCATATTTACAGTCGACTGCAGGCGATTTTGGAGCTGGACCGACCTCACGCGTACAATTCCTCATGACTCGGCTCTGCCTCGAACCCTCGCGGGTCCTCTTACCTCCGCCGGTCCAAACCCTGCAGTGCTCGCCAACCCCCTCTTGTCCCCCTACACACACCCCCCTCCCCCACCTCTCTTTTTTTTTTTTCCCCTTCGTTTCCACGTGGCCCCTCTGACCTGTGCACTGTGACAGCGCAGCCACAAGGACCCCGTGCTCAGGTTGCCATGGCAATGACCTTGGAGGGCCTCCGTCAGACACACTGGTCCACAGGCACACCGGCTCACACACTGCGGCAAGGCGAGCGATCGATATTCTATTACACGGGAGAGGGGGCGGGCGGGTGGGGCGAGGAGAGTCGCGCTGCAGTGAGCTCACTGCGGAGACACAGGGGAAATTAGTGAGGGAGCCCTGCGTGTTTGTCAGTCAGTGACAGAGAACGTGCGTGTGCGCGTGATTGAGCACGGGACACCGCGGTCGTCTTTGGGCGTCAGAAAGTTTGCGTCTCCGGTGCGTAAAAAGACGCGCCGGCGCGACGTTTCCAACATCCATATCCGGTGTTTCCGCTTAAATTAGCCGCAGACGGAGCTCATTTATCACCATTGGGTGCAAGTGCTGACTTATTAAGACGAATTTCGGGAATTGGTAAGAGCCTTGAGCCAGATGTCAGACGGGGCAGGCGCTGGTGCGTCACCCCGGCCGGCTGCATATATCGACTTGTATATGCGTCATATATATTTAATGTGTCCCTAATAACAATATATCTTCATATATTATTCAGACTTTTCAGTGATTGAGTGAAAGAGTGTAAACAGAAATACACACAGACTGTTTTAGGTTGTATTAAATGTTCTAGATGTTTTATTGGTGTTGGTTTCATTTATTTGACACACATTTCTACTAATTGTATTTTTTTTTTTTCTTGATTTCAACCCTTGCAGCCCTCTGAAGGTAGACCCAGGCTGGGACTGCGGGCCCTTCACTAGCCTCCAGCACATACACACACACACACACAAGTCCTGGCCAGACCGGGTTCGACAGTACCTCGATCTGGACCCAACCTGGTAACAGACCCGAGGCGTGTGACCTCTTCATCGTCACGTCACGGCACACGGCATCACATCATACCGGCACACCCATAATGACCTGAAAGCCTTAGTTGGTGTCTTGTGTCTTCTTGTTAAAAACACAACAAAAACCTGCTCTGCTGTTACGCATTCCTCCTGAAAAATCCAGCAAAAATAACTGAAACCAAAGGAAAAAACAAAAAGAGAGACACGCATCTCTTGCTTTTTCCAATTTCACCAATATTGTCTCTCTTAAGATTTCCAACATGTATTTTTATTGTTTCATTTAAATTCAATATAGAATTATATAGATTTCCTAGAGCACACAGAAAGTTGTATTTACCAACTTGTGGGGTGGGGGTGTACTTTAATAGTTATTAACAAGGACAATGGTTCACACAGTGCACACAAACAGAGACAAACAGGGAAGAAGGGGGAGGAGAAGGGAGGGGAGAGATGTGAGAGACAGAGGGGGAGAGAGGGGGACAGGACAACATGACGTGTGCTTTGTTACGCCTAAATGAGGGAAAAGTAGCTCTCACATACCACCCCCCCCTTCCGTGTCAGGAAAAAAAAAAAAAAAAGACAGTTACGGACACCCCCCCCGCTCCCCCCCATACCCCGCATTTTAAAAAACAACAACACTGGCTGTCAACAAGAGGAGTGACAGGAGACGATGTGCGTGTGGGTGGGTAAGTTGGGGGGAGGGGGGAGGGGGGGGGGACACTCCACCGGTCCTCCACTGGCGGGAGGCGGAGTCAGAAAAGGGTGTCGGCTGTGGGATCTCACTGTGTGATCTTTACATCTGTGTGTGGGTGTAACTGGTACGGGGTCGGCGAGGAGTGAAGAGCAAAACAAAGATATACAGACCGAGGAAGAGAGGGAGGGAACAACAGAGAAAGGAGTGGATGGCCCTTTTTTTTTTTGCAGAGCATATAGACACTCCCTTTGTATCCTTAGCTCATTCAAATCTACATACACAATATGCAGCTGCCGTTTGGTAGATATATTGGTTTATGTACACAGCAGTGAGAGAACACATGCAAATAGTATCATAGGAGATGGGAGAAAGGAGGGCGGGTCAGTATAGAAAGTTGTAAAGGTGCTTCTGCTGTTTTTAATCTTTGGGGCAGTTGTGATGAAAATTGCTTCAAAGCTGTTTTTGTCTTTAATGGGGCGGGGCGTCTGGAGGCGTGTCTTGCCAGGGATGAAGTGACGGGGGGAAGAAATAAGTGGAGGGGGGGTTTGAGCGAAGACGCTCCATCGATCAATAGTATGTCTCCTTTTCCACCCAACCTGAACAAGAAGAGGGGAAACAGACAAGTTCTCAGATGAATAGTTCCATTTTTTTTTCCCGATATAACCTTATTTGTTTCTACTTGTTACAGCAGCACCATCTCTTAGTAGTAGTACAGCGTAAAACCTAGTCTGTGGCTACTTAAATGTTATGTTATATATCAGAATTTCACACTATAAACAACAACACTACTCTTTTTCTGGGAGCTCTTGTCAATGAAAAGAAAAGACACTGACCTCCAGGGTTCCGGCGGAGGATAAGTTTTCGAACCTCATCATAAACAAAGATGAGAAAGCTATAGGGGAAAGCACAAAACCACCAGCTAGGCCTGCGGGCAAGACAAGAAAACAGAGTTGATTAAAAACAAATCAACATACATTGACAGGCCAGCGGTGGCACGCGGGGTAAAAGCACTCACTTTAGAGGATACATCCTGAGCGCCACATCCATGCCTGGGCAGTAGGACAGTAAGGCAGCCAGGGCTGTCTCTTCAAACAGGCCGAAGATCAAGATCTTATTCCTGAGCGAGGAAGCAAAGACATACTGAGCAGGAGGAAATGATGGTGCAGAAATTAAGGACAACGTCCATCATTTGATTGTAATGTTTCCTACATGCAATAATAGACCAAGCACAAACGCCAAGAAGCTTCCAAAGACACATTTTAAGATAATAGACAGTTAAATAAGTCATTGGACTCACTTCATGCCCTGCTGGAAAACAGAGTTACGCCTAGTTTTGCAGATGATGACATCAGCCCACTGCACAACCACGATGCTGACGAAGAAGGCTGTGTGGCAGGTGAACTCCACAATCTTTCTCTGCTCGTACGTCTGGGAGCGATAGAGAACACAAATACAGATGTATTGTGACACCGCCTAAACCGCGACGCGCCTGCCGGGTGCACTTCCGACGCCACGCGCACGCACCCACTGCTGCCCATAGCTGTCCTCCAAATCGTTGACCGAGCGGTCGTCCCAGTCCAGCCTGATGCCCACCAGGTGACCGGGCAGGAAACCGTTTTCAGCCATGATGACAAAGTACGAAAAGAAGCCTCCCAAAGCCTGGATCATTCCTAAAACACACACACACACACACACATTACCATCAGTTACTTGTTGAAGATCGCACTGATTTCATTGTTTTGTTTTATAAGATTCATTTAGCCTAGCTGCCTACCAATTTGTCCATAGGCGATGCTGATGAGCCTCTCATTCACCAGCTTGTCCCTGAAGGGGTTCCTAGGCTGGCGCTTCATGATGTCGCTCTCGGCTGCTTCATAGGCTAAAGATATGGCTGGCACCTACCAGGCGAGGGACAAATATCACCTTTTAGAGCAGCGTCACGTGTCCTTTCAGCACGACAAATGTTCAGTCGCAGCGCTGCGTTCAGTTTGATAGCTGCAGTTGATCTGCTCTCACCATGTCAGTTCCCAAGTCAATACACAAGATGGTGATAGTTCCCAGAGGCAGGGGGATATTAACGATGATGAACAACAGGAAGGGAGTGATCTCTGGGATGTTGCTTGTCAAAGTGTAGGCAATGGACTTTTTCAGATTATCAAAGATCAAACGGCCTGGAGGGCGACAAAAGAAAAAAAAACACTGGTGTCACATTATGTGTCTGGTTCACGTACGCGGTGCCACAGATGATGTCGTTTTGTCTCCTCCCACCTTCTTCTACTCCTGTGACAATGGAGGCAAAGTTGTCATCTAACAAGATCATGTCTGCAGCCTGTTTGGACACATCCGAGCCTGATATTCCCATGGCAACGCCAATGTCAGCCTTCTTAAGTGCAGGAGAGTCATTCACACCGTCACCAGTCACAGCAACAATAGCACCCTGTGAGAGGAAGAGGCAACGTGGGTATATAGCACGGCTCAGAATCTATTTAAGGTATGTTGACTCTAATAAAACATTTACTTTAAAGATTTGCATGTATTATATTAATGTATTTTAAACAAAAATGTCATTAAAGGTTCTATTTAATCTGACGTCACAGAACAAACTATGCAAACTCAGAGGAATAGCGCCATCTGCCGTGGGAGTAAGTGTAACGGCCAACATTTGGCCGTATTAAACTGCACCAACCAGCCTCTGGCAGCCCTCCACAATGATGAGCTTCTGCTGTGGGGAGGTTCTGGCAAAGACGATCTCTGTGTGATTCCTCAGGATGTCGTCTATCTGCTCCTGACTCAGATCTTTCAAGTCCGTGCCATGGATCACGCATGCCTTGGCATCCCTTTACACACATCAAACATAGATATGAGCTCATTGGTCATCTGATCCTTATTTCCACGTGCTCGTCCCCCAACGTTGTTTACCTGGGGTTCACCTGGCTAACAGGTATGTTGAGACGAGCTGCAATGTCTTCCACTGTCTCGTTGCCCTCTGAGATGATCCCCACACCTTTGGCAATAGCCTTGGCTGTGATTGGATGGTCTCCAGTAACCATAATGACCTGATAAGTACACAGACGGATAAAAAAAAAAAAAAAAAGAATCGCTCTTGTGATCCCAGAGGCGGTTTGAAAAAGCCTCACTCTGTGCTTTCAAAGAAGTCTCACCTTGATACCGGCAGATCGGCATTTGCCAACGGCATCAGGCACGGCAGCACGAGGAGGGTCGATCATGGACATCAGACCAACAAAGCAAAGGTTGTCCGTCTGGAAGTTGACATCATCGGTGTCAAAGGCAAAGCCCTTAGGGTACTGGTCTTCTGGGAGCAGGCAGTGGCAGAAACCTGCAAGGGAAGTGATCTAGTGACTGATCAGTAGTTTTAGTTTACACTGTGAAAGTGGAAAAACTGCAGCCCCGCTTCCCGATGCTTCCCTGCTTCACACAAGAATAACGTCTGTATAAATCTGTGAAACACACTAGACGTGATCTGGGGGCTAAACACACTAGACGTGATCTGGGGGCTAAACACACTAGACGTGATCTGGGGGCTAAACACACTAGACGTGATCTGGGGGCTACTTGTAAACCAAACTTCCTGGTGTTGGAATCAAGGGCAGTAAATTACAGCATCCTTCAAAGGGAAACCTCATATTTCCACTTTTGATTAAGTTATACAGTGATGAGAATAGAGATTTGAACACATTCACGTTATTGGAAATTAAAATTGCAATTGTGTCCGAGTACTTCTTTCACCACCGTATTTTTTTCTTTAATGCGTGTACTGGTAGGAAAAACCAGGTCGGCAGTTATTGTTTCCTTTTTACTCTCCTTACCAAGGACTCTCTCTCCCAGTCCTCCCAGCTCCATGTAGGCATTCTGAAAGGCTTCTTTCATCTCCTCGTCCATAGGCTGCTCCTTGCCCTGGATCATAATGGTGGAGCAACGGTCCAGGATCCTCTCGGGGGCTCCCTTCATCACCAGCAGGTAACGGTTATCGTTGTGATCCTCTGTTTCGTGCACGGAGAGCTGGAGGAAAGAAGGATATTCGCTCATCTCGCAAAGGGATTCGCCGAGCGCGCAGGCATCGTCCAGTCCTTTACATACCTGGTATTTGTTGGTGGAGTTAAAAGGGATCTCGGCCACCTTCTTGTTCTTGTCCCTCATCGTCCTGACCGGGCCAAAGGACAGCTCGATGCACTTCAGCAGGGCTGACTCCGAGGCGTCGCCGGCCACGTCGCGCTTCAGAATGGGCAGCGAGTCCTGTCCCGCTTTGAACTGGGCGCGGTTGCACAGGCCAGCCACGCGGGCCAGAGACAGCCAGGTGACGGAGCTCTTGTCGAAGGCGGCGCCTGCGCGGAGCGAAGGCAAGAGTGAGCACCCCGTACGGCAGCTCGAGCGCGTCCGACTGGGCGGCGCCCGCGCGTGTGCTCACGGACCGGACTGATCCTCGGTGGTGTCGGCCTCGTGGATCTGGTTGTCGAACCACATGTGGGCCACGGTCATCCTGTTCTGGGTCAGGGTGCCGGTCTTGTCCGAGCAGATGGTGGAGGTGGAGCCCAGGGTTTCCACGGCTTCCAGGTTCTTCACCAGGCAGTTCTTCTTAGCCATGCGTTTGGCAGTCAGGGTCAGACACACCTGCGGAGAAAGGACATGCGCTCGTTTCCACACGCGTGATGAAGAAGCGGGTCGACAGAGAAAATAAAAATCCATTTCTTACAATATTGAATAAAGGAACAGAGATGCGGTTCTTTAACCTCCTCAGACCCCAGCTCTCTCTTGATATGCATTTTTAATTTATCTTTGCTATTTAGGATTATTGGGACCTGATAAGTGTAAAGACTGAGAATCATATTTTAAAAATATTTTGAAACAAGTGGTTTTTGGGGACAATGATGTCCACATGCAGGGACAATCAATCTAGATCTGTAGTACAGCATACCCTCGCTATAACGCGGTTCACTTTTCGCGGCTTCGCAGATTTTTTTTCCAGTGCATTGTGCTCTGAATCCAGATTGGAGAACTGCAGTGAAAGTTTTTGATTGTGAGGAAATGTTAAATCCTGTGAGAAAAGTGTATAAAAGTGTGTGGTTAGGGGTTTTACGGCCTTAAAACCTGTAAAATAATTGTAAAAAATAAAGCTGTTTACTTCGCGGATTTCGTCTATCGCGGGTAATTTCCGGAATGTAACCCCCGCGATAAACGAGGGTACACTGTAATATAATGCTTCAGGGTCCTTGCATGTGGACATGTGGTCCCGTACTAAGCAGAATTAGCTGTTGTGCTATAGGTGACCCCAAATCTAATGTCCACATATGTGGACGCCAGGTCTTAAATATTTCAAATAAAGTGACAAAAAAAAGACTGAACGCGTGTGCGTCGTTCTGAAGGAGCCAGCGAGACATCTTACAGTGACTGTGGCCAGGAGACCTTCAGGCACGTTGGCCACGATGATGCCGATGAGGAAGATGACGGCCTCCAGCCAACTGTAGCCCAGGATGAGCGCCAGGACGAAGAAGGTGACTCCCAGGAAAACGGCCACGCCCGTGATGATATGGATGAAGTGCTCAATCTCTTTGGCGATGGGGGTTTTGCCGGTCTCCAGGCCGGAGGTCAGGGTCGCGATGCGGCCCATTACGGTGCGGTCCCCGGTGCAGATCACGATGCCGCGGGCCGTGCCTGGTCGGGGAGGAGAGAGCCCACGTTCCAAATGGTTACGCTCAACAAACGCAGCTTCCGAGTTGAAATAACGCGCGAGCACTCGGGTCGGCGTTAACTCTTTTGCCATGGCGGTACCTTCTACGCAGTTGGTGGAGAAGAAAGCGATGTTTCTGGTCTCCAGAGGGTTGTCATGGGTACAGTCAGGTGACCTGCTCTGGGGCTCTGACTCGCCTGTCAGCGAGGAGTTATCAACCTGGTGGGAAAAGATTGAAATATTTATGTCACAGTAGAGTCAACTGGGATGTTACGACAAAATGGTTTGGTGTGTGTGTGTGTGTGTGAGAGAGAGAGTGTGTTTAGGTCTGAGCACCTTGCAGCCGTGAGCAGAAACCACCCTGATGTCGGCAGGAATCCTGTCTCCACCCTTTACTTCGATCAGATCTCCGGCCACCACCTCTTCGGCATTAATCTGCACCTTCTCACCCTCGCGGATCACCAAAGCTTGCTGCAAAGAGTCCCCAACGTCAGCGGCAGCAGCATTTGTTTGACACAAAAGCTTTCATAAATTCTCGTATAAATTCTGGTATCCTTTCCCAACCGGACTCGAAGTAAGCCCACAAGCTTGTCTCGAGGAAGAGCTTTACCTGCGGCACCATGTTCTTGAAAGACTCCATAATTTTGGAACTCTTGGCCTCTTGAAAGTATGAGAAGCATCCGGTAATGATGACAACAGCTGTGAGGACAATACCTAGGTACAACTGTAAAAAGACAAGCGGACAAAGTCAAGCACAGGAAAGGGGGCTGGTTAGGACGCTGACAGGCTGCAATCACGGTGAGAAGTTGCTTTTTTAAGCCTGTTATTTAGAGTCAGACCTGTCATGATCAGACTTAATTGTGCCAGATGTGGTGTTTGTGTGCGTGTTTCTCTCACATTGTCGCCTGCGGGGTCGTCCTCGGTGGCCGCCTGGATGGCGTAAGCCAGGAAGCAGAGGATGGCACCGATCCACAGCAGGATGGAGAAGCCACCAAAGAGCTGGCGGCAAAACTTGACCCACTCGGGGGTCGTGGGAGGAGGGGTGAGAGCGTTGGGACCATCCCTAAGCAGAAACTCTGCCGCCCTGGCATTGGTCAGGCCCTGGAGAAAAGACGAGAGAGAAAAAAAAGAGAATCCACCAAAGGGAAAATGTGTTAATTTGGTTGATATGTCACACTTTTTATTTAAAAATATGATTGTGAGTCCTGGCAACCGTTGCGATGGCTTGCCTGACTGTAAGACACCAATCACAGCACTCTCACGACATCTAGTGGACAACTGGAGGAACAGGAAGAAGTCACAGCCTCGTCCTCAAAGACACCAACATCATCTACTTACTTGGACAATGTCAGTCTGGAATTTCCTGCAGACTTCTTCTACAGACATCTTATGTTCCGTCTGAAAGAAAGAAAAAAAAAAAAAAAAAAGAAAGAAAAAGATCCAGCATTAATCGGTGTTTGCTTTGTTGCTTGGTGAATTTCCAGTTTGCCATTTCGCGCATGCAATTAATAAAAAGAGAAAGAGTGTCAATCAAATTAAATATGTCTCATGCATGCGGGTCACCTGAGAGATAAGAATATCGGGGCAGCCAGATATGGCCGCCCAGTTGTCTGTTTCTTGCTCTGGGATGTGGACTCAAAGTGTCGACCTCCAGGTCACAAGTCACCCCACCCACCACGTCTTACATCGCTAATTCAGAGCCCTTTATAGTTATCTTTATAAAACGTGTTTTTTTTAATCCTTTAAATAATTCTGTTGCACCACGTGCTAAAACGGAAAATTTCTCAAATTAACCAGTGCTTAATCGACATGATGTGAATTGGACCGGCCTCGTACAAATATAACACCGACAACTGTTCAGAGATAATACAAATGGGTTCACTTACAATGGGCACTTCCTTCTTCAGGTCATCCATGTCCTTGGTCGCCCCCTTCTTCTTGGGGGATCGGTCATCTTTGTCCTGTGTGGTGGCAACGCGGTAACTGTCTGAACGTCCATACTACAGACATACACACATGTTTTATACATGCCTTCGGACTAGCCTGAGGAGCCAGTAGTCTTTCAGCTTTACATCTTATTGTTCACAGCTCCTTCATCAAGTGTCACAAAATAAACAATGTTGTACCCTTGTGAAGTGGCCTTCTGAAGTACCCCGTGGTTCTCAAAAATTCTCAAAAAGAAAATTGAATTCATCTGTTTTGAAAAAGAAGATACAAAAACACAGATGTCTAAGAGAGAATAACTAAATTGCTAAATGGATAATCCCTTTAGTTTTTTTTTTTTCTGGGAACCATTTGTTTAAGTGATTAAGTGACTGATGGAAGAACATCAGAGCCTGATGACCACAAAGCCTTTTGGCTCTAACTCACCCCCCTACACTACATGACTGCTTTAAAAAGTACCTAGAAAAAAAAAAAGTACACACAATCAGAAGCAAATGTTCTAGCCTTCCGGCTTAACTGCATGCCCTGCTATTTCCTGTACCCTCCCTGCTATAAACGTGCTCTTAGAAATGAGCTTATGTTGTTAACCTGGACAGGAGTAGACTATTAATAACCAAGAGTTTCTGCAGCACTACACATGTCGGTGCCCCTCCCAAGCTTTCTCTTCCTGAGAGACAACTGCTGAGCAATATCAATAATCAAAGGTCAAAGGTGTCGCGGAAAGAATCCCTCCCAGGAGTGGGCTGAAAGCAGGCGGGTCCACCATTTCATTTCCCGACCTGAACATTAAACATCAAGGTATTCGGTCTTGGCGCAGGCCAAGAGGATCACAGGCCAGCAGATGTCAGGGCCACGATCATCTGGTTGTGTGTGTGTGTGTGTGTGTGTGTGTGTGTGTGTGTGTGTGTGTGTGTGTGTGTGTGTGTGTGTGCGGGGGGGTAACAGGGTACAGACGCGTAACCACAGCAGAAGATAGGAATCTTCCCAGCGCAAAGGGTGTTAAAATAGCGCCCTCTAGTGGTCCGATATGGTCAATTTTAATTTTGAAACTGCTCTGCCTTTGTGATAATTTTACATAAATATCAATAATATGGAGGTCTACAGAGAAGAAGAATGAGAAGATGATGATGATGAAGAAAAAGAAGAAGAAAAATGATGGTGATTGTGATTATGATGAAGAAAAAGGAGGAGGAAAAAGAAAAGGAAGCACAAGAAGAAGCTGAAAAAGTAGAAATTCCAGATCCCCACTCCTCTCTCCCATCGCAACTGGACCGACCTGAATATCCCAACAACACTACAACACACACCCACCTGCAGTGCGACAAAAATCTGTCTGGTCAAGAACAACATGACGCTGACTGAACGCTGCTGTTATATAAAAGTTCAAGTGCAAAAAAAAAAAAAAAAAAAAAACACGGACGAAAACCGCCGCTCAAGCCCTGCACGGCTGCAAAGAAAAACATTTGTTCAGACATGTCAGGCAGAGAGAAGCATGTCAGTGGGAGGGATGCCGCTGTGAACAAACACACGCGTGAGCACACACACACACACACACACTTTTACAATAAAAGGGCAAAGGAACGTCTCACTGCAGCGAGACTAGGCAGGCCCTGAGAGACAGAGGCCGTAGGAAACAGATGGGTTCAGTGGAAAAGTACTGAGCTCCCCTCATCTGAGTGTGTGTGGAACTGACAGCGTGTTACCTGGACATGTGTACCTATCACTCCGAATCAATCGCATCCCAACTGCGTGCCTTTAAATCCATGAATCGGCCTCTCAAAGTGACCGAGTCAGTGTCGGGGCTTCGGACGGCGTAACAGAACCCGAGAAGGTTCGTGTTTACCTTGAATAAAACAAACGGCTTGTGCGAGCTGGGAGGTGAAAGGAGAGCGCAGGAAAGAGAAATAAAGGGAGGGGACGACAAGCCCAGTGAAATCTGAGGCGTGGGTGAGTGAGTGAGTGAGTGAGCGAGTGAGCGAGTGAGCGAGTGAGGGAGTGAGTGAGGGAGTGAGGGAGTGAGGGAGTGAGGGAGTGAGTGAGTGGCGGTCACCCTCTCATGCATCTAATTACATATTGACCAGCAGTCTATAGGCTTTGTGTCAGCGTGTGACCCTCCCTGACCTCACTCTAACAGATTACACAACCTTACTTAGGGGGATGTATCCTAGCGTGCTAATGCGGTAGATTATATTCCCACTCGGAGCACATGAATGAATCTTATCGGTGCGGCCCGAAGGCCGATGATAAGTCTGATTTCTATTTGCCTTTCATTTTCTGTTGCCGTGTGAACAGATGGGGGGGGGGCTTTATCAGCGGGCGCTTTACACACGCGCGTGTCTGCGGGGTCGTCGGCCCGCGGGTCCGTGTGGGCGTCCCCTTGTCTTGCTCCGGGTAATCCAATGACTCCCCCGTCTTCCGAGGAGGGAAACGGGAGACCCGTGGCTGGAATTACACACGCCGGCCCTCCCGCGAACACAACGGCGAAGCGAACCGAGGGACGGGAGGCAGGAAAAGGCGGACTCTCCTCGGCGGCGTTCGCCGCGCGCGTCATCCGATCCTAAATCGCCCCGAATGATTCCCACTACCTGGTCTAAATCCCATTCCGAAACAAAACAAACACAGCGCCACTGTGTCACGGAGCCATGGCGACCAGCGGAGCAGCTGGCATAGTGATGAAGCTTAGCAATGCGTCACAGATCACCGATGCAGCTCCGGACGCGTAATAACCGACGTCGCTGCCGCACAACACAGTTCCGGCCAGTTCCCTTTGTGTTCGTGCCTTTTTCCTTTTTTTCCTTTTCTTTTCTTTTCTTCTTTCTCCCCCCCTCTTGGTGCCTCTCCTGTTCGTGCCTATAAGAGCAGAGGTGAGTCATAGCGTTGGCAACGGTCCTCCCAGGCAGCGTAGACGCGCACTGCGGCAGAGCCGGGGAGCGAGTTAAATTTAGTGATTGCGAAATAACGGCGTGAGAGAGAAGAGATGGGACGTATAAAAGGAGGAGGAGAAGCGGGCGTGTAACCCTTTCATCTGCAGGACGGAGGTGGATCCCCTGAGAGGACACTGGTCAACAGACAAGACAGTTTTATGGGCTGTGACACAGCCCATAAAACTGAAAAAAAGAGGAAAACAGAGTTGAATAAAACCATATGAGTGTGTCTGGATGGCACACAAGTGTGTGTGTGTGTGTGTATGTGTATGTGTGTGAGGTCACTGGACCATCTGCTGCTTCTTGTAGTAGTACCACAGGGCTCTGGAGCCCAGCAGGGGGGCTCAGATTTAGCGCTAACAGAGATAGTTACGGGGGGGTAAGCGAGTCTTCTCCCTGCACCGCGTCTTCCTCCCCTTCGTCTCGATTCCTGAACGTTCGCTCGCGACGCAATCAAAGTCAGACGCGTGTATTTTTAATTTTTT
This sequence comes from Lagocephalus sceleratus, assembly GCA_911728415.1. Taxonomy (NCBI): domain Eukaryota; kingdom Metazoa; phylum Chordata; class Actinopteri; order Tetraodontiformes; family Tetraodontidae; genus Lagocephalus; species Lagocephalus sceleratus. The sequence continues at coordinate 1,278,198 of CAJVRN010000126.1, forward strand.
TTTTCCCCTTCCGCAGCGGCCTGAGAACAATGACTCGCTAGAGGGATTCAAAGAAAGCGAAAAGGCCGGGGGCGGGTTATTTTTAACGCGCGATCGGCGTGAAGACGTCTTCTGCTAAAATCGTGAGCTCGGGGACAAACGCGTCCCTGGGGGACGCGAGCCGCTCACATTCACAACCCTGGCGTCTTGACGTCCCGCCGCGGGAGCGTCGGGGCTCCTACGCCGTGCGCGAACCCAGTGTTTGTAAGGTGATCAATCACCTAAAGATTTTCCTTCTTGCGGCTCTGAAAGAAATCGAATCCAGTAGTGGCGTAAAACGGGGGCGGGGGGGGATTGATCCGAATGTGTCTGACTCCAGCGTCTCGCCCAGTGCTAGACCCCGTATTGACGCGCGCGCGGCACGCAAACTGTGAAAGCGCACACGGGCTCCAGCACGCATCTCCGGGGCAACAACCCCAATAAGTCCCGCTGTTGTCAGGCAACCTAAATCTCCTGAATGGCTCCATTTATTGGATAGCATCCCACAGCGACTCAGGAGTCCCGCAGATCTGATACACGTATCAATAGCGGGGTCGGTTGTAAACGTGACTGTAGAACGGGAAAGCGGCGACCTTTGCGTTTCATTAACGTCAGCGTTACATCACAGCTGCCGGGGTTACGGCCTCAGAGGACGTCGGCCTGGTACCCGCCCGCCGAGGCCCCCGAAGTTTCAGAGGGTCGCCATGTTGACCTTAATTTAACCCCGAGGCCCCGATACGGGCGTGTTGCCACAGACACCAGGCAGGTGGTGGTGGTGGTGGTGGTGGTGGTGGTGGTGGTGGTGGGGGGGTTGCTGGCCCTTGAAGCAGGTTAATCGTGCTTGCAGGGGGGAGCAGGTGGATCTTCCGCCCCAAACAAAGAGAGGGACTCTGCAGAGAGCGCACACGTGCAAACGCTGGAAGGACCTGCTCCGGGCCGGCGTCTCCCTCACCCGACGCCGGGACACGGCGTCCGGTCTCATCGAAGCCGACGAGACATTATGATCGCAGCTTTTGTGGAATCAGGGCCGCGCCCCCTTCACTTGGTTCCTAACAAAAGCAGCTCGTGGCCGCGCCTGACAGCCTTTGTCGTGATACGGCCACACCTGGCCGCGGGCAGCCCGTCCTTCACTCAATCACCCACGACGCCTCCTCTAGCCGGCCCATCTGTCTCTCGCCCCCCAATCCCACCGCACAGCGAGAGGAAACAGGAGCCCTGGTCATGTGAGCCTCAGGTCATTATCCTGTAACAGGATATGCAGCCGAGCATCCCTCCCCCACCTCCATCCGTCACTGTAAGCCCCCCCCCCCCCTCCGTACACCTGTACTCCCTCTTACTACGATCTGCCCTTCCTGTCTCTCATCCTCTCCTCGCCCCTCTTGATCTTTCAGCGACAGTCTCCCCCCACACACACACATCTGCGTCCATTTCCTCAGCGTCACGTTCACGCTCCATCCCTCAAATATTTGTCAAACGTGCGTCTCTAATTGACGCGCGCTGAGCTGCACAGGTAATCTCACCACTGCCTGAATTAGTGGTAGCTGTCACCAGCCTATCACAGCTCTTTGCAGGGAATTTCCACGCTGGAGGCTCCGCCCCCGTTTTGACGCATTAGGCACGTTGCTAGCAATGCCCCCCCCCCACCCGCGGCCTTGGGAAAGGACGGCTGGCAGAACATCCGCCATGCGCCAGAGCCCAATTTTCCGTGTAAGCCTCGAAAGAGAAAATAACGACGGCTGATGTAGACAGCTTATGTGCGCAGCAGCATCCCATCCATCCATCCTTCCATCCATCCCTCCATCCACCCATCCCTCCACCCATCCCTCCATCATTTTCCCCATCCTTCAGGGTGACCTTTGCGTGTGCTGATGAAAGGCAAGGAAACACCCTTCACGGGGCTCCGCGGTGCTGCATGCCCGCGTCCCCTTTCGTCACGATGAAGTCGGCATCTGCAGTGCTGAGAGGACACGCCAGCTGCCCGCGCAAACCTCCACACGCACGCGCACGCACGCACGCACACGCGCACACGGCGGATGCGTAAGCACTTTTTTTTTTTTTTTTTTTTTTCTCTTGCGCCGACCTCCTCGTTTGACGCAGTGGCCGCCGGTGCTGCCGGCTTCCGCTGACAGATCGGTCGCGGAAGTCACGCATCTCCGGCGCGAACGCGACGCCCGCGCCCGCCCCGTGTGCGCGGCGCGGCGCGGCGCCGCCGGCGGGCAGGGCCGAGGCGGCGGATTAAAAATTACAACTCCTTGCGGCCGACGGCGTCGGGGCAGACATTGCGCAATAACCCACACCAAGCAGGCGCATCTGCACCGCCTCATTTTCCGACGGCGCAGTGGTTTTTCCCCACCCCCGCCCCTCTCTCCCCCCCCCTCTACGAGCTCTCTCTGGTTATTTTACGGGCTGATTAATTTAACCAGACGACCGGAAACAGATCAGTAGCCCTTTCGATGGAGGAACGACAAATTAACCCAAGCGCGTCGTCGTGCCGCCGATTATTACGCAAACGAGGGCTCGGAATGTGCGCCAGAGCGCAGCCTGCGCCGGCGGACCAGCGCTGTGTCACAAGTTAAAAGGGAAATAAGCTGATGAGACGCTTATTCGCGGTAACCGCATTATGACGCGCGGGTCATCGGGGCCGGCGAGGACGGGACTCCTCAGCCGGGCCGCTCTGGCGCAAGGACTCGGCGAACCCAACATCTGTCCCCGCTCAGCGCCAGATGTGCGATGTTGTGCGGCCAGAAAGACGAGGGAGGGGAGGGATGGGAAGGATGGCGGCGGAGGGGGGGGGGGGCTACAGCAAAGGACATTAGGGGGCATGATGGCCAAGAGGGGCACGATGGAGGTCACTGTCTGCCCCGTGCGCAATAGGAACGGCGATGCAGAGACATCATTTTAAACGTCATGAGTGATCAGAAGAGGTTTCTACCCCCCCCTCAACACAGACACACACACTGTCAGAATAAAGCGATTAGCCCAAGCACGGCTGGCAAGGTTATTGTGAGAGCAGGCCCGTCAAAGACCTCTCCAGGATGGAACACGTCAAAACCCTGTGTATGACGTCAACTTTGTCTAAAGGGCTAAAAAAAAAGGTGTGTGTGTGTGTGTGTGTGTGTGTGTGGGGGGGGCGAAGGACGCAAGAGCGGGATATTCGTTTAAAAACCAAAAAGGTTCCCAGCAGCGAGTTCGGGAATATCTGAGCTTTCTGGAGCGGCGTCGGGGGCAGGAGCCGGTCCGCCAGTTTTTGTCGCAGTACAGAAGAGCGGCAAAAAAAAAAAAAAAAAACGCGGCTCCGCAATAGCGTCAATGTCACCGACAAAAACCGGGCTTCCATCGAGGAGGAGACGAGAACCCGCCGGGAACACGGCTCAGTCGTCAGGCCACTTCTGGGGGGCTACAACGCAGTTTTTGTTCTTTTTTTTTTTTTTTTTTTTTGGGGGGGTTATTAAAGTTAGAAGGAGCCGTCTTACCCCCATGTTGGCGCAGTCACTCTTCTCCTCTCAGGTGATGCACGGCTTGAGAGGTGGCAGCACCTCACGTTGAATTCTGTCGAAATGCGTCGCCTTGGAAAATAAAAGAGGAAATGCTCAGCTTTTCTTTTTTTTTTTTTTTTTAACCGGAGTTGATTAGCCCGATTGGGAAAATGGCATGAGAAAGGCGTCGGGGGGGGTGGTGGGGGGAGGCTGGTGAGGTGAATTGTCCTAACACGCTAATTTTCTCGGTACAAACAGTCGCAAACAGTCAAACCTTTTTTTTAAAAAGATCAGGCTACAGTCTTTTGTCCTCCGGCGAGACGTCTTTCAAATGAAATGTTGGAGTCTCAAGCTGAGCATCACGCTGGGACGGGCTCCCTCCCTTCACTCTGCTAGTTGCGGTGAAAAGACCGGCGAATCTAACGAGCCGCACTACTGCGTCGACAGAAATTAGACCCTCCTCCGCCAATCTGCCGGCTGCCGCAGTACCTCGCGTCTGTAACCGCATCCCTCCGCCGGTGGAAACGGCGCAACCGCCGGCCAATGGCCGAGCCGGCGGGGCCGCCGGGTCCCGCCCACCGACCGAGAGCCGACCAATCACAGCCCCGACCGCCTCTCCGTTGCTCCGGCCGCCCGCCAATGGGACGGAGGCCTGGCCGGGAGCGGGCCAATGGGAGGCCGGCTGAGCCCCTCCTGCTTCACTGCAGAATTCCGAGGCTCGCAGCCAGCAGCACCTCGAGTCTCTTAGCCTGAAAATTTGTGTAAATGGACGCTCAAGGTTAGATTCTAGCTGTCGTGGTCGTGTTTGTCCATCGTGTAGTGTGTCCATGTGACGTGAAAATGGCGCATTTGTGGGCGTTATTGCATGCGCACCTCACCGTCTGGTCGGTCGCGCCGGTGCCGTCATGAGCATGCTGCGCACCTCCGTGTGTCACCAAGTTGTTGCATCAGAGCAAATCGACATACGTGTGCGTGGGCGGGTGCGTGGCCGAGAGGCAGGTTCTCCAGCCCGCTCATTAGCGGCGGAGGAGGCCCGGCTGCACACTCAGCACTTTCACTGACAGGTGGGCCCGGGGGTCAAGGCGCAAAGGCTTTGGAACACCTCAGATGTGTTCCGCCCTCGTGTTGTCCACGAGAGTCTCGACCCAGCAGAGGAGGAAGGAGCCCCCCGCATCAAATCAGATGGCATCGGTGCGTTAGATAGGAAAACCAAGCAGAAATGGTACAAATTACAACATGCATCTGCAACGGGATGGAGAACACTAACATCTCTGCAGGCCTTTTTTATATGCACATTTTTTTTCAATTGGAAAAAAAAAAAAAAAAAAAAAAGCCAGCGCAGCCCCAAGAATGCACACGCCGAGTCCGATAAGTCCATGCGACCATGTAAAAGTCACTGATTTGCAATGCAAAGCTAAAAGTCACATCTGCTGTCCCTGCAGCAGATTGCTGCCCTGCCCCGCTGCCTCCCAACAGGATGACCGAGCAACACCCCACAGACCCCGAGAGGGGCTCGGGGGTAAGAGGAGAGGCAGCCACAACCTCTCGTTTGTGGCTTGATTGGGTTTTTTTTTTTTTTTTAAATTCACATGTCATCCTCTGGAGACACTGCAGCTGGAGGACAGCGGACGTCGCCCAGCTCAGGGACCATATTTGTACGACCAAAGCCGTTTCATTCACCCGCTACGGCTGCCAGTAGTATATTTTCTTAACCCCTGTCACATCTTTTTGTTTAATGTTCCTTCCCGTTCAACACCTCACCCATCATCGCCCCCCAGGACAAGAAACGGGAGGGTGGGGACCGAGTCGTGGTCTCCACAGCAACAGCAGTCAGATGCAGTCAGATGACCTTGTCTCCGGTTTATACTGCTGAGTCAGAAATGGAGGGCTGGGTGGGGGTAGCGGAGGGGGGGGCGCGGTGAGGAAAGAAAGGTGGAACAGGAGAGAAGGCATACGGAGAAAACGTTCACCTTTATTCATCCTAACTTTGGATGTGATGCTGCGCCACGCTAATTAACATAAAGCCGTTTGTTGTGTTTGGAACGCCGACATAGATGGGGGGGCACCCCTCTGCACAATGCAGCGAGAGGAATTTGGAATGGCGTGATGTGGAAGCGTGGCGATTGAGTCAGAGCTGAGAAAATATCACAAGGTTTGAGTGTGACGGCGGAGGGAGACAAAAATAGACGCAGCCGCAGCGGCGGAACTACGGACGGCCATTAAAAAGCAGCCGTCTCCACCTGGAGCCGGATCCAGGCGGGAACGTCACCCCCCCCCCCACACACACAACCGTCTAGTGCTTTAAGTTGAGGTGGGCCAGGAAAGCCTGGGTGGAACAGAGCCCCGGCAGGGTGGTTGTGGTGTGTGTGTGTGGGGGGGGTTGTAATTAGGGCTCATCAGGCGTGTGGAGGTGATGAGAGAAGTGCACACCTCCCACAGGCCTCACCATCCGGAATTCTGAGCAAGAACAGAGGCGTAGGCACTGGGGGGGGGTGAAGATTGCAGGGGACGGATGATTGACAGACAGGAACGGAGTTGCGGAGGAGGGAAGCTGGGGCGGTGTGTGTGTGGTGGGGGGGGTGATGAGGAGAAATGAGACGGATGAAGGAGGGAAACGTCTTGGTGGATGATTTCCTCCGGGATCGAGTGGACAGAGGACCACGGGGCTGTCAGAGGAGCTTAGCATGCAAAGGGGAGATGCGCAATGGGAGGGTGGGGCGGGTGTGTGTGTGTGTGTGTGGGGGGGGGTGTAAATGTCAGTCTGCAAACAGGAAATTCCGGATTCCGAACAAAGCTGGGAAACAGGATTTCTGTCAGTGGTGTGGTCCTCGAAACTGTCCCACTAACAGAAGATATGCAAGTAGAGCTGCAGACAACCCCCCACACACACACACACACACACACACACAAATGATTCTCTCTTATTATATTAGTTCCTTAACTTCCTGTCCACCCTCCTCCTCTTCCTCTTCCTCCTCTATATGTCCTCCCAGCGGCTCCGCCACTGCAGCAAAAACCTGCTCCGCTCTACCTTCAGCACCATGCATCCTCTTTCTTTTTTTTTTTTTTCCTTCCCTTCCCCTCCACTACTCCACCTACCTACCACCACTTACATGCCGTACATGAGTAATCTCTGCAGAGCGGAGCAGGCGCATGTCGGCCGCTGCAGCCGCTCTGTCCTCGTTTTGGCTTCATGGAGGACCCTGGAAAAGGAAAAGGAAAAAAAAAAAATCGCGTCCTGCTCCGGTCAAACGCATCGATATGACACTCCGAGACGGACGCGGACTCTGAGAGCTGACCTCGCCCGGTCGTCCTGTAGCTCCCCTTATAGCTCCCCTTATTTGCCTATTCAAATCACGAGCGCACAAACATGAGACAGACACGCTCTGAGATGCGCCGGGCTCCTTCACGCTGTCACCGCCGATTTCCTCCCAAACGGCCGCACGAACGAATGCATGAATTAACACATCCCGCCAACAGCGCGGGGAAAAATGTCGCGTCATCGTGGCCCGCCAGCACTCGCCGGCGCCCTTTCGGGAATGAAGCAGAAAAAAAAAGAAAAAAAAAAAAAAACCCCACGGAAACTGCTTTTAAATAAGGACCGTTGTGCAGATTTAGGGGGGTTTTCCCACCCGGGGATGATGGAGCGTCGCGTATTTCACAGTCCTCTCATATCCCGTGCTGTTTTTGTGTGTGTGTGTGTGTGTGTGTGTGTGTGTGTGTAAATGCTCGGAGACTTCCAGCCATTTTGTAGCGCTGGGCCTGCAGAGCTTCGCCTCCCTTCCTGCAAAGGAGACGCGCGGCAGAGTCCCTCGGCCCGAGTGCGGCGCTGCGTTCTCACGAGCGGCGTGCACGCACGTCGCAGCAGCCGTCCTTGATCGCTGCGAGCGCTCCTCGCCACCGCGGCGCAAAGCGGCGGCTGTCCGACGCGGCCTGCGAAGCTGCGGCGTCGGACAGCCGACATCCGATTCTTTTTTTTCCCTTTTTTTCTTTTTTTTGAGGCCCGCCGCGCGCGCTGCTGCACGCACATGTGAGCTGTTATATATGTGCCTACAGCGAGCAGCCTCGGGACTGGCCGCGGCGGCGCTGATGGAGCGGAGCCATGTGCTCGGCGGAGCGCCTGGCCCTTTAAAAGCCGTCAGCCAATCGTGGGGGGGATGCTGGGAGCAGGCCGTCCTTGGGAACGACCTTGCAGGGGGGCCGAGGGACGACGAGGAGAGGGAAAGAGAGAGAGAGGGGGAAGAGCAGAGAACAAGGGGGGGCAGATAAAGGAGAGGAGAGGAGGTTTTAGTAAAGAGCACTGGTTGCTTTGGCGTGGGGGGGGGTAAAAGTGTCCATCTGTGCCACAGAAGTAAAAATAAATAGGCAGTTATCTCACACAGACGACACACGGATGAGTGGGAGATAGATGGTTGGGGACTCTAAGCAGATTAAAAGTTCAACTCTGGAGTTCTGCCCCCTCTGTCTCGTCCTCTCACCCCCCCCCCCCCGTGACTGACAGACAGACAGACGTCACCCTGTCCAGATTAAACTGACAGCACGCCACACTCTTGCGTAAGAAATTCTCTGAAAAGGATGAAAGGGAGGAGGAGGAGGAGGAATAATAGGGCACGGCTCGGAGAATAGAGTCCCGGAATTCTTAAGATGCTTTCTGCCAGCAAAATGGAAGTCTCTTTAGAAATCCCATTAAAGTTAAACGCTCGTATCAGCTGCCTGGCAGGGCGATCTTAAGTACGTTACCACCAGAGAACAAATAAGAAAAAAAAAAAATCTGCATATTTTAACAGCAGCAGATATGGGAATATTGTTAAGGCAGGGCTGGTGATGAATTTGCTGGGGCTTTCCAGTAGGGGTGAGGTGAAGTGTGTGTGTGTGTGTGTGTGTGTGCTCTGTAAACACTGCTCTGACATAAAGAGGCTGCCGACTGCTCCCTCAGACGTCCCTCAGTAGGAGTGTGTGTAAGTGAGCGGCTGATCGGTCGCTCTCCCTCTGCGGCCGCGCCTCAAACCCAGAGCGGCGGCCTGAGGGGAGCAGCGGGGTTTTTTTTCCTCTAAGGTGTTCATCACTCGTCAGGCCGGTGGGGGGGGGGGGCGAAGGCAACGGACAGCGTCAGAGCTGGTCGCCACCTTGGTCGATTGACCTAGAGACTCGACCCCCTCTGGTCGCTACGGCAACTGTCAAACCCTCTCTCTCCCTTCTAATCCCAATTGCATTCACCACACACACACACACACCCTTGTCCTTCTATCTTTGTGAGGACCTTCATAGATATTTTTATTACCCAGCTCCTTACCCCTAACCATCGCAACTAACCCCCTGACCCTAACCTGACCCTAAACCTGACCCTAACCTAAACTCAATCCTAACTTCAACCTTGAACCAGATCTTCACCCTCAAACATCCTTTGAAGTTGTGAGGACACAAAATGTCCTCATGTCCCAAAAATGTCCTCACTTTGATAGTAGAATGTGGATTTTGTACTCAGTATATACCAAGTACTTAGAACACGAACACACACGCACGCACGCACACACACACACACACACACACACACACACACACACACCAGACCAGCAGAGGCTGGACACCATTGAGGTGAGGACAGCAGCAGGAAGACGACTGGACCCGACGGCGTCCCAGCGTCTCCTCTCCAGACACACTCAGACCAGCTTGTCGAGGCGTTTGAGGACATCTCAGACCAGGGCAGTCGTCCCAGCGTGCCTCAGGACCACCACCCACCCCACACTGCCCATCCCCAAACGGAAGACTGCGAGCAGCTGGAACGACCACAGCTGGAATCACATCAGCGATTGCGAAAGGCTTTGAACACATGACAGGCCCACGTGGCCCAGGACGCCGTCACCACTCAGCCCTGGAACATCTGGAGAAACACCTGGGCCAGGCTGCTCTTCCTAGAGTTCAGCTCGGGCTAACGCGACCATCTTGGTCCTCACAAGCTGCACAACCTCGTCCTCAACTCGTCTCTGTTGGGACACTGGACTTCCCATCCAATCGCCCAGGGAGTCCTCCACCATCGCCTGGAGCACTGGTGTGCCTCAAGGATGTGTCCTGAGCCCCCTGCTCTTCAGCCTTCACTGTCATCCTGTCCAATGCGTCCAACACCATCATCAAGTTTGTGGACGATTTTTAGACGTTTTTGAGGCTTCACCAACAACAGGACGGAGATCCAGAACCTCTCTCTCTCATCTCTCTCTCTCTCACACACACACACACACACACACACACTTCCCACTCCTAATCACACCATATTCCTAACCCCTCATGCTTCCTTAGATTGCTTAGAATTATTTTCTAGCTGCATATACGTGTGTATATAAGCCCTATTTTATACTATATTATTTCTATTTTTATTTTATATTTTAATATTTAGGATTGTTCTGGGTATTTCTCATTGCGATCGTTGTTTTCGGTGGTGCGATGACGATAAATAATAATAATGAAGGCCTCCTCGCAGGGAAGACATCCATGTGAAGAGGCTTTTGTCTGTCACTGACGCTAATGAGAAGCTGGTGTCATCGTCATCATCATCATCATCATCATCATCATCGTCATCACCCTCATTAACTTTCTTGAAAAAGAAACCATTACGTAGATCAGCTGCCATTTTTTGGACATTCTGCTGTAATAAAGACGAGTTTTTAACTGCCTCTCTGGACCGGAGCACAACCGTGGGACAGTTCGGGTTTCAATGCAACCATTTGTGTGTGTGTGTGTGTGTGTGTGTGTGTGTGTGTGTGTGTGTGTGTGTGTGTGTCTCCAGGGTCATTTGACTGGGGCGACTCTAGCGACTGATTGGCTCCAGACCGTCCCATGATGCTTAGAGGAGGGACGGCTCCCAAGGTTACGTCTGCCAACACATGAGGGAACACGCAGGGAGCAACAGCAACTGTATACACACACACACACACACACACCTACACACGGTTATCCTTGGCGAGGCCTGGGGGGGATTGTCACGTTTCCATTTGGACCGTGGACGTGTTATAACAGGCCAGAGGAGATCAAGGTGATGAGGACGTTACACCTCGTCACCGCGATCTCCACCAAACCCGTTTTCACGTGTGCGAGGCCGCGCCCCACCCCGACGGCGAGGAGAGGCCTCTGGCCCCGGCCGAACGCTCACCGGGGCTGAGACTGAGACCTGAGCGGAGCGCCGCGGGTTCGCTCTGGTCCGCAAACACGCAGACCGACTCTGGAGGAGTTTGCTCCTGTTGCCACGGAGAGGGTTGCGTTGTTATTAAAGGCGACAGTCGAGAACAACGTGAGTCATCCACATCAGGCTACAGCGCCGAACCCCCCCCACCCGGATCTGACCGAGCTAAATTCTCCCCTTCCTGTGCGGAAGAGTCAGACGGTGACGACGATCGGTCCGCGTCGCCGTCTCACGGCGGGAGAAGCGAAGAGCGGAATTAATGTCCCCGCGGCGCCAGCTGATCGGTCCTGTGGAGTTCATAGGGAAAATTCAATGAATTTCCAGCTGTGACAGGCCGTTTCCATGACAACAAACCCGATATGTGAAACCGCAGTTTCACAAATGCGAATGCATGCACACAAGCCCATGCACCCACGCACACACAAACACAGACACGTATACACACACCCTTGTCCTTCTATCTTTGTGAGGACCTTCTTAGACATTTTTATTACCCAGCTCCTTACCCCTAACCATCCCAACTAACCCCCTGACCCTAACCTGACCCTAAACCTGACCCTAACCTAACCTAAACTCAATCCTAACTTCAACCTTGAACCAGATCTTCACCCTCAAACATCCTTTGAAGTTGTGAGGACACGAAATGTCCTCGTGTCCCAAAAATGTCCACACTGAATGTGGACTTTTGCACAGTGTGTAGCAAGTACAAGAACCCACATGTGTGGACATGCAAACGAGCATGCATGCACATGCATGCACGCACATGCACACACACACACGCACATGCACGCATGCACGTGCACACACACACACACACACACATACATACACACACACACAGCATAAGCTGAGGACTGTGATCAACATAGAGCATTTCCCAGGCCTTCACCTCATCAAGTATACGTCTAACCCGACCTCAGCCTGGCCCTAATGACACTAAACCAAACTGTAACCTCAACCTTTTGGACTATGCAGTGAGACACACACACACTCGTCCTCACTATGCCCCATGTAGACGAACACACATGCTTACACACACACTCGCTGAGCAGCCCTCACCCAGAAGTGAGCGCTGATTTGTTGCATGAGTCACACACTGAGATCACACGCTGATGTTGGGACTTGTCCGTTCTGACTGGAGGAACGAGGGAGCGGCTGATCGAGGGCCGCTGGAGCAGCAGCACACACACGCTGGTGCTTTTGCACAAACTCCGTGTCTTTACAGATGAGAGCATGACTGATTTAAGGGATAACAAGGGCGGGTCGGGGGGGGGCATTTGGATAGATACCCAAAAGGCACTCGTGCCATTACTGTGGGTGGAGATTTAAACATCTGGCTCTGCAGTGGGGCCAAATGCTCCATTTGGTGCCGTTTAATTTTGATTAATGGATTTAATGTGCCCGTTAGATACAGATGGTGAACCGGAGGATTTATTCAGCCACCGTAAGATTTAATGGCAAAAGTTCGAAGTTGCTTTATACTCAGTTAAGTCTGATAACACCTTATTATAACAATTTCAATGCTGACTTTATATATATACATATAAATATATATGCATATACATATATATACATATAAATATATATGCACAGACATATATATACATATATATGTATATAATATATATGTTAGTGTGTGTGTGTGTGTGCGCGCACACGCATCTGGCCATTCATAAAAGTTGAAAACTAAAAGTGTTGAACTCAAACTTCCGTAATCATCAATCAGGCCTAAACTCAACTCTGTTTATGAGCTATAAAATATCTTCTTGTGAGAGTGATTTTGCCGGCCATATAAGAACCGCGCCACTAAAACGTGAAGTCCTGCCGATTGGTTTTATAACCTCGATCGTTTTCCACCTCATCCCGCTGATTTAAGCCGATTTCCACTCGGCTCAAACGTTCTCATATCTGAGAAGTGATTATCCTTAACGACAACTAAAGCTTATAAAACCTCCTCTCCTCCGTCTCTCAGCATCAACGCGTCCAGGTGGGGGCCCCTGGACTCAGAGCAGCAGGGAAAGTGAGCCCCCCCGCACTAGTCTGCAGCCAATAATAACCCAGTAAGTGGTGACTGCTAATGACAAACATAATTTAGATTTGAGTCTGCCAACAGATATTTAAAGGCTCCGGCAGACATTCCATCCTTTCCAGAGAGATAACGTGACGTGGCTATCGGGGTCAAGGGGGCGATGACAACAAGCGATCATGACGTCGTCATTCTCACACCTCGTATTTCACATCTGGGCCCCACACAGAAGTTGTAAAAACAGGGGTTTAAGGTCTTTAAGAGGGGGTATAAAATGATGAGCTATAAGAGGAATAAAAATATTTCACTGCTCTTTTTTCTTTTTTACGTGCTGGCGGGGGGGGTTATTAAACGGTGGGATGGGGATCTTGGCTTTGACCCCAGAATTCAACGGGAGGGACAACAGGAGGGACAACAGAAGCGTCGTCGTTTTGTGTTTTCAAAAGTCACCCCGGGTCCGCTTGAGTTTTGATTCCGCTCAAAATAAAAAAAATAAAAACAAAAATTGGTCCGTGATGACTGGGACTGTTCTGGACTCCCAGCTGTCCCCTGGCCTTGTCTGCCCTACATCTTCAGCTCTGGTTTAATCCCTAAAGCCCCCCCCCAACCCCACCCTACCCTCCCTCCCTCACCACCAGCACCCCTTATCTTCTCCACCCTCTCTATCTCTTTCTCTCTCCAGGCTCACATGTTTTCCCCTCCTCGTGTGTGTGTGTGTGTGTGTGTGTGTGTGTGTGTGTGTGTGTGTGTTCTTGACAGTGTCTCACTCACCGAGGTGCCGGGGCTGCAGCCGTCCCCGTCTTCAAGGCCTCCCCATGCACGGCGTGCCCTCCTGGCCTTTACGACATCAGCCGCGTTTACAGGAGGATGAAAGAGATGAAAGGCTGAGAGTCGCGCTCGGGAGGTCAGGGACAGCCCGGTTATCAAGGTTCTACCTGTGATTTTTAGATTAAACGTCTACGGGGACGCTGGCGAGCGAGCCTGATGTGCTCGTTTCACCCTCTCGCGGCGCCGAGGCCCGCTTTCACAGGCGGCGGGCGTGACTCATCGTCAGGTTTGCTTTGATCTGTCTGATCATCTAACAGGCCTGCATTCCCAATGTACCAACATGTGTGTGTGTGTGTGTGTGTGTACACTCACCAAACAAGCCAGCAGCATGCAGCCAAACATGCTCATGAGTGTCATGCACATGGCGAACCCGGGGGCTGAGTCACCGGAGGGGTGTTGGAGGGGGGGGGGCTCAGAAAGCAGGACCAGGATCAACGGCGGTCTCCCCTCCGCGCTGCCCACGTGTGCGGCCTCACGTTTGTCCTGCAGCGAAGGTCACCCGCTGAATCGCTCCTCACCTACTTTGCAGGGAGCGAAATCAGTCATTTCTTCCATTCCCCTCCCACCCTCCCTCCCCTTCCACCCCCCCGTTTTCTGTCCACCCCGATTCGCTCAATCCTTCTCCTTCTCTGCTATTTTTATCTAGCTTAGCAGCGCTGAAGCCGTGAGAGGTTTATTCTCTGCCTCCTCTCTCGCTCATTACCTGCAGATTCAAATAGTCCGTTAATCCCGTAACACTGGAACCCTGCAGATCGCCACGGAGACACGGCGAGAGCTGCCCCTTCATTAATTTGGTTTATTTAGCTCTTATCTAAGTCCTCTAAATCTCTCCTCTCCTCTGTCTTCACATTTAAGTTCGCTGCTTCCCGGATTACCGCCTGCCTCCCACGTTTTTATCGATTCACGCGTGCAGCTTAATGCGGGCCCGCATCCCGCATTCAGCGGCGAGGTGCTGCGGCTCGGCTAAAATTAGAAGTGCATTAATACCCTCAGCAGAGGGTGCATGTGGAAGACCACTGAAACGACAACATCTGGCTGTGCTGCCCCCCCCCCACCCCACCCCAAACAGAGCTACGTAAAAATGTGAGTTCTTCCAGCGTCCGGTCTTATTCAGGCTTTCCATCAGACGCCAGGATCCCTCAGTCAAAGGGCCTCATTTGAATTGATCCACTACGAGGTGACCTTGGCGTTAGAGGTCAGCGCGGCTGCTTCTGGCCTCCAGCGCCGCGCCAGCTCTAAAACGCCCTTCTCTGCGGTCAGGAAACATCCTCCCGGCAACGCCGCCGTCGCGCTTCAGGTCAGGCGGTCGGGGCCGATCTTGACCCGAGCGTCGTTGAGGCGGCGGCGGCGCGGATTGGGGGGGGGGCGACGCTCCCGTATTTCTGCAGCCGTTGCGTAACGGCGCAGAGGTGGCTTCTTCTGCGCGGCTCGCGTGAGTCACGCGGATCTAAAAATGGTCATCTGCATGTAGACTTTCAGGGCCAGTGAGTAAATGCAGCTTAAGATACAAAAGAGATGAGTCAGACGAGAGGAGATGAGGCTGCAGCGCAGGAGCTCTGGAGCCCCCCCGCGGACGTCTGCCGTCACTGCAGCCTGAGAGCGCTCTCCTCACTCGCTGATAAACGCTGTCGAATCGTCCCACTCATTCCTTCTTTGAAATGATTGTAAACCGCCGTCAACAGTGGTTGGTTTTTAGATAAGGCGTTAGTCTGCGCTGTTGCCAGCCGTATCGATTTCCCTCGTCAGAGCTGCGCTGCCCCCCCGCGGTGAGACGGTGAGATTACACCGGGTTAGACCCCCGCCTGCAAAGATTAAGACACAAATCATCTCAATGAAGGACTTAGGACTTGATCATTTTTAAAATTTATTTACCTTTATGCACGATTCATAAACAGTAAAATAAAACAGAATAATTCAACAAGTATCTAAAATAGCCTGCATGGCAGTTCAGGTCATAATGGAGTAATGGGAGAAAACTCTAAAAACTGATGAATCCATATTCAGACTGTGGAAAGATATTGTCGTTATAATGTCAAGCTCTGAGTCGACCCCAATGTGGACGCCATTACAAACTTCTTAATCCTTACTAGAGAGATGAAGTATGACAGATTTCATGATCGTAATCCAGATTTATCCTAATCCTATGCAAATATAATGTAGACAAACAGAAAGTAGAAAAGACAGAAAACAATACAGGCACAAATATTTTAAGATATTCTAAAAATATTCAGTAAATGCACCCACCTGATTACTCACATATATATACCTATATATCCTAACACATATAGGTATATATATGTATACATATTTACATATATATGAATTAAATCTTCATGATAAGACGGTTACAGGTTTGATCAGTCACTAGTTTTCAGTTTCCTCCTGCCCGACGTGAGTTAACCGATTCCTGATAAAAAAAAAAAAAAAGACCAGAGAAAACAGGAACAAACAAAAGACTTAAAAAATTGATATTGTTGCCAGAGTCAGGGCCCCCCCTCTGCCCTCCTCCAACATCACCACCACTCCACACGTCGTGTTTTGGCACATTCGACCGCAAAAAAAAAAAGTTCCTTCACGGGGCCACTTGTTTGACACAGATGTGCCAGCTGTGTCTGGAAACCAACGACGGCAGGCAGACAAGACCTCACAGACGAAGCGCGGAGCCGCAGCCCGCGCTCCGAAAAAACAACGGCGCTGGTGTCTGCAGGAAGTCTGCGCTCAATAATTCAGGGGCTTCCGTCGCTTAAAGCTGCGGCTGCACCGTCCTCCGCTATCGCTTAAAACACACACACACACACACACACATACACAGCATGATGAAACGGTTTTCAAACTGTAACACACACACAGATTTGTCTGGAGACCCTCAGAATGAGTTAAAACTAAAAGGCAGACCCTTAATTCAGACAGATAAACCAATGTTCACATTCACACAAAAATCTTGCCTTATTTATACACACACACACACATGCGTTCACACACACGCAGTGTCTCATCTGGGTCTCAAACGAACATGGCTGATGACACGAAGCTGTCTCCACGGTTGACCGGGGCGGCGGTCTGCTGGTAGTCCTGGTAGTCGGTGTCCGTGCGCATGTAGGGGGGCGGGACCTCGCTGTCGGCGGGGTCCTCCCAAGCGGGGGGCGCGCTGGGGTATAAATGCTCCCCCTCTACCCCGTAACTCTCCTCGTCGTGGTAGGTGTCGAGGTCCTGCCGGCAAGGAGACAACAGTGAGCTTCCTTCAGGCTGTTGTTGCCGTGACAGCGTGCGTTTGTACGCCTGTCAGGACCTGTCGCTCAATAAGGTATAAGTGATTAAGGAATGATGTCAGCGTTTATGCATTATTAACATACTGTTAAATAAGGCTGCATGTTTGGAGTGTCACAGTAGTCCGGGGTCTCTATTCAAGGAACCTTTCAGCAAATCTAAACTAGTTTAAAAGTTATTTATGTTCCCGCCAAATTAAAAGTAGTTGCTCAGAAATATAGAAGCAGTTCAATATTCCCCAGGATAATGGCTGTGGGAGAGCGATGACGGTCTAAGCTGTAAAAGCAGGGCAGCGGCGGCCCCTTCAGGTTTATTCAGAACATTTATGACATTAAGTCAGAAGGGTTTTATTAATCAGACTGGAGTCACAGATTCTTCTGATTCTGTCTACAAAAGAGGAAAACTACAGACGCTCAATCTGCTGGGAGACAACGAGACTCCAGCCCAACCAGTTTCATTTAAGCAAATGGAATATTAAAACACACACACACACACACACACACACACACACACACACACACACACACACACACACACACACACACACACACACACACACACACACACACACACACACACACACACACACACACACACACACACACACACACACACACACCCCCATGAAATCAAATTGGCTGCAGCTGAAATGTTTTAATGAACTGTTTGATGCCTCGGCCCCAACATTTTCTTTCCAAAGGTTAAACTCCAGGTTGCCATTTTGAAAAAAGAAACAGTTTTAATTAAATTTCATAATGTTATCTTGAAGTAAAAGAACATGTTTTGCACGGACGAGACAATGCGGCCTTCTCAGTAAAACTACAAAGGAACGGCGTCGGTCTTACGGTGATGGGTTCGGCATTCTGGGTATTGTAGTACTCGTTGGTCAGGGGCCTGTCCTCGGGCACTGGAGGGGGCCTGGTGTTCAGCTCCTATTGCACACACACACACACAGACAGACACAGACAGACACACACACACACACACACAAAATTACCCCCTGGCAGCCTCACGTCATTATTATTCCATTATTCAAATGATCATCTTTGCAGTTGACTTTACATTAAAATGGGAAACTCCAATTGCAGAAGTGACAGTTAAACAACCGTCAGGACAGAAAAGACAGCGCTCTTCTTTCTCCTCTAGAATTATGTCGTGCAGACATGCAGACGCTTCCACATTTATAGATCCGCGTTATATATATTTTTATAGCACAGTAATAAATACTCGGGTTCAAGTTTGATTCCGTGGCTCCACTGTGTTTAACAGCAGCAGAAAATCAATATTTACTGAAATATTGTCCTTTTAAGTCGTAAAAAACTGAGCTATTAGTGACATAATGTTAATATATTATACAATATAAAACCTCACATTATATTAGAATGAATTTCCAATAAACGGATTATTAAAAATATGCTCTTTTATCTAAATACTATGAGGGGTAGTGAAGTATTATGAGGGATGAATCAAATGAACGATGAATGTAATTTCTCCTATTTCAACAATTATTGCTAGAAGTTCCTCAACATCAGCGAGGGTCTGTTCTTAATCTCTGACCCCCTCCTCTAAACCCAGCAGTGAAACATTCATCCTCTACGCGGTCCGCGTGGTTCGGAAGCGTTGCAGAATTCCGTGAAGGGCCGGAGCCCGCGGAGCAGGTTCGTCTGCCTTGACGAGGCGGATTTGTCAGGTCTGAGCTGGAACCGGCTCGCGATGCCTCACAGCCCAGCATGGCTGCACAGCCTCAGCGCTGGAACTGACAGCAGGCGCGTTTGGTGATAAAACGCTGGGTGGGGGTGGGGGGGGGGCGCCCTCAGCGGATGTTCTGCGAGGTGGGAGCTCCGGATTGTGAAGCCGTCGTCTTCCCTCAGGAAGCGCTCACCGTGTTGGCAGGGCCGGGGTTCTTCTTCTTCTTAGGGGGAGGGGGCTTGTACTTGGGTGGACCGCTGCAACACAAGAGGGGCAACAAATGAGATTCCGGCGTGTGTGGCGTAGTAGCGCGGAGGAGGTGCGGATGCGGCGAGGCGGACACGTACTCTCCGTTGAGCTTGTTGTTGCGGTGCTTGCGGTACATGGCTATGGCGGTGCCGATGACCGCCAGCAGCACTATGGCTCCAATGATCCCTCCTATGATGCTGCCTGTAGTCGGACCCTTCTCTGGAAGACGAGTGCCTACAGAAGAGCAGAAAAGGACTGAATGTGGATAAACAGAGTTTGCTTCAGCCTTAAAATGAAGCACGGTGGCCCAGATCAATACGCCCGTTGGAATCTCGTACATTTATCAGACGTAGGAGAAAAATGACTGAACGCAGTTTCAGTGTGGTGAAAACATTTCTGCAGAGAAAAGAAAAAAAAAAAAACTACGCCACAAAGTGAATTTCTATTCAAAGCCTGTAGCCACTGCGCACAAGCACGATAAACAGTTCAATAGCAATAAACAGATGTGGGGATGGAAGCGATTTTAGGAGCCATATATTTACCTTCAAGAAGATAAAGATTGGTCAAATAGATTAAACCTGGAGTTTAACAGACGCAGCGGCAGAAACGGCTGTGCTTTTTAATCATCTTCTTACCACAGATTTCCAATTTCTACATTCGAGAGGGGGGCAAATCAAAGCAGCAGACAAGGTCCTGATTAGGACGTGGAGTCACAAAGGTGGTGAGTCATGTGACCAATCAAACAGAGGTCTCACTAATGAACCATAACCACACTGAACATGCTCTATCTCCTCCCTCTCACTCTCGCTCTCTCTCTCACGCACACACACACACATACACGCATACAGGCACACACACAACCCATGTTTACTGAAGGTGCAACCCAGCTCATTATCCCCCTCATATTCCCAGGAGATTATGCTAATTAAGGAGTGGTAAAGGGCAGAGAGGATCTGAAGCTCATTTGATGAGAACAAACTTTGGTTCTTGTAATTGGAAGGGTCATGATTGAACGCTCTTAGCCCTTTAATGATAATTCACCTCCAACAATAGTCTACTTTGAAAGTGTCCAAAAATAATAATTCCTTTGCACGCACAAGAGTCCTAATGATCACATGCTGACCCGCCATGTTCTCCTCTGGGCATTGGTTTGTCTGGTGTTTCCACCCACTGTGTGCTGCTGCGCTGTCTCATTGTTATGCTTCTTAATTCAACTGCGCTGTCTCCTGATGACGGTTTTTGATTTGCCCAATTAAACATTTGTAACCCCCAGCCGGAGGATCCTCACATATGTTGATTTCTCCTCTTAATTGCACTGCTACCATCTTAGAACTGCTCCTATACCCTTGTTATTATATTTCTGAACAGATAACTCACAAAATGCGAATTTCTAGTAGGCGTGAAAGGAGGAAAACTCTGGTACGAATACAAAAATGGAGACTATTTCAACAGGCACTGTGTTGAAACAAAGCAGTGCAGCCTTTTGCGAGCTAGATGCCATGTCCTTCAAGACCTCCAACTGATTTTGGCAGAGCATCTCGTCCTGGTGAAACACGTGTAGTTCCGCCCAGCCGCCGCGTGGGGACGCTGTCACTCTTTAAAATCAGAACCCGAACTCCGGGGCGCCGTCCATTTAGACTCATACCTGCAGTCTTTCATGTTTCTGATACTGCTTCCTCATTCCAATGCTGTGCCTGTTTATCATCAGTCTCCCCTCCTCCAGTTTAGCGCCTGGGAGTTTTTCTGTTTTTTCTTTTTCCCTCCCCCAGAAGAATCTCCCTCTCCGCCCCCTCCCCACCGCCATTATCTTATCAGTCACACCAGTGTCTTTATCAACATTTATTTTCTCTCTGCAGGTTTCAGGTACAAAGCTGCTGCTCCTCCTCTGATAACCTCTGATGGAGCAGAGCAATGCAGCGTGTGTGTGTGTGTGTGTGTGGGGGGGGGGGCAGTCTGAAGGATTTGAGGTGGGCTACCTACGTGTGAATGTCCTGACTCTGGAGTGTGCCCTCTGTGTTGGCCCTGGACACCAGCCATGTCTTGCTCTAATGAAATATCGCAGACAGCGACTGCTCATCCGTGTGTGTGTGTGTGTGTGTGTGTGTGTGCGTGCATGCACTGTATGTCTGCTGTGTAAATCCCTGCAGCTCTTTGCCAAGGACATACACACAGCAACCCACAAGTGCATTAAGACCATACACTCCCACAAGTACACACTCGCTGGACACGCACGTGCACGCGCACGGGCGCGCCTGTGTTAAGGAGCAGCTGGCTTCCTGTGTTGCAGCCTCCCCAGGCATGGGATTTTTGACACGTTCACGCCGACACGCCCGGGTCTGCCCCGTCGGCCCTCTCGCAAAACAACGCGCGTACGTGAGGTCGCGTCTACGAAAAACAAAAAAAAAATGTGGGGGGGCAGTTGCCGCGACGGTGTTTATGTCGGGTAGCGGGTTCCGCCTCGCCAGGTTAACCATTCTCACTGCTGGCGTGGAGATGCTTCACATTTCAAACTCACTTAAAAGGTCAGATCCATTCCTGTCACCAGATCAATGCGCCCCATCATCCCCTCAGACACACATCTATTCCTTCCTATACGGAGGGCCCGCCATCGCTCCGCACGGCTTGTCTTTCCGGCCAGTCAACCGTAGACGGCCGGGCTCCCACGGGGCGTGGAGGAAGGGGGAAGGCTGGAGCCACAGAGGCGTAAGAGTAGATGAGTCTGGACGGCTGGGTGGAACTATTTGAAAGTGCTGTAGAAACAGTCCAGCAGGTTGGGAATACAGTTTCTCCACAGCTTGATGATGCATGTGTGAATGGAGTGCCTTCACTTTCAGCGCTATCGCAACGCTGCACTTCTGCCTCGCTGTATTTGAAAAGTAGGGGTGGGGGGGGCGAATCATCGGGAGGCGAGATCCCGCCTCACTTGGCAAAAATGAGGATCACTGAGGAATGAGTCAAGTGGCGATCCGGACAGAGGAGTCGAGGAGATTGACGTTATCGAGGGGAGGTGAGAGGATTTAAAACGGGGTGACGCAGCAGGGAGAGCCAAGCGAGATGAAGGCTGTGATTAAGAGGCAGGCCTGACAGAGGAACAGAGGGATTTCCCAGCTGCTGCCTTCAACTGGCTGATCACACACTGAGAGGATGAAGGAGGAAGACACAGATCTCACACACCTCTGTTTTCCATTCAAAGACCTCCTCTCTCTTCCTGTGTGTTTATGCCTCTCCCTGAAGAGATTAAGGTTAACATGCTGGCCTATCTGCAGCTTCCCCCTAAGCAGGACAGGCTTTTACTACATTTTATCAGCCGTACACCCCCCCACTCACCCTCTTCCTCCCTCCTTCACTCTCATCATCCCTCTTTACCGTCATCCCGCTCCATCGACAGTGTAATTTGGTATTTGCTTGTTTGGCCTGGTAATACGACAGCACAAATCTGCAGAGTCTCCTTCTGCATCTTTTATCTCCTGTGCCTAACGAGAACAGATAAGCCTGTTTTTATTACCCTCCCTGACCTCCCCCGCGAATCCCCACACACGAACGCACATGCATGCGCTCACACACACACACACACACACACACACACACACACACACACACACACACACACACACACACACACACACACACACACACACACACACACACACACACACACACACACTCTCCTGGATGCCTTCCTACTATAATAAAAGTGCTCCAAAAAAACCCCCAACATCATCTTTAACTTCTGGATTGTGGGAACGGTTTGAGATGCAGTGGGTTGGTTTTGTTTTAAGAGATTATCAGAATGCCGCTCCTCTAAAAATCCAACAGCGGATGTATTCCTAATGGCAGAGCTTGACTTTAAAACTGACCAAAATATCTAAGCTCCTCTCAGCGGCATTTCCCTTGTAGAAATTTGCTCTCAGACACCCTCCAGTTCTGCTTTTCAGTAAGGGAAGAAACGTCTATTTAAATATATAACTCCAGAGTGTTTGATTGCGCTGGCATCTCATTAGGGACGTGGAAGGAGCAAACTTTTTTTTTTATAATTTAGAATTCTCTTTTGATGCTGGCAAGTTCCCCTTTGTTGTTTTTTAGATGTCGGTGAAGAGCCGAGCCGCTGCTGATGTTTACTCTAATGCAAAGTTTTCCCTGTGACGAGGCGAACCAGCCTGAGCCGAAAGTTTTGCGTTTTGAGCCGAGCCGAGGAGCGCGGTGAATTACTGTCAGCATAGGGACACGCCGGGGTAAAGTCGCAGCAGTGATGAGATTAGGCCTGAATGAATTGATGGCCTTCGAAAGAGATAAAGATAAAGAACTCTACGCATAATCTCATTGCTCACTAAGAGAGGGGTGGGGGGGGGGGGGGAATAGCCTTTCGATTCCGGGGTTGTAAACGCTCAGCTGCGTCACATGTCGCCCGCATCAGCAGTGAACACAAGTCAGCAGAATCTGGCGGGAAGTGGGGAAAAAAAAAAAATCAGAGGAAGTGAAGGTTATTGTTACCTCCAGAAACACGTGCGAAAATAACACAATGACTTCTGACGTTCATTTCGTGGCAGCTGCGGGCCCGAGACTGCCTCGATGGTCCCCGCCGCCCCCCCCCAGCCCCCAGCTCCCACGTCGCCACAGTGGCAAAAGAAACAAGATCAAACCGATTGTGCTCGTCCGGATGACACGAGCGGCCGATCGGCTGAGTGCGAGCGCCGGTGGAGGAAATGCTGACTGGAGTCTGTGTCTGCGTCGGGTGGGGGGGGGTGGGGGGGTTCAGCCGGGCTTTTCGCTCCGCTCAGACCAGACGTGCTGGTCATTTGATCTACTTCCTGTACTGATGCGGTTCTGCCAGTGACACCCTGTGAACGTGCACGCCTGCAAGTGTGTGTGTGTGTGTGTGTGTGTTAGTGCCGATGTGCAAGTATGTTCTGACATTTTAAAAAGTAATGTGGCGGCGGTAAAGCGAAAACTCTGGCGTGTGCACGTGTGTGGGTGCGTGTGTGTGCATGCGTGTGTGCGCATGTGCGTGTGCGTGCGCGCGTGCGTGTGTGTGTGCGCACTCCCTCTCGCTCTCTGGGGAGACAGTGTGTTCCCTGCCACAGCGCATCAAAGCACACTCAGTTGCCTTGGGAGGAGGCAGGACCTCTCTCTTTCTCCCTCCATCATCCCACCATACCCTCAATCTCCCTCTCTTTTCTTCCCTTTTCTGACAAGGTCGTGGTTTGCCTCTTGCCGTCTCCCTGTCAATATTTACAGTGCACTTTACGCAGCGGCGCTGAGGCGGTCGGTGGCAGCCGGCGGAGGGGGACGGGGCTGCATTAGCCAAATGTAGCCGCTCAGGATGTGAATGATCTGTTGAGTTACAAGCACCAGACAGAGAGTGGCGGGCGGGGAGGGGGGAGGTGGGGGGGGGGCTTGAATAAGTGAATGTTTAACAAAGAGTGGCGAGAGCTCCCAAAAGCAGAGGTCATATTATCATTCCACCCACAGGAGCACAATAAAGCCATTTTACTACTCCTCAAAATGACAACACATTAAACCACTGGCTCAAACTGTAATTAAATGCTTTAAAAGTTGCATATTTAGTGTAGTAGTAATCCTAAAAATAATAAATCGCACATCAGTGGTGGATAAAAAATGTGTAAACCATAGCAGTAAAACATTCTAAATCATGTTTTCCTATTATCCTCTTATCCGTTTTAAACTGGTGAAATGCACACATTTTAAGCACATTGAAGTTTTATATAATCTCATTAGAATATCTGGAGGATTTAATGTAGTTGTTGCAGCTGATGTGAATCCAAACACTTTTCAAATGCAAAAAAAATGAAATTAGGATGCTGAAAATATTATAGTAAAAGTTGAAAATCATTAACTAGTTGTTCTCCCGTCACCCTCGAGTGGAGGATTCTGCAATTATAGGAATATATACAGTATATTTGCCTTCTAGTTGCAAGCAATTTTTCAAAGACAAAAACTGCACTTTTCTGAGTCTTGAATATGGAGCCGAGTAAGCCTCAAAGCCAACTGGGGGAAAAAAAATATCTAACTAGATCTCTACAGTACAGGCTAATAAGCATGTGGAATTCAATTTGTTTCATCTTTATGAAAACTGAAACGTAAAACTGCTTCTTTCAAAGATAAGCTTTTAAACTGGCGCTCTTCAAAGGCTTCTTTTATCATGAAGACAATTTCTTAAATCCAAATTAACCTATTCAACATGACTTAACCAGCAGCTGTGATGTTCCTACCATTTACATATATGCTCTCACTGGAGTGTATGTGCCTTTTTTTTTTTTCCGTCTTCTTCTTCTTTAGAAAGCCTTCTGGCTCCTCATCCATCTCCTTGCCCTGCTTTTCCCCGGTTGGCTCTCCACCCACCCTCAGCACCACTCTCTCCTCCTCTCCCAGTGTCACGGTGGCCTTCGGGCCAGGCAGTCAGGAGCAGCTGGTGTGTTTACCTGCCCTCTTAACCACTGCTGACCTCTGGCAAGAAGCGACTCTCACCTCATTACACACCACACATACAACCTTAAACTGCGCACTTAGATTTCTCCCCCGGAGCCGTTATCCTATACTGCAATATTCTCCATGTACTACAATCAATTCAGCATCGTGCAGTGAAAAAAATGCTCAGTTTAATCAGGGAAGAAAATTGGCTGAAAAAGTCTTGGCTACTGCTCCACGCCTCTTTCTTCATCTCAAACATGGAGAGTCCTTTCTTTCTTTTCTCTCAACTCTCACCAACTCACATGAATGTTCTGCTTGTCACCCTCCTACCAGGATCTTTATAGAGCACCAGAAAAGAAACACAGAGGCAGACAAAGACGGTGAAGGAGGGAAGAGTGTGTCGAACATATAGGGAAGAACAGAGGACTGTCAGAATAGAAGATTCAAGCTGCAGGGTGGAGAAATACATACAGAAGATGTGTAGAGGAAGAGAGACGAAGATGAGGTGCAGCACTGATTCCAAATAAAAGTTTGTGCATGATGCAAAACCTTTATAACAGAAAAGAATTGCTTGCATATTTTATGTTCCAACTCATTAATTTTGTATCTGAATGCGATGCTGCAACACCACTGAAGTTCTTTTCGAATGTACATTTATACCTTTACGACTAAACCTTTTTTTTTTGTGGCTACCTCATTCACTCCATTAAATTTCAGGCAACTATTTTAAAAACATTTTGGATAATTTTGGACAATTTGGACTTTTTGAATTTGGACTTAAATCCGAGAATTCATTTCCAACCATGCCACTGCGACCCGTTTGGCCCTAATCCCTTTCTGTATTTTGCAGATTATGTGTTGCATCAGAGGAGTGTATGTTAAATTATTTGTAAGTAAATTTATTTTTATTGGCAGTCAGATTAGAAAGAAAATCATAATCCTTTCCCTGCTTGATATGTGACTTTAAAGTCGGCTGCATTCTGCTCGTCGTATCTGCGCCACATAATTTCAGTGGGGACTGAAATTATGTGGCCTGGACTGCCCACAGACCGAGCTATACCGACAGCTCTCAGCGCTGCATAGCTGAGCTGTCGTTCAAAGACCTCGATGTGGTTTCACCATGGAAAATCCCTGGAAAATATGGGACTGGGGGCGTATTTCCCAAAATATGCATGTATCAGCCCTGCATTCATAGTCGACACACCTGCAAACAACACACTTTGGCATCTGTGCCAGTGAAGTGTTTTTCCCTCCAAGAATGAATGACAGGATGTGTTTGCCTTCCGATTCGAAACGCTGCCCAGAGAACATTTGTTTATATCCTGCGTCTCATTTCTGGTTATTGTTTGTACATGAGTTGCACTTTACAGCTGGGCAGTCCAAACTTCCCTCTCGATGCAGTCGTGAACTGTGTTTACCGACAGAGCTTTTTAAAAGTCTTTTCATGGCCACGCAGCGCTATCCTTCGGAGAATCATACATTAATGCAACGCCATCTGAGGGAGTGAAGGTCAGTGCAGCTTACTGCTAGTTTCCAGCCTTGCCCTTGTGTGCCAGAGATTCTCTCAATCCTTTGATGGGCTCTGGATTTTGAAATTCCCAGATTCATTCAAACTGCTTCTTGACAATGTTCTAAAAGTGGCTAGACTGTTTCCCCTCATCCCCCCATTCTCATCTTCGCATATGAAGAAATCAGTTTTTTTATGTCAACTATCACAAATTACCTGCCTTCCCTATGCAATGTTACATCGCATATATATTTTAACATTTCTACATTTTGTACCACAAAAACCCAGTGGGAGTTAAGACTTAATGTGTGAAATTTAACATATTGTGAAATAAGCAACTGTGAAAGACGATGTCCAAAAATATGCGAACATGTCCTAACAGCTTGCAGGCATGATGATTACTATTATTAAACACAACCAGTTGGTCGGCCTCGCAAAAACCTTCTGAAGCCCAAACTTGTACAATTAGGTTTTCCTGAAAGCTGAAACCTGCTCCGCAAATGTGTGGCTGAATTACTTCATTGTCAGAGCTGGCATTTATACCACGGCGCGCTGAAGGGAAGGCAACTCCCAACAGGAGCAAAGGGCAGGAGAGGAATAAATGAGATAATGAAATAAGTTCTCAGGCAAAGTTGCAGCATCAAAATCCAAAGAACTCTGCACTTGCATTGGGATGTTTCTCATTTGGTGAAAAAAGAAATAAAGTCAAATGTGGATAAATGAGTTTTTAATAGTTTCATTCATTAAGGATTGTTTACTGTGCTTTAACCTGCTGCACGGTACCAGACAAAAACTAGGCATCCTGAAGGAGTCTCACATGGTGTCCATAGAGTAATGTATGGGGAGAGACTTCATCACTAACTGCCTCTCATCAGTTACTGATTAATAACACACAGAGCAATAATGGCTCTGAGTGCTCTCTGCATTCATTCATGCTGCTCTTCATCCCATGCCCCTGGAGAGAAACAACAACAACGCGTGCTGTTGAGATGCCTGAAAATGATGCTTTCGCTGAACTCAAATTCAAGCGCTCATTAAGAAAGATGTCTCCTCCGCTGACGTTCAGTCATTCATTGCCGCTGGGAACCAGCCAACAAAATAGAAAGACGTGAAGGTGAAGAGGCAAATGTGCAGCTCAATTTATCTTTATTTATGAGAATAAAACCATTGTTTCCTTGCTTGATCGCTGTAATGTTAAAAAGATGCAACCTACATATCACGGGTTGCAGCCACACAACCCTACTACACACTCGCGCACATTTCAGTACGCTGCCTCTGGATACAGATCTATGGATGCAAATAATAAAACGTTGTTGGAAAATATACATTTTGTACCTTTCTGGAATTCTGCTATTGTGGTAAATGTTACAGAAATGTCAAAGGATGTCTCTGCAGCTGCGATTCAGCGGCAAACGTGCAAAGATAAATATGTAAATGCACAATCAGAACGACCCACGAGGCTGCAAACATTAGCATTCAGACTGACACACTTTCCAACGCAAATATTCATGCTGCAACCCTCAAGTCAGCAATGATCGATATCAAACTGCTGTACATGCATCAAGTGGGAGGAGCACCGGTAATAAATGTACATTCTCACTCTCTTCGGTGTTTTAAATCTTGAAAACGGTCACTGGTTAATCTTTGTAATGGACTGTTTATGCGCTATTCGTTTAAAAACTCAGTCACCAAACATTCCAATTTCCTCCATCGCTCATTATTCACATCCTCCTGCCCCTTCACATGGTGTGGGGGCACTTGTTTATCTGTAAATGTGCCTTCGCATGCTCCACTGCACCAATATTTATGTATCCTGCTTGCGAGTGTGCAAACTAATCAATAGTTTTTTTTCCCAGTGAAGGACACTTGGGAGAAGATTAGAACCCAAATCCAAACCAGCATGAAAGACAACATGACAGAAACACTTGCTGGAAACCTGAAGGGGCTCAGTGTGACATCTATTCTGACTGTTTCCAAGAGTGTTCCCAGCACGAGGTGTACACCTCCTCGCACACAGACACAGACTCACATACAACCTCGATCTGTCTTCAAATGTAGTTAAAACCGTTTACACACTGCAGCATCAAAGAAGACACTCTAATGAGTTATTGACCGATAAGCATGTGCACACATGCACACGCACGCACACACACGTGTGCACACCACATATAGTATTCTGCACATTGCTGTACATTCCTGCACAACAGACGTGACCCGCCTCCTTGTCACAGCAAAAGAGAGAGCATTACTGATGATGTGCATTGTGCACGCCCGCCTATTTATGTGGGTCTGTAAGCGTACGTGCACGGGCTCGCTGTGTGTACACGAGTCATCATTAGAGGTTTAGCGTGTGCTCACCAGTCAGTCAGGCTCCAGTCAGAGGAGTCAGCTTAAGGGGCTCATAGCGGCTCCCTGAGGAGACACTAAATACCATCAGCCGTTTAAATCCATCCATGACCATTTAAATATGCAGCACACACTCACTCCATTTTTAATAAGGGCTCCGAGCAAGACAGAAGGATGGGGTGGGGGGGGTGGGGGGACAGGAAGAGACAGAAAGAGAGAAGGGGGCAGCTTTATGTCTCAGGGTGGGTGAGGAAAAGGAAGGGAACAGGGTCTCGTTGCATTGGTTTCTTGGCAGGTCTGCACTGGCCCCGGTTTGCATGGAAAAGCCACGGTTGCTTTAGGGTCGGTTCAGCCCTCCAGAAAAGGAGGAACACGCGTACATACCCACCTCACTAACGTGCGAGGACACACTCAGCACACGTGCATGCAACATACACAGACAAGGACAAGTTCAGAGTCAGGGTGCACAGTGCTCACTCAAAATATATAGAGCGTGCGTGGATTACAGAGGCACCTGTGTTAAATAAAAGCTACGCCTGACGTTGATGATAATAAGTTCTGATAGCGTTCTGGGGAAAACCAAGCGTTCCTCTCTGAAGGCACTCAGAAATAGGTACTATTACATACACCTAGATGAGCAGTAAATTTCTCCTTAATCCCTGGTTTAACGTAGCTGAAAAACCAGCCGCCTCTGCTCAGCTTTCAAAGCACGCCAGGCTGTGAGGCTGAATGCACGGCCCAGAAGACCAGCGGGCAACAGGCGGATGTACATTTTGATCTTAGGGCAGATAAGACATTAGGATCAAAGTCCGGGGACTGGGAAGAATCAAGTGATCTTTGCTCTAAATCCACGAGCATCCTCTAGACAGAAAAGCTGATATATTAGATTTTTAATGGCCTACCTCTAGCATGCAAAGTTGGCTGTCAATTCTGCTCCACTTCTAAATCGCGCAAATTAAAAAGACTTTTACTGCAGCGGAGGTCACCTTAACCTTTGCTGCTCTGATGAGCTGTTATTCAAAAGAGGATTCTTTTGCAATTATATTTGCTATAACAGGAAATAAAAATAGTTAAGACATTTCATGAATCTGTGATCAATCCAAGCTGTCCTAGGTGCAGCCAACAGAAACATTTGGTGCAGTCACACAGAGGACAGCATATTTACCATTTGGTGGGGTTTTTTTTTTTTTTTTTTGCTGCAACAAACTACAGATGAAAGAAACGTAGTGTTTAAAATTCTGTTTGCATTGACTTCCTTTATGCGCTCCTACGATACTTTCATCACGTTGATTTGTGTGTAAGCTGCGCTTGAAGCTCGTACAACGCTTTAACGCGGCCTACATGTCAACAGCCTTCAGTCGACGGGAAGTTAAGAACAGCGGATTCCCTAACATTTTCAGCTTTTGACAGCGGCGCACAACCTTTGTCCCTCTTGCTCCAGGTGACAGGTATAAGAGCCGTGTGGCAGGAAGTCGCCGATTCCACCCGACAGACCGAACAACCGGTTAGTCAGCTTCCCGGGTGACTCACAGTCCGATAGGGAAGTGCTGAGTTGCGGTCATGCTGGCTGAACCGCTTAAAAACTGGTCTCTTCTCAAAAGCAAAGGAGGGTGAATAGGTCTCCGCTTACAAACAGATACTCAAGGCGTAGGACAGTACACTTATCACCTTCTAGGATGAAACTGGTCCTGAGCCTTTCATTCATTATGTTGCCAGTCAATACACAAAAGGACAGTCATACTTTCGTTTGACACATCACATTGGAATGTTAAACGTAGACAGACTTTGTCATTTAGATTAACACCAAAAGTGCTTATCTAAAATGTAATTTAACTGCATTTGACTCAGCAGGAATAATAAAGAATAAAAACAGTACAAAAATGCTAAAAATCCAATATAAATAATAGTTAATCGCAAAAAGCCTATTATCTTTGGATCCTCTCATTCCCTCCCTCCATTTGTCTCCCCCTTTTTTAAAAACCTGACAACCTCAGTCTTCTTAACTAGAAAGAGACATTGTTTCGCTGAGAATGCATGCAGAGGAAGACAGAGACGCAAAGCAGACGAGATAAGAGGAGAAGTGAGGGGAGGCCTGTCTGGGAGCTGACATAAATTGGAGATCATAAAAAGTGTCATTTTGGAATTAATCTCCAAAGAATTAATAAACAGAAGTACCACAGGGTGATGTGTGTGCGTGCGCGCAAATGTCTCAGTGTATCTTGAATCTATAATTGAAGACAAAGAATCTAATAGAAATAGGAAAAAACTATTCTCAAATGTATTCATGAAGCATTCATTTTCAGAAGCGCATGCATCCACTTCTTCATACACAGAGTTGGTGTGTGTGTGTCTGTGTGTGTGTGTGTTTGGAGGAGTGCTTGTGTGGCCAAGCCTCAGCTGTGCCATACTCCTTGACTTCCCTGTCTGCGTTTTTCTTTCCCCCCCCATCTTTCCACTTCTCTGCTGCAGTGCCTACAGGAAGTGCCACATACATCATGAATTTTATGCATAAGGCTGAATGTCAACACAGATGCATAATTTTTGCAATAAAATGCTAAATGTCACCAAACACCAGGCTCTGTTTCGACGAACGGAGGGCCTCAAGTCACCAGAGGACGTGCTGGCAGCCTGCAGTCGCCATGCCAGCCATCACACCAGCACTGAAAGGTTATGACAGTTCTGTGCGCAATAGTGGAAGGAGTGGCAGAGTAGGCGACAAGTGGGAGCGGGGGACAAGGAGCGTAATGAAAGCAAATTTTATGAAGAAGAAAAGAAGACAAGTGCGTTTTTTTTTTCCTGTTTACTTTTCCTCCTACACACATTTGCATAATGAAGTGAAATAATATCACCCCATAACAGGGAGTCGTTTTCCCCCACGTACACCATCTGTCATCTTCTCTAGCATTGGATCGTCTTTTCCAGCATTGAGAAAGATCTTTGGTTGGGTATGGGGGGGTTAAACTGCCGGTCAAAATGACAAATTGAATAACAATGGGCTGAATTTTAAATGAGGAACTCGGTTTACGCGTGAAATTAGTAAGCATTCACCAACTTCTCGAGAGAGAAAATGGATGTAGTAGGTGCCTTACTACCGCTGCTGCTACTGTCACCACTGATAAACACAACAACAATAATAGCTCCTGAAAATAAAGGTACAAAAGGGCATCAGGTTCTGTTTGTATCTGTATTTGGAATAAAAAAAGTGGTGATTTCATCCACCTGTCTGCACACGTGGGAAGATTTTAACGCAAAAGGTAAACATTAATCCTTATAACCATTGACCAGTACACTGGAGTGAACTGTCGGGTTTGAATAACCTGTAAAAGGCCGATAAAGGAAAACCTGGATGGTTTGTTCAAACACTGTGACTGACTTAAAATACATTGGAGAACTTGTTCCACTGAATGAGACACTGTACCACTTTGTGTGTTAGATACTCTTTGTATTATCACCTGAGCAGAAGACACTTTAACAGAATGAAAGGACCCTTTTAAACTTGGCACTTCACACACAAACCTGCCTGAGATAGACTTTGAACTCTTTTGGAACACATTAATCGATCCTTAGTGAATGATTTACAATGGATCACGACAATCCTGAGGAAGCCAAATAAGACATAATTAACCTAAACTCTCTGCACAGCTACGGACTGCACAAGTCTTTTTTATTGGCTGACACAGATATTTTCCTTTAATCATTACAGCAAAAAGGGAAATAAATAGAAGACGCACGTGTGCACACACCCATCGATGCACAAGCGCGCTCAGAGGCATACACAGAGCGGACAGAAAAAGAATAAGAGTGGCAGTGACACAAATGTACAGCTTTAAAACTTTCTCAAAGGCGGGAGGCCACCAGCTGTGCTCTCTGAAAACAAAGAAGTATCTATTGCCGCGCTTCCACTGATGGTATCGGCTCCACTATCCTCGCCTTTTTGAGCTGGTGCTTTCTTCGGAGATCACTTCCACTGCAAAAAATAGCATCCCCAGGATGCTGGGCGAAACAGCTGTGACATCATTTTCAGCACGACTCAACCCAAACAAGGAAAGGAAAAACTCAGGGTTTTTTTTTTTGTTTCCCCCCTCCTCAACCTCTCTCGCCACTGCACGGAGGTCTGACGGTAGCCGTGAAAATGCAACACGCACGCTCGTTACGAGTGGAACCGTTCACCTCTCTCTGCACGCGCTCGTCCGTGAGCTACATGAAAAAGGTTTGTACTTCCTCAAAGGAGCACGGCGCACACTTTTTCACTTCCATTATTGCAAGAAGATGGCAGGAAAAAAAAAAAAAAAAAAAAGAGAGAAGGAAAAAAAACACCCAGCTATTTAAAAATAGCGGGCAGGGGATGGTGCTGCTCTGATTTCTCTGGTGATGACTCAAAGGCGCTGTGATGTTTCTCTAAACCAATCAGAGTACAGTGTGGTCATCTACGTCACCTTTTTAGTACATGGAAGTTATGGGCGCTTTGGAGAGGCCGCCAAAGAAATTAGTGGCAGGTACCAGGCACCTTTTCTAGGTGGAAAACGCACGAAAATGCCTGGAGTCAGTGGAAGCACGACATATGTTGTCAGCTACAACCAAAGGTTATCTCATACGCACGCCCGCACACACACACACACACGCACCCACCTGGCCTTAGTCTGTGCATTTGCTCTTTTGACCTTTAAGTTTGAAGCGGTGAGTAATGAGAAATGGGTCAGTGATTGAAGGAGGCTGAGAGAATGGTGAGAGGAGGGGGAAAAAAAGAGAAAATATGAAGGCACCGTCATCTCATTTTTTCCTCCCTCCGGCTCCCCCAGCTGTTGTTCTCCCTCTCTCGCAATCACTTTTCATTGTCACTCATGCCTCCAATCACCCCTAACCACTTGTGCTGCCCTCCCCTCCTAGCGCTTCATTCCCTCTCTTCTCCATCCACACAAATGACTCAGTGAAACAGGTCAAGTGTTACAAAATTCCCCCTGAAGCTCAACCTGCCTAATACAAGGCCTGGCTCATTGCACCAAGACAAGTAATACGCTGCCTACTCACTGCGAGGGTCATTCAGTCTCTCCCTCTAACATACACACACACTGAAAAACATGAATATAATGCAACGCTTATTTCCATATGCCTTACACAATAACGCTGTAAAGTGTGCATGCATTTATAATGATAATCTCTCCGTTTATACTGTGTTCCATAATGTCTTGCTGATTTCAGATTATAATATGCAGTTGAAGCACTGTTTAGTTATTTATCTTTTTTACTACATTTGCTTTAATGCATGGCTTTATTTAAAGTGACCAATAAATAACCACACAGAGAAAAGAGCACCTCGTTAGGGTAAAAAGCTCACACGTGGGTAGTAAACCTTTATGACGTCTACTATAGCCGTGGAAATGCATTTTATTTCCATTTCATGCATCTGGCAAAAAAGAAAATATTTACAACTGACAATATTTTCACCCTGGCCTCACATGCTTGTGATCTGATCACAAAATTGAAAAGTGCTCTGGAATGTTGTAACCTTCCTGCAGGAAAATGGAGATTGAATGAACACCATTTTCATTTATTTCTGGTTGCACACAAACAAAAACAGGAATAGGCAGACACTCTGCGCTTATCTTTGAGTACACGTCCTCTGTGTATGCAAAGTCACGCAGCCCACATAACAGAACAACAAGAGTAAGAAAACAAACTTTAGAAGACAGCTAAATGTCATTACTGATCTACCTTTCACTACCACAACTCCAGACAATATTTCCTCCTCAATCGTCAAAAACAACTACATGCTTTGTCAGTGCAAAGAAGAAGAGTTCATTTACATACATAGCAGGAGTTGACGACTGATCACAAGTGGTCACAATTGTACCAATATATTTAAATGCATTTCGTAGCAAAACAACCTCTGAGAAAGTCACACTTGCCTCGGTCTGGTTTCACTTCTCTCACATTAATGAATTGCAATTGTGCGTGCGAAAACCCTGAAGCACCCAAGTAAAACTGGCATTAAGAATACGGCGGCAGACAAAAGGGCCTTAAATAGGATAAATGAGTGTGTGTGTTTGTGTTGGGGGGGGCACAGTGTGCTTGCCCTTTAACACACACACACAGACACACACACACACACACACTGTGACAAACATGGTGCCAAGATGGTACAGTGTGAAAGCGTTTGCTCTGCAGGTAGAAAGCTTCAATATAGAAATATAACAGCTCCATATATCAGCATGGAGTGAACCGAGAGGATAAACGAGCCAAGAGCAGCACCTCGACAGCGCGCGAAATACACAGATAAATAACTGGGAGTCATGTGACGACAAAACACTGGAGAGATGGTGTAAGGCCACTGCACAAATGTGAGACAATAAAAACAATATGAGGATTGGACCACTCTACACTTGTTTCCATGCTGCTTGCCTCCATCTCCTGGGAACAACGGTTGGTGGGGAGAGTAATGGCCAATAGGTGAAATGATCTGGAACATAAATAAATTAAAACCTGGGGCTTGCATACGCACGTCCTAGAAATACTTAGTTGCATTGATTTTTTTTTTTTTTTCCCCACACTTACGTCCCACAGTTAGCACAGAACAAAGAATTGCCAGCTACTGCAGACAATGAGCACAGCATAATTTGACACCGGGTCTCCTCAGCACTTGTTGATGGTGGGCTGCTCGGATTAAAGCCCGAGTGTCGGTGTGAACTAGTTATTACCCAGGACGGCAAAAGATCATATGGCACTCACATTTGTGAGAGCAATAACCAAGCCATGTTTATAAACAGCGCACGTAGCACTCGTGATGCCAAAAGCCAAACTTGAATAACATTTAATTTCCTCCTCCAAGATAAGACCTTTTGTCTGTTCAAGACTATTTTATTCTTTCGCTGCCCCAGGCTGACAGTTAAATGGACAGTGAATGGTGCAGGGGGGCTACGCTTCGCATTGCAATGCGGACCAATTTTCTAAACTCTTCCTCTCGCGTTTTACACAATAGGACACTTCCACATCGCATCCAGCGGCGGGGCCGACCGGCGGGTGACGCGGTTGCCTGAGACGCCCCGGAGGGGGGGGAGAAGGTGTTGAAGGCGAGCCTGAAGTCAAACATGAGACCTCGACGCCCGTCTGCTCACGTGAATCGCAGACTGGAGCGGAGCCTAGAACCATCTGACAGGCGCAGCCGACGCAGCCTTAGCGGCCGGGGGCAGGACTCTGCATACAGATTTTTACTCAAAGCAATAATTAATGGCTTCAATCAATAATGTATTTCATTATTTCAAAATTATCCTGCAGGGTTCGGTGGCAGGAGGTTGGTTATCGGTCTTGAGACGTGAAAGGAGGATGTGAAATGATTAAAGAGGATCTAACTTGAAGAGAGTGTTGCGTGGGGGGGTTCTAAAACAAATACGCACGTCATAATGCAGACACACATTTCAAGTACATGTCGTAACTTTCTGACAGCAGCAGATGAGGATGTGGAGATTCAGAGCCGAGGATGAAGATGGAAGAAGTGATCACAGCAAAATAGATGTATTTAAAGATGATGTAAATGGGGCCTCTGGGTGTAGAGGAAAAGCAGACCAACTGCTTTTTGCTCTTGACAATCGCTTTGCTGTAATTTACTGCTAAACAATGAAAGCGGAGAAGACCTGAGCCATCGGCAGAGAGAACGAACGCAACACGGCCAGACTGCTGATAAAGGTGCGCCGTCCAGTTGACTCCATCAATTTGCAGTCGTGTATGCGGAGACGCGCAAATCCAAAGAGAAATCTAGCGCGGCGCTGCGATTCAAAGCTGCAATCAATCTTATTCCACTTTTATTACAACCACATTTTCAACGACACCAAGAACTACAAGGAGGAAATGTCAAAGTGAAAGATTTAGCAAGTGGTTACAGGGCGACGTCTTAAAACGTCTGGGCCTGGCCTTCGCACGGACCTACCCAGACAACCAAGTTAACCCCTTCATGGCAGCAGCACTTCCCACTGGACAGATAAGAGCCGTGACTAATCCCCACTTGTGTCTGGGCAACGTGACCGGGGTGTGCGTTCACAGTGGCGGGGGCTTGTGCGTGGTCTGCCAGCGTGTTTGAGGTGGATGGTTTATGTCAAGTGGGATCTCTGTGAATGGCAGGATTTACAGCAGGGCACTGCCCCGTCAGAGAACATCACTGTTATTCACATTTATGGTCTTATTCCTGAAAGATGTGGTTCATTAGTGTAATAATATGACCTCTGATTCCTGCATTACCATTAAATCACATTTGAACATTTTCTTCTACAGTAATTGTCCTATACGGAATATAAAATAACAATATTATGAGAATGATTTGACCCATTCTGTACAATATAAAACACAAGCACATCTGCCTACACTGACCAGCTTAATTAAAATAGAGGCGGTCATGATGTCATACTGACTGAATGACATTTTGAAACATTGTATGAATAAAACAATATAACACTGGCACAGACCATTGTTCAACAGCCCCTCATAAAAAAACATTTGGGATAAACTCCCACATGCAATAAAAACATATTTACATAAATCTTTTGTATTGTCAGGCAGGCGAACATCTGCACAGCAGTTACATGCACAAATGAACACGAACACAATCAACAATGATTTACCATGGACTTGGCAGCCCCCAGAAGACCACAGCGAGTCCCTCAGACCAAATATTTGCAGGCTTGTGTCTTTTTATCTACATATTCATCTCCCTTTCTGTATGTTTGTGTCTGAGGTTATGCAGACGTGCATGTGCCAGTGCGTGCCTGTACTTTGTAAGAGCTGCCTGTTGAGACGCTGAATTTAACAGCAAGTGCATTTGATCTGTAAAACACTCCAGGGCAAATACACAAAATAACACACACACACTCGCGTGTGTGTACACACACATGCACGCACGCGCGCGCACACACACACAGAGGCTTGCATATAGCATCAAAATCATTTCCGTCACAGAATCTATTCTTAGGAGCAGCAACAAACCATTCTTTCCTGATATAAATCTCTTTTATTCATACCCAGTGACACACACACACACACACAAACACACATCACAAAGCTGCAATCTCTGATGGTCATAATGGAGTCAAATAATCTTAATGTTCTTTATTTTTTATTTTGATTTCTCAGAACAGGATTAGTTCCAGGTAAGTCACAGCGTGACGACCTGCCAGGGCCTTTTTTAAACACACAATCACCCACACATGCCGTCACATTTGTCTGGTGATGCTTTGTGTTTGTGCAGGTGTGTCGAGGTCAGCTATACTCTGGGGATGTAAAATACTTCTTCCCCGACATCACCGTGCCCCTTTCAAAAACACACACGGACACACAATCTGATCTGTGAGAAGCTAAATCAACACAGCTGTAATAACTGCTCTCGTCTTGTCCTCCCCTTGCTGAGGCGTCCCCATCTTAAAACGGGCTTTCCCCACTCTGTAAATTCTATCCTCTGTCATTTTTTATTATTATTCACTTGTGCATGTATATAGCTTTGTAACTTTGGCAAGCACATAAGAAATGAGAAGTCCATTGTGTCTCACACCATCACGCCCATTTTACACTGGCTCTACACTCCCTCTTACGCTGCCCTTCTGTGTCCTCTCAGCAGTTGGCCGAGCATGTGCTGCCCCCGGAGAGACGTGCTTCATCCACCCAACTCCACACTCCAAACACCCAGTTACCTCCAGCCCTGTCAGCACGGGACAGGAAGTGTAAATGCCCACAGCCCTCCAGGGGAAACAGGAGCATCCAGTTGCCTTCGTCATTCTGCCTGGATGCATGTGTACGTGTGTGTGTTGTGTGTGTGTGTGTGTGTGTGTGTGCACGTTGCACACATCTGTACAAAACTGACCAGAAGCCAAGGGATCAGATGTTATCACTTACCGCTTCAGGAAGAGGAATGATACAATTTCCAATTTCCTGTGATTATGTACAAATGGAACTTCCGTTGTGCTCCGATTTCACCTTGCATGACATGGTGACAATACTCTGCTTATAGAATCAGCTGAGCACTTTAAAGCAATCTTGATGCCATTACTCTAATAGTCGGGCAACTCCACTGATCGCATTCTGCTGGATGTGTTTGTCACTCAGTCACTCACACCAAGCCACTCGATTTTGACATGGCAATTTTAGGAATTATTTCATTAATGTACATTATATTAACATGGACATCTTAATTAGAGTGGGGTTGAGGGGGGCAAACAGTTCTAAAACAAAGAGTTAATTTTTCCAAAGAGCTGGTATAGCAATTTGCCATTGGAAAAGTTATTTAACCTTCATAGAGAAACAATCAGAAACCAATTTGGCCTGTTAAAATAGTTAACAATGCAGTGTAACAATTGTTACAAACTCACCCAGACAGTGTGAAATTTTAGATTCCACTGAAAAGGATTCATGCAGTGGTTGGATTTTCAATAAGAACTTTCTTACTTGCACAAAAATGAAAAATAACAGCAGTGGACAAATTATCTGTGAAATAACACTCAAAGTATCAAGAATATAGATGGAATAAATAATGGGAGATGGCACAAAATAAGACTGAAGCTGAAGACAGCCAGCCCTGTTTATTGTCGTTATTGTGTTGCTATGTCTAGACTGACATGTCTGGTTTCTAATATATTTATAGTCATTTCCACCTTAGCGACTCTCGCAAAGGTTGTGCTCCTGTACAATCTGGGTGAGAGGACAGGCTGTCACACTGAATGGAGCAGAACCTCAATTATCTATATTGATTCCATCAGCGTTTACCTAACATTTCGTGTTTACAATGCTGCCGTGAAAAGGTCTATTGTGGCACTATGTCCAGGCTGGGATCTTACAGTTTAACATCTTCAATTACAATTTAATCAGACGCAATCAGACAGATATTTGCTCATGATCTACTGATATTATCATGTTAGGCCTCCTTTGAATTTGATCTGAAGTTAGACCAGAGACTTGGCCACAGAAGAACACTCTG
Source organism: Lagocephalus sceleratus (assembly GCA_911728415.1). NCBI lineage: Eukaryota > Metazoa > Chordata > Actinopteri > Tetraodontiformes > Tetraodontidae > Lagocephalus > Lagocephalus sceleratus. The sequence goes on from CAJVRN010000126.1 coordinate 1,318,158, forward strand.
ATGGTTGACTTCAAAACTTAACTGCCTCTCTAACCAAAAATGAATCACAAATCAAACAATGCAGTGAACTATATAATCAATACTAACCATAATGTGATAAAAGTCAAACAGCACCAGTTCACCAGAGAAGCATTTCATACATATACCATCTATGGTTATGACACCCAGCTGGATATTTGATTATTTACAAGGCTAAATAGAGATAATCAAGCCCTTCTGATACCTACAACAATATGCAAGAATCTGCTTTAACCTTGCGGTGCTCTGTTACTACTTAATTTATTTCAACATTCGTGGTGCAATATCCATCCATTTAGCATTAAAGGTCTACTCAATTAAACAATTTGTTGTTCCAGCACTAAACACCATCCAAACTGTTTCACATATTACATATTTAATAAGTAAATCAGCTGTGAAGCAGTACACAGATTTATATTACTTTTTTATGGTTTGTGACTCACACGAGTACTCAGATCAGTATGTGAACGCACACACACACACACACGTGAATAAAAGCAGGCTGACTAGTATCCCCTAATTATATATATAGAATATTTTCTTTGATTTATGACAAGATTGTTCAAAGTCTTACACAATGGGTGCTGCACGAAGATTCTAAATGAGGATCCCTGATGTGGGAGGACCAAGCACATGACTCACGCCATGTTAACTAATCAGTCTGACGTCCACGGTCTGATTAAAAATGTGAGCATATACTTGAGCAGACCATAACACTGAGTCCCATGGCCTTCTCTGACTAATGCACGCCTACACAACTTTGCACTAACCAGGACATTACCAGCTAGAGTTCGCCAATTTGCCTGAGGGCAGCAAACCATGTCTTATCACTGCAAGCTAACGTTAGACGCAGTGGTGGTGCCATCACCTCGGCTTCAGGCTCGCTCCATTCAGATTCTCGCCTCGACCGTTTAAGAGTTATTACTACCTGCAACGTAAAAGCCATTCTGTAGTGTTTAATTATTTTGCATTCAAGTAGGAAACCAAAGCAATTAAGACATTTTGCATCCAAGTGAGCTCCGTGTGTGTGCGTGTGCGTCTGAGGCTTGTGTGCAAGTGCTCTCTATCTCACCAGCTTCAATCCAAAGCAATTAGGGAGGCCAGATGGTGGGCTGGACTCACAGTAAATAGCTGTGCATTGACAGAAGAAGCCTGCAACAGAAATTAACTGTGACAAAAACCAGGATGACGCAGGGTTATGCGACAGCTTCAAAGCACAAAGTGAGCACAGTGAGGACATGATAGCGTGCGGTTTCATGCGTTTGCTGGGAAACCAGGGGGGGGGTTGTATGTGAAAGGCAAGAGGAAAGGCCATGCATGGACACAGACCCGTGCACACCCAGACGGCCTGCTGCACGGGATTCTGTTAAAATGTAACCAAACGGGTTTATTTTATCCGGAGTTCAAACAATGCAGCCTTTGAGAGGCCCAGCATTGACTGTGATTTAGCTGGGCCTGCACATTCCCCGACTGAAAACACAAACTGCTCCCAGCAGGAAAACCACTGAAGTCGCAGCGCAGCATTCCAACTCTTTCTTTCTCTGTGTATGTTATCCAGGCTCCCACTAGATACAAGCATGCATGGTTCTTGAAATAATAAGCAGTATCCTTCCTTTTTATCATTTCTAAATATACACGCAGAAAAACTAGAACAAGCGTCTGCAGAAGGGACTGGGGGAGTTCAAAGCAGGTGACCAGGACACAGACACCCCTGTTTAGGATTTTATGAGCCCATTATCACACCTCTGTTGACACACGTACACAGACTGATCAAATCTGAAACAAGATAAACAGAGCAGGAAATGAGAGCGAAGACAAAACACTGTGCTGCGTCTGGAGCGTGAATGATGGGTGACAAGAGAGGGGTGCTACTTCATATCCACATCAATAAATCTTTAAATCTAATCAGGAGGAATCAATGAGAAGAACTACCATTCAATCGCGCTGTGATAAAGAGCCACAGGGGGAAAGGGGTAAGAGATACCACACGTACAAGACCGAAGTATTTCGAAAATGAAGGTATCTTTAATAGCAACTAAATATGAAAAAAAAGTAGAAATACACAACAAATAGGTGACAACAACTATACTTGTTTTTTTTCCAAGATCAGAAATAATTGCAAAATTAAAAATACATTAAAGGATAGTCGTCTTTTTTTTTCTTTTTCTTTTACACAGAGCAGCCAATAAAAAGCACATTTTGGGATCAGTTTTGTCATGTGTACAGTTCATTTGTATAGTAGAAGCACATTTGCCAGTTTTGGCAGCAAACGCAGTGCAGTAGTCGAGAATAAAGCACTCAAACAACATAAATTATAAAACACTGCAAAATAACAGAAAGAGAAGAAACTGTAATAGGAAAAAATAAATCCTTCATGCTTGCCGTCACTGAGAAATACACAAACGTGACACCATAAATTAGTAATTCCTTTTCTCTGCTACATATTTATATATTTATACTATGTACACACAGGGAGGGTTTTCCTTTTTTTTTTTCTTCACCCCCCCTCACTTTTATGAGAGTGACAGTGGGAGATGTTAAGGCTTTGATTAATAAGTTTTTTGGAACTTAAGAAAATGTTAACAAAAACTTTTAATGTCAATTTTAGGCGAGAACCAGGCCAGGATGGTTTCTAATAAACTCTGCCTGATGAAGCATATAGGATGCCTGGCGACAGGCGGTGTGTGGGTGGAGGTCATGGTAGCTCAACATATGAACTTGGAATCGTGGTTTGGAGTGGGCGAAAGCTGTGAAATAGTGAAAAAAAAAATATTTTGACTAAAAAAAAAAAAAAAATCTCATACATGATAAGTTTAACTTACGATTGGTGAAAGTCCCTGCATATGCAGGGGATATACATGTACGTTTTGTCTGTCGGACACGATTGGTGATTTTGGGGCCCGGGTGGGCAAATCTAGGAAACAGCAGAATGTACAGCACGCCATACTGTGACCCTTTCTGCAGGAACAGGACACAGCATAGATCGTGACTGAGCCAGTGAGCAGGAAAAGGATGGCACGTTCGTGTCTGCAAGAGTGAGATTGTGTGTTTTCTTCTGATTTAATTTTTTTTTTTTAAAAACAGTTATGCAAGAGTGTCTGTGTGGGTTTTTTCTGTCAGGCAATGGCAGTGTTGTCAGGTATGAGGTGTCTTCTGCACAGTTTGGCTGTGGGAGAGAACATAACAAGAGTGACTGAGACGTGTGTGTGTGGGTGAATGTTTCTCTGCGTTCTGCATATGCACCGCGTGTGTAGTCTAAACACACAGTAAAAACAGTTTGCCAGTATTCTGCGAGAGTAGCAGTCGAGAGTACCCAGGTTATAGCCCCAGTGGCAATGAGAGATGTCAAAAAGCAAATCACTGCGAGAAGTAGATGCCAACATTTTCCCAAATGCACACCCACAGTTGCAACATGCTTGTGTAGTCTGGGTCTACCTGATTAAAAATGACTTTCGATGGTATTTTTAGCATTGTGCAAGGTGTTTGTCGAGACGAAGCCAACTGTGCAAAAAGATGTGCTTATTATGTGGAAAAATAGGCAATGCTAACAAAAACTATAGAAGCATAATTTTTTTCGTTCATTAAAGTCAACTCTTGGGCTTTAGATAAACTGGGGTCATCTAGTTCAGGATGTTGTAACAAGTAAACCACTGAGGTATTCAATAGATTAAAAATTACATTCTGAATGCCCTCAGACACCTGAACCGCAGGACTGGCCATCCCAGCATGCCTTTCCTTTCACACAACACCGACAGCACTGGCTCCATTAATCTGATATTTACACTATCATAAATGTCCACATTTTTTTCACAAGAAAAATAAAAATGCTTACATATATAATACACAAATACCTCACAATAAATTTACATACAACAACGTTGTCCCTTATTGGTGTTTTCCTTGAAAGATACTTTTGCACTGACAGGTCTCGGCAGCAGTGCATATCCATTTTATTTTGAAAGACGAGTTGTTTTTTTTTCTTCCTATGAATTATGAGAAAAATCAGGAAATTAAAATACGGGTGTGTGTTTGTGTGTGACTAAGGCCATTAGACAGTAATCATTGTGAACATGACAGCATAAGATGTGCTAGGCTGTAATTCAGTCTCAATATCTGTCTCTTCCTCCCGAGCCTCTTTCACTTCACCTCTCTGAAGGTTTAGAAGTCATCTGCAAGCACTGACCGTCTGTCCCATGTTAGTACTTGACTGAATGCAAGTATCTCTTGCGGGTACAGGTCATGTTTAAAAGCGGCAATGATAAGTCGTCACCCTACACCCTTGGCAGCGCATCACCCCACGTTTGACCTCCAGAGCTGCTACTAACTGCAAAACAGGCCTACGCACAACCTTACAGGACTACTGATGCATCCAGTACAGTTGTGTAGAGCTGCACTACCAATGGCAGTAACCTTAAACTGAAACTCATAGTGGTCAATAATGGTAATAAAAGGCACACAGTTAACATATTAACACAAATCTAACAAACATGACCGCTCGAAGCACAAAATGAAGCTTGGGTTTATACCATTAAACTGATGACTCATTATCATCTGCATTTAGATTTCTATGAATAGAAGAAATTATTCATTTGGTATCGCTTTGTGGAAATTACACAACTTGTCAATTTTAATTAACCGTCAGCCTCAATGAGACTTAAATAATATGATAATAACAGAATATGGTTGTACTCCAGGCAAAGTATGATTAATAGAGCAACAATTATTTTTCTCAAAGATTGTCCATCACAATCATTGGGTAGCTACACACAATGATAAATGAAAGCCGATACACAGTGAGCATCAAAGACAACAGTGTACAGTAGCCGCAGGTAATATTTGCCCGAGCAGGCCTCTGGTGCCTCGTTAGACAGATAAATTAAGAGTCGCGAGACAATCGGCCTTTAAGGTGCATCATAAAACAGCCATTCGCCGTGTGATGCCAGTTAGCCAATATGACTTCCAGAACTCTGCCGCGGACACAGTGTCTCCTGATCAATTCACAACATCGAACATCTACCGATGGAAAGGAGTGCTCTAGCATACTGATCTACTACTAATCCAACACAGGCCTTACTTTGTAGGTGGCCTAAATTTAAATTTGGCAAAGTATGGGAGGAGAAGGTTGCATACAAGCGACATAGAAAACGTGAGGAGTCCAGGTTGTTAAGTCGATGCTGGTATGTCAGGACCAGTCAGGGTGGAATAGAGTAAGTGGGGCGTTTGACAGATCAGGAGCAGTAAAATACTCTGCTGCTCTCGGTGGCCGTGACCTCGGCACCGCCTCGGATAAATCATAAATTCCCTATAAACACTGGGAGTGAGAGATGAGGAGAGAGGGGGGGGGCGACAGAGGAGTGATGCGAGGTGGTGGGAGGGGGAGGGATCACCACGTCATAAACGATAAGTGGTGGCAATCTGTTGGTCGCGGCTATGCGAGTGTCTTCATGGTTCATTACCAATCAGGCTCCTCCTGTCAGGAGAGCTCTGAAAAACTGGGGATGAAGAGGAAGATAAAAAAAGAGATGTGCTCCTCCCAACGTTTTTTTTTTTGCTGTCCTTCTACATCCCTCGACGCTGTCAGATCGACTACACCTCATTCCTTCTTCTGTTGTTTACCATCCCATACCTCCAGGCACAGTTCTAATGTTGACATGTAACTGTTTGGATGACAACCAGAATTGCAAATTTGCTTTGTTAAATTCTCCAACACCTGTATTTGCACCTCAAATAAGCTAGTGTTCTTTATGCATCCTGTCCACTCAAAAATGTCAACACTCACTGGCAGAGGCTTTTATATCATTATTTCTGAGAGCCGAGGGAGCAGAAATCAGACTTCACTGGTGTAAACTAGCAAATATGTTATTTCTTGTTCTGTTGAGAAGTTTGTAAATGGGTTGCAAATTGAAATGATTTGTCCGTAACTTACTAAACACCCACCCGATGTCACAGCACAGCACAACACTAAGAAGAAAAAAAAAAAAAAAGTCCCGTGAGGGTTTTTTTCTTCTGAACTGACAATAAGAGGCAACATTAACTTCTTGGTATCTTCCACTTCTTCACAGCTTCTGCTGTGTCATGATTCCATTGTCTTTCTTCCACTCAACATACAATGATTTTCCTATAAATCTGTCTTTCAAAAGTCTTTGTCAAGTTCCCAGTAATAGCAACATCGTAAGCAGTTACAGTCAGACAAGATCTATTCTTTATTTGTTTTCCTGTTCTTAGGGACAAGATAAAAGTAATGCACCTCTTCGGGGCATTGTCAAACATTCTTGTTCATTTTGTCCATTCCAGGGCTGCACATGATTAAGAATGTGTAAAATGATACTTAAAATTAAAAAATAAAAGTGGTAATATATTTTCGCTTCTCAATCAAACAGGGAACAGGCCCTGAAACCACAAAATCTTTAGAAGGAATCCTCCATCGCACACATTCACCTCCTTCCCTCTCTTCCTCCTCTATACATAGACAGCAGTCCGTGAGATGACAGAGCCATCCTTCTGCGATTCCATGTCATCATCCAAGTAATCACCAGCGATATTGTCTTGGTCATGCGTTGGGCGAAGTTGAAGGATGGGGCCCCCTCCACCGAAATGGTCATACCTCTCCTCCTCCTCCAGCTCATCAAACTTCCTTCGTTCTGCATCATCCAGTTCATTGCTTAGCAGGATATCTTGAGCAGTAGGTGTAGTAGCGATGACTTCAGGGCGACCGCCCATAGTGAGCGGCTGGTGGTGGTTGTTTTTGTCTCCAAGACCCTGATGGGAAGCGCTCTCATTGTAAACGTAGATGGGCCCATTGTTGTTACCACCCCCGATGTTGCCTGTGCCTCCACTTGTGCCATTCTTGCTGGCCTTCTTGCCTCCACCAAATATGCGTGTCTTCATGTCACTGCTGCCATTGGCACGGTAGCCCTGCTGTTGCCTGCGGCTACGGGTGACAAGCACAGCGATGAGTGCAGCAACCAAAAGGAGGGCCAGCAGGGAGCCAATCACAGCTCCTGCAACCACGCCAGCATTGGATGGGTTCACTGGGGGCTCTGTAGGAGGGAGGACAGGAAGGGAAGAGAGAGACAGGAAAGGTTCAGAAAAGACAAAAGAAAACAGTAGGAAAGAAAAAGGAGAAGTTAATGGCAAGAAAAAAATGTGGAAAAAGAGAGAGGAACACAAAAAGGTGGAGGGAGTTGAATGATGTCAGTGGTGCTAGATTGATCTGTGAAGTGTCTGAGTGCTGAGGTGTGAGTCCTGTTAACTGTGAGCCTGTAAGTGTGAGTGCCAAGCATCTTTTCTATCCTGACATCTTATCCTCTTCCCTCAGAGCTGCTTCTGTCCCGATTCTCACAACTATATCACCAGAACATCATAACCATGTTTATCCCTTCTAGTGTTGGCCTTTTATGGCAAGAGCCTGTCCAAGGTCCGCCACAAATCACAAGACATGCCCACATGTACGGTGCACATGCTTTCTGACAGAGCAGGTAGCGGCCATGCAGAGCAGGAGGATGATGGATGGAGGAGCAGAGGGTGGAAATTAGATGTAGAGGAGTTGATGGAATGGACAAATGACAAAGTGACATCAAAACGAGAACCCTTCCTGGAAGCCATGACCAGAGAAGCAGGATGGGTTCATGCACCTTTCTGAAAAGCTTTCAGTTAATTATGTCCTTTATCATCAGCCATTTGATTTTTTTTGCATTCTGTCAATACCAACAATGTAAAGCTCTTCTTCAATTTAAACATAGAATTTAAAACATACTGATGGCATTTTATTTTTTGCATAAAACAAAGGCTTTACCATTTATAGCACAGAACTTTGTGTTACAATCCAAGATATGAAGACACCCCATTTTACTCATGAGACATCCTCTAAACCTGCACATCACAGGCCCTGGACATTAATGGGCAATATTATTGGTACATTTTAAAGCAAGTGTTAGAACTGCAACTGACATGGCTGCTTTTGTAGACGCAGAAAAGCAGTTGATTGATTGTTTGAACTTCTTAAAATTCTTTTGTTAAATTTTTTATGGCAACAACGTAGTTTTTTTTGTGTCAATACTAACAATAAGAGAAAAATGCTTTTTGAGGCCTCACTTTAGCAGCAAAAATCTGAAATAACCAACAGCACTGTGCAATAACACAGCCAACACAACATTATTATTGATATTTGCCACTAGGCCTAGCTGTGAGTCTGCTACACACTCAAACCTCTTGTAGCACCATTACATTAGTTCTTTGCAAAGGCTTTTAGGGACCATGACATCAAAACTCTAAAGTGGTTTCTAAACCTATGACAACTCCCCACCCACCTTCTTTTCCCATATAGTCATCATTTCAAACCCTTTTTCCTCCTTTTATGGGAAGCATTTGAAGTGATGTAAACAGATTTAAGTGAACACTTTAACAATGCTTCTTGCCCAACATGTTTTTTTTTAATGGAAAACTATTTTTGTTTTTGGAAATCCATTTTTTTTCTTTTGATAATCTGATATGATATTTGTGTAATCTATGATATTTGTGTAATCTATTAACTGTCCCTTCTTGAATTCTTATATTAGCAATTTTACTGGATACGCATCTCAATTAACAGGCCCTGATAGTTATTTGGCTATGAAAGTATTCCTTGATTTTAAAGTATCTCTCTCATTAACATCAATAAATTGATGAGAGAAAAGTTTTAATTTCAATTCAGAGCTAGAAAGTGATCACAAAGCCTCGACAAAGCTAACCATTGTGGCGCTGAAGCGTTTCTGTGAACTGTGCAGTCTGCACCAGCTGCTCCAGGCGATTAAAAAAGTCGACTTGGTTGTTGAAATCCTTTCCTAAAGTTAAAAGTATTGAATTTGCTCTGTTCTTATTGTCATTTCCATTTGAAATCCAACAGAAGCTGGCCCCAGTCATTAAATGTACAGAGAACTGACAGCATTAGTCTTGTACCAGTGATTCTTGTCAAGAGAGAATGGTCTGCTTCCATCTGCACCTTTGCTCTGCTGTACTTACTCTTAATTTTCACCTCTCCTCTCTTGCATTACACTCTTGGCCACTGTGACCATTTTCAGTTTTCTCTTGCACTTATTTAACTCTTTTAAATTCATTGTTGCCATGTTCCATCCATTCAATTTTCATTTGTATGTCTGTCTGCTATTTTTCCTCTCTTAAGTCCCCTGTGCTTCATTTTTATTTAACATTTAACATGACCGAGGGAATATCTTTGGAGCATGAAGTCTCTCTCTCTCCCTCATCCCACTATCTCCCAAGGACTACTAAGCATTCCTATTCACACACGCAAGAGTGACAGCTAACCCTTGGTGTCCACTTCTAACAAGAACACAAGAAATGCATTATCACATCAGACTCTGTGGAAGTCTGCCACATTCAAAATAACAACAGACTTTCTGCAAACTTGGGGCCGGATGCTGCCACACACTGCTGCCACATCAAAGAGACTTAGAAATATTTCAATGCTCATTCTGCCTAAATTCTACTCGTCCAATTATTTTTAAACATGTGGCTCAATTCCATTTGCAATTATGTTCAAGAGTGCATGCTGCCGGGTCTTTGTAGATAATAATCCATATTTTCTTCTAATGTTATGGTGACAGGACTTTTCAATTTCAAGTGAAACATATAAAAAGAAAGCCACCACAGGCTTTGAGTATAAGGCCACTTCAAATGACAACATATCCTAATAAAGAACTAATAAAATCTTTTCAAGTAGGTAAGGAGGACTTCAATATGTGTGGTATGTGGATAATATGGGGAGAACAAAATGAATACCAAGTGTAACTACAGTAACAGAGACAGACCATAGTGTGGAAGCCAAAAACAGCATGCTTTTTTTGAAGTTTCAGCAAGCCTGACCATAAGCTTGGAGTGACTGTGAGTAATGAGAGAGATGGAGCATAAGTAATTCTACTGCAGACAAAAAACATGCATAGTCTCTCACACACATGCACACGCACATTTATGGTCATTAGTGAAGTGATGCTGGACAGGGCTGCACCTAGAGCATAGCTAAGTACTACACTCTGTCAGCATGTTAACTTATTGAACAGAGCTCCCTGGCTCTGTGTGTGTGTGTGTGTGTGGGAGCGTGTGTGCGTGCATGTTAATGAAGCATGTGCAGGGGGCCAGTTACAGGGTGGAGGGAGATTTGGCTCCATTGGACCTGTTCTCTGGCTGTTTTCGCATGGCCGGAGACACACACTGACAGACAGATAGAGCAGGCCAGCACACGTGTGTCCACGTGCACACAAGACCAAGAGATGAAAATGACTAAGCCCCTTGCCCTTGAAGTGTCTCCTTGAATGATTCTGAAAATGAGAGAGAATTAAGCAAATTGGGGGGGATTTTATTTGTGGATATTTAAATTCTGCAGATTGGACCGGAACACAATCCTGTGTGTGTGTGTGTGTGTGTGTGTGTGTGTGTGTGTGTGTGTACACAAGTTGCATTTCTAAAGATAGAGGAATGGATAGATGCGTATTCCTAAGCTATAATTAATGAAAATCTGTGGTATTTATTGGTTAGGATTTTGAAGGAGCACAAACAACATGAAAATAAAGAGAAAAATAATGCAGAGGGTAGGAGTCATTTCCTCGAGCAGGAAGATCAGCGCCAGACTTGTGGAGGTTGAAAGACAACCGGAGGGAGATGAGCAGGATGAGGAGAGAACATATGCTAACAGAGAGAGGAGATGCAAAGGAAAAATGAATTTCAGCAAGAGAATTGGTGATAAGTAAGATGGGGGGGTCTGAGCAGTGTTCACTTGTGAGCGATTAAAAACTGGATCGAAGATACGAGGACAAGAGGACATCCTTCCCTCTGCTGGCCTCTGGGAGCATGGGACAAGATGCACTCTGCATGTATATTTGTGTGTTCATCATGCAACAATGGGGTACAGAGGGGTGGAGGAACCTGTTATACAGCAGGTGCTGGCCATTTCACGCCTGTCAGACCCTCTTAGCCCGGTTTGTCTACACACGTTCACATTAGCCTCTACAGCCCTGTACTACATCACCATCTGAAGTCACTCTACATCTCTCATTTCACTGTAACCATTACCATCTCAGTCTGTCCTTGTCAACAATCAGCATCAATTCTCTGCTTTCTACAAGCTGCATTCGCTCTGACACAAGCCGTTTGCCTCAGTCACCTCATAACTGCCAACAAATTTAGCTCACATCTTCCCTACTCCTCCTCTCCCAGTGAGTAAGACAGGAGTAGGAAGGAGTTGCTTATGGCATTAGGAAGATGTGATAAGGAGAGCAATGACAGAACAAGGATACTGTGGGAAGGTTAACATTAAAGCAATCCAAAAAAACAGAAAGAAGAGAAAGAGGGGTAAAAAAGACAAAGTGGGATGACGACTGGGAGAAGAAATGTAGGATAAAAGAGTTAGAAAGGGGAAGGGGAGTGTAATAAGAAGAGAAGCAGCCAGGAGCTGAAGCAGCAAAGGGTGACTGATCCGCTCTGAGAGGCTTGGAAACAGACAGGCATACAGTACACGCTATGGTGAGAGATAGTGGAGGCCAATAGCAGTGCGGATAGAAAACAGTGGCACAAGATTCTCATGGGAGTTTTAAATGCCGTCAGCATTCACTTTCTCTCCATCTCTCAATCCCTCTTGCCTGTGCTCTCTTACTGCGAGAGCTTCTACTGGCTCCAATTTATCCTGGCACATGTACTAGCTTTAGTGAAAAAGCAGCACACTCATCTCTCTCTCCCTCTGCTCCATGTATTTTTGTATCTTCATTACATGTTACTTGTATCACACAGCAGGCAATACTGGTGATAGTCCACCTACAGCGGGCCTTAAGAATACTATACAGTATTAGTCAGTTGCCTCAGAGGACTACTGAAACATAAGGTTGGCAAAAAGAACACAAAAAATATGTAAAGAAGGAGGGATTGAGGAAGACGACAAGGAAAAATTAAAATGCGGGCATGAAGTCATTATGTTTCTCTTAAAATGCAGCCAGTACAGACTTACATTTGCCAATTACGGACAAGGTTTACACACATCAGCAGAACTTACTTTCAGTAAAGTGCAGGTCTATCTCAGAGTGCAAGGAATGTATTTTGTATGAGGTAAAATGCAGGAATGAGTCTTGAAGAGTGAGAGATGCAGCTAAAATTTAGGAATAAAATTGAAACATGGACCTTTTTTCTCCATTTTCTTGAACATTATTTTCCATGTTATGTTCTTGGTAATTTTAGATTTTATACAAGACTGCAGAGATTTTGCATGTCATCACATCTGTCCGAGTATGTTTCTACCTTCTTAGGACAGATAAGAGGACATGACCTACAAGATGCTTAACAAATTCTTCTGTGCACAAACCAAATATTCTTCTGGTCCAGTGCTAGGATATCATGCATTGTTTGTAGAAATATGTGGAAAGAAGGCGTGCGTCATTGTCACATATCAGAAAATACTGTCCTAGCAACAATGAACACAAGGCTATGTATGCCACATTTATCAAGATAAGCATTGTATTAATTAGAAAACATATATTTTGCAAGGCCCTTTGAGCACATGCTCATTAACATTGGTAGGACTATTCTACAAGCTACCTTGACTTTTATGGCTCTGAAATAACCAATGGAAGAAGTTATTAATTGAATAACAATATTAGCTTTGTGGAACTTGTCTTTTATATGTAGATAAATAGGACAGTGCATGTAAAGCATCAACAAAACCCAGAATTAACCTTAAGATCCACTTCAAAAGTCAACATTGTCACTACTATTCATATGTATAATTTTCCTGATGATTAAATCATGATTTTTGAATACAGTGAGTAAGAGACCGTTTGGTTGCTTTTGACTTTAAATCTTCCAAGAATTATGAGAACTAACACCTGCTTTTAATAAATATTTTGGAAAAGTGAAGTGAAAGTGTGTGTAGGAAAGCCCTTCTTTCTGCAAATACAAAATTAAAATATCACTACATCTTCTGAGAGCTCTTGTGTTAATGCTACACGATGTAGAACACCTTTAGACAGACCTTGGGCGTAACTGTAAGCGAGTGCATGCAGATAGAAGGGGATAGAGGGAAAATGTTTCAAACACTCTGTAAAGGGCGCCACAGACAGGGATAAAAAGAAATTAAATTCAAGAGCATGCAAATGTAGTCACATACACACTCGTGATCTGAAATAGCCACGCACATCATGGACAGAGCAGCTTGACCCCGCTAACCCTACACTACACACCAGTTCTTAGCAAAGGACGTGTAAATGTTGCTGAGACATGTAAGGCAAGACAAAGTGCATCTCTAGGGAAGTTATGTGAGCATAGCTATACACCAGGAAATGTGTAGCATGTGTGATGAAAGGGCTCTTGGTTTCAGTTCATCAGTTCAGATGATCTAAATGTTTTCATATACAGGCCAGGGAAAACTTCAGATGATGAATGAGCCCCATGTGAGCCACAAATGTGCTTCTCATTTTACTTCTGAAATGTTCGCTGCTTTAGAGATTAGTTTACAGTGGTGAATTTTTCCATGTGTTCAAAGGTATTTACTACCTCTGTTGGACCTCGTCTTTATTAATTGCCAAAAATGGGTAATTACTTGATACTTCTTTAAAAAAAACAAAAAAACCCCACAAATCTTAAATGTGTTGGTCATGTATATTCCATATAATCTGGCGCCTATGACTCACCTCTGACGACAGCTGTGACCTGGTCCTTCCCAATTCCAATACGATTCTTCACCTCACAGACAAAGGTGGTGTTGACAGCATCATCCACCTTCAGTACCTTCAGCTCATTGCCCGTGATCCGCACCGTGTCTGGTAACTCCCCAGACATGCTGCAAGGACAACAAACACACCAATCAGAGAAAGTCAATGGGAGGGGTTGGGGGGGGTTGAAGAAACATTGTTGTAAAACTTACATTTCCATTAAGATGGAAAAATAATTTCATGGAGTAATATCATTAAATTGTGATAGACATTTTAAAACCCATCAGTTTCCTTCTTTAAAAAGCAATAAATTATCACACCCTGAAGAGAAAGCTGATGATAGGAGAAAATCTTTTAAAGGGTCACCTTCTCCATTTTAAAGTTCACTTTTATTAAATTGTCACACTGATGTCTAAAATCTGATAATAGAAAGAAAAAGTTGCAATCAGATATGTGCTTTGTTTCTTAGAAGTGGCAGTAAAGTACTTTATGGAAAATATTAGAAATACATTTCATGGCTAATAAAGTGGTAATTACAGCACTATGCACCTTAGAGTGTCAATAGGGGAGAAAACACAAAAACAGTGAGTGACGATGACGGTTGTGCCAATACTCACGTCTTCCAGTCGACAGAGAGTGCGACGGGGTTTGCAGTGGCCTGGCAGGTAAGCACCACATTTGTACGACCCAAGTACCAGTTGTTGTCGTAACCTACTATTGTCACCTGGGGGGCATCTGTCAGCAAGAGTTGAATGGTGGAAGGAAGTGAAAAATATCAATGAATAAAAATAACCACCCAAACACCTTAACAGTGTGAACAGCAAGGATGAATGGTTAAGTCCTGATATGTGCGTGTGAGCGTGTGTTTTCTTACACTGAACTGCTAGTTTCAGTGGAAAGCTGTCAGGTTTGTCCAGGGTCCGGTGCCCCACGACACAGCTTATGTCTTTCCCGTTGTCTTCTGGTTTGGGGACCATGCGGTACTCGCTGATAATGGTCACAGTTTTGTCGCCATTTTGCTTGGACACTGATGTGGCATTGCCTTTTGCTGTGGTTACCCATTTGACCTGGGATGCAGGACGGCCGTTGACGGATTCACACCGCGCCACAACAACGGGGTTAGTGCCGGCTTCCACCGTCACAGTGGATGCGGAATTCTGAGGCTTAGCTGGTGGATGCAAGGATTGATGGGAGAATGGAAGGTGAAGGGAAAGAGAGTGGTAGAAAGAAGATTAAATGATGCAAAAACAGACCAAGTACAAATAAGACAGCTGAGGGAAAAGACAATGTGCACCATTATTGATGAACAATTTAATGCCACTGTCAGTGGCATGCTGAAACAAATGCAAAATGTCAGCCTTGTGACATTCTATCCTTCTGTGAACCCTGTCGTCCTCTGTCTTTTATCTCCCTGGGCCAGCATTGATAAACAATTATTTTCACTGAGGCAAACACCAAAACCCCAAATCTTCTTTAACTCTCTGTCCATTTCATTAACAATTACCTCTCTGTCTTCATCACCTGCCATTGAGAAACAATTGTTCTGACAGTCTAGGCTATTTCTATACACACACATAACAAAGAAAGGAAAAAAAAAAATCGACCATGGCATGATTTCTGTCATCCTAATGCCCCTCCAGCTCAGCACTCAAACCTCTTCAATTGCACATTCTGATACAACAGCGGGATCAGAAGAAAGCAGTCAGAGCTCGAGCTGACAGCAGGCATGACAAGCAGCTAGATCAATATAGAGCCGGAGGGGAGGCAGGAAGCCATGATGCATTAGAGGCAGAAGAGAGAGGACCACTTGTGCTGGGGCAAGGTTAGGCCAGTGGTTCCACTGCATTAACAAGAACACAATTGATCTGACAATACCACTTATAACAGCAATTAAGCCCATCTGGATATGCTTTTAACCTGTATGTCACCTTTGCAGAGCTGGAGATAACTAAAGTGGCAGGCAGGGAGGTGATCAATTCTTTAATAGTGTGCAAATACACCACACAAAAAAATAACTCACACACTTGGTAGAGATGTTAGAGATGGGGGTAAATGCAACATGATTTTTTAAAGTAAATTCTCAAGGTGGTTTGAAATAATAAATGAGTGCTTGTCTTTTTTTATGAAATAAAAGCGATGACAAAAGCCGGCAAAGACCACTGGGTCTTAGCTTCTTCTGTAGAAGAAAGAATGTTGATAATCTTATATTCTCTCAGCTTAACTGTTGAATATAAAAGGCCAATCAACCACCACAACTTAGTGCTGTGAATAACATTTTGGGGAATTTTCATGTAACCACTTAAGTATTAACTAAATATTCCAGCTGTTTATATTACCACCTTGGCTTTGATAAGCTAATGTTGAAGTGTTACTAATAAGCCAGTCATTACGAAGCGTGAACTGTGTAGAAATATTTGAATATATCTGCTGTTTCTCAAATTAACTACTAAAGGCAAAAACCCGATTAATGACTTACCCAGCATGACCAACTGTGTAATTCCTTGCTCATTGCCACTGGGGTAGGTAGCATACTCGCAGATGTATTTGCCCTCATCAGTCATCCTCACATCACTTATCTGGATGGAAGGACTGTCCAGGTTTGGGGGACTGGGCGTGAAGCTGACTCTCCCCTTCACGAGGGAATCGGGGTAGTTAGGATCGAACTTGGGGTGAAACACAGCAATGTTTGTCCTTTCTCCTTCTTTGGGCTCATAGCTCCATGTGACCTGATGCGAACAAAGGAGAGGTTAGGAATCTAGCAAGGAAACCTGCAGAAATAATTCATTATGACAGTGATTGGCAACGCTGGAGAGCATTTTAAGTAATCCACATTTGCAGTAATTTTTGCTCCCTGGGGGAGTGTATACAGCATCCCAATCATAGAAGTGGGACAGATATGAATATGGATGTGGAGTTTTTCTATGGGTAGTGCAATCTCTCATTTGCTACATAGTGAAATCAGGCAGTTTTACACATCCCACTTCAATGAGGCTTACATTACCATTCTCAATTCACTAAAGTAAAATTCAGCTTAGTATTGTTTGTTTAGAGTAATAAACACAAATCCTAAACCCATTACTAACCTTTAGATTATTTATGGATCCTTGTAACAGTTCAATTAATGTTTAGCAGACTGAGCAAGACACATAAATAGGCAGAATTTATTTTATTTACAAATAATTACCTTTGTTCATTACCGTAACTGCTTTTCACACATTTGCAAATTTATAGCTTATAGGCATTTCTAGTTGAGAAAAAAAAGCCCAGCTTTTTAGAGTTGTAAATAGCTGCAGAATATATGCATCTCTTTGAAAAAGTAATCCCATATACAGTACAGGCAGCACTGTAAACTACAATTTCAAATACAGACCTTTTATTACAATCTACCCACAAACTCAGTTTACTGTTGGTTTATGTGCTGCATACAAAAGAATTAGATTTTAAATGCAAGTGGAGGGAAATAGATAATGAAACTGTATCTGACCATTGTGAGCTGGATCCCAGTGGAATCAGTGAAGGCACAGCGCAGGTTGACTGTCTGGCCAGGATATGACAACACTTCTGGCTCTACCTTCACGCGCTGGCCTATTGCTGCAGAGAAAAGAAAGGACAGAAAAACATTAATGTGGGTCACTTCCTTCCTATTTAAACAAAGGAGAGGAAACATTGAGAGGCAGCAGAGGAATGGTGGCATAAAGCCTCTTGATGATAAATGGAGACAATGTAGAAATGTCTGTTAAAACATGATACACCAAGAGACAGTATTAGTGAACCAAAGCAATGAGGCATTCTGGGAAGAGGATATGTGCTAACAATGTGCAATAACTTATTTACTTACTCCAGGAGAAGGAGAAGAAAGAGAAGAAGACAGAGACAGATCAGAATCAGGAGAAGAAGAATTATTTATGTCATGTTCTGCTCGCAGGTTTATTTGCACAGAAGTACTTGTATAATATGAGAACAGAACATCGCTGATTAGATTTGATATTTGGTGAACATACCGTATTTTCACGACCATAAGGGGCACCTAAAAGTCTTAAATTTTCTCCAAAATGTACGCTGCGCCCTATGGTGCGGTGCGCCTATTGTGTTGTTGTGAGACGCGAACGTAGTAGAAGACAAGGGGCGTGGCGAGAACGGCAAGGGGCGTGGCGTGAACGTGCGGACGGCGCATAAGAAGAGTACGAGCCGTCAGCGCACGCAATGAGGAAGTGCACTTGCGCTCTAAACCAGGACTAAATCAGGACTAAATCAGGTCTAAACCAGGACTAGACCAGTAAAGTGAAACATGCTTTTGGCTGTTTATAATTTTCACAATGTCTGGTTTGCACTGATATGTTCCGAGTCCTGAGCCCACACAGATGTTTTACCGGTACGTTTTACCGTGCCCGCGCCCGATAACCCGGTCCGCCTTTTGTATGTGTTAAATACCAAAAAGACACCCGTAACTGAAGCTGCGCCCTATAACACGGTGCGCCCTATGGTCGTGAAAATACGGTATTTGTTCTGTCATATTTGTTTGGGGTCCTGACCTAAGAAAACCTGAAGGAAATCTTACTTTTAGAATTTTTTTTTTTTTCTTGCTGTCTACCCTTTTTTTTCCTCCAGAATTTTATGATTAGTCATTACAGTTTTCTTCACAACTTAAACCTGTAGTTAAGCAGCTTATTTGACTATGCTCACTGGTAAGTAAGATAAGTGTTTGGTAAATAACACCAGGGTTTTTATGGGGTTCTCAAGACTGATAGATTGAGTGAAACATATCTATAGGAATTATAATATATTTTTCATCATGATTTTTATCCTTATCACCAAAATGACAATTTATTGGAATACGTTTTTTTTTCCCATATTGCCCATCCCTAGAGTTTTCTTTTCCGTGCAGGTCATAAATCATATGGATGGGCTATGCTTTTCCTCAGTCTGCCATTTTCTGTGCTGACACATTCTTGTATAACAGCAAAGAGTCAAAATAAACATGGAATGTTTTTTGTGGTGTGTGGTGTCAGTGGGTGTGAGAACTAGTAAAACAGGAACAGCTTTAGAGTGATATGTGTGCGCGCGTGCGTGCATTTGCATACATGTGTGCTTGCATGCGTGTAATCCAGGTCTCTGTGAAAATGTAATTACTTGTATGAGTAAGTGTGCATTGGTGTATGTCAGCAAGATGGCACACGTTTTAAATAAGAGTGGATTACCTGCGGATACACAACTTCAAATGTCTGCAGCCTGACTTGTGTGTGAACATGTGCAAATAGTGTGTACCAAAAGGTAACACATGCACATCAGTGCCAGTGAAACACAATTTACCCTTAAGACAAACAATTACTTGCAGAACTAGTTCCACAGGTTTGTGCTGAGCCAAAGCTACCATGTTGAAACTAATATGATCTAGAGGGCTGATACAATAAGCACCTACACACAAACATGAAACCCATTGGCTAAGAGATAAGAGGAAAGGCCAATGCTGTCTCTCTCTTTTGATTAGCAATAAACACCACACCTTTTCTTCTCAAGGGAGACCAGAGATATCAATACAGAGGAAGAGTGAGGAAGGAGTGACAGGCTGAGCAGGAGAGTGGAGGAAAACAGGCCTTTCCTAGAATAACATCAGCTCTCCCAGGACCAGCCCAATTTACAACCACAAAACAACCCCCTCACAGCCACAGAGGAACCTCTGGACAACCACTGAGCAGCCTGTGGGAGCAGCAGAGCTTTATTGGGTTTGAAAGACGAATGGTTAGCTCCTCTTTTCTGCCTCAGAGACATATTTAAACACACCTCTGCTTAAAAAAGGAAATTAAAGGCAAAGACATACATGCACAACTTATGACATCTTAACCATCAAGCCTGTGGACTGGTCACACAAATTACTTTCTATAACTCGTCAAATTCCTAATATTTACCAAACTAAATAATGATAATCTTTGGTTACTCCATTTCATTTATATAGCACATTTCCAAAACATGTTTACCACAGTGCAAACACTCAAAAAGGATAAAAAAGAATAAAAAGAGAGAAGAAAAAAAAGAGCCATAAAAGAGCCAACATAAAAATACAATAAAAGGAGAATCGAGACAAACAAGAGATCACACAATTTTCATGCTGAGTTAAAAGCCAAAGAATAAAAGTAAGCTTTAGGTGATTAGGGGGACATTTTTATTTCAAATGATTGCTCCACAGTGTAAGAGCCGCGACAGAAGAAGCTCAATCACCTCGTGTCTTAAGTCTACTTTTTGGGGTGACGAGAAAGAGCTGATCAACTGACCTCAGAGATCATGAGGGAGGTCAGAATTATATTGTGGGTCTGATCTGTTTAATGCTTTGAAAACAAACAATAAAATGTTGATTGAATTGAGGATTGGGGAATATGCCTTCTGGTGCCGGTTAAAAGGTGAGCAGCAGCATTTCGGATCAACTGTAATGTGCCAGGGATTCCCGGTTTATGCTGCATCTTAGTAGCAAAGGGACTAAAGAGCTACAGCATCAATACTAGGTTGCCAATCTGAGACGTACAGACCAAATCAAGTCAGCATGTCAAAATTAGTAACACAATGGGCTATGAAGCATTCTGAGAGTTTGGATTGTGTGCACATTAAAATATATATGTAAATATGGCTGGTCTGCTCACCCATAATATGGATCAAAACTGGGTTGGATCTGTTGTCTGTCATTTGAAGGCAATAATAGGAGAGCCAGGGCAGGTCAAATCCTGCCAGAGCTGAGATGAGAGACAGGCTGGCCTTATGAGACTCCATACACCCTCAGGGAAATGAATTCTACGCACAAGACATACAGAGCCTGGCCAGTCCTCATCCTCAATGATGGCCTACAAACTCCAGCTCAAAAGACCGAAACAGTCTGTTATTAAAGCGGCAGTTGCACAGTAAAAAGTCAAAGGGGGAACGTCCATGCATGCAAGTTGACAGTAGGTATGCAAGTACTAAAAAAAATCATTGAAACAACTCAGTGAGAGTGATATTCAAAATAGTAATTGACAATATAAATATTCAGAACATTGGTCATATTAAACAGAAGATGTGGTTAGAGTGATAAACTGAGGGAATTGGAGGGGAAAAAAGGCTGTTCAAGGGTAAGAGAGGATGAGCAACAGAGATGGGGAGAAAGGAGAGAAGGGGGTAATATTGTCAGCATAGAAATGGTGTGTTGCTGCTGCTCTATTTTATAGTATCTACTCTGCCTGCAGGTGATATAAAAACAGTCCAAAAAAATAATTGAACAGATGCACAAGTTGCCCACATTAACTTCCTCCAAATGGTCAGATATCAATAATATCCACACTGTCACCTGTCATTATGTCTTTAACACCCACATGTGTGGGTGCCTGCGCATATATTATGCTGATGGCCAGCAGTGCTGCCGTATTAATATAGAAATCTCTGATGCCTGCCTGGTCATGGTCACATTTCCATATTTCCCACCATCAACTATGGAGATGAAAATTTTCCAGGAAGGGAGGAGGAGAGGAAGGAATTTACAAGGATGGAAGGATGAAAGGGGGGAGATGTGAAACAGCGAGGAATGCCAAAGTGATGGAGGATGAGGGCGGAGAGGGATGTTATAAAGGAAAGTGGGGATGAAAGTGTGTTAAGAGAAAGATGTGCCAGGAATAGGGAATGAAATGGGGACTGAAAAGAGGAAGTGAGGAGAGCGGAAGAGAAGGATGTCAAATGTGAGAGTGATGTGAGCAATAAACAAGGTTAATAGGAGGCCGCTGAGGGACAAAAGCAGGAGACAAGAGAGAAATAAGAAGTGAGAGAGGAGGCATAAGAAAAGAAACAGATGTGATCGAAGACAGGGTGATAATAGAGGTGGAGAGAAAAAGAAGTGGAAGATGGGTGAAGGGCAGGTGGTGTCCTGCAGAGATGGGACGATCTAGTGAGAAATTATGTGGTTTGAATAGACAGAGAAAAATAAAATGAATATCAGAGAGAAGAAAAAATACCCAAATCCTTATTTTCTCAGCAGTCCATTTTAGCCTTCCATGGCTGACAAAACCAACAAACATTTATCCTTTACCTGCCTGAATTACTGACCAGATGACTATAGTGCCTGTCATTCATGTCCTCTGCCTGATCCCCACTTTAGTGGAGAAATGAACAGCAGAAGGGGATAGGGCAAGTGCAGGGCATCACCTAAAAGGTTTAATGACCATCAGAGCTACCTGACCCCTGTAACTTCATCATGCTGCTGGATATATACTGTGTGTGTGTGTGTGTTGGGGGGGTCACTTCTAAGCACACTTTGTGTAAGATGACATCGGGAGGGAAAATTTGGTTAATGAAACAATTTACTTCTTTTAAAGATGAGTATTAGGTTTTATTCTTGAAGGGTATTGCAACTTTCCTTTTTTGCATTCTCTTTGTTGTTATTGTTCTGCAGATTTACAAATTATAAATAGTTAAAACCATGCTGAATTAAAGGTCACTCCTTTGTCATATCTGTTTTTAACTTATCTTTTGCTACAATAATATTTGATGCATAATTGATGCTTCTCTATTCTAGCTACAGTTGTTTATTCAATGTGCATCATGTTTACTTGTAGCTGGGATAGTCCCTCCCATGACCCTCTGTGGAGGACTAAGCGGTAGAAAACAGATGGATGGATATTTGCTTGTAGTGTCTTGTGAACAAAATAGTGACACTTAATAAAGACACACTTGCAACAGTGAGTTATATTTCAGCTTGATTCCCCAAATGTTTAATGGGATGGAAATAAATAAATTAAAATCTAATCAAAACTCAAACTGACACATTTGGATGGTGTTAAGTGCAAAGACTGAATAATTATTAGGTATTCATCTACAATTCCAATTTCTCACACTCTGGTGATTTCAACAACAATTATTTAGAGGTTTAATGATGTATTTAGAAGAGAAGAGTGATTACTAATAAACTTATATCTAGAAATAATTGCCTGATGTATTTGCATGTATAATGTACCAGCTTTTCCCTTATGTCTTTCTGTGGTTTCCTTCCTTCTTTACCTGCTGTCTATCCATATGAGCCTGATCCCACTAAAGCTTTTTTTCTATCAAAAGGGAGTTTTTGCTTGCCACCGCCACTTGTTCAGGGCTCAGGCGATGGGTTTCTAGAGGCAATCTTGGCAAATAAAGTTAAATGAAAAGAAACAAAATCACCACATGGTTCTCCTTTCAAGATTTCATAGCTTTTTCAAAACTAGTGCCAATTTCCACTGTCTGAAAACTGACAAAAGGTTATTCAGCTCTAAAATCTTGAAATCTTAATGAAGCAATGGGTTTGTACAGTGCAGTTTGTTTTGGCTCTATATTCTAGGATAGGACATGGGATGAACAGTCATTTAAAGTGTTGTTTTTCAATTATTTGAGAATATATTTCTCCATAATTTTCATCACCAGTGTGATCAATATCACAGTACTTTATGTGTGCATTGTTCACAATAAACATTTAGTATGAATGTCTGAATGTTTTGTAATCACTACCCCACAAATAGAGCTGGTGGCCCCTCTTCTCAATTGTTCCCCTTTTAACAATTCAGACAATTTAACATTTATTTATATTTTAAGGAAACAAAAATGTGAGTGCATTTAGGAAGTCTGTTTGTGTATAGTTAATGTGATAAAGTGCTTTGCAATGTTAAAATGGACAGTCTGATGAAGATATATATATATATATATATATATATATATACACATCTGTAAAAAATTTGGTCTCTGTCATATGATTTTTTTGTCTGTAAAAATAAAAAGCTGAACCAACTGCAGCCTACAGTCTACTTCTGCTACCTGATACTTGCAGCTCTGGTTTATCTGACCTTCACAGATGCATGCACACACACAGCTGCACAAACCCAGACTGCACGCGCATCCGCTGTGCATTTGTACCCACATTTAGATGAGGATACTTTGGTATGCAGGCAGCAGAGCAGGAATGCAGCTAAGCTTGACAGAAGAGGCAGCTTGAAAAGCCAAGAATAAAACTGGGAAATGAGGAATTGAGATGTGTCTCGTCTTCTCATTGACCTTTTCATTGGGCTCAGAACGAGAGTCCGATCAATACACACAAGAAAGCTACATTTATAAAAACCTAATAGCTAAGCCTTTGCTATAATGTCTTACAATAACAACCTATCAACCAGTGAGTCAATAGCATGTTGATTTGATTAACATGCACAAATTAAAGACATCAAGGTTATCACAAGATGTGGACCTGAAAATCACCATAAATTATTAATTAAAATGTTGTAATTGAGTTTTGTGTTACAGCAAGGTTGCATACAGAAGATGGGAGATAAAACCAACTTCTCTGATGCAACAGGAGCAGAGAAAAGGTGCCAAAAGAAGGAAGCGCCATATTTCACTTTTTTTCCCCACTGTGACATGATGAAATATGTGATAACATACTGCGGAAAAAGAGTCTGTTATCACATAGAGTTATGTTAGAGGCAGAAATGTTGAAGGTAAGTATAAACGCATGAAATGTAGCAGAAGGGGAGCAAAGAAGAAAGGGGTTTGGAGGGAGGGACAGAGGGAGACATGAACAGGCTTCAAAGTGCCAAGGAGAAATGAACAGCTGGAGGTGAAATCTGTACTGGGAGGTGTGTGTCTTGTGAGTGTGTGTGCATGCATCTGTATACCGCTGCTTATTTATTTGCCCGTTTATAAAAAAAAACAAAAAACACACCCGAGGACTTGTATAAACATTATTTGCAAAAAATTTGCCAATGCAATTAACTGTATAAACTTGATGCAGAAAGATCATACTGCAAACTAAATCCTTGAAAACATTTTCTTTCCTCAAAACTGTGTGTTTGCTTAATGTGAGGAATCCTCATTCAGACCTGGACCATGCCCTTAATGAACTTTAGTAGAAACTGAAGACCATCTACCAAATGTAAATTATGGAGAAAAGAAATATGCACAGGACATAAACATGATTTGCAAATTAGTGAAAATGTGGTTTCAGTTAAATGAACCACATTTTCTCACACACACAACTGTGAATGTAAAGCAGAATTACTTTTATAGGGGCAGTCTCTCTCTTTTACACACACACACACACACACACACACACAGGTTGGAGAAGCACACTCTGGGTAAATAATTCATCGTTGGGTAAGAAGGAAAGCAGTGTGCTCTCCTCCTCCTACTTTTATCTTTTCATTATTGATAAACACCAGCATCTACACTGTACCTGACCCATGAGTAGGTGGGGGAGAAGAGCGAACAAGAAAAGGAATGGACAATGAAAGTGAGTCCCTGGTAAAGATGACTTAAGCACGTGAAGCAATGCAGCAACAGTGGAAATTTACAGGCGTATAAAGTTTAACTAGCAAAATGGAAAAGGTCATAAGATACAAGTATGATTTTATGATGTGCCATGTTTTCATTTGGCTGTGTTTCCATTTAGGGCCAGAAGAGTCTTTTGAAGAGGAAGGACATAGCTCTTCTGAGCTGAAAAAGAACTCCTGCTTGAAGATTGCCTTGTGACTTCCATCACTACAACCCACAGAATGACTGACTGAATAACTTAGTGGTTGGATGGCTGACGGACACCCAGCTCCCCTGCGGCACCCAGCTCCGCTTTGTCTGTTTGGGGCCTTGCACATCATTCTACTACCTCCACCAGTCTCGCTTTCTTTCAGCGTCATTCCCTTTTTTCCCCCCTCTGCACCATGGTCCTATCTTGTCTTTTCATTTTGGTATGAATCCTTTCATCCCTCTGGCTCAGTCACTTCTTCCCTAGGTTTTTCTCTACCCTGCTAGTTCTTTTTCTGTCCAACTTCTTCATTGCAGCCTTGTGTGCCATCTTTCCTTATGGGAACTGTATACAGGCTGTTATTTTAGCCTTGTGTGGAAATTTGGCTTCTACTGTCGGGTGACCACAGTGACCATGTACAAGCCTACAAAATAAATCAGAAAACTTGAGAGCAGCCTTTAGATAGGTTTTGGGTTAATGGCTCAGGAAGGAGCATTTGCATGAATCTATCTAATGTAGCAACATAGTCACAGGCTCAGGCAAATTGCACAGCTGCCAAATGTTTCTATGTTTGAGGCAGCATATGCATGGCCTGTCTGTTGCCCATCTCAGCAAGCGCTCACATATTTCCTTTGGTTTGTTATCTGTTCACAGGATGATTCCCCTCGCTAAAAACACTGAAAGTGAGAATTTATTAAGTGCCAGAAAGGATATTTCAGACAGGGTGTGATCCCTTAGCCAAACTAAAGGCAGACAGCTGTTTAAGTGGGAGGAATTCCATGACAACCTCACCTCTGGGACCCAAACACAGCTGTGTTTCCTGGTTTTCCATTGTCAACATTCACCTTTACTTCACCTTGTCTGTGGGTGGGGGTGCTTCATTCCCAAGCCGCACTTCCTAGTGTGAGCGCCACCACTCAGCGAATTATTGACAAGCCAACTGGTTAACATGTACCTCATTCACAGTGAGGGAGTGAGACAAATCCAATTTATACTGAACATTATTTTATTAAAATGCAGTCTGCTTCATGTTGCAGAGCCCAATAGTTGCACAAATCTGTCAGAAAGACCGTGTTGTGTTATTAAATCAATAACACCGTTATGGAAGGCAGAAGGTCACACATGCAATCAAATAATAATATGCTAAAGTCACAACTCCCAGCATGCTGGATTAAATTACCCAAAATATGACACCTACAATCACAAGGGCAGCATGTCTACATAGACAAAAGTACAGCAGTACTTTTAAACTTGCTTGTGTAGTTGAGGAAAAATATATATTTTAATGTTTTTTTTTCCCTTAGATGCAAAAACAAATTAGAGCTGAATCCAGGTGAAAAGGCAACAATTTGTAAACATTATGCTGAAATAGGATGTCAGAAATGGGGTGGATGGATGATGGATGGATGGATTTAGGCAATTTAACCACACCAAGTTCAAAGAATAAGGCTTCCATTACCTGGATATACCCCCTCAAGTATGTAATAAATAAATGTAAATAAGCTGAGGAAAATCTTTTGCTAGTGTTACGACCACTAAAGATAAAAAAATAAAAAGGCAATATCTCTGCAGACAACAAGGTGCTCAAACAGGCAAGTGTACATCACAACTCAACCACAGCATATTTCCAACAAGGAAAGAACAAATGGGAGCAAAACAACAGAAGAACTAAAATAACTACTCCTAAAGTCTAAATGTCCCGATGAAAGCAGCAATAATTATGTTCCAGTGCAACATAATTTTTACAATAATGCTTGTCACAAAAGAATCCAAGTCCTCATTTAATTTCAATAAACTTCAATACAATAAGTGTGAAATAAGCCATTGTCCATCAAGAGACCAAGGCAGTTGCAGATCAAGGTCAAAAGAGAGTTTTTGTTTCGACTCCATTTTTAACATTTAGTCATTAATATATAAGGTGACTGATCTCACAATAAGCAAAAAGACACAAACTATAGTCATTGGTACTTTACGACCTTTATAGATAGTCAGGTACCAGTGACCTTGGAATGAATTGGTTCTGAGTCTGCAAAATGAATCACCACTCAAATCCTTTTTATGACATTAGTCATCTTGCCTTGTCTGACTGATTTACTGCATTTTTACTTTTTTGATTAAATGTACAGCATTCGTCATCATTTTGATGGAATACAGGGCATGATAGTAATTTAAAATGGAATATAATAGCAATATGAAACCACATCACTTCTGGTTATCAAATGAATTAATCGCAATTAATAATTTTTCATAGTTAAGAACTATGTAGTTTACATAGATTAAAAACACAATTTAAATTATGATTACTCATTTGCAACAACACACAAACAAAGAAATTATAGATGTTTTGACGTCACAATGTCCAGCAGACAAAAATGATCTGATATAAAAGATAGACTTTGCTTCCATGAAAACAAAAACACAGGCATTAAAACAGACTAGGACCTGTATACTGCCAGGTCCTTATTACTTTGTGTTGGAACAACCTCTGCCCATTATTTTATTGTGACAGATCAAGAGTGTGGGGCAAAGGATAGGTAGATGAGAATATGGACACACAGAATGTTCTGTCATGCTCTGCTGTGCAGTTTCAAGGACAAACAGGCCCTTTAATATCACATCCTCTGAGTAATTAGACAGCATTCTGGAACGCTCCTATTTATGTCATATTTAATGCAGCATGGATATACCCAACTGTGCCTTTCCATTGAGGGCTGATGCAAAGGGGATTTGTAGGAATTTAATTACATTAGATTCATAATTTGCCCATCTTAAGCTATAATCACTAGGGGTTAAGTAAATCCACTTCTCAGCAAGCCACCCACAACCTAAGATGCCATAAAAACAGCATAAGTTAAGATTGTAACTCAAACTGAAAGTAAACATGGTTCTTTGCTTTGGAGGGGTAAAACATTAACAGCTCAGCTACATTTTTCTGGATACTGCAGCTCCTCAAACAGGTGTGTGAAAAGATGCCTACTGCTGTATGATACAACTCAGAGGCCAAATAAGGTGTCTTCAACAAGCATTGGGGACACTGCCCAAGTGTGTGAATGAGTGTGCGCGCGTGTGTGTGTGTGTCTGTTTGATGCACCCTGCAGCTATATTGCAGCACAGGCAGCCTTTCGAAGGAATGAAGCACATCAAACACAATCCAACTAATCACAGACAGACTAATTAGTGCACTCCTCAAAGGGAAACCAGGAACGAGTGATGATTCTCCCTTATGAACGTTCCCCTCTCCACAGTATGCCATCGTGACAACTTTGCAGTGGTCACAAAGACGAAAGACAACGAAGGGCTAAAATGCAAAGCCAGGCACAACTAATATGGCCTTGTTGTAATCTTATCTTTGGGGAGTACAGGGGGCAAAGCGGCGCTCAATATCTCTTATCTCATTTCAGTCGGCACAGAACACACACAAACACTGACACTACCACAACATCACACTGATGACAAAGATTTATCCCAACATCCTCAAATTACACTGCATGCAATGTTTCCCATTAGGGGATTTCTGGAACGATTAAGCACAGAGCCTGATTATACTCCAGCCCCCAAAGGGGGCACAGGGTGTTATTTTTGAGCATGGGTGGTGTGTGTGCTGATTAACAGGTAGATCTGCAGCACTGATCCCAGATTTCCACAAAATCAAAGGCTCAGCTGTGAGCAAGGCAATAGCAGCCAATTACAGATGTGACACACATGCACGCCTGTGCCCATCCTCAAAGATCCTTGTCCAGATAAAGATTTCCCCTTGCTGAAGTCTTTAAACTGGGCTGGAGAACTACCGCCCCCCCTCCACTCAGAAATCTTTCTTCTCATCTGAGAGAAGAGGGCATCTGTCAACAGATGCACACTTCACTAGCCAGGCAATTGTCACAGAGAGATAGAGGACAAATGAAAAATGAGGGAGCTAATAATGATTCTATGAAGTATAAGAAGTGCAGTCTAATGGGGACTAATAAAGTCTATTACATTATTCAAGTGTCCAGGTCCTATTTCTCTAACACACTTTAACAGCAATCCATTGAAACAGTAGTTACCTAATTCCACAAGGTTTCATCAATCATTTAAAAGGACATTAAAAATATAACAACATATATATTTTACAGAAAACTGACCATGTATCTCACTGGAGATACTAGTCTGCTATCTGCAAGCATGAAATCTGCAGTGGATGAATTATTATATTATGAAATGTAACCATGTTTGTAATTTGTGTTGCCCTGTCAACAACTAAATACACCTGTCTGTAATAATAAAATCTCACAGGGAAAATGCTTTGTGTGCTGTGGGATAATTTTTCTGGGAACGAAAATATTTGGCTGCGATTCCACAAGCCACATCCTAATTTTAACAGCTATCTACATGGACTGCTGCTCTAACAACATCTGGTCAGTGAGCCGCAGCTCAAAAACCTATGAGCCTGTGTGGCCTAACATGTGAAAACCCACCACGCAACTATTGTGTGTCAAACACGAAAAAGACTGCAGCAGATCTGATAGTGACTGCAATTAATTATCAAGCATTACTCTTTGTTGTAGTGACCTTAAATCCTACAATTTGTTTTTCCATATTTGAAACTTTGAACTTGATGGTCCTGACACAAACCATTTAAAATCAATTTCCCACTCTCTGTACAATGTGTGTTGTAGTCAAACACATCTGGAAATATCTATGGAAATATCCTAAAATGCTCTGAACATTAGTTATTTTGAAATGCTGAAAAGCGAAAGAAATGAGTCAATCTGGTCAGAGATGACACGAGGCGTCTTTAAAGCAGAAATAAAACTGAATTCTCCAATTAACAATTAAGTAATCGTGGCATGGCAAACAAACAAACATAAAAAAAATGAGAGACACTGGAAAGATGGGAATGAGATATGGAGAGGAGAGCGATACCGCAAAGCAACAGCTGCCGAGCATCACATCTGCTTCAAGTAGAGTCATCAGCAAACAGACAGACTGGAACCGACCCACTGAGGCAACCCCTGGGGGAGAGTGAGGGACGGCCAGAAGAAGAGTGGAAAGCACAAGGGTGGGGGTAAAACATGCCAAGAACAGCATATAAAAAGGACCTAATTACAAAGATGGATGAAAATATAAGAGACAATATTCTCCAACTTCTTACTCCTTAAATGGGTTGGATGGAGGTGGATGGGCATGTCTGCCAAGTGATTTTGCCAAGAAAACAAAACTCAAATCAATCCTTGTCCATTTTTTTTCTATCCTTTTACCCACCCTTTCTCACCCTCATCCCTGACATCCTTCCTCCATCTCTCTCTTCAGTCAGACTGACAGAACAAGAGATGCCTGTGAGAGTTAAGATGAAAGAGCTGCAAGAGAGGTGGATGTGTGCTGAGCGTGTATGTGAGATGAATGAATGCCCCCTCTTGTCCCTCATCCCCCTCGGATATGTCCTGCCTGGACACAAAAGCCAAAAAAAAAAAAAACCCAACAACAATAACACGACTACAGGTCAGAATGGAGGTCACAGTTTTGTTTGACTGCTACGAGTGCAATTTGCTTCCATGTGTTTGCTCCTGGTCCGTGGCTTGCTCCAGTGATTCTGGAAATATTAGGACATATCTAACAGCGCTCAGCAAGGATGCATCAGCATGATCATCATCTTATGACCATCTCGCCGTTTAGTGTACATTCTCATCCCGTGGAGATGCTCCCTCAGGAGAGGTAGAGACCCTGAGAAGTACACATTGTTCATTCATTATAGCAACCCCTGGCAGCAAGGGCGCCCCTTGCAGAGAGAGGGGATGTCATTTGGCAGCAAATGAAGGGGAAAAGTGAAGCAGTTGATGCTAGCATCTCTGAGTTCTCACAGCTAGCCTAACGCTAGAAGTTTGCCTGGGTGCAGGACAAAGCTCAGTTTGTGCTCACGCCTCTGCATGGTGAAATAAACATAGCTGTTGCTTCAGTCTCCTTCAGCTCCCCATCTACCTTCCTCTCTCTCCTTCTTCTGTTGTCACCTTGCTGCCTGAACGAACAATCTACCAACACAGCATGTCAATTCAAAATATTTACTTACTCAGTGTTGGCTGAAAACAAAGGCCATTATCTTAGGCCCTCTGATGTCTACCATTCAAACAAACTGAACGATTGCTAACTGTTCTGAAGGAATTGTTCCTTTCGCACCAACAAACCCCCCCCCCACACACACACACACACACACAAGCTTACTGCAGGGAGTCCTCCTTCTCTAGAACTTCCATCTGGTTCATGGCTTTGACTGAACTCAAAGTTGGTGAAGAAAAACAAGTATAGCAGCAAGAGCAGTCAGTCACCCCACCTTGCCTACAGCAGGGAGTGTATTTCTGCTGCATACCCCCCTTACACACACACACAAACACACACACGCACAAGCGCACGCACACGCACACAGACAACCCCCCTCTACCTTCTTAACATCTTTCCTGGTGCAGCTTGTGCATTGCTTTCCTGTATTCCTTCTTGCTCCCCTATCTCAATCTGTCACCTTAGGTTCTTCTTAATCATTTTCACACTGCATCTGCTAACCAATTTTCAAAGCTTCTTTAACTAATCCAACATTTTCCGTTTATAGCAAAGCCAAATATAAGTTCATTAACAAGAGCTGAAAATGTTCTCCCTCTTTTTTTCTTTGCAAATGCCTAATTCATTAGCATATGTTTGGAAACCAAGTCTAAGTAGAATGATCAGAACCAATGATGAATTACAAACAAAGATCCACAGTTACTAGGGCGTTGATGCTACGTGCCATGCTTGTTTTTATGTGTTGCACTTACAGTATTTTTAAAGCAGGCGTTCAAAATGGATGCAAATGAATAGAGGGGTTAGAAAAAGCTTGGGCGCCCAGAGTAACGACATGCCTACAGGGGGTGTGCCATTTTAGGAAGATTGTTCATGAACTCCTGTGGGGTTAAAACGCTACAAATAATAATCTGCCATGAAAGTGTACTGCTGCATTGAGCCCCGTCTTGTTGCTCTGTACTCTTTTTGACTACTTTCCAGCCTTCACATCCTTGCCTTTGATAGGGGATGTGGATCCATGGGCTGCACCTGTGTCTCATTACCACCACTGATGGTTCAGTAACTGATGTTTTTTTTTTGTGTGTGTGATGGCTCGCACTCTCTTTTTCCCTACAGCTACTGCCAACATGCATTTACCTCCAGCCCGTGTGGCCTGTACTCACCTCTTCATCTTTGCTCATCCCACGGCATGCCATTCACATGATCTCTGCAGCTTTGTTTCTCGTCACCCAGTATACTGTACCATTCTGCAGTATACTGGGTAACTGGTATTTGCAGTTAGTGCCAGTATAACACACTGGTGGAATTTCGATAATAATGCCGTACTGTTACCACACACCCCTAAACATTATTTCACACACTTAATTTAAACAGCTAATGGATCAAAGATAATCTAATATCTCTAATTTTTTCCAAGTTCATGTTAAATCAATTGAGAACACACAACAGTGGAAACACAGAGGACTAAATCCAAATCAAAGCATAACATTAATTCAGTTGAGCGTTTTTTGAATTAAATGCCATCGAATTGGTCCAACTATGATACCATAGCCTTTTTCTGCTTCATTTAAGCCAATTAACCCCTGTGCCAGCAATAAATGACAAAACTAAAAATGAAAGCGCAGTCATTATGGGAAACAAATGGATGAAATAGACATAAAGATCAAAAACCTACTGCTTAAGTGTAAAATGCAAAATATTGGCCTTGATGGCTTCATAGATAACTGGCTGCAAAATGTGATGGCTTTCTTAGAATGTGCAAAGCAGAGTGAGTGGCTATAAGCATTAGATGATCATAGTCATTTTCCCTCCTACACGTGCATATTAATTCTTCTAATGCAGCCAAGCTCTCAGCATGTCACATGGTGACACTGCATAATTATGTTATCCACAAGGAACAACCTTTTAAAAAATGAGTAGCTTGCCATTTGTCTTTGATAGATGTAGCTAATAAAATGTCACGGTAGTTCTGGATTTATTTTATATATACATATTATATCTTTAATATAGATTTTTTTCTTTAAAAAAATTAAAAAACCAATACTTCAAGTATTATCCTGATTGATAGATAAGTTTATGGCCAGACCCACTTACCCATAACCTCATCATCCATCCATCCCTCCCTCCCTCATCATTCCATCCTCACAACCATGCCTTCACTGTAAATAAATGTAAAAAAAAAAAAATCAAAAAGAAGAGGAGAGAGCAGGGGGAGGGGAAAGGAAATCAAAGTAGGACACTCCAACCTGAGGCAGACCGGGTCGCGTTTGGAAAGGAAAAGGTGGAGTTTGAAGGAGGCAGGAAGCAAACTCACAATGTGATGAGGTTAAGAGGGGAGGAGCAAAAGAGTCATTTTAAAGGAATGAGGAGGATGTAAAAATTAGAAAAAAAGGAACCGCCAGCTATAACAGCCAAAGGAGTGGACAAGACAGAGAGAAGAATGTATACAAATGCTGCTGAGAATGACTTGGACCAAAGACTTCATCCAAATTGTGAGGACATGGAGATTCAAGACTGATCTATCAGTTCTGTGTCTACTGTGAGAAATAAAAATTAAGATAGACAAGACAGAGGATTTTCTATTTGACCAAACTGTTCTGTCTCCATTTCAGTAGTACTAGATCTCCATACAGAGAACTAACCACCCTTAAAAAAAAAAAGTATCTGTTTAAATGTGTATTTAAGCTCCTTTGCTAGTGTTCTAATCAGGGCTGGCATCGCATATTCCCTCCCTACCTTCTCCCCACAGCGTGAAGCTTTCTTCTGTTGCTCTTGGGCTGTGTGCAATCCAAACACACATCCGTGCATGTACCCGTCATGACTATGCTGTGTCAGAGATGAATTCATGAATCATTGGTGCACAAACCAGCCCCAAGCTTGTTGCAAGAAGAGAAGAAAAGGGACAGAACTAAGTGGTTAAAGCGTTTCCTTTAAAGCTTTTTATAAAGGAAGGTTCAGGAGATGGCTTCAAGCAATATAAGGGAGCGAGTACACACCCACAGGTCTTCTGTGACAAGTACGAATCAGTAGAGATAATGCAGTCTCTCCTTGCCCTCTTCTCTTTTCCTCTTTTCCCTCATTCCCTTTCTTCAAGCACTTCAAAAAGGGGGCAATATGGAAAGCAAAAGCAGCAGGCAGCCAAATAAAGAGCAAGGTTTTGATACATGCACAGCACAAACATGCCTACAGGATATTAACTGGCAAATATCTGACTCCTTTCCATGCAGATGTCCTTTGAGGGGCATATCAAAGCTTTGGGTACCTAGAAGACCTGATTTAAAGAGGCACCACAGTAGTCTAACCACACAGTAAAGAACTCAGTCAGCCTGCATTTCAAGGGAAAATACCCAATCATCTCTTGTTACAGAGCCACTTTTCCTTCAGGGCCACCACTCAAAGGCCAGTCTGGCCATCGATACAGGTGTGGCACATTGGAAGAAAGAGGGATGGGTGGAGAACAATAGCTGCCCTTTCCCTGTTCTCCCTTGGTTCACCTGGATTAGAGAGTAAAGTCAGTGGGGAGGAAAGATCAGGGGGGTGTCTAAAATGGGACTAAGAACAATAGTGTCTCTGTTTTCAGAAGGAAAAATGAATCACTCTGTCTCACAGCACTCAAGAGTTATCCTAATGTGGCCACTGGAGAATGTTATGATATGGGTTTAGGGTGCTGGGGGCATAACATTAACATCACAGCGGCAAATGATGTTATAGGAACACAGTCTTTTGAAAATGTCAGACCCGTTTTTGTAACTTTGCTTCAGCTACTTGTATTAGAGTTCTAATAGCAGGAATTCACACTTCTACGCTGTACACACAAAGTGTGCGGCAACCATAAAATCTCAGTCTTCCGGGGGACTGTATTGTTATTACATACAAATTCTTTGGGCTTCAGTTTCACATTTACACAACACCCAACTTGTGCTGTCTGTACCAAAGATGACAGCTAGTTTAAATCCATGGTCGCATTCACAAATGTTTTTGTGCAATTCTGTCGCTAAAGTAAGCTGGTAAAAAATAAGTAACCTATAAATATTATGGAGAAACACAGACATTTTGCCTGTATTTGCAATATTTCTCACCCTGAGCAAAACTGACATTAAACATTACACAACTGGATCTCTTCTGAAGTATTAAACAGTACTACACACTGGGAATTAACAATTCAAAATGTAAATCTGTCAACTTGACTGCAAAATTTGTCGTTATATGAGTCAAGCTCCATTACTCGTCTGGTAACAGCCTGCAGGGGATATGAGTGTGTGACAGCGTCTAGCAGCAGGGGAGTGGACATCATCAGCCTGATCCCAGCCTTGCATGACAGGTTAGCTCTGGTGAAATAAACTGAAATCCTGGACTCGGTCTTATTTCTCTGAATTACCTTTCATGCATAGTTTAGTCTTTTAGTTATGTCACTACCTTTCATGCCCTCTACTCAATAATGAAGAGATTCAACGTCATATTTTAGCATCGTGTGTGCACCCACACCGTCTGTATGGTTTGCTTATGTTTGTGGTTGCGTGTGAGGAGGAGGAGGAGGAGGAGAAGGAGGAGGGGGTGGTGATGAATGTCATTCCTGCAGCCTGGACGAGTGTGACAGAAGGAGAAGAGGGTGAGATAATTGGGGGGAGGTGTGAGATGGGGTGAAAACATTGTAAAAGTGTCACAGCAACTTCACCTTCAAAAAAAAATGCCTGGCAGGGGGAGTTGGCAATGGTTTTCTTGTCCATTAGAAGGAAGAGCGAGAGAGAGAAAACAGCAGTCACTTTACCCGTTGTTACTGTACAAGCCTTGAACACAGAACGATTGAAGAACGTTACAGTAACTAAGCCCATGTCTGCGCTTCCCTTTTTACTCACTCAGAATAACATCAGTGTATTATAATGCTGCTGTATGGTTTAAATCCAAATCTAGTAATCCCGTGACCCTCAGTAAAAAAAGAAAAAACACAGGCATGACTGAAAACAGTGAGATGACAGTGTCAGCAGTTCGGTATTTGTAAATTGACAAAAAGTCTCAAGATAACTATGTTTTTTAATAGGATGCATGCATTACCACTGTCCCTTTGGAGGAGGGAAGGAGCAAATAAGAATGTGACAGTAGCACAGATGGTTAGGATACGCTAAAAGATAGATTCTGGGGCTGAAGAGACGATCAAGGAACCATGTGTAAATGAAAGAAATTCACAAAAAAAAAAAAAAAAAAGAGATTCAGGGGAAGGATAGTATAGTATCAGACATTCCAATTAAAGAGGCAGAAATGAGAAATTGATGACTAAGACCAAAGAAGAGAATAGGACCAGAATTGAAAAGATACACTACAACAGTTTGCTGAGCAGATGGATCAATTATGAGGACCAGATTACAGAGAGCAGGAAGTTAGAGCATAAGGAAAGGACAAGGAGAAGGCAGAAAGAAAAAAACCCAAGATGGAGGACTGGCAGTGACACGAAGACAGAGAGCTGCAGAGAAAAGCAAGTGGCCAATTCGAGAGCAAGAAATCTGCCGGCGAAAAAAGACAAATCACTTCAATGACGCGAGGACCTATTTGGCCCTGAGGAGCAATACCAAACAAATCCAAACATGCACATTGACAAAACACATGCTCGATAACTGAAAAATACATTCTGCCTCTGTTTGACCCTTATGTGGTATATGCTGGGCTAGGTGATCATAAAAATGCTCCTGGGAGTGCCGATCACTGTGCTGCTGCCGCTGCTACTGCTGCTGCTTTGACAGTATACATGGTGGCACCTTTTTTAAACCACCAGGTTAGACAAAATGTTGATAACAATGCTGTTTGTAAACTAAATAAAATATATATACTTGCTTGTGGGAAAAAAAAAAGCTCGTGTTTGTAATATAAATGAATAACACTTCGGGTTTACAATACAGCGTATTGTAAGTATGTTTCTGATCTATCATTCGGGGAGGAAAGCTAAGTCACTTGAGAGCAGCTGGTGTGCGGATGGTTTTGTGGAAGCAGGACTTTATATCAAGCTTCTGTAGCACTGACAAAGCCCTGTGACAACAAATTCAATTTTTTTCCTGTAGGCAGCCTGTCCACCATTTCTGATAAGTGAGAATTTGACATGACCTTGTCAAAGTCAGATGTGATGAAGATGCAGCCTGCCCGTGTGCCTGCATGGCTGTTAGTAGCATGTGGTTACGAATGGACAATATGTAGATTTTACTGGAAGTTGGCATTGATGAAATGGCTAGAAACACCAGATTGTATAGAAAGAAACAAAATGTTCGTGTCATTTCACAAACTGAGGGCAGAGAGGATGGTGGGAGGGATTAGCAGGGGAAGAAGGGGAAGAGAGATAGCTGCAGACTAAGCCCTAAATGTTTTCAATATCACATAAGGGCACTGCATCATCCACCATTCAATACTGAATCAATAACACAAACCACCTTCCACCTCGCAAACTACATTTAGACACATTAAGGTGACTGCTAATGAGCAGCAATGTGCATGTGTCTGCGTAGGGACACGCTGAAGAGGACGTCCAAGGGTCCCAGCACCAAGTTGAATGCAGATCTATTAAGTGCACTCTGGCTGCAGAAAAGAAAAAAAAGAAAAAGAGAGACAAATACCAAAGAAGAAGAGAGAGAAAATACTTTAAGACAGCACAGGTCAAATATGAATTATACAGTACAGAAAGGTTATTACAGACAGCCCCTTCCTGACACAGTCAGCAGCTGCTGAGTCTCAAACTTTGAGAAGAAGACAGAAAGATGTGAGCGGCACAACTAAATTGGCAATGATAATGATAATACTCGGCCTTTGTGGTTCACTCCCTCACACAGGTTTTTGAAATCCCCATCCTCTCTGCCAAGATGCTGTGGTGTGGAATTTGAAAATGTCGACATCCGCAACCCCCCCACTCTTTACTATTCCCCTCCTAGGACATTTTACTCATACTAGGGCAGGGTCACAAAGACTCCCACCTACCAAGTCTCCTTCATTAACTGGGCTTTATTTTTTTTTAAAAAAAGGGTCTCACTGCCAAGGGAAGGAACTGAATTTTGAATACTTCTGCTGGAGTTTGTCTTTAAAGACACAGGAAGGATCAGTTTTGGCAGAGGGTAACAAAACAAATGTAACTGTATTTATATAATATTTGGTACGGATATACAAGACCTTATTTAAAGATTGTGCAAACTGAATATTCAAGGTCCCAGAAAAAAGTTATAGGAAGTTTTCTAGCATTACCTTTGTATCAGTTCGTGACTCAAGCTTGTACAAAGGCTTCCCGTAAAAGTCAAGCTTTACCCGACAGAGTTGTGCTATTGTAAACTCCCCAAGCTGTCTCACATTTGGCATTCCTTCGAATTTTCATTTGGATCAGATGGGACCGAGTCCAAAAATTTAGCAACCTCTGGAGGCAAACACACAGGCCATCAACCCGAGAGTGGATGAACATTTAGATGGAAGGCTCTCGAAAGGTTAACGGAGAATTGTTCATTACAGAGCTGTCACTCAGGCAACAGAAAAACCTTGATCAACGTTAGGTACAAAAAAAGAAAATATGATTACTTGAATGCTTGAGAATCCACTTGATAATGCTGCGCTACATCTTTAAAAAAAAAAAAAAAAAAGCGAGAGAACAGCAAGGCAAACACACACGTCATTATTGTGCACTTACACAGTTCCTTCCTATTATTGTGATGTCATCCAACTTGCAGCACAGCCTCAGGTTATCGTCCTTATTCATTGCCAACTGTTACTTGCGAGTGTCTTGTTGTCTGTGTGTTCTCAAGCGCATATTGGTCCAATGCCGCGACCCAAAATGCAAGAAGATGCAGCCACTCGTGCACATCGACCTCTCTCTCTCTCCCTCTTTAGAACCATCCGTCCTCGGACTAATAATATTTGCCAAGACGACAATAAACCTGATGGATCTTCGGATTTTCTGGTCACTAGTAATGGCAATTCCACCAAGCGCCGATTTCAATAGAATCCTCTTACACCTCTAAACACCCGGGCAGTTTGAAAAAATACTCTTCATAAGCGCTAAAAAGCTTTCCACATGCTCCACAAGTAAATTATTTTATTTCAAATTCTACCTATTTTTTACCACTATGATAGAAAGATAACCAAACTATTATACTCATTAAATCAAATGTCAAATGTATGAGTACCATTTTCAACAGGTCATAGATGTGTCATTTCCACGGGACTTCCCTTAGTAAGCACGTGTTGGTAGTCCTGACACCAGAATGACGCTTTTTTTAAAACATACAAGTGACCTTTTCGGAATTCTTATGACATTTCCAGGGCTGGCGAGAAGGTGTATGGAAGGCTAATTTGCATAATGATGGAATCTAACTGCAACAACCATTAACAGAAAAACCAAACCAAGGCAGAAGTCGCTCTCTCCACTGGGACTAATGAGATATTAAGGACTTACATTTCCCTTCTTTTATTAGGGAGGTGGGGGGGGGGGGCACTGCAGTCATGATCCATCAAGTACATTTGTCTAAGTAGTCAGAGTGTAATGCTCTCTGTTGCAATGATGAATGTGTGGTGACTTGGCAGGAGTGTGCGGTTCACAAAGAATCTCTCCATGTGGAGGGAGAGTGTTTTACCAATTGTTTTGAACTATTGCACAAGCTAAAGTCAAAATACAAAAAACATTGCTCAGTCATGTATCATAATTATAGACATGCAACATTTAATAATAGATTCCCTATGTGTTCATTCATTTTTGTATTATTATTAACCGTTATTTGTCCAGGAGAAAACTTCATTGAGACTAAAAATCCCCTTTTCAAGAGTGTCCTGGCCAAGAGAGCAGCAGTGACCAGTTTCAGACATGGACGAAAATAAAGCAGTCACACAACATAGTACAAAATATGTTGTCATAATAAAATCACATTTGTGCAGCAGCTATTCACCAGAACGAGCCAGAATTGAGAATCAATCCATTTAATTCATTTATAAAAGCTTTTGTGGCCAGGTTCTTGCACTGATCATGTCAAGAACACAAGAAGAATAAGATGTTTTCTCAGATCCAAACCGGACTACTTCCAGATAGATAAAGCAGCTCAGGCTGACAGGAAGAACCTACAACTATGGCGACAGCCCAGCGAGGTCAAAAGTGGGTTATTTTCCTGTCATGTCTGCATGATGTTCTTGTCATAAACAGCATGTCCTTCAGTCTGAAAAGGGGCTGGAAAAGGGAGGAAGGGAAGCTGCTTAAATAAACAAGTAACTGTCTCTTATAACAAAAGCACCGGACAGGAAAGAATTAAAAATAGTTTAGAAAGAAAACAGAAAGAAAAGAGACTCTGCATGTACCCAATGGCACAGAGGAGTGGGGGAGGGACTGATGGATGGCGGGAGAGGATTCAAGGTTTCAAGTGGCGGGCAGAGGGGGGGGGGCACTGCTTATCTTAATCAGTTGTTGCCCACTTTGTTTTCCAAAAGCCACACGTTTGCTCAGAAGTGAAATATTCAATCTCACGGCGTAGCATTACGTCTGATTTGTCCTTGCTGAAAACGTGCACGAGGCAACAAACACCGCTATCCTGCAAGTGGAGAAAGAAGCAGCCTCCTCCCCCATCATGACCTGCATGCCCACCCGTTTCTCAGGCGGCCGGCCAGCCAGCCAGCCACCCCCTGCATGCACACGGCTTACTCAGCCATAAAGACAATGCCGCCACAGACGCATACCCCCCCAAACCCCAACACCCCCGCACATAAGCAGTCCCTCGTCCAATAAAAACATCTCCATGGTAATGGCCCAGGTTTGTCTGACCCACATCCACGGCCCATCTCAAACTTAACTTGGCGGTGGCAATATATTTTTTTTTGTATGCACGTATAAAGTGGACCCCCACCAGTAATCTTCAACTAAGTCACTTTATTAAAACAATCAAACTATATTGAACTTTGCTGCTCGGTGCAGTAAGCCTTCATTTCAACCTGAGCATGAAAAAAAAAGGCGGCTGCTGTCACAGTCAGGGGGGAAATGGAGGAAAAGCCAGTAAAGGAGGTCAAGAATTTACTTTATTTTCTCCTTCTTCAAGGAGAAGAAGTGGATGGGGGTGGTGGATGCACTTAAAGAGCATTAAAAATAAAAACTGATTCTGCTAATACTTGTTTGTGTTTTCCTACTCATAAATATGTAAAGCCTTTTGTCCACCCTTCATTTTTCCCCCTCTGTCTCCCATAAGAGCGCTGCATGTTCTGTAAAATGAAATTGGACAAAACAGGTCCACTGCATGAATAAGTCAGGGGAGCGAGGGCACTCCGAAGAGTTGTGATTAAAAAAAAAAGTGCGCAACAGCTCCGTGGAAGTCTGCTACAGACTGGACTGTGACCACACCAGTCCTACATTCTTGCCCCAATTACAGCAATAAACAACAAAAACTGACCCTTCGAGGCAGCATGGTGGTGGTGGGGGGGGTGAACTGGTTTCACCGCACACCTATTCATATGTTAATAGGTGAAATGTATTCCAGGAATGCATCCTCGGAACACTGGAATACTGCCGGGCTGCGGAAAGGCGGATGTTTGAAATGTATAAATGGGTGGTGGTGGTGGTGGTGGTGGTGGTGGTGGTGGGGGGGGTAGAGGCAAATCACCATCGCGGTGTCAACCGACGAAGCAGAGGCCTGATCAGGAGCGGCCCTGTGCTTGTTAAGGGACAGGGAAGAGGAACAAGCTCCAGTACTTCCACCACCACCAGCACCCTCCTCCTGGGGGTGTCCATGGGCTCCTCACCCACAACTGAGGTGTAACTAACGCAGAAGGATGTGCAGGGGAAATAAGGAGAAATATAAATATATACCGGTATATATTATATATATTATAGTGAAGGGTGAAGATGAGAGTGGGTAGATGTGAGAAAATGGAGGTGATCGTTCAGAGGGAAGCTGCTGCACCAGCAGGTACCAGAGAGAGAGATCACCTTCAGAGGAGCCACACCTTAGAGAGCAAAACCTGGCGTTGAGTCACACCGAAACCCAACAATTCGGAACAACAGCCGAGGCAAAAGCTGAAACGAATTCAAACACCGCTGGTTCGGGTATTTACGGGATTTTTTTCTTTAAATTGAAACAGAAAAAACTTGGCAGGGAATCAAGAAATCACCTGCTGGATTCCCCCTCCGCTGACACCCCCCCCGTGAGAAGAATATATGTTTTTATGTTACCTGGTTCATTAATAAGTAAAAAGGGGACGTTAAAGACGGAGCACACACACACCCTCACACACACACTCCGACGGGATCAAGTTCCCGCTGGTTCTTACCTTGTTGAACAAGTATCGACGAAACCAACCACAGGAGCATTTTGGAACATTCGCAAAAATCTCGGGCGTCGCGTCTCATTGTTGCTCACGGTCCTCTTTGCCGAAAAACAAAAACAAACACCGCCACCGAGCTCTTTTGAAAATTAAAAAACAAAAGCACACATGTATTTTAAAAACAAGCCGTGGGGATGTAAAACGAGCGCCTTCAGGTGCGACTCAGTTTCCGCGTCGAGTCCCGCTCGGGAGGATTTTTGGGACGGAAAAAAAACAACAAAACCAGGGAAAGAAAGAACTTGAGTGTCGACGGGGCCGTGTGGAGTTGGAGCGGGGCTTCTCCCGGGCGAGCCTGGGCGGCGGGAAGGGGCTCCGGACGCGGCGGTGAGGGCTCCGGAGGACGCGCAGGTGGACTCCTCCCCGACCGACAGCCGCTCGCGCACCACTACGAGTTGGAGAGAGCGTGCGCGCGCGGGGCTGTCCGACTGTGTGACTGGCGATGATGTCATCAGGACGAGAGGCGTCACGCGCGCGTAAAAAAAAGCGCTTAATTAGGGCCAATGGAAGCAGGGGCGGAGGCGGGGGGTGCCGGGGCGGGGGTCCGGAACCAACTTGTTGGAATCGCCCAAAGCATTCTGTTCTCTTTAGATAAAAGTTGGTGTACATTCCGACCTTTCGCTAAATTAGCCGTGTTTGTTTACAAATGTTCTGAAATCCTAAATTACTTGCAGGAACGTGCGAGGAGCCCGAGAGCCAGTGTTCTTTCCTTCCTTTGCTGCAGACAATCCGTGTTGTTCAACGAAAAAAAAAAAAAAACTCAACGGTGATAATTAAGGAGTCAGAATAGTTGGAACACAACTAAGCGAGTTAGACGGCTCCAATAATGGCGAGATACGCGCAAAGAGATGCTTGGATCGCCCCCTGCTGTCTGTTTCTGCTCACAGGCTCCGAAGGTTGTGTTCGCCCCAGCACAACAGATGCCAAAATCAATAAAGATTCATTAACCAACTGCAAAACACAAATCCAGTGGCAGTCAGCAAAATCAAATCAGGAGGAAACAGCTCCTCGTGTATCTGTTTGCAGACTCCAGCAGACTCTGCTGATGAGATTCTTTTTTTTTTTTTTTCCTTCTTCCGAATTCATTCCAATTCATTTCTCCCCTCCTATTTTCCTCTGAAGCACTGTGCACACGCTAGCATAGCAAAGGCATTATCTGGTTTAGGTCTAATCCCCATACCCAAGTGTTTTACAGCCAGTGTAATTACATCTTCATAAGTCTCACGGTTTAAGTCGTGCCGCTCCCTTCCTTTGGTGTTCCATCTCCAAGTTATCTCACAGGATGGCTGCAATTTTGAAGATATTGATTTCGTATTGGACATTGGAGCTCAAACCCAACAAATTAAAAGAAGAAATGTGTTTTGCATTTGCAGAGATTATTTCTTCAAAGGGTAAATCCAGACTGAAAGAAGATGCCATGTTTGCACAGCAGGGCACTGTTGGTTTGTTTTGTCATTAAGGCTATTTAAGAGCAATGTTGAGGGATGTGTGCTGTCAAAAATACAGATGAATCAAAGAAAATAAAGCAGGCTTTGAATGCTTTTCAGGCAGTGCTGCAGTGAC
This sequence comes from Lagocephalus sceleratus, assembly GCA_911728415.1. NCBI lineage: Eukaryota > Metazoa > Chordata > Actinopteri > Tetraodontiformes > Tetraodontidae > Lagocephalus > Lagocephalus sceleratus. The sequence goes on from CAJVRN010000126.1 coordinate 1,362,243, forward strand.
TAGAAAGCCCTTCAATTAACCAATGAATTAAACTTGACAAACCAGTTGAAAAGTTACTTCCCTTATTAGTTGTTTCTGCAGTTTACACTTATTTCTGTTTTGGAAATGTCAGAAAATGGACCGAGCTGACATTCTCTCGTCTTATTTTGTCTCCGATATGATCTAAATACCTTGAAATGAGATGCCCAAACCGATCTTTCTCATCTCTAATACCAATTAAATTATTTAAATTGAAAGACTGATTATGAAAGCAGATGTAGGTTGATTCAATAATCGATTGTCAATTTTGTGTATATCTTTAAACAATCACACCACTTTAATGGTAGTATTGACATTAAAAGTATTTCCATGGGTCGTATAGGAGAAATACAATTCTAGGTTCAAGATAACATGTTTGGAAGAAGTGCAGCTTGTATATGACCTGCTACTGCATTCACAGGACATATAAAAGAGTTAAAGAAGGTGGCCACCAAATTGAAGATTTTATTCCTTAGCTCATCCATTTTTCATCACCACACTAAATTGTCCTTCACACCTTCCATCTAGCTACCACCCATTTTATTTGCACAGTCCCTCACCTCATTTTCCTGCAGTAGTCTCACACCCTGTACACATCCCCTTCATTTGTTCAACACTTTCCTCTTCTTTTTGTTCATTCCTCCCCCGTCTCTTCTGCCCCCCCCCTCTTGTCATTTGATTTCCTTTTGTCCACACGTCCTTCACTCTTTGCTGCTATTCATCCTCCACCCTCCATCCTTGTGCTCTCTCCGGGGTCCATGGCTGTGATAATGAAGTTAACAGATATTAGCTCATTGGCAGTGGATTCATTAGACGGAGCCAAGGCTTATGGTGATTATTTACCCATAGAGGAGGGGCCACAGGATCAGCACGCGCCGTGCCAGCAGCTACAGGCTTCTTTGAACTCACTTTCTCTTCTCTCTTACAACATCCTCTCACACTCTTCCTCTCTGGGGGACTATCCGAGCACCTCCACATTCCTCCCTCTTTCTGCCTTCCTGGTTTTAATTCCTCCATCCCTGTCATTACACACCCACAACACATATCTGCTTTCTCTTCCTTTCCCTCTCTTTCTCTATCTTTCTCGCCCCCACCCACCCAGTGGTAATTATGGAAAAATCTGTAATAGTGCTCAAAGGAGTTGATAGTACCTTTAGTTTAATTAAAGACATTTATGGGATGTAAAGACATGAAGCCCAGGGGTTGCTGTGCACCCACACTAACCTAGTCTTTATTGCTCACCTTTTTCCATCCTTCTCACTCCCATTCTTTTCTTTTATCACTATTTCTTTTCTATTTATTCACATGCACGGTGAGAAGTAAATGCATCCCTTCCATCAAATTAAATGCCTAGTAGCTAACTAATTGCCCACAAATTGCTCTAAATCCATTCCAAGTATTGTTGGCACACATTAAGACATGTGCAGTATAATGAGACAAACAGTTTATCGGTCTGAAACATGTGCATGTCATGGCAGCAATAACGATGGCCTTTTCCTGTTGATTATCATGCTGGTGGGTATGTCACATCCTGTTGGGCCGCGAGATGCACGGCAAAATTGTTAACCTGTCAGTCAGGCATGCCAGTAATATCGGAGGAAAGTGAACAATGCTTGGTGATTTCAAGTGTATGCAGAAGAAGGTCACTGTGTTGAAACGGCAGCTGGTGCAGACAGAGCGATTTCTCTTTTCTTCTTCTTTATTGTCTGATGGGGCCTGTTTTTTTCACCTTTTCTCTCGTCTTTTCTTTTGCAGTATATTCCTTTCAAGCCAACATCAGAGGTATGAAAGCATATTTTCACTGAACTAGGTATGGGGTGTTGAAGTAGCATGGGTTTTGTAGACGACATGTATGAGTTTTAAAGTTGACTTCAAAGGCAAACGTAAATGAACTTTTATTGAAGCCGTCAGGTTCTGTTGGGAGTTTCCGGGGAATTCTTAAATGTCAAATTCGATTTACAGATTTTTCAAAATGTTATTAGAGAAAAACGAAATTTTCATCAAGTGCAATACTTAATGGAATGGAATATACTGTATATGTATATCTGCATATATATGTAATATAATGTGGTATAATTCTGCAGGTGTGCTTTCTTTGATATTCTATGTAAAACTGCACTGAACTAATGTGAAGCTTTGGTGTGTATTATATAATAAAAACTTACAAACACATTTCTTTTACAATCCATCTGCTGCTCTTCAGCCAAAGGAGGGGGGGGAAGGCAATAAAAGGCTATAATTTTCACAGTTATCCATCATATTTAAGTGGCTGAAACTGCTGGAACTTCATATTAGCTTCAAAAGATATATACATTTTAGTCAGTTTTACAAAGAAATGTGAGCAGTGGATTCTGTCGCCTGAAAAATTGCTCCCATAGAAGTATTTAACTTTGTTTTCTTCTCGGCGTCAGACTGGGACGATGTCGTGGTGGCTAGGGAAGGCATCGCCACCACCTTGATCTGCAGGGATACGACATTGAAGGATGGCGTAACCATTAACTGGAAGGTGAAGACAATCGGTGCGGATGGATGGAACCTAGTTCTCTCAGCCGGCAATAGAAAAGAATTGTTGGGCAGTGCCTCCAAGGCGTCCATGCGACTGATCAACCCAAACTTTCAAGACACGGGGGATTTCTCTCTCTCCTTTACTCCCAATGCGGGGGATTGCGGCCTCTACTCATGCATGATAGAGCAACGCAAGAGGATAGTAAAGGAGACAGTTGTCCTCTTAGCTATCCTTACAGGTAAAAAAAAACAACAAAACTTAATCAGAACTTAATGCATTTACTCTTTAAGTGCACTTAAGTGCGTTTTTGCTGTTCTCAGCTTAATGCAATGCTATATTGAAACAGTGTAAAGAGACATAATGCATTTTCATTATATGTACTTTTGTACTCTTTGCAGTCTTGAGATAAATCAAATGGCCACAATGTTACATAAAAGAAAGCGTAGGATGATATTTGTTGATGTCTCTAATAAAGTAGAATCATGCATTCTGTGTGCTCATTTTGAATTGTGTTAACATATTGCTGTCCCACCTTTAGTCACTGTCCCAGCTGCACCCGTACCTATGCTCAGCACCCTGCAGCTGATCGCCACTGTCAAACCTCACTCCGCCTCTGCCAGGATCACCTGGGCCGGGCCTGGCGGGGTGATGTTGAAGAGCGAGGCAAAGCCGGACACGGGCACCGTGGCCAAAGTGACCCAGGTCCAGGAGAAGGACGGCGGAGCTTACATCTGCATGGTCCACCCGTGGGGCAAGAGTCGCCACAACCTGTTCCCCTTCAACGTGGTAGTGGCAGTCGACGGTGAGCAATCTGCTGTCGCCAAATGTAAATTTTGTTTGCCAGCGTTGATTGTTCAAGCGGGCATCTGTTTCAGAAAACTCCAGCAGCCGCATTATTTATTCAAGCATCCTGTAGCCACAATTCTTCAAAGTATTGAAGAGAGCATTTTCAAAAGTCTACGTTAGATCTGTGATGAAAATCACACTACTGTGAATAATATAGTTGCTACATTATGTATTATTCATTTGCACCCCCATCTTTCCCTCCCTCTCAACCACCCATCCCATATCTTTCCTTCTTTTCTCCACAGTTAAGAGTGTGGCCTCGTTCACCAATATAACACACAGTGAGTGACTTTGTATCATAAAGCAGCCTAAAAGTCCTGTGTCAGCAGCTTGCTAATCAGGCAGAGCAGAATGCAAGACCAACTGAGGGAGTAACTCAGCACATCAGGACGTAATCCCCATTGTTGTCAGAATTTCCCATTTCAGTATCTTACTATTCTGTTTTCTCTCTTTTCAGACTGAATTCCCTGTTGGTTTGTCTGCTTTTACGCTTCCACTATTTCCTCCTCTTTCCCTCTTTCCTCTCATGTCTGCCTCATCTATTTATACACTCTAGAGTCTCTTATTTTTCCTTGTCATCTGCAGGTACTGTAATTACCACCGCCGCTCCGGTTCACATGCCCTTCAACGTAATCTGTCCTGGGGTCCAGGGGGACTATGTTCTCCTGTACTGGCAACCTCCTTCTCCTTACCCCAGGAGGGAAAGAAATATTTCGCTGGTGTACCACTATGACAGGTGGAGGGGCATTACGCCGGTGAAGGATCAAAGCAAGAGGCTCCAGCTCGCAGGCCCCCCCTATAACGCGGAGATGGGGAGCTTCTCCTTCCTCCTCACGCCCGCGCTGAACCATGGTGGTCTCTACAGCTGTGACGTGTACCTCAACGAGAACGTCTTCAGACAAAAGACGCTTCTCAGCATCTTCAAAGGTAAAGGCTTGTGTGCGAATGTTAAACAGAAGTGGTGAATTATTAGGGTGGGGAGACACAGCTAGGGCTGCTAAATGGACCCGTGTGTTTCTGTTCACAACAGGCTCCCATAAATGGATGGATGGATATATGGATGGATGGATATATTTATGGAGCCAAGCAGTGGCATATTTTGTGAATTTGCTTGTTCCTTCAGAGCTCAGACAGCATAGATTTAGTTATATTAGCACTTCTTGCATGCAAATTGTAGTTAAAAGTATGAAAATTGCAGGTGCAAACCATCAAGAACCCCAGTAGGTCCTAATTTGAGTGGAGATATTATTATATAATGTGTTTATATTTTATTCATCATGAACCATCTGATGGGAGGCATATCCATACACATCAGGCACATCCATTTACTGACATTTAGGAAAATATAATTTGCTTTTTTGCAAAGAGTTTAATGAACAGGCCAGTATCACAGTCAGGCATGTGCTCAACGTAGGGCCTGCTGCCCGGGGGGGGACAATTAGCTCAGCCACGGGTCCAGATATGCCCTGGAAAGAATGCCTGTACACGTCTGGCAATGAGGTGTGATATTGTTCAAGTATTCTTGAAATGGCAGACGTTTCTTAAGGCATTCGCAGTGTTGAACTCAAATGTTCGCATTGAAAATGTAAAAAAAAAAAAAAAAAAACGAGAAAGAAACGTTGGTTTCATTGTCACCCCTGCACGTCTACCTAATCGGGACCTGAGACAGGTAAGAAGTGTCGCTCTGGGTGCCAGCCAGCCCAAAGTCCAACGCAAATCAAATTCTTTTGATGAACATTCAACAAACCATTTTCAGTACATTTCAAAAATGCATTCCAAAAGGCAGCCCCAGCATGAGCTCCACCAAAGTTGAAATACATTCCAGCTTTCTCATCTAACTACAAGATGAGGGGAAAGCAATAAGTGGCATAAACCCTTTCATGTAATCACAAATAAAACACACTTCTCAGGGTGGAACAGATACCAACAATTTCCCACAGCTGGTATATCAGATTATGACATTAAAATATTTATACTGCGCAGGAGAGGGCCATTCCTGGGCTTATGTAAATATCAGAAAAACACCTGATGATTTTTTATTTGTAAGCCTCCAGCTGGTGTCACCCTTTGCAGAGACAAGAGAAAACTCTGCCGTGAGCACGCACACACACACACACACACACACACATTATGCCAACATACACACGTACACATAAGGGGAGCTGTCATGGCGGCCTTGGAAGGCTTTACTAATCACAGTGCCCCCAGCATCCATCACAGCTGCCCAGACATGACCAGCCAATCTATCACTGTCACGGCGACTGTCACCCTGCTTCACACACACACACACACACGCACGCACACACACACACACACAAAACACAAATCATGAGATGCATATACAGTATTTTTACCCCACCTCATTATAAGTATCATTATGTATGATTATACCTGCTGCCCTCCCACGAAAGCCGTAGGTGTCCTGCACCGATCACACTAATCAAGGCTGAAAAGTGTGTGTTTTTATGTGCCTGTGTGAGGGGGTCTGTGGAACTTGATTACACCCAGATGGATTCTCATTTCACTTTGACGAGACACTAAGCATCAGTCACAGTCAACGATGCATTAGCAGCAAATCACTTTCATGAATATATATAATTTTGACCTCTCTCTTCTTCTCGGATTTTCATATCACTTACTCTCCCGCCCCGATCCATCCTTGCCCTTTTCTGTATTCGCACATTTCCCTTCAGCTCACTTCCTCATTCCGTCTCACACCTTTCTCTTTACACTGGCCCTTTTTTTATTTTTTTTTTTCCGCCCCCTCTAATCTATTTTTGTTTGCTTTTGTCACTCATTCCCCTCTCCCGTTGTCATTGTTTTCCTGTCACATCTACAGTTAAAAGCGTCCAGTCTTCCTCAAAGCTGGAGCTGTCCTGCCTCTACTCGGCGTGGTCCCAGATCCAGAGTGTCAAATGGACCTACCAGGATAAGAGCCGCCGGCTAACCGTGATAAGCAAAGGCCCCGGCAGCATCGTAGTCGTCCTGCCCAAACCAATTACATCGGATACAGCTGGAAACTACACCTGCACTATCCGCCTGAAAAACGGGCAGACAGTTTGGGATGTGGAAACCGTGCCTCTTCCCAGGAAAGGTATGAAAGATGTTTTAAGACTGGCCTGCATTCTCATTTCCTCCTCTCAACACTTTGTCACAATAAGGGAATCCGGGCGAACTTCCCCTCGACTCAGCCCAGATAATGAACCGTGAATGCTTGTAATTCCGCAGTAATACGTGCTCTGCGGAGCGTTCCACCGTGCGTTCGAGACAACCTCAATTCATCTGCAAGAAAGTTTTACAGAGGGAAAATGCTCCTGACAGATACCATATGTTATGATCCGTTTGCGCATTCAAGGAGGCCACAGGTCAAGACTTCTGTCAGAACATTAATAAATCAGACCATTTAAATGCTGGTGTTTCATTAAAAACAGACACACATTTGAATTTGAAAGAAAAAGATTAAGGTTATTGTCTTTCTGCCTTTTATAGCGGCTGATGTGCGCAAGTACAAAGACAGAACCTCGGGAAATTTCTCCCACGAAAACTAAATTATTCAAGCGTATAGTGTTGCCGGCTGCAGGGGAGCGCGGGAGGGAGCGGCTGCTGAATGGATCCGGCTGTGCGCTCCCCGTTCGGCGATACTCTTGGGTTGAGAGGCCCAGAGCCCAGCAGGATGCTCACAGATGCTGGAACCGCGAGAATAATGGACATAGATCAAAAAAAAAGAAAGGCAGAGGCAAATGAGGAGGCGGGGAAGGAATGAGCTGGACTGGAAAGGATGAAGTAGATTGGGATAAATATATATATATATATATATATATATATATATATATATATATATATATATATGTGTGTGTGTGTGTGAGTGTGTGTGTGTATATGTATTTAAACTGTATATTTAGTCGGTATTAAGTATTGGGTGTGAGGTTTGATACTGAGTAACTTATTTGAACTTATTATCAACTTGAAATCTGACATTATGATTTATTACTGGATGGATAGACCCTCTTTTATTATTATTACTATTATTATTATTGCAAGTATGATGATTATTATTACTATTATTGATATTATTAGTAGTATTAGTAGTAGTAGCAGAAGTAATAGTAGTAGTATAAAAACACAATCACTGTCAATACACCAGAATTCCATAGAGAAATTCAATAAGTGCTACGGTTGTTCCAGAGTCAACAAGTGTCGTTTAGAAGAGCTGCTACAAGTTAGGATTCTACTTTTATTTGGTGCAGTTCAGAAAAATCAGGGCTCGATGCAATCTTCCTGTGCCACATGTGTCAGGGCCGCGACTGTCCTGAAACGGTACAATCATTTGTGCAGCATTCAAACACTTGTGTGGTGTGTTTCCCATCAGCCACCATGCACTACAATAGGAATGGTGTGATTCAAGGGGGAGGTGGTAGCTGAAAGGAAGTAATAGGTGAGGAGGTGGGGGGTGGGGGGGGGGCAGAAGTAGAGATGTGGAAGTGACATCCTGAGCACGCTTGCCTCACTCTGCTGCACTTAATTAGCATAGCTCATGCATTAGAAGTGGCATGAAGAACAGTACAGGTCAGTCCTGGGGTCACTGCAATATTCATTAGGAATCTTTACACATACTCACCAATCAATTACACCTTGCACAGCACACAGTGATTGATTGTTTTAAAGCTGGCATAGAGCTGTGAAGCTCTGACACCTGGGTTAAGTTAAAGGCCGACCCTTTCACAAACTTAATTTATGTAAAGTTGAGGATGTGCCTTCATGAATTAATCCTCAAAAAAACCACTCAAAGGCTGACTCCATTTGGATTTAAAAAAAAAAAAAAAAGTTATGCTCTTGTGTAATTTCTTTCTTTCATTGTCATTTTCTCATTTCGAAATCCAGAAATGCCGAACAGATCTGCTTTCTTTGTGCTCTGTGAACAATTACCTCAGTCTCTGTGGAAACGCCGAGCTTCCTTCTGCTGCTTTGGCTGGCCGGTGCCTTTGTGCAAACAAACCTGACAAGTTTAATCGCATGTGTTAGAGCTTCTCAGACACTTTGAAGGGTGCTGCAGTGAGCAACTGCCGCACTTGTTGATTGCGTGCCATTATCACCTGCGCTACGGCGCTGCATTGTCAGGCTGGCTGCGGCCTGTTTGATCAGAGCTATTTGAAGCGAGACGAGAAGAAGCTCTCCCTTGTATGTTAATATGGATCCCGGCGAAGGGAATACATTAGAAGGTTAACATTTTTGGAATTATTCCGCAAAGTTTTGTGGAACGGTCTGAGATTCGTTGCCCTCCATCACAGACGTGTCTCGTCTTGTTGTTCCCATTTGAAATTGGCAATCTTCACCAACCGCCCTGAGTGTCTTTTGGATCGATGTCTCAGCTGTAGTACATTCTCCCTGACAGCCCAGACTTCTGTGGTTTCTCCCATTGAACTCCCCGTCTGTGACTGACAGCGGCATGATGCAAATGCATGTAATATGTTGAGGATTTCTCAACGGCGCCGTGCATTCACGTCCAACGTGTTATTTCAAAGAAGGGCTTAGCCCGTGAACTTAAATCCCGGGAGCACGCAAGAATCTCTCTATATGATATGAGCACTCATCGAACTGACTGAACATTAACATTGTTTGAGGGAATTCACGCTGTGTTCTTCTCATTTCTTCCTTTTGTAGAAATTGTCACCCCCTCTCTGCCCCCTTCTCTCTCTGCTTTATTACTCTTGGTGCCCCTGGTTGCTGCAACTGTCGGTGTGTTGCTATGGAGACGGAGACACATTCCTGATCGCGGTGAGTCTTCCGGCGTTTTCTTTTCTGACAGTTCTCCCTGCTCTGTTCATCGTTGGCCCTTGTCAGCTGAATGATGTGGGCCGTGACATCCTCTGGGGTTATTGTAATGAATCTGCCCCCGCCTCCTGCTGGGTGTGTGTGAGTGTGCGTGTGTGTGTGTGTGTGTGTGTGTGTGTGTGTGTGTGTGTGCATGAGTGTGTGTGCGAGGAAAAGTGAAGTAAAAAGAGATGGAAAGCCTATAAGCGTTTCCTCTCTGTTCATAGGTATTCAACAGTCTTGGTCTGTCCGGTCTCATGAGACAGAAAACATCTATGAGAACGCAGAGGACATCCGACAGGTGGCAAATTTGGATATTTTGAACCATTAAATATAACAAAGTCCGCATCATTTCTCCTTTTGTGCTCACCTCTTAAGAGCTGTCTGTAATTCTTTTCAGGTCATTAAACCTGTTTTCCTCACTGTGCTTTCTCTGCAGACTCCTGCCGAGGACTCACTCTACATGGTGAGTCATGGCAGGTTTTTTTTTTCCCCCAGTGTGCTCACTGTTACATGATGCACATGTGTCTCTAGAGTTGTGTTACACCAATTTCAGCTTTTTTTTTTTATATATATATATATATATATATATATATATATATATATATATATATATATATATATATATATATATATACACACAGCATTTCTCTCTCTTTCTCTTGGCTCCTCTTTCCTCGCGCTCATGGTTCTTTTCAATCTATCAGCCCTTCTTCAGATAAACCCTCTCTCTTTCTGCTGTCACCCTTACATTAGTGGTATTAGAAAATCAATCTCATTACACAGGGTGTAGTGGGTCATAAATCTAGCCTCAGCAGCCTGAATCTGGCTTTTTATCATTCTCCCCAGCGTCCCATCCTTTCCTTGCCTCATTTCCCACTTTTGTTTCTCGTGCCAGGACTTGAAGCCTAGAGGAGAGGATGGAATCTACAAGGAACTGGAGCAGTAAACAGAAGCTCTTGCATCACCTCTGTTGCCTTTTGTACATGCGCTTGAATCAGTTTATGTTCCACTGTCACTCGTCAGCCCCACACAGTCTTCTCACAGTCACCGATCACGCCAGCATGAACATCACTGTGACACAGAAGCACAGTATCACGCCGTGCACTTGCAGATTGTGCTCCGTCAGCCGTGTCTTGTTGTCGCGTGGGCTGTTTGTGTTTAAGTGAGGACAAAGAATGAAGGATGGGATTTTTTTTTTTTTTGGGGGGGTACAAGTTTGTCTTTGTGCTCTTTTTTTTCAGGTTTGAACAGTGATCAACAGCCCACATCTCATCCACACCAGCTGTCAGATGTGCTCATTTCCGAGCAGAGAGGAGAAATAACAGAATGACTTGAAAACCTCCAGAGAAATCTAAATCAGTTCCATTGAAAAATACATCACTCTATTAAACTGTAACTAGTCACTCTCATAACTTGGGATTGATTTGGACTGAATTTCTACATAGAGAAAATGTCTAAGTACTGACTGGTCTTGTTCTCAGCTGTGTGAAAGAAGACTTTTTATGAACACTGGTCTCCACATTTTAACAGATCCAATAGCTATGTGCATAAGTGTGCATGCACTTGCCAATGTTTTCTTTTTTCAGTCTGAGAAATTCCCTTCCAAATCTGCAAAGCTCTCATATCTCCAATTTCATTTTACACTTGATGTTCAACGACAATAAAGGGCATTCTATTCTATTCTATATCTTTGATTGCAGGGAATTCAGTCTTTTCCTTTTTTTTTGTTTATTTTACAAACCAGGAAAAAAAATAAAGTCTCTTTTTCAAGTGTGATCTAAAAAGCATTAATGGTTACTACTTAATTACTGCTACTCATAATAATAATAATAATAATAATAATAATAATAATAATAATATATTAATAATTCGAATATAACAACTGTAAGAAAGAGCATAGAAAGTATCATTATATGTATTTAAAAAGATGTTATAAGATTTTATAAGTACAAACTGAATGACTTCGCCTTTGTGCCTTTGGGTCACTCCGGGCTTCCGTAGACCTGCTGCTGGAAGAATGGCCGTGTGGTTGTGGGTTCGCTGTGTTCTCGGGCCTCACTTGCAGCGGATCCACCGGTCCCCGGAGCAGCCCCTGACCGAAGGCAGGACGGGCAGAAGGGTACGGCCGTCTTTAATCCTCCGTCCGTCCCCGAGCGGACGGTGTTCGGTGCGCTAGCCTGGCCGCGCGTCCCGGAAGTGTCGCTGTGTGTGTGTTGTTGACATCCAGACGAGCGTCTAAATCAATGAATGAGAGGACGCGGCGGCGCTCAGAAAGGCCTCTTTTAGCGGCAGGATGCTTTATTTAACCCCCCCACGGCAGCAATAGTGTCGGGCGTCTGGTTCAGCCGGGCGACACTGAAGCGGCCGCGCTAACGCGAAGCTAAACGTGAACCAGAAGAGGCGCCAGCGGCCAAAAGATCGGTTCGATTTAAACCTTAAGGGGGGTTTAGCCCTCAGAGGGCCCTGAACGCATCCTACTGACGCCTAGTGTCCTTAGAATAAACCCGACCGTCTCAGAAAGCTGCTGTAGTGCTAGCCGCGGCTAGCCCCGCCTGACCTGTGTTCCTGTGGTCAGGGATGGAACTACCAACCCCGGACTCTGGAGAGACACTCCGACAGCATCCTGGGCTGGGTTCGTATGGCTCCTGGACGGCGTCGGCCCCCCCAGGGCCCCGGGCCGACGTCCTAACGCTGCTGTCTCCCTGCAGGCCTCCGCCCTCTGGTCCCTGTCCTGCTACAGCTCCCCCCTGCTGCTCTGCTACCTGTACAGGAAAGGTACACACACACACACACACACACTCCCCCTGCTGCTCTGCTACCTGTACAGGAAAGGTACACACACACACACACACACACACTCCCCCTGCTGCTCTGCTACCTGTACAGGAAAGGTACACACACACACACACACACACTCCCCCTGCTGCTCTGCTACCTGTACAGGAAAGGTACACACACACACACACACACACACTCCCCCTGCTGCTCTGCTACCTGTACAGGAAAGGTACACACACACACACACCCCCTGCTGCTCTGCTACCTGTACAGGAAAGGTACACACACACACACACTCCCCCTGCTGCTCTGCTACCTGTACAGGAAAGGTACACACACACACACTCCCCCTGCTGCTCTGCTACCTGTACAGGAAAGGTACACACACACACGCACACCCTTGCTGCTCTGCTACCTGTACAGGAAAGGTACACACACACACGCACACCCTTGCTGCTCTGCTACCTGTACAGGAAATGTACACACACACACACCCTTGCTGCTCTGCTACCTGTACAGGAAAGGTACACACAGACACACACCCCTGCTGATCTGCTACCTGTACAGGAAAGGTACACACAGACACACACCCCTGCTGCTCTGCTACCTGTACAGGAAAGGTACACACAGACACACACCCCTGCTGATCTGCTACCTGTACAGGAAATGTACGCACACACACACACACTCCCCCTGCCGCTCTGCTACCTGTACAGGAAATGTACGCACACACACACACACACTCCCCCTTGCTGCTCTGCTACCTGTACAGGAAAGGTACGCACACACACACACACTCCCCCCTGCCGCTCTGCTACCTGTACAGGAAAGGTACGCACACACACACACACACTCCCCCTGCTGCTCTGCTACCTGTACAGGAAAGGTACACACACACTCCCCCTACTACTTCTACAAGAAAGCTACACACACACACACTCTCTTTCCTCTGCTACCTCTACAGGAAAGGTGCACACACACACACCACCTCTCAGGGAAACAGTGGCCTCCTGATCTCTGTCTGTTCCTCATGTGTGCATCAGTGTTTCCTTCTATTGAGTGACTGAATGAAAACGACCTCACTGAGACAAACGAATCATCCGATGAGTTGTGTGTGTGTGTGTGTGTGTGTGTATTAATGAATTAAAGTGCTTCAGGGTACTTGTGTCTGGGAAATTAGAAGAAGTTGGGGCGTGATCTGGCTGATATGATGATCGATTATCATACCTGAATGCAGGAGGAGATGATGTCAAGGCTGTTTGGTGTTAAGATCCAGCAGAGCAACTAGTATTAAAATGACTGGAAAAGAACATGAGCTAGTAGTTTCTAAAATTCAGGACGGTGTGTAAATGAAAAATAAAAGCATGAGGCAGTGAATGAAGACAGTCGAACCCCATGTCCAGTTTAGAAATACGAAACAATGTTGAAAGTATGAAAATTTAATGCAGTTAGATACAATTAAAGTCATAATTATCAAAAGTATATGATAACAACTTTCTCTAATGAGAATGTTTATTAGACCTTAATATTACTGTGTTATTAACACCAAACCTGCCCTGAGAGATGTTCAAAAAAAGACATTCCCATCCTGCATAAGGCAATTAGATCGTGCAATCATTAGGGTGACGTCCAGCATAATCCTTTTCATAGGACTTGGCAGTAATACTTTAGAAAACATTAGAATGGGTTATTTCACTTCTTCCATTAAGAAAGAAAAATAACCAGTGGGCATTGCTTTTTGAAATTTCTTTGTTCCTATGAGGGAGATTAATCTACAAATAATCATCCGAATCATCCAGGATGTCCATGCGTCAGTAGAAATTAATTGCTTGCGGTTGTTTGCTACTCCTCGGTGTATAATTGAGATTCTGATATTGATTTATGCGTATGGCTGCGAGGCAGTTGTCAGAAAGTGAATGTTTTTATCGGTGGTTGTTAATGAAGCTCAAGTCTGGCAGGAACGAGGCTTTTGTTTTTATGGCGGTGTCACTCTTGCTGTGCATATTCATAGGTTACATCTGCAGCAGCAAACTGGTTCCAGTAAGCCAGTATTTGGGCACGGTGCTGGTGTGTCTCCTGGGAGTGGCCTGTCTAAGAGGTGGGGTGTATATTTAAACTGGAACGATTCACTAAATTCTGGATTTGACACAACATGTTGTACAGCCTATCATTAATATTCTATTTGCCTGTTGTTGTTGGTTTGTTTTTGTTTTTTTTTACACATTTCCCTTTTCAACAAGGGTATGAGAGATGGAAAAACGCAGATTATCTACATTTTATGGCCATCCTTGAAGAAGCCAAGAAGAGTCTCACGCCGGAAAACAAGGTATAGACATCATATATTTCGCATTCACATCGACATTCAGTTGAGTTCAGGTGACCTATATAGGTATTATATTAATTCAGTCAGTCATTCATCTTCATCCCTTTTAGTTTTCTATAGAAAAGAGCTAAATGCGATTAACACGTGTTTTAAGGGAACAATAAATGTTCCTTAACTATCCACCTGAAAAATCCTTGGCTTTTGTTTTGAAAAGACAAAAAAAAACAATCCCCTCATCCTTTCCTTCCAGAAAAAGTTGAGGTGTTACGACTTTGACTTCTCGCACTGGCCTTTGGATTTCAGCTGGACTGAAGTCAGCAATCCGTAAGTTTTTCTTCAAAACTATCCGAGAGGAAATTCTTGCGTTCGGTATTCGCATTGAAGTCTGCGTTATTTCAGTTGAAATGCTTGCATTCAAAGCTTTTTCTTCTCTTTTTTTTTTTTTGTGTTGTGTTATGAATAATAGATCCGCCAAACATTAAAATATGTATTAAGCGCCAAACTCTCAAACATTGTAACAGGAAACTGTCCAAGGCTGGTGTTTCTCTTCTAAAACCAGAGCCCAGGATAAGAGGAGCAGCAGACGGCGTGCTCAACTCCGTGCGCACTCTACCGTGCCACATAATAAGGTAAGTACGTTTTATGCGGGACTATCCATTTTCATTTCTTTTTTTCCCATTTATCCAGCTTATTACGTGCTCTGTTCGTTGCTCCAGTTTCCTTGTCACCCATTCCTTCGGGAGGAGGATGCTGTACCCCGGCTCCGTTGGTCTGCTGCAGAAAGCCATGAGGCCGATGCTCCAGCAAGGCCAGGCTAAGTTAATAGAAGAGGTAGAGCCGCTGGTTGAGCTCGCCGCTGCGCCGAACATATAAATGACCGCTCTTCGTCCGCCTGCTTTCCCCCCCACAGTGCGACGGTCAAAGGAACAAGCTGCTGGCGTGCGACGGGAACGAGATCGACACGATGTTCGTAGACCGGAGGGGGGGGGGCGGCTCCAACGGTCAGACCCTGGTAAAGGCCCCCGCGGTCGTTGGCGGCTTCTAATCGCCCGCGCGCGCCTTCCGTTTGTGTCGGAGACACTGGGGCTTCTTTTAAAGCCCATTAATCCCACCGCAGGTCATCTGCTGCGAGGGGAACGCTGGCTTCTACGAGGTCGGCTGCATGAACACTCCGCTGGAGGGTGAGCGGTCTTTTATGTCACCGTTAACCTCTGCTTTCAAGTCAAACTCAAGCCCACGGTGTCTCTGCCCTCGTTGCGTCTGGGTGTTCTTGCGTACACCGTAGGTGGCTACTCTGTGCTGGGCTGGAACCACCCTGGCTTCGGAGGCAGCACGGTGAGTACGGGTCTCCACGCAGCAACATATAATCACCGAGCGGATCAGGAAAACTAGCTTTATTTCAGTTCAGACGCCAGAGAAGCGAGAAGCAGAAAGAGTTGTGGCTTTCAGACGCGCCCTTGATGTTCGCTGTTGAATAAACGCTTTTTTGCTTTTCGTGCGAGCGCTAATTCTTTTTTTTCCCCCGTTGCGCGCGCATCGCCGCTTCCCGCCCGCATCGGTGTTGACAGGGAGTGCCCTTCCCCCAGAACGAGGCCAACGCCATGGACGTGGTGATCCAGTTCGCGACGCACAAGCTGGGCTTCCAGCTCAACGACATCATCATCTACGCCTGGTCCATAGGAGGGTTCACAGGTACACCGAGGCGGGGTGGGGTGGGGGGGGGGGTCCGTCGGTCCCCTGACGCCCCTGACGGTTCCCTCTCGCAGCCACGTGGGCGGCGATGTCGTACCCGGAGATCAAATCGGTGGTGTTGGACGCCTCCTTCGACGACCTCCTGCCCCTAGCTCTCAAGGTCATGCCTGACAGCTGGAGTGAGTCCCAACGGCGGTCCTCTTAACGACGCCGCGCCCGGCTCGCTTTACGCCGCTGAAACGTGGCCGTTGTCTTTCAGGACCATTAGTGCAGCACACGGTGCGACAGTACATGAACCTCAACAACGCGGAGCAGCTTCTCAAGTGAGCGCCGCTGGAGGCGACGGAGCGCCCGCGGGACTGGCGTTTATTAAATTGGCGCGGAGCACGAGCTGGTAGTGACCGCAGACCTCGTTTCCTCTCCTCCAGATACCAAGGACCAGTCCTGCTCATCAGGCGAACCAGAGATGAGATCATCACCACGACGTAAGTCCTTTTCCACCTCGCCCCCGGAATCGCCCGGGCGCAGAACGAGACGCGACGGTCGCGGCTCGCGGAGGGGGGGGGGGGCGCAGATCGGAATCGCCGGCGAAGCGGCTCGCAGAGCTGCTTTGACCCATTTCCTGCCTTTCAGGGGTCCGGAGGATGTGATGTCGAACAGAGGCAACAACCTCCTGCTGAAGCTGCTGCAATTCAGGTCAGTCGCGTTTCAGTGCTTTTGAGACGGGACGTGCTCGTTATATTTGAGGATGAGGCAGGCGGTTGTCACTGAACCCACCGGAGGGTTTCCTGGCTGTCCTTTAAGGTCAGTCTCCAATTTCCTAATACTGCAATTCCCGTTATTTCATTCGTAGTAACATTACAATGGTTTAAACACCATAAGGCAATGGTATAAAAGGTCAGAAATAAGAGGTTTTTTTTAATAGGTAATTGGTAATTATAACAGTAAATTAAAAACTTATTCATCACACTTTAAGGTTGTTTGAGGAAAATCTCAAAAGTAGCACTTTGTTTTGTGTTTTTGAATGCCAGCGGTTGTGTTGTTCCTCTATTCAGGTATCCCAAGATAATGACAGATGAAGGAATAAGAGCAGTGAGACAATGGCTGGGGGCCACCAATCAGGTAGAAGAAGGTGAGTTTACGGTTCCATATTGTCTTTATGCTCCCACTCCGCCACATTATGCACACTGTACACCGCTTCTATCCAGATGGTGGGCAACGTTATTGTTCAGGGACCCCAGCAAACATTCAGACGGCCTCCGGCCTTAAACATGTTGTTTAAATCTGAAAAAATAACTTTTTAAATGTTGACTTTCTACCTCTTCCTAAGTCTTAGGAATGTGCTGCTGAGTGATAAGAGAAGGATTCCTTTTAATGACACTCTTCGTGGCGTTTGCTTTTTCTTATGGGGTATTTTATCTCTTATTTCCAGCTTCAGACGTCCACTTTTCTGCTCTGTTGGCTCTTTGCGATCGTTGTTTTGCCACAGAAATCAGTTTAAATGGCCGTGTAATCACATAACCTCTTGCTGTTCACATTAAATTGCTTTTACACCACCAGCCTTAACTTTTGGTAAATCAATAAAAAAAAATAAAAAAAAAGCAGAGGAGTCGTTTCGTGGCCTCGGCGTGTAAGGACCGGTCATTTTCTCCACAGCGTCGGTGTACACCGGCTACGAGGTGGACGACGACTGGTGCGTGTCTGTGCTGCAGTCCTACCAGGCGGACAGAGACGTTCCGTTTCCATGGAGTGTCGGTAGGCGCTGAGCCCCCTTCCTCATTCTCATGCGTCACACGTACGTGGATGTTTCACCTCGCTGTACATGCTCTCTCCCCGTCCGGGTCTCAAGGCGAGGATATGACCCTCGAAGGAAGGCGGCAGTTGGCACTTTTCTTGGTAAGGCGATCCCCCCCCCCCACGTCCTCGTGTCCCAGCACGTAACGTGATTCATATCTCCAGTTGTTCTCCCATCCCTCCCCACTCGGCTTAAATTAAAATGATTAATTTCCATTCCTCCGCCAAGCCAAATCGTCTCGCACCAAACTGATCACCTCCTCCTCTTGCACGCCAGAGAGGGGAAAAAAAAACAAAAACCATAAACCTGACTATTCAGGTGTCATTATCACAGAGGAATACTTTCCCGGTTACCATAGTAACCAGTTCACCTGTGCTCTCAGGGTGACTGGTGTAATAATTTTCACTACACTCAGCTTATTGAAGTCATTTAACATCAAACAAGAGGAGTGCCATCAATTACAGCTAATGCTATGCTTTCCTCCCTTGCCTAATGCCTTCTGAATTAGGCTTTATTTACCCACCATGTAACCCCTCCGGAGATGGGATAGATTTGTACGGCTCTGCAGAAGGCCGAGTGAAGCTAATGTAATCAAGCTCTGCACTTTTCACTCATTGCCGCCCACATCTCCCTCTCTCTCAATGCCCCCCCCCCCGTCTCCTTCTCTCAACCACCAGGCTCGGAAGTACATGCAAAACTTCGAGACCACACACTGCACTCCTCTCCCTGCCTCCGAGTTCCACTTACCCTGGAGGCTGTGAGGGTACCCGGCGCTGGGAGGTCGACTGCTCCGCGCTCACATTGGGTTCCCGGTGTGAAACCATTTGTGAATTCTGTCAGATTTGTTTCTTTTCTCTCTCTCAGCACACTTTTCTTTTTCAAGTAGTGTTGCTCTAATGGAAAGATGTGTTCCACTATAACAGCTTTCCCTTCTGTACACTATAAAACACCTGTAAAATAGGGTAGTTCGTATTTTGAAACAAGTGTTAGTCGCCTATTTTTTTTTTTTTTTTTGTTGTCACCATCTGAGAAAAAAAAGGGGTTTGCAAGCCATCTCTCACTTTCCATTGTTCTTTGGTTTTTATAAGGAAGCAGCTTTACATTGAAATACATTGTATAATTAAAAATCTTATTATGCCGTCTGGTCAAAGGAACCTTAATCTTTAAGAATGCAGCCAAATAAAGCTTTTCAGATTTCTGAAAAAAAAAACAAAACGATGAGTACGGAGCTGTATGTTCTACATATGTCTTATTAAATATGCTGAATACAAGGTTTGAATTCATTGTTTTCTTCCTAAATTGTTCAAAGCCTCTCTGTATTTAAATGCAGAAGACAACTCTTTCAAGAGCTTTTAATTTCCCACCACAATACCACTTGAAAAAGGTTTATAAAATGAACAGACTTCAACACCAGGGAAACAATTCCTGATTTAAATAAACTGAATGCCACTGTTACATCATCTTCCTGAAGTTGTCCATGGCTTCTTTCACCTTCTCAAGTTCTGTTTGGCTCTGTCGCAGCTGCGAATCAAACGGGAGGAACCTGATAAGAATGCGTCGTCTGCGGCCCCGATAAAGCGCTCGCTCTCGGTCTCCCACCTTTTCGGCGTCCTGCTCCTGCACCTTTGCCGGCACCTTCTCCTTGTAGTCGCCCTTTGAGATCTTCTCGCTCAGTTTCTCGATTTGTTTCTCCAGGTCGGACTTCTTTCCCGTCAGCTTCGCCACCTCTTTCTCGACGTCGATCAGACCCTGTGAGGACGGAGGCGGAGGCGTTTTCATTTCGCGGCGGTCAAGAACACAAACCGAATTAAATACAAAGCGACCCCCCCCCCCTCCCTCTCCCCCTCCCCCCTCCCCCTCTCACCTTGAGCATCAGGTTGACGGTACACCTGTCGGAGGCGATGGCCACGGCGCACCCTTCTGGGGCGGGCTGGGTGGCCATCAGGGGGACGAGGGCTTGGGAATAAGACAGCGTCTGAATCTGCAGGCTGTACTTGTGCACCAGAGACACGGTTGCAGAGTCTATGCACTGAAGGTAACCTGAGGGAAAATAAGAAAATGCATTTAAGCCAGCTTTTCGCTCATATTCGCGTTTAATTAATCGCCGCCGCGCCATTACGAGGTTCTAGGAACTTGGCGTTATATTCAATCGCGCGCGGATTTCTGAGAATATTCCTTCAGTGCTACAAATGATGAATAGTTGGAATTTTTCTGTGGACTTACAGTCCGCTGCCGTCTTGGTCAATTTATAGTCCGACCTCAGTGACCTGATGGTTTTTACCACGGCCATTATGAAGTCCATGTCACGGTCGACTTCTTCACACTGCCAGCAGAACTGCAGATGAAAAGAGGGCGTAGTCAAAAGCCAATTTTTTAATTTTTTTTTTTTTTTTCGAGCTGGATTCAGCGGTCCTTTTCCCTCACCTCCTCCGTGTCGGGGTATGGCGTCACGCAGATGCTCGCGGGATCGCTTTGGGGTTTCCGCCGCGGGAGCCTCTGGTAGAGCTCCTCCGTGACGAAGGGCATCAGGGGAGACAGGAGGCGCAGCCCGACCTCCAAACACGTGTAGAGAGTCTGCCTGCACACCGAGGCCTGCCTCTCGCAGCTGCCGTCTTCCTTTGCTTTAATGAACACTGGCTTCACACTCTCCTAAAGAAGAGGAAAACAGAGCCCCGATGACATCCTTTTCTGTTTAAACGGTACAAATGTCCCTTTTTTGAGTGCTCTCGGAGGTCCTTACCAAGTAGACGTCGCACAGCTCGTACAGCCAGAAGTTGTAGATGGACGTTGTGATTGCCGGGAAGTCGTAGGCTTTGAACGCAGCGTCGCAGAGAGCGACAGCGGCGCTCAGTCGAGACAGAATCCACCGGTCTGACACGCTCTCCTCTCCGCAGAGCTGGGCGGGGCGGGAGCGAATCAAGTGGAAAAGAGGAGACAGATTAACTCAATATGTCTCCGCTAGTCGCTCCGCGTCTGCCCGTGTGATGGTGTCGGGACGATAGATCAGAGAGAAGAACTCCGTCTGCAACGCTCAATGGCGTTCGCGGAAAACGGCGCCTTTGTTTGCGTCGACCGTTTCCTCCCTCACCTGGGCTTTCTCTACTGGCACAAAATTGTCTCCCAGTGTCTTCATGGCAAATTTAACAGCATTCCACAGTTTGTTGCAGAAATGGCGATAGCCCAGGATGCGGTTGACGTCCAGGTTGATGTCTCTTCCTGAGAAACACGAGCGGGACAAAAACTATTTGTCATGACAAAAAATTTTTTTTTAAATTGCCCTATTTTCTGATGGGCAGAAAATAGGCCACACTTTTTTTCCTATATTTATATATGTATCACACCTGTGTGACATAAATGTACCCTATTTTCCAGACTATAAGGCGCACTTAAAATCCTCAATATTTTGTCAAAAATCAAGCGTGCGCCTAATAATCCACTACGGTTTATGTATGGATTCATTCTGGATGTGCTCACTGGCGTCAAACCAATTTTAGGATTCTGTCAAAATGTTTTAATACAACTTTGGTGAACTACAAATAAACCAAGTGCACCATTTATAGGAGCATTACGGTAGTCGGTGTGAGTGTGTGTGGACACCAAAATAAAGTGAGTTTTCTGACTGTTTTGGTTCTCTTAATGCGCCTTGTAATCCATTGTGGTTTATGTGTGGGAAAAAAACCCGTTCAGACCTGTTTTTTGGCAGTGCGCCTTATATCCCGGTGCACATTGTGGTCCAGAAAATACGGTATATAATAATTGAATGGAGGTTGTTTAGATGCAATGTCACCAAAGAGCACAATGGACACAGTGATGTGGAATGAGATCAGGAGCTTAGTGAACTCGCCTGCTGGTTCTTTGTGATCATGCAGGAGCTAAGAACACACCTGCTATCTTCATTATTGTGTAGCTCAATAACTATTAATGTGTTACATTAACATACACTGTATTTCTGTGTATTATTGCGTAGGTGAATAACTTGACTTTCCAGGTTAAGAATCTGTTCTTTGTCTTGAATTTTGTGAAATGAATTTCTAAATAAATGCGATGACATGGTTTTTCCTCTTCATGAAGCATTTTTTTTGACTGATGCGATTTATAGTCCGGAAAATACAGTGATAAAAATGTACATTAATTACAAATGTGCATTCTTTTCCTCCCAGTTCTTTAGAAGCATCGATTACGGCTCTAGACGCAGACCTCAAAGAACAGAAAAGCGGGAAAGAAAAAAAAACAAAAAAAGGGAAAAGACAAATGAGTTCACCTTGGCTTGTGTACGCACAAAGGGCAAATCGGAGCGCATCTGTGCCACACTCTGGGATGCCATTTGGATAGTCTGCCTTCTGGCCCTGCTTTGCCTTCTCCACCTCCAATGGGTCCAAGTTGCTGTCCATCAACTGGGCATGGAGGCCCTAGAGGACGTGGAAATAGGGAATAAATCACCAGGAAACAAAAGTATTCCCTCAATTTGTCTTAAAATGTGAAAAAAAAAAGCCTTTCAGCTGATTTATGCCTTTATCGGGCAGACGAGAAGGAGCCTTTAAAACAAAAAGGTGAGGGCCAGTTTCCAAGTCTACAAGTGCCCCCTAGAGGACATGTCTGTCTGAGCAGCTTTGCTGGCTGCTCAAGAGATTGATGACCTCAATAAAGCGTGTTGGAAGAAGAAACTGATGCTTAATAAAGCTCACGAAAGGCTACGGGCCTCAGGGGAGCGCGGACAAATGGAAGAGGGGGAGAAACGCCCTCGCGTGCGGCGAAAACGGTGGTTTTCGCTTCACCTCGAGAGCGATCCCCGTAATGACGTCCAGGGGGTCGATGACGTTGCCGAGAGATTTGCTCATCTTCCTCCCGTGGGCGTCTCTCACCACCGCGTGCAGGTACACCTGCAGGAGAAAAGGAAACAGCGCTGCGTTGAGGGCCGCGCCCGTGACCCCCCCGCCCCCCCCCCCACCCCGCCCCGCCCCGCCCCACATTCAGGCAGTTTCGCACCTCTTTGAAGGGCAGCTTGCCGGTCAGTTTGAGGCCCATCATCACCATGCGGGCGACCCAGAAAAAGAGGATGTCGTGGCCCGTCTCCAACAAGGTGCCAGGGTAGAAAACCTTCAAGTCCTCTGTCTGGAGATAAGACAAAAAAAAAAAAAAAAAAAGCCAAGAGGAAAAATGAACTTGCTCTGAAAACAAAAGTAGTGACACAAGAAGAGCTTCAGGACTGCAGAGGGCTTCGGTCTTCTACCTCATTAGGCCATCCAAAGATGGAGAAGGGGAAAATACCGGAGGAGAACCAGGTGTCCAGAACGTCTTCATCTAGAGCGGGGGCGGAACCGTTCAAATCGGAACTTTTACAAGCGCCGCAGTACGGCGGAGCCGCGCCAACAAACCTTGTCTGAGGGCAATTTTGTCTGCGGAGACATTAAAACGTTTGGCCGCCTTCTCCCTGGCTTCCTCCTCAGATCTGCCGCTCACCCAGTAACGACCGTCCGTGTCCTTGAGCGGCGGGAGGGGAAAAAAACAAAAGGCAGCAAAACAACCCAGAATAAACACGGGGAGCAGGAGAAATGGACGATAATGGGCAAACTGGTCTGCCGCTCTTCAGGATAGGATGGGGGGGGGGTGGGGGGGGGGGGGGGGGGGGCTTACCTCTCCGGGCTGCACGGAGGCGTCGTTGACGGTGATGAAGTAAGCGGGAATGCGGTGACCCCACCACAGCTGCCGCGAGATGCACCAGTCCCTGACAGGGAGAAAGTGTGTGTGTGTGTGTGTGTGTGTGGGGGGGGTAGAGAACCTCCATTATTACACAGATGATTAAAACACACCTCCATCTGGAGCAATGAGCGATGATCCAATTCTTCTCTATTGGACGTCCCGACCCACCTGATGTTGTCCATCCAGTTGAACCACGTCTTCAGGTGGTGATCGGGGATGATCTTCAGGCGCCCCTCCCTGACGGCGTCGGCGGCCTGCTTGCCCATGTCCGCGCAGCTCACATACCACTGCGGCTTCATCAGCGGCTCCACGATGTCCTTGGAGCGACTGTGTGTGTGTGGGGGGAGGGGGGCGCGTTAATCCACAACAGAGCTCAAGGCGTGATCCCCAACACGATTAACGCGTGCAAAATAAAAAAAGATCTGCCCCCCCCCCACTCCCCCCTCCGACCTGCAGACTGGGACGACCATGGGGTTGTCTTTGATTTCTTTGAAGTGGCCTCTGTCCTTGAGAGCCTGCAGCACGGCCTTCCTGGCATCGAAACGCTTCATCCCCTAAAAAAAAAGAAAAGAAATAAAACAATAAAACACAAAAGCGTGTTTATAGAAGCCTCGGCTGCGAGGGAGAGGCTGACGTTAAGTGTCGCGCGCTGCGGGGGGGGGGGGGTGGCGATAATGAGACGCTGTACCAGGAAGGGGGGGGGCACGTTAATGAGCGAGCCGTTTTCATCCAAGATGCTGATGAAGGCCAGATTGTGCCTCACTCCAACCTCGTAGTCATTATGGTCATGGGCCGGGGTGATTTTGACGGCACCTGAGCAGAAAGTGGTGAAGGAACAGAGATGCTAATGAGGATATCGGTCTGGCTTAATGACTTGTTGGGATTGTGTGTTCCGGGCACGCCAACGCGCCCCCCACCCCCACCCCCACCCCCACCTCCCTCCCGTCTCCTCCTGGAGCTCGCCCCCCCCCTACCTGTGCCAAAGCTCGTGTCCACGAAGTCGTCGAAGACGACGGGCATCTTGCGGTCGCAGAAGGGGTGCAGCACCGTTTTCCCCTTCAGGTGCTGGTACCGGGGGTCGGCGGGGTGGACGGCCACGGCCGTGTCCCCCAGCATGGTCTCGATACGAGTCGTGGCTACGATCACCTCTTCGTCTGCGGGGGAGAGGAAAGTGACAATTCCGGGGGTTTGCGGGGATGGCGCCAGGTGGAAGGAGAGGAGGGGGGTTTGTTTTCCTGCAATGGCCTCATTTACCTGATCCCTCCACCTTGTAGGCGAAGGACACCAAAACTCCAAACTCCACTTTCTCCTTGTATCCGGGCACTGGGAGCAGCGTCCTGCCAGTGAGCTCCTTCTTATCCACCTACAAAACCAAGCAGAAGCTTTCAGCCCGATTCCGAAGCTCGGGAATCAGCCGGGAACGCTCCAAACTGGAGCTTGCAGAAAACAAGTTTCACCTTCAGGACTGCAAAAAAGAACCTAAGCCTTTAGCCTCGTCACACACGGGGTCAATGCTTTTTCTCTTCCCGCTCGTAAAGTTGCTCCATATGCTGCTCTCACGAGGCGGTTACCGCCACAGATTTATTTCCTTCCTTTTGCGCGGATGATAGATTCTAAAAAGGAGATGCTCGGGAATGTGTGGCCCACAGATGGGACCTGCGCGGCATATGGCGCGAGGTTAATCCATTTGCACACCTTTGCACCGTCTTTGTCATCTGACAGGTTCAGTCATGCTCCTCCGGTAAACTTTGGTGCTCCCTGACCCCTTTAGTCTTATTGCTCCAAGGAAAATTCCCAATTTACTGCTATGAGATGTAATACAGATCCCAGTCACAGCAGATATCTCACACCTCGATACAGTTCAGAGTGTGGGTAAAAATGAGGTAAAAGTAGATCCAGCAGAGTTTAGTTGAAAATAATAATAATAATAATAATAATAATAATAATCATCATCATAATAACAATAATAATAATAATAAATCAAGCAAAAGTGGTCCATGGTTGAATATTGACATACCTCTATGTCAGAGATGGCAGAGTTGAGGGAGCAGGACCAGTTCACCAGCCTCTTGCTCCTGTAGATCACTCCCTCGTCGTGCATTCGGATAAAGGCCTCCTGGACTGCGTAGGAAAGTTTCTGAACAAAAACACATTCAATCAGCCCAAATATTCCAAAAGGGAAAAAAAACAAGTACCCCCCTGATAGCCAAATAAACATCACGTGTGTTGTATTGTATATGAAAGTGGACTTCTCAGGTCTCTTCAACCTTTTGTGCAGATTTTAATGGGCTCAAACATCAACTCGGGACCTTTTGTCTGAGAATGAAAGTGAAGGGATGGAATGAAAACTAGGATGAGAAAACTCACGGGGTCCATGGTGAAGCAGGCCCTGTCCCAGTCTAAAGACGAGCCCAGCTTCTTCAGCTGGTGGTAGATGCGGTCTCCCTTCCTAAAAAGCCAAAGAAAACGACCTTCACCTCAGGGCTTCCCATCTCCTCCACCACCACCCCCCCTCCTTCACTCACTCGTTCTTCCATTTCCAGACTTCCTCGATGAACTTTTCCCTGCCCAGGTCGTGCCGGCTCATGCCCTTCTCCCTCATCAGCTTCTTCTCCACCACCACCTGGGTGGCGATGCCGGCGTGATCACAGCCGGGGTTCCACAGGGTGGTCTCACCCCGCATCCTGTGCCTGAAGAGGAAGCGGCGATTCAGACAGGGACTCCCAGATCACAGCCGCCTCAAATCCAAACGGCAACACCGGAGATCCAACGTTGGGTTTCAGCGTTTTGTAGTTACCATCTCGTCAGCGTGTCCTGGATGGCGTTTGTGAGGGCGTGGCCCAGGTGGAGCGATCCGGTCACGTTAGGCGGAGGGATACACATCATGAAGATACCGCGAGGGTTTTGCTCGCCGATACTCTTCCTCTGCGCGAGGCGGAAAGGCGACATTGTTGTGGTGTTTGGGACTGGAATAAATCAAATGTGCGCAATAAAACGTGGAAGATTTTGCGTGGCGGACCCCCTCACCCCGTGCTCAGGCTTGAAGAATCCCTGCTTTTCCCACCAGGGATACCAGGCGGCCTCCACATACTGAGGGCTATAGGAGTCGGGAAGTGGGCTGACCACATCTGATACAGGACATAAATGAGGATGTGGATTAAATACAGGCGTAACACCAACAATATAAGTCAGCAATAATACTCATGATACGCCGCAATGACCACCGCAGACCAAAATCAAAGTCTGGAAACTCAAAAAGTGTTCAGAAATGTCCCCAAGCCGATTGTTTAACCGATATTGTTCATAAACGTACCAGTCAAACGTTTAATCGCACCTTCCCAGTGAAAGTTTTCTTATTACTTTCATCATTGTAGATTCATGCGTAAGACATCAAAACTGAAGCAACAAATCAAGTAGTAAACAAAAAGTGTCAAAAATACTGAAATATGTTACATTTAGAGTCTTCCAATGAGGTTTTTTTTTTTTTTGCTGCGATGACAGGTTTGTACATTCTTGACATTCTCTCAGTTTAACCAGGTTTAAACAAGGCGTGCCTTGTCAAGAGTTGATTTATAGAATCAGAAAAAACAGTGATCGACGAGGTATGTCCAAACTTTTAACTGGTACTCTACGGTACTTAAATGTTCAAGGAGGGAAGCGTTCAGCCCCAGTCTTGAACGTCAGAGTGTTCGAGCCACCAGATCACACTTCCAGCAGAGTGAAAGCAAAAGCAGAATGCTCTCTGTACATTCGCTCGGCTGCATTGACTGCTTGGGGGTTGTTTTTTTTCCCTTTTGTGGACCTGTCAGTGTTTATTTCTGCCCCCAGAGTTGCTTTTATGTGACTGTAAAGACATTCGTGATTGTCCCCCTTTATTGTCCCTGTCTGACCACATTCGGGGCCATTTGAAGTTCCCCGGCTCACAATCTGCCCTCCGACGCATCAGACTGAGTTTTCACTTCTACTTTGATTCGGTGAAGGGTTACACAGGGATCTGGTGACTGTAAACACACTGTTGCGCCATGTGCAATGAAATGAAAAGTCAAACCGTTCCCACCTTTCTTCTCCCCGGAGGGAGTGGGGATGTCATATGCGATTACTCCCAATTCTTTCTTTTCTGGCTTGGCCTTTTTCTAAACGTAAAGAAGTACATCAAAGTAGAACAGATGTGAGCTTTTGATGCGACACATTTGGGAATGAAGTAGCCCTACCTCCGTCACTGGCTGCATCTTCTTCTTGGCCTCCATTTCCTTCTTCTGCTGGAACTTCTCCAGCTTTTCTCTCTTCTTAGCTTCTTTCTTCAGCTGGGCCTCCGTCTTTGGGGGCCCTGAAGGGACAGGAACGCGCTCAGGAACGTCCAGATCCACGCTGGTCATCAACAACTGAAATACGCCGCCCCCCCTCCCCCGTCTCACCATTAGCAGCAGGAGCAGCCGTAGTCGCGCCTTCCGCTGGACTCGTCTTTGCCGCGACTGGGAGCATTTTCTCGCAAAGGCTGATCTTCCCCAAAACCTTTACGAACTCGGGCTGATTGACGCAGGTCGTGAACCATCTCGTCACACTGGTCAAGACTTTCCTGTCGGACGGCTCCAACACCTACGTGAAGAGAAGCGAGATCGGGAAAAAAAAAAAAAAAAACTGGAGCTGCTTTTCACCGCGCTGAAGGTCTGTGTCAGGGCTGCGCGGGCATTCAAACACTGGACAACGTCAAAGGGGAAAAAAAAAAAAAAGAGGCTGTTACGCACATATTTGAAGGGCAGAAGCACGGCCATGACAACAGCCATGTCAGCGAGGGTGACGCTCTCCCCCACCAGGAAGGTCCTCGGCTCCAGAGCCTGATCAAGAACCTTTAGGACGCGCATCATTTCCGCTCTGGAGTTCTGCTGAATCTGGAAACACGCAAACAGTCGAGTTAAAGCGAGACGCCGGAGACTAAAAACTCACACAATTGAAATCGAATAATCTGAAAGGCGTCTCGTCACCTTCTTGTCCAATCCCGTCATCCCCATCAACGGAAACACCACGGCGCAGGACGCCGGGGTGAGCTCGTTGTCTGCGAAGCTGAGCCACTGCCAGACCAGGCTCTGCTGCTGCGCCCCCGCCCCCGCTCTCCTCCCCTGGACGGCCAGGTACCAGGAGACGGCGCTGGCCCCGCTCAGGACCGAGCCCCCGCCTCCTGACCCCAGCAGGAGCCTGGGTCTGGAGCAGGGAGTCGGGGAGGCGGGGGGGTCCTCCCTGACGGTGGCCGGCCGAGAGGAGGTGCAATACTCTGCAGCAACGAGGGCCAAAAGGCTCCTGACGTCATCAAGGTGAGGGGACACGTACAGGGTGGTCATCTGTACCAGAGATCACAGGGTAGGGAGACAGTCAAGCTCATCGTTCAGTGCACACGCCTGCTCACAGATGCTCACATGTCACAGAAGTTAGATTAGTAAATGAGTAAGGCCACAGGATGTTTGTTTTTCCATACAGATCTACCACATGTTGACAAGTGACCAAACCGGCCAAACACTGACACAAACCCGGAAACCCTCGCTACGCCTCAACACTTAAAAAGTTGCCTCAAAGTTAGCTGTGCATCAAAAACTGGGCATAACTTTAAAACACATCTACTGTAGCCGTACCTTTTAAAGAGCAGATGGTCTCAATGTGGAGGAACAGCCGCACGACTGACGCAACCACGCAGACGCGACATCCGGGTCCGCTGGACTACTTCCGCCGAAACCCGGAAGTACCACAAATTGTAGTTTTTCATTTAAAGTGAACGAAGCTACATCAAGAGCGTTTTAGTTTCATTACTTTACGCGTTTTCTTTGTTTGTACATCCACCCGTTTAACCCACACTCGAAAAACTTGCCAGTTCATCACGGTTTTAAAAATATGAATACATAAAAAGTATCTATCTAAATATAATATATAAATTTCGATATTCTGTCATCACTCTACCCTCAATAGTCCAGAATGTGAATGTTTGAAAACCTTTTTGAAGTTTGAATCGAACGCTCCTTGCGTTACGTGTAAAGACCCAGTGTGGAGGGAGAGAGTTTGTAAAGGTTGACCCTCGCTGCAGACGTCTTTCATCAGGCCCTGATCCACGGCGCTCGCCACCTCAGGCTGCGCGGCTCTTTCTTTTTGTGATGAGTCTGAAATGTCCTTGAGCGCACACACCAGAGTCCTGGCCCGCACTCAATCGAACATCAATGGCGACGGCTGAAAATGCCCACATCCTTCCGAACGGGGCTTGAGCGAATTTGCAGAGACGAGTGGCAGAATGTCCCCCAGAAGTCACACAGGAAAGGTCCATGGCATCACACCCCAGGGGACTGATTCAAGTGTAAATAGTTGTTTACATTTGCTTTTGTTTTTTAAAATAAATGTGAAAAGAGTGTAAAATTCTGTTTCACTGAATTATTTTGGAGTATTGAGTGACTACCGATGAACTGATGTCTGCTTTCCCAAACTTTTATTTTTGCATCGGGCACAACACAACATGGAGAGATGAAAAGGCCTGACAACATTCAAGCTGCACTGCACACAAATACCCTGTAGCCAGCGTTATGCTTTATTGAAACACACATAAACAATTAGATTTCATTCATCTTACAATCATTATTTTGAATTATTTCCAAAAGCATCACATAGTGTTTTACTTGCTTAGCCCAGCCCTCAAAGAGGGCAGATAATTTATGACAGTTACAGTGGAAAGAACTACAACCGCTCTATAACAACCAGTGTTGAGGTGGTACCCCCCCCACCCCACCCCATTCTCACATTTTAACGTGCGGAATTAATTTGCGAGCAAAACCTGAAAAAAACCACCAGTGCTTGTTAATTCTCTTAACTTTCCTCCTGTCCGAAGGCCTCTTGTGCTAACCCGACGGCCCCCTCCACCACCCCCCACATCAGCCCCCCTCCCGCCCTGAATATATTACCCACCCCGTTCCCGCTCCTCCACACCAGCCTTCCCAGGCCGCCGCCGACGGCCTTCGCCTGGCCCCCCATCTCCGACACCACCGAGCCCACGTAGCCCTCGCTCTGCTCCCACACCCTCCCCCCCGAAGAACCTGGTGACCCACCAGCAGTTCTCCAGCCCGCTCCCGAATATCCCCACGGCGTCTCCGGCCAGGGCGCCGGTCCCGGCGACCCCGGCGTAGCAGCTGTCCAGCAGGGCCCCCAGCATTCCCCGGCCGCAGTGGGAGACGCTGGACAGGCCGGTCCTCCCGACGCCCAGCAGCGTGTCAGCGCCCGCCCCCATCCAGGAGAAGAGGTCAGAGGTCAGGAGGCGGACGAGGGAGAACGCGTCTCCGGGCAAGGCGGCTAAAACTCCGAGGTCCTCCTGAAGAACGTACGCCACCTGGAGGAGACAGCAACGCTTTCTTTTAAACCGGAAAGCTTCAAACGGAGCGACGGGGCGAGGGCGGAGGGGCGACGCCTCCCGCTGGAATAACGAGTTGCTGGAATGAGGAAAAGCCGCGGAGGTGTCAAACCCCGCCCCCCCGCATCCGTCACCGCTCCCAGCCAGTTCCCTGAACTCACCTGGCCCGGCAACTGCGCGACGGCGGAGACCGCCGGCCTCAGCGGCGCCGTGACGACGGACGCCGCGGCGGAGACGACGGAGAGGAGGAGGCCGCCGGGTCGGTCTTCCGGTTCCGGTTCCGGCTCCACTTCCGCTTCACCTCCGGGCGAGGGCCCTCCGGCCCGCGTCTCCCCCTGCTGCTCCCCGCTCTCCGAGGTTGCCGCGTCCTCCGGATCCCTCCGCTCGCCCCCGCCCCCGGCCGCCTCATCCTCCCCCTCCCCCTCCCCCTCCCCCTCCCCCTCCTCCTCGGTGGCGGCGGCGGCCTGGCCCTCTTCCCCCGTGACCTCCGCCGCCCCCCCGCACCCCTCGGAGAAGAGCTCCTCCGCCCCGAGGGCCTCCTCCAGCTCCCTCAGGCTCGCCCTCCTCCCCCCCCCCGCCGCCTCCGCCACGAACCCCACGCCGAAGTCGGGCCGCCCGCCGGGCACGGCGCAGCACGCCGCCGACCACAGCGGCTCCGCCTCGCACCCGCCCCCCCAGGGGCGCCCCCTCCCAGTCAGGACGTACAGCTCGCCCCCGAGGTCGCCGCATTGGTCGCCGATGGCCGACTGGAGCAGCGCGGCGGCGGCGGCGTCCCACCGCCGAAGCGGGGGGTCCGAGGGGGATCCGGGCGGGCCGGCGCCCCCCCGGAGAAGAGCTGGGACCAGGACATCGGCCCCGCCTCCATCCTCCGTCTGCAGAAAGGACCACAAGAGGCGTCAGTCAGGGTCACAACAAGGGAGAGCAGCGCTGATTGTTGGCGACTTTAAAAACGCGCACGAGTCGAAGCCTCAACGCTTTAAATCACGCGAGCGCGCCAAATCTCTCCTTCCGCTTCATCGTCTTCACGCGCTCTCTCGTTTTTGTCGTCGCCGCGGCCTGAAAAGTCGAGCCTTCACTTTGCGAGCAGCAACTCCGGGGCTTCTGCACCGTCACCGCGTCCCTCACAAACAACAGCGCTACAGTCCAGTCTTACCGCCGGCTCGCCCTCCTCTCCGCCCCCCCCCTCCGCCCGTCCGGGGCCGAGGCGGTACGCCGAGTAGGCGGCGGTGTCACAGGTCGGCGCGGGCACGGTGGCGAACGCGCGTCCCCCGGGCAGGCTGTGGCAGAGGGGACGCGGTGGCGGCTGATGACCACCCGCGGGGGGCGTCCGCCTGTAGAAGCAGTCTCCGCAGGGGCCGGGGACCTCGGGGGCGTCCTCGGCCCCCGCGCTCAGCGCCGCCAGGAGCCAGAGAGCAGCAGCAGCAGCGGCGCGCAGCATGATGGTGGTGGAGGTGGTGAGCTCAGCAACTCTCCTCTCTCTCTCTCCCTCCCTCACACACACACACACACACACACACACACACACACACACGAGCGCAGAGGCTGAGGCTGATAAATTATCCAGCAGTTTCCGTATATAGACGGAAAAGTGTTGGCTGCCTGTGGGCGCTTGTTCTCCTCACGCCCCCCCGGCCCCCCCCGGCTCGTCTCCAGCCATGTCAGCCTTCCCAGCTGCGCTCCAGCCGAACGGTCCCGGGGCTGCGAGCGCAATCTCGCTCCGCACCTCGTCTCCCCCGGCAGCTTCACCTCCTGTCAGTTCCACCCTTCTGACTCTCCCTCCGCCGCAGCCCTCCCACTTTGACTCTCCTGTGTGGTTACAGCGCTACGAGGCTGCGAGGCGCACGAGCCCACACCCAAACCCCGCCGGTGACTTGTACGTCTGCATTCCCCAACGCTCGCCTCCTGTAGAAGAGGTGGGGGGAGAGAAACGATGGGAGTCGGCTTGAGACTTCTCCCTGAAGTCTTCCTCCAGACCGCGGCCTCTCTGTCCGTCTCCACGTGTAGTCAGGTCGACATCGGTCTCTGCGCGAGTCGGTCTCATCTGCGCTCCCGATGGTTTCCCTTCCAAGCTCACTCGGGGCCTGTTGAGACACGACGTGAGCGCTTTCCCTCTCCGTTGCAGCGACGCCGCTGCAGCTGTGGCGCAGGCGACAGCGCTGAATGAAACTACAGAAGACTCTTTTTGAATTGGGAAAGCGCCGAGGTCGCGGGGGGGTATCGCGATCCTCGACCGCGGCGGGTTGTGTTGGCGAATAAAAGTGCAACATTAACCGAGGAGTTCCAAGTTCACACCTTTTTTTTTTTGCACGTCGGCGTGCATGAAATGAGCACCGGCAGAGGCTGCGGCATACCTTCTGACTGACTCTCAGGGTGTTGCTTCGGGCGGGGCAACCAGGTTACCATGTGAAGGGAACTAACTGAAGCCACTAACGCACGACACACAGGAAGACTAACTCGGGTTATAAAAAGAATTTTGTATTATAAAAGAATTTATTTTGAACCAGAAATGACTTGATTGCCTCATACACATGTACACATGCACATACACACACACACGCAGAGCATTCAGAAGAGAAACACAGCTGCAAGTAACAAACCAGGACATCGAAATTCACATCATTACTGAGTGAGAAAGACGCACGTATGAGAGAATCCTCTGCGAGATTTATGAGACTGCAACATTACGAATGTCCACACGGGGGAGCCATACTCTCGAAAACAGACGGCTGAGTGCAGCCCCCCACCATCTTGTTGTGGTCCTCATTATATCCTGTCATCATCGCACAGATGCACAGACGCACGCACGCAAGTACACGCGAACACACACACACACACAGTTATACTCAGGTTCACTCGTTGGGAATGTCAATGACGAGCTCGGCCTCGTCCCCCTCTCCTCGGTCTTCGTCTCCCCGCTCGCTGTCTGCGTCGCTGTCTCCCTCCTCCTCGGCCGCGTCTCCGCTCAGCATCTGTCTGGGGACCCAGCTGAAAGGATTCCTGGCCGCCGAAGCGCCTGCGGTCGCCGAGGCGTAATTAGATGCCACCGGGGCAGAAACCTAAAACGAGCGACAAAAACACGCAAAACCGATGGGTCGTTATGTCGGGGCGAATCCTAAAAACGATCGACACGTGTTGAGATCTACGGATGAGAATGGAACATTGTGAGTGGAAATGGCATGTCCGTTATGATATTTATATGCGAGCGTTTTGGTGTCCCTTTTCCTCTCTCACCTTCCCTGCGGCGTCTCTCTTGTTTTTAGGCGTCTTTGGTTTTTTTTCTTTCTTCCCTCGGTCAGCTGTGGGAGCCAGAATTTCTGGCGGGAAGGGCATCTGCCCATCACACACACACACACACACACGCCAGCCCCAGAATGCCGAGTAACCAGACAAGCACAGACAATCCACATGACAGACAGACGGAAAACAAACACAAAAGAATGAATAATGTGATGAGAGTGAGCCCGCTCAGCATCAAATAAAAGATAAAGCTGATGTCAGGATATTGTGGTAAAAGGCTGAAATGATGCAGATTGTCTCAAATCAAAGTCGGCATGACGGCGCGACGGCGGTGGCAACGGCGCTGTGGCCGGAAGCTTCGAGGCGCGGGAGCGTCTGCGGGGAAACTCACAGTGTTGAGGTAGGGCCCGGCTCCGGAAGAATGCAGGGAGTTGACCCCCGGACGGGACATCAGGGAGAGGTGAGGAGAGGCCGACGAAGGAAGACAGGCCCCGGGGCTGCTCCGTCTTCTGGCATCAAGAAGAAAAAAAGGGGAAATGATGAGAAGACAAAAATGCGTAATAATAATCAATTTTCAAAGTCACAATAGTAAATATCATAATATATAATCACGTACTAACAGCAGACGACTAATCTCCAACTACTGGAAAATATTGAGTTGTTGTTCAAGAACCATTTACACTAACAAAGCACAGAATTGATTCATCTATTGTGGGATTATTTCTACAAAGACATTCTAGTTTTTGATTCTTTTTTAGGTTTATAATTGTAGCAACAGTAAACACTGAACATTGTGATCTAGAACTGTGGAAAAAGAGTTATTTAACTATCCAGCCTACTTCTTCGCTGCGTCTCGTTCCCGTTCTCTCTCCCCGAGGATCTCTCCTTCGCTGTTTTCTGAGGACACGGTCGCATCCGAGTCTGGAGGAGAGGCGAGCCTCAGGGATTACTGGCGAACGCTCCGGGGAACGCTCGCCGACCAGCCGGGGGCTGACGGCGAAAACCTACCAGAGGAGTCTTCGTCCACCCGTTCGTACTGCAGCAGTCGGTCCAAGAGGAAGCTGGAAGGCAGAGGGAGGTCTGTGTGTGAGCCGCTGAGATGATGTGGCGGGTGTGACCTGATGTGTGGAGACCTCAGGTCTGCTTCACCTTTTGTCCCTGGAGATCTTCAGGAGTTTCCTCTGCGCCCTCCTCAGCTCCTCCTGGAAGCATTCCTGCTCCTGGACAGAAGGGAAACCACATTTGTTTTAAACCAGACATGCCACAACACTCACATGAATGTTCGAGGGACTCACATAAACCAGAAACTTTAATTTCCTCTTGAGATTCTTGTACTTTCTCTTATAGTCTATTTCGGCGTCTGCTTGGCCGTTCATGTCTGAAACCAGAAGAAAACAGCGGATCAAGATGCACAACGGCGAGCTGTCCCAGTTTAGTGCCGAGAGGAATTAAAAGTTTAAGTTGTTTTAAATCGCCACTGAAGAACTACAAACGTCGCTAAGCTAAGCTAACATTAGCCAAGTGCTTTTGTGACGGTAACTCAACACCCCGCCACTCAAAGGCCCACAGATTATAGACAATTTAAAGCTCTTTATCCAAAACTTTAACTACTGGACGGATCATATCGACCAGGACGAAGAAGTAAAGTGATTTATACCTCTTGTTTAGGTCGGTCTGTGCGACATAGTCTTCTTTACGTCAGGGAAGTCGTTTTCCTCCTGCCGTAAATCGACATCGCTCCTCTTCTTCGTCGCTGGAGTTTATTTCTACCGCCGCCTGTCGGTTAGGAGATGCTACAACACCCCCGCAGTCAGTCACTTTAATTACCAATTATCTCATAAACAACTGAGCGGTCGAGTTTAAATCATTGCTGATCAATTTAGAGGCTTTTCACTTATCTTAAATTTGATATATCAAGTGAAATGATCAATCCCTGTTCTCTACACACACTTCTCCTTTCTCCCACCACTACTCGATTAGTGTCTGTTTTAAATCCAGTTTGAGGGGGAAAATAATACATTAGACATAATAAATCCATGTAATAGATTTACAGAACGTGTAAGAATAGAGTATCTCTCTCAGCGTAGAGCATGCATCTCATAATTATTCAATAGGAGCTAAAGGGAATACATCAGCCAACAGCAGAGTTGTTGCTTCATCAGTAGGAAATCGCTGTGCACTCCGCCGCCTGTGTCCTCCTTCACCTGCCGCATACTGTAGTGCCCTGAGATGCAGTTCAGCTGCAGCCCACAGTCACTTGCCAGGACGTGGCCATGAATTATAGATGAAGGACTTTTGCAGAGAAGAGTAATGGTCTTCCTGTGTACCTGTACGCATAGCCAGACCCTGTGTGTGTGTGTGTGTGTGTGTGTATGTGTGTGTGTTGAGAGAAGCCCTAAGGGGGCAAAAAAAAATTTTTTTATTTCTTTACATAAATAAATCAATATAACAGGACCGTAGCAGCGCGGTCAGGTGCGGACATGCATTTCTAAACCAACGCAGGAGAGAAGCTCGGACCTTGACGTCTCAGAGGGAAGCGCCACCGAATTCTCCCGGTGACCCCCAGAACGACACCTTCTCTGTCCACCTCCCACCGAGACCGGAGGCAGAAGCAAGCGCGCATTATCTGCCGCTCCTTTTATCTCGTCTGCGACTATCTGCTCCCGTTCACCTTTGTTTCCAAAGACACCGAGAGACAGAAATAGACACTTGTGTGTCTGCTGCCTCCATAAATCTGCTGCTACCAGCCAGCCGTCTTTAATGGCTCCTGTCATGTGCAGCCAGGGAACTTCCTTTAATGGCTCCATATATTCCTGACTGCTGTTTATCGCTGACGTCCTCTCATTAATATTCACCTTGAATCTACCGTACGACCTTGATGTATTCGGTGCGATGAGTTTTCATTGTTGTTGATTGTGCGCCATGTGTCCTCCCCTCTCTCTCTCTCTCTCTTTCTCTCTCTCTCTTTCTCTCTCTAATGTTTGGATGTCCTCCACTGTGTGACATTTCCATCTGAAGATTGGGGTCTTTGCTCGATTTGGTTTCGCACAACTGGAATGTACCAAAGCTACGGCAAAGACACCAACACCAATTGTACAAAGCAGCTTCTCTCTGACCAAAAGGTAAGCTCCAGCTGTTTTTTGGGGTTTTTTTTTGTGTGTGTTTTACAGTTTCCATCTGCTACTTCAATTTGAACCAGCACCAAACTGATTGAATATCCAGACATATTCCAAATAAATTTTAGGGTTTTAGTATTTAAATCTCCTGGTCTTGGACTTGTCTTTTGTTTTTTTTCTTCCTTCAACTTCTCCTCAGTGATTGTGTGTATTTCTGTGTTTCAGGGAAAGCTTATCCAAGCTATTAAAAGAATCAAACATGAGGTAGAATTGTGCAGACAAGCCGAGAGGGAGACTTACATAGAGTCAGTGGAAGTTGAGGTACTGCAGCTTTATCAACTTTGAGTCACGCGTAGTAATTCCATCGGAACTGAAACGATCTGTGTTGGTATTCAAACACGCTTGTATATTGACCGGACCCCCCACCCCCCCACACTCCCAGAACCATTTCGATGCCATGGAGCGGGAAATCAAGGCGGAGTTTCAGAACCTCCATCGCTTCCTGGACGAGGAGGAGTGTAAGAACCTGGGATGTCTGAGGAGGGAGGGGCAGAAACAGGTGAAGCTGCTGAAGCAGAGAGAGAGGAAGATAGCGGAGCAAGGCCGAGACCTGGAGGGCGCCATGGCGGTGCTCAACAGCAAGCTGTGCGATGACGACAGTCCCAAACTGCTCAAAGTGAGGACAGAGGAGATGAGCGCCTTTAGCCTATGTAACAGAACTCCAGCCTTACTGAGACTGAGTCATTAACGAGTGTTTGCTGCATGAACGCAAATGTCCAAGGTTGTGTCCCTTCACCTCCAACCACACGTCGCTTACCTCATAAAAATGATTCAGTCGGTTTATTCGTTAAAAAACCCCCACAGAACCCGTAGCCAGCGCTTCAGGTCGAGCGGGAAACCGCTGGAGGCCAGTATGAAGTGACCTGTTGTCTTTCTATTATTGCAGGAAATCCAAGATCTGATAAAAAGGTGAGCGCGTCTTCAGCGTCTCGCCTGCCTGCTGCCGTGCGGGTTCAGGGCGCCAGCCTCGTCCCGGGCCGCCAGTGGTCGCCTCCGCCCTTAGCCCCGCCTCTGTCCCCTCCAGGTCCGGGGTTCGTTTCGTCCCCCCAGCCGAGGTGGACGCGGAGGTGCACTCTGGACGCTTCGTGGGGCCGATACAGTACCGGATCTGGAAGCGCATGAAAAGCTGCCTCTACCCAAGTAGGCTCCTATAACCCCACCCCCCACCCCCAACCCGCTACTAAAACCCTCGCCTGAGTCATTTCCATCCACTCCCAGATATCACACCGGTGACCTTTGACCCCGACACGGCCCACCCGACCCTGTCGGTCTCCGAGTGCCGCGCGTCCGTGCGCTTTGACGAAGGTAAGGACGTCGGGGGCTGCCAGGCCAGCCCGCGACGCTTCCATTACTACTACTGCCTGCTGGGCCTCCAGGGCTTCAGCACGGGCCGGCACTACTGGGAGGTGGAGGTGGGGGGGAAGACGGCGTGGAGGCTGGGCGTGGCCAGGGAAGACGTCCCCAGGGGGGAGATGGCGTCCACGGGCGCCTCCAGCGGCTTCTGGACCCTGGCCCTGAAGGGAGGCGCCATCCAGGCCTGCACCGACCCGCAGCCCACCAGGGTGACCGTGTCGGTGCGACTGGCCCGCGTCGGCGTCTTCCTGGATTGCGAGAAGGGGGAGGTGTCCTTCTACAACGCCGTCACCATGGCGCCCATCTACACCTTCGCCACGGGCCCGCAGACGGTGCCTCTGTTCCCGTACTACAACCCGTGTGACACGGACGAGGGCAGGAACAGCGCCCCCATCACCATCTTTCAGCCCTCGTTATGACCCCCCCCCACTTCCGACCCAGCAAACGCCTTTAGGAGAGCCAAAAGTTCGTTTTCCGGAGCCCGAGAGTTCGCTTCTGAGGCAACGATCCAGATTGAGGGGTGTGTGTGTGTGTGTGTGGGGGGGGGACTAAAATAGATCAGCTGGCGTATGTTTCCATCCAACTACAAGGACGACTCGACCTGCCGAGGGACTAAAAAAGAAACGTCGATTTACCGATCACATTTAAAAAGGTTTAGGTGACGCAGGCTTTATGTCTACATGAGCGCTATATTTAAAGAAATAAAAGGCAAAGGGAAGCCTGTCATCTGGCGTAGGCGTTAGCAGCTCTCTACGTGACCTCTGGCTTGTTTATTAATATCTGTTTCCCCCCCCCCCCACGGTGAAGGCTTGGGGAGCTGAAGACCAAGCGGCGGGCATAACGCCGCATCATTGGTGGTGGTGGGGGGTGGGTGGGTGTTCGGCGTCTGACACTCCGATCAAACGAGGGCTGACGTTAACGAAGACGAGGCGGCTCGGAGACACGAGCGTCCTCCCGACGGTCCGTCACCCGGGGGAGACCAGATCAGCAAAGACAAGCGGGCCGCAGAAGTCACCATCTCTTGTTTATTAGTATTCTTTCGGACATGAAATAAAGCAAAGAAAACAGTTCATCATCATCTTTTTTTTCTTTTTTTTTTTTTTTTTAAATACAAAACATCGGTGTGAAGAGTTGTGCAAAAGAGGGAGTACAGAGGGACCAGGTGAGATGTGACACCACGATAAGGCCAGACCAGTGGACGTAAACAGGACCGGGAGTGCCAGTGTCGTTAAAAGTGGTGTTGCCTTTGCCGTCGCTACCGTCAGTGCGCAGTCGAGAGCGGGCGACGGGAACAGGAGCCGACGCGTGACCTCGGCCGCGCCGGAACCGCGGCCCGCCTCTGGTAAAGCGGCGGCTGCCCCCCCTCCCACCAGCAGTGCGGCGTTTCTCACATCCCCATCGCTCCGCGCGTGTTTTGGCTTAATGTTACAATCATGGATCAAGTTACAATAAACTACGCTTCGACATTCCCCGCCACCTTAAGCCTGAGGTTCCTCTCCCCCCCCCCCCCCACCCGGGTGAAACCGGGAAAACTGTCCCAACTGTGCTTTAGTTAATGACATGGAAAAAACAAACCCCTCGTACAGAAGAACATTCTCTGTGCCCAGCACCATCTGGGAAGCCGTTTGCATGAACTTCATGTTATATATATTGCACATCTTCTACAGATACTAGGATGCAGAGCAGCCAGGTGCATCACTCTGCCACCTCAGGTCAAACAGCCATTTTTAATATTAAATCAGGAAAAAAGTCCCATTAAGAGTAACTCATTACAGTTTAATAGGCACTAAACAAAAGCGGGAGACAAGACAGGGGTCACTTGTATACCTCAAAGTTACACGATCCGTTACAATAAGTTGTGTTTCTTGAAAACCCATCTGACGGTTTCACCACAGGGGTTTTTTTTTTTTTTTTTTTTGGATGATTCAAGCAGGCACGTGACAATTTTACAACAGACGGTGGTGTGTGCGTGTGGGTGTGGGTGTGGGGTGTGTGTGTGTGTGTGTGTGTGTGGGGGGGGGGTGGGGGCACGTACAAACTGCCTGTGCAAAAAAGGGCCTGGCGCACGCACGACGGTCATAAACCACACCGACATTATGAGCATTATAGGCACGCACACACTTAAAACACAGGCTACCCACCCCACCCCCCCCCCCCCGACCCCAGACGCACGTCTGCTCGCGGACACACGACGTTATAGGACGATAGCGCTCCCGCCTCCAGGACATGCTGCAATCGATGCTTCAGGCGGCGCGGGTCGGACGTTTTCATACAATGTTTAAATACTGTGGTGGGAAAGGCAATGACAGCAGATAACTGGGCGTACACACTACGTACATAGCATCGATTTGTACAGTATCGGTTTGAAATTACTCATTAATGAATAGTAGCAGTGAGTATTAGTGCTCAGAGAATATAGTCATGTATGTTTTTTTTTAGTAGTTGATACTCCAGGATTAGTCTTTGTGAAGAATTTTAAATTAGTTCACGTCTTCATTTAGTATAATACAACATCTATTTTATCCACAAATAACATTCAGCCTCAAGAGGTTAAAATGGATACCACATGCAGTATTTACAAGGCTGGAGTAAGTGTTGAAATTGTGTGCGCGTGTGTGTGTGTGTGCAGAGTTCCTCCACAGATTTAGGCTAAAAATGAGGAAAGTTCAGATTATGTTTTCCATCACAAAATATCCCCCCTTTTTTAATTTTTTTTTTTTTGCTACATATTTTTAAAACCTTTAAATTGACTTTGGCGTATGGCTTTGCAGAGTGATGGCAAATCTTTTGACGTTAATCTAGGAAAAAGCTCTTATTTTGAAAGCATGCCCATAAAAGCCAGCCAGTTTTACCTCACTAAGATTTTTCCTCCATTTCGCTCATCATTGGATAGAAACTTGTGAAAAGGGTTTTTAAGTAGCATAGATGGCTTCTTCTTTTTAAAAAAATCCCAAATGTATTTATTAATTTGTGCCCTGGTGAGGTAATTGGCTTCACTGACTTCTGTTTTCTCCGTTTAAAAAACAGGTAAAGGCATGCACCAAATGTTTTGGTCTGATTTGGTTACATATATTGGACAAAGGCATCAAGACATATTTTAGTAGCGAATATGAATATACATAGATGGTCTTGTTTCTAATTGAGGAAGAGGACGGGAGGGGATGAAGGTCGCGTCAAGGACGTTTCGGTGACACAGAACCTCGCAAAGTCGGAAAAACACGTGCGCTGGGGGGCTTTCATTAAGTATTCTGCAGAGCCCGGCTGAAACACGCTTCCATTAAAAGCCCGTCGGCGCTCCTTATCCGAGTTTCCTAAACACGAGAAATGATGGAGGGATTTTTATAGAGGGGGAAGTGGCTGATCTGGACCTCAGGGATCTGTTTGCAAAACACTTTTTAATAATCGAAGACGTCCAGTGGGAGTCTAAAGCTCAATCTGGAGTTTGCAAATAGTGTGCTTTGAACTATTTCTTGGCATCTGCATGGTAATAAAAGGTCTTTTATATATATATCTATATATATATTATGATATACGTCAGGCATAAAGGACAGGGGGTGGCAACATGCAAGAGCTGCGGACATAATCCAATTATCAGTTGTCCAAGATCCAATTAAATGAATATTTTCATAGAAATGCAATGAAAAATTCATGCAATTCGTTGGTTTGATCCACATGCAGAAAGAGGAGCATGCACCCATGACAGAATAAGTAGGGTTAGTTTGGTTTTTAAAAAAGAAGGAAGGGAGGGACAACTCCTCCCTTCCTTCATTATTGCCTGTATCCGGGCTGACCTCGGACGATGGCGCGCGCGCTGCGCGAGGGGGCTCTATATGAAAATAATAACCATGTGCAGACTGTAAACACACGCCTAAGAGGAGCCATCGAACCGGGGAGGAGGCAAGACGCTGCGTTTGCTATTTACAAAAGAATAACTGCGATAAATGCTACATCAGGAATGTGATTTTCTTGTAACTGACTGTTGTAAACCTGTAGGATCGCCTCCTCGTGTGTGTCTCGCTGCGAACGTTAGAAGTAAACTCTGCAAAATTTCGATTTTTCAGGCTGGCGGTTTTTTGTCGTGGAGTTGCCAAAAAAAAAAAAAAAACCCATCAGACGTGCCAGAATCCCCAATTCTGGTAGCGCGGAAGGTTTTTTTTTTTTTTTTTCCGGGCGTGTAAACGAGAAATGCTGTTAAGGTGAAACTGAGTTCAGGCGTGCGATCTAAAAGCTGTACTTCCCTGATCCAGTTCAGGTGGTTCCTTCGTTAATCGGTTGGGTGTGTGTGTGTGTGTGTGTGTGTGTGTGTGGGGGGGGGGGTCAGAATCTATGGGGTTGGATTTGTTTTTCCTCTTTGGTATCGTCAGTTTTCAGGTGGCGGCGGTGGCGGCGGCTGAATCCTCAGCCACGGCGGCATCTTTGGAGGCCTCCACTTTGAGTTCCACCTCGGGGGTCTTAGGGGGAGCAGACTTCAGAGCAGGGCCTCCAGCGGTGTCGGCGTGATCCGGGCTCGGCTTGGCGTCCGGGCCAGACTCAGGCGTACCGTTGGTGATTGGCTCGGGGGCGGACGGTTTGGGCGACTCGGGCGGCGGGGTGGGGGCGCTCTCGGGTGTCGGCGCGGCGGGTTTGGGGGCGGACCGCGGCGGCTCGGGGCTCGGGGTGGGCGCGGGCTTCGGATCGGCCGGGCTGGAAGCAGATTTGGGCTCGGGGGCGGGGCTG
Organism: Lagocephalus sceleratus; assembly: GCA_911728415.1. NCBI lineage: Eukaryota > Metazoa > Chordata > Actinopteri > Tetraodontiformes > Tetraodontidae > Lagocephalus > Lagocephalus sceleratus. The sequence continues at coordinate 1,405,572 of CAJVRN010000126.1, forward strand.
GGGACCGGGCTGAGCTTGGCGTCTGCTGGTTTGGAGGCGTCCAAACGCGCTTCCTCCGGCTGATCCTGGGCTTTCTCGGGCTTCTCTTCCACATAAGGCGGAGCCCTGGGTGTGGGCTCGGAGGTGGACAGTGGGCTCGGTTTGGTTTCGGGGGGCACGGAGATGGTTACCGCTGTGTACTCGGAGATCTGATCGGGGGCATCGGTGTCAGTGTCCAGAGGGAGGGCGGTGTTGAACCCAACACCTGAGTCACTGGTCTCCAGATTATTGACCCCAACCTCCTTAGAAGAAACCTCCAGACCCTGGATCAAAACAAACGTGTTGTATTTAATTAGTAGGAGTAATCCCAGTAATCCCACGTCACGAGCTTCAAAGGAAATATATAATAATATAAAAGGAATATAAGAGGGACCGATCAGTGTGATTTAAACAGGGTAAAATAACATAAGATAATAAGCTGAAATTGAATAAAACAGGAGAATCAAAGTCAGGGTGCGTTGCAGTGCAAGATGCAAACAAACTCTCTCAGAGGTAAATATACTGTATTCAATACCTCGGCAAAGGGACGCACATTAAACGTAAATTTAAAAGAGCTGAGGGTTGGTAAGTCCTTCAGGTTTTCTGGGAGTTTGCAACGGAAGTATGGAGATGCGACGCGTATTCGCGACAATTGGACGCCGCTTCTCCAGTTTTGTTTCCACTTCCGCCCGTCCCAGAAGGCCCGAGAGGTTCGGGTAACTCGTGACAGAGCAGCAGATCAGACACGGATTTGGATTCCCAATCATCCAGCACAAAACATAAATGAATAACAGTCGTCACACAGCGATGCGAGTCTCGATCACACGGGAAGCCGCCGCAAAACGAGACCTGGACTGATGCCATCCGGTTTGTTGACCTTAGTGAGGGATCTAGCAGCAGCGCTCTGAATAAGCTGCGGCTGTCTGAACGCAGAGAGCAGCATAAGAAAGACGGAGACATCGTTAAAACCCCTGGAAGGAACCCCCCCCACCCCGTGGCGGGCCGCGGCGCGGGTCCTTACTTTAATGTCCACCTCGGTGCTCTGGGACTTCTCCGTGTTCTCGGCCTGGGAGTGCTCGCTCAGCTTGGTGATGTTCTTCACCACCTGTGTGTGTGTGTGTGGGGGGGGGGAGAGAGAGGTCAGTCAGCTCTGGGGATAACCCCCACCCATCCCCCCACCGATCCCCTCTCACCTGTCTGAAGGCCTCGCCTTCGTTCTCCTTGCCGGCGTTCTGCGCGATCTTCTCCAGCGCCGCGGCCCTCTTGGCCCTCTTCTTCACTTTGATCAGGCAGGACAGCAGACACACCAGCAGGAGGAAAACCAGCAGGCCCAGCAAGGCGATGATGGTTACATACAGAGTCTCCAGCTTGTACGCTTTGTAGTGTGAGATCAAAGTTTGATCAAAGATTGATGAATGATGAACCCAGAAAGAACCAAGTACCGTAATTTCCGGACATAGAGCGCACCTGATTATAAGCCGCACCCAGTACATTTAAAAAAAAACAAAAAGCATTTTGTACATACATAAGCCGCACCTGTCTATAAGCCGCATGTGCCCACATTGAAACATGAGATATTTACAAAGAAAGACGGTACACAGAAAGAGTTTTCAAAGTTTTAATAATATACCTTAGCTTAAACAGTGCCTGTGATGCGGCAGTAAGACAGCAGGAATACGGTAGCACAGCACTAATGGGGCTGGTTAAAAAAACTCCGGTAAAAGTTTACGTGCAGCAGCTCTGTTTGCTTCTTTATCGGCCAGCTCGATTGCTTTTAACTTGAAAGCTGCGTCATATGCATTTCTTATTGCATTTTCCATGATGAGGGTCTGTTCATGCTAATTTTATTCATGGACAAAGCGCGAAGTTACATTAAACTTGCGTCTTCCTCGACACATATATTCCACCTGTCTCACTCTTACCTTTTCTGCTCGAGCGCCCCTGGCGGCCGTTAGAAAAAAATGCATAAATTAGCCGCATCGTTGCATAAGCCGCAGGGTTGAAAGCGTGTGACAAAAGTTGCGGCTTATAGTCCGGAAATTACGGAAATTATGTGGGAGCCAGCATATGGCGACGAGAACAACATGTTTGCTTTTCCTATATATGTAACATAACTATGTCTTATCTTGAGAAAAGGCCCACCTGCCGGTGGGCAGGGTGTTGACTTTGGTTTTAAAAAAACCTAGACAGGTACAGCTAACCACTGATAGAAATGATAAAGGATGTATAACGGAAGGAGACGTGGTACAAAGTGACAAAATGAAAGGAGGAGCCCGGGGCGGGGTAGACCCAAGCTCCAAAAAGTATAAAAGGTGGGAAAGTTCTTGTATGATTTCAGACTTAGCCCGGGCTACCTCTCATGCATGGTGAATTGTACTTCTTGTCAATAAACCATCATTGGACCGTGACCCAGCTGACCTTGACTCATCATTCGACCCTGTTGTGGTGATTCTACGTTGCGCATTTGTGCTATAGCTGACCCAGTAATTCTAAGTAATATTAAGTGATACTTAAAGCTTGATGAAGTAATTCGACTTAAGGATATTCCACAACAGCTTCAAGATGGAGGGGGAGGGGGGTGAGAGGGCAGGAGAATCAATAATTCAACTGACCTTTCATTAACATGCTTATACTGCAGCAGGCTGAGGGGAGGGGAGGGAGGGGGGGGACTGCTGAGCTGCTATTCGGGCACGCGTGCCAAGCCCTTACGTTGTATTTCCAGGTGGACGCTGGAGACGGTGAAACCCAGTATGTCGGTAATTTTAAACTGGCCTGCATCAGCAGCCCTGACTTGATCCAAAACCACCAGTGAGTCCTCCATGGAGAGACGGCCCTCAAATCCGAGCTCCGCTTGGGCCTGAAATAGCAAAACAAAACAGACATTTGTTTCCTTTCTTGAGGCGAACCTGATTCTGAGGTGCCGGGGCGCTTCACGAGCTCCCGTTTCGGTAATTAAGCCCTCGATAACTACGGGGCTCCACTTGCACTTGTGAAGGCTCCCTTGTCCATCAGGAGGCGGGGCGTGGGGTCGCTGTCCGGGCTGTAGAACAGGTGGACCAAGGAGCTGTTGAGGATCAGGTCAATCTTCAGCTTCTCCCCGTTGGGCAGATTCACAAAGTTCTGGTGCTCTGCAAACGGAGGTGCACAGAGAAGGAAGGGCGTACGTCATGAGCTCCTTGCACGGTCCCGCGCATCATCGAAAAATACATTATGGGGCCCATTAACAGCCGGGTCTTTAAAAAGCCATTATGGACGAGAGGAGCTCCATCACTCAAAAGGAAACAACAACATCCCGACTGAGAGGTGCGACCACTCGGGTAAATCGGGGTCAAGCGCGGGGAAAAAAAAAACAAATACAAAAAAAAAAACCTCGCGCCTGTCGTTTGCCCTCTCACCTCTGACGTCGAGGCACAGCTTCTTTAGGATTTTGCCCTCCTCGTCCCTGACGGTGTAGCTGCCTTCGTCGGCGCCCGTGACCCCGCCCAGGGTGACGTGGTTCTCGCTGTAGCTGATCCGGCCATTGTAGCCTTCCCGGAACATCCCAGTGGTGGTTTGGAGCACCAGAGCGGGCCTGGGGAAGGGGGGGGGGGCGTTACCTTTTCCTCGGATTTACCGTTGACGCACGGCGCCGTGGGCGTACCTAAAGGTTTGGTTGGCCTCCACTGCGATGGGCCTGTACTCCAAGGTGATAGGGCCGACCCACGGCAGCGGGATCCGGAAGTCTCCTCCGTACTTAACGGTTTGCTCGTTGGTGCAGTCTGGAACGTAAACGCGTGGAGGGAAACAATTCGTTTGTGGAGGAAAAGGAAGCGGCAGCTGTAATGATAGTGGACGGGGAAACTAGCGCAGAAGGTTTCAGAGCAGCTGAAATAAAATGGTTGGGGGGGGGCAATTGAGACAGGAAAACAGCGGGGGGGGCGCGCTGGGAGGACGGCTGCCTAATTAGTGCCTGGCTGATCCCGCGTGCCCTCACGCGTGAACATCTTCAGCACATCTAAACATGTGGACCTCATCCGGATGCGTCAGCTGACTTCAGGACGACGTCGTTTCTAGACGTTGATGGATGTGAATGGAGGCGCTTTGATGCTTTTGATGTGTTGTCCTCGTACATATGTACCTCTACTCAGATCTATGGATCAATGGAATGGCACACTGGTGTCAGCTGGTTTGGGAGTGTGTGTTGTAATATGCATGTTTGTTTCGTATTATGTAACAATCTACTGCATTTGTATGCACATTGGAGAGCACGGATGTGTAACAAATTGTACATTCTAAAAAAAAAACGTTCTGCTAATTCGGTGAAAAATGAAGTTTGAAGTCTTCCGGTACCTCGGACCACGAGCACCTTGCGCCTGACATCTTCGGGTTTATCCGGGTTTTTGATGGTGTAAATGCCCTCGTCTTCCTCTGTCACCTCCTCGATGACCAGGTGGCTCTGGTAGAGGTTGATGTGGGCCCGACTGTGGACCGGAGCGCCGCTGCGCATCAAGGTCACCTCGCCCATCCTCGGGGTCAATCCGTTCCGAAACGTGACCTCCACCTCGAGGGAGGGCAACATGATGTGAAAATCCTCCCCGAGGAACAAGGTCACGGTCTCCTCTGCGGATGGATTTTCGAGGGAGCAGAAAGGGTATGAAAACAGTGGACACCTGGAAAAATCTCACAATCTATGATTGATGAGCGCAAGAATTATATAAGAAGCAGGCGCGCACGAGGCCTTACCTCGAACCGGAGCAGAAAGAGCTGTAAATGATGGAGATGGCAAAGTCCGTTTAGAGCGATCAACGATTACTACCATTAATAGGTCTTGTTGCTAACATACCTGCGACAGCGAGAAAGATGACAATCACGCTGGCTGTTGCCATCCTGGCTGATTCTGTTGTGTCTGGAGGAAGAAAAACTATTTTAAGAGAAATGCAATATTGTTTTCAAGGTGACATCGTCCGCTCCTCGTCTGCAAGTTAACGTGATTCCTTGATGTCGAAGTGGAATGTTAGTAATGTGCTTTGAAGGATTGAGCACACTCTGAACGCTTCCTAAAGGCTTCCTGTAGGCGGATCCTTGCTCAGGTAGCTTTGGTCGCATGGGAGGAGATACCCAGCACGGGGGCGGGGTTATTCAAACCAGCCCAACTGTGACATCACAGTGGGGCAGGAGTGGAAACAGACCATTTTGAGACACATTTACGGTTTACTGAATACTGAATTAGTTGTCAAAACTGATATTTATGGGGGGGCGCAAGTGAGATGCGATCAGAGTAGACGTGTTTTTTAGAGGTCCTCACAGCACGCAAATTCTTACTAATTATAACCGCTTTTCTGAACACTTGACTCGAGTTTTTTTGGGGAGGATTGTACTTTTCGTTTCCGCCACCGCCAAGTGCAAAGTAAAAATGCTCGGAGTGGAAAGGGAGTTAGCCGCCCGTCGTCGCTAGCCGGCACCACAGCTAATGGTAGCCGCGACCAAGCTAGCACGAACCCACCTCACAAACCATCTACCAGTTGCAGTCCTTCAACGAGAGGTTTGACAAGTTTGAGCAAAGTTTTCAGAACATCGTCACTGCCCAGCGGGAGCCGACCGAGAGGCTGCCGGCCACGAGCAGCGTATTCGTGCGATGGAAACTTCAGTCTCCGAACTACAGCGAGTGCGCAGGAAACTACATGCCAAGCCTTCCGATCTCGAAGGGAGATCCAGGCGCAACAACATACGAATTCTTGGCATCCCAGAGGGTGAGGAGAAGGGGAGGCCGACTGAGTTCGTTTCCAGTCTGATCCCCAAAGTACACAACAACCCGGACCACCGGAGGGCTCCAGACCCCGGGTGATACTCGCACGGGTGCGCCTTACACAAGAGAAGGAAAAGATCCTGGGAGGCAGTGTTCAATGGAATACCGGGGTAACAGAATCTCGATCTTCCCCGACTGTACCGCGGAGGTAACGGAGCCTAGGCGAGGCTTCGGTGAGGTGACGCAGCTGCTCAGAGAGGAGGAGGTTCTCCACTCGCTGCGCCTCCCGGCCCGGCTGCACATCCATCACCGAGGGCAAGTACAAACTTCAACGACCCGGACGAGGCTAAGACTTTTATCATCCAAAGACTCTGAAAGCTCATTTTCTGTTGATGAAGAGAGTCTAAATACGTTATGAGCAAATCTACACCGAAGCTGTTTTTTTCTTCTTCTAAGGTTTAATTCACATCACCAGTGTGCTGTTGGGGGGTTGCTAGTTGGAGTTGTTATCCTTTCTCTTTTGACCGGTGTTCCTAGCTTAAGATGAGGGTAATTGTGCTTCCTTTGGGGAAGCCTTGGGTGGGGGGGTCGTTGTGGGGCTTAATTGTTCGTGTTCATGTTATTATTATTTAATTTTGTTTTTGTTTGAGACTGGCTGCCAGACTGAATGTCAAGTTTGTGTTCTACCCTAATGCAACATGCACCATACGTGAATAGTACTTTTGATTGCATGTCCTTGGTCTCTTGGAATGTACGTGGTCTGGGTAACCCAATTAAGCGAGGCAAAGTGTTTTCACATCTTAAATCACTGAAATCTGACATAATATTTTTGCAAGAAACATATGTTAAAGCTATTCAACATCGGAGACTCGGGGCTAACTGGATTTCACAGGTCTACCAGTCACCATTCACATCGAAAGCCCGAGGCGTTGCCATCCTCTTTCGAAAGACTGTGCCGTTCAGACTTCAATCACTGAAAACTGACCCAAATGGCAGGTTTATTATTGTAACTGGGCATATAAACTCACTTCCTGTCACCCTTGTGAATATTTATGTGCCAAATACGGATGATCCAACTTTTTTTAGAAAGCTGTTTGACCTGATCCCCGATGATGACTCAAGTCACATAGTAATAGGGGGTGACTTTAATTGTTACCTCAACCCCTATTTGGACAGGTTGTCTTCTGCTCCCCCACCTAATATTCTCGCTGTACCAACCATCAACAACTTGATGAAAACAAAAAAGTGGTGGATATTTGGAGATTGCAGCATCCACATGATTGGGATTACTCTTTTTATTCACATGTTCACAGATCATACACATGGATAGACTATTTTCTAGTGGATTCCAGATTAATTTCTAATGTTACACACACTAAATACCACAACATAATCATATCTGATCACAGTCCAGTTAATATTGACCTTAAATTGTGCTCACCTAGACAAGCTTACAGTTGGTGTTTTAATCCCTATCTCCTTGAGGACCAGGCTTTTAAAACGCATATTACCACACATATATCCCTATTTATTGAAACTAATGACAATGGGGAGGTAAACGATGCAACATTGTGGGAAACCCCCAAAGCGTACATCAGAGGGCAAATCATTTGTTATGAAGCAACTCTGAAAAAGACTACATGTGGCAGACTGGAGGAGATTGAAAAGGAACTTCAGATTGCTGAACAGGTCTACAGAAATTCACCACTTCAATCAGATTATAACGCAATTCTCAAATTAAAGTATGAATATAATACCATCCTAAGAGATCAAATCGGCAACTTGCTTTTGAAACTTAAACGGAAGCATTTTGAGCTCGGCGACAAGCCGCAGAAGCTGTTGGCTAGGCAGTTAAAAGGACAACTAGCAGAACGAGCTATCTACAAAATAAAATCTAATTCTGGAGAGATGCTCACAGACCTAAAAGACATCAATATTTGTTTCAAAGATTTTTATTACGAAATCTACACCTCTAAATCAACAGCAACGCAGGAAGACTTTGAACAGTTTTTTGATTCTCTTCACTTTCCAAAACTGGATACAGCATCTAGGGAGAGTCTTGATTCAGATTTCTCACTTTCTGAGCTCCAGGATGCCATTAAAGCATTCCCCACTGGTAAAGCAGCAGGCCCAGATGGGTTCGGGCCAGAGTTTTACAAAGCCTTTCTTGGGAACTTTTCGCCCCCTCTTTTAAGAATGATCCGACACACGTTTAAAAGCAAACAGCTTCCACCCTCTCTCAGTGAAGCAAATATCTGTGTTCTATTAAAGAAAGACAAAGACGACACAGACCCAGGTAGCTATAGGCCTATTGCCTTACTAAACTATGATTTGAAAATAATTACAAAAGCTTTAGCTAACCGGCTCGGAGGGAACATAGCAAGTATAATTCATCCTGATCAAACTGGATTTATCCCAGACAGAAACTCCTTCTGTAACGTTCGCAAAATTCTTAATGTCATGTATGCGGATTATGGCAAAAAAGACAGAGCAGCTATATTGTCTTTAGACGCTCGTAAGGCTTTTGACATGATAGAATGGCCTTATCTATTTGCGACACTCAAGAAATTTGGATTCGGTGACACTTTCATAGAATGGACGAAGATATTATACAGCAAACCAAAGTCCTCGGTCCTAACGAATGGGGACAGGTCGAGTTCGTTCATTCTTCAGCGGGGCGTCCGACAGGGGGATCCATTGTCACCCCTGTTGTTCAATATAGCACTTGAACCGCTGGCCATCGGTATTAGAGGACATCCACACATTAAAGGTATTGGGTCAGGGGGTACCAAAGCCCGTGTGACCCTTTATGCAGACGACCTCCTTGTGTGTTTGGCGGATCCAGTGGTTTCCATTCCAGTCTTGTTAGAATACATAAATGCCTTCGGGAACATCTCTGGCTATACCATAAACTGGGGGAAGTGTGAGTTCATGCCCTTAACAGACCAACTCACCGATGACTTTCTGACAAGTCTGCCTTTTACAGTAAGGAAGGAGTGTTTCACCTATTTAGGTCTTAAACTGACTAAAAACCCAAGGCATCTCTATAAATTAAATTTTGCAGAATCCATAGAAAAACTTAAAACAAATATCAAAAAATGGAGAATCTTGCCTTTATCTATGATTGGCCGGGTGAATGCAATCAAAATGGTGAGCCTACCCAGGTTTCTATACCTTTTCCAGAATTTGCCTATATACCTAAATACATCTTTTTTTAAGGAACTTGATTCAATAATATTGCCCTTTGTGTGGGGTTACAAATCACATAGGATATCCAAGGCCCACCTTCAAAAACCTTCTAAGAATGGTGGTCTTGGACTGCCTATTTTTAAGCACTACTATTGGGCAGCTAACTCTAGGGCTCTTACTTATTGGAATGGGGTAGATGCTAAAGCCAGGGAGAACCCTCTCTGGCCTCAGTTGGAGGCTGCGAAGGTCAATATGTCATCACTTCCTGCTCTTTTGTTTTCGGAACCCGCCAAACTAAGTAACTATAGCTTTAGTGTGAAGAACTCACTACGGATCCTAAAGCAAATAAAAGCAGCCTGCCAGGTTCCTAGTGCCTCCATACATGCACCTATTTGTCAAAATCATTCATTTCTGCCTGCCCAACTGGATGGGGCGTTTGCAGCCTGGAGAGAAAAGGGTTTTATAGCATTCGCAGATCTGTACATCAACAGCCAATTAGCATCATTTTCTCAGCTAAGCAACAAATTTAATCTTCCAAGCTCTCACTTTTTTCGCTATCTCCAAATCAGACATTATCTCAAGGAGAATTGGCCACACCTGGACTCCACACCCACCACTCATTCTTTTCTTGAGATGCTCCGGCTCGCCCCAGATTCCAGACAGTTAATTTCAAAATTTGTGGGTTTATTCTCCAAGTCAGTTTCTTCTGATCCTATTAGGGAGGCCTGGTCCAAAGACTTGAACTCTGAAATTTCTTTAGAACTTTGGGAAGAGGCACTGTCTGGTATCCATCATTGTTCTATCAACTCACGTTACAGGTTAATTCAGTACAAGGTGTTACATCGGTTGCATTATTCTAAAACAAAGCTAAACCTAATTTTCCGATCTGTTTCTCCTGTATGTGACAAGTGTCAAACGGCCGAGGGCTCTTTGGCACATCTTTTCTGGTTTTGTCCTAAACTGTATGATTTCTGGACAGCTATTTTCAAACACTTGTCAACAGCTTACTCCACAGACATCCAGGCTAACCATGAGCTGGCCATTCTTGGATGCTCAACTGTGACATCTGGTCTTCCGAATGATACTCAAGTCGCACTGCGTCTAGGGATGGTGGTGGCAAAGAAACGTATTCTTTTAATGTGGAAGTCGACCACTCCCCCCACCTTCACTCACTGGCTCAGCGAGATGCTTTCAGTTATTCAAATGGAAAGACTCCGCCTGCACAAACCCAATGATCAGAACAGATATGAGAGAACCTGGAGACCCTTTTTGGTTGAATGTTGGGTGTGATATCTGACTCAAACTTCACTGAAGTTATTTATATTTTTGTAAATTGTAGCATCCATACAGTCTGGTAGCCATTTTTCTTCTTTTTTTTTTTTCCTGCTTTCCCCCTGTTTACCTGTATGTTGTCTTGCTTGTACAGTTATGTAAGTCTTGTAAAGTTAAAAACTATAAATAAAGTGTATAAAACTGATATTTATGGGGTGGGGAGGCACTCCGGATACACAAATACATATAATTTTCGCACAATACGTCCCTTTTATAGGAGTGAGGTTTTAATCGCAGCTATTAAAGTATTGTTGCCCAAATCCTTAAATAACAACAGTCAAAAAATAGATTTAACCTTTTATTCCTCGGATGAAGGTCAACTGGGATTTAATGCCGACAAAAAATATCTTCTGCCTCTTCGGCCCAGGAGTTTATTGATTTTGGGTGTAACGTAATAACCTTCACAACGTTTATTCTCAGGTGATAATCGTTCAACTATCTTTTTTTTTTTTGTTCTTTCTGAGCCATGGCCGGGCTGAAATGTTGTCAGTGCAAACGACTTTATTTTGTGCTGAGACATCAGTCGCGACAGGTCGCAGGGTGAAAGAAACAAAATTGCCCTGTGGTTTTTCCAGGAGACGACCAGTCCAAAACCTCAAGTGTAGATGTAGCAGTTATGGATATACAGCCTTATGTTCTTTAAGGTGCATTAAAAATTCAATTATGTTGTCTAATCACGCTATAAATCTAAAACAAGCCACCCCCGAAGCTCTGTAGAGCATCTCCCAGCTCCTGCTGATTCAATTTATCCACCGTTGCTTCGAGGCTATTATCGGACTTCGGTTTTAAAAGAGCAGCCTGCGAGGAGAACACCAATCACCTAAACCAATGCCTGAGGTCAGTTTTAAGAGAGTCTGAGTTTCCTTTATTATATCAAAGTCAGTTTTCTGCGAGAGACGTTTAATCTATATCGGTGTTCAGCCAAATTTCTCATTTTAAATCACTGTTAAACGGAAAGGCAGCGTGAAAAATCCTTTTTGTCACTAAAACACTATTATTAAACTACACAAAAACTGCTATAAAAAAAAAATGTTGCTTTGTGGGTCTATTTCCTCTAAACTTGGTGGTGGCTCTGAGCCCAGAACATCTCTCTAATGTACTCTTCAACGCCGATGTTACCCATGAATCACTGATGTTTCCTTTGAAAGTATTCCAGATCTGCACACCTCTCCCTACATTTACTCAATGGGGGGGGGGGGGTTGATGTCCATCACTTCCAGTTTCCTTCTGTTGTTAGAGTCCCACTAATAGTGTAGAGGATGTTTATTCTAATGGCCAATTCACCGGCCGCGAGCCACCGTTAGAGCCGTCTGAAACTAAATCCGGGCCGATGCTGCGTCACGCAGAACGCCGTCTCCCGGCACACGAGACCGCCGGTGTGCTTTTGCCCGCAGTTTAACCACCCTGGATGTAAGTGGAACTCGGGTTACGCTCTGATCTCGTTAGTCAGAGCTGCTGTTTTGAGGATCCTCGGGCTTATTAGAGACCGGGGCGCCGTCGACTAATGGTGAGACGTTGACCTTTGACCCCCCCCCCAAGAGTCATCGGCATTTTATTAAGACGGAAACACGTCGGGAAGAAGTCCACTTTGCTTCCATCTGCCGCAGAAGCGGGCCTCCCTCAGCCCCACACTCGCTCACAAAATTCCATCATTTTGAGCATTTGAAGCCCCTGCAGGGACTTCCTCCCTGCCTTGTATTCACGTACTGTCATCTGGGCCGAAACCATGAATACATCTAAATATACCATCTGCCATTCTCCCCCAGCTCTCTCTCTCTCACTCTCGCTCTCTCTCTCTCTCTGTCTCTCTCACTTCACTTAGCTTCACTCCATTTATTTCCCCTCCCTGCTTTCTCTGCTCTCGCCCTCCTCTCTTCGCACTTCTGTCACCATCTCACAAACACAAAGGTTATTCTCTTCCACCGCTGTGCCCACGTCCACGTCTCCGCTCCCGTGAACTTCACCTGTTTGACAGCCCCCCCCCCCCTTCCTCCTCCACGCCGCATATTTCCGTGCATTGCCCTCATCATCCCCTTCTCTCCGAATCTCCTCCTCCTTATCTTATATAACCCAAGCCAGCGCGTCCCACTCTGAAATATCAAAGCATGTTCTTGTCTAACTCTCTATTTACTGGAAACACAGACAGATCTTTGTCCACAGGCTTTAAAGAGGCGGAAATGGCTGCAGATGTGTGGGACAAAGCAATGCCTGTGTTTTTCCCTTCATCATTTCGGTCCAGCTGCGTATGGTCCGTGGACGGGCTTTCGAAAAACAACAAAAAAAGAGAGATTCGTCGCACCACACTTGAGGTCAAACACAAGCTGGCGTGTGAACACGCGCACACGCACGCACATACACACACACACACACACACACACAAACATACACATTCTGCAGCCTCTTGCCAGAAGATGCATTCATAAAACATGAGCAGTGGGGGGAAAAATAGCTGCAAGACTGTACGAAATGGCCCTGTCAAAAAACAAATTTGGGCTCTCCTTAAGCACAAATCCAGATATCCATTTTTCTGTAAGGATGCCTTCACATATAGACATATAAAGGTATTGCACAGTGCAGTGTGTGGGGGGGGGTGCTCAAACAGACAGAAAAGACTGACAAATATGTTCTCTAAAAAAACCTATCCTCGATACAAAGCTTGCAGCCTACACCCCCCCCAAAAAAAAAAAAAACGTTCTGCAGTGAACTACAGGATGAGACAGATTTCCACCATATTGCTTGCACCTGTCAGATTCATTAAAATCAATGATCGTGAGGGATGAGCGTGCGTGGAGGTGGGGGGCGGGGGCGGGGGGGGGGGTGGACGCGCAGAGCAGGCAGAGGAGATGCGGAGTTTGGTTAGTGAATAAAGGTGATGGTGTCGTGCAGCCATGGGCCCCCGTGGACCCCCCGTGGTGCAGCTCAGAGCAGCAGGGACGATGCAGAGCTGATGGAGACGGACTGAACCAGCATTTGAACACCTGAGCATGTGCACAAATATTACAGCAGCGGCCGGATAACTTCTATATGAAGCAATAATAATAACAATAATAATAACAATAATAATAATAATAATGATGGTGATGATTATGATGAAAGAGTCCTAATTGGTTGCACACTCTTCGGTTTAATCGGATTAAACACATTTCACATGTAATGATGTTTTTTAAAGAAACCCCGGGTCTATATTTTGAGGCTACCGGACTCAACCCAGAGCCTGGGAATTAAGCGCAACCTCCACTGAAGACGAATCAGTTCCAGGGCCGCTCACGCACTCCACATATTTTCACACTTTTACGGCCCCCCCGACAGAAATAAATATCGCGGCGATAAACCCGCACGAAGCTCCGAAGTGCCATCACTCACCTCCTGCACCGGGACAGCCGACGCACTAAATCACGCACAAAACCTGCAGAATTTAACCCGTCGCATGCCAGTCAAAAATGCGGGACATGCATCCGCACATGCATGTCCCGGTGCTGGGGGGGTGTTGGGGGGGGTCGGGAGGATGCGGTCACCTACCTCTCCTCCGCCGGCTGCAGCTCCGTCCGCGGATTTGTGGTGGTCGGAGGTGGAAAGATGCGCGGATGCTGCCTCTTGGTGTGTGTGTGTGTGTGTGTGTGTGTTTGTTTTGTTTTTTTTACCTCCTCCCTCCCTCGTCGTGTCTGCTCCTCAGCCCCCCCACCCGCGGAACCTGAAGAGAGACTTGACGACTCTGGCTCAACATTTGGGAGATGGTGGGAATATGTCGGGCTCCGCTCACACTCGGAGCCGCTCGACTCAAGTCGGGAAACACCGGCCGCCCCTGGGCCCCCCCCCCCCCAAAGACGCACGAACCATTTAAGATGGGGGGGGTCATCTTCAGAGCTCAGGAATATTCAGATGATTCAACTTTCAAATGCTGAACGCACCAGTCAAGAATCTGACCATGATAGAAAATTTTAATGTTTTCATTGGGAGTGCAGACAGATTTCATGATTTTACAAACACCTACTGAGATATTCATTAATAAACTGTCTAAAAAAATTGAATTTCCAAGCGATGATTGTGTCTTTAAAACTCCGACGGTGCGTCACGTTTGCAGCGAGACAGCGGACGGAGAAAGAGACGCGTGTGCGGTCCAGTTTGGGTGATTAACGGATGCTGGAGGTAAAAAAAAACAACCAACAACAACATACGAGGAGGTATCGATGCAGGAGCGTCAGCATTCAGGTGCCCGTCTGGTGTCTCCTCCCTGCCTAATAGGTTTAGATGTGGTCTTAATGGAGCTGGGGGGGGGTGATGGTTAATGGACGCAGAAACAAAAACATGCGTGCGCGCACAAGTGCTGCATTGTTTCCGCGTTAAAAGGCACCACTCATTCTAATCAGGACGGGAATCGTTTTTTTTTTTTTCTCCTCCGGCAGCTGACGGATTTAAAATCGAACCCAATCCCCCCAGACCACGGCCGATTCGCTGGGGTGGGGGTGGGTGGGGGGCAGGTTAGCAGTGACTCCTGCTCCCTTTTAGCTGCTGAGGCTTTGAATTAAAAAAAAACAACAAAAAAAAAAAACAAAACAAGGCAAACGATGCTGAAGCAGCATCCCCGCCGTCCATCAACTGTCAACAGTCGCGCGTTCCCCTTTGGATTTTCCCGCTCCGTCCCGCTCCCGCTACGTCTTCCTCCTGCCTCTCGCCCTCCCCGCCGCGGGCTGGGGGCCGCCGGCGGGGGGCGGGAGCGCGTGGGCTCCGAAGTCGAGCTTCTGCTGCAGGATCCCGGCGAGGACGAACTCGGCCGTGACCACGGGGACGGACGCCGACAGAGCCGGGGCGCACAGGTGGTAGTCTTCCTCGCACGAAATCACCACGGTTCGAGCCTGAGGGGGAGAGGAGGGCGAGCGGCGTCAAACCAGAAACGGCCTCCGGGGGCCAAACCGCGTTTATTCGGGGGTGTGACGGTGGCGTGGTGAGCACCTTGTGGAAGCAGGGCATCTTGGGGAGGAAGGCAGCGCCGCTGCAGGCGAGGATGTCCTTCATCTGGACCGGCTCCGGCTTCACGGACTTTGTAACGTGGACTTCGTACCCCTAAGACAGGAGGAACAAGACGCCGTTCAGGTCCCCGCTCTTCTCTATTTTTAGTTCCTTTCTGCAACGGTGCCCGCGGAGATCAATACGGAGCTCTCAGGAACGGAACGCGGGCTCACGGTTGTCCGGGCTTTAGCCGGGGATCAGCGTGATGTGCCATCGGGCTTTCTATTTGTGGCCTTGATAACATGGAATCATAGCCGCCTGCCTCCCTGAGTCGAGCGCAAATGCCAATTTACTCCCCCCAAATTACAACAATTAACACAGCGCTTGTATGACGAGAACGGCATTTAAAACAGCAGACGGGCTGAGCACACAGAAATGAAATAAATAAATAAAAACACCATAAAAATGCTGATTTCGGGGTGACCATCACTTTCATATTCTGCCCCCCCCCCTCACAGAGGTATGACTGAGGCACCTGTAGGAGGGGCTGGTTGCTGGCAACAGCGAGGGACTCCTGGAGGCAGAAGTTGAATTTGTCCTCCTGCTCCGGATCCTTCACCATGAAGGAACTGGGAGGCAGGAAGCTCCCGGTCCTCCCGCTCTGGAAAACAGGGAGAAACAGACGTCACCGACAACGCGTTCCCCCCTGGGCCGGACGGGCTGGTCCCTGGGGGGGGGGGGCATTTTTGATCTAACCTTTTCCAGCCACTGCGTGGTAACAACGGGGATGCCTTTGGCCACCGCGCACAGGAACTTCACGGTGCGGCGCACCTTGTCGGTCACCAGGCAGTTCATGTCGGCCACGCCTTTGGCCACGCCCCCTCCCAAACGGACCAGGACTCGCTCGCCCGCTTCGTCCACCACGCCCGTGAACAGCACCTGAGTGGGGGGGGCACGCATGTTTGAGATGTGGTTTCAGGCAAAAAGGTAAAAAAAAAAAAAAAAAAAACGAAACATCAACCTTGTATGTGTGACCGATGACACGTGAGCGAACGCCGGCCGCTGGGGAGATGGGGGAGGAGCGGGGGGTCTTCGTTAAAGGTGAGGCATCCGCGGGGGCCCGGCGTTTCCTGGATACGCTGCTGGTTGGGGTTCGGACCTTTTAAAAGGCAGACAACAAGGACAGAATAAAGGAACAAGCCCGGTGAGAGCCGGAGGAGGGTCTCGTTGGGGCCTTCGCGGGGTTCGCCTTCTCTTGTTGCCGAGGCAACAGCACATAATCCCACTACATTACGGTGTCTGGAAAGGCTGACTCATAGGCAGGAGCGCACAGGGGCCTTTGGCCCGGGTGAAAGCTTTCCCGCTCAAGGACGGCCCTTCCAGACTCGTAAAGCTGGATGATCCGCGCTGCTGCGGCCGGTTTCCGTCCATCCCATCAGCCGGCCTCTCACCTCGGGCTCGGGCTCGGGCGGCTCTTCGGGCGGTCCGGCGTCCCGCTGCTCCTCTTTTCCCTTTCTCCGGGCGGCTGACGGGCGACTCCGGGCCCCCTCCCGGACGGGCTCCGGGGCCGCTCTCTCTCTCCCCGCCCCCCCGGGCCCGGCGTCAGGCGCTTTGACGGCCGCCTTTGTCTGAGCGCTGGACGCTCTCCCTCTTCTCCTGGCTTGCACGGGAATCTCGTCCTGATGTTCGGCCGCTTCTCCGGTTTCTCCCGCCGTCTGTTCCTTTTCCTCCCCTTTGAATAATTTGGGACTACTTTCTTGGTGCTTGGTGTTTGCCTCAGACTCCCTTTTTCTCCCCTTTCTAGGCCCCTTTGTCTCCTCCGGGATGCTGAAAGCAGGAGATACGGCTGCCTCGCTCTTTCGGCTCCTGGAATTCTTTCTAGGCTGGAGCCGTTCCTCCTCGCAGCGCTGCCCTTGACTTGAGCGGTCCTCGGCTCCCGCAGGGTCGGAGCCGTTCGAGTTAGATCTCCGCTGCCCCCTAGAGGCCGTCGCCCGCCGGGAGACGTCCTCCCCTGCGTCGCGGGGGGACTCGGCTCTCCCGCCCTTCCTGCCTCGGGCTGGAGTTTTTGGATCGCTCCGACCGGCGGCGGCCTCGGCGTTCCCTCCTCTCGCGCGCTGCCTGCTCCCTCTTCCTCTTCCCTGCGAGCTGGAGCTGCTCAGAAGTCCTTCGGAATCGCCGTCCGCCGCCGCCGCCGTCGGCGTCGCCGTCTTCCTCCTGCTGCTGCTCCTGGGAGCGACAACGGGGGGGTCGGCGGTCCTCCTCGCTCCTCTTCCTCGGCCTCGCCCGCTGCCCTGCGGCGCGCCGACGCTCGAGGCGGACCTCTCCGAGCTGATGGAGTTGGACGAGTTGGAGCGAGATCTCGTCTGTCGTGCCGGGACGTCGTCGCTGGCCGACGCGCACGGGTCCGCGGCGGCCGACCTCCTGGCCGCTCTCCGGCCCCTTGCGGACGCCGGGGCCTTGTTCTCTCCCTTGGGCTCTGGTATCTTCTCTTCCGTTACCTGTTCTTTCCCAGAGTCTTGTATACCCTCCAGGTTGGCTTCACTTCCCCGCCTTCCCCCGTGTTGAACCTCATCGTTCCTCCTTTCACTCTCCAACTCTTCTTCCTCTCTTTCATTGTCCATCTGGCCTTTTTTCCCTCTTTCCGATCCCTCTTTGTCCTCCCTTTCTGCCTTTTCATTCTCTAATCTCTCTTTGTCTTCCCTTTCTTTCTGCTCCCGCTCAAATTGCTCGGCGTCTTTTTGTATCCTTTCAGCCCTCTCCTCTTGTTCCTTTCTTTCCCTCTCTGCTTTCTCTCTTTCTGCTCGCTCCCATTCGAGCGTCAACCTTTGTGCTTCTTCGGCCTCTATTCTCTCTTTTTCTTTGATCTCTAAAGTCATCTTCTCTCGCTCCATCTTTTCCCTCTCGCCAGTCCCCTTCCTCTCCTCCCCGAGGTTTCCGACCTGTCCCAGACCACCGTCCTCTCTCTTCTCTCCCAGGCTCTCTTCTTCTTCTTCTTTCTTTATTTCACTCATGTTCTGTTCATTCCTGTCCCCAACGTCCCCACGTCTTTGTCTTCTGGGTTTAATTCCTCCAGCTTCTTGGTTATGCTCCCCTTTCTTATTCTCTCCCTTTTCTTCACCAGACGTTGATGTTGTCCCTCTCGCCCGTGTGGACGCTTTTCCCGATCTCGCCCTCGTTCCTCGTCGACCGGTAACGTTGCTCCCACTGGTTCCAGCCTCAGCTTCGGTTTCATGGCTGGGAGACTTTGTGAGGACTCCCGCCTCCTCTTCGAGGATTTGTGCCGGCTTTGCTTTTGTCCTTTCCGCACCGGGACGCGAGTCGCCGCCGTCCCCGTTTTGTCCCGAAATCGTCGGCTGGGTTCGGAGCCCCAGGGGCTTCGCTTTCCTCCTCGGAGGAGGAGCTAAATCCGAGTCGGCTTCGTCGCTCTCTGCGATCGTGAGCTGCGTTTCGGCGTCGGACTCGTCAGAAGCGACTCCCGCTGCGTTCCTTTCTGCTTCAGCCTCGGCTGGACCAGAGGCCTCGCTTCCCGTCAGGGCCAGGTCTTCGCCGGCGCTCGGCAACGGCTGCGTTTCGGCGAGAGTCTGCTCCGAGCTGGCGAGGGCCTGCGTCTGCTCGTCTTCAATCCGCAGCCGTTTTGTTTTCCTCTGTCGTAGACCTGGAAACGGATCCTCGTCGTCGCTCTCCCCGTCGTCGCTTGCGCGCATGGGCTGAGTTTCGGGCAGAGACGCAACTTCTTCCCGAGATACGACTCCCTCACCGCGCCCTCCGCGCTCCTCTGCTTCATTCCTTGATCTGACCTTAACTTGCACCGTGGAAACAGGATGCTTTATGTCCTCCTCCTCCTCCTCCTCCAATACACACATCGGTTGAGTCTCAGCCATGGCGAGAGTAGCTGAGGTTGGGGCGAAAAAGGGCTGAGTCTCGTCAGTGGCGATGTCTCTTTTCTCGTCATCATCAGTTTCGTCCTCTGAATCATGACACGGATCCGAAACGTAAGCCTGCGTCGCTTCTAGGGACAGGTCTTCCCGACCCCCTCTTCCAGGCGCGAGCGAGGGGGCGGCTGGCTCCGCCCCCTCGCCGTAAGCTTGCGTGGCGTCGAGTTCCGAGTCGGGCGTCGAGGTTTGGTTTGCATACAGTTGGGTGGCCTCCACAGAGGCGAAAGCCTGGGTGCTCTCCATGGCTAGAGCTCCGACCGGATCCAGCAGGTGGCTGCTGTCAGACAGTCCCAGCTGGAAAGAGTCCTCCCTGCGAGAGCGCTTGCTGATGTCATCATCGGCGATCTCAGAGCGACTGCCCCGGCAGGCTCCGGGCTGAAGGACAAAGGACTGCGTCTCGGCCACAACGAGGTTCTCCTCCTCCTGACTGTCCGAGTCAAAAGATGAAGCCTCGGTTCTCAGATCAGGAGCTGCCGCACCTAAGAGAGAGAATAAAGACACGCACGCTAGGTTAATATTTACTTTAGAGTTCAATACCTGTGGGAAAACAAAAGTGTGATTTCACTCCATAACAAAGCTTTCACTCACATCTCCCTGAGGTGGGGCTCAAGAAGGCCTGAGTCTCCATATGCTCCAGTTGATTTTCTGCAACCATCAAACCAATGAAACACAAGAATGGAAACATTAGAGCAACGTATCCTAATATCAGTCTAGTTATACTTTTTGATGAAATCCATATAGAGAGCAGCAGATTGAATTACAAAGCTAGTTGAATAGGTTAGTGAGGTATATTTCATCTAAATGCAGTTTTCGAGGCCATAGAGGGAGATTTTAGGCCAGGAAAAGTTCTGTTGAAATGAACCTGCTTAAAATGCAAGGTTATATTCATGTTCTATACACACCAGCACGTTCATCGATTCTTTCTTTGCCAGTTTTGTCTGTGCGATTCTATAAAATTATAGATTAAAGCAGTAGAGATATAATAAAATATCACTGAAAAGAGTGTGTGACAAATGTGTGATTTAGATTAGTCAAGGCCCCAGTATCATCTATGTATCTATATAGATATATATATATATAAATAACTATTGACAACAGGGGCCCTTTTGTGTTTGATTCCTACTGGTCCATTGCCAGAGATGAAATACAATAATTCCATTTCAAATGCAGATAATATCTAAGATGTACTACATTAAATAACCATCAGCATGAAAGGTGACATTTCTAATTTCACAATTTTTACAGTTTATACAAAATGTAATCATCCAAAGACAAAGAAGCAGAAAGTCTAAACTAAAATGTCATAACCACTTACATTCAAATTAGATTTCCCTTTTTGGAGGGCTATTTTCTGTCATTTAGACCCATAGATTTGTGTGTTAGGACTAAGTGAACATTACCTGCCAACTGGAGGGGAGTAGAGCAGTACTGGTGGGATGATTTCAAGAGTCCCGGCCCATTCTCTCCGACAAGGTGCGAGGCCGGGCCTTCTTCAGGCGTCACAGGATTGACCTCCTCCGCGCCCTCTTCGGCTGCAGCGGCCCTCTCCCGAACGGGGCCGGGGCCGGCGCCGGTTCCTTCCACGTCTGTGTCTGCGTCGGAATCTGACTGGATGGCTTTTGACGCGGCGCCGCGACTGAGTGACACATTCGTGCCAGCGAATGTTTGTTTTACCAGAGGAGAATCGCGTTCCACATCTGTGTCACTGTCAGACAGAATACCCAGATCAGCATGCTCGTCTGCAGCGGGGCCCGGTTCCGGGACGCCAGACTCACTGATGGCAGGGGCAGGGGCGGCTTCATCATCCGTCTCACTGTCTGGGTGAGGAAGAGGAGCAGAAACAGCTCCAGGGATTTCAGTTTGAGGCTCAATTCTCTTAAAGGACGAGGCGCTTTGCTCTCGTTTCAGGTCTTCCTCCTCGCTCTCGGTGTCACTGCCTAAATTGAAGTCGACTTTCAGGTGTGCTGCGGGGGCGGAGTCAGCAGTGGCTTCGCTCTGAACTGAAACGGGTTTGGCTTCCGCGCCGCCCAAACCCTCGTCGTCCACATCCGTGTCGCTGTCCGCGGGGACGGCCGCGGGCCGGAAGGCCGGGATCGCGGGCGAAGGCTTGTGGGGAGAGTCGGGGAGCGCGCGCGAGGCGTCGCCGTCCTCCTCGACGTCTGTGTCGCTGTCCAGGTGGAACCCTGCTCCGTCCGCCGCGCGGTCGGCCTCCCGGGTTGTGGTCAAGGTCACGGGGCCCGCAGACGCCACCCCTTCCTCCTCTCCCTCCACATCAGTGTCACTGTCCACTCTAAACGCGTCTGCGATGATGGCTGCTGGAGAGACGGGCGGTTTAAGGCCTCTGAGGCCGACGCCGCTTTCCTGGTTCTCCAGCATATGCGGGCCACTACCCGCAGAAATGTTCCCTTCAAGTGCTGCTCTTTCGTCCTCGTCTTCAGATGCTGTTTTTTCCTTCAGCTGCTGTCGGCCCCCATTTATATTCGTCTCTTCTTTGTCGAAGCTGACATGTCTGGGAGGTCTATTTTTAGTGGCGAGGGGCGGTGTAATCGGGCTTTCATCCTCGCTGTAAGACAGTTGTGAATAAAGAGTCAAGCATAAACATCCTTCAAGGAAAAAAAAAAAAAAGATTTTAAAAAAGATTAAACACCGTTAAAATGGTTTATAGCCCCATTAATTAGTTAAGTGTGCGTCATGAATATAAAAAGCTGTTTTATTTGCAAAGCCCTTCGTTCCTTACATACCTTTCAGGGACAATTTTGTTTGTGGGACTCAGGAAGGTTGAACAAGTAGGATTAGATTTATTGAGGTCAGAATCAGAATCTGTAAAAAGGTAATCAAGGTCAAACTGTTAGATTTCAAATTTATGAGTGGTTTATACACCGATTTATATACCCAGAGAATTAACAAACCTGAGGTCTTCTGCCTCCGACTGGCTCCACCCTCTCTTTCTTCATCCGAGTCCAAGTCAGATTCCGGGACTAACGTGCCGTGTGGCTCGTTTGGAGTTTGCTCGAAGGACAGGCAAATGGGCCGCACGGGGGTATTATTCGCCTCTTTAAGAGATGGTGAGGAGAAATTTGCTTCTGGAGCTCTGTCGGATTTCCCACAACCGACAGCAGCGCCACTTTCCTTCTCGTCTGAGGCGTCCGCTAATCTGGCCTCTACCGCTGGTCCCACGCTCGCAGGTGTCTTGAAGTTATGTTCTGAAGAGACCGCGTCTGCAGAACAACCCAGATACCGGCAGGGGATGTCTGCCAAAACCAAGCTGTCCTGTTCGCTGAGGGCGTAGCGCACGTTAGGAGTAAGCTTCAGGCGACCTTTGTGGGTCCCGTTCAGGCTTCCCAGATCCCAAACCAAAGCCTCCATGTCTGTTTCACCTCTGGATCGGTACAAGGAGATTGAAATGGTCGCATGTCGCTTAGAGACGGAGGGAGACGGCAAGGCCACGTTGCAAGCGTTACCGTCCCGGCCCAGAACATTTTCCCCCAAAAAGAGTGGCAATTCTGGGCGAAGGGAAAAAACAAACACAGACAGATTGAGTTACACGTAGATAACGCTCTGGTGAAACAACCCCCGGAGCCTCCCCCTCACCCTCCTCAGGCATGTGTTCGTTTTTCAAAATGCGCAGTTTGGCCACCGGTCTGCCCTTGTTGGTCTGATCTTCTTCACTTCCTTCCTCATCTGACTCCAGCACAGACTCGTTTATCACCTGAGTCGCCTCCATTCTCCAACCCAGGGGAGAAGAAAGGGGACTGCAACACACACACGTTTTAGTTTTCAAGGCTGTACTCCTTGCTTACAAGTTGATCACTTTTGTTTTTTACGTTAATGGCATAGCATTTGTTAAGCAGTAACTTCGCCACTTCGATATTGTAGAAAAGCTGAAATCATGAAAGAAACCTTGAAATCATTGATCTGAGGAAAACAAGGATTGCATGAGCTGGTTGGACAACTGCAAAAGAAAACATGAAAGATGCAGAGATATACCGTCGGCTACCTTGATACATACCGTTATTCTCGACTCTATATGGATTAATCAGACACTTTACTTTGCACGCTCGAGATAAATAAAAGTGTGCAGGCACTTCCGTACAGATTAGATCCACGCCCATAAGAGGCGTTTAAGACCAAGCGGATTGGCTGAGATCCTGTCAATCACTGATAGCTGTGCTCCTATTGGTCAGAGCTGGAACAGGCCTCCGTCATTGGACCAAACATACTGGAGGCCCCGGGTCGATTCCCGCTGCCCAGTCAGAGATGACGTCATAGTCCCATAGTATCTATTCGCCTGTCTGTCTGTCTGTCTGTCTGTCTGTCCGTGTATCTATCTAAAGTCTTAGATATATCTATCTATCTATCTATCTATCTATCTATCTATCTATCTATGCACCCATATATCTATCTATCTATCTATCTATCTATCTATCTATCTATCTATCTATCTATCTATCTATCTATCTATCTATCTATGCACCCATATATCTATCTATCTATCTATCTATCTATCTATCTATCTATGCACCCATATATCTATCTATCTACACACCCATATATCTATCTATCTATCTATCTATCTATCTATCTATCTATCTATCTATCTACCTACCTACCTACCTACCTACCTACCTACCTACCTACCTACCTACCTACCTACCTATCTATCTATCTATCTATCTATCTATCTATCTATCTATCTATCTATCTATCTATCTATCTATCTATCTATCTATCTATCTATCTATCTATCTATCTATCTATCTATCTATCTATCTATCTATCTATCTATCTATCTATCTATCTATCTATCTATCTATCTATCTATCTATCTATCTATCTATCTATCTATCTGCCTTTCTTACTTACTTTCTTCCTTTCTCTCCCCCTCTCTCCCTCCCTCTCTCTCCCTTTCTCCTTCTCTGCCCCCCCTTGTGGAGGTACACTGGTCCCTTGCCCCGTCTCTCTCTGTGCTCTCTGGGCCCCACAGTCCTTTAGCTGTGTGTGTGTGTGTGTTGTGTGTGTGTGTGTGTGTGTGTGTGTGTGTGTGTGTGTGTGTGGGAGGACGGGGCCCAGCAGCTGAGGGTTCTAATCATATGTTCTGGAGGTTGGCTCAGCTGTGGGAGTGGGGCTTGGCTCAGAGAAAACGTCTGCTCCCATTCTATCATGTTGCAAATATGTTGTCATTTGCCCATTCCCATCGTGCCGGCGGCACTCTGAAGGGCCTCTCTCGAGCGCTCCTGCTTCACAAGGCCTCCAAACACCACGACAACCACACCTGGCGCACTCCCCGCCGAAGACGCTTTTGCCTTTAAATGAATGTTTTATAACTTCCTCTTCGTGGAGCAGGCATTAAACCTGCTTATCCAGGGAAATGCAGAAGGAATGACACAGCTGTTTTTAATAGCTGCCGCGTTGCCGGAAGGATAAATTCAACAGGCTCTTTTACTCCTGACAACGGTGACATCAGCCCTTGCGAATTTTGCAAACTTAGCTTCCCTGTAGCAGTATTTATTTATTTATATATTAAAAAATCTGGTGTGAGTTATAAAACGTGAACGTGTCGTCTGAACTCGTATCAAAACAAAAAAAAAAGAGTTGACAAGAATCAATGAAAAGCCAGAAACCTTTTCAACGACGATTTTATTTTTGAATGAATCACAAGAGAGACCTACGTTATGCTAACGACTGATGCTAACGATACTATGTGTTGCTTGGTTACGTTTATGGTTGTTCCATCTTGAATATTTTCCTTTTGGCATTTTGGCAGGGTTTGAACTTCACAGCTTTGTTCGTCTAAGCCTCGTCTTCGGCCTCCTCCTCGAACTCGCCCTCCTCCTCGGCGGTGGCGTCCTGGTACTGCTGGTACTCGGACACCAGGTCGTTCATGTTGCTCTCCGCCTCGGTGAACTCCATCTCGTCCATGCCCTCGCCCGTGTACCAGTGGAGGAAGGCCTTGCGGCGGAACATGGCGGTGAACTGCTCGGAGATGCGCTTGAACAGTTCCTGGATGGCGGTGCTGTTGCCGATGAAGGTGACGGCCATCTTGAGGCCGCGCGGCGGGATGTCGCAGACGGCGGTCTTCACGTTGTTGGGGATCCACTCCACGAAGTAGCTGCTGTTCTTGTTCTGCACGTTGAGCATCTGCTCGTCCACCTCCTTCATGGACATGCGGCCGCGGAACACGGCGGCGACCGTGAGGTAGCGCCCGTGGCGGGGGTCGCACGCCGCCATCATGTTCTTGGCGTCGAACACCTGCTGGGTGAGCTCGGGCACGGTGAGGGCGCGGTACTGCTGGCTGCCTCTGCTGGTCAGGGGGGCGAAGCCGGGCATGAAGAAGTGCAGGCGGGGGAAAGGCACCATGTTGACGGCCAGCTTGCGGAGGTCGGCGTTGAGCTGCCCGGGGAAGCGCAGGCAGGTGGTGACGCCGCTCATGGTGGCGGACACCAGGTGGTTGAGGTCGCCGTACGTGGGCGTGGTCAGCTTGAGGGTGCGGAAGCAGATGTCGTACAGCGCCTCGTTGTCGATGCAGTAGGTCTCGTCCGTGTTCTCCACGAGCTGGTGGACTGACAGGGTGGCGTTGTAGGGTTCGACCACGGTGTCTGAGACCTGAGCGCGCCGGATAGAAGAAGAAGAAGAAAAAAAACAACCTTTTCAGGCTCCAGACAGCAGAGGGAGAAGGCTCGAGGCGCGAGGGAGGAAAAAAAAAAAAAAAAAAAAAGCGAAAGCCCCAAGATCGGTCACGAGGAAGCGTTACCTTGGGGGAGGGCACCACGCTGAAAGTGTTCATGATGCGGTCGGGGTACTCCTCGCGGATCTTGCTGATGAGCAGCGTGCCCATGCCGGATCCCGTCCCGCCGCCCAGCGAGTGGGTGAGCTGGAAGCCCTGCAGGCAGTCGCAGCTCTCCGACTCTTTGCGGACCACGTCCAGGACCGAGTCCACCAGCTCGGCTCCCTCTGTGTAGTGACCCTTGGCCCAGTTATTGCCAGCGCCGCTCTGACCTGGAAGGGGAAAAGAGTCGCCTTTAGCCGAGTCTTTCCTCCTCCTCCTCCGCGCGAAAAGGAGTCGTTTCTTTATGTTTCCCAACCCACCGAACACAAAGTTGTCAGGTCGGAAGATCTGCCCGAAAGGTCCGGACCTGACGGAGTCCATGGTGCCGGGCTCCAAATCGACCAGGATGGCCCGAGGTACGTATTTCCCTCCTACACAGAGACAGAAAGGGAGACGGTGAGCGGCAGATTGCAGGTTACAGCGGTTGCTTGCGGCGGGAGGCGGGCGCGCGGCTGACCCGTGGCCTCGTTGTAGTAGACGCTGATCCTGTCCAGCTGCAGGTCGCTGTCGCCATGGTAGGTCCCCGTGGGGTCGATGCCGTGCTCGTCGCTGATCACTTCCCAGAACTGCCGGAAAACAAAATGGAAGGCATCACATGACGGCCTCGCTCGCAGAGAAAGCACACGTCTGTCCTTTAGCGATGCGGTTTTTTTAGAATGGGGGGTTTAAACGAGGAAAGCAGCAGTGGGAATGCATTTTTGAAACCTGATGAACAAAAGGGTTTTTTTTTTCGCCCCCCCCCTCCTTCTGGCGAGTCACACGTCGATTTAACCCCCTTTTTTAAAAAAAAAAACAAAAAAACCCAGATGAAGCCAGCAGTCATAATACTCCTGATGCAGCAAACTCGGGCTTTTAAACACGTTTGAGTGCTAAGTTAAAAAGGATCGGCGAGGCGGCAGAAAATAGATCACTCAGCGGGTAAAAGTGAGAACTCCATTTGCAGGCTGTCACACTGAAGACAGTGATTATCTTGTTTTGTCATCAAAGACCTCACTGTGTGTGCATCCAGGCCCACGAGCCAGCGTGACTGTTGCATACGCGGCCTGTTACGTGCACATATATTTGCTGTATTTTCCGACTGAGGCTGTTTTTTTTTTGTTTTTTTTTTTGGTTATACAGTCTGTAGGTTTCTGCTAACAGCATCAATAGGAGGATTTGGAGTAATCTGGATAAGCAGACTGTATTGCAGCTCAGGACTTAAGAGATTGAGAGTCAGTGGTTTAAGTATTACATTTAAATAAGGTCATTGAGAACAAAATGATCAAGTGACCTTAATATGAATAAAATTAAACAGGGTAAATAGAAAAACAACAGGCTGACACGTCGGGATATATAATTAAGAAACCGAGAGGTTTGATAAAGATACTATCGGTTAAAAACTGTCCGAGAAAACGAATTAGATCCGGGGACAATGAGCAGGAAGGCCACACCACACCCTGACCCATTTCAACACAGTGCAGCCCTTCAGCAGTTCTGTCAATCATATCCACTGGACATCTGAGTCAACGAGTCCTTGGGGAACGGGGGGAAATGAATGGAGATGCTCCATCAAATACAGCAGCAGCAGCAATTTTAGAATTACGCCAGCCAAACAAAGAAGGACACTTCAGGTTTTAATTCATTTAAATATAGTGCACAGTTGTGTGTCTCACACAAGAGTCTAAGCTGACTGGTCTTAAATGCAGAAATAATATATAATCTAATACAATGCTGATTAAAAAAAAAAAAAAAGGGTGGTGTTTAAACCCCGTTTTCCATGTCATTGGTGACTGAGGGCCCAGTGGCTTCACCCACTGAGCATCAGCTGTTTCCTCCATTCCTCCCCCACCCAAAAACCCTAATTTGGTTAGGAGAGAAAAAAAAAACCATTGATCACAAAGACAATCAATGCTTTCAAATCACTGTCGAACGAGAGTCTTGATGAATTGTTAATGGGGTCTCCAACCTAAAGTAGCTCCTGTGCCTCGAAGACCTCCTCAGACATACGTCCTATGCAGCAAATGATGTTCAACAAAAGGAGACAATCAGGCCCGGGAAGACTGGGTGGGTGCTGTGCCAGACAGGAGGGCCCGTTTTAGTGCACTACTGTGCCAAATACATTCTATTTTTTTTTGGTATAGATGACTATGTTCTTTAAAATAAGCAGCTGTTTCCTCACAGATGGACCATGCCACACCCATTCAACAGCTTCGCTGCATGTTCACGGGATGAAACGGCAGTTTCGCTTCATCACCAGCCGCTGGAATAAAATTTAATCGATACGGACAACTGATCCATCCGTGATTTGTTGGGCAGGGGAAAAAGAGGGGAAAAAAAAAACAAAAAACTAGGCCTCCCATCCCAGCTCCCAGTCATTGTCTGGAATATACCAGCCACAACTGCCTGCGCAAGACAAAGAGAGCAGAGCAGTGCAGACCCTGACAAGTGAAGAATAGACTGTTGATTGTTCCTGCTCCCTTTTCCCAAGACAATGTCTGGGGGGTCAGCTGAATCCCCAATGCCGGGTCGCAGACACACCCCGTGTTGCATGAACAAAACTGGTCGAGACACCAGTTATACCGTCATGTCGAGCTGCTGCTGCTCCTCCACACCCACCCACCCACCCACCGGGTACCGCAGTGCACAAGATTAGGTCAGAAAAGCACAAAGATAAAGCACGGCAGTGACATTTCACGGTGGAATTTTCTGATTTTAGTGCATTTAAAGGTCACTGAGGTAGCAGATTGTGTAAATCATACTGAAGGAGAAAATACCAAATGTACCATTTTTTTCCCTATACATGAACAACACCCATATCCATTTAAATACTGATGATGATTATATTGTGCATAATGTGCCTTGGGTGTTTCCAACACTTTGGGGGACAAAATGAGTTAAGAAAAAGCAAATCTGTCATAATTATAATTTCTTACCTTGGCACCGATCTGGTTACCGCACTGGCCGGCTTGAATGTGAACGATTTCCCTCATGATGAATGTTTAAGTTTTACAATAACGGGCAGAAGAGTTTGTTGAAGGAGCAGGAGCGCACTGGAATTAAAGAGCCGGACAAAGCATTTATAATGCTGGAGCCTTTCCAGAGAGGCGCTGGGGCGGGGCGGGGGGCGGGGCCAGACGGGAACCCGGCGGCGGCGCACGCTGATTGGCTGAGACGACCGACGCGAAGCGAGGAAGGGTAGAGGGGGGCGTGGCTTCAGCTCGAGGAAAGGGAATTTAGGGAATGAGACAGTAAAGATACCTGGAAAGATACATGTCATCCTGCCTGGTTTTTGTTTCACCTTTGAGCGCAGCTTCACGTGTGTCTGATCACCACTTCGATTGAGCGGCAGCGGGAGAGAAGGGCGGAGAAGACAAAAGAAGACGGCCCAGAGTCTGAAACAAAGGTGGGGTCAGCGAGTGCAAGACCATCTCCTCTGGATGCTTCGCGGCCGTCTGCAGCAAAATCTGTTTAGTTGCTGTGAAGCTTCTAATCAGATTTATCACGATTATGTTTTTTTGCATTGGACTAATCTGGTCTGCACACATCTGTGTATCCAACATTTCCTGATCACTGAATGTTAGGACAAGCAGGGATTGTGGAGCCCAGCAGCTGAGTCATCATGGATCAATGTGGGTTTGTTTTTACACAGCTTAGGCTGAAATTTGAAGGAAATAAAGAAATGCACACTCATTAGATTAAACAATGACATTAAAAGCGTTGACATTTTCCACTTGGTGTTATTGTGATGGCAGGAATGTGCTGAAGACGTCTTAATAATCCATTTGCCTCCATGCAACAATCCCTTTATTAATTACTTGATTATAATGAGTGTAATTCTTTTTCTTGGTGGCAGCCATTTTACCATCCAAATGGTGTGTGACCGGTACTGTTGCCCCATGGAGAAGTATTTGCTTTACCACATGGATCTAACGAGCAATTACACCAGGATATTTAGTCTCATTTTCAGGTTGATATAGCTGCCATAACAGAGTCAGCAGCCAGTTACCAGCATTTATTTGAAACTGACACAAAAGGCAAAATTACCTGCAAAATCCCAACTTTATAATGAACAATATAATGAGGAAGGGATTCGGATTTGAGTAGTAGGAAAGCAGTTAAATGGATCAGGTTATGAGATTCAAACAAAAAAGAAAATAAAGAACTTTAATAAGTTTTAGTCAAAGTTTATTGAGCACAACGTGTGACATTGGAAATGTGTTTTGAATATCACCTCACTATTATTATTAAAGTGCTAAAACTAAGGTTATCACAGCTACGCTCACTGCTGATCGCTTTATTAGGTACATCTGTTCAATTGCTTGTATCCATCTACGGGTACCACCAACCTCATAGTCGTGCACTGACCTGTTGACCTCTGAACCCAAACCGGACACCATGAAGGGGTCGGTGCCAGATGAGCTGGTCTGAGTATTTCAGGAAGTGCTGATCTCCTGGGATTTCCATGCTCAACCATCGCTGGGGTTAATGGTCTGAAAAAGAGAAAATATCCAAAATTGCCTCATTGATGCGAGAGGTTGGAGGAGAATGGGCTGAGTCGAGACAATAGAAAGGCTGCAGTAAGTCAACCAAAGAATGTAGAATACTATTGCCGTTGCAGAGCATTGAATCAAGAAATTGGTCTACAGCAGCAGAAGACCACACCGGGGACCGGCCCAGTCAGCTGAGAACACAAAAGGGGGAGCTACAGTTCACACAGGCTCACCAAAAATGAACAAAAGAAAACACTGCCAGGTCTGATGAGTCTCAGTCAGAAGTGGAACATGAAAGCGGATCCATCCTGCCTTGTATCAACATTTCAGGCTGGTGGTGTTTTTTTGTCACATTCTGGGCCCCTTGGTATCAACCAGGCCTCGTTTAAACACTGCAGCCTGCTTGAGTGCTGCTGCTGACCGTGCCCATCCCTTTATGACCTCTGATTGACCCTTACAGCAGGACAAGGCTGCTCATAACATCATGTCAAAATGGAACATTACAATGAGAACACTGAACTCCAATGGCCTCCACGGTCACTAGATCCCGGTTCAATAGAGCGTTTTTAGGATGCAGTGGAACGGGAGAGATTCGCGTCGTGGACGTGCAGACGACAGATCTGCAGCAAGTGCGTGATGCTGCCATATCAACATGCACCAAAACCCCCGAGGAACGTTTCATCTTACACCACGAATAATTAAAACGCAAAAGGGGTGTGTGTGTGTGTGTGTGTATGGGGGAGGGGGGTCCAACCTCTTTACTAACAAGGTGCATCTAATAAACCGTGCATCAGCCGGCGTTGAGGACATTTCAGTCGATAAGGGGTGACGTAACCGCCAGCAGACTCGGGTGCAGTACATCCACCCACCGCTGGGGGGGCGCTGAGTCAGATGCAGTACCATCATTCACCGCCAAGGGGCGCCGGCTCGGATGCGATACCACCATCCACCGCTGGAGGGCGCTGTTTCGCGCGCAGTACCTCCGCCCGCCGCTTGGGCGTGGTTGCTGGATGGGCGTGGTCACGTTCTCCCCGACATTTTTATCATTCCTGCCGAGGGGACGCTGCTAACGTCGGAGCCGTTCACATAAACAAGCCGCTTCCTTTTAAAAATACACCTCGGTAAGTTAGACACGATGCATTCTCGTCGTTTAAGGTGTGGGAACGTTGACTGCAGATGTGATAACCCCATCCCGAGTCTGTTTATTACCAGCTAGCTACCAACGCGGCTAAGCTAGCCTCATTTCTACACCATCGTCATATTTTACATTCCTTCTGACGTCTAGCTGCAGTTTTTACTTCACCCACGAACGCCAGCGTTCCCTATCATAAGAGCAGGAACAAGGGTGATGTGGTCGTGTTGTGTGACAGGTGTTTATGGGGAAGCAGGCCTACACGGATGTATGTATGTGTCGAGAACCCCTCAAACACGCGATATTTACTGATAAACAACCACCTTTATCATCTGTAAAAGCGCACACCGCCACGCCAGTCCGATAACGTCCTAGTGACTGACGGTCAATAAAGCTGGTGTTATTTTTTCTTCCGTGGGAGGGGATGGGTCTGTCATTTACCTCTATTTCATTAATAAGAATATTTATTACCGACTTTTCCATCAACTAGAAAGTGCATTAAGGTCAATATTTATTCCCAACAGAGCAAACCCCTTATTAAATATATTCCAGCTGTATGTGGGGGTTTGTATCATTGTTTTTGGACGATTTAAGAAAACAGGCACCGCCCTCTGTCTTGTCAAATGTTGCTGTCACTTTCTCCCTCATCTTTATCACATTATTATTGTCATTATTATCTTCAAAACAGTTGTCACAAATGTCCTGGTGAAGGTCTGAAACAATAGCACTGTTTCCTCTTCCAGTAATTATTTGCATTTGCATTGTTTTGTGCAGTCAGGAGTCAAGATGTTTTACACATGTGGACCCAATGAAGCCATGGTGGTGTCTGGTAAGATCTCCACCTCTCTTCCAGCTCCTCTATCTCTAAAAAACACATCAAATATTATATTATGTTACATTACTTCAGGTCAGGAGTCATACATTATTTAGTAGTCACTTGTGATGAGATTAGATTCCTGTTTCCTGTTTAATGTGGAATAATAGGACCTTTTATATTTGTGATATTATCGTAAAACTGTTTTAGTCTTTTAGGGCAGTTTTAACCCTTGAGTAATGTTCTGCATGCTGCTGAATAACAGGACGGTTGTTTTTCTCACGGCTTCTCCAGGCTTTGGTCGGTCTCCTCCTCTAATGATTGCTGGAGGACGAGTCTTTGTTGTCCCTTGTGTCCAGCAGATCCAGAGGTGATTTTCACTCAGCTCTCTGTGTTCCTCTGTCTTACATTACTATGATGAGAAATATGCTTTTTAAAAGTCACAATGTTTATATGATTGCTGCATCTCTTACTCTTTTTGGCTGGTTTAATAAATACAATGTAGCTCTTTGTGGTTCCTGTTTTTTTTAAACTTTTAATCATTAATTTTATGTTTCTTTTCGTCTCAGAATCTCACTGAACACTTTGACTCTGAACGTGAAGAGCGACAAAGTCTACACTCGTCATGGGGTCCCTATCTCTGTCACTGGCATTGCTCAGGTATGTTTGGAGGAAAAGAGGAGATAAAACATTAAATTAAATATATAATGATAATAAATTAAAGTAGTTATATGTGCACACACAATACTAATTTTATCATGTGTAGATTCTTACATGTTTTTCCTCTTTCCCTCATGCGCTCTTCAGTCATTCTAGCCACATTACTGAGTATTTCATACGTGTATTAATACCACAGTTCATCAGCACAACAGTGCAACTTTTATCGTTCTGTCTCAGCATTTACGAGTTGTTGAGTGTTATTTTTGTGATATCATGTTGTACCCGAAAAGTAATTTATTTTTGGGCCATGTTGACGAACCACAGTTTTTACTACATCTAATTGATTGTGGTGCACTGCCAGGTCAAAATAAAAGACACCACATATATTTGCATCATGGTTCTATGCTGCAAATACCCTTATTTTGAAAAACCCAACACCAGACTCATCGACCTCCTGTCCTAGCTTTAGCCTTGTTCTGTACCTAGCCAATGACCTTCTGTCTGACCTTGACATTACTGGGGAATATGAAGACAACAGTCTGAAGTAGAGGGAGAAAAACGGCTGAGAGAAAACAACATAATTGATTACAAGACAGAGTTATTTTTGAGGCAAATGCACGGCTGGATTACATTGCAGACAGGCGGATAGGCGGAGGGATTTCACCTCAAGTTACTCAAGAAAGTAGTTGCGATTATTTGCTTCACATGTCGTAATATTATATAACAATCCAACATTATTTCATAGCGTGGTAGTTGTGCAGGTCTCCACTTGTCCACGGACGTTCTGGAGTTGTTGGCTTGTGTATTTGATGAGTTTTGAGGGAAAGGTTTTTCCTCCCCCCACGGTTGAAAACAATCCTGGAGGAAACCCTGTAAGCCTCACAAGAAAGGCTAAAGAGTGTGCTGATTATATTTAAAAGGAAAACACTGCACAAGTAAATGGAAGTAGGCGAAAGTTAAAGTCAAATAACAGTAGACATTAGACCATGAAAGGAGCTCTTTGCCCCTTCATTGTTTTCATCTCATGCTGTTGCAGGTGAAGATCCAGGGTCAGAACAAGGAGATGCTGGCCACGGCCTGTCAAATGTTCATGGGCAAGTCTGAGGGTGAGATTGCTCATATTGCCCTGGAGACGCTGGAGGGTCACCAGCGAGCCATCATCGCCCATCTGACTGTGGAGGTTTGTGTGCTCGCGTGTCCAGCCGCCCTTATGGAGTGTACGGGGTGTGTGTCAACTAACAACTGTGCCCCCCCCCGGTGCCACACAGGAGATCTACCAAGACCGTAAGAAGTTCTCCGAGCAGGTCTTCAAGGTGGCCTCCTCTGACCTGGTTAACATGGGCATCGGCGTGGTCAGCTACACTCTGAAAGACGTTCACGACGATCAGGTATTTTCTGATGAGAAAACGTCCCCATCGGCGAAAACCACGTAAAATAAATCACCGTTGCAGAAGAACCTCCTCCTTCTTTTCACGAAAGCTTTTAGCCTCATGTGATTTGCATGAATGCCCTGGCAGGATTGATGCCGACTTGCTGCCTCTGCTCCAACAGACTGCACACCGATCTCTGCATTAATTAGATCTAAGTGCTACAGTAATGCATTAGCCTCTCCGTAGCCGTGGTAACAGCATTGTCTCCCGTCTTCTCTGCGCCTGTCAGGACTACCTCCATTCTCTGGGTAAAGCCAGAACAGCTCAGGTCCAGAAGGATGCTCGAATTGGAGAGGCTCAGTACAAACGAGACGCCGTCATCAGGGTAAGAGGATCTCCTCGCCCCCGTTCTCTCGGTTTTATTATGGCAGTAATACTATAATCACCCCCCCCAACCTTCTTTCCGTTTCTGTCGCTGTCGATAACAGGAGGCCCACGCAATGCAAGAGAAGGTTTCTGCTCAGTACAAGAATGAGATTGAGATGGCCAAAGCCCAGAGGGACTACGAGCTGAAAAAGGCCGACTACGACATCGAGGTGTTCACCAAGAAGGCGGAGTCTGAAATGGCCTATCAGCTTCAGGTGCAGTCGCGCTCTGACGCAGCTCTGATCCTCGCACGGCTGAAGCCCACAAAACGTGAATTTTCCACGCTTTTCCCCGTCAGGTGGCCAAGACCAAGCAGCGCATCGAGGAGGAGAAGATGCAGGTTCAGGTGGTGGAGCGGACGCAGCAGATCACCCTGCAGGAGCAGGAGATCATCCGCAAGGAGAAGGAGCTGGAGGCCAAGATCAAGAAGCCCGCCGAGGCCGAGAAGTACAAGCTGGAGAAGCTGGCCGAGGCCGAGCGGTGGGTACCGGGGGCGGATCCCGAGGAAGAGACATCAGTGTGCTGCTGCGCGTCCAGACACACGTCCAGAAGGATGAGGGAGGACACTTGATTCACTTAATGTTCCGCCTCCTTTCCGGCAGGCTGCAGCTCATCATGGAGGCCGAGGCTGAGGCCGAGTCCATCAGAGTGAGTCCTGACGCCTGGGGACAAGACAGATGTCCCTCCTCCCCGTGTCCAAACCACATCAGGCTTTATTAAGCTCTCCTCTGCTTCCTCCTCCTCCTCCTCCTCCTTTTCATCCTTCTCCTCCTCCTGTTCATCCTCTTCACCCTCATCCTCGTCATCCTCATTCTCTTCCTTCTTGTTCTCCTCATCCTTCTCCTCCTCCTCTTCATCCTCTTCTTGTTCCTGCTCCTCCTTTTCCTTGTCCTCGTTCTCCTCCTCCTTGCCCCCCTCTTCTTCTTCCTCCTCTTCCTTCTGCTCGTCTTCTTTTTCTTCATCCTCCTCTTCTCTCCTCCTCCTCTTCTTCCTCCTCATCCTCCTTGTCCTTGTTCTCCTCCTCTTCCTCATTCTTCTTCCTCCTCCTCTTTTTCTTCCTCCTCCTTCTTCCTCCTCCTCTTTTTCTTCCTCCTCCTTCTCCTTGTCCTTGTTCTCTTCCTCCTCCTCCTCCTCCTCCTCCTCCTTCTCTTCTTCCTCTTGTCCTACAGTTCTAAAATCCTAAACTTGGCTCCAACTAAATCAACTAAACATTTGTGTGCAGATGAAGGGGGAGGCAGAGGCTTTTGCCTTGGAGGCCAAAGGTCGTGCTGAGGCGGAACAGATGACCAAGAAAGCAGAGGCCTTCAAGCAGTACAAAGACGGCGCCATGGTGGACATGCTGCTGGAGAAGCTCCCGCTGGTCAGTATGAGTCGGAGCGTGACGGGAAGACGCCCCGACGGCGCCTGACCTCGTCTTCCACTTGGCAGTAACAAAACTAATCTTCTTTCTTTTCTTAAGAACTAGAACTAGTCTTTCTTTCTTTTCCATATCCATTATTCAGACTTGTTTTTAAATTCATTACCTAAGTTCTTACTTTACTATAGTAAACTTTAGATTCAAAATACTGATCCGCCTTTGATCTGAACTTTGATGTGATTTGCATTAATATTGACGTGGCTTCATTATTTCCTGTGCCCCGCCCCCCCCTCAGATGGCAGAGGAGATCAGCAAGCCCCTGTCAGCAGCCCAGAAGGTGACGATGGTGTCCAGCGGGGGCTCAGAGGTGGGGGCCTCCAAACTGGCCGGAGAGGTGCTGGACATCATGACAAAGCTGCCCGCCACCGTGGAGAAGCTCACAGGCATCGACATCTCTCTGGTAACCTAGGCGACGAGCAATCCACACAACACCGGAAGCCCCCCGCCAGCTAATTAACCCTGTTCTCGTTGACCCCCCCCCAGGCCTCAGGAACAGGGATCCGTGCTCATTAAGAAGAGAGGAACCGGAATCAGCGAGGACCTCATGAAGAATATCAACTCCTTCCTGTGCCTATAACCACTGTAACAGCTCCTGAACGCCACGCTGTGATCGCCAGCGTGCGCATGCATGCCCCCCCCCCTCGTTACCGTCTGTGACCAGGATTCGATTCGTTAGTTTTCACATCCCTGATGCTGGACGTGGTGGTGTTCATAGGAAAAGAGTGATTTCTAGTCTTGTATTTTACCCCCTGTAGTCGTGTTTGACATGTCAGTGTTGCTGGTTTTCACCTAATTTTCACTGCGTCAGTTAAAGAACTAACCTCTTTTTACTTTTTAGTTTTAATTTGCATCTTAGAAAGTTGGAACGGCCATTTTGTGCCTTTCACTTAATCATCAGAGCTCTGTGTGTGTGCGGGCGTAACACTGTCTCACCGTTGTCGCTGGTTCTTCGTCTCACGCTTGCTTCGCACCTTCATTGAGCTTACCGTGTCATTCTTCCCAGCTTTACTGCCAGTGGATGGATCGCACGCGCGTGTGTGTGTGTGTGTGTGACGAGAAAAGTAAAGCAAGTATTGGAGCGCAGCAACGTAATGGCGTTTCCCGTTGAATGCATTGAAAGTTGGTTGGAAATGAATCGTGCCGTGTTGTCTTCACTACAGTCGCTATATATGACACATATGACACATATATTCTCATGTAAAGAGCAACTTACTCGATGCTTCTTTTAGCGCTCTTTTTTTTCTTCCAACGTTTAAGAGCTTTACAGTTAAATACCTCTGATTGGGAGCCAGTTGGTCTTCTCTTCTTGATGCATCACTAAAGCTGCCAAACCTTCTGCTCGCTCTCCAAGTGCCTGGTCAGACCTCCACGGTCCAGCCGACGCCCGGTTCAGCCCGTCAACACTCCCGTCAGGTCACGCTTGCTCGTGGGCAAGCCCGTCGTAAGCCATCGGCCATTGGAGGGGGCCCGGATCACTTTCTACTCGTTTGGAATGTTCCGCTGATTAACCTCTCAATGTGTTAGTGCACGTCTGTTTGTAGAGATTTTTACATAGTTTGAAATTATACTCGAAATATTCCACGTAATCATAGTGAATGTTCTGTAGACAATAAAGTATATAATTGAGGAAAGCTGCTGACGCCCGTCTTTTTTTTTTGCAGCTCCACTCAATTCACCAGTGAAGCCAAAAAAAACATCATAGTTTATTTGAAAAGGTTAACTTTATTAAAACATCTACAAAAATAGACAACAGTGAATTACGACGGGGTAGCAAGCGTCCTACAGATACAGAAGAGCCCAAATGTAACAAGGAGTTTCCATATATTAGTAAAAGCGATCACAATTCTGTCCTCAAAGTATGTACAGGTCCTACTCAGCGTTGAAGACGCGAGGATGACGTCAAACACCGGGGGGGTTGCTGAACACAGTCGATCTAAAAGAGCGACAGGGACCCAGGCCCGGGAACTCGTTCAGTTCTGGCTGATTCTCGATGGCAGGACCTTTAAAACGACCTCGAGAGCGAAGGCCGGGTCTAGATCCGCTGAACAGAGAGCGCGTGGATGAATCGACAGTGTTCTGTTCTTTTGGGGTTTTCTTCCCAGCGAGTGGTTTTGGAGCCTCTGGGAGATTCTCCTTAATTTTCGATCTCGCTGAATTTCGATGTCTGGGTCCACATGAGCAGGAATCATGTCGGAGAAGAGCTTCCTCGCGTTTACGCTTGGCGAGGGGTGGGGGGGGGGGGTTTAAAGTGCAGCTGGCGGTGGAATATTACATCGATCCCTTGCATCTGAAACAGCCAGACACACACACACACGCACGCACACACACGCAAATAAAACAAAACCCTTCACCCAAACGCGGGCGAGGGCTCCGTCCTCGTCCTCGTCCTCCTCTCCAGAGTCCGTTTGACACCAGGCTCCAAGGTGTTTACCTCAGAGATGGAAGCTGGGGATTACATAATCCCTTCACAGGCCTTGCTGGTTGTTTTTAGTGTGATTCCTCACGAGGGTCAGCTCAGGGGTCGACGTACAGGAGAACTGATAGAAACATTTCGGGGACTATATTTTCTTTTTTGTTGCTGCATGAGGACTGAAGCGCTACGTAATCCTACGTCATTAGGCAGATTAAGTTATATACAGTAAACTATACATACTGTAGATTCTTCTATCGTCAGAAGTTTGTCGCCTACGTGAAGCTGTTAAAGGAAAAAGTCTCGACCCCGAACGGAGATCCGCTTCCGCTCCGTCTGGCGTCCGAGAAGAGTCCCTACGCAGTACGCACCCGCCACCCGCTCCAAAGCCAGGCTTAGATTCGCTTCCCGGGGTCGGGGGGTCCGATGGGGGATTACACCGAGCCAGCGGCGGGTCGGCCCCATCTGAACCCCCCCCCCCTTACCCAAATGAAGAGTACAGAAGTGAGCAAACTGTTCTCCCCTCTGCCTCCACCCTCCCCCCTCCCCACCAACGCCCCCCCCCCCCTCCTGTGTGGGGGGGTCCTTGAGTCCGTCTACACCATGTTCATGGCGTCCTCCGTGAGGAAGGAGTGGATGTCGCTGAAGGACGGCCGCAGCTTGCAGTCTCTGTTCCAGCAGCTGAGCATGAGCTCGTAGAGACCCTGGGGGCAGACGGCCGGCTTGCCCAGGTACACCTGCGGGACAGGCACAAGGTCAAGGGTCAACGCAGGCCTGCGCGCGGACCGCTGGCCACCTCTGGACCTGTGATCGGCTGATTGACGCACACATTGATTATTCTCCGAGATGATCCGTAATCAGGAGCAGAAACCTGCATCTCAGTGATGAACTGATAAACAATAGATTTATGAATCACTGGGCTGAGAGAAATTTATCAATTACTCATCAATCAGGCCTGTGTGTGTGTGTGTGTGTGTGTGTGTGTGTGTGTGTCTGTGTGTGTGTGTCTGTGTGTGTGCGTGTGTGTGTCTGTGTGTGTGCGTGTGTGTCTGTGTGTGTGTGTCTGTGTGTGTGTGTGTGTCTGTCTGTGTGTGTGTGTCTGTGTGTGTGCGTGTGTGTGTCTGTGTGTGTGTGTTTGTCTGTGTGTGTGCGTGTGTGTGTCTGTGTGTGTGTTCGTGTTCTAAGTACTTGGTATATACTGAGTACAAAATCCACATTCTACTATCAAAGTGAGGACATTTTTGGGACATGAGGACATTTTGTGTCCTCACAACTTCAAAGGATGTTTGAGGGTGAAGATCTGGTTCAAGGTTGAAGTTAGGATTGAGTTTAGGTTAGGGTCAGGTTTAGGGTCAGGTTAGGGTCAGGGGGTTAGTTGGGATGGTTAGGGGTAAGGAGCTGGGTAATAAAAATGTCTATGAAGGTCCTCACAAAGATAGAAGGACAAGGATGTGTGTGTGTGGGGGGGGGGTGTTTATTTGTGCGTATATGTGTGTGTGTTTTGTGTGCGTATGTACCTGTCTGCCCTGGTCTCTGAAGAACTCTCCGGCGTTGTCGATGACCTGCTCATCTGTGAGATTGGAGTACGGCTGCTCCTGACAGACGCTCAGCATCTCCCAAAGAGTGACCCCGAACGCCCACGCGTCGCTGGCGGTGGTGAATTTACCCTGGAGGCGCACACACACATCAGGGCGCGTCAGCAGCGGGCGGACGGCAAATCACCGGTTTTGATAAGACACAAAGGCAAAACCAAACACTTCGTCAGCACAGCACGCTCTCATTAGGGCGCCGTCGTCGCAAGATTTAGGAAATTCTGCGTTTTTACTGGAAACCGAACAATTCCGACCAAAACAAATCCCAAAGTGGAAGGAATGATCCCTCAAAAAAGCCCGGAAATCAAAAGGACCCAGGGGAATATCAAGAAAAGTCAAGGAATTAGGCGTCACACACACACACACACACACACACACACACACACACACACACACACTCTCACCATGAGGATACACTCCCAGGCCATCCATCGGATGGGCAGCACGGCCCTTCCCTGGATCCTGTAGTAGTCTCCAGCGTATAAGTTCCTGCTCATGCCAAAGTCGGCTATCTTGATGTGGCGCTCGCCGCCGGCGTCCTCGCCGCTGTCGCCCCTCTCGCCCCCCACCAGGCAGTTGCGCGTCGCCAGGTCCCGGTGCACGAAGTTGAGGGAGGAGAGGAACTTCATCCCCGAGGCGATCTGACTGGCCATGGAGATGAGGGCGGGGTAACTGGGGGGGGGGGGAAGCGACGGACCGGTGAGATTCCCCCGTTTGTCGATTTACGCCGGAGCAACGGGGAGAGCGCTCCCGTCTCACCTGACGGTCGGAGCGTCGTTGGAGGGCCCCGTCTTGTCCAGAAGCACCCGTTGGGACAGGTATTGATTCAGGTCCCCACATTCCATGTACTCGGTGACCATGCAGAGAGGATCGCTGCTGACGCACACGCCCAGGAGACGGATGATGTTGGGGTCCTTCAGGCGAGACAGGATCTTCACCTCCTTCAGGAAGTCGTTCCTACAAGGGCGGGGGGCGTGGGGGGGGGGGGGGCATAATCAGTGGGTTTTATGATTATTTATATTCAAATAAACACTGGAAAAGAAAAGCCCCAGCTCTGTTTAGCTTTCCAGCTCGTCTGTTTGCTTTATTGGCCTGGTTGTTTGCTGTGTGTGCGCGTGTGTGTGCGCGTGTGTGTGTTTCCCGCTAACCGTCCAATCAAAGCCGCGATCGGCCAACTGCGCGGGCTCACGCAGGCAGATTTCTCCTGCCCGGAGATAAACAGGACAAAGTAAATAAAGCGGCTTGTGGGAAGAGGCAAACATCCAGCGAGCTCCTTCCCGCCGAGCCGAGGGACCGAACCAGGACGGCTTCCGATTGGAAAACAGCCGTCGACTCGTTCCGTCTCAGCGGGACGAGCGACGCCCGATGTCCCAATGCTTCAAACATTTGATTCTGGGAACATTTCAAACACGTTCGCAATGGGGACCGTGTCGGAAAAGAAGAATATAGAACTCTTCCGCGGCTTTCGAGGGGGAATCACTGATAGTTGTGCCTGGCTTAAAGGCATCTGTTATTACGTCTACTTATATCTACTTATACTACTTAAATAGCACATCCGACCTCACACGCCTCGGATCTAAACCCGCCTCCAGCTGCTCCTCAGATTCGCCCTCGACTTCATTGCGAATCCGAATTTCGCAAGCGATGCTCCCTGTTCTTGTTCAGGCGCGTTGATGGCGAGAAGTCGGCAGTAATTACGATTCAGCACTTTATTTTCCTTTAATCTCCGGCGTCTGACTTAAGGTGACGTTTACGACGCGGCGCTCCAGCGGTTGTTAAAGTGGAGTGGGGGCGAATCGCCCTCATTCACAAATCAGATGTTGAAAGCGGCCCGATGGTGACAACATAAAACACAGAAAAGGAAATGCATGTGGGCTAAACAGCACAGAGACACACAACGCCTCTTCTTCTTCTTCTTTGGGCTTTTGC
The DNA here is from genome assembly GCA_911728415.1 of Lagocephalus sceleratus. NCBI lineage: Eukaryota > Metazoa > Chordata > Actinopteri > Tetraodontiformes > Tetraodontidae > Lagocephalus > Lagocephalus sceleratus. Next base: position 1,447,763 of record CAJVRN010000126.1, read on the forward strand.
ACTTCAGGGGGTCACTACAGTGAATCAGCCGCCTCCATCTCACCCTCTCGTCTACGTCCTCTTCTCTCACACCACCTGCCTTCATGTCCTCTTTCATCTATAAACCTCCTCTTTGATCTTCCTCTAGGCCTCCTGCCTGGCAGTTCCAAACTCCTCGTCCTGCTGCCACCATATTCACTCTCTCTCCTCTGGACCTGTCCCAACCATCTCAGTCTGGCCTCTTTGACCCCCACTAACTTTCACGAATCATGTTTCTGGGGGGGGGTCCTGGCTCATTAAGGGGCCCCTGGTTGGTACCTGGCGTTCTTGGAGGCATCTGGCCGCAGTATCTTCACGGCTACCAGCAGGGGGCGCCCCTTTCTCACGTTGAACGGGAACTCCAGGATGGGAAGATCCTGGGGGTTCTCGATTTCACACAGGTGCACCTTCCAACAAAGAAGCACAGACACTGTTGAGACACGCTCGCCTCGCCACGCGCCCACGCAGGTCCCCCTGCGATTGCCGTCGTCCCTCACCTCGCCGAACTGGCCCTCGCCCAGCTTCTCTTTGAAGATGAGACACTGGCGCGGCAGCTCCGGAAGGGGGGCGGCGTCCGCCCCCGGGACTGGAGGAGGCCAGGGCAGGAACGGCGTAGGTATTGTTGCCGCTGACGCCCTGCAGGCTCACGATGTCGGCCTCGGCGTAATGGGGGACGCTGGGGGGCAGCGGCGGGGACACGGGGGGAGACAGCGAGGGGTAAGGAGGGGAGCCAGGGTAGGGGGGGCGGCTCCTCGTGGACCGGAGGGAAGACCTTCTCCATCTCCACGTCCAAGCCGCAGGCTGGAGAGGCAGGACCGAGACGACAGTTTTACCACAGATGAAGAACGACGTGACGCACAAACAAGATTTAGGAGCTTGTAATGAAGGGATGGTGAGCATTCAGGGAGGATCCCGTTAAAATAAGAGCACCACGCGGAGCGATTACGTGAACTTTTTAGACCGACTTCACAATAAAATCGATTTTAGCGACAGATAAAACGGCCTTTCTCGTACGGTGGAAATTAAAGACAGTGGAAACCGTATAGATTCCGCCTTTTAGCACACAGATGTCATTTCCTTTGCTATAAATACGCGTCTTTTCTCCCCGCTTTATTGTCGGGCCGTAAATTCTTGAGGACCAGGCCTTCAACGATCCTCCGCTGTGGCGAACCCCTGAGATGTACATGACCGGTCCGCTGTTTTAGAGTGATGGTTTTATGACTTCCACAGTTATGGAACACATGAGCTCGGATAAAATTGCTGTTGAAGATATTAAGACCGCTAAATGAAAAAAAAAAAAAAAAAGAAGTGAAAAGAAAAGCTGCCCTTGGGGCTTTGATCTGTGTTTCTTAGCTGCGGCAGCGCTAACATCCTTGCATTCTTTACTTTGCAGCGGTTTTTCTGGCTGTTAACTACATTTTTTTGTAGACAAAGTAGACAAAGCCTCTTGCCATTATTCCGGTTTTACAACCAGAAAACCGCAGTATTAAAATTTGGTACCACTGATGGGAACCGAAAAAAAAGTCGGCACCCCAAACAGTAGATAAGTGCTTTTACAAAGAGGAAACGCGATATTCTGCTTCCAGGAACACTCGCTTGCATTGAAACCCACCATATTTTGACAGCAAAGTCCTTATTTTTTTTTAAATTTTAATCTGGGTCTCTCGGATCTCCGAACAACACGAGGCATTCCCATGCAAGATGTCATGCGAGACGGGACAAACTGTTAGGCGCGCTCATCCAGATGCGGCTCATCGACAGATGACTTTAATAATTGTGCATCATTCCCCAAATAACAAACCATCCCTTCAAACAAGACACGAGGAACACGGAGTAATTAAGGGCGACCTGGTGAGTAATGGAAGCAAGATTCATGCAAAAAAAACAAAAAAAAAACCAGAGGATCCACCACGTCTACATCTGCATCCCAACTGTAGCAGCGTTCGGGCCCTTCCTCATCTGTTGCGAGGTCTCTTACCCTGGGGGACATTCAGGCTCTTTTCCTGAGCCTGATTGGTGCTGGGGCTGACGACTAGGGGTCTCGAGCCTTTTCTGTCATCTGACAGGACCACGTGATAGGCCGGGTTGTTTAGCAGCAAGGCTGGTGTGAACACACACACACACACACAAACACACACACACACAAACACAAAAGGGATGGACAACGGCAGCCATGATATGGATGGGAACAAAATACACAAAACGAAACACGCAGGGTGACACGGCGACGGTTAGCGCTGTAATTACGGGTTGCACTGACACAGAACCAAAGTAACGCAGCATGACGACGGAACACAGCGTGTTAAATTAATCTGTTTTATTTGATGCTTCAAACTCAAGACACCTAGTAAAGAGAGCATGCAGACCTCGGGGGGATGGGGGGGGTGGCAGGCAGAGCAATGTATCTTTATCCCTCCCACATCCCCTCCTTGTTCCCCTCCCACACTTCAATTTCAAAAAGAAAAAAAGAAAAAGAAAAGAACGGGTTATTTTTCATCCAAGCGTGTTTGGACTGACAGACTGGCTGGCATGGCGAAATATGTTGCAACACCCGCCGTTTCCTTGATATTCACGCGGAGACCAAAGGGAAACGGAGAAGGTCCCTCCGCTTTTCTCTATCGGCCTCGTCACGCCTCGACTCAAATGGTAATTTTCCCGCTGTAAACATCCGCTCCGCTCCCTCAGGGGCGGAAGAAGACTAGTGGACTTAGACTCAAACCGCATCAATCACTTTCTAATCTAGCACCCCCCCCCCCCCTCTGGGCTTGCTGTTTTCGGCGCTGTGTTGGTGATGAGGGTGTGGCTGTGGTCCGTGCAGGCCTACCCGTGCTGTCCCTGTGGTCCCGGGGCCGGAGCAGAGCGCTGGGCTCCTGATACTCCCCTTCCACCTCTCTCTCGTTCTCCCGCTCGTCGGGGAAGGTGTGGATGCGCTGGTACCGGCTGGAGTAGCTGTGCGTGTTGTTGATCACCACGTTGTCCGCGGGGACGGACAGGTGGACGCGCAGCTCGTCGCTGGACAGGCTGCCCTGGGCCTGCGAACACGTGTGTGGGGGGGGGGGGGTCAGGTTTATCGACAGCAGCCGGCCTGCCATAAATCACCACTGGATGGGAATTAAAACCGCTCGGCTCTGGCTGAAAGCGTTCTGATTAGGCCTCCCAGGGCCTCATTCCGGGGGGTCCCCCGGGGCAAAAGAAAAGGCCCCTAAAACACATATGCTTCTCCGCCGGCCAGGGAATGCCTGGAGATCTCGAGAAGGCGCGCTGGATGCGCATCAGTAGCCGAGCCAGAAGCAGCTTTGCTCTTCCCGCTGATACGTAAAGAGGCAACAACAACAGTGGCACGAGAAAAAAAAAAAAAAAAGGAAGAAGGAGCGCAGATTCATCGGAGAGCTCAGGCAAACTGGCGGCTCACTTTAAGCGCATTGTTGTTGTAGCGCAGCAGATGGCCGTCAAGCTGTAGGAGCAGTTTCTAATCTTTGAACAATTAGATCCAAATATAAAAGGACTGCCATACAACACTCACCCAGATGGAGATAGAGTGCCGCGCTGCCAAAAGACCAGCAATTATCTCAGCTTCCTGTTATGAAGGAGCAATTTGTTTGGAACAATCGTTTTCTCACCTCAGCTTTGGTTTGGGACCGTAAAGAAAACACGCTATGGATTGCCCGGGTAATCAGAGCGAGTGCATTCTTTGACTTTGATTCGCCCCACCCTCTCCGGAGAGTTCAGGCGGCAAAATGTCATTGCAGTTGACCCGAGCAGCATTTGTGGGGGTGTTTCTAGTCAAAAGACACAACCCCAATCGAACTGGCGAGAAAGTGGAGCTCGTGGTTGTAGTCAAGAAGTTTGATAGTTTTTCCAAAAAAAAAGAAGCTGAAGCAGCGTAGACATGGTAAAAGTGGTGGGAGAGAATATAATAGAGTTTGCATATTAGATGATTGAATTACTCCCATCACATACTTTGCGTCATACCGACTCTTTTTCTCATTTACACTGAATTTATCTCTAACCACTTCCACGCTGCAGCCTTTTGAAATCTCGACGCCGAAAATTAATATTTTCTTGCTGCGGCGGCCGAAGGGTTAACCATCCAACGGATAACTCGCGTTTGACTCACCTTGCCCAGCAACTTTTTCCAGTACTGCCGCCACAGGATGACAGCGATCACCGCCAGCAGCAGGAGGATGATGCCCACCAGGCAGCCAATCAGGATGGCCGTGTTGCTGCTGTCGTCCTTGGCGACCGGGAGCCCCGCCCTCGGAGTGTTGGTCGCGAATTCCGGATCTGGAGGAGGAAAACACGTGCGCTCGATCGTTGACTGCACGATTGCCCTTCCCCGTGTCTGTGTGTGCGACTTGCATGCAGGCCACGAGTTAACGCGCTGTTGCGTCCGACAAACACACACGCACAAACACACACACGCGCACACACACACACACACACACGCTGGGGTCAAATTAGACTCATCAAGCGTAACTAAATATCAGACAGGGACTGTCTGTGTGTGCACCCGGTACCCTCACAATAGGAGTCAGCTGCTTGATAAATATATTCTCAAAACCTTTGAAGTCAACCACTTCCCTACATTTATTTGCGTTCTCACTCCCGAAAGGTCAAACGCGTCGAAACGGCCACGCCGCGTTCGTGTAATTATACTCTTCGCCGGGAAGTTTGCTTGGAAACGAGCTCAACCCGGGCAATAAATAACCCGATCGCGCCCCGTTTCCGCACAGATACAGACAAGCGGGGCCAAAAATGCGACCGGCGTAAACAGGGCCCTTCACTCATTCGGCCTCGCTGGCTGCGGCGGCATGCGGGTCGTAAATAAACGCCGAAGCGAGAGTCGCTCAAGCGCAGCCGAATCCAACAGAACGCAGCCAACATGCCCCGGCGGACGGCGTCCAGCCATCGTGTGCGCCGCGGTCTGTCGATGGGACCGCAGGAGGCGTGTTATCGCGTGAAGAGCAAACACCAGAAGTTTTGTTAGTGTTTTTAGTCTCCGCCCCCCCCCCGAGCACCCCGCCCCCCCCCCGAGCACCCCCGCTCTCTGCGGGGGAGGGGCAGGCGGACGGCGCCCGGGCCGATACCTGTTCACCCAATCTGCCGCTCTTACCTGACACGGTCCAGTTAGAGGTGGTGTCCGTCGTGGAGGTGGAAGCTTCTGGAGGAGCGGGGGGGATGGACATGGGAGGACATGTGTGAAAAAACAGAGATGGGGTGGGGGTGGGGGTGGGGGGGTCACGGTGGACCTTCCGACTCGACTCGTCTTAACGGGATCACCAAAAGCTCTCGTGGACTTTTTTTTTTTTTTTTAAAAAAGGCCGGTAATCCGATTTGAGGCAGATTTCACAAAGGGGGGGCGGGCTCCGTCAGATAGAGGTGAGGGGGGGGTCAGGGAAATGGATGGAGGGGATAGAGAGAGATGGAGGGGAGGGCAGGGGGGGGCTGAGGAACGGTGGTAGGTAGGACTCACCTGAGGAGGTGGCGGTGGTGTTGAAGGAGCTCCACGCGGAGGACGTCTGGTTGACCGGGGAGGCCGATGAGCCGGGGACGTCGGGGGGCGGGCCAGCGTCCGCGGCACCTTCGCTGTACTGCTCTGGGGGGGGCAAAGACGAGCGGGTGATTAGACGAAAACAAAACGGACAGCTGGAAACCAGTGGATGTAGTCACAGCTGGCTGGAGCATCAATCTGAGGGGGGCCCTCGCTTACGAAAGCCTTGGAGGCTTCTGCTTTACCGGCCCCCCCCCCACCGGTTCCACCGTGGGCCCGGCCCTCTCGGGTTGTTTTAAAAAACAAAGCTATAAATCTGGATAGGAACTGGTCCCTCAATCTGTGCTCTGATTTACGCTTGTGCAGGCAGACTCGCCCGACCACGCCAGCGATTCTCCCTCTGATGGAAGCAAAGCTCAATTAACCCAACTTTATTTACGAGCCGTCTTCGTCCTCCGCGGACAGAATTGAACGCAGACACACCGAAAGCTGAAGCCTGGACGGGCCTTTAGGTTCCCCAGCGCGTCTGAGGGCGGGGTTCGGGGTCGCAGTCGCCCTTCTGACTCTTCAAATGAAGAATCTGGAAACAATCGCCGTCCGCGTTTTTCATCTATTGCCTTTAAAATACCGGCCCCAAACACTCTCGCTGTATGAGATCGTACCGTGCCTTCACGCCTTTGTTTTTCTTTTGTTCCAGCTGAGCTTTGGTTCTGAGTCTGGCTCCAGAACGCTCCTGTTGGACCCCCCCCAACCGTGATATAAACCCAACCAGGCTGAGTTTCAGCAGCTTTTAATTCATCTGACGTCTATATTGTGATTTCTGACCGACCGCTGGTAATCCAGACCAGCCAGCGGCTGTCTGGAGTCCATCTTTGGACTGATAACTCCTTTAAAAAAAAAAAAAAAATCAGTTTCGCAACTTCCCATGATTGATTCGAAACCCATCATTTAGATGCTGGGTGAAACGCTGAGCTTTTGGATTAACGTTGCGTCGCTTACCTCCGAATCCAAGTCGTACACAAAAGGAGCGCTGTTTTACCGAGACCACATCAGTTAGCAGCTGTTATCGCAAATCACTCAGAAGGAGCACATCTGACATCTGACACAAGACTTTATATCATCGTAAAGCGGGATCAGTGTTCCTCCCAGCTCTGGGTTTCTTCACGTACGGAAGAAAGCAAGGGGGGTGGGTGGGGGTTGGGGGGGTCGGCGCGCCGCCTACCGGACATGAACGTTATCTCGCTGATGAGCAGCCAGCGGTCCGCGAAGAAGAACTTGCACAGGAGGATCTGGGCCACCCGGGCCCCCAGGGGGAGGGAGATGGTCCGAGACGAGGGGTCCTTCAGGTCTTCCAGGGGCACGTCGAGAGTCAGGGGGGGAGGACCACGGCTGGAGGATCCCGGGCTTAAACTGGCATTCCACCTTGTTGAAGACCCGGACGCCCTGCGTGTGGCGGTTGTTGCTGTGCACCTGGAAGCGAGGGAAGAGGTGGCGGTGAGGAGGAGGATGGCCGAGGTAGGAGAGGGGGGAAAAAAAACAAAAAAAACCACAAACTGACGCACAGAACCGGGCCTTAATGATATAGGCTTTGTGGAGAGGCAGGACAAGATTTAATTAACAGACACAATAAATTACACATTGTCATTTTCCTCAGCTGTAATTGCTTTGGCACAACTTCAAGCTGAGTCGGACCACTAATGAACATTTTTAGAGCGAGGCAGGGGAGGAAGAAGAGAGCATGAACAACTGAGGACAGATGGAGGACAGAATACATCTTTCCTGCCTTTTTTTTTTTTTTAAAAATAAAGGGAAAAGGCCAAAGAGAGAGAAAGAGAGAGTGAGAGAGAGAGGGGGCGAGAGAGGGGGCGAGAGAGGGAGAGAGAGAGGAATCCGTAAAAGCTGCTCTAAAATATGAGGTGCCGCGGCAACTCGGAGGAGGATGAGAGTTAAAGGTCAAAACTATAGATGTGAGAGATGGAAGCTGGGGAGAGTGAGGGGGGTGGGGTGTGTGTGTGTGTGGGGGGGGGTGTAAAGGTTACCCCCACAGGTCAGCTATTAACCTCTCACTTGCTGCAAGCAAAGCCCCTCTAACCTAAGACACATGGTAAAACAAACAGTGGGGGAACAGCTGCGCCAGATGTTGGCTTTACGTGTAACTGATTGTAATGGGACTTTGGGGTTTAGACTGTATTCTAGATATGAAGGTGGGGCTGAGGTGGGGTGTGTGTGTGTGTGTGTGGGGGGGGGGTTTAGAGTCATAAACTCAAAGAAAAATCCATAATTTGCGATAATACATATGCTCCGTTCCGATATCCCACATCTTAAATCCCCCGCTGATGTCGTGCAGTCGCCCGACGTTGAACCTGACAGAGAAATATTTACACGAACCCCCGGCAGACAGAACCCGATCCTTTAGGAAAATAGGAAGGTGTCCCAAGTCGGTATCTAAAAGAACTGCAGGACTGGCAAAAGGTCACAGAGTTGATTCCCCCCGGCGAGGGGGGTGATTAGGTGCAGGTTAAGGAACTACAGACGCGAGTCAAGCTGGAAATATGCTCCAGTTCGTCTTGGTTTATTTACTCAACCCGCGCGTTTGACACATCCGCTGAGCCGGGGTAGCGCAACAGCGAGAGTCAGCTGAGGTTAGAGGAGGAGGAACAGCGAGGAAGAGGCCGGGAAAAAGAAAACCAAAGGAACGTGTCATCCTGCCGGGAAAGAATTTAAAACGAAGCAAAGGCCCTGGAACAGTAATGAATAAGTCAAAACGACGAAACGAAAGGGAGCAGAGAGGACAATTAAACGTTTAGTCAGAGTCAGACCTTTAATAGACGGCTTGTCCTCGTCTGAGAGGCTCTGGATTCGCGCAATAAACACAAGTATAGCATGAAGCCAGCCCCCGAGAGAGACAGACGGCGTAATTGTCACTTAAACTGGGTTGCATCATATTATGGGTCCCTGCTGTTTCTCCACACGCTCGCCCCCAAAAGCCACGCAGAGACACAAACAGGCTGTGACGCAACCCCAGCGTGGCGCCGAGAGACGCGGGCCAAATTCTGCAGAGCGACGCCGCATCGAGCACGGAATCCATTAAAACTATCTAGAATAAAAACTATCTAGGTTTGTTGATGCTGGCTCATTTCGTTGTTGTTGTTTTTTTTTTTTTTTTTTTTTGCTTCAGCGGGGGACAGCTGCATGTTTAGATGCAGCCTTTTAAAAAAAAAAAAAAAAAAAAAAACACGGGGCGGCTCAGGTGATTGCTTGGATTCGAACGTCGGATTCCACGCCATAAAATATTAATTGGGGTTTATTTTTGCGGCGCTGAGCAATGATGAAACGTGCTGTTGGTATTCTGCATCGCGCATCCACTCCCGGTGTGCAGATGAGTTGAGCTGAAGTGCTTCGTAATTATATTAGAATTTATTTTGGAAAGATCGTCATGCCGAAGACACAAGCTTGGAAGGGGAGCTTTTAGCCTTGATAACATCTCGGATTTAATAGCAATCCCCCGTCGTTTGATATTCCCCTGGGACGACGCCGTCTCGCAAATTAGCCACGCTCTCTGCATGACAACACTCTTACCTGCATGTTGTTGAAGGTGCGCGCTTTCTGGAAGTGGAACTCGATGTCCACGCTGCCTTGCCCGAGAGCTTCCCGGCTCCAGCCCACGTAGTCGTACCCGGGCCACACCCTGAGCTCCTTCGTTTGCGTGAAGTCGTTGCCTCCGAGCACGCCGTCGCAAAGCTGACCCAAGCCTCCAAACTGCATCCTACACACGCACGCACGCACACGCACACACACACACACACACACACGGACCAAACATTGATTTTATTTTCCCTTTAGAAATGCATTCATGCATATTGGCCTGCGGGTAAAATCTGAAATTCTGTTGGGCGTTCAGATATACTGCCTTGGTGTGTGTGTGTGCACGTGTATGTACGTGTGTGTCTGTGTATGTGTGTCTGTGTGTATGTGTGGGTGCGCACGTTGCGTGTGCGCTCGCGTTGCGTGCGGTTTCGTGCACGTCCGTAAAAAAACACGCTCCTCGGCGCAGACAAAGGAACGGAACGGGGTCCCGACTCTGAGCGAGGCACGCGAACATACACACACGTGCGCAGCAGACATCTGCTACAAGTGCGGCTGGATTACATCACCCACTAACACAACATTTCAGCCCCATTAACCGCACATTTAAGTGTGGAGCCCCCTTCCCACCCAGTTCCTTGTAAAGCCCCCTCTCGCTCCTTACCAAAACATTATGATCAGGAAACGTGCCCGAGATCCCACAGAGAGGAGGAAGAACAACACCAGAGCAATCATCTAACAGGAGATTCGGCTAGGAACCCCTCGGCAACACGAGCTGATACGATGAGCGCCGCGCAGAAAAGGTATTTCACCTATAGCGGAAAATGTCATTCCTCTTTTTTTTTTTTTTTTTTTGAATCCTTGGGGCGATCGCATTTGCAGGATGAATGTCGCAAAACGCAATTTTCGCCCAAGGTCACGCGCATATCGGATGGGGTGGGGGGGTTGGGGCGGGCGTATGGAGATGAGGCGCTTACTCATAAATAAAAATGAAAGGAAAGATAGGGATTCCTTACCCGTGCTCGGTGCTCCCGTCGTAGGTGGAGTCGTTGAGGTAGATGGGAATGCCTGACAGGTGCATGATGTGGCCCACTGGGGCCGCATAAGCCTCCAAGCCATCTGAAGGGGGGGGGGCAGGGTGGAAAACAACCAGTCAGTCCAGGGATATCTGATCTGAACCAGGATTTATTACCTCCGCCAAGGAGGTTATGTTTTTGCCGCTGTCTGTCTGTCTGTCTGTCTGTCTGTCTGTCTGTCTGTCTGTCTGTCAGCGAGATAACACAAAAAGTTATGGACCGATTTTAATGAAATCTTCAGGATTTGTTGGAAATGTGAAAGGGAAGAGCAGATTTCATTTTGGGGGTGATCCGGAAGAAAGCCAGGATTCTGGATCACTTTGAAATTTTTTACGGTCAAGGAATCTAAATATGTCGTCAAAGCATATGTGGGACTAATATTTATGGTGGAAATCACAATATGCCAGGAATTGTTGCGCTTGCCGGAAGGTCTGCGCTCCCCGAGTGCTTTCTAGTTTTTCTTTTGAACGTTTTTTTTTTTTAAATATCTACGGGGAGGCCACGCCCGTGAAACTTTGCATTGTCGCAAGAGAAAGCGCAGACGATATTCGGCTGCGACCGCAGATGTTTTGTTTTTTTTCGAGAGAGAGAGAGAGAGAGAGAGCCGAGAGAAGAAAAAAAAAAAAAAAAAAAAAAAGCCCCGGCAAAACCCGACCCCTGGCGTTCCAGTCGTCGGCTAATCTGCCGACAGCAGGGGTGACGTCAGCAATAATCCCGTCCCGTCTACTCGTGATGAACAACAGTTCGTGCGGGATTTGCGGCGGCGCTGCGGTCCGCTCAGACCCCGGGATTACTGGGGGCGCGCCTCTTTCTGTACCTGCAAAGCGCTTTGAAAGGGATGGAGGGACGCGGTCACGTTCCCCGCGGCTGCGCGAATCACTTAGTCGTGAAAGAATCGCATTAGGAGAGAAGCGAGGGTTTCGTTTTTTTTTTTTTCCTTCCTCCTGCAGACCGGGAGCTGCGGGTTTCAGCCTGGGTGACAGGTGTGATTTACAGGCCGCTCGATTCTGTCTGAGGGAGGTGGGCAGGTCAGGGGAGGAGGAGGCCGGCTGCGAATAAATACTCCGCGAGTCACCGCTGCGCCTCTGGAAGCCTGGAAACCTCCGACATTTATCACGCGGGGTTTCTTTTATGTGAACGAACCCCGCCCGGGCTCTGAATCGAACGCGGGGACTGCGGGGTACGGGATGCGCGTCTTAAAGCGGAGCTCGTGGATTCCAGCGTCGATCAAATCAAAGAGTTCAATCCCGCTCAACGGGGGGAGGGGGGGGTGGTTTAGCCTGCACCCACCCCTCCTCGGGCGCAAAAACCAAAATGAAGACTAAATGAAAAGCTAAGAACAATAGCTGCGGGGGGGGTGTTGCATCCTACCGTTCCACAAACAGCCGTAGAGCTCCACCCGGAGACACACGCTCATGACCCGGTCAGCCAGGGGGTAGAAGCGCACCATGCGCGCCACAATGGGAGGCCCCAGGTCTTTCAGCACGATATCGTAGGTGTTCTGATTCCCTGACACCACCTAAAAGGGGGAAGGGGGGTTCGGAGTTTTAATCGTTAATGCCAACTCTGCAGGGAACTGAGTCATGGGTGCGGGGGGGGGGGGGTGTGTGTACGGGAAGCCTTGGCCTGAAAATACAGAGCAGTTGTTTTTTTGATAAACCTGAGAAGGAAAATTAAACAGTGACTGTTGTTAGTTAAAATTCCTTTGCTATCGCACACCAAACGAGGACTGGAGACTTATCACCCTGACCAAATATGATAAGATGCTGCCTTTCCTCCGAACAAGCAAGCCATTATTCTACAGAGATGCCTCCCCCAGTTAAAAGCTGGAAGTTAATTTGCAGGTGTTTAAACAGCTTTGGTTTCTCTTTGTTCCTCATTTGCAGAAACACGAAAATAAAATCAGATCAGGCCTTTTTTTAATTTGCTGCTTACATCCTGTCCCCAGCGGTCCTTCCACGTAAGCCATTTCACGCCGTCTCGGGAATAACGCAGGCGATAATTACGGGTGAACTCCTGGCCGTGGCCGTCGGCATGACGACCCTGGGTACCGACCAGCGACAGGAAGTGGAGCGCACGCAGGTCTACCTGCAGGAGACGGGAACATTTTAAAAGTTGAGTCACGCAATTACGCATTAAAAATGCATAAAGATGCGACCGCACAACAAGCAAAGGTTTATGTCTCCGCCTTTATGCGACTTAACTTTCCAGAAACACAACACAGCCCCATTTAAATGAGATGTATCTGACCCATCAAATGTTCTTTGTTTCTGTTTTTCCTGTCGGACTCCAGCGGAGCAGCTTTATGTAGTTCATCATCTGAACAGGTTTGGCACAGCGTGACACGAGTGGTTTGTGATTTTCAAGTTTTTCAGTTTTTCCTGAAGCAGCCGCTAAAGATCATTTTTATATAATTATTTAGCAGTCTGACATTGAAAGACTTTGACAAGACTATCTGTTTATAAAAAGACGTAAATCTACAGTGTTTGCATAAATGGACTGTGCCTGTTTCTAGTTTGTGGTTTTATAATCTGCATAGATTTATGCATCTAAAGATTTATATCACAGTATCAGTTCCCTATAAGAGGGAATGAGCATTACTCCCAAATGTAGAACTCAGATGAGAGCAAAGTTACCTGAAGATACTCTGATTCGCTGGGGAAGACGGCGCCCGCAGGACACCACGCTCCATCCCCTTCCCCAGTACTCAACCTGAAAGCAAATTCATACATTTAAGGCCACATTTCAGTGCAAAACACGGCTGATTCGATACCCAGAGCAGCAGCGGCAGGAAGAAAATAAGGCATAAACAGCAATTCTCAATGCTCCTCCCGGATATAGTCCATCAAATTCCACAGGAACCCAACATTTGCATGTAAAATAGGGTACGGGTGTCTGAACAAGAAGAAGAGAGAGCTGTGGCCGTATAAACAGGAGGAAAAAAAATAACAGAAACTCCAATTCACGCAGGCAGGGGAATAAAAAAACTGGGAAAGGGAGTAGAAGCGGCGATTTATCCACATCCTCAAAACCTCACAAGAAGAGGGCTTGTAGGACGGGAGGGTCGGGCTTCGCCGGGGGGGCCCGGGCCTGCGTGGGCCACATGACACGCACCACTAAAATATTTTCATTCACTGTGACCTTCACTTAATCCGGCCTGAGGACCGGAGTCCGCGCCGCTGCCACATTTTGGCCGGAGCGAGACCGCAGACTTGGCCGGGGCGTCGCGGTGACGCAAGCGCGAGGAGCCTCAGAGCGGGCTCGCACCGAACCTGCCGGGGGCGGCTTCAGACCAGCGGGACTAATTATCGCCTGGGCTCGCCGACGCCTTCTGCCCCCCCCCCCGCATCAGACGGTCGGCACCTCGAGGCTCCGTAAAGAGCGGTCTGCAGGATTCGCTTGGCTGTGCGCTGAGCGGCGGGATTAATGTTACAACGCAATGTTCTGCCAAGCGCTGAGCGTTTCTCCTGTTTCCGCCTTTTGCTTTCTACATAAATGCCAGCCCCGTTCCTGCTTCTCCCACTTACCTTATTTCCTCTGTCACCCCCCCCCCAAAGACCCTCACCAACACGGACGTCCCCCGCCAAACCCGCTGACTAAGAGGGAGCCTTCAAAGGAGCTTAAAGACTTTGCATTTCATATTCTCTGCACTCTAAATGGTTTTCTTTCTTTCAACACACCATTTCAACATTCCACCTCTCGCTTGTTTTCCTTTTTAATGTCCGCCGCTCTGTTTCCTCTCTCGGCGTGTCCCCCAGCGTCTCTTAAGTAGAACTGGGAATAATAATCATTTCCACATGGCTGAGCCTTCAGCTAACGCGCCGGGACAAACGAACGGCGGAGTTCACCCACCAGTGCTCCGGCGGCTGGGGCCCGGATCGGCTCGAACCCGACCTCACCGCTGACTGACAAGGTGGTCATTAAACCAAGCGGAGCCCGCGTGTGTGGACAAACACTATTGCTGCCCAGCGCACTCCAACAGACATCATACAAATGAGTCACTGTGACACCGACGGACCAGAAAACCTGACTGAATGTGTTTCCGGGACACGCGCAGAGATCACGCGTGATTATGTGTATTATGGATATTCGATTCTTTTGTCAGGCAACATCAAAATCTAAATTTAAAGGAAAAAAACAGACGTCAAGCTCGGAACACATGAATCATGTGACTCAGAATCCATGCTTTTCGAGCGTTTCCTTTCATTCCTGTACAGTATGAACATCGCTGGGCAAAGTCTGGAACATGTGGAATCCATCACAATAAATATCACGCCTGCGTCGCTCTGCGTCCGCTTCAACGCCGCCTGGACCTCGTCAGCGAGGCGACTGACAGGCCACACCCCTCGCCCCTCGGACGTCGGAGGGCGCGGCGTCAGAGAGCCGCAGGTGCAGCGGCGAAGACTTCCGACTGCTCCCTCCGGCGATGCCGGCTGCGACGGGATCCAGCGAAACCCCCCTTTTTTTTTTTTTTTTCTGAGGCTCCGGCCGAAAGTGTTTCTATTGGAAATTGTTGTTGCTCTTTTTAAACCGCAACCACACAACTAGGAGAGGAAACACTCCCTCAATAACTGTGGCTTTTAGTCCCTCACCCACACACGCGCACACACACACACACACACACACACTTCCTACCTCCCGTGCTTGGCTTCAGTGGAGTCCGACCAGGCACTGGAGGCAGTGATGTCAGAGTCTGGGATGGTGCCATCCTCCATCCCCAGAGCGTAACGGCACTGAGCTGCAGACGGGACGGAGTGAGAGAGAGAGAAAGCGGTGATATCAGAGCAGGAGAATCATCAATATCTCAGGAGGAGCACCTCCGCGTTCATCAGCAGCCCGTTGGGTCGTTTGTTATGTCACTTCTGAGGCAGCATCCAGGCTCGGCGGCCCACGGAGGCAAAACAGAAACTCTAAATAAAATGTTCTCCTACTCTCTAATTTGTTGGAGTGTCTCATGGGTGTGTGTGTGGGGGCGGGGGGGGAGGGTCTGTCCTTAGGCGTCCATGTGAGAAATAAACGCGTAACTTTGTCGTGGAGCTTTTATCTGTCCCGCAAACGACATCAAAGAACGTCAGCGTTGATGCGGCACGTTTGGTGGAGACGGGTCTGAAACTGACGCCGACCCCCCCGCCGCATGCCTCCAGATAACCAGTGAGGCCCCAGCCACGGTTCCTGTTGCCGGGTTGGTGGCAGAACAAAAGAGTGACGGGGGGTGGTGGGTGGGAGGCGGTGGTGGTGGTGGTGGGGGCAGATGGCTCCGCGTATCGGCTCCGACTTTGGTCCTGCGGCGCTCTTATCGACGGATCCAGATAGCGCGGTCCCAGGCAAGGATTACCCAGCGCCCCAGAGAAGTCAGTGGTGAGACAGTGGGGGGGTTGGGTGGGTGGGGGGGGGGTGGTGGAGAGAGGTCGTGCCGCTCCCTTGACAGCGACGCTGGAGGAGATGCGAGGTTAATGACGGAGCGAGGGAAAGAGAGAGGGGGGGCGAGGCGGGGCCGGGGCCGGGCTGACGTACGCGTCGCTGAGTCAGGCAGCAGGAATGTCAGGCTCCATGACAAATTCTAAACAACACCCCCTTCCCCCCACCCCACCCCCGACCACCGCCACCACTGCCACCACCAGCGCCCCCCCCCCCACACACACACACATCATCTCCAAACGCTGGACGCCACCTCCGTGTGTCTGCGCCCATCCCTCGTCCTCCCATTTCGCCTCCCCCCCTGGCACACTGGCACATTCACCCCTTCCTCTGGGGGGGGGGTCATTTAAAAGGCTAATTTCTGAACCAGTCATTACAGTTGTAGGAAGAGATGCGTGATTATTAAAGTCAGTGCCACAAACGTCCCCGTACACACCTCACAGTCACTGAAGCATTTGCATTTAGATTCTCACATGCAAATGTGATGGAGAAGTTCGATTAACTGTAAATTATCTATCCATTTTAACGAGGGGTGGGGGGCGCGGCGGGCGTGACTCAAAAATCAAATGTTGGATCAGCGCCTCTTTTTTCCGCAGCTGGAAGGTTGAGCAGGCGGCAAGCAGCCTCCTCCGGTTACGCCAGGTCGCCTCGGCGCACACCGCCCTCATCCCCAGCAGTTTGACGGACACTTTCACGAGCTGCCTGTGCATTAGCAGACTTGATGGGGAGGCGGGGGGGGAGGATGCGGAGGGAGAGTGAAGGGGGGGGCTCCGCTATCTCATTCTCCTATTACACACGACTGGCGTACAGACGAGTAGAGGGGGCAGGACTGCCTGTTGATGGCACACGCAGAATAAGCCTCAATAATCAGAGAATGCGAGGAGAATGTCAAAGCCACAAGGAAGGGGGGGGTCCCTGTGCCCGAGGATGAAGGGGGGGGTTGGAGAGAGAGGGAGAGAGAGGAGAGAGAGAGAGAGGGAGAGAGAGAGAGAGGGAGAGAATGGGCTGAAAATTGCAATCAGCCGAGCTTTCGCAAAACACAGCGACGTGGGAGGAGGGAGGATCACGGAACAACGCCCAGAGCACGATCGGAACAATTTGGAGGCGACAGCGTACCTGGGTTGAAATGCCACTCCTGGTTCTCGGAAGGCGACGCCAGCGCGAGGAGCGCCGCGGCGAGCACGGCGACGGGGAGGAGCCTCGGGTTCCGGGGAGCCATGACAGCAGTAACACACCTGGTTACCTGTCGGGAGAAGCGCGGGCGGCTACAGGCATACCTGGAGGACAAGAAGAAAGAAGCACAGCGAGACGTGAACACCGACTCACTCGCCGTCCTGGACTCTGTATTCACACGGGGGGGGGGTTGTTACCGCCATCAAAAGGCACAATCAAAGTTGTCGTAGCAGCGTGTCTGATGGTATCTTGCCCATAAGGGGGGCTAAAGTGGAGCTCTTTCACCGAGGGTCGCATTTTTGGGGATTTAAAAACAATAAAACAAAATGATTGATTTGAAACATCTTGCCCGGCCAGGCGCAGTCGAGACCTCCGATCGGAGATCCCGGAGCCACAATGAGCTGATTTAAAGTTATGAAAACCTCAGCTAGATTCGCCACAGCCTGCGGGCCTAAAGCTGTCAATAACTTTGTTTCTCCTACACGAATCGGGGGGTGAGGTGGGGGTGGGGGAGTTTCGTGTGTGTGTGAGGGGGGGGGGTTATCGACCCTCCAGCAACCAACTCAGCTTAGAACTCAAACTAAAGCCTTTAGTTAGCGCCGATACCGAGTTAAACTTGACATTTAACAGCTGCTCCGAAATCTGACAGCGAGGATTGGAATCAGATGTTCCTCGGCCGAGAAACACGTGAAATATGAAGCTCAGGAAGGCCTCGGTACCGGGACCGAGCAGGCCGGATTAGAGACACATGGCTGAAGAGAACGCAGTCCGTTTTTGTCGAGAATTCGGAGCCGATTTCGAACGGGGCTGTTCCGCTGACAGCTCATCGTGTAATGCTCTGTTCACGCGTTAAGAAAAATCTCTTTAAGGGGAAAGATCAACTGTAACTGAATGTGTCATACCCAACTGAGGCAGAGCGATGGAGATTATCGGGGTCTCTAAGGATCTTCATCATTAATGTGGCGGCTGTCGACTTTGCCGATGCTATTGGGGTTCCAATATTTGTCACTTGTGGTCTTTCCTGGTTCCTGATCCTCACGAAAATCATACTGTGTGTGTGTGTGTGTGTGTGTGTGTGTGTGTGTGTGGGGAGGGGGGTGTTGCACATATTCTGCTTTTACACATGTTTGAAGATGATCTTCAAACAGAGGCGAAGAAGCTCAGGAGTGGAAATGTGAAGTGGGAGTGACAGCTGAGGGTGGGGGCAGAAAGGCCTTCCCTGTAGACCCTCTGTGCTTCGGCTTCATCTCCGACTAGACTGGGACAGGCTGACAGCTGACACACAGCTGTAGTGACAGGGTATGGGGGGGGGGCTGTTGGGAAGAGAATGAATGGCCCAACCGCGGCGTGGCAGAGTCAATGGAAACAAGAGCACGGTGGCATGTATGTGTGCATTTGGGAAGGGGAGGAGGTCCAGCGAGGGTGACTTATAGCTTCTGTGTGTGTGTGTGTGTGTGTGTGGGTGTGTGTGTGTGTGTGTGTGTGTGTGGAGATCTTAGGGATAGCCAGCCAGAGCAGCTGTCCTGGATGGGAGACATAACGCAACCGATACACGGCCCATGTGTTCCCGACACTGAGGGAGAAAGCGGTGGAGGAAAAGTCCGATCCAGCTGAGGGAGAGGGGGCGGGGCAGCCAACTGAACGCCATCGCGCTGGAGGGGGGTTCACTGAAAATCACAGGTTGGCGTAACCGCCCCGGGCGCCCCCCGCCGTCACCGTTACACCCTCCAACGGCGGAGCACCCGATGGGAGCAAAGCAGTCTGGACAAATGTTGTGGCGAGGAGGAACAAAAGTAGCCACCGTCACCCGAGAACATTGTTGCTGGAGAAGTCAAGTGTGGTTGAACAGCTGTGGCCGGAGCTCGGCGACGGGGAGGAGGAGGAAGGACCCAACAATCTCAGGTTTTGTCCGGACTAATCCATAAGTGGGGCTAATGAATACTCATGAGCAGCTGCCGCCCCGGTGACGAAACGCAGAGGATGGCGGTGGGTCCTCTCACCCACGGGCCGCGACCCCAGACGGAGCCGGTCGCCTCCCTTTCCTCCTCTTGGGAGTTTCATCAACACTTCAGAACCAAAAACTATAATTCAAAACAAATTCTCCCCTGTGATGCAGGACGCCCGGGCGCGTCGTTACTCGTGGTTCCCCGACAGTGAAATCGATACTCGGTTTCTATTTGGCGGCGTGGGCCTTTTTCTCGGCCTCCTTTCGGACAGGGGGGGGGGGGTTTGGCAGAAGATCCCGTTCTTATCTCCTCTGCGTCTGATGACGCTGAGGCCATCTGGATTTTGAGATTTTCTTAGAAACACTTGCTGCAGTGCGGCGGACGGACGAAACAAGCGTCCCCCGCGCTGCCTGCCATGCAAGCGGGGCCAAAAAGGAAAAGGCGTTGTAGAGGAAATGGCGTCGGAACAGATGGAGTTATCACTACGCAAGTCGCATTTCGTTTCATCACGTTGTCTGGGCTGTCTGAGTTTTGAGGCGTGATCTCAAATATTTCTTTTTATATCTTCCGCCTGCTTGATCCCTGCACGCTGAAATTAACAGAAACTTGCATTTAAAACTGTTGTTGCTAGCAAATTAATTATAAACACTGGAGCGGCAGAAGAACGTGAGTCTTCACTTGTTCATCCTTATTATCCGTCTGTAACTGGACCCGATTCGCATGATCTACTCGCGCTAAAGGAAGCCGCTGCAGCCGTGTTCGAACCATTAAATCGTGTCATCACGACACGAGGTCACTCTGCTGCCTTTTTAATTAGACAACTTTCCATAAATAAACCTAATTATGTTTATGTGTACTGCTTCAGACAGGGAAACTAAAGAGCACGTTCTGTTGGCAGCTGGCTCTGGTGAAGGTGATAGGTGTATTGATAGGAGACAGTGGTTTCAGAAGGTCCACCTGAAGGTGGACTGGAGCTCCATATGAGGACATCTGAAGACTTTTTTTCTACTCCCAGTGAGACCCTCTTCTATGGACAGATTATACAATAACTGCTACATCTTTAACCGTAATGAACCCAGATATGTTACTGATGTTAATGTTGATCTTCTGTGGCTCTCCCTTGGGTTTCTTCTTTTTTTAAGTTTTTCCTGACCTGGTTCAAGGGTTTAAGGACAGAGGGCGTCACAACCGTGTAGAGTGTAAAGCCCTCTGAGGCCAACAATGCTGAGGCTGTATGATTGTTTTGGGTTGTAAATAAATTAGATTTGCTTGGTTAAGGTTGGGTCAGTGATGGAGAGTGGGAAGGGCGTGTCAGCCAACAGCAAAGGGCAATCGAAAGAGGATGAGAAAAAGAGGAGGGCGAACAGTTGCCGGGTAACTCGGATGTGCTATGTCGTCTCCCGGAGACCGTTTCATCTTTAACCACTTATCCAGGTCTGGCTCATAAATCACCAAACAGCAGAGCCCTTTGACTGCTCTCACAAGTGTTGGTCCCACTGGAGTATGAACATTTTACTTTTTATTACTTTTCTTTTTAGGGGAATTCTGAAACAATACTCCGAGTATCAGCCTTTAGGAGAGCGGGCCAAACTTATCTTCATTATTGTTTGCTGTTTGACAGGGAAGGTAAAAGTGCGATATTGAAAGCACGTGTTGTTGCTTTCCTCCGCGTAGTAGTACCGAGTCGATACCTAACAAGTTATTTCTTGCTGTAACCTTTAAGCCTTGTTTGAGCTCTCGGCTTTGTTATTTAGCCGCCCGCCCCTCGACGCGCGAAGTATCCAATCACACAGCAACATTCCAGCCCAGACATGACTAATGACCTTTGGGAGACAGAAGGTATCGAGGCCTTTGTTTTCGATTTCCGGCAGTATGCGAAGAAGCTGGTGAGATGTTACACGCTGCTACCCTCCGAGTCCTGGAGACAAGGAGGCAAAAATAAACCTTCAATCTTCACAAAACATTAAGGTCCAGACAGTGTGTGTGTGTGTGTGCATTGGCGTGCATGCCTGTGTGTGTGTCTGTGTGTGAGTGTGTGTGCGTGTATGCGTGTGAAATAAAGTGCTTTTAGGTTTTCTGAAAACAAGACTTGTTTAAGTGTTGCCTGCTGCGAGGCCACTGCTGTTTTCGCCGAGGACGTCCTCGAAGGACAAACATAAATCGCTTGGCTGCACACACACACACACACACACACAACAAAAGTCCATAATACGGCGTCTTCCTCAGCCTTTTACTTAAATATTAAAAACGCTATTACCACGCAACATTTTCTTATCCAGGAAGCAAGAAAACAACACAATCATTCTCCCTTAGTCAGCAAGGACTATTATGTGTGGAAGTTAAAACTACGGGCCACGTTTTCAGATCTTCAAAATGTCAGGAAGTAATGGGCAAGAGGGGTGTTATGACATATTATTGACCACTGTGTTAGTCATAAAGTGCTCATCAATTTTACTGTTGTGTCATGCCGCATTCATTCACTCGGGGGAGCGGAGTCATAACTGTGGAATCTGAATTTACGGACTTTTAGAGAGGCCAGGGAAGCACCAGAGGAGAGAGAGAGGAAAAAAAACGAATGACTCACTTAAAGAAGGTAATAAGAGTTGAAGGAGAAATCAGCGAAAGAGTCTGAAAAACAAATTAAACAGCGGCAATAAGGCGAGGAGGGGCGCGCGGTGAATCACAAGAGGCGGAAAGGTAAAGGACAAAAACTTGTTCCCGGTAGTGGCTCAGCTCCGCTGCTTTTCCCGTGACTCATTTAACAGCTCAGCCTTCAGCCCCCCGGAAGAAGCCCATTCAAAACAATTAGCGGGTAAACACGGACGGCCGCCGCTACGAGGCCGGGACACACCAACGGAGAATTAATTCACCGGCTAAGACACGAAACGGAGGCGATGGAGTTGGATTCATTGGTGGGTAGGTGCACAAAGACAGAAAGGCAGGCGGGAGGGAGGGAGGGAGGGAGGGAGAGCTCCTCTCTCTGCCTCTTCTCTCTTGGCCTTTTATCTTGCGCCGGCTGCAGCCCCGCTCGGGATATCTGCATGGCGGACAGAGACAAACGATGAGTGATTACCGTAGGTTGGGTCTGGGAAATGAAGAATGTCCTCGTCAACAGGAGCCAGCGCGGCTTTATTTGCCGGTGCGGGGGCAAAGCCAAACCCCCCCCCCAAAGAAGCCTGCTACCTGAGACGCCGCGCTTCCTGTTTTTCCCTCTTTGACAGATATTGCGGCGAGTATTTTGACGCCGTTGCCGTGGGATTAAAAAGAAAACAGTCGCACGAATTCAGCTCGCGATGAGGCAAAAGCGCTGTCTCCTGGCTCCGATTAAGGCGCGTCATTCCGGACGAAGTTTGTGTGTTTTCCCCCCGAGCCTCCATGGATACCCCCCCTCCTTAGGGGTTTTGGTCCCCGCTCCCCTGTCCCACATCAGGACCACTGGAGAATGCAAATGTCCACTCGGTGTGACTGATTGAGCCGTGGATCTGTGACGGACTGGTGGTCTCTCCAGGGCGCTTTCCTGGGAAAGGCTCCAGCGTCCCTGATTGCGCCGTGGCAGCGAGCAGGGGAAGGATGCGGGTGGGAAGGCCACTACGTCATATGCATGCATATTAAGACACAACAAGACACCTGGAAATACCAATATAACATTACCACCGGAGAAGAGCCCGGGCTGGTCTAATGTTTGAATATATTTCCGCTTTAATCATGGTTTGAACTTCCGTTAAGACAGGCGAGGCGCTCCGTAAGGAAGGGGATGTTTATCGGGGGCCTGGGAATGATACTGTCAAGTCTTTTTAGAGGAGAAATTGTCTATTATTTCAAGTCAATTTTATGTCTGGGAAAGCGAGAATATCAAAAGGTGGATAGAAGTGAGTCCAAATAGCTCTTGGCTTGCAATCAGAACACAATTATTCACTCTGGGCTGTTTTCGTCAGACACTGGGCAGCATTCCGTTGACATCTGCTGAAGAAATGAAAGAAGGAATAAGCCCAGTCAGGTAATAGGAAGATCAACAGCGACGTGGTGTTCAAGGCTGTCTGCAGCACACAGTAGAGTCACAACTATTCAGACAATTCCACTTCACTTCCAGTCTTCCCAAAACACACATCTGGATCTGGGTTGTTCTCCCACTCATCTCTGCACATTCATCTCAATCTCCATTCATTTTCTGGTGTCTCCAGAGACGTTACAGGGTTCAAGTCAGGGCTGTGGCTGGGCCAAACAAGCACATTTAGACTGGTAGGACCTGAGCAACCTGGGTCAGGATTCCATCAGGAATATCTCAACTCTGCTCCATTTCACTCCACTATAACCACAGAATCCTTAGCGCTTCCGTGTGGCATCCTAACTGCCTCCCATTCCCACGCAGGAGTGACCAGGAGTTGATTGGTCACGTCTCATTCCCTTAAAGAGAAACCCTCGCACAACAAGCTCTGCTTTCCCCCCTTGTCGCCGGTTGTCCTATCAAAGGAGATTCCTTCCGTGCGAAAAGCTCGGAAAACTTTCCGGCTGCATCTTTGTTGTGGCAACGCGCGAGAAAAAGTGACACGGGAAATAGAAGAGCCGCGAACAAAACAGCGAAGCATCCCAAAGACCTTGTTATTCCTCGCTATCCTTGTTATTCTTTCTTTCACTTCAGGCAATCAAGGAGATCTTCACTGAGGCAGCTGTTCATTATGCGCATCAAAAGTGAACTCAAAGACTGAAATATTCCCTCCGCATGCGCACGCGCGCACACACACACACACGCGCGCACACACACACAAGAACAAAGTGTATCCTAAGTTCTGGAAAACTAGTTTCGACTAACTCGCAGCGACTGAAACAGTGCTTTGTTTCTCAGGGCCTAAAGTTTCATACGTGTCAGTACAAGCAGTTAGAATGTGTTCAGCTCTGCTTCTGTTTCATGCACCTGGAACGAAACCGCCGCTTCATGTCCTAATGAGAGCAAGTAAAGGAGAGGCTCTTCTCATGCAGGCTCCACGGTGAACCACGGTAATCAGCGGCGCGAGAATGAACCTTCCCTGTGAAGGGCTCCTTCACAGAGGGGCAAGAAGCTATTATGGGCATTTGCAGATACGTGGCAACGGGGCAGCGTTCGCGCGGCTTTGCGTTGACACTGGGATCATGCGAGGGCCGCGGTTTGATGCCCAGATGCCTAAATTCAATTTGCACAGCCTCGCTGCCTCCTGTCCGAGAAGAGGTGGGAAAGAGAGGGGAGGGTGATGAGAAAGGGAGGCATGTGACGGCGCGGCGTTACTCTCACAAAGGGTAGGGAGGAATCAGAGCATACGGGAGAGAAGCTGGTCGTGGAGGAAACATCCTGGTGTTATTCAGAGAGAATGACAGAGTGAGTGTGAGACAAAGCCAACTATGCCTGCAGGAGGTTCAAAATTATTCATCCAGTAGAGGGAAAGAAATAAAAGAGCAAAAGGAGAAAAGGGAGAGCTGATAGAGTGAGTGTGGGAAAGGAAGGAGGGATGGCCCGGAGAGAAACAGAGCGGAGAGACAAACCCGAAAGATGAGCTCAAACAGGAATGAGCCGGGCTCAGCATTCTGAGTCAAAGTGAGAGAGTCTGCACGATGACAACTCCGGATGATCTCACCGACCGAAAAGGGTCTTCGGATGTCGCCGAGCTGTTTATCAATGTTTATCTCCACGGAAGCCACAAGGACCGAAAAGAAAAAGATTAAAAAAAAAATAAATAAAAAAATCACAAAAGCAAATTAGTATGCATTTTCTACGCCTTTCTAAAAACTCTAACCACACACGAAATTCATCCGTGTTCAAGCCTCGGGCACAGGCTGACACCTTCAGTCACAAGGCAGCCCCACCCGCCCCCCCCCCCCATCCCCCTCACCCCCCTCCTCCTTCTCTTGGGAGAAAAATTATCTTGAAAGAGCTAAATTACATATCACACAACAGTTTCCCGTTGCCAATTTGCCCTTCTTAAACCCGTGGGAAGGAGGAAAAAAAAACATAAAGTCAGGTTTCTCTAGATTACGTGAATGTTTTCCCTCCACTCCCACCCCCCCTCCCCCCACCCGCGCCCCCGGATTCGGCAAACAAAGTGAATATTTAAAAAAAAAAAAGATCTCTTTGCTCTCAAAAACTCACTCGTCGCCAACCTCTGATGGCGCAGCCAAGACAGAAAACAACAAAGGCCCAAACTTTTGAGGCCGCGACGCTCCAGTTGCCTTCTGTGAGGGAGTTTCAGCAGCTCGCACTTCATCTCCACCTTCGCGGGATGTTACGCGAGGAGCAATCTCTCACGCCTGCAGCCTCGCCATTTGCAGCATCAGAGGGTGCTAAAAGGGTCGCCTCAAGAGAGTTGCTCGGGGCAACAGCGCTGGAAGGACAGTTTTTAATATATATATACATATATATATAATTCACCTGAAGCTCAGAGAAGACAGGTTGTCTGACATCTGCAGCCGCATTTATTTAGATTGCCGCTTGCTGCGGCTCGAGGCTGCATTCGTTTCCCCGGGAATAATGCCCTCTGAAATTATTCGTTTCCAGCCTTGTGGGGGATGTTTTTTTTTCTTTAGGAAGCCAGAGTGTGGGGAAGGAGTGTAACGCTACATTAAAGATCCATGGTGAGACCATTAACAGAGTCGATTTAAAGTATTTCCCAATTATCACGTTTGCTGAAAGCGCTGCGTGCTGATGAATAGCGATATCATATTGTGCGTCGGTGCCGCCGCAGTAGTTCATGCAGGCGGATTCCAAAGCCGAGAGAATTGGGATGAGATAAGATATCGGGGCAAACTTTTTAAAGCGACCTCCGTGATCCTAATACAATGGTGCGTTCGCTTTTATCTGAGCTGCAGCATCGTAATCAAACGGGCGGGCGCTATCAGCGGGAGGAGTAAACAGATAACGGAGGAGGCCCAGGAGGTCGAGCGCAAGAGGGGAAGGCTGAGGAGGAGACGGGCGGCGGGAGGAGGATCGATGAAACATCTCGAGGTGCATCGGGGAGAATGGAGAAAGATAAAAGGGAGATGGGAACTATCAGATCAATGGAGCGTTGGACGACTGGAGTGGCCAAGTTACAGAAGCTGGGGGAAGGGGGCGGGGGGGGCGGGGGTAATCCGAAACACGACGGTCCTCAGAGATGAGATGGAGACAGAGAAAATAGAGGCTTAATAACTGTCTGATAACTAAATCCCGAGCACGCCCCAACTTAGACTGACGAGCGTCACCGCGCATTACCCGAAAAATCTGTCTTTCCCTCAGTCTCGGCGTGACCGCTCCAGAAGCAGATGCCGATGAAGCGTCCAGCTGTCTAGACTGGAGGTTGAGGGGGGGTGGGGGGGTGCTGGTTTGGAGGGAACCAGGTGGACAGTGGCATCGCCCCTTCGGCAGCATTTAGGAGCAGCGCGGAGCGGCTAGGCCGGTAATGGCATCGTGTCTTTCGACTCAAATTAATTCTTTCAACCGACCGCAAGACTCCAGTCAGCTGGGAGCCAATTATCACGAATGAAACGATAAAAAGAAACCAGATGAATTGCAAGCTGGAACGTCTAAATATCTTGCTGCGCTCTCCTGCGGTTTGATGACCGCGCCGTCCCCCTTTTTCTTTTTCATGACGTTCGGGCCGCCGCAAAACACATAAATCCACTCGCTGCGCCCGGATCTGAGCGGGTTTTAGATGTGCACCCGTCCACCTGGTGACCGCCTTCCCTCCCTTCCCTTTTTTTTTTTTTTTTTTGACAATGTTTAACAAGCAGAAACACAAAGGCGGCGTCACAAAGCCAGGGCTGCCACATACACAATGACCCGCATTAGGGACGACGGTCTGAGGTCAATGATCAACCGGGGCCGACCGGGCAGGGCAGGCCGATTGTGTTAAAAGCCCGGACACAAAGCCGGCCTTAAAAACGCCATTCTGCGCGTTGGGAGCAGCTGGGTCGCGCGCGTTCTCCGTTTCGAGGGATTCTTTCCCTCTTTGTCGGAAATGTGCTCCGTCGCTAATCTCGATGACGCTCACGTGACCCTATTTAGACGGCCTGCGCCTCCTCTGCGGCACCGCCGATAAGAATCCCACGGAGCCAGAGGGTCTGCGTTGGACCTGACGCGACAACGAGCCGCCAGGCGCCTCCCAGCAGAGCTCCAGCTCTCCCGTGGACCGGCCGGCGGGACCTGAGACCTCACCACACCGTCGTCCTCCTCCTCCTCCTCCCTTCGCGCCTCTGCTCCCCTCAAACAGGGGAAATAGTAAATCATTTTTTTTATCGCCGCTTTATCTGTTGGCAAATAACCCAATAAAAGCGTCCAGACTTCCTCCTTCTCTCAACCGTCTCACGACGCCTCGCCCCTCTCGCTGCCTCCAGCCAAAGGAGTTGCTCGCGTGTGCCGTCGAATGAGGTTAAAAAAAAAGAAAGAGGTAAGGGGCCACTAAGCAGGGCCACCCACTCAGGTCCAGCCCTGGCCCCTCCGAGAGGTCACCTCCGTCCCTGCAGAGGTATTCACAAACAACAGACCTGTAATCACGCCCACGTTTTCACCTCTGTCTCCTCTCTCTTCCTGTTTAAAATGCACAATCATTGGTGGTGGTGGTGGGGGGGTGAAATATTCTGATTATAGCAACGGTTTTTGTTTTTTTTCTTTCTCTGTCAGCGCATTCTTGGAGCCTCTCCTCTCAAACCCAGCTTTGAAGACCTCGGGTGTGTTGGAAAGCCACCCATTTCCCCGAGGTGACCGAAACCAGATCTCCTGGCCCCTCATGAGGTCACCTGCGGTAGCCTTGGGGTCTAAGGGCTGACGGCAGGTGCGATCCCAAGCGACCCGCAACCATTTTACGCATCTGGACTTGCGGTTTAAAGAGAATGATATCTGTCGAACTCGCATGGCTTTTGTGTGGGTGCCTGTTTTCTTTTTCTTTTCCTTTCGCGAAACAAGTGAAGAATGACTTTCACAGACGGAGAAAAGTGATGGCTGGTGACAACTTATCAAAACCCGCAGCTCGTTGGAAACAATGACGCGCGTAAATCAAGAACCCCCCCCCAAATCCTTCCTTTTTTCCTCTTCTTTTCCCTTTTTCCCTCCCGCTGCCACATTTACTGAGACGTCAGGGTGTTTCAGACGCGCAGCCGGTGGATGCCGCGGTGCGTCCTCCCGCACGGATTCCGTCGGGAGCCGCCGGGGCGCAGCGTTCCGCCTCCGGCGCGCTTCCCGGCAGAGCCCGTGGCCGCCGGCCAGAGCTGTCATGTCCGCTTCACGCCGAGACTTATTGACGCCAAACCGCAGATGAGAGACAGACAGACGTACGCACGGCCGGATCGCTGGAAATGTTAGCTGTAACACTACACGGTACTCTACTAGAGCCGCGCGTCCAGGGCTGCGCGGGGGTGGAGGGGGGGTGGGAACGCGCGGAGGATTTCCAGGGAGTTTGTCTTACTCACCTAAAAGACGCAGAAAAAGTGCGCTTCCACGGCGGTCCGAACTTTTCCCAGCGTCCTTTCCCGGGATAATGTCGCGGTCCTCCTGCGGATAATCCAAACGGGACAGTTGTTGTTGCGTTTTAGAGGCGCTTTGTTGAAATGAAGACTCTTTTTTTTTGTGGTTCTGTCTGAATTAAAACCCTCTTCGGGAGGAAGTGGCGCACTTGCGAGGGGTGTTTTTTTTTGTTGTTGTTGTTGTTGTTGTTGTTGTTGCGTGAGCGGCGGAGGGTGCTCTCCCTTCGCCCCCCTCTCTGGTTCTGAGCCCGGAGAGCTCCTCCAACCTCGGTCCGGGCTCCGGAGCCGGGCCAGCAGGCGCCACCAGGTGCTCATTTACATAACTGCACCGGCTCCAGCCAATGGCGGCCCGGAGTAAGGTGCCTCATTGAATATCCCAGCAGGCGCGGCGGGCCAATCGGCGCCCGGGAGGGCGGGACCTGAGACCTCACAACACTGTTGCGTGGAAAAAAAAAAAAAGAAAAAAAGTGGTGGAGCCTTTGGTGGAGGGGGGTAGGTGGTTGGGTTAAGGAGGTGTGTGGGGGGGTCTTTGTTACAACAGATTTGGGGAGTATGACACCCGATCCATCAGCGCGCAGACCGACCGAGCGCTCTCACCTTGTTAACCCCTTGCACGTCACACCACGTCTCTCTGCTCCCCTGCATGCAGATTCTTTTCTAATGTAAACTGTGAATTATCTACTTTGGCTTTCAGCATCTGGCCAGGGGCATTTAATGCGGAGCCACGACACCCTGCCTTGATATTTACCTCCACAGGGAACTTTATTACAGAGTATTGGTGGTGTAACTGTATAGTATTACAGTCCCTGGGCTATAATGAGCCAGATTGAAGGTTTTGGTGGTAGAAAAGCACAGCAATGCAGCTGGAACCAGGAGAGTTGTTGATATGAAGATTCCTGAGCAAGAGGTGGACAATTTTGTTTTAAGGGAGCCGCATGCGTGCGTTAAGGTGGATTAAATCAAAGGTTGGAGAGGGAGGGAAAGCGAGAGCTCCAGTATGTGTTGGTACTTGTCTGGCTGAGGGTGGGGGAACTTTAGCTGGAGCTCAATCAGCAGCCAGGGACAATAAAGGTCATTTAACAGACTGGGAGCAAACATGGAAGAGGATCGCTGGGACCCAGCTCAATGCTCTGGTGTGTGGGCGTGGGTGCACAGAAATATGTGTGCACGTGTCTTTTTTTTAATTCATGTTATTTTAGGATGTTTTTTTTTTTAAGGAGCCCATTTTTTCTCTCCTCGATAAGCCAGATTTGAGGAAATATAGTGCACTGTTCCCGTCCATTAATAATCAGAGATGTTGTTACATTTTATTATAACATAGTTATTTTGATTAATATTAATAGTTCCTGAGTGGCTTATTTCTACTGCATTGCATATTTTATCACTTAAAAAAAAAAATCAATGTAGTTCTTTAATGAAAATCCTTCTGCAGGCCAGCCACCATTAAATATGAATGGTTATTATTACTTTTTTATAATATTTTCATCTGAACTGCAGCAAAATGGATAGTAAGAGTTTTTACACGAGTAAAAACTAAAGAATGACCAAAAAAAAAAAGTCTTTCATTTGCATATTTTAACTGAATTCCTGCATCCACATGTGTAGCTTTTTTTTTTTTCTTCTTTTTTCCCCCTCCTTTGTGGAAACTTTAGCCGGACTTTCATCTGACCTGGCCTCGTTCCCTCTGAATATCATTGACATTCTCTCACCACGTCTCAATTCAAAGCTGAAGCAGAACCCCCCGCCCATGTGTGTTTAATCTTTAAACATCTCTCTCTCCAGCCTGCAATCGGGAGCCACGCGTTGGCTGTTTAGCGGCGATGGGGTCGTTATTTATTCATGCTTTCATTCCTAATGGGTCTCTTTTTTTTCTTTTTCTGAAGGGTTTCCCCCCCTTTCTTTCCCACAAGTAGACGAAAGAGAAAATCGGGGGAATCTCTGCGGTTGCGTTGCCAAGTTCCCTCCCAAAAAATGGATTTCGAAAAAAGTTGCCCCGCTGATCAGGACAGTTTTGCTTTTCTCACACTCCAGAGTCTTTTCACTTTTCTTTTCAGGCCTTTTCTGTTGCACACATTGTTCGGCTGGCTCTGCTTTGTTCGTTGTCTGGGCAACTGCAAATCCCTTGGCAGAAATAATGACCTTTTTCACTGTTTTTTCTTCTCCACCTCATGCCTCCACGCTCTTATTTGCACTTTGCGTCATACTTTTCTCTCTGCCCCGTTCCTTTCTCATATTATTTTTTTAAATAAAGTTAAAAGAATTTTGGTTTGTTGTCTATAACCCTTCTCCCCCCCCCCCTCCTCCTTTATACTCTTTCCCCCTCAGAGGGAAAAGCAGTGGAGCATAAAAAGCAGGTCTGATCCTGTGTGGAATTCACTTGGAGGGAGGGAGGGAGGGAGAGAGAGAGAGAGAGAGAGAGAGAGAGAGAGAGAGAGAGAGATCCATGAGTCATTGTTCGGTTAATGTGATAGGTACGAAGAAGAAAACGACAATTTAAAAAAACAACCAGGTGCTTGAAGCATCCAGGCTGCATGTCAATAAGTCCTCAAGAGGTTCTGAAGAGGCTTAAAATGGTCTCACATTGGTAGAAAATTACCCCATTCATCCAACCTTCGGACCTCGCAAGTAATCCATTATGCCGTCGTTTTGAAAAACTAGCTTGGATTTCTGAGCTTAGGGATGGAAGTGTTCAACGCAAACTTGGTGGCACACACACACACACACACACACAGGGCGGCCTGTCCGCCCCCTGTCATGGTCTGACAGCTGTGCAGGGCTGCAGGATTCAGACAACACAGATCAGTTGCAGAATTCGAGGCTTGCAGTATGCGGGGAACTGCCGTAAAAGTGCATGCCGGGCATACCGCGCTCCGGAGCATCTCCGCTGTCTTTTTCGCTGGGAAGATCCAGCGAATGCCTCCCATCCGCGCCGGCCAGAGAGCTCCCAACGGCACCAAATACTTTCCCTCCCCCGTCGCCCGCGCGGGGCTTCACGTCCACGTTTGGTGTAAACAGGGCGGGTTGGTTATGATTGGGCCCCCCCCTCCTCCAAGAGGATCTGAGAGCGCCGGAGGTGTCGGGGGTCATGGGGTCAGCGTCAGCATCCAGGGTCTGGGTGGGTGGGGGGCGGGGGGTGTGTGCATCTTTGCCATGGGGCGTTCCTTTTGGGTGTTTAGTGAGGAAAACCGTTGTGTCAGCTCCTCTCACTTTCCACAAAGCTCTCTGTTGTGTTTCTAATTGTGGAATCAAAGGTTCTCGGGGACTTCAGAGAGTTGGGCGTGAAGGCGCAGCGCTTTGGAAACGAACGTCCATACGTGACTTCTGAGGGGCTGCGATGTTGTTCGGAGGCGGAATTAAGCATCAGTCCAGTGAATTACGCCCTTTGGTCTCTTTCTTTATATGTTATTTTTAAACAAATGCATCAAGTTAAAAAAAAACCAAAAAAAAAAAACCAGAAAAAACAAAAAACCAACCAGAGCAGAATAATTTACCCGGCTGAATTAATTCGTACGTTCTCAAACGCTAAAGCTGGACAAATCCCATCCACTTGACGGCCGTGATCCTGCAGCTGGATGTGTGTGAAGTGATGAGCTCAGTGTTGTCAGGGGAATGTCGGGAAGGGGGGCGGGAGGGGGGGGGAGTTGGAGGGGCGCAGAATTGTCAGGTGTTGTCGGCGTGGCGGCATTCCAGATGACCCCTCACACACTCGCGGGTCCCCGGAGAACCTCTCAGCTGTAGCAGCGCACTTGTGCCTCCTCTTCCTCATGGCTGGAAGGGAGAGGAGACCCGTCCCTTTTATTTGAGGAGGAGGGAGGGGGGGGGGGGTTTGGGGGGGGTTTCAAGTTTCCCCCCACCCCTCCACCTAGAAATCCCCCTGCTATTCATTTGTGCACACACACACACACACACACATTGTGGAGGGGACTCTGCTGATGGCATTTGGGAGGCTCCGCTACAACTGTTGCCTTCTGTTCTAACTGTCCCTGTCGGATCCATTTCCCTTTTCCTCCCCACCTTCCCACCTCTCCTCACCTGTCTGGGTGAAAGACCCCTCCTCCCCCCGCTCTCTCTCCGCAGTGCTACCAACAGAGCTCAGGGACCGGTTGGCCTTAACTACCCCCCGGATGCATGCTGATCTGCTCCGTCTGCTCTTACAGTTCTCCTTCTCACGGCCCGTCGTCCCCCATCCCAAACTACGGTTTTGAACTTGACTCATTGTTGCATCTTTGCAAACTTTTTCTCTGTAAACGCCGCCCCTCGTAGTCGCGCTTTGCTCGGCTGAGGCGATAAAACCCCCCCCAAAGCCATCATTTGCTTCCTCGCTCCTCTATTTAAAAACGCGCTCCCTTGAATGAAGGCTTCAGGCGGATTCTTGATAGGCCCGTACAATCAGATTGAATGTTGGGATGGAAGGATGGGTGTGTGTGTGTGTGTGTGTGTGTGGGGGGGGGGGGGGTGCAGAGGGGTGCAAATGAGTGTCATTGCAAAGCACTGAGACACGATGCTAAAAATACCTGTTGACACATGGGCTCCAACTCAGAGTCCCAGACAAACACTAAGGCCACTAAGGAGGAGCAGGCAGACACACTTAAAGATGCATGCACACGTGCATGTACACACACACACATGCACGCACGCACGCACACACACACACACACGCACACACACGTATCACAGTATTGAATCATAAAGCCCTTTTTACCCGTTCGGCTGGAGGTCCGTATCAGGTCCCCAGCAGCGAGGCCTCGTGAGGCTTGCCGGTCGTGTCGTGGCCCTCGGTGAACTCCTCCGTGTGAAGTGCCTGTTCAGCACAGCAGCCCCCCTTTTGTTTCGGGGGCTTAGCTCCCGTTGACATGAGGGGATGGCGGCTCTGTTTGCCAACCATTGATCACCTTCGAGAAAAAAAAGACAAAACAATGTTCTGCGATTCCATTACACTCTTGGATTAAATCACTGTTATTAATAGACAGTGAATATTTTATGAGAAGTGTAGGGACCCCCCTCCCTCCCCCAAATATAGTTTTGACACGAACATGAATTGCACTGTGAATACGTCAGTCTGAAATGTAAGCGTGTTCTGAATATTGGAAATATTATCACTCAAGATCCTCTCGGCTATTTCCTCCGTTTGAGGCCAAGATACTTTTTCCTCCTGCAGCACCGACTGGTCAGACAACTGCCCGAGTTGTAAATCAGTGTGTGTGTGTGTGTGTGTGTGTGTGTATGCGTGTTTGTGTGGCCTGTATAGGAGCGAAAATCAGACAGCTTTTCCAATGCGGCAGACATTACATATGAACGAGCAGCGGCACAACACACACAGTAAAATATTCCACTTGAATATCGGCTGATCGAAATGAAGAATTTAAATTTGGCCCCTGCGGTTCCATGTTTCCACTTGGTTTTGTTTCTTTTATTGATATGAACAGGAATATTGCCTACGGTCGGGCTCACTGATGTACCCTTCGGCACTCGGAGAACACGCAACTCATTGTTCTGTAGCTCCACTGCTAATCTCTGATTGGGGACTGTGTTTAATAAGGCTGATTCCACTGAGCAGACCTGTAATGCTTTATTTTGAGTCTGTATATTGCGGCAAAGACTCTCACCAGTGAAGGCGTTTGAAGCCCTCTAGTGACCACAGCCTTGTATTTGCCTCTGATATACAGAACAATTATTTCCTTTAATGAGACTTATGGCAGTGTGGTTGGTGGGTTGTTTTTTTTTTTTTTTCAAAGTCCTCTGGGACGTGATTGATTTTTATTTCCTCTAAATGAAACACTAACTCAAGAGTTCCTATTGCTCTCAGTCGTTCTGAAACCATTTTTTTCCCCCCGCGTGCCAATAACGCCCTGTCCCACTGTGCGGTGCTCAGGGGAGCGCATAAACCAGTCAGAGAGTTTTTTTTCAGCTCTGCTTATGCTCCAGTTGTGAAACCGGCCCATTATTTCTCACCCGCATGTAAGCACGAGTTAGTAGAGGAGCAACAGTGGGAGGTAAATATGAGGGGAGCGAGCGGTTGCCATGAGAAACAGATGATGTCACAAAAAAGGGACTGAATTCAAACCACATGGGCGTTACAGGTGTGACAGCGAAGACATACAGCAGAGCCCAATTTAATTAACAGGTCTGAACTTTATGGAGTCACCTCCGAGCCCAGCTTCACGCGTCCCTGCCTCCGTCTGCTTTTAATTACCGGCGCAACATTTAAGATACTGGTACTGGGGAAGGTAAGTAGAGCACAGAGATGAAGCTTTTATTGTCATTATAAAGGACCCCTGTACCTGGGACTTTGTGTGTTGAGTTAAGACGATCGTCCTCCAGATGATCAAAAAGCAAACAGGTTCATCCAAAGCTGCATGACTGACCCTCCATCTGTACCATCAGTCGTATAATGACAATAAAAGCTTCTCCTCTTTACAGGGCAATCGGAACCGGCTGCATCGAAAGATCACCTAAAGTTTACAGTCAACATTCCTTAGTGGTCATTATAGCAACACAGCTGTGGTTTGGTGAGGAATGCCAGCGTTAATTCTCCGCAAGCATAATAGGATAATGCTTTAGATGTGTAGCAGAAGAGTGAGTTTAAAACCTTGAACACCGTAGACATTTGACGATGGGAGCGGTGCTGGTTGAGTCCACCTGCTCCACAGGTAATAAACAGCGGCACAGCAGAGAGCGCTCGCAGGGGTTACCTTTTCCTACAAAAGCTGCTCCCCGCCTCCTTTCTATACCCTCGGCTTATTAAATGAAGTCACATCAGACGCCTAGTGGGAGGAAGTGAAGAGGGGAAACGCTTTGATGAAGTAAAAAAAAGTAAACAGATCAGGGAGACAGAGAGGAGCTAGTCAGTCGGTTTACTTCATACATGATGCCATTTCGCATCCCCATCACTTTCTTCCACTTATTCCTTCACAGAGGGGCGTGGGGGGACTGGAGCCTATCCTATTGGGTGAAGGCGGGGTCCACCCTGGACTGGACCCCGGTCAGTCACAGGGCTGACACAGACAAACAACCACTCATGCTCACGGACCATTTAGAGTAATCAATCGGCCTAGTCCCCGGTCGTGCGTGTCTCTGGACTGTGGGAGGAAGCCGGAGTACCCGGAGAGAACCCACACAGGCACAGGGAGAACATGGAGACTCCACACAGGAAGACCCCAGCCTCCATCCCAACTGGGGTTCAAACCCAGCCTTGCTGTGAGGCGACAGTGCTAACCACCGCCCCGAAGCCATTTCCTGGAACAACAGTGACTTTTTATCTTATATTTATCATCCATGATGTCATTGGGGGGTATTTCCAGTGGGAAAGCGCCGTGGAAAGTTTCCAGTGTCGTAGATTAGCGGTTTAATTTGATACATCAAAGCTCCGCTCGCTACTCTCTCTGATGTCACTCGCACTCACTGTCAGATGTGTTGAGAGTAAAGTCGTGCGGCTTCTTATCCGTCTGTTTTTGGCGTCCTCGTCGCCCCGGTCCCCCACCCTCCGTCCTCTGCCGTCTGTCCATGGAGGGCCGCGATCTCCGGCAGGTCGGCGTGATTCTCCCACAGTTCTGGAGGGAAACAGCGGAGGGATTTCACCTGCCCTTTCCCGTTTTCCAAACGCACGTGTTGCTCTGACCACAAGAGGAGGAAGAGCCCGTTTTACCTCTGTGGCAGCTGTAGCCCCACGGTCTCAAGCAGAGGCACAATCTGCCGTCGACCGCCAACCGCAGGAGACTGTTGGCCGCTCGGTAAACATCGTTGCGAGCCGCTTTCGCAGTTTTATAACCTTGCCTCTCTGCCCAGGCTATAAAAGATAGACGCTCGCAGTTAATGGCAGGTAATTGACGTCATAAAACATCCGTTTTTCAAGAGATGACGCTTATACCGAGAGTCACGGAGCAGGAGGGAAAACCTGAGTTTATCAAGAACACTAAAGCTTGTGTGATGGATGATGGCTCAACCTCCATTATTCCTCGCTAACTGACAAAAGGAAGTGCACCAGTGCTTGGCCACTACGGCTTTATTTAGAGAAAACCTTAAAAGCGTGGGGGTTTCACTCGAAGAAAGCTGGTTAATATCTGATCAAAGCAGAATTCCCACAGAGGTGGAGTACTGCATGCTGTTTGAAATCTGCTTCTGACAGTTACAGCACTGTGAATTTAAACTTTAATAAAGTTTTGGAATTTTATAATACAATTAGACACTGAATCAGAAAACTAAACCTGCCCTCACACACATCCCAGGCTGTCCAGCTTGGCCCCTCGGACCACTGGTTAATTTGGTCACCACCAAGCTGGGATGTTGGAGTTACAGCACAGAGAGGAAGGAGGCCCTGTACTCAGATATCCAACGGAATCTAAAAGGAAACGGAACAAATACAGAAAGTAGGATGTGAATTCATACAAAAGACCGGATGACCGTCTTTGTGAGGTAGTAGGTCTGGAAATATTTGGTGTGACCTGGGGTTCGGGACACGCTCACCACCTTCCTCCCCACCAGGCTGTTTATAACT
Source organism: Lagocephalus sceleratus (assembly GCA_911728415.1). Lineage (NCBI taxonomy): Eukaryota > Metazoa > Chordata > Actinopteri > Tetraodontiformes > Tetraodontidae > Lagocephalus > Lagocephalus sceleratus. Next base: position 1,484,426 of record CAJVRN010000126.1, read on the forward strand.
GAGGATTTACCGACGTTTGGGAAACCTGAAGGTAAAAATGGTGATGATGATGTTTTCTAAAGCAGATATATTTCTGCAGGCTTGTTTTGGAATGTCAGTGAGGACTGAGTTGTGTACCGATGCAACCGAGTGTGAGAACGCCGTCTTTGTAGAGCTCCTGGGATGGCCTGTCCATCTCCATGCTGCTATCGCTTTGATGCTCCATCAGCACCGAGTCTTTTTCATCTAGCTGATCTCCATCTAGCTGCTCACCAACTGCATCCCTCTGAATCTTCTGCTCCCAGCTGGATAGGTCAACTTTGTGAACAAAGATGAAATATTTACCAGGATCAACACACACGTGCACATCCCATACTGCAGAGTGAGGAAATGACCAAGACGCTTATGTAACCGTGATGAGAACAGCTAATTACGCAGGATTACCTCTTCCTGCCACGATCTCTTGACAAGCCTTCATGATATCGAGAGGACCACCAGCTTTTCCCCAGCCAGCTTTCCTCCTTGTTCGCTTCTTCTGAAGAACTGAAAGTCAGTAGATAGTCGCATTACTTTCAAATCCCAGATAAGCGTGTCCTATCCAGCAGCGTTTTCACTTTGAAAAATTAGACGGAAAGAAATGTCTTGTGCGTCTTTCCTCTGGTCTCCTCACCTGTGATGTTGGGTTCTCCGGGGTGAGAGGTGAAGCACACCATTTGCAGATGAGGGAACTGCGACATCATGTAGTGCTTCCAGGCAATCACCAGCGGAGGAGGACACAGATCCACTTTGTTCAGCACCAGGATCACCTGCTTGTGCAGCTCGTCTGTGATGTAGTGGTACAGGGCTGGAGGGAACTGCAGCACCTGGGAGTTTACAGGAATAATAATGCTGGCTAACATGTCTACAAAAAACAACCTTGAATCTAGAGAATATCTTCATGAAAGCATGTCATAAGCTTTTTAGTGGTCTGTTCAAACAGCACTTCCATTGAAATTCTGATTTTCCATCCCTACACATTTTCCCTCAACTAAGTCAGCATAGTGTATATAGAATGTCACACCATAAACACAAAAATAATTGAGACTCTGTGTCTGTGTTCTTTTTCTTAATCTAAGAATATTCATGTTATGTTGATGACTGTGTCTCCATCTAGTGGTTTGGTCCTGTATTATCTTCTTAAATTACATCAAAGTTTCTTCCTAAGCAAGCTAAGGTATCAAGGCAACTGATAACAAGAGACCAATGTCTTTTCATTTAAAAAAAAAAGTTGACCCGCATGTATTAAGTCACTTGCCTCCAGATTGTGTTCAAAAATGCTGAGCGATCCAGGTGGGTTTCTGGAGTGCAGGTCATCCAGGTAGTCTCTGAAAGATTTCTCCTCCTTCCTCAGTAGCTTCTCTCGTGTCATCTCATAATCCCACGGCGGCCGCTGTGGGAAACTGAGACCTGACGGTGAATAAGAACAAGGTAATGTGTGACAGTTAGGAACCCAACACTATTAACCTACTGCACTCGTCTGTTTAACCTACTAAATCCATCATTTAAAAGTATTAAAGGAAAACAACACACAACCTTTCTCTGGGGGGTAGATGTCATCGATGCTGATTTCAAGTTCTTTTTCTGAGACACGCTTCAGCACCTTCTCCCTGGCCAACTTCTTTCCCTTTTCCACATCCTTTTTTTGTAAACCAGTTAAATAGCAAATGTGACGTAATTATGATTAGATTATTTTTCAAGACATAAACATTGCATAGACAACCTCAATTTTTGTATTTTTGTAATTCGCATGCACACGTGTAAAATATGTTAATGTTAAATGCAAGGCTTTGGAAGTAACAGTTTTGTTTATTTCTGACTAATTGGATTTGATTTTGAACCATAATGGCAAGAACATCCCCAAGAGCTACTCCCCAGTCTAAAATTAGGACATAAAAACAAGGATATTCATGTTTGTAATAATTAGAGAAAAAAAACAAGCACACAACCTTTGTTTTGGGTGCAATTCATGTGATTTCTAAGGATGAATGGCTAACTGTATTGATTCCCAAAGAGCATTTGATCGAGCTAATCTAATTATTGGAGGCAATCATGGTTTTCAATTCAGAAAGGGTTCATGCTTGGACCAAGCATGGAGGCAGATGAGAATGGGGGAGGCTGTTGTCAATGGGATTTCTTAACATAATCCAGTTTACCCTTGAGGTTTATCGTCATAAAGCAAAGTCACCTGTTTAGATCACGTCTGCCATCCCCGTTGGTAGGCTTGTGATTTTATTTTTTTTCCATTAATTCATCATGGCGTTTAATATACTTTTAAATGAGAAATATTACATGCAGTGAACATTGAGAAGCATTTGATTAAATATTGATTTTGATTCACACACAAACACAACCATCATTGTTGTTTTGCACATATCCAGTGGAGGACAAAAATGCTTTAGGGAAATTAAGTCAGAAGTAATCCAATTAATCAAGAGTCTGAATTTTCTAGTCTTCTTACAAGTCACACACACTTGAAAGAGTTCAAACAAAGACATCCTGGTCTTAATTCCAGAGGGTTGTACAACACAGATTTGCAGGCACAGCCTGAACTCTCACTTTAACTTCACTGGTTTCCAGGATGTGGTTCTATCTGTTCACACAGAATTGGTGACCAGGTAGCTTGTATTTCCTTTCCTCACATCGTATTATGCAGGCGGAACTGTTTATGTTTTATCAGAAAAAAATAACCTCCTAATGGCGATACTAGCTTGTGACTTGTTGGAAGCTGCATCTGGGTTGAGATGGCAGTCTTTAACCTGAAACTGGTCAGGAAGGTCTTTCCTGGTGGTGAATGGTAGAGATTGGTGTATTGCCTTTTATGAAAGTTCAATAGCTACAACACACCAACACGGTGGCGCCATCCTGGATACCTGGATGTTACGTAGAATGTGTATGAGAGGAACCAGAGCATGACGCCTGGTAACGTTGTTGTCATGAATGGCCAAAGATATCACAGTGAGGAATGCTCGTTCGTCCATCTTTCCATCTTCTACAAACAGCAAACTGATGGGATAATGGCAGCTGAAGTAACATACACCAGTGTTGTTGTTGTTGTTGTTGTTGTTGTTGTTGTTGTTGTTAATGGCAACCCGTAAGTTAGTGAAAAGCTCCATCCTAAGGACTGGGTCCACATTACTGATGGAAAGAGTCACTTCAACACTCTGGTTTGCAGTCAGCAAAAAGATTCCAGAACACTTATAATGAGTTTCCTCAGCTGTTCAGAGGATTGGGAAAAATAAACAGTGAACAGGATGTCGTAGAAGAAATGAATGTAGGAGCCGAACAGGCATCAAACCAAACAAAGACACATCAGAAATTAGGCTATGTGTAGACCACAGAGAGAAAGCCAATGAAGAAAAGTTTTTTAGCAAATTGAATTAGACCCAGAATCAAGAAACTTGACATTCATCCCCCACAGAGGCTGTTACAAATACAACAAAGTTTTCTTTGGATTGTCTTCAGTTCCAAAAGCCTGCCAGAAGGCCATGGAATCATTGATCAGTGGAATGCCAGAAATTGCGTATTGCATGGATGATATGGTTGTGTACACCGATGATGAAGAGCAGCTGGAAGAAAGGTTGAAGAAAGTATTCAAGAGATTTCAAGAAAGAGGATTGACACTTAGCAGAGACAAATGTGTGCTTGGGTTGAAACGCACTTTGAAATACTTGGAGATGTAATCTCAGGAGAAGGAATCAAACTTGACGACAGGAAAGGTGAAGTCATTAGTGAAGCACCAAGGCCAGAGAATGTGGAACTCCATTCCTTTTTAGGCACATGTGGATTTTTGATTAAGTTCATTCCAAATTATACCAATTAAGACCACAGTAATCATAGATGCTAGAGCTATAGGTTTAGGAGCTGTATTACCCCAGAAACAGACTGACGGACCAAACAAGCCAAAAGTGCTACTCTCAAAATCAGTATGAAGCTGTAGGATGAGTTTGGGCAGTAGAACACGTCATACATAAAGTTAGGCCCAGAAATATTTGGACAGTGACACAATCTTCATGATTTAGCCTCTGCCAAAGTGCACATGTGGAGAAGCAACTTTACTTCACAAAACTTTAATATAGATGTTCAATCCAGAGAATGTAACAATGGTACTGCCAATAATACAGGAGACTTGGAATGAGACTGCACCATTCTGAGTTTGCAGACTATCTCACTGGGTGATCTTTATTTATAAACCCATTCTTGGACTTCCGTCTATATATTTGTGTTTACACATGTAGAAACCTCAGCCAATATGAACTGTGCTCTCTCAAATGTCTGCCCTCTATAACTGGTGTGATATACAGAGAGACTTGAAAATGACACATCTTGGAACACTGGGGAGGAGTTTAAGAAAGAAATTTAATAAATAAGATCAATTGGATAATTCTACTCTGTAATTATGTAATCCCACACTTGTTTTCTCTAGTGTGTGACCATGTTTTATTTGTACTTTGTGTTTGTTATAACCTTTCTGTTTTTGTGCTGCCAGCTCTTTGCCAGATAACTCTTGAAATAGAGGTTATAAATCTCAATGGGGTTTTCCAACTACCTGCTTCAAAGGAGGTTGATTGATTTTTCAGCATCATAAAATTTAAGATAGCTTTTAAACTGCCTTCATAAAAGCAACATGTTGTCCTTGTTTAGTTGCTTTTTAGTTGGTGTAAGAGAAGTTTAGTTTCAACACTAGTTCAACATAGTTCAGCCTCTTTTATGAATTCTCTGCATATTGTTCCTTTTAAAAACATTTAAAAGCAATGTTATAACACCATAAAACTGTTAGCAAATCACCAGATATCTATTCTTTGCAAGCTGAGACATTTGGACCCCGAAAAAAGCAACATTGTTCGATGGCACGAACATTTCACTGAAAAGGGGAAATACCTGCCTCGTTTTTGAACCGTTGGACAAAAGTCTGAAAGATTTCATGGAGCAAAGAAACTGGAAGCCGTTACCCATCCAGGAGATTAGAGCAATTGTTCAGCAAGTATATGCTACAACATTTCAGACATTCATAAACACTGGCAACGATGGCTAACCAAACTTTTTCTTTTTGCAGGGTGCCACCGCACTCGGCCACCTGAAGGAGCTCCAATTGCTGCATGGTGACATTAAGCTTCCAAATATCATGCTAGTCAACCATGAAAGGAAGCCATTCAGGATCAAACTGATTGACTTTGGCCTCAGCCAGCCATTAAGACGGGTTGTGTTAACCAGACCCTTAATTACAGGTCAGAAATGGAAACAACAGTCTAGCAACATTCTTGAATACACGCAGACGTCAAGGAGTAGCGGACATTAACCGTATGCTTCGTTGTCCTTTCACAGGTGTCCAGAGGTTTTCCTTCCTTTAACGACAGCTGTTGACATGTGGTCTCTGGGCTGCGTGGCTGCTGAACTGTACATGGGAGCGTTGCTATTCAACGGCAAACGCGAATGTGATATTGTGAGTTCCACATTTACGCTGCCTGACTCTTTAAGATTGACCTTGAGCTCTGGTCTGACTTGAGGCCGTGTTGTATTTTCAGATGATGCAAATAATCTAAATGATGGGTATGCCCCCAGACCACATTCTCTCTGCTGGACTCCACACTAGCTGTTATTTTGAGAAGAAGCTGGAGTCTTCTGCCAACATGTGGACTGACAAGGTAGTATCATTTGCTTGTTTTCCAAGGTCATCCCCAAAACAATGGCTTGCATGCAAAGACTTGGCTTGGAGACACAAAAGAGACATGAATAATTGTGTCAGTTTGTCAGATGTTATAGGTTTTGAATTACTTGTCTTATTCAGACACAGGCACAGTATTTCCAGCAGACGGGGAAAACTGTGAAGGATTTCAGGAACCATAGAATCAGGTCTCTGGATCAACTGCTGGATGTAAGTTCTCTCTCTGATGGTTCAAAGTAGAGATGAAAGCTGAAACCTTTAAGCTGAATCAGCATCCTGGAAAATAACCTTGGTGTTTACTGTGGTTCTACTTAGGTTCCCCACCACAGGCTTTCTCCGAACTATGTGGCGGAAATAAACGATGTTCTGATGTTTGTGGACATGCTCAAGTGGATGCTTATGTTTCATGGCGCTGATCGCATATCACCTCAGGAGCTACTGAAGCATCAGTTTGTCACTATGACGCACGTCAAGGCCTTTTACAACATCAGCCTCTAGTGAGTCAAAACTAGGATTTTAGCATGTTATTTCAAATGCCTGACAGTCTCGTCACTGCATAAAGACGAGAGACGTTATTTTAAATGCAGGTCAGCTGATTGGATCATTTGTTTGCTTGTAGTTCTCAGTCCTGCTATAAGATCATAGAGGCCATAGAGGCCAAGATATCTGGCTCTAGAGATGCTGTGCTGCAGTATTCCCAGGAGGCCAGTATCAGTTCTGCTCAGTCCAAGCTGAACGTGGGCCCCTTGCTTCCCCTGAATCCTGCTGCGGTGACTGGCAAAGCCAACATCGAACCAGAGGGGTCCAAATCTGGCACAGGATTAAAGTTAAAAATAAAGTCACAGTTTGAAGAGGGACTTCCCAAGAAAAATGAGCAGAAGCAGAGTGTCGGGTACGCTTGTCTCGTAGTTTACTGAAGAGATTGCTGCAGTTCACAGTGTTGGATTCATTTCATTGATGGTTCCTGATGGATTTTTGTTTTTAAATTAACCTTTTGGTTCCATCCAAATACAGAAAAATACGGCTGAAACGTCTGACCTCCAGGAGCAATGTGCCGTACCCTAAGGCTCGAGTGCTAACTGTGGTCAGGTCCCCCCATCCTTCTGCAGACCCTCCACCACAAACCCTGAGGGACAGAGAAAGGTCTTCACCTAAGCGCTAATCAGCGCACAGCAGGAGGAAATAACTAGTCCCTCCAGGATTTCACAGGCATTTGTTTTAGATTGCTGTGGTCTAAAATGCCTAATATTGCGTTAGCTTTTGGGGGAAAAAAACAACAAAAACATTGTGATGAAAGTCGCTGTGGTTTTTTTTGTTTAACATCGCAACATTGTGAAATCCTGGAGGATCTGAATAGCTGCCTCTCAAAAGAAAGACCGCGGGTGAGTAGCTATCAATCTAGCCACCTTCAAACTTCATCTAACGTTTTCTTTTGAACGTCCGTGAACCTTGAGTTTTCTTTTCAATTTTAGCAAACGCAAAGAATCCATTTGGCAGCAACACCAGCAAGAATCCAAGATGAGGTTTTGGTTCTGCTGCAGCTGGAGGGACATCAGAAAATATTTTATTTTCATATTTGTTTGCTTATTAATGCAAAAAAAAAAAGTTTTCATGAGCTGCATTTAATCATGTCCTCTGCATCCTCCTCTCACACTCCATCTCCTCTTCACAACATAAACACCCTCATTGGGCTTCCTTTAGGCATCCTTCCTGCTAATTCAAAACTCTGATCATTGAAATTGTTTTCTGAACTTTTCAGAATTTTTTGAAGAGGCTTTTTTTTAACTGGCTTTTGTTAGATAGATATTGCAATCACAACCTGCTCCGGTTCACTCAGTCCTCATGTTCTGACCTTGCTTGGCTGCATATCGGTTTACCATCTTAGGAAATGAATTCCATTCTCTCCACAAAATGATCAATAATTTCTGTACATGAGCTGCAAAGTAGCTGGGTGAAGTATCAGATAGATTCGAAATACACATAATTTACTGATTTTAGGGGCTATAGAGTGGAGTTTGAGGCTTATACAATTTTTAAAAAGGGGCTCAAAAACAGCCCATTGTGAAATCACGTGTAATTCCCAGTAGACACTGTACAGTTTAAGTGATCTTATATCGCATGACACACTCTGCAACGTGGATCTCAAACTTATGGTACAAGTTTGATGTGTGCAGACAATGACCGTTAACTGAAGCGCAGGCTACAATGTACGTGTAGCCCTTATCAATTTCAATTCTCAATTTAAGTAACAGAGCAAAGGTAATATCTATCTACAAACAGGATCGCTGGACCAGAATCAGAAGACTTATTATAGTCTTTAAGAGCCAGTCATTTAACATCAATAAAGACAGGCATTAAGAGATTTTCTGGCAAACAAAAGAAACACTCATTCCCGAAGTCTTTGATTCAGATATCAGTCCGTGTGAGTGTGTCCATTCATCCTACCACACAGCTGTAAGGGGGGGGCATTTCTTTAGTAAACACCATCTCCCCACTAAAAAATACTCTCAAAATCCCACAAATAAACACAATATTTACTTTTCCAACACAAATATAAGCTTGCTGGGCGAAGCTAACGACGTGCACATTTACCGCTGAGTCACACCACGTTCACCACATCAGCCAAGATCATCGCTACAAAGTTTAAATATTACACTACAAGAACAGAATGACCGTATATCAGACGTACATCAGCCATATATCAGCATAGCGGAATTTTAAAGGTTATTTTTTGGACTTATTCTAAGCCCTCTGTGTTCACAAATCAAGCTAGAGGCGCACCTGACCGTGTCAACCCCATGTCCCCAAAGTTAGGCTCATTAAATGAGCCTAGCTTTATCTGTTTTTAAAATTTAAAGTGAGTTAACTATTTTGTTGGCTTCCAAATGAATTTGTATTTATTTTATGAACAGTAGTAAAAAAATATGGCTTTATAGCCATGTCAGTATGTCAGGTCATGTCAAGGTCATCAGCGGCCATCAGCTCTGATTAGTAGATGGTCGCCACTACTGTCCAAAATTAATCTGAGTTATCCTTTCTTGACCCTGTCTCACGCTGCGATGTAGAGCCACGACCAAAGATTTCTCTCCACGACGGTGTGCACCGGCCATTAGGTCTTCAGCCTTCCTGGATTTCCTGTGATTAATGTTTGTGTTGATGTTGGCGTTGATGTCGGCGTTGATCTTGTCCTTTGATGTGGATGATCTTAAAAAGTTAAAAGGCCGAAGGGTTCAATGAACATAAAGGAACATGATGACATGAAAGACTGAAACTCCATCGATTGTCCCAGAATAGATCGGAAATATTGGAATACTGATCCTCTTTAACCATTTTGATTTTCTAAATCAGACATTGACAAGACACTTTTAACAAGTTATCAAGATGGAGATGAGGACGATACACAAGGAGGAGAAAGAGCCGCTGTCAGCGACCCAGCTTCAAGATGAAGTCACTCATCTGAAAAGCATGCTGGCTGAGAAAGAAGAGCAGTTGAGGAGGGCCGTCAGCAGACGCCAGTTGAGGAGACTGGCTCAGCACGAAAACATGGCCCTGCTGAGCAGGACGGAGGCCGACCTCAAAAGCAGTCAAAAGAAGTGTGCCGATGTAGAGATGCTGATCAGAGGAACCGCCAGCCGCCAGGATCCGAAAGGTAGAGACGGGTACAGCGGAGGGCATACTGAGGCCCTGGAGATGTTTCACGAAGAACTCTCCAAAAAAACGAGGGCCCTGAGAGAGCGGTTCTTGGTAAAACAGGAGCAGACGGAAGATCAGATGTGGCAGAGACTCGCTGTTGTGGAGGAAGACTTTGTGAAGAGGCTTGTGGAGGAGAGGAAGAAGAATGAGCAAGAACTGATGGAGAAAGAGAGGAGAGTGAGGCAGGAGTGTGAAGAATACCAGGAGAGGAATGAGAAAAAGCTGTCCGTGTACCGCCAGGCTTGGGAGAGGAGAGTTTGGAAATGGGAGACCGAGAAGTCAGAGCTGATCGAGAGAATCAGGAACAAGTAAACCTGCGGGAACGACAAGAGGAGGAGAACGGGCAGGAGGCTGAGCGGCTCAAAGCAGAAATCCAGCAGCTTCAAGTAAGAAGCTGCACATTTGTTCTCTTATCTTATCTCTTCTGTTTCCTGAGTCCTTTACTCAGAAAGGGGATATATTATGCAAATGTCACCCTTTCAGTGCTTTAGTCCATATATCTGCATATGCGGAGTGTCTCCCCATGGTGGAGACATCTAAATTCAATATCAAGTAAACTGTCTGACTCTGTAAAGGTACTTCAAAATAGTCTGTTGTGCATGTCTTCCCACTGTTACATAGCAGTGGGGTGATTTGAATGTGCTGGCGAGCTCCTCCCATACAAGCACAAGTATAGGTACCTGTGTAAACCATCTGGGGGCGGAGCAAATAGTATCTGGGGGTGGGGCAAAGATCACCTGGATCTTTCCTTTTCTTCGACCAAAGCACATTACCAATGTTTCATTTAGACTTCAAGGAACCGTGTTAACTTGCTGGAAAGAAGCACGATATGCCACCTTCAAATGTTTGGATGTGAGAACAAAAACTACTTTCTCTTTTCAACAGCCCAAAGGCAAAAAGAATAAGGAGAAGAAGAAAGAGTTGTTGGCGAGGATTCAGAAACTTTGTGAAAAATGAAGTTGAAAATCTTTAATTCTTGCTGCCTTTTCAACTCCACCTCTTCCAACCTCCTCCACACGGCTGACTTCATCCACTCCATCTCTCTTCTCTTAACATTTCCTTTTAAATACATATATGAAAAAAACTTGTCCACATTGTGTGTGTGACTCTGTCCAGTGATGGAACTGAAATCACCATTAACAACATTAAATGTATGTAATATGTTTTCACTATCACATTACACCACCTGTCAGAAACAATGACACAAAGACATTCTTCTACTTCATCTAAATCAAAAAGAACAATAGTTGTAAACAATGTACAAACATATCCAATTCAGTAAAAATTAGTAAACTCAAGTCCTACCCGTTCAGTTAGTATTTTAAAAAAAACACTTTGCTTCCTTAATGTGCAAAAGAAAATATCTCTTCTATCTGTTATCTGCTCTGTAAACCACATTGATTTGAAAGTGTTATATAGTTATTATCACAAAAATGAAATAAAACTCTCTGAGGCACATACACACGCACTTGCACATGTCCTTGTATTTCTATTTCAATAGTCCATTTCTATTGGGATGAACTTTCATAGATAAATTACCCAGCTACCCACCCTAATCTTCTAAATGAACCGCCTAACACCTAACCCTGAGAAGCACATTTGGTACTCAGAAAGTAGAAAATATAAGGACACACACACACACGCACACACACACAGTAGCTGTGAAGGCCACTAGCCCGTTTGGTTCAACCGCCTCTGTGAATCGGCCTTTTCTCACAGTGACTTCACAGAACGATGCACATTTGCATGACTCATGAAGGTGTCGAATTTACACCCCAGATTACAATACACCAGTGAACACACACACACACACACACACACACATACAGACACACGCACACACACACGCACACACACACACACACACACACACACACACATCCTCCAGATGATCAAAAAGCAAACAGGTTCATCCAAAGCTGCATGACTGACCCTCCATCTGTGTAATCAGCTGTATAATGACAATTAAATCTTCTTATCTCTTTACAGATTTAAGGAACAATCAGAAACAGCATTATTTTATATTGCATTTAATGAAGCTAACTAATGCTTTAGATGTACAGTAGAAGACCTTGAACACAACACCGTAGACATTTGACGATGGGAGCGGTGCTGGTTGAGTCCACCTGCTCCACAGGTATTAAACAGCGGCGCAGCAGAGAGCGCTCGCAGGGGTTACCTTTTCCTACAAAAGCTGCTCCCCGCCTCCTTTCTATACCCTCGGCTTATTAAATGAAGTCACATCAGACGCCTAGTGGGAGGAAGTGAAGAGGGGAAACGCTTTGATGAAAAGTAAACAGATCAGGGAGACAGAGAGGAGCTTCATCAGCCACTTTATTTCATACATGAAGCAATTTTCTGGAATAACAATCACTTTCTAAATGTATTTATCCTCCTTTATATCATTTGGGGGTATTTCCAATGGGACAATCTCCAGGGTCCCAGATTAGCAGTTTAATTTGATGCATCTGGCACAGCTGGTTGGTATTAACGGTAAATCTAATCAGTTATCCTCTATGTTTGTTAATTAAGCATCTTTCCTGACTAATTACAGTTTTAATACGAATTAAACAGCAGGATGAGAATACATTTATACCTCCGTACAGCATGCTCATATCCTGTCACAGTTTACAACTAATATTTAATTTCTGTCACCAGTCTGAAATGTTCACAATTTCCACTTTAAAATGAATTTGAAACTGGTTTTTATACATTTTCTGTTTTCACTTGCATAACCAGAACTACATATATGTTTTCACTCAAAAGCATACAAGTACTTCTATAGATGTTTTCTTAAAGGAAGCATCTCATCACTACGTAAAACATGACGCCCGTTGCATGTCCGACAGCGTCGCACACGTGGCTGCAGCGTGGCGCGTTACACAGTAAAACAGCCCAGCGCTGCAGCCCTCCCTCACACCCAGCGAAGAGGAATGTGTGCGTGTGTGTGTGGGGGGGGAGTTAGAGAGCAGTCAATCAGGGCAAATACCTGGGTACCACTGTACCGCTACCACTGCAATTTTAACGCCAAATAAGAGGGTGATTATCTGACACAGCAGGGGCCCTGTCAGCAGAAGAAAGGAACCAAAGATGGAGGAGCTAAATCTTGAGGAAAGCAGCATTAGTGGGCTCTCTTTCAGCGAGGGTAGCGCAGTAGTCTGGCACAAACGCACGAGGAGTTATTCAGAATATCTGTTGTTCATTTTAAAATATTATTCTTGGTACAGTCGATATAAAAGTATTTCCTTAGCAAAGTCTTTTGCATAAATACTGGAAGCGCGCAAACACCGGGAGCCTGTTGTTTTTGTTTTGTTCGCAGGAATAGACGAAAAATCCAGCTTTGCGTTTAAAGCCAACAAGAATCATCGGGGAAAAAAAAAATTCCGAAATATGTCCAACAATCGATCAATCCATAACAGCCTGTTGGAGCCGACTACATATCTGATGCCAGCATCAGATCCGGTGGAGCGGAGAGAGCGTCAGTCAGGTCTCGCTTGGTCGCTCTACCGTTATTCACCCGTGCTGCTAAAACGGGATGTTTGCTTTCTCACAAATTATTTTCGAGCTTTTTGGTCTCGGATCGTTGGAGCCAAACGCGACGAGAATCGACACGCGGCGTCTGCATTCTTTATCGCGCAACCGATCTGCTGGCTGCTCCTGGTCCCAATAGGGACTTATTTGTGGTCCCTTTATCGTTTTATCGGTCCGGGCAGATTTATAATTCGCTAGTTTGTTTAATCTGATGGAAAAAAAACAAATGGCTTCATCAGGCATAATTACACATGTAGCTTTAAGAAAAGGTTTTCCCAGTTGGGGCTTGTAGGTTAAATAAACAGAAGGTGACCTCCTGATTGTGCACGCTGTGCCCGATGGATTGGTGCCGAACGCACGCACTGACACACGGTCTGTCGATCTGATTAGGAGATTAACAATCCTCCCGTGGAGGTCCGCCAGCGCAAACCGTCAGAGCACACATCATTCAAAAACCTAATTAGCTCATCTACGTTCTCATTAAACTCTTGATAAATGTAAAAATAAACTTTCCAGAAGGAATATCGAAGCGTTTTCTTCTCGGAGATGGAGTCAGCGGGATCGCGCGAAGCCGTCGCACTTTGCTTCCGCTCAACGGCTTCAGGCTGAAGCCAGCCCTGAAATGGTCATATAGTGTGATCGCCTATATAAGCCCCTTGCACGTATCTGCGCGCTTTCAATTGCACTCCGATGCACAAAAATAAACCAAGTCCAACTCGCTCAGCCTTAAATGAAAAGGAACCCTGGCAAGAACCAACCAGCATCTTTAGAGATGCTTCCTTAAATCTGCAGCCGTTTATGAAAAAAACCAAACAGCTTAACTGCAGCTTTGTTCTGCAGCTCTCTCGACTTTGGCGTCTTCATTGTGACACGGATTCTGAGGCGCTCCTGTCTGGGGAAGTGTTTGTTCTGGGTACTGGAGGCAGAATAAGAAAATAAATACTGATGAAGCACGTCCAGGAAGGGGAATGAGCTTCGAGCAATGAAAGGCAGAGCGGAGGCACGACGTGGGATATTTATTTACGTTGGCGGGAGAAGCAAAGAGCATCCATCCAGAAGACCCTCGGCGAGGAGGAGGAGCGGGGGGAACGAAGGAAAGTGAAAGTTGATGAGGGCGAAGACAGAGGAAAGCGAGGGGAGGCTCAGCGCCCTGCTTCATCCTCCCTCTGTTGTCACTCACACTCTCTCTCCCGCAGGGCGTTGTACATGTTGACGATAAAGCCGGGTTGCTTCTCATCCGTCGGCTTTGGGCCCTCGAACTCCTCGTCCTCGTCCTCTTCCTCGTCGTCCTCGTCCTCGTCGTCGGCGTCCTCGTCGCCCCGGTCCCCCCACCCTCCGTCCTCTGCCGTCTGTCCATGGAGGGCCGCGATCTCCGGCAGGTCGGCGTGATTCTCCCACAGTTCTGGAGGGAAACAGCGGAGGGATTTCACCTGCCCTTTCCCGTTTTCCAAACGCACGTGTTGCTCTGACCACAAGAGGAGGAAGAGCCCGTTTTACCTCTGTGGCAGCTGTAGCCCCACGGTCTCAAGCAGAGGCACAATCTGCCGTCGACCGCCAACCGCAGGAGACTGTTGGCCGCTCGGTAAACATCGTTGCGAGCCGCTTTCGCAGTTTTATAACCTTGCCTCTCTGCCCAGGCTATAAAAGATCGACGCTCGCAGTTAATGGCAGGTAATTGACGTCATAAAACATCCGTACGTTTCAAGAGATGGTGCTGAGTGAGTCACGGAGCAGGAGAGAAAACCTGAGTTTATCAAGAACACTAAAGCTTGTGTGATGAACGAAGGCTCAACCTCCATTATTCCTCGCTGACAAAAGCTGTCCTTGAAACCGACGCGCTACGCTGCCTGTGTAGGTTCTCGGTCCTCCAGGTCACGGTGATTCTGGTAGTTGAATCACGGTTGAGTTTCACGAAGACGTGTCGCCTCTCATCCAAGAGGTCACGTCTTTGCGAAACTCAACCAGTCCGGTTGCCATGATCCAACTACCAGAAAGGCGCGCTATACTGAACTCCATATTACTATGATACTTTCTCGTATTTTCCCAAATAGTCAATGCAAATGACAGTTAGATTCATTTTCCAGTCATCAACTGTTATAATTCGAGCATTTGCAGCTTTAGGTCACATTTACTGAAATCAAGAGCGGTTTTCACAAAAAACAAATCTCCATGGTAACATATTTGATAGCAGCTTCTCATTTATCTTGGGGGGTTTTTGGAGACTTTCTACTTGAATTTCTTTGCAGGATGCAGAGCTGCTCTTTGGATGTGACCTGCCTCCCAGCCTCACGCATCTATTTTGCTTGAGGATGCGTCCGAAGGATCTCACCGCGGGGTGAGGTCAAGGGAAGCTGGGGGGGGGCACACAACGAGTGTCTCCTTTTCTGCAACCAGTGGTGAATCAGAAACACCACATCCTTTTCAGTCAGTCTCACACCTTCAGGACCGACCAGCTCTCTCCCCGTGATTATGGCCTAACACACCACCATGGTCCGCCAACCATCCGCTGCTCCACATCTGGACCGTCCAGTGTTTCACAGCTCTCACGTATTCATGTATTTCTGGGCCCACTGGGGCCGTGTGACTGGTTAGAAGGTTGATGCAGTGCTGCAGGTGTCTGGAGGATCCCACACCTTGATATTCAAAGGAGGCACCAGCAGCTTCAAATACCTGTTTGCTGCTTTGTGATGCCATTTTAGCAGCTGCTCTCTGAACCTCTCAGTCTGATGCTTAAATAAAACCCTCTTCAAAAAGCTGCTATCAAATAATGTTCTATGTTATCATGTAAGATGTTTTTGACAGCTTTTGAGTTCAGTAATTATAACCTAATGCTGAAAAATCCATTTTCAATTCTATCAGACCTATAAAATGTTCTCTGTTGTGTGTTATAATTCAGAACAGTCCATTGTAAGTTTTGTTTTTGTCACTGGGAGGTTTGTTCAATAGCATTCAAATTACACTCCAACAGTTGATGACTTGAAAATGATGCTATCATCTGCTTTGGCGATTTACGAAAATCAAAGGACCATCTAATTTCCATAATGATTTGGAACACGGTGTAGACTTTAATCTGAAGAAAAAATTAAAAGCGTGGAGGTTTGCGACTAAGACAGCGGCTTAATAACTGAGCAAAGATGAAATGTGGTCGTAACGCACTTTTATTCCCACAGAGGTGGAGTGCTGCATTCTGATTGAAATCTCTTTCTGAAAGTTACACAACAGGGAATTTAAACTTTAAAAAAGTTTCGGAATTTTATACTAGTCTTGGAAAACAAACTTACCCTCACACACGTCCCAGGCTGTCCAGCTTGGCGCCTCAGACTGCTGGTTATTGTGGTCACCGCCCTGTAAGCTGGGATGTTGGAGCTTGAGCACAGAGAGGAAGGGGACCCGTTCACACAGATACCCAACTGAGCTGTACGGCTCCCGCAGCTGAGACAGGGGGTAGATGCCTGACAAAATCTAACAGGAAACGGACAAATTACAGAAGGTAGGATGGTGCAGTCAAACAGAAGACAGCATCATTAGAGAAAGGTGGACCACTAGTAACACACAATCAAGATATTCCTCAAATCGGGGCTACATAATATCAGTAAAACTTGATCTGAAGCGATATATTTAAATATTGTGATGGCGATATGCTTCACAATATGTAGAAACAAATGTCAACGTTTAGTTTGAATGTATTTCTGCTTTAGGTTTGTTCTCTTGACATGTGAATAGTAAATAAACACTGAGTAAATAAAAACGAAAGAGGATTATTTACATTCTAACAAACCAGAAAAAAGGTGCAGTTGACTTAAGAGACAAATCTGACAAAGAATTATCACCAATCTAGCCGCTATTCTCTGGTAACAGACAAGTAGTGGGTGCATAAGCTTGTATTTGTCTAAATGACAAATGTTTACTTTATTATGTTAAATACAAGTATCAATACAAGATTTGATGTAATCTCACCAAAATTAACACAAAAACAGCACCCCCCCATCATTAAATACACAGAACCCACCAATATGCAAATGCATCTTTCGATCACTGACACTGTGGTTGTATCTGGGCTTGTTCGAACTGGGAGACTTTAAAATGTAGGCAGACTTGTGTGAATTTTCATGAGATTATATCAAATGGTGTGGGAGAATGAGTTTTAAATGTTCCCAGTAGCACAGTATTGAGTGGCCTGTCGGCACTGAAACTGCTGATGAAAAGCGCAGAGCCCCGTAGTTAAAGGAAGATTTGAACCTCTTTTGAAGCTTTGTTCAGTTTAAAAGATTTTCTGCCGTGGATTTAATCTAGACGATAATGGGAGCGAACACATGACTTGTCCGTGCAGCAGCTCATTTTACAGAGCGCTGATTAATTTAATGTTTTGAAACCGATGTTTGTGAGGTAGTACAGGAATATATCAAAAAGTAAGATAAATTCTTAATGCAAAGATGGTCTGAAGCAGCATTTTAAAGTGTTTTTAAAGCATACATTAAGACGCACATACTTGATGAAGCGGAGGTAGAATGGACGTAGTCTTGCATTGAACAAGTTATCGCAGTTCAAGGACTGTTTTGCAATATCATTTTTGCATGTTAATATCAAAATGAAGATACATTTTTTTATATATTGTGCGGCTGTAGCTCAAATCTAAAGAAGAGGGAAAAGTTAAAGACACTTTGGAGGTAAAACAGAGAGAGAGGAGAGGGTTTCTACCTGTAACTGTTTCGCAACGCAGGAGGGGAAAACCAGTCCAGGGCAGTCGCAGAGTTTGACCGTCTTTGTGAGGTAGTAGGTCTGGAAATATTTGGTGTGACCTGGGGTTCGGGACACGCTCACCACCTTCCTTCCCACCAGGCTGTTTATAACTGAGGATTTACCGACGTTTGGGAAACCTGAAGGTAAAAATGGTGATGATGATGTTTTCTAAAGCAGATATATTTCTGCGGGCTTGTTTTGGAATGTCAGTGAGGAGTGAGTTGTGTACCGATGCAACCGAGTGTGAGAACGCCGTCTTTGTAGAGCTCCTGGGATGGCCTGTCCATCTCCATGCTGCTATCGCTTTGATGCTCCATCAGCACCGAGTCTTTTTCATCTAGCTGATCTCCATCTAGCTGCTCACCAACTGCATCCCTCTGAATCTTCTGCTCCCAGCTGGATAGGTCAACTTTGTGAACAAAGATGAAATATTTACCAGGATCAACACACACGTGCACATCCCGTACTGCAGAGTGAGGAAATGACCAAGACGCTTATGTAACCGTGATGAGAACAGCTAATTACGCAGGATTACCTCTTCCTGCCGCGATCTCTTGACAAGCCTTCATGATATCGAGAGGACCACCAGCTTTTCCCCAGCCAGCTTTCCTCCTTGTTCGCTTCTTCTGAAGAACTGAAAGTCAGTAGATAGTCGCATTACTTTCAAATCCCAGATAAGCGTGTCCTATCCAGCAGCGTTTTCACTTTGAAAAATTAGACGGAAAGGAATGTCTTGTGCGTCTTTCCTCTGGTCTCCTCACCTGTGATGTTGGGTTCTCCGGGGTGAGAGGTGAAGCACACCATTTGCAGATGAGGGAACTGCGACATCATGTAGTGTTTCCAGGCAATCACCAGCGGAGGAGGACACAGATCCACTTTGTTCAACACCAGGATCACCTGCTTGTGCAGCTCGTCTGTGATGTAGTGGTACAGGGCTGGAGGGAACTGCAGCACCTGGGAGTTTACAGGAATAATAATGCTGGCTAACATGTCTACAAAAAACAACCTTGAATATCTTATTAATGCAATAAAGGCACAAAAAACTATTTCATTCGTCAGAAATACATTGGGTCGCGGATAAAGCGGGAGAAGACGAGACGAGGCAAGAAATACATTGGGCACAGAAAACTGTCACATTCATGCTGTCTTTTGTTTTCTCAATCTTAGGACATTCAAGTTATACTGATGACTGTGTCTCCATCTAGTGGTCTATCTTTTTTAAACAGCATTTCAGTTCCTGCCTTTGTGACTTAATTCAAGGTGAAATATAAATATAATAATTTCAGTCCCATATGATTACAGCCACTTACAGGGTGCCTGATGTCCACAATGAGCAGGAAAACGTCTGACATCTCCAACACCCTCCACAGCTGCCTCCATGTCTGGAGACATACAGAAGAGTTAATGACATATTAGCAGCGCATCTTCTTTTCTCTAAACCTATCTGCAAAATAATCACTATAATTAGAACACAGCAGTGGTGCAAGTTCCAGAGGCCTTTAGTAAATAAATCTAGCAGTAAATGATATAATCCATAAAAGATGTTTTAAAACTATCAGTAGGTGCTGCAACAAAATGACCCGTAGATGCATATTTTAATTGAGTTTTCACATTTAAATTACAGCAACGTGTGGTAGTTTGTATTTATGACTTCCTTGATGTTGATAGCTGTTAATGTGAAAGAGAGAAATTTTCACAAATTCCTTCAGGTGCATTGTGAATTCATGACTTACTCTGAATTCACAATGCAATTACTGGGACATGAATAAAGACAACATTCTGCATGAACCGCCTGTATTAAGTCACTTGCCTCCAGATTGTGTTCAAAAATGCTGAGCGATCCAGGTGGGTTTCTGGAGTGCAGGTCATCCAGGTAGTCTCTGAATGATTTCTCCTCCTTCCTCAGTAGCTTCTCTCGTGTCATCTCATAATCCCACGGCGGCCGCTGTGGGAAACTGAGACCTGACGGTGAATAAGAACAAGGTAATGTGTGACAGTTAGGAACCCAACACTATTAACCTACTGCACTCGTCTGTTTAACCTACTAAATCCATCATTTAAAAGTATTAAAGGAAAACAACACACAACCTTTCTCTGGGGGGTAGATGTCATCGATGCTGATTTCAAGTTCTTTTTCTGAGACACGCTTCAGCACCTTCTCCCTGGCCAACTTCTTTCCCTTTTCCACATCCTCTTTACTCTCTTTCTCAAAGTGCAGTTGATACCTAAGCGAAATAAATATGACAGAAAATTGTGATTAGTTTATTACATACATTCCATAGATGACCTCAATTTATGTGTTTTTATCATTTCCATACACATAGATGCCAATATAAATGTTAAATGTACAGCATTAGTAACAGTTCTGTTTATTTCTGACTAATTGGATTTCATTTTGAAACATAATGGCAAGAACATTGCAAAGACAAATCCCCAACAGTTACTCCCCAGTCTAAAATTAGGACATTAAAAACAAGGATATTCATGTTTGTGTCATAATTAAGAGAAAAAAACAAGCACACAACCTTTGTTTTGGGTGCAATTCATGTGATTTCTAAACATGAATGCTCGTTGACTGCCTTGATTCCCAAAGAGCATTTGATCGAGCTAATCTAATTAATAGGAGGCAATAACGGTTTTCAATCCAGAAAGGGTTTGTGTTCATCCAAGGGTGGAGGCAGATGAGGAGGGGATGAGGCTGTCAACAGGGTTTCAAAATCGAACCCAGTTTATGACCATCATAAAGCAAAGTACCTGTTGGGATCGTGTCTGCCATCCCTGTTGGTCGGCTGGTGATTTATTCTTCTAATATCCGTTGTCTCGCTGTCAGAGGTGATTGACTGTCTCTTGCCACCTCGCTCCACGCTGGCACTGGGGCTGCTTGCTCCAGATCCAGGGTCCGCTGAAGATCGAGGATTAGTTAAACACCAGTTTATTAAAGGCTTATAATAAAAGAACAAAAATATCTCCTGGGTGTAAATGTAATAGTAGTGTCACCTTTTTAATGACTGATGTGTTCAAATATCCATGTATTTGAAGCAAAAAGTCAGATCAATCGTGGCTAAGGTTCCTAATATGTATGTAAAGAGATTTTAAATCTTGCCAGAACTTGTCAGAAAGTTCCAACAGTCTCAGAAGTGTTTGGGAAGTCTGGTGGTGAATACCGACACAAACTCAGATATCCTTCAACTAGATGGTGTTAAAAACATTAAATTGAACGTGTCGCTGTTGTGACAGGTCGTCAAAGGACGGGGAAGTACAGAGCGGGATAACTTAGTGTCCACCAACATTTACAGCTTCGAACTGACTCGAAATGTTTAAAAACACGTGAAGCATTTAACCCACTGACATGTATCAATTTCCCCTCAACATATATGACGCCTGGTGGTTCCATTTCCCCCCGACAGCAGGGCCGACGTTCCCGGGGTTTAAACGGACGAATCTTGATGAAAAAAAAAAAAAACCCCGAAACGTGAACATTAGCGCCGCCTTTAGCTGCGGCGCTAGCGGGCTAAGGCTAAGGCTAGCGCGGGACGCTTACCCCTCTTTCTCTCCCGTTTGGCCTGCAGCTGCTTCTTCTTGTTCTTGTTGCTGAAGGGCTTTCTCCGGGGCATGCTGACGGCCGAACCTGCGCGGCCCTGCTCCTCTAAAACACGCCGGTCATCACTTTCTTGTTGACGCTCGGACGTTGTGAAGTTTCTCGACTGCTACGCTCGCCCCGCCCCCCTCCGGTGACGTCACGCCGGCGCGGCGCTCCCATTGGCCGGCTCGCAACTAGGTGGTCCCGCCTTGTTTACCTGGCCGTTCCGTCACGCTCGCCGAAAACAAAGCTCGACAGCTGACGTCCATCTTTGGGACTAAAATTAAAACGGCGAATAAATCGCTCTATACAGCTACACTCCGCTAAGTCGACTTGTTGGCGTTCGGACGCTATGAAGTTTGCCGACAGCTATTGTCCCAGTGACGTCACGCCAGCGCGGCGCTCCCATTGGCCGGCTCACAACCAGGCCCCCCCACCTTGTTCACCTGGTCGTTCTGTCGCGCTCTCTAAATAAAACCTTCTGACGCCTCCCTTTGGGTTTAAATGACGAAAATCCAGAAGAATTCCCACCCATCGAGGTTCTCACACTCCACAGCAGAAAAGACAAACCGGCCTTGAATTTCTACCACTTTTAGTTGAGTGCATTTTATTTTATTTTTCTTGCCGTCTAATAATGTAATAAAAACCATTAATATAACCAAAACATATTCGCTCGTACATAAGACAGTAAAACCTAATGGTACAGTCCAAATGAACACATTCCAACATACCTGGAGGCACATAAAGAGTTACGACCGTGAGAAAAACCAAACTACAACACGGAAGCTTGTAGAAAAGGAGAATAATTACCATAGCAATGTTTTAAAATGTTAACAATCAGGTGACGGAGTCCACTAATTTAAAAAAATAATGGGATTTGCAGTCCTCGTCTTCATGCGGTCACTTTTACAAAAAAAAAAATGCAAATTGGAAGCAATGTGTTGATTTATTGTACTGTAATCTGGCAATGTGTCCGTGTGTCTATTACAAACAGTGTCATCTTTTTAGTATATGAAAGTCACACTGGGATAAAAATTTTAGAGCACAGAAACAGATTCAACAACATTATTACAAGAAATGCTCTTAATTTCCCTGAAAGTCTGTGAAATCTCGCAAATGGGTTTAAGTTGAACGGACTACCATGTCCTCTAAACACATAGTTGCACTTTAAACACTGGAGTACACACTGTATATTTATATATACTGAGCTAATATTCTCTTTCCTCAAAAGAAAAGCATTACAGTAAAAATTTCAATTTAGGTGTGTATTTCACGTTCTGAATAAACGTACTCACCCTAATTAAAAAGGGAGCACGTGGCAGTATAAAATGTACCTTTTAAGTTAAATAGCCAATTTAAGCAACAAAGACAGTACAGTACACTGTTGTGGCCAAATGTGTAGGCAATAGCAGAAGTTTTTGTTTGTTTGTTTGTTTTTTTCCTTGTCCACTATTTTCTTTGCGGGGCCGCGAGGAGGGGGCTGGAGCCTATCCCAGCTACATACGGGCGAAGGCAGGGTTCATCCCAGCCAGTTCGTCGCGTTGGGGATGGGGTCGGTACCCTTCTCAAGGGTACCTCGGTGGTGCTCTGAAGGTGTGCTGGCACCTCCCCTGCCATCGTCCTCAGCATGACTTTATAAGACAATAATAAAGAGAGCACTGCCCTTTGACCATCTTCCCTATTATAAAACCATCACTGTGATGGACCGAAAGTTATTTGCACTTATTGCGGCCATTATGTGCACTTCTTATTCAGAGGGGACAGATGAAAATGAGCAAAACAAATCAAGCATTAAGAAAAAGATGGTAAAATGTAGCCTCCAGGATATATTGCGACAAAAATATTGTCTGGTCTGCGTCAAACAATCTTCAGGCATAGTATTTTGTGTTGTTCCAATTGTCTTGCGTCATCACAATATTGCTTTTATCATTCGATTATCCTTCTTCCACTTCTTGATTTAACTTATA
Organism: Lagocephalus sceleratus; assembly: GCA_911728415.1. Lineage (NCBI taxonomy): Eukaryota > Metazoa > Chordata > Actinopteri > Tetraodontiformes > Tetraodontidae > Lagocephalus > Lagocephalus sceleratus. The sequence continues at coordinate 1,507,617 of CAJVRN010000126.1, forward strand.
AATTATTCTTCGTCATCATCTTCAAGAGTTGAGGTGCTCCACTTGAATGGTGGACGTCGACACAGTGAGATAGAGGTCTTTGTTGGAAGCAATGTTCTCTACCGCTACTGGTTTGTACTGGATGTCACCGGCAGACACTGTTTTGTACTGGTGGAGGTCAAATGGACAGGAGATTGTTTCTGCCTGAGGGTAGTTCCTCTGGCTCTGGCCTTGTTGGTTTCTGCCCACTGCTCCATTCCCAGCTCCTGCAGTTCGGCTCGACCCTCCATTTGCGCCCTCTACCTGGGTCTGGGCTCCAGCCGGGCCCTGGCTTTGGTTCCGTTTCTGTTGTGCCGCCGTGACTCCTGGTGAAGTCAACTGCTCTGGATTGTGTTTCTCCATGTGTTTCACCAGATACGTCTCCTGAGATGAGGGGAGGATAGGTAGAGGGGAAACAATGACTACACTGTGTTAAGAAGTTGCCAGCCGTCTGATGCCACACAGACGATTCATAGTGTTTCATGTAGAAATGCTCTTCAGAAATGGACATTTGTCTTACTGAGGTATAAGTACGGTCACACAGGCCACACGAGTAGATTTTTGCGTGTTTGACTGTGTGCGTAGACATGTGCACTTCTAGGCTCGCTGAATCTATATATCCTTTATTGCAGAAGGTGCACTTGTAGGGCTTGTCCTTATTGTGTTGACGACGGTGGGACTGGGAAAAATGGCAAAAAGGAATCCTTTATAGTACACCAATCATGTCTCACAAAAGGTACAAGTCATGTGCAATCAAATAGAAAAAAAAAACATATTCCAAACCTGTAAATTTGAGAGTTGTGTAAAGGCTTTCTCGCAGCCCGGTTGGGTGCACTTGTACGGCCGATCTCCAGTGTGGATCCTGCGTTACGAACACAATAGCGCACATTTACCCGCATGGTCTCCGTCTGTTAACAGCGTTGTCGCCAAACGCAGAGAGGCACGTCGCAGCGGAAGGGAAACACCGACCTGCTGTGCTGCTGAAGGTGACTGAGCTGTCTGAAGCTCTTGTGGCAGAAGTCGCAGGTGTACGGTTTCACGCCGGTGTGGATGCGGATGTGCTGAGCCAAGTAGCTGGAGTTTGCAAATGACTTTGTACAGTGAGGACATTTATGCGGCTTTGACTCTGTGTGGTTCCTGATGAGGGTGGGCAACAAAAGAAGAGATGATTGTAAGATTAGACAAAAGATTTAGACCTAAGACAATAAATATATAAAAACCTGTACACCTTTTTTTTTTTTTTTTTTAAATAAAGTCCTAGCTGTTTAATTGCACAATTCATTTTCAAAGAGAGCACTAACATCCTCATTTTGCAGATAACAACTTAATTTTAGGACTGTTAAAGTAAGACTGACAGCAACAAAACTTAAAAAGCGTCCTTTGCTGTATTCTCTATAGAGAATAAAGTCCAGTAATAGCGAATTAATTATAGTCAAATGCATCAGTTTAGACCAGCACATGAGAAAGAAAAAAGTGTGACATGATTTGATCAGTCAGTGTGAAGAGCAACAGCATGGCTACAGAGTGCAGAATGCTTTCAATGGAAGAAGCAAAAAGGGCTCTGATAAATGAACAAGACAACAAACACGCTGTGAGTCAAAGCAGAAAGCACAGTCAAACCTGCTGTTAAACTTTTATGGCAGGAATGGATGTGCGTGGGGAGAAAAAGCAAGCGACGGCAGAACACAGACAATATCTCACAGCGCCAAGCAGGAAAATGAGATGCAAAAGTACTGAGAGAAGCCAGTAAAGAGTCCACACACAAAGGAAAAGGAAATGGAAAAAAAAAAGGGGCATTCTCCTTGGATCACCTAAAACAAGACATCTCTGTGCATTTCAAACAGCATGGATGCATGCAATCAGCATCTGGCAGTGAAATATTTGCGTGCAGACGCCTCTGACGTCTTCCCGAGAAGGAAAGAAAATGACTGCTAAAAGCCTGGGCTTCAAAAGGCACTTGGCAAGACTACAGACACGGGAATGTAGTACAAGGCTGCTACGCGGGGTGCTTTTGTCTTAAGTACCGTGTGTGCTGCTGTAAATGACTGAGTTGCCTGAAAGATTTCTGGCAGTAGGAGCAGGTGTAGGGCTTGGCCCCGCTGTGGATACGGATGTGCTGGGCCAGGTAGCTGGAGTTGGCGAATGACTTGTCACAGTGAGGACACTTGTGAGGTTTGGCCTCTGTGTGCGATTTGGAGTGGATCTGCATGTCAGACTTATTGAGGAAGGTCGCCGCGCACATCCGGCACCTACAGGCGGAGAGACATGGGAATGGAAGAACAAGTAGGATGAAGGAGTGACACAGAAAAGGACCCACAGGAGACAATGATGGTCAAAGAGAAGCGAGGAGATGGAGGTGGGGCAGGGGAAAGAGGCAATGATCCACACAAAGAAATTTTAAGACAGAAAGAGAAAATGAATCTTACAATAACATTTAAAAAAATATTGTATAAATTAATCAATGGAAAGCAAAGCCTGTTAACCTATGTGTAAACACGCAAGGGCAGATGCTGGTACAGACGGCAGTGACAAGAGGCGAGGAAATGTGCTCGGGGAAAAAGAGTCAAAGAGCAGGACAAAAGAAAGACACGTCAGAGATCATGCGATATAAAAACTGAGCGCTGCAGTAGTCGGTTAGCTTTTCCTTTCTTTTAATGTACATAGCCAGAAAACACCAGGCAAGCAATGACTTCATTATTGACAGAGAATCAAAAAGCCATTAAAAAGCTCTGCCTCAACATGCGGCAAATACGTGGGAAGGGGGAGGTGTGTGTCTAAGGTTTATACCCAGCTGTAACTATGTCATCTGTAAAAGCTGAGTAGTTCTAAGCTGACTTGTAGCAGGCATGAACAAACATGTGCATTTGCATTCCATATAGCTGAAAAAAAAAAAGGAGCGGCATGTTTCACCTGTATGTCTTAGTGCTGTCTTTGGGACTGTGCTCTTCATCTGCAAGATCATACGGAGCTCCAGGATGATGCTGCAGTGTCGTCACCTGTGAACACAGCATTTATTTAATATAGCATATCAAATATTTTAATTTTACCCGCCCAGGTGTTGACGCTCACCTGGCCCCCGGGTGTCAGATGAGCCAATATAAACGTTTCACTTCCTGGTCCGCCTCCAGGACCCACCACGGACAGAGTGGTCTTCTTTTTTCTGCCTCGTTTGGAGGGCGCAGGCATCACAACCATGTGGGATGCTCCGTCTCCTTCTTTTTTTGTCTAGATGAGAATGAACAGTAGGTCAACACGAGATAAGGAATTACTGAAAGTAAGAGTGTTTGTTCAGACTCCGTTCAGACAAAATCTGAGCTCTGTCTACACAGTCAGCACCAACATGTTCAAATATGATCATAGCTCAGAGATGTCTTAAGAGAAAATGTAACTGTGATTTGAAAAACTGTTACTGTCATTGTGGATGCTTTACCGTGTGAAGGAAGAGTTGACACAATCATTGTCGTTGCAGCTGGGTGACCAGAGACAAATGATTGAGAAGAAGTGGGAGAGACGAGCGTTCCCTGAGGAGTGGTGATGACCAGGCCGGCTTCAACGCAAATTGACAGGAATCAAAAGAAATGAGAAATTATCACATAGGGAAGAATAAGACACGAATGATCATAATGGAAAGGTTCGGCTGCATAAAATGGTTTTGGCTTTGTTACAGAACAAAAAGGAGAAATATTGTTAGTTACAGTGTACTGTACTGAAATTTCAAGCAGTTCTCATTACTACAAAAAAAAAAAAAAGGATTTCACAGCTGTTATTTTCATGCTGTAGATCAAAGGCCCTATCATATTAATTATTCTGCAACCTAAACAAGAAGAAGGGTCAACTGGGATCAATCCAGAGGTTTTTTTGATGTGCAGAAACTAACCTGCAGTCATTATGCCCGTGGATGGAACAGGCAACAGGTTCTGGGTGCTATGGGATGGGTGGACTGGTGCTACAATTCCAGCCTGTCCACCTGCATCTGTCTTTGACCCAGATGTGGGGATGGTGAGAACAGTTGTTTGGTAGTGGGACGCAGAGGACGTAGGGAATGAAACACTCTTGTCTTGCTGCTCTTTCATCTTGTTCAGGAACATGGCGTTCTCTATCTGGAAACGGGAGAGATTGTGGGTTTGCTTTACAACAAATCCCAAAATAAGATTTTGTTTCACATCGATGCTGATGTATTAGTCAGACCTACCTGTCCGGGCACAGTGGGGATCGGAGACCAAAAGTATGATGAATTAAAATGAGACTCCTCCATCATTTCTGCATTTGCACAAGCAACAATGAGTTACATACAGTAATGGCCTCATTTATTGCATGAATAAATAAGGCAAATAACCAGCCACAGCCGTAAGAAATAACCAAACCGCAAACATTTTGTATTGTCTAAACATGCCTCTTGCATATCCATAATAATCATTGTGATAGTATTGGACATTATCAAGTCAAAATAATCCCTAAAGGGTTTTTTGCGCGTTTTAAAAGCTAACTAAAGGAGGAAACCAGCAGATATCGGCCAAACGTTCCAGCACCGACTTCCTCCTACATTTAATAAATACTAAGGAAGTAGCGAGCGAATCAGAAATAGTATCCTAGTGGCGTAATATACACATACGTATATATATACATATATGTATACGTATGTGTATATGTATATATATATACACACATATACGTATATATGTATATATACATATATATATATACACATATACATATATACACGTATATATAAATCCGAACAAAGATGTGACGAGATAAACGATGTACAATCGACAAAATAAACAGGTTTAATGGTCTTTTCCCTAGCGAACTGGCTAAAGCGAACAGATTATAAAATGAGCGGTGAGATTGCTTAAATATAAAACACCGCTTGGATTTGGAGCCCCGGGCTGGTGCCCTAAATGTGCATATATGTGGATTAAAGGCAGAGCCCCCCGACATCTAAAACACTTTATAGAGGCCTGTTTGTCGCCCTCTTATTAGCCCGTTAGCTCAGCCCGGGCTAACGTGAACAAACAACAGTCTACAACAAGAGTCTACAGTGCCCCCTGCTTCGAAAATATGGCAACTAAAGGAAGAAAAAAACCCCAAAGGATTAAAAAAAAAAAAAAAAAAAAACTGAAGCAGAGGGAAAAAAAAAAAAAAAGGGGACCATCTTGTGAGACTTCCGGCGGGCGGAGAGGCGGCGGCGAAGCCACGAAGACGCGGCCGACAAACGTGACGTCCGCGGCCGACAAACGTGACATTTACCGGCGCAGGCGGCCGCCTTCGGTCCCGGCGAGCCCTCCGGGGTCGGCGCGGTGGGTCGGCCGCTCCGCGGGGTCGGCGTCCCGGTGTGTTTTCACTTAGTTTGGGCCGGAGTTGGCGCCCCCTCCGCCGTGTTTTTTTTCGGGTTTTTTCCCCCCCGGTGAGGCAGCTGCCAGCTCCACTTCCTCCGGAAGAGGTCGGCGGACAAAAGAAGGGACCCCGGCGTCACTTCCGGAACCCTCCAAAATACGAGCCCCCCCGGGTTTCTCTTTGGGTTTGTTTCGATTGATTGATTGATTGATTGATTGATTGGTTGATTGGTTGATTGATTATTCTTCCAAGCGTGACGCCTTCGGCGTCGCGTTCTACGTAAACGAGCGTGTTGAAGTACGTTCGGTGTTGATTCTGTCTGACTGTCTGGCTCTTTTTTTGTCCGCATTAGATGATGGTTGAACTGGGGGAGATCTAGCGTGATGACCGCTGCACCCCCGGTCCCGGGGGCCTGGGGCCCTGGGACAGCTTTCTGATGGACCCTGGGACCGGTAAGACCACTGTGCTACTGGGTCTTGATGTGGTTTTGTTACCAAACGCCAATAAACCCCCATCTTCTCATTAACCAGTCAATTATTCAACTAAACTTGAGAAAAAAAATCACTCCCACGTCACCAAGCAGGTCATTTCCCCACATATTGTGATTTATACCCAAAGTATATTATCATAAGCAGTAGTAATACAAGCCTTACATGCCATGATCAGATGCTTGATGGCCCCTTCAGAATCCACAACACCACTAAAATTTTAGAATGTGCCCCTTGGCTCATTATTACATTTCCTAAAAACATGTTATTGAAATCCCTTTATAGCTTTCTCACTTATTAGGGCCCGAATCAAACAGATAAATGTGTTTTTGTTCACAAACAATCCCTGGCTGTATTATAAAAATATAATACAGAGTGGATCTCGTACGCAGGACACTTCAGTGCGCGTTTCGACGTCAGATTCAGACACGTTTAGAGCCCCTGTTGTGGATAAAAACCGTGAAAAAGCCTTTGTAATCGTGGCGTTTATGGTCCCAGAGTCGGTGCGGGACCGCGGCCGTCCGCCGGGTGTCGCTGTGGAAAAAGGCTGCGCGCTTCCTGCACGGGTCGACATCCGGCGACACGTGTCAGAGCAGCCTGCAGCCGCTGCATGCACATGCATGGGTGCTGCAGCTCCCGGCAGACACTAACGTTGCTCCTGAAGCCACGGGGATTAGCCGCCAGGTTCGGCGTTTAGGCAGATCGAGGTTTGGGGCTGGGGGAGGCCGAGGCCTCAAACCTGACGCTCCAGATGGGGGAAGTGAGGAAAATACAGAAGAAGTTGAGGCAGATTGAAAATCTGGAAATTAAAATCAGTCTGACCCCAGAGGAGAGATTCAAGGTATAGAAACGCGTTGTCTGTTATGTTGTTCGTGTGTCAGGCTCCCGGGACGTTCACATCCGGAGTAGATTTCCCCGAGGTGTGACAAGTCACGACTGTGGGTTCAGCTGTTGCTGAGGCAGACGAGCGGTGTTGTTTTGGCATCAGAACATCCATCCTTACAAATCCTTCAGAAGAGCAGCTCTCATAATTGTTCTCCCCACAGTTCAGTGAAAGAAACGACTATGTATTAGATTTGAATCAGGCCTGCCAAGATCAATTGGTTAAATTTAATTGGTGTGAATCACTGAACCCAAAATTATGATGAGCGCTGATGATATCGTGGAGATGGGAATATTTTCAACATCAATTAGCGATATTAATTACAATAATACATTTTAATTTGACTTTTGTCTCAGGAAAGGGGAGTTGAGATGCGTATCAGAAAATAGAATCCTGAAATTCAGAAAAATGTCACGTTTATAAGGATGTTAAGGAGCACATTTCGCTGATGTATATCAATGAACTATGGATCGTTTTATTTCCATGCAAGTATTTCTTTTTGTGTCCGGGACAAATGCACAAACCTGAAGGATAATTGATTGTGATGGTGGATATTTCTGGTTTAGGAAAGGAATGCATTTCTGTCGCTTGCGCAGGATTGTATCTTTCTGTAAGTAGTAACTTATTAATTACTATATAAGTGTTGTTAATAACAAACAAATATATTGAAAAAAAATACAGGATACATTTAAAAATGTCCTGATGTAGAAATAAATGGACTTATGGCTCAGGTCAGTGTGTACCAGGGTCATACGTGTCCAACAATCTGTTGGAAGTATCAAATATCTAAATATCCCTTTCTTCCAGGTGTTATTTCACTTATTGTAATGAAAGAACATCAATCAATTAATCAAGCAGTGGAAAAATAAGTCACTGCAGTTACACGTCAACAATAAAAATTAATTGGTTGACTCAGTAGTTAAAATAAGTGTCCTGTGGGCCCCATATTTTTTGTGATAGTTTAACCTGAAATGCTCTCCTACTTTTATAGTCTTTATTACTTTTCCGCTGAAAATCCGCTCACTTTCCCTCATAAATAACAGCTCTATAAAAACATACTTTAAATAAATGCGGCAGGAGATCTGCCTTGTTTAGTTTCCAATTAAATTCAGATTCCCTCAAAATACGGAGTCTCTATTAAGGTGCACAGGCTGCCTTAGACCTTCTCAACCTGCTATTGTCTCCCTAAAACTTAAATCTCATTCTCATGCATATCGTATTATACGGGATTTCCATTATTAAAGAAGTGTGGAAAGTGGCAAAGTGTTCCCTGGCACATCAGAGGGTAAACTTTAAATCGATTTACGCACGGGCTCGCTGATTGAATCAGCAGTCAGACGGGGGGCGTGTGACACCTCGAAGCCGGATAAATCGATGCCCGCTCAATAGTTTTGTCGTGCGCGCAAACAACTTGTGGATTTAGCTCCTGGCTTTACATCCAGTCCCGTGCCTTCTTCCCCCTCAGATCTCCAGAAAGGCGGAGCTGCGTTCCAGATTGGCTGAGCTTCAGCCGCAGCTTCCTGGCCCGCAGCGAACTCCGGGGAACGAGGGAGCCGACAAACCGGAGAAGATGAAAAGACATGTGTAAGGAAGGGAGCGAGAGGTATCAGCTAAAGGGGGTCCAGATGGAGAGCAGCGTAATTCTTCAAAAGCAACAACATTTGCTCAAGGAGGCTTTGATCTCCCCCCGTACGTCTGTCCAAACACACTGACGTTCAAACACAGACGCGCTTTGATGAGGCGGGGGTCTCTACTGTACGCGGCTCCGCGCGAACGCCATCACGCGATAACACGCACCTCAGGGCCGATCGATACATCCGCAGAGCGAGGGCGTTGTAGTCGGACGAATGAAACGCACGCTCTCCTAATCTCTCCCTGCTTCCCGTTGGTGCGGAACCCGGCGGAGGGAGTCGGGAGCGCCCCTAATCGCCCCCTCGCTTTCGCAGGGGAGACCCCGCCGAGGCCCTCCCGTCCCACCCTCCTCCCGCTTCCAAGGTCCCGAGGGCGAAAGAGGCGCCCGAAGCCCGAGAGGTTCAGAGGCCGGGGACGACCGCCGCCTCGGATCCGCGCGGAGACCTGGAAGAGGAGCTGCAACGGGAAGGTGGGGGGGAAGATCCCAGTCGCCGAACGTCTGATGTAATTACGCGAGCGCGTGGGTGGGGTGGGGTGGGGGGGGAGGAGTAACAAGCCTGCGCGAATCAAACAATCGCCTCGTCTTCCCCGAAGATCCGGGAATTGATTGATTTGCGTCCTCGGCGCTAATTCAACTCGGCGCTCCGCTTTGGCAGCCTCGTCCGTGCCGGAGAAGTGTCTTGGATCAACAAGCGCTGGGGGTGGCGGGGGCGCTAATTGCACAAATCATCATCTCCGCAGAAGCCGAGTTCGCGTCCCTCAGATCTTCGTGGGAGAAGGCGAGGTTTCGCCTGAGGCCGCTGCGAGGCCACAACGACATCGTCACCTGCGTGGCGGCGGTCGACAGCCTGGTGGTTTCTGGGAGGTAAACGGGAAGACGGCCCCGGTCTGCATAAACACTTTGCCTCATTCATCACCCGATGCGTTCCCACTCGCTCCCACACTCTGACACGGATTAGCTCTCCTGCCTCAGTCTCTCAACACCCCCCCCCCCCCCCGAGATTTATTGAAAGGTTTTGACTTTTCATCAGACATCCCTCACTCACCATAACTCCAGATTTACACCCCCCCCCCTCTCTCTCTCTCTCTCTCTCTCTCTCTCTCTCTCTCCCTCTCCCTCTCCCTCTCTCTCTCTCTCTCTCTCTCTCTCTCTCTCTCTCTCTCTCTCTCTCTCTCTCTCCCGCCGTTTAGCCGCGACACGACAGTCAAGGTGTGGCACGTTCCCACGGCAACGGAGCACAAGCACCTCGGGGGTCACACCGGCGGGGTCACGTGCCTGTCTGCGCCCCCGGCCGAGTACTGCAAGACCCTGGGTAAGAGAGGGGGCCCCACGAGCGCTGCCGGGTTAAACGGGAGCCCTTTTATCAGACGCCCCCCCCAATGGACGAGAGATCGTCTCCGCGGACGCGTTTGAGCGCTCGCCGCCTGAAACGCTCCGTCTTCCATCACTTGAACTCAAACAGCCCCCCCCACCCCCACCTCCCTCTCTGTATTCCGCACATGAAACGCTAAGTTGAGAGGAGACGCCAGTCGCCCAGGTGAACCGCGGCTCTCGTCCGTCTCCTCGCTCCCTTTCAAAAAGAAAAATCATTATTCCCTTAATGTCTCTGGCGACGCTCCTCTTTGTTTCATTTTGTACATCATTACTTATTTACAGCCTCCTCCCAGCCTAATCCCCCCCCCTCTCTCTCTCTCTCTCTCTGTGTCTCTCTCTCTCTCTCCTCCTCTTCTCATCCTGCTCATTTGCATCCGTCGCCCCGTCGCCAGCCCGGTCCCTGTCTTTGCCCGACAAGGAGAGGTTTATTTTGAGTGGCTCGGCAGACTGTTACGTGAAGATCTGGGCCCTGGGCATCGGTATGCGCAACACCACAAACACCCCCGGACACTCGCAGATATAATACTTTACACACACGTGTGTGTTTCTGAAGGCAGAGGAAGCGCCTCGGGGCTTTTCTGAGGAAATACAGATGTGTCTGCGCGTGCCGGTCACCATGTTTGTGTGTGTGTGTGTGCGCGCGCTGGCCTTTTAATGAGTGTTTTCGTGCTTTCTCCAGGGCAGTGTGTTAAATCCATCTACACCTTCAACGCAGTGAGCTCGCTCTGCTTTGTGCCAGAGGGAGACGGCTACATCACCACCGGGTCAGGTGCGCGGGGCCCTGCTCTTATTCAAACGGAATAATTTAGTTGCGTAATTCCAGATCCTTATCTGCCCGCCGCGCTCCTCGGGGCCCTCACCTCCGCGCGCATCTCTGTGCAGACGGCGGGAAGCTTCAGGTCTGGAGCTGGGACACCTTCGAAAACCGCCAGTCCGTCAACGCTCACCAGGAGGCGGTGACCTCCCTCCAGGTCGGTCCGGGTCGGGTTCAACACCCCCTTAACCGTCCAATAAAACCAAAAGCCTTCCCGGAAAACGGGAAGGGGGAAACGGGCAGTTTTATTCCTGGGAACGTTTCATTGCTTTCAACAGGAAAGAAATCCTTTTGATTTTGATCTATCAGGAGATAAAAGCCACGGATCTCTTCCAATTTCAGAGAGCATACTGTTAATTTTTGAAGTGAGAAAAGCCTTTTATGGAAATATGGGAATGCAGAGATGCCTTTTTTTTCCCAATTTGGAATGATCAAAACAGGCTTCATTGTCATGCTCTGTTTTTATCACGCGGAGCTCTCAATCCATTTATCCCAACACGGCGCACAAGTGTGCGTTTTAAATGCGTCCTGCATTTCTTCCCTGTCCTTATAAACGCGTGCAGACACTCTCCAGTCTCTTTCCCTATATTATTTTTTATATGAGTTTCTCTTTTACGCGCTCGAGCAAACATGTACGGACGAGCGTCGCCATGACAACCCCGCCTCCCGTGCCCTCCGCAGTCTCAGGGTCCGCTGGTGTTCAGCGGCTCGGCCGAGGGAGGGGTGTCCGTGTGGGAGAACCAGCGCTCGGGCCGGGACCCCCTGAGGCTGCTGCGCCACTGGGGCGCCCGGGCGACGGGCTGCGGCGGCCAGCGGGACGGGCGGCTGGCGCTCAGCGCCAGGGGGGACCGGGTGTTCCTGGCCGACGGCCGGGCCTGGCTCCGGATCCTGGACTGGAGGACGGGTGAGCTCAGGCGCGCACGCTCGCTCGCCGTAATGGGGACGGATTTGGAGATTTGGAGGAAGGATGCGGGGAGCATTTGCATAATCCCCCCCCCATCAAACATCTGTCCGCTTTTCCACAGGAACGGTGTCCAAGCTGACCAATCACAGCACCATCGCCGGGGTGACAGATTGCGCCCACCAGACAGGAGGCCTCTTAATTGGCTCCTGCTACGACCTGGCGAGCGGCGAGCACTCGCTGAACTGTGAGTTGGCGGGTTGACACGCGGTCAGAGGTCCCCGGCTCCCCCCCGACCGGGGGGGGGGGGCGCGGTCGCTGAGCGCTCTCCCCGTCTCTCCGCAGTGTTCGCCCTGCCTCGATGTCGGTACCTGACCTCTCTGACCTGGCCCGACGCCGCCCGGGTCCTCTGCTTCGCCGCCTGGACCACGGGGAGCGGAGACCACCGGTGGGTCACCGGGGGGCGCGGCCTCACCGTGTGGGAGCAGCTCCCCAGCTCGGGGAAGCAGAGGTGAGCGGCGGGGGACGTGGGCCCGCGCCTCGTTTGATGAGATTCAAGCCAAACTGCAGCGTTTGTGTCCTATTTACGCGTTTCTCGTCAGGGTTGAGGGTCGTTTACGGGGATGTTTAACATACGTTTAATCCGAATGTTCTTCAATGTGAACGTTTCAGAGGTGATGTCACAGTCAGGAGAAACAGCCAATTGGAGTCCTGCGTTCTGGAGTCAGACGGGGACACGGAGGACGAAGAGGACTCCGACGGTAAGCGATCCCACATCCGCTCCCACGCGGGCCCCAACGCAGATGTCCCCATCCTCAGCGGCCTCCTCCTTTGTTCGAATCCAGACGGGGACGAGGACGGGGACGGGGACGGCGCGGGGAGACGGACGGCGCGGCGGCGAGGGGGACGGAGAGCCCGGCTTGCGGTGGCGCTGCGCTCTCCAGTGAGGACGCAGTGGGCGTGAAGCGGCGGAGAGGAAATGAGAGGGTGGGAGCGCGGGAGAGGGTGAAGGCGAGCGGAGTGTGACAGGCTGTCAGTGTGTGTGTGTGTGTGTGTGTGTGTGCGTGTGAGTGTGTAATTGAGAGACAGGTGAGCACGCCGTTCTCAATGTAAATACTCTCTAAGTGAAATAAAGCGGCCTCATTGTGACTCTTCAAAGATCGTGGTCTTCATTTCTACTCCGATCAGCCTGTTTCTCACGTTCCTCCACTCAGCAGATGAATATTAACTCAACCCCCCCCCCCCATTCCCTCCTTCTTTTGCAATCTCTCTGGAGCGTCTTTGCTATTTCGGTAAATAAAAATATTTTGTTCCCCTTATTTACGATTATTTCTTTCAAATCTATCCTCTTGAACGAGTTCATTAATGTCAATTTCACTCTCATTTATTTTTGCCTTATCAAATTCGTTTTTTTTGCTGCCTGCGTCCATTTAATTGAATCCCTTTAAAAAAAAAAAAAAAACACACAATTAGCATTTAAATCTCTTTTCCAACACTCCAGTGCTTCCTTACGTCGCTCTCTATCTCTCCCCTCTCTTACTCTAGCTGACTACATGTCTCAGTCGCTACGGCAACCGATGGTTTTTCCTTTTTTTTTTCTTTCCTCCCTCTCTTGGTCTGTATCTACCCCTTTCTCCGTCTCCCTCCCTCAGTCCCTCTCTCCACGGCCAGAGGTAGGCATGATAACTGATACGTGTCGGAGCGCTCGCGTGTGTGTGTGTGTGTGTGTGTGTGTGTGTGTGCGGGCGATATTTCTGTGGCATTTCGGCTGTAACCGGCGACGGGAAGTTGCAGGTCTTTCCTCAAAGTGTATAGAGTGTGGGCTCCGAGCGCGAAGCCCCTAATGATGACGAATGTGGCGTGCTCAGGTGTGTGAGTGTGTGTGTGTGTGTGTGTGTGTGCACTGTAACTGTATTTAGGAGCCCGCTTATGATATGTGGCGTCTGCGCGGAATCGTCCGCCGCGCACAATTTAGTTGGATCTGGAAGCTCTTGGGGGGGGGGGAGTAGTGGGGGGGTGATTTTCCTTCCCTTTAAAGAAAAGTGACAGTCGTCTCTCTGGGTTGTCCTCTTTCAGCTGTCCTCGTCCTCCCGTCCTCCCGTCAAAACAGGAGAGAGGAGAGCCGGACCCTCCCTTCCCGCCGCTCTTACCCCCCCCTCGTCTTTTGTCCCCTCTGTCCTGCCGCGCAGGGGGGGAGATGATCGGAGGAGCGAAGTCTCAGTGAACAGAGTGAAGCGATGGAGAGATGGTAAGACGGCAGCTTGGGTTGGGGGGGGTGTCTGAAGGGACGCGTGGACGGCTGAGATGTCGCTCTGAGTGACGGCTGGCGAGGGGGGTTGGTGGGCGAGATCGATGCTCGGAGCAATGAGGTTGCGCGCGGCGCCCGCGGATGGCGTTTTTCGCTCATAACTTATCTGTCACCCCCCACACACACCCTCCACCCCCCCCCTACCCCCCCCCCTCTCCTCTTTCAGCTTCATCTCTCCTGTTGCACGACTGACCGCCCCCCGCTGCCTCATATCCCTCCTCCTGATTGCTCTCGCGACCCGGCCCTCCACCTGCGGCCGCGACGCCGGCGGCGAGGATGAAGAGCAGGTGGACGCCCTGTCGGTCCAGTTGTCTGTCACAGCCCAAGTCACGCCCACCCCTCTGTGGGCGGTGGTCTGGGGTCCGACGCAGCCTTTGGAGGACGAGACTAACCACTTCCTCTCCAGCCAGGAAACCGAACCCCTGCTCCGGCACGGGACTCGGCAGGAGGCCACGGCCTCCGTGGACTGGCTCTACCCGGACCCCAGCGTGCGGCCGCGGGGGGAGGAGGACGGGCTGGGACCCGGAGACCGGGAGGGGGCGGGCGAGGGGAGGACGGAGGAGGAGGAGGAGACGGAGCCTGAGGAAGGTGGGGATCGGGAGGAAAAGTTCACTCGGGGCGGGATTGGCTGCTCTTAAACTGGAAAGGGGGGGGTGTCATGGGAGTGATGTGGCAGCTCCATCGGCCAGCTTCGTTAACGTGTGCCGTTGTTATGGATACGGTTGTTAACGGCCTTTTCGGTCTGGGCTGAGTAACCGTGTGTGTCTGTGTTACAGTGGACCCTCAGTTCTACGTCACCGTGACCATCTCATCGCTGCTCATCCTCACAGCAGTCGTCGTCACGGCCAAACTCTGGTAGGACGCTTAACCCCTCATCACGGGGGGGCATGAGGCCCCTCCCACAGCTGTGTGTGTTTCCATGTGTGTGTGTGTGTGTGTGTTCCTGTACTTGTTATTGAGGGCCAAAATCCTCATTCTACTGTCAAAGCGAGGGCATTTTTGGGGGTTTGGGGGTTAAGAACCTGGTTTTGAGGTTGGGGGTAGAACTGGGTTTAGGTCACATTCGGGTCCGGGGGTCCCTGATGGTTCGGGGAAGGAGCTGAGTAACACGTTACGTCAAGGAAGGTCCTCACAGAGATAGAAGGACGAGGTGTGTGTTCCTCACTGGGTCAAGACACTCGGCATTAGATGAGCTGAGCCTGATTGGAAATCGTGCGAGCGTCCACCGCGGACATCAAATTGCTTTGAAAATTCCTTAAAATGTTCCTCTCGATTTATCACATTTAAAAAAAGAAACACAAAAAAACACCTCAGCTGTCTGCGGAGGGACCGAAGGTGAATTTTGTTTCATGGTTTTAAATGTGGATCTCGACTTGAGGCGAGCGTGAAAACGCACGGAAGGCACCAGAAGCGTTGAAATTAAGGAAGAAGCCAGATGTTGGGAAGGGGAGGGGGGCGGGGGGGGGGGGTTTGAGAAGATGACTGCAGGGGTGCTCGTCCCTGTCGCGGTGACGTCACGCGTTCGCTTCTGTCTTGGGTCTTTTTTTTTCTGAGTGGTGATGATTAAACGCCTGCTGTCAGCAGCAGAACAGAGAAACAGGCGGCGCAGGAGCGGATCAGCCTCGCAGGCCTGAGCGTTAATACGCTTCCACCAGCGTCGATGCGCATTAACAGCTGGGGGGGGGGGCTCGATGTAAACACAATATATGTCGTCCTCAGGCACCCGAGGAGGCCGTTAGTGGGGAACGGGGGAGTCGCGATGGAGCATTTCCACGCTTCGATGATCAATACAATTACATCTGCTTTATTTGACCCCCGGGACCCCCCCCTCCCACCACCACCCCCTCCCACCACCACCACCCCAACCAAACCCACTCCTCTTACTTATACATTTACAGCAAAGCCCACTCGCCTTGCACGTCTTTGCGCTTCGGTGCACAGCTTCATCTCCTCGCGCTCCTTCCCCTTCACCTGCATGCCCCCCCCCCCCCCCAACCCATCCTTTTAGTTCCTCGGTTATCGCCGCCTCGTTTGTCTCTGCACAGCCGCCGCTGTTCTTATCTCCCCCACCAGTCTCCTATCGCTCCCGTCGCCACCGGCCCCCGGCAGCAGATCCTCAGATAAACCCCCCCCCCCACCCCCCAACCCCGCCACGGCTCACCGATACCCGACAGAACGCCGTCTTGTACCCAGGACCCCGCCATCGGGGGCCCCCGGCCCGCGCTCTTTCTCAGACGCGGCAGCAGGGACTCGCCTCAGTGTCATAAATGTGTAAACATCACCATGTGTTGGGGGGGGGGGGGGGCAGATGGACCGTAATGACAGCCTATAGCGGAAAAGACTATAGAAGAGTGGCATATGTGCTCAGACCCCCCCCCACCACCACCAGCTCCAAGTGTTGTCACACACGGCGGCACGTGTTGGGGGAGCTTCCTCGACCCCGCGTCCTGACCTCGCCTCCGCCCAAGGGGGACGGTGTCACCCATCTGCTGGCTCCTCGCCCTCGTCTTGCATCTTCCTCACCCCTAAATCGCCCCCCTCCCCTTCCTGTTCTCCATCTCTCGCTCTGCCTCCCTCCCTCCCTCCTGACAGCGTTTTAATGACTCCGATGAGTGCACTAATTCTCCCTCGCAGTGGCGGAGTAATGCGCCCGCTGATGTAAAATGGCTCGGCGGTCTGCGATCAGCAGACTTTGTTTCCACCCCCCCCTCGTTTCTCTCATATTACACCGCTCTTGCAAATCTGTTTCTTTATTACCCCTGCTCTCCGCATCAACCCCCTGTCAACTCATGGAGCTCTAACTTTTCCTGCCCCCCACCCCACTGCCCCCACCCAATTCGTTACCGATCCCTCTGTTCATTGTCCCCCCCCCCCAACCCCCCGTTCACTCTCCGCTGCTGTCCTTCTCTTGCAGTTACGATCGCAGCTGTTCCCAGCATCCAGCCCCTCTCTCCCGCGGGGGCCCCCCCCCCCTCTCCCTCCAGCTCCCTCGCTCCCTGGCTTCGGAGGACAGCCGGCAGACGCTGCGCAGCACCTCCTCGTCTTTCGCCGACAGGGAGAGGTAATGAGTCGCCTCGCCGACCCCGAGGAGGAGGAGGAGGAGGGGGGGGGGGGGCAGGGGGTGTCGCCTGCATGCGCGTGGGTCCGACGTGCACGTGCGGGTGTGTTTGATGTGGCCCTTTAAGCACTGTGGGGCCCCTCGTCGGAGGGCCGACGTTCCCGCTCCCTCTTCAGATGAGTCACTCCGGACCAGAGAAAAGCGCCCGGCACTCTTTTATCCAAGGGTATTTAAAGTTAATCTCAATCAGGAAAACTATACTTAGCTCCTTCTCACTCGCCCCGATTAGATTTTCCTCTGCCTGCCCCCCCCCCACAACTTCCTTCTTACTCCCCTGCGCTGTCTCTGTGCATGAAACGCCGCTCTTCCCGCTCCAGGCTCCTCACTTCTATTTTCCTCTTTTCCTCCAATCGCCAGGGCTCCTGAGCCCCCCTGCCCCCCCCCATCTTTCACATTATCTTCTCTGTGTCCCCCTGTGTCAGGATCCCAGTGGTGAACCTCTGAGTCGACTGTTTTTTTTCCATATGGTGAACGTTTCTGCGGGGGTCCCCGAACATCAACGCCAACCGGAAGGGTTTGCCAGAGGCACCCCCCCCCCCCCAGCCCCCCCCGCCCCCCCTTAAACTGTGAAATGACTTCAGGGATCCCAGGCGTCCAACCGTCACAGAAACCCCCCCCCGCGAGGCCTGAAAGCTCCCCGCCCTGCTGCTCCGTCCTTCCACATCTGAAACTTTGTTTTTTCCCTTTTTCCCAGCGTCTTTAAATCATCACGACCTGACCCCCCCCACCCCCCCCACCACCACCACCACCAAATCTGTTAGGTGAATTGACCAAGACTGACCCGCACCCAACTGTGATTCCACTGCTGCAATTCCGGCCACTATTCCCCGCCACAAACCCAATTGCACTGCGGTTTCGCTTTACAACACAAATAAATAAATAAATAAATAAATAAGAAAAAAATCGCCGTTTCCGAACACTGAGCGGGATATTTTCACAAAGCCGTTTGCCGCGGCGGTAGCCAACAGGCAATGTGTTTAACATGTCACGCTCCAAAAAACGCTGTTTATATTCCGCTCCGGGCGCCTGAAATGCAAATAGCGGGTTGTTGTTATTTTCCCTCCGCAGTATCGAGGAGAGGGCTCCGATTTCTCACCGCGTCTCCTTGCCGCTTGTTCTCTTAATTATTTGGGTTACGCTCACGGATTCGCGAGAACCTTTGTTCCTGTCAGACGGGGAGGGGTGGGGTTGGCGAGGCCCGGAATATTTAGATATTCTAACAGGGACGGATTGGGGAAAATTCGGAGTCAGGTTTGGATGTTACACAACAAAGGCGGCGGTGGCGTTGTCATGTAAATGAGCAGCTGTGAATTGTGAGCGCGATCAAAGCAGGATTACGTTCCCACAATGATGCTGCTACCTGACGGCCGCAGCCCGGGAAGCAGCCAAGCCCGGGAAAAACAACACCGCCACGACGCCCCCCCCGGCCCCCCAGCGTGTTTTATTACAGACACACAGCAAAGCGAAGGCACGGCCGACATCAAAGCGGCGTCCCGATATGCATGTGTACGGTCAGAGGACCCGCCGGGGTCGCTTCTGACCTTTCATCTAATCCCGCAGAATCCCTGAGGAACCTTCCCCTCCTGCCCCCCCCATCGTATTTCTACGTGGACTGTTGTGCCGGCGACGTCACGCGGCTCTTTAACTCCCCAGTCTTGTGATTTCTTTGGTAGCCTAACTGGAGATGTGGTCGTCCTGTACCATGAAAATGAAATAAAGACTCAACAGTGGTGTTCTAGCTCTGTGTGGATCTGTTTATTTCCTGCTCCTGATCCCTCCTGGATGCCCCCCCCCCCCCCGCCACCCCTCGGATCCGGGCCATCCGCGTTGAAGGGAATCGACGTTGCATTTTAATGTAGACAAACCCCATTTTCCCCGCCCCCCCCCAGCCTGAAGTGAACACTTATTCCGACGCGCGGCATCGATTTCGGAGTCTCCAGAGTGCCAATCATGATCCCGGAGTTGAGGGGAGGCTGAAAGGGAATGACGAGGCCGCTGCTCGCCTCCTCGCCTCGCGCGGATTTCTTCTCATCTCGGAAAGGTTTAGCGAGAATGCCGTCGAACGAAAACGTCAATAACAAATCAATGCTGGTCGCGGGGGTGGTGGGGTGGGGGGGCCCACCTGAGTGGGTTGATGTTCCGCCCGCTGCGGCAATCCCCCCCATCCGTGCGCCTCACCGATCGGTCGGTGATTGGCGTTGCTCCGCTCGCCGGATTTAACGAGGAACTCGTTATGAGTTCGCCCGCCGACATATGCTAAGCCTCGACCCCCTCCCCACCCCGATAATGATAAGAGTCGGGTGTGAACAGGGATCATTCTCGCTCCCGTAAACACGTGACCGGACCGCCACCTCCCGGAATTCTCACGCGCTCCGCAGAGGTGTGCAGCTGTTAGATTTCACAGCTCCGGTCCGCTTAAAAACAGAACCCACCCAGCTCATCCGCACGACTGAAATTAACGCCGCTATTTATAGAGGCGGGTGATGCTGGAGATACGAGAAGGGGGGGGCAAATGAGGGGGTTCGGCGAAACGGGCGGATAATCAGCCTGTCTACTCCGCTCTGCACCGGTGCCGCTGGTCACCTAATTGCTGCCATTAATGTCACCGGGGACGGAGAGGAGGGAGTTCGGAGGGAGAGAGCGGAATTAAGAGTGAGAGACAGACCGAGCCGGCGTGACAAAGGCAATTTGGGCTGTGTGATGGATGTACAAGAGGAGGGGGGGGGGGTGGTGGTGGAGAGGATTGAAGGGGGGGGGTCAGGGACATTTTCAACAAGCAATCCTGACATTGAAGCAGCTCCGGATGAAACACCACTCCTGAAATATGAATGACTTCCTCGTGTGTGTGTTTTGCTGTAATGGCTGCGCTCCAGGGCTGGGGAGGGGCGGGGGGTGTTGTGGTGGTGGTGGGGGGGTGTTGCGCTCAGCTCTGTTGCACATTAGTCTCTACGGAGACGCGTCCTAATTAATTACTTGACCTCCTAATGTGCAGCACCCCCTTCTGTGAGTTAACATTTAGCCGCCCGCCCCCCCGGTGGGCGCGCGCCCACTGCGTTTAATAAGGGAAGTGACGTTAATAAGACAGCCGAGGGAAGTGCGAAGGGGATAAGAGCGGTGTGTTTGGGCGGGGGGGGGTCATTTTATTTCCTGACATGTTAGAATCAGATTCCATACAACTCAGAGAGAACAAAAAAAACCAAAACAAAACGATATAGGATTTCTCTAAACGCAAAGAATGCTTTCGAGCAGCGCTCACTTCCTGTCCCAGACCGACGCGGAGCACTGACAGTCCACCTCTTCGGTCTCTAAAAAAGCAGCAGCGGGGGAGGGGGGCACGTCTCCCGTCCAGCGATCAGCAGGGGGGCCGGGTTTCTGAATCAGTCGCGGGGGGGTTTCGGTGATGAATTAAAAGTTCCCATGAAGCTCCCCGTTTCTTTTTTTCGCCGCGTCGTGGAGGGTGTGGGGGGGGGGGGGGGGGCGCCCGAGGACGCCAGGCCGCGCCGCTGCACGCATCAGTTTGTCCGTAGGCCGTCGGGCGTGTCCGCCTGTGTCCGCCGCCTCCGCGTCTTCAGTTGGACTTGGACCAGATCTTCCCGCTGCCGCGCAACCTGAGCGGGAGACCAGGTGTGAAATGACAATTTCCGACTGCATTCCCAATAAACCATAAGAAAAAATCCGCTTCTAATTATAGCTCGGGCACAATCAGTCCCGTTTTTAAAATAGCATCATAAGGAAATGGTGTCAAAAATCCATTATAATTAGCCGATTGAGGTTAAGCTATCAGTCATTTGGATTTTCAAAACATGAAGTGGATCATCGTTTGTTCTGCGCGCGCTGCCGAGTGATGGAAATTACAGGCTCCGAGCTCCATCCGAGCAGGAACCGCAGCCAGAAAAATAATCGCTGCTTTGAGTTCGCCAGTGAAAACACAAACTGGCGACAATCAAAGCGGCTCCCTGTGATCACTGGAGGGGGAGTGTGTGTGTGGATGGGAGGGGGGGGTCCCCTTCTGGAGGCAAATGTGTGAGGTTTTTGCATATCTGTTGACATTCCACGGTCCGGGACAGATGTGCGATTGGCCGCTGGTAACGCAGGAAAGAATCCCTGATAGAGGAAGTCCGATGATAAAAGCCTTTTACACGGGCGCGCGCTCGGCTGGGCGTGCTGGTTTGACGACCAGCTGGGTTTTTTTCATTTACCGAGGAAAAGCCAAAAACTTGAGAGGACCTTGGGTGAAATAACTTTGCACTATTCAAGAATATTGAACTAAAATCGCTTTACTTAAAGGAAAGTGTAAAATCAGATTTCTGAAGCCTCTGTGATAAAAAATCGTGGAGCGCTTTAAACTGTAGAAACAAACGCAAAAATGGCTACATAACAAAATTAAGAAAAAAATTCACTCCACGGAGAGCTTTTTGTTCCACTTTCGCCTTGTGATGTTTTTTTTTTTTTTTTAAAAAAGAAGGAATCTTAATTCTTTTTATGTAAAACATTGAATGCGATTTTCTACAGCGTGACTAAACAATTCAGAAACTCAGAAATGGAACAGAAAATTGTGTTTAACCATCGCGAATGCTCGAGAAATTTCAATCTTTCGGCAATATTCTTGTGCAAAAGTGCTCACCCTTTCACTTTCGAACTTTTTTTGCCTGGTTGCCGTGGCTCCTGGGAAGAGGCGGGGTCGCGTGGCTCTGCGGGCTGGTCTGCATCCTGATTGGAGGCAGCTCCAGCAGGGGCGGGGCCAGAGGACGGCGAGGCGGCACTGGCCTTTAATGTTTTCTGGAGGTTGGATACCTAACAGAGAGAAATCAAATAACCAATGATGTTAATTAAATAGAAGTCAAAATTAGGAATTAATAGAACAGAGAATTAAATCTTATTTTCTAAAAAACTTAAATTGATGGAAAACTATTTTCACAATCTCGGTAAAAATATATTGAAATGTAAATGTAAGCCTTAAAGAAGACTTAAGAAAATGATATCATTTCACTGTTAAATATATATGTTAAAATACATCCATTGAACTCCCAAGCACATCATTTATACCACACCCTGATGCAACCAGACGAAAGGATTCTAACTTTTTTATTTTTCAGATTTAAACTGATATTCTAATTTGCATTATTGGCTTCACAAATTTTCAGGAAGACAGACGCTGTAGCATTACTTTACCAAAAAAAAAACAAAAAAAACCTATTTTCATTTTAGAAAATCTTTGCTCAACACTTCTATTCATGAGGCAGTAAAGTAAGTTTTACTGCATGTGTGGCCAAGAGGAGCTGCTAATTAGCATTCCGCTTTCCATTTTCAATATTTCATCAACATTTTAGGATGAACATCTGTCCTTAAATAATTGTAAAAAAATACGTAGAAATATATATGCGTATGTGTAATATATGTACAAGTAAATATACATTTATAATATATAAGATATATACTGACAAGAGATGAGCATGGATCAAAATCAGACATTTAAAGATTTTCCTGAAGATGCAATATGAAAGCAGTATAAAAGACAAGTGACTGACCTCTGTTTCAACTTGGATTTTAACCTTTAACTGGCTCTCTCTGTACTGATTTGCCCTGGAGACTTGCTCCTCAATACCACACAGCACGGCCTCGCAGCCCGTGCACCTGAGAGGGAAAACGTCGGGAGTTAGGAGTTATGAAAACGCATAACGGCGTCATAAATAGTCGGGCAGACGCGACACCGACCACTCCTGCAGCGTGTTAATTATGTTGGGAAGCTCGTTGGGGCCCAGGTCACGGCCGACGCTGCAGTCTACCTCCACCTGCTGGTTCCTCTGGTCCAGTTTGCCCTGGATGATGTCACAGTAAACGGCCTCAATTAGCAGGTCCTCCAGCTCCCGGACGTTCTTCAGCTCCAGCTGCTGCAAGAGCAGCGAGTACGGCAGGCACTGGGGGGGGGGTACAAGACATTCTCTATTTTAGTCACTCTTTTTCAAACAAGACACTCAATTTGAGCCCACTTTTAACATTCTGACCACAACTTGTTACTGTGGAATTGTCTATTTGTCTAAATGTCACTGTCACAGGAAGATGAGAGCACGGACAGTTTAACAATCTCCCACTGTCCAATTATGAAGTTCGCACCTCCATACGGGGGGAAGGCGCTGACACGTCCGGGAAGAGTACAGGGGCAATGGATGAAAGGAGCGATAGTGATGGAAAGTGTAAAAATAAAACTAGAAAAAGGGCAGTAAAGTGGTGACATTGAGTTAATTATTAAGCACGAACAGAAAAGGGAAAAAGGTCATAAGCGGGATGGTGACCAGTAGCGGTTTTATAAAGTTTTAAGAACAAAGATCTGATCTTAGTGGCAGAGATCTAAGAAAATTCTTAAAACTAGTTTCCCTTCAAAAGGTGCAACCAGACTTTGCTGAAGATGAAAGTTTCCCGCGACGTGAGTGCCTGAAAGAGCTCTGAAGATAAAGAGCTGTTGGGGGTAATGACGAGGACTCTTGGGAGTTTTACAGATTTAAAATAGCAGAGACAGTGCTCCGGGAGATCTTTTCCAGAGATGACAGAAGGCTGATGAAACACTGCACGTAAAAATAAGCACAGATAATGTTTGATTTCATTAAAGATTCACATCACCTGGAATGCAATAAACCCATTAGCTGTAACTGTAACATCAATCAGCACCTCAGTAATCTGAAGCAGAAGTTGCATATTTGAATAGTAATATAAGTTGATTATATAAGCTTTTAAATTTAACTTACAGATTTTATAGCAATAGGTTTATCAGTAGTTATGATATTTTGAGATTAATTATACACATACATTTTCTTTTTCTTTGGACAGATAAGATTAGACTACAAAAAAAAAACCTAAAGATTTCACAACCAAGCTCCCAATAATTAATTTCACAAAAGTTAGATGAATAATAGAGCGGCCCACATGCACTTTTATGCAAAAACTGTAAAGTAAAAGAAAAAGGATTAGGGGAATTAATTTACTACAATAGCCACAATCATGAAAATTCAAAGTAAGCAGTTGAAATACATCGATAATGATCTGAACACACAAATTTTCCTTTTTTTTTTTTTTTTTTTTTTTAATTTGAATGACTGGTCTAATTTACTCAGCTGCACCAGTAAATCCCATTACCTTGAGATTGGACGCCAGGCTGATGATGGAAAGATGGCGGAGTTTGTTCCTCTGTGCAGGGGTCAGCTCCGGAAGAGAGGCCGCTCGCTCTGCGCCAACAAAGACAGCCAATTATACACCGCCAGATAAACAAATCAGTGAATTTAATACACCAGACTTTTGTTTTGCATCCCTGTCGGTGGGTTAACGCCGAATATTGACACTTTTTTTTTTCGAGGTGGGGGGGGGGTATAATTGAAGTACAGACACGCGCTGAGGAGTGAGGATGTTTATTCAGTCAAAGGGGAGTTTGGAGGGGTTCAGCCTGCAGTAACTGTGGCTCCTGATCTCCAGCTCCTCAGGTGACAGCACTCAGCCTCTGAGACGGCAGCTCTGACAGCTCCTCTAAGGGTTCTGTGAAAGTAAACGTGCTCCCCGTCGGCGTGACTCGAAAAAGAATGGAACAATTAAGTAGGCTATATTTTTTTTTTCCTGGGCTACTGGTGTTCGGCATTAAATTAGACATAATTAATATTCTATTTATCGCCGAAGCTTCCTGATGCATTACACGGGTGGCAAATTGAAACATAAAAGAGTGCTTTATTGTTCTTTTTTTTTTTTTTTTTTTATTTCGAGCAGTGCTGGGAAACCGTCATCCAGTCAGATCCTGCTGCAGTGTGGCAGGAGAGGGAGCTTAGGCTGTTGTGTTGAGGTGTCTGCCTCGCAGCAAAGAAACACAGCTCATAATAAAAGATCCGCAGGTCTACTCCATAACTTATTTACGCTGCGCTGCCACTGAAAATACCTTTGTAGTCGCAGTAGGTACCATAGGCAAAGAGGTTGAGGAGCTGGTAGACTGGTGCATGGGGGCCGTTCTCCAGCTGCGGTTTAGCAGAAAGAGAAGACCACAGAGAAAATTATGTGGAATACAGAATCAATAATAAATGACTCCTCCGCAGGTGAGCGGTGCAAATGCATTTTGTTTTTGCACAAGGAGACATCAAGCGGCACTCGGGACGCATTCACACCTGCAACCAAAATCCTTCTGCTTAGCTCGGGCATTAAATGTACATCAGTGAATCGCAGCTCTGGAATGTTTTACTCTGGGTTAATGGGCGACACCATTTATGCCTTTTGAGACCCAAGAGAATTCTACGTAGCTGTTGTGGGGGAGCCAAGTCCGCTCATATTTACCGCAACGTTTTGCTTAAATGCTTTTGTTCCATTTAGATGTAAGCATTGTGAATGTGGCGAATTTGACAAATCCTGCACCTGTATGTTTGGTCATAAAAGAAGAACAAATAATCCATCGTCATAGTCCTCAAGAGTAATTCTGTATGACCAAAAATATATTATTTATCAGTATAATTACAAATTAGACAAAATTTACCCATAAAAACTGGTTGGATAAAACCATTCCGACCTGAGACATATTTTTCTGAGCTCTTTCTTAGCCTTTTTTTCCCTCTTTAGAATGGTGCTGAATGTTTAATCGACTTTACTTAGGAACTACAGTTCTGGCTGATGCTTGCTCTCTACTTTTCCTTTCAACAAAAAGCCTCTGTTTGGTTTCATTCTGTAACGTGGCCTAGATCACAAAAGATCATCCGAATTTAGAGACGGATAAAACGCTGAGCTTTACACCGTGCTTCTGAATTCAGTCATGTCCCAACTGGCGGGGAGTTTAGATCGTCTGGCTTGTGTTGTGTTACCTGTTGTGCCACATATTTCTCTGCGCAACGCAGGAAAATGAAGTGCGAGAGGGCACTC
The DNA here is from genome assembly GCA_911728415.1 of Lagocephalus sceleratus. Taxonomy (NCBI): domain Eukaryota; kingdom Metazoa; phylum Chordata; class Actinopteri; order Tetraodontiformes; family Tetraodontidae; genus Lagocephalus; species Lagocephalus sceleratus. Next base: position 1,533,371 of record CAJVRN010000126.1, read on the forward strand.
ACCTCTTTGACATTAGGGAGCTCCAGGATGTCGGAGAAGACGTAGAGCCCCGGGGTCTCCAGCAGAGAGCTGACCGCCTGGGCCAGCGCTGAGCCTGACAAAGACAGGAGCTGCTCCGACTCCATCTACAGCCGCAGAGCACACGGAAGAAAGACACGTTCAGCAGAGAGGCTGGAGAAGAGAGCTGGGCGGCCAGTCATAAGCCTGACAAACACCCCAGACATCATCTGTGTTATCTCTGTGTTGCAGTTCGATGACGGCGATAGAGAAATTTCATTTGGTGTCACCCATTGCCCGATCTCCCGCAAATATTAAACCTGACGAGCGTGATTATCGACAGGGCGCCCGCCATCTCGCTCATGCCTCTTGAAACATCAGCCAGCCACTTGGGGTCTCATGACAGGTCAAACAAATATTCACACTCGCTCTGATTTAACATTTCATAAAGAAGTACTGTTGGCCAAAGCTCTTATCCTTGAAATTACCTGGAGAGCCCCTGAGATAGATAAGGAATACACATTATGCAAAGCAGCAGAGCATGGTATGTGTGTACATTCATCAAAAGCATTCCCAGCATAAAGTCATTTAAGCATTCTGAGCTCAGGGCAACAAAAGAATAATAACCCAATTAAGTAATGAAAGCAATCTGCCCAGAAACTGCAAAAAAAGACATTTTCTGATTAGGTTTGATGTTTTTTTGTACTTTGGCCATGTAATACATTATTTTCATAATATAATTACCCATAAAATAACAATGGTGTATGAGAAAAAGGTATAAACCATCTTGAAAGACTAATTACAATTCCATAGGACATGTTCCCTGGATATTTAGAGATCCTAATCGCAGACGTCACATCTGCAGACAGAACATAAGCTTAGTCTCACAGATACATAAGAGAGTTCTTGTAATTGCATCACATTGGTTTTGAAGCCATTTCAAAATGAATAAAACAGAGAAAGAGGATATGCAACACTGAGCAAAGATTAGTGTGACTGGTCCTAATTCATCAAAAGCCGTTGCACTGTAGCTTTCCAAGTGATGCATTGAGATGAACAGATCTCTTAGAGGTTCCAAATGTTCCACCAGTGAAATTATATCAAAGTCATCTAAAAAAAAAGGAGTTCAGAAGGTGGCTCCCCACAGAAGGAAGCTTGTGCTTCCACCAATAAGAATGAAAGAAATAACTTTTGGGACCTGACGCAGCACATCTTTAATTTCAGGTAGTTAAAACAAAAATCAAATCAAATGCTGGGCTGCATCCGTCTGTTAGGAATTACTGAATTTATGCTTATCAGTGAAAGATGACTGCAGGAACACAGCATGTGGTCTGGACTTACTTAATATTCAGGATGCAGCTGTCCACATACATACAGACTGCTTACTCGAGAGCACTTGAGATCTATAGCAATATAATGACATTTATAATCCAGACTCTAAAGCCAAGGATATTTAATCACAAGGACACATATGCCATATTTATCATTATTAAGTGTTGGATTAAGCAAAACATCAGATGACTATGTTAATGTTGTAACTTAATTCATCTGAATCATCATTATTATATTATTAATAATAACATTTGTCATCAATCTTCAAGTACAGTGACAGACTAAACGCCTTAAAACTAATTTCAATAATATATTTTTCTTTAAACATCTACAGCACACCAGACAGCACAGGCTTTCCATCCAACACTTCATACACATTATCTTGATTATTTCCTTCTTGTATGTATCTTAGCAACAGAGATCTTCACATTAGATGTAATTTTGTTGTGACATGGTGTATACATTACATCTACAGCCATTACAAGAGTAATTTTACAGAGTAAAATACAGAAAAAAATGAAAAGAAAATCGAATTTAGTTGAACATTTCATCTCATATAGAATACAGCATGGGTTAAAACAAGGTCGTTATGTGCTAAATACCATGGCAAAGGTGATACTAGTTTTGTTATTGCCACGAAGTAACAGTTTACTCATCTTTTTACAGATTACTCTGGTCCTGATGGAATATTTGATAAACAGCAGGACTGAATCAGAATTAAGTCAAAAACTATCTCAACACGCACGTGTCAGCGACTTTATTTACATCAATAATATGGGAGGCACGTTCACCAAAAAGAGTTTGACGATAGATCCTGCGGTGGTAATCTAAAATAACCGGAGTTTAATGTTTAAAATTAAACTCACAACCAGAACGGAGCGAAAGTATTAACGTGAGCCACGCTAAAATAATCCCGCCTCTAATAAATAAATAGTATGAGTGTGCCAACACAGAACAATTCCTAATGCTGTATTCCAATAGTACTATCAAAATACCCCATAAAACGTCAGGTATAATTTTATTTTAGTTTATAATCCTCATGAAAACAACGTGCCATGCTAGGTTAGCGGCTAAAGGCTAACTAGCGACGTAGACGTAGGCCTCTGTTCATTTTCAGAGTTTAAGGTATTGTAATCAACACAACTGCACTGTGCAGATGACCGAACAACCGGACTTGCGCGTAGGTATTAACGAACGAGGGTATTGAAAGGAATCCGGTGCGATTTACCTTGTTATTTAGGTTTGTAGCCTCGCAGACGGGATTACTCAGTTCCGCTGTCAGCGTACGACAACAAAACAACGAGGCCGCTGATTGGTCAGAAAGGCTGAGTGGGCGGGGCAAACACCCATGTCTCTAAGAATGACGTCAGCGATCAGGTGGAAGAGCGACATCTAGTGGTTACACCGTTGACACTACACTGGAAAGTAACAGCAAAAGTCTTTAAAAACACCTTCCAATGTATGGATTTATATTTATTCTTTCAGTTATTTAGATTAAAAACGGCAGCACAATCATAAAATATTACATGCTCCTATTACAACCATGACACACTTCATATAAACATATATCATTTCCTTCTTAATGTGGTATTCTGTGTATTCTTAACAGCATCTTCATCTTAATCATTAATAGTCAGGCTTTTTAGTAAAATCTGTCTCTTTATCAGTGTCGGTACAAAGGCCATTTTCTTACATTTTCTTCTAATGTGGTTAATGCTGCTTCAGTGAGTCAGTCTATTTTTTATCACGATGTTTGAGGGTGAGCCTTGGAGCCTTGGATTGCTGCTTGAGGCGGCAGATTATGGACTGTGATTCTGATTGGAACTTCAAGGTGATTGTAAAGAGAGGTCTGAGTTGTCTTCCCTTAATGAAGGCTGCTGCTGGCCAGGGACCTGAAGGCTCGAAGGACCCCCTCGTCTGATTAACAGAACCGGGGATGGCCTATCAGTGAGAACACGTTCATAGAGGAATCCAAAAGCTTTTAATGGGACTTATTCACCACTCTGAGGTCGGGCGACTCCTCTGCTCAGAGACGCTATTGGTGGCTGTGGGTCCTGTCTAGGTCCCATCAGGAAGGTCTGGGTTCTGTTTCCATGTATGCTGAATGAGGACTTCAGCCCTGGTTGTAAAGGGAATACAAAACCCAGTGGTTCTTGATGTTCCTCAGGGTTGGGTGACGGTGCTCTACTGGACGGAGCTTAAAGCCCAGCGAGATTCCCCCCCGGAGGCCCAAGGTCACCTCCTGGAGGTAGTTTCTCTGCCAAACCTCACAGGGCTCTGATCTGGCTTCTGGGGGATGTTTCACCCCTGCCAGCCCATCAGTCGCCCGCTGCTCCCCCTCCGTCCAGGAGTAGCTGGACTGGAGCACGTCTCCATTCTGTCCCTCGTGAATCTTCCACATGGTGACTAAGGACAGGAAGGACAAGGTGAAGGAGTCGAAGGCGCTGGCATTGGCCGTCCTGAGAACAGGAGCGTCGGGCATGGTGCCTAACGGACTCTGGACCAGCTGTCACCAAGCTTGAGCAGAGCAAAGTCACCCCCCCCCCCCACCTTCAAACACTGACAAGGAGGGCGGAGGGGCACATACCCGGGGTAGGGAGAGTGGAAAACAGGAGACTGTTGACGGTGGCGAGTCTCCGGGATTGGAGGGAGGAGCCATTGGGGGGGGGTTCTGGACCCACCACCACCACCACCTGGGTGTGGGCCTGCTGAGGCGATGACCTGCATTCAAAGGGCGTGGCCCAGGAGGGGGGGGGGGGGGTCCAGTCCCAAAGATTGACAGCAGGTTCAGCATCTGCTGAGTTCCAGTAGGGGGCGCTGTAGAGGCTGGAACGGCGCCTTGCAACCCCTTGTGGGGTTGCACCACTTGCACAGGAGCAGATGCTCGAGAGTTAACTGGGTTGGCGGTGACAGCTGGGGGGGGGCGGCGGTGAAGGGAAGCGTGTCAGCACCGGCAGTGGTAGATCCAGAAAAAGGCTCAACTCGAAGGCAGAAGGTGGAGGCGTCCAGAAGAACGAAGCTCGGCGAGCTCGAGGCCTCGTCGAGCGCCGCCGGGCTTCCCCGGCCCCGAGTGCCTCCTCTTCCTCCAGAATCAGCATCAAGACAGTCATTTCAGCCCTCTGTTCTTGTCTCATTTTCAAAAGTATGGTCACACAATTTCCTGAACTCAAAGCCACCCGCATTACTATTTCGGTTCTACAAACCATCCAGACAAACATCTTTAATTGCAGATCAAATTCACAATGGCTCCTAAAATAACAATTTGATGGCTTTAATACATAGTTAAATGGGGATTATTATCTCAGCAAACATTTTGATTAATAATCAGCCAGTAAGCTCATTAGAAGGACCCTCAAACCAAAGCAGCTAATTAGAACCCATCAATTGTGTTGTTTACTTTTGCTGTTAGGTCCAAATATTTTTCATCAACAGGCCTTTTGCATAATGTCATTAATGTACACGCACAGCAGAATTTCACAGTCGGCGGGCACGAAGGCGCACTCGCAACTAACGAGGATCCTGTTCCCGTACGTTTGGTTGTACTTTTCTGGTCTTTTAATTGACGTAGGACTCATTTTAAGAGTGTACTTTCTGCTAGCGGAGCTCCAAAAAAGCGTGGGCTGGGTGTGCCATGAGGTGTTACGCTATACCACGTGGAAAGATCAGCTGTAAAGACGCACACTCCATATGTTAAACCAGTCATTACCAGTTACTTCAGCGTCTAAGAGAAGACGTGGAAAGCAACCGTAATACTACTTCACGTTGTAATTTCTGCCTGGTGGCACATATAACGTTTCACAGTCGAGGCTCCAAGATTTTATTGCCACTGTTTGTGGAATAATTGAGATGATATTAGGTGCCTCGTGGCTGTGACGAATTAACATTTACAGCACGAGCCTCCTCTGCCTCCACCTGCAGGTGTTTTCCCCATATTTCTGGGTTTCCAACACAAACGGCGTTGCCAAGTCCCCGTGTTCCTGAGCGAAAGCGCACATTTTAATGGTACTTCTGTGACAAAACAGTGCTGCTCTTGAGTGATTCGGGCCCTCTGATCGTTTCATCTCAGGCCAACTGATGCAAAGATATAAACATGGCACATAGATTTTCACAAAAGTAGCATTTGCAGCATTGGAACGTTAAATATGCGACCAGTGCAGCTCAATGCGCTATTGATGCTATGCGATCTATATATAATTCTGTTGTTCAGAAATTAGAAATGAAGTCGATTCTTTCCCTGGAGGCTCACTTGCCTGTTACCGAAGCCATTCATTTTTATTTCTCCGGTCGCTGGAAGTCATCGTTTCCACACGGCGGTAAAAAAAAAACTTGCTGTGTCGTTGCCGCCGGTGATATGTCAGGTTTGTTGGTACAGACCCGCCGGTGCTTGTTTTAAATGAGCGCGTCCTCACGAGCGCATTATCAGCCCGAGCTGCCAGAGCCCGTCGGCCTTGCAGGAGGAATATTTCACAATTATGGACTCTTGTGCTCTTTCTACGACACGACCCTCAGCGGACCGGAGACCGCACTCTGTCTTTTTTATTGCCAATTATAAGTGTCCGAAAGCACGCCGAGCCGGAGTAGAGAGAATAATCGCACGCACCTGCAGAGAGAGGGGCTGTCAGCGGGTTACGGGCGCAGATGAAGGAGGCCGCTGGCTGGTGACTGCCCTCTCCGATTCTCTGACGCGCTGCGGAGCGCCGGCACCCGTGACGGCGGAAGCTGAACCGTTTGACCAGGATTTAGGCTTCGAGCGTTTATTTCTCCCAAAGGAGGACGCATCCCGCATTCTGAGGGAGCAGCGGTCTGTTTTCGGAGTACAGAGGGGGAAGAACCAGTTCAAAACACACACACACACACACACACACACACACACACACACACATATACGCACATGCTGCCGTCTCCGTGATTGGCAGCAGCAGCAGGGGTCAAAGGTCATGGCTTCTCACCTGGAAACAGAATTGTTGTCCGCTGAAGAAAAACAACTCAATTTTGGTTTCCTCTGACCCCGGAACTTTCCTCCGGAGGGTTTCCGACTTCGGCTGCATGATCAGCAGCGAACTTCGGTCGGTGCTTAAAGTTTTTGGACAGCAGGTCTGGGGTCGTGGCGGCGCGAATCCTTCTTTAAATTAACCAATTTTGAGAGTTTTTCGGTCAACTCGAGCTCGGAATTCAAACACATCGGGGAACTAATGAGCTCTTTTTACCTGAGGTGAGACGTTCCAGGCCTGTAAGGTCTTCTAGATTTAATTGTCTAAAATAAATCACCTGAAAATATGTGGAATATTGGTTCCAGAGCAGTTAAGTTCATTAGGCTTAGTTTCATTTTAAACTACATTTTCACTCCTTCAACCACAGTTTACAGTGAAATATTGTTCTTTTTCAAATAGAGTCATTTGTCAAATGCAGCTAATAATTAAAGAGAAGGACACATCGCCTTTAATAAATCCATTTAATTACCATTTTATATCAGTATTTGTTAAAATAAAAAAGATTTAACTTCAGTTTTATCTGCTTAAAACATCAACATTTGGTCTCAGAGCCCGTATGAGGTTCTGTAAAGCAACAATTATTCTGATTGTGGAGGCAGGAGAGGACTACACAGGGTGTACCTTAAAGAATTAAACCTTTGAAATAAAAAAAAAAGCTGCAGAACCAACCAACAGGGAGATTTTATGTCCAAGTAAATAAGCGACAATCACAGGTGATGTGCAGCTACACGTTTAAGCTCGCTGGAGTACACGCCGAGATAAACAGAAAATCCCGCTCTCCTCCGTTTTAATTAGTTTGGTTGGAACAACCGAGCATCAGAAAGTGGGAGAGCTGACAATGGCTGTGGGAATAAACGCCAAGAATGAAATAAAAAAAAATGGAGCGGAGGCTGGCAAACAGCAGTGTTGGAGCGGCACTGCAGACATCTGGTGTGTGTGTGTGTGGGTGTGTGAGTGTGTGGTTGTGTGATAATAAATAAATATGCTCGCCGTGCATCCTTCGGCGTCGTAAATTTGTTTTTATAATCTGGAGGTAATTGTGGGTTTGGTGAAGCGACATCAGATGAGCCGCTGCCACAGACTGCCCGGGCGGCTCAAACAATTAACTGTCTGTTCTCTTTAGCAACATTCTGCTCAACAAAGCCTGTTTAAAACAAAGAAAAAAATAATCTGATTCCAGCCAGGATCACCATCCTGATCCACAAGAACAATGGAAATCAAGTACTCATTCTTCTCTGGACACCCCCCCCCTATTAATACTATCTGTTCTTATATGTCCTTTACAACTTTACTGACTAATATGCTGGAAAATAAAAAAACAAAGAGGTTGAACTGACTGTTTCCATCAACAGATCATCGCATGAGGGAGCGTTGTAAACAATTAGAGTTCTATTTACAATGTACACGACACAGATTCGGGTTAATCCCGTCCCCGTTTAAGATCAAAGAGAAAGGATGATGCTGATATGTACAGAGGAGTTGATCCTTTGTTCTTTGTTCTGTGATCTAGATTACGGAGCCTGATCCCAGCGGGAGTCTGGAGCCCGAGCCGCGGATTCAGCCAGATCCCCTTTGGCTGTCGGAACCTCGTCTGGCTTCACGTCCTGTAGAAGCCTTTGGGTTTGGGGCTGAAACACAAAAGGAGTTCCTGTTTGAGTGGGGGGGGGGGGGGCGGGGCTTGGGGGGGCGGGGGGTCGCTTCCTTTAGGTTCGGTCGTTCTCTTACTTTTTGCACTGGCAGAGTCGGCGCTTGCCGTGTCTCGACTTCTGTCGGGGCGACAAAGAGCGGTCAGGTGTGTGTGTGTGTGTGTGTGTGGGGGGGGGTCGGAAAGGCCAGCGAGGTCAGGGGTGGGAGAGGAACGGGAAGGGCTCACCTGTGCTCGCCGCCGCCGCCGGAGGACGAAGACGAGGATGAGGAGGAGGAGGACGGCGATGGCGGCGGCGCCGCAGATGATCACCAGCATCCAGGCGCTCATCCAGGGCTCTGACACGCAGCGGGGGGGGTCGAAAAGAAGATGTTGAGGTCACGGCCATGTTAGACTTCCTACCACACACACACACACACACACACACACACTTCCTGCCCTCACCGATCTTCAGCATTATCAGCGCCGTCGTCAGCCGTTCGTCGCTCCGCCACAGCTCGCACCGCCACCTCCCCCCGTGCCTCGCCGCCGCGGCCGGGACGGCGAGGTGGCGGCCCAGCGGGGACCCCAGGGACGACTTCTCCGGCGGGATCCACTTCAGATGCAGGTCGGAGGTCAGGGGGACGCCGAGGCCGCAGCTCAGGTTGAACGGCTGGCCCGCAACCAGGCCCGCTCCCGGGGACGAGGTAACTGGGGGAGAGAATAAATAAGAGTCGGAAGACGATTCCCTCCACGTTTGCTCTCCTCGGAGTTACCGAACCGCAAAAAAAAAAAAAAAAAAACCCTCAAACCTCCAAAAAAAAGTCTTTTAGATGGAGTAAAAGACTATTTATGTCATAAGTAGTGATAAGATCCTGACATCAACGTCATGGATCTAAATACCCCCGCGTACTTTTATTATTTAGGAAAGTTTTCCTTCCCTCCGCAGAAGATGGGAGGAACGATCTTTTAAACAGAGAATAAATGAAAATCAATTTAGCTGAAATGAGATTGTGGGAAAGGACAACTAGGGAGGTTCTCCGACCCCCCCCCCCACTACCCATATCAATCAGCACTCGTCTTCCGGGATTTGCGGAATAAGAGCTCGGATAACGATCTGCTCTTGATTAAGACATGTGGCGGATGGGAGTGGGGGGTGATGGAGGGTGGTGGTTGGGGGAAGGGGGGGGGGCACACTTACTTTCCAGCACCTCCACGCGGACGGTTTTGCTCAGCTTCTGGCCGTTGTCGAACTCCAGGGTGCAGACGTAGGCGCCTCGGTCGCCGCTCCCGCCCGGCTTTTTGTGCAGGGACAGATTGGGGTTCCTGAGGTCTGAAGCGGGGGTCAGCCCTCTGCTCCGCTCCTCCTTCCAGGAGACCGGGTCCCCCGGGGAGAGCGTGAAGAGCCTCTGCGCCTCGGCGGGCTGCGATCCCGGGAAGTACTCCCAGTGTCCCTCCTTGAGGCCCAGGGCCCTGATCCTCTCCCACGGAATGTTAGCGGAGACGGAGCAGGGGATGTTGAGGGGGGAGGAGGCGGACGTGTACACCGCGGGAGGCGAGCGGAGGTCTAGAAGAAGCGCAGGTCAGCGCGTTTCCGAGCGTCTGGAGCACCGCCGCTCAGAGGGTCACTCACCCACGACCGTGACGGAGACCCGGGCCTCGCTGGTTTTCTCCCCGACCTTGACAACGCAGGTCCACTGGCCGTCGTCGCCGGGACCGGTTTTCACCACGTGGGTTCCCCGCGCGACGCCCTCCCCCTGCGGGTTCAGCCAGCGCACCTCCGGCCTCTGGAGGGCGCTCGGATTTTCGGCGTCGCAGCGCAGGGTCACCGTCTGCCCGAGAAGCACCTCAGACGACGGCTCCGCCGACACTGGTGGTGACGGTGGGGGGTGGGGGGGGCAGAGTGGGAAAACGATGAAGGCTTAGATGAAAAGCAACCAGCGGCTGCGTCCCGACACGATCGTTGGAGCCCTCACCGGTGAGGCGGAGAACTCTGTAGGTGACCCTGAACAAGTTGTTTCGTTCCCTGCACTCGTACGTCCCAAACTGTCCTTCACGCATGTTTTTCACAATCAGGGAGCTGTCCGACAACGCCGTCCCCGCCCAGCTTTGATCTGCACGAAAGAAACTCCGCTCACGCCCCCATGCATTTACACATACAGATGCATACATATATATATATATATATATATATATATATATATACACACACACACACACACACACATATATTTATATATATACGTGGTTCTCACCTGCGGTGACCGAGTTCCCGTTCATGTAATTGCTCCAGGCAACCTCCAGGTTGTTGTTGAAATTCCATTGCAGGTAAAATTTGTGCGACTTAAAACCTTTTGGAGGTCTCAGAGTGACCGTCTGCCCCACTTCAGCGTATATGATCTCCTGGGCCCCTGGAGGTTTGCGCGTGTATGTGTGTGTGTGTGTGGGGGGGGGTCACGGGGCAGAAACGAAAAACCAAAAATCTTTAGATTTCCTCTGGAAAAATAAATGGGACGCTTACTCTGAAGCGGACTCATACCTGACGCTGACGCGAGCGCGGCGAGGAGGAGAAGGGCGGGTTGAAACGTTTCCATCTCCACCATGTCTGGAAAAAAATAACAATTATAACAATGTTACTTCTGCTAAATCTGCCCCCCCCCCAATTTGTATCCAAGACCATTAACTTTCATTTGAGTCTATTTGAATATTCATAATCAGAGAAACTGATTTCCACCCAAATTTGCCAACACTCGAACGTATAATATAATAATAAAAAAATTGTTGTGGGAATAACGACTGTAAATACTTCCAATCGTTACAGCCCTGGAGAAGACGGTAATAAGCATAATTTATTATTATAATTACGCGTGGAGTAAAAAAACTTTCTGTGTTGCCCACAAATGTTAGCGATTGTAACGATTTGCAGCGGCAAAATCGGCTTTAATTACAGAGAAATCAGCTGAATCCGCCCTTTATTTTAACAAAAACGTGCTCGGATGCCAGCGGGCCTCTCCCGCTTGCATCCATTACCAAAGCCGACGGTCCGTGGACCAGCTCGAGGCTTTCGCAGAAGACCCCCAATCTCATCGGGGGGGAAAAAAAAGTGAGATTTCGGGCCTGGTTTGAGGGGAATAACTCAGCAGGAAGCAAAGAGGGGTTTTGCGGTGGTCTCAGATTTGAAGAGATTTGGAGGGGAGGGGGGGGATAAAAGCGAGAACGCTCGGAGGGTTTAGAGTGGGTGGCGTGCGGTGGGTTTTCGAGGAGAAGAAAGAGGCCGACGCCGCCGACAGTAGGATGCCTTGTGGTGGGCCCTGATTTAGTGTAGGTGCAGATTCTTATCCCAATCCTCGCCCACTGCCACTCACATCCCCCCTCCCTCCCCCCTCTTCCTCCCCCGTTCCGCGAAAGGCGGATCTCTGCGCCGTAACGAGGAGAGAAGAGCGCCGCCGCAGCGGCGTGCGGCGGCTCGCGTCGACTGCGGTTTAAGGTATATGTTCTGCTCCCGCTCGTCTGCCTCGCCCTCCCCTCTCCCCTCGCCTTCCTCCGCAGAGCAGAAAGGCTTTGAAGGGCTTTCATCTTCGCCTCGGCGCGTTATTGATTTGATTTCGGCGGCGGGAGTAGGGGGCGAAACGTTTGAGGCGATGATTGGAGAGATGAGCGCTGATGAGAGGCCGCTGAGAGCACAGTTGTGTTTTCACATTGATTAGGGTTAATGTTTTGTAAGTGTTTCAGCATCGTGTGTGTGTGTGTGTGTGTGTGTGTGTGTGTGTGTGTGTGTGTGTGTGTGTGTGTGTGTGTGTGTGTGTGTGTGCAGGGGCCCCCAGGGGCCATGTTCTTCCCCATCGTTGGTTTTGGTGTGTTCTTTTTTTTCTTTTTTCTCTCGTTTCCGGCTTCTTCTTCCTTCCAGAGCTGCTCGTCTGATCTCAGCCCTTTGACAGCCATCACTTATATTCTCGCGTCACCCCGAAAGATCGAGTCCGGAGCGACTCGCGTTAGAGCTCGACTCCGGACCGTCAGCGGATCATTTAGGGCTTCTGAACCTTGAAACTGGTCGAGGGGCGGCATGAGAATCTGAGGTGAGGTCAGACAGAAAGAGGGGGTACGTGTCTGGAAGGCGACGGAGCAGAAGGAGGAGAATGGAAGCAGATTTCATTCCTTGCTGTCAGCTGAAAGGGACGACCTTTAAAAATGCACTTTTAAAGGAAAAATAACTGTACCTGAAACCCGGGTCACTTCAAAATAATAAACACGCGCGTTAGTATGAACTAAATCCATTATATTTGCAAACTGTCTTGTGATCAAAGGTGTGAAATACACATGATCTTTTTATGAAAACTGATGATTTGAGTGTTAAAGGGTCAGCCGCCTTCTGCGGTTTGTCGCCGCCCATAAAAATAAAGCTCGGATGGACGACAGGTCAGAGTCCAGCGCCGACCCGACCCCCCCCCCCAGAAGTTCATTGGTACTCACGTCTGCAGACGAGGGTTAAACGGTGATCGGCGATCTCGGGCTGGGTTGAGAAGTGGAGTATTTATCAGGCAGCCCTTCTTTTAAAGCGCGTCGGCGCCTCCTCTCCAGCGATTGGCCTGGAACCAGAGTGCGCAGATGCCGAGTCACCTTTGATTGGCTGTCAGAGGAGACGAGGGCAGCGTCCTGGGCCCTCCGGTCCTTCTATCCACACAATAAGAAAGAACTTTTTCAGCTAATTGTTTTACCACAAAAAAAAAAACCTCTTGATTTTGCCATCACATATATTAAAAACACCCCGTTTGCATGAACATTTAGATAAATATGAATAATCCTAATTGGATGAAATTATGTTGTTAGATAAAAGCAGCCGCCTGCTAACGAAAGCACTCAAATTTATAAAGTTCTCACTGGAAAAGTGTGTTTTTGTGTGCTTTAATAGAGCTTAATTTATCATAATTGCTCGGTTTATTTCCCCAGGCTGTTTAATTGTCCCATTTAAAGCACATAATCAGCGTTTCAGAGATGAATCCATCAGCCGCAGAAACAAACTTCACAAACATTTGCTGAATGTGAATTATTATCGTAACATTTGTACAGAAAAGAAGGAGCGTTAGATAATAGGTAAGCGAGGAAAACAATGGCCGCGGGGAGAGGTGCAGTAATGACAGCCAACAATGAGCAGCGTGTTCTTAGAAGTATATAAAAACTGTCCTGGAGAACACTGCGAATGACGGTCAACAGTAATTTTTTTTTTTTTTTGCATGGTGTTCAGCAAAACAAAATAGAAACTTGAAATTAAAACAGTAATAGCAACAACACTGTATTGGTACCAAGGCTTAAGAGATGATTAAACCAAAGCTGATAAAACCTTCACCAATGGGGAATTTTCTTTTATCTTCAAAATCAATATCAAAAAGTCGATATTAAATAATTAAAATATCAGACTGATAATATGAAATCTTGCTCGACAGAGACCTTCAGATCCAAACTTGACCTCGTACGCCCGATGCGACTTTTCGGGCAGGGGCCTGATTTCTGCGCGTTTAAATCGTAGATCTCTGCGACAGACCTCTCTGCTGTTTGCTGACGATGGTGCTCTGTTCTGGGGGATAATAAATGCGTTTACGGCGACAAGTTGATCAGAATAAACAAGCTACGTCGAGGTTCAACCGTTGTTTGATCTCACTATTAACCTGAATTTATATAGATATATATATATTCCATAATGGTGTTTTTTTTCTGCATTTTTTGCATACTATTACAAAACTGCGCGCATTTGAATTTGAAACTTTTTTGCTTTAACTGAAATAAAGAAAAGGCTGCGCGTGTCCCAGTTGTCGGCGCTGTACTGGTAACAGAATAAATGTAAACTGTGGCGGAGACAACCATCTGTTTGTGCTTATCTCCCCTCATAATCTCTCTAGAAACGCCGCCGCACATGACACTACTGGAAAAGAACCTCGCCTTTCTCCGCTCGAGCGAACATAGTGATCAGCTTTAAGGCGCATGACCCTGTCCGGTAACTCTAACAAAACACGTTAATTATATGAAAGCGCGCTCCAACTCCAAAGAGACAAAGACACCTATTCTCAATTAAACACGTGTTTGCTGATGGAGTCCTTGAGAGCTTGCAGCCTTAATGTTCTAGGTAAGATTATCTTCTTGTGGTTAATTTGCGGGAATTTCGACAAAATACAGGCGGATTGTCATTCGATGGCGGGATTATTTCTGTCAGATTTGTCCCTAGTCAGCTAATGACGGCAGCTGGGATCGGTTAAGTGCTGCAGCGCGGCAGCGCCGGGGCGGTTTAGAGACGTGAACCACAACAAGGACGAAAACAAACATCTTGCGCGCGTCTCATGTGCCTCTGTGAGCCTCAGCGTCTGCCTCTGTTCTGCCTTCAACAGGAGTTCACACCTGCTTCTGTTCCCGCTGAGGCTTTCTCGCCTCAGCTTCTGTAACGCACGGAAGCAGGATCCTCTCCCCCCCACCCCGACCCCCCACCCCACCAGGCAGCGCGGGCTGGATGTCGCTCGCTTTAAAGCCTGGTGATTTGGACGGAAAACACCCGAAAGAGAGGACTCCCCGGTTAGTCACGCGCCACCGAAAGAGGAAAAGGACGAAGAAAGTGTGGGTCCCGAGCACAGAGAGTGACTCAGTTTTCACATCTCTTGCTCCGGTCTCTCCCCCCCCCCCCCACACTGAGGGTTTCCCTCACCGTCTAATCTTCCTCTCCTGACCTTTGACAGCCAGTTTAACTCTGAGTTTTATCGGGCCCCGGAGGTGTCTGACAAGAGCGCACGTTTGGTTCGAGGTCTGTCACAACGCCAGTGGAAACGAGCCGCGGTGACATTCAGGCCTGAGAGCAGCTTGAGAAGAAAAGAGGGGTTGGGGGGGGGGCGCGACTTCGTTTCAACTTCGACGAAACCTCGGCAAGCTACTCTGGGGCGGGTGTCTCCCACTCGCCCTCACCTCGGTTATTTTGCTCTTCTGGCCGTGGGCAGCTGCGTTTGCACTTTCGTCAGCACGGAAACAAAAAAAAAAAAAAAAAAAAAAAACGAAAAGAAGAAATCTCGTTTTAATGTGTTTGGCGGGGCCCTGAGGAAGGCTGGGTAAACAAGAGCGACGTCTGACGCGGAAAGAGACGCGTCACGGCTCGAGAAAAACGCAAATGTTAGTTCTTATAAACAGCATCGCGGGGGGGTTCCTGTTAAACCCAATTAAACGCTGACGCGGGTTCTGCTCGTGGAAACGTCCTCAGAGCGACAAAACACGGAAAAAGAGCGCTTGAACGCTCTAATTGACGAAACCCAGGGACCGCCGAGGCCTTCCTGTTGACCTTTGCACGGTCGGAGACCGATTGGAGGCCAAAACGTTCGCCCGTACGAGTCTTTTGGAGCAAAAGACAACATCTGTAGTCTGATCCCAGCGAAGCCCGAACCAGGTTTAAGACCTCAGTCGAGTGAAACGCATAAAAATCCTCGATGCGCTTCGGGACGCGCGGTCAGGGGCGCGTAATGTCAACGGAGATAAAAGGCAATAAAAGCTCAAAAGCTGTTTATAATGTTTATCCGGTTCGGGCCGAGGGCTGATGGTTGTTTGTCATGGTCCTGGAGTCTTTCCCGGTAGTCTCTCACACACACACACACACACACACACACACACACACCCTTAGGAGCGATTCAGAATCTCCACTCAACCAAAGGTTGATGTTTTTGGACGGTGGGAGGAAACGAGCGGAGAGAGGGCATGAAAAGGGGTCCGAGCTGGACCCGCCCAGAACCGAGCTTCGGTACTGCGACGTCCAGACGTCCTCAGGGCCGTTCACTCCCTCACGCGACCTCAGTTCTCAGCAACGGTAGGACCTCCGTCCGCAGAGTCACAGGGGTGTCAGTTCAAGCCCCCCCGCTCCAAATAAAGAGCTGCACCTTCCCAGAGCACTGCCCGCGTACCCTTGAGCAACCCCCCAAACGTCAGCGCGCTCGCTCCGACGCGTCTGCGTTCGCCGCGTGTTCGCGTAAAGCAGGGGTCGGGAACCTGTGGCTCACGAGCCAGATGTGGCTCTTTTGATGGCCGCATCTGGCTCGCAGACAAATCTCGAATTATTGAAAAAAAAGTGTCGTCAGACTCCTTTACGCATGCGCCAACCGGCGACAGTCACTGGCGACTAGAAAGTAATTGTAGTAATTTCAGTGGCCAACATACATGTAGTTGTGTCTATCTATTGATCTATATCAATCGCCTAGGCAACGCAGATGAGGCAGACTGTTCACGCGCTGTTGCCGTATTTTGCTAATATATTTTTTGCGTATTTTGCGAAAATAGTGGCCGATGTGCGCTTGTGCTAAAGGGTCCACAACGGCTTGTCGTGAGGTCAAGAAGTTAACCTACCGCGTTCTATGGCTAACTAGTTTTAGAAACCCTTTTGAGAAGACGGCTAAAAGAAAAAAAGATGAAGAGTATCACACTTTTCAGCAGCAATGGACGGAGGAATTTGCCTTTGTGGAGAGCGCAGGCTCTGCAGTGGGTCTGATATGCAATGATAAAATTGCATCTATGAAACGGCAAATATAAAGCGGCACTTCAGTTCTGAGACACATTGTACCTTAAAAGTGTTGAAATTACACAAAATGCACACATTTATTTGTATTATTTGTATTTTTAGTTTTAAACACGTTGTATGGCTCTCGCGGGATTACATTTCCAAATATGTGGTGTTCACGGCTCTCTCGGTGGAAAAGGTTCCCGACCCCTGGTGTAAACCGTCGTGCTTCTCTTGTGCGCGGCAGCAGCCAGGGAGCGTTTGGAACCAGAACGTTAAAAATATCAGTAATCGTGCAAAGAAACGACCTCAACCTCCTGAGACCTGGCGTCCACATCTGTGGACATTAGATTTGGGGTCACCTATAATATAACAGCTAATTCTGCTCAGTATGGGGCCACATGTCCACCTACAAGGACCCGTAAACATTCTATTATTACACATTTAGATTGATTGTCCCTGTATGTGGACATCATTTCCACAAAAAACACTCATTTCAAAATATTGTTCAAATATGATCCTTTATACTTATCAGAGCCCAATAAAACTAAATAACAATGATTAAAATAAGAAGGTATATCAAAAAAGAGCTCAGGTCTGAGGAGGTTAAAGGCTCGGACCAGCAGCTACAGCATACGACGGGGTTTACACCATCCAACCCCAAACTCCCAGCAGATTATTCTTCACTTTCTGCTCGTCAGAGAACATTTTAAAAGTCAGAAAATTATTCCAAAAACTAAAATAAATAAATAAATAAAATCAAGTGAATGTTATCAGCGCGGTGTTGAAAGTAGGAGCGGAGCAGCGAGCGACAGAGACGAAGAGCATTCGCTGGAGTACGGAACGCTTCTGGAGACAACGTGTCTCCGGGAGACAACGAAACGATATTTATCCACCGTCCCAGAATTAAAGCGAGCAGCGGCACAAGAGCTACAGGAAGAAGCCCTCCGCCGTATTTATACTGTTGAGAAGCTCCGACAGGAACGACCCTGACCTCGGCCTCCTGAAGGCTTTCTACAAACAACGACATTAATCTTCATGAAAGTGTTACACGGACGCAAAAAAAAAAAAGAGAAGAAAACGTGGCGTAATCAACACTAACGCGATTTTTACAACGCACTTTATAAAGCTGTAGCTCGGCGCAGGCGAATTTCCTTGCGAATAAAAGGCTTTTGTTACGATCGGACTCTTTCAAATCGTTATCAGGAACTACCCGTCACAAGCGAGGCGCTGGTGCACGGTGTGGTGGGGGGGGGGGGGGCAGGTTTGGGGGGTTATTGCACAGGGTCAGGACGAATAATCCAACGGAGACGTTGACCGCTGAGGACGTCAACGATCCGTTTTTCCGTCGATGTGAACGCTCGCGCGCGGTTTACGTCTGCTTTCTAAAAGGCCACGTCGCCCCCCCCCGGGCACATTTTCGGGGGCCTCCTGAACGTTTGAAGGTGATGGAAATACAAGAGAAGGGGGACAGACGCATTTCAGTTTCGCTTTGAATGATCCTGTTCAAGTGTGTGTGTGTGTGTGTGTGTGTGTGTGAGACAGATAATGAAACAGAACTGAGTAACAGCCATAAAAAGGGAATCCTGGTGTCTCGCATGAGACGCCCCCGAGCAAAGACGTGAGAGCGGGCGAGGGGGGTCATCGCTTCAATCACACAAAAGCTGTAAAACTAAAACGCGCTCCAGGGCGAGGCCGTCGGCGACCACCGAACGCTCTTCCCGCCGCAAACGGGGGCCGTTCGAGAGGCCTTTGTGAGAGGGGAAGGGGGAGACAATGGCTGTTCCAGCGCGGCTGCTCTTACTGGCCTCTAGGCTGAGAACAGCCATTTTAGAGATGGTAGATAGAAGACCCCCCCCAACACACACACACACACACACACACACACACCTGAAGCCCCCCCCTACACCCGACAAGATCGGTGTGGCACAAGCTGTGAAGGCTCTAACCCAAGGAACATCTGGCAAGTTCAACCGAGGGCAAGAGCACCTGTAGAGCCGCAGGCCCAGAAAGGGCCCGAATGTTACGAAGGGCAAAAAGACAAGAGTAAAGGATCACCGGGGGGGACGGGGGGGGGGCAAAATAACAGCAAAGTTGCGGGACGCGTGCTCCCGGGTTAAGTCTGGTCGTAAAAATCGATCCGAATTTGACGCGAGAGCAACACGAAACTGGAGCGAAGCTCCCAGGACTGAATGAATCCGCCCTGCAACATTCGGTTCAAATTTAAATCCAGCAGATTCTTCGACTTTGGGGTTTTCAAAAAGAAATGCCTTTAGAGTTGCCATTATGTTGCTTTGATTTCTTTAATTGGATTTCTCGTGGAGGAAGTATTTCGCCCCCCTCAAAAAAAAAAAAGCTACCGTGAAGCCCCTGGCCCCTCGCAGTGGTCCAGAGCCTCGGTGAAAGCACAATATCGGGTATTTTCCTCCGGTTTGTCGGTTTCACGGCCTCCGGGTGCGGATGCTGTCTTTGCTGAGCCTCACCCCCCCCCCCCAGTATCCAGTTTAACGGACGAGTCCTGATAACCGACAAAGAAGAATAATCTGAAACACGCCTGAAACTGTATTCGGAGGGAGAACAATTCCGCCCCGCACCCCCTGTAACACCCTGATCCGCGCCATGCTTTACGCTCTATTTCTGTGCGCCGGCGACGCGCAACAACGCGCAAATCGACTGAATGACATGTTTCTGTTGCGCAAGTGAGCAGATGAAAGGAGCAGACGTTCTTATTTTAGCCGGTTCTGATTCCAGATGCTGTCAAACTCTCCCTTAGGGGGGTTTGGGGTGGTGGGGGGGTGGGGGGGCTGACGAGAGAAAGAAAGCCGCTCGTTCGGCACCATTTCCCCGGTCGGCTCCGGCTGAGGGCCCCCGGTCGGGGGGGGCGGCTGAGGGGCCGAGGCGGGGGCGCGGAGACGCGCCTCGGGTTCGGGGATCGCTCCCTGGACGAGATCTGAACGGGGTGTTAGAGTACTCACATGGGATGTTGTCTGCACGGCGAAGGCTCCAGCTCTGCCTCGTAAGGTACCGCAGGTGTCACCCCGAGCCTTGTGACACACACACACACACACACACACACACACACACACACGCACACACTCTCTCTCTCTCTCTTCCTCTCCTCTCTCTCCTTTCAGAAAAGTTTTTAACAGCCTAAAGGCAGCGTTTCTGCTCCTGTACTGTACTAAATAGCCCCTCTGTATTACGAATGCGTAAAGCGCATTTACCGTGGGGGGTGGGGGGGGGTTCAGCACCTGCGTTCCCCTGCATCCCTGCACCAGTTCTGGAGGCTCCCTTGCAGATGTGGCACAGGTGTGATCAGGACCTAAATCTGGTTTAAGTTATGTGTGTGTGTGTGTGTGTGTGGGGGGGGGGGGTTTATTAACACAGACGAAGCAAGACGCGGTGGGCGTTCTCAGGCTTTATTGTCAATGTTCACAGTCGCGCATGCAGACGCTGCGGGAACGACACCCGCACGACACCCCAGCTCAGCTTCAGACACACACACACACACACACACACACACACACACACGCGTTCCAGTCCGCCGAGTGGCCCCGACGCCACGCTTTTTATTTACAGCAAGAGCCCGTTCACGTTCACATTCACACTTCCTTTCCCCCGCTCTCCTCTTTTCTTATTTATCTCCCTCGACCCCCCCCCCCCTCTCTCTCTCTCTCTCTCTCTCTCTCTCTCTCTTCCAGCAGCTTTTCATGTCGCTTGCATGAGGAGGGGTTGCAGGGGGGGGGCCGACGGCTTCTCTCTCAGGCGCCTCTGCTGCAGTTTGGGTACAGCTGTCGGGCTGCGATAAAGGGAGTATAAAGAGGAGACGTTTTCACACTAATTATGGCGAAATAATGAAGCCCTTGGTGAAAGGCAGAATGAAGGTCAGACTCTCATTAGTGTAAAGTGAATATAATCCATTTGAAAGCATCTGTAAAGTGAACGGAGATTACCAGAAAGGGATGTAACTTTTTTTTTTTTTTTTTTTTTTTTTTGGTGTGTGTGGGCAAAAGCAAATCAAAGATGATTTACCGGTTACACTGGCAGTACTGTTTGGTCATCAGCATCCGGCGGCTCGTCTCCATTTTACGCAGTTTTCTCTAGAGCAGGAAAAAAAATGGATGTATTTCTTTTTTAAAAAAAAAAAAAAAAAACCCCGAGGTCTCGATCCTGCTCATGTCAAGCTAGAGGTCCTCCTGCTCACTTTCTTCCTCTGGATCTTCTTGCACAAGCAGACGATGAGGACGACCAGGGCGACCACGATCAGGCATCCGACCACGATGAGGAGCCACAGCCACCAGCGGAGGCCCAGCAGCGGCGCGCCAGGGCGGCTGCTCACACCTGGGGGACGAGAGGGGGTCAGGGGGGGGGGGGGCGCATCCGTGCGCCACAGGGCAAATGCGCGCAAACGAACGCATGAGAGGGGGGGGGGGTCACCCACAGTCCGTGCAGGGTGGCTTCTCGTCGTCCTTCTCCGGAGGGGCGGGTTTCGCGGGTGTCGTCTTTGGGTCTGAAAGCAAAAGGATTCATTGTTGGGTGGGGGGTGGGTGCAGGTGTGTTGGTTTTGCGGACCCGCCTCGGAGTCGGCGGACCCACCTGTCACCCTGATGGCCAACGCCACGCCGTGCGTCGTCCCCTCGTGGGAGAAGGTGCAGTTCCAGGTGCCCGCGTCCGAACGGGCCACGGGCTTCAGCTGGGCGACCTCCGACCCCGGGGTGCCGTCCGGTTTCCGCCACTGCACCGCTGACCCCGGGGGCAGACCGTTCACACGGCACTGGAGGGTGGCGTCGGCGCCCAGCTGCAGGTCGGCTGAGGGGCTGGCGGTGACTGGGGGGGGGGGTAGGACAGGTGAGTACATCGTACATTTAGCAGGATGGGCCCGGGGGGGGGTCACAAACTGTGATAGGAGCTTTATTTAAATCAGGCGCGTCGGAGTCCGGTTCTCAAAATCCGGGCCGGGTTTTCGGTCCTCCCCGGTGGAAGCCGGCCTTTTCCTGGGCGCCTTAGACCGGGATTTCCTGGTAGATCAGAAAACCCGGCCGGATCACGGCCCCCGTGTGGACCGGACTCCGGCGCCCCTGATTTAAACGAGGCGCGCCGAGGAAGAGCGGGGGCTCCTCTTCTTACCTGTGACCACTAACAGCAGGTGAACATTTGTGGTCGCGTCCGCAGTGCACTTGAACGCCCCCGCATCGGATTCCTTCACGTTGCTGATCTCCAGGGTGGTCCGCTTCACCGCGGCTCTCGGAACAATGTCGCTGCTCCCTGACGACACCACACACGGTCAGCGACGCGTTTCGGAACCAGCGACCCGCGCCGTCGGTCCAAACCTTTGTGAGGGAAGCCGGCTCCGGTGATTTGAAACACCTTCTTGTCCTGGTGGGCCCACTCCAGGCTTTGTGTATACCTGGTGGCGCCACAGGCCAACTTGACCTTCTGGCCCGCTTTGGCGACGACCACCGCGCCGTCGGCGGCGAGAGCGCACAGCGAGAAAAGGGCTGCAAACGACGCGGATTAAAGCAAAGACAGAGACTTTTGAGACGCCGAGCACCTCTTAATCAGATCACATTTAGGAGGAGGACTATTTTAACGAGTCGAGTTATAAAACTGTTAAGTTATAAAGCCCTGTTCGGTCGATCGAGACAAACGTGATGAACGTGGACTCCATTTACTCACCAAATCCAAGCCACGCAATTTTCTTCATTTCGAGCGACCTGAAACGGTTAAATGCAAAGTTTATATTTCGCTGATGAACGCTTAAAGACGAGTTGGGGACGAGCGCGCACATTTCCAAGTCGCTGCGCGCATCTTGTGCGAGGAGCGCGACATCCCCACCCCGACTTCCTTCCTCTCCACATTTCATAGATCAGATTCTTAAACCTCGATTAAACATGTATTTAGCAAGCATGGGGGGGTTGGGGGGGTTCGTAAAAAGACCCAACACATCTGAATGTGCCCCGTTTGACAGAGATCAGCAGGCCGACACGTGTCGCTCCCGGTCCGAAAAGTTTGCGCCAAACGAGTTTTTTTTTTTTTTCCATTTCCAGCTTCAACATTTTACTTCTCTTTAAGTCTTTAGTCCAACTCGTCTGAATTTCAGTCGTCAAAATAAAGTTCGGATCGCTCTTTTGCAATTAAAAATCAGCGTCTAAATCTCGATCCCTCGTTTAACGCGTTTTCAATTTTCCACCTCGCAGCCTGATCAGTGTCAAAGAAATTGAGATGAACAAAGGGAATTATTTTCCTAAGAACTACACATCAGACAACAAACGTTCCATAAACCCTCGTGTTACGTTTACGAAGCGCAAGCTTCCGAGCAGTTGCGTAAAACGCTCCATTTCACGGCGTGAAACTCAATTTTTATCAGCTTACCTCAGTTTAAAGGCAGTGGAGTCGTTTTATTATCCTTTTTTTAAATGCTTTAGCTTCATCAAATAAAAAATAAAACTGAAACACAAAAGCAAGGATGAGAAAAGTGTAAAAGGCGGAAGAGATCTAAAATAGAAAGCTGCAACCTGGAACGTTGTAGGCCAACGCAAAAGCCCCAGACCTTTGTGGGTTTGCTCTGTGCACCAGCACTTGCAAACCACGTAGGCCCGGGATGAACCCGACCCAGATGAGACGGGCCCAGCGGGAGAATTTAGAACCATAACGGCAGCGTTCACTCAAAGCAAAAGGGAAGAAGGGTCGACAGAAACAATCCTTTATTCACCACAGCAGAAGTAACAAAACAAGTTGTCTGCAAAACTCAATTCAATTAAAGAAGAAAGAAATAATCAAACGGATATGACCCTCGTCAAAAGTTTCAGAAACGAGCTGATCGGACGCTTTAGGTGTTACCACAAATACCAGAACTGCTTATTTCATGTACTTACATTTCCTCGTGTGAGGGACTTTGGCTCGTCTTTACGGAACTGAGACGGCGCTCCCGCCGGGGTAAATAGGTCATTAAAAAAAAAAAAAAAAACTACAGGGCCTGATAAAGGAAGCTCCTCCACCAAACAAATCGCACTGGGATTAAGAGGCAGTGAAATCGATGACCAACCACACATTAAAGGGGTCAGATTAGACTTATTCCAGAACAGGTGAATGTGCAGCTGCAAACTGGACCTTTCCCCAGGCGGTTTTTAACTAATTAAGAACTTTCCAGGTCCTTGAAAAATGCTACTCTGAACAGCGAAGAAAACAAAACACCATTAACCGAATGTGACATTTGCACCAATTTATTGAGCTGCGTACGCGGATGCTGTGAGAAATGTATTTACACTTCTGTCGTGTGGGGAGCGAAGCGGGGGCAGTTGGTGGGGGCACGACTCAACACTGCGGGTGTTCGGGTCCTCGTCTCCAAGTGCGGCGCCCCTCCCTTCTCAGTCGGCGACTCTTCGGTAGAAGTAGAGGTACCCCATGTCTTTGGGAGGTTTCTCAGAAGCACACACCTTCTGGTCGTTGAAGATGACCCACCTGCAGCACAAAGAGATGAAAACGTGAAAACAAACACACACACACGCGCGCGCGCTCTTCCTCCTGACAGAGGCATAAATGAAAATCCTTCACTTTATTTATTAAAGTCAAGCAGGGATTTACTAAATCAATTATCATAATTAATATTTCCAAAAGCCTCCGTAAGTGCATTCTGTTATTATATCCACATCATCAGCCGTCGCTGTTCAGACCAGTGGAGTGCAGCGCCCCCTGCTGTCGCATTAGTATGACCAGCTGCGTCGCGACGTCTTTTAAAATACCCAATAAAATTAGCAACACACGAGCGCTCGGGTAAATGTTCTTTTTTTTTTTTTTGGCCAGTTATTCTATGAAATAGTCATTTACTCGTGCAGAATATTGAGTTTTATATCAGCACAACTCAACACTATGAGCTGGTGAAATACATTACATACACTCTTCATGCACAGGATTAACTAGAACATCCATTTATCACAGGGTTTTATATTTAAAATTCAATGAAAATGACACCATTTTGACCATATTTAGCTAAAGCCTAAATAAAAGTGCAGGTTACGTATTTATTAAAAAAGAAAAGCCACTTACTTTTGATCCTTCTTGATGTGACAGACGTAGTGACCACACATCGTACTCGTCCCCATGTGACTGATGAAGGCAAATAACTCATATTCTGGATAATGGGGAGAATCTAATTAGTTCCCGAGCTATGAGAGGGCAAAAATAAAACCCTCATCCATCTCTGCTGGACTTACTGCCGGGTCCATCCCTCACGCGAGGTCCTGGCGGCGGTTCTCTGGCGCTCTCGCTCTCTGCGGCCGAGCGGCCGCCTTCAGAGATGTCCATGGACTCCAGATCATCCATGTGGGAGAAGATCCAGTCCACTGCCCGCTGCAGGACGTTACTCTGACACACACACACACACACACACGGTTAAATGAGAACGTTCAAGAGTTGGGATTTCAGTCAACTGCAGACTTGTAGAGAGTTCTGAGTTTCCACTGTTTAGTTTCTGCTGCCACTCTTCTGAGCAGCATCGTTTCCTCCTGTGATGCACTGTCCTAATGTCCTTATTTCAACCCACCGAAGCCGTTAGAGATCAACGCCGAGCTGTAAATGTGGCTTTCAACACGCGGCCCATTAATTAGCGAGTTAAATCCCTCTGATACCAACCGTGGCTCGCAGCGCTTTGGTCGCCTGGTCTCGGCTGAAGCCCATGGAGACGATGGTTTCCAAGTGCTCTTCGGAGACGCTCTCCGTTGGCGTGGTCCCCGCTCCAGAGCTGCAGCCCGGCAACACCAGCGGGGCTGCGAAATCTGCGGCGGCCCAGACGGCGACACAGGGTGAGCGGAGCGGCCCGAGCACAGAGACATTCAAGGCTGCGTTACGGCCGCGTGCGTTTCTCCAGTTTCACCTGGGTCGTCTATATGGCTCATGATCCAATTTGTGGCGGCATCGATTCCAGTGTTCCCAGTATAATAAACCGCCCTCTTGCAAGCTTCCAGCGGGAATCCCATTTCACATAAATGGGACACAGTGGAGTCATCAAGGGCTGGAGCTAAGAGGGTAAATGAGAAAGAGTTAAATGAAGTTGATCCCGTCCTTTTTTTTTTTTAAAAGTTGCTCGGTATTAAACGCGTGCAAAAAAGCAAAAAAATAAATAAAAAAGCAAATTAACAAAAATATAACACTGAAAAAGGTCTAATTTAAATACATTATTTTGATATAGTAAACCAATAAGGCAACGGAAGGACGCAAGAAAACAGAAAAGGGAGAAAGAAAAAAGCTGGGAAGGAGGCTGGGGGGGAGGGGGGAGAAAAGGCAGGACAGACTGACACAGCAGTGGGGAGTAGAGCGAGTCGTCCTCCTCGTTGCCATGGGAACCCAGGATACCTTTAACCTCCACGTCAGGGGTCATGAGTGGGGGTGGGGCCACCTCGGGTAGAAGCTCCTCCCCCGGCTGCTGCCCAGTTGCGCGCAGCGCGCTGAGGTCCAGGGTGTCGGGGACGTCGATGCTCACGTCTGCGCGGCGCAAAAGACAGTCTCAGCGTCTCCGAGCGACGACTTTTCGGCGAACCTTTTCTTTTCCATTCGCGCTTACCGAGTTTTTTTGGAACCCAGTCGAGGCCAAAGGTGAACTTCTTAATCTGGATGACGAGGTGGTCGGGGAACGAGGCAAAGCGGGTGGTTCTGAGGGATCAGACCAATGTTGATATGAAGGAACGCGTTAAAGGGACCCGGTTGTTCGGTCTCAGGCTGGGGCGCCGCCTCTCTACGTACTTGGTAGCGGTGGTCTTGGCCTGCACGGCGGAGCTCCAGAAGTCTGTGAGGATCTCCGGTTCGCTCAGGGCCGCCATGCACGCAGCGAAGGGGATCTGGGCGCGCACGGTGGGGGCTGAGGAGTCTCCCTCCTCCCGCCGGCGCTCAGCCTCCTGGAGCTCCTCTGTGAAAACAAAGAGCGTGGTTGGAAACGCGTTTCACAGAGCCGAGACCGGAAACATCAATCCAATCGACCGTTCCGGGAAAAGGCGCGGTTGGTGGGAAACATTTATAAAGGGCTTGTTTTTCTCATCTTGTTGTTGTTCAGTAGCATGGAGACATCAAGGAAGGAGGGGGAGGACTTACAAACTGCTACAAACTGCAGAGGGCCTTAGAGACCCCCCCCCACCCTGAAGGTGGACCTGGAGCCAGCCCTGAGCCCCCACCTGCATTGGTAGCCTGATCCATGGGCACAGGCAGCTGGATGATGTAGTCCACTCGCTGGGTATACTTGGCTTTCTGGGACTGCTGACACACGATCTTCTCCTCCACCAGAAACTTGAAGGCTTCGGACGGGTTTGGACCAGAGCGGCAATTTCTCTGTTGGAGAAAGACAAAAAAAAAAAAAAGAAGATATATAAATAAAAGAAAGACAGCTAAGGATGAAGACGAGAGATAAATAACAAGGCGAGAGTTTTACCTCAACCATGTTTATGAAGTGCAATAAAAACTCCTGAGCATCCTGCTGCCGATTGGTGGAGAACTCGGGGTGGCCCCGCCCAACAAGTGCTTTGAACATTCGCGGTGCTATACCGATTTGGTCTCCCTGCAAACGAACGTAAAGAGATTGACTTTACGAGAGAAGCCCACATGCCAACACATCAGCAGCTGTTACTCCTAAAATATTTGCAAATCCACCGCAAATAACTTTCTTCTTACTCTGGGTTCTGATGTGCCATTTTCCTCTCCGGGGTCCAGAGCTAGTTTGGAATACTTTCCTGACAAGAGACCGTATCCAAGTTTTGCTCTGTTGGAAACAAACAAACACTCATGACGTTCCAAAAATACAGCAGCGTTTCACAGAGGGATAGATTATTGGCTGTCAGATAACACGCTGGAATGTCTGATCAGGAAGAGGCAGCTGATGTTTAGAAACCAGGTCAAAGCAAACATCCAGCACTTTCTAACGTATAAGGAAAAAAATAATGCTGCATTGATTGGCCTTTATCTGGTAGAACTGAACTAAACAAACAAACTGTTCTTGATCGACTGCGGTATGGAATGGAAAACCTGAGCCTCAGAAGTACTCACACTTGAGTTTTGAAATCCTGGGTGGGGTCCTTCGGGGCTTCATTAATGATCGTGTCGATATTAGACACGTACCTAGGAGGCAGGCGGAAGAGGAAAGGAAAAGTTAGATAACAGCATCAACGCTGCAAAGCAGTAACTTTAAAAACGAGCTTCTCTGTGGGGGAAGACTAAAGACTCAATTAAAATGACAAAGTTTATAAGAGTCTGAGGATTAAAGTACCACGCTGCCAGGAGAACTATAAACAAATGGCAAACTATAATAACTGCAGATGATGGGAATACTGTGTACTTTTATAGTCAGATCCTGTGCAGTGATTATAGTTATTATGATTTGCAAAATAACCACTGTGGCACTCGGTACTTTAGGTGGAAAAGCAGCTTTACTGTTACTATCAAACAGATTAAACGCTTCAGATTCAAAGTATAATCAACTCAGAGCGATGCCTCATTACGGCTTTCCATTAGGGTCAGCACGTGCGCGCACAAATTTTGATCATCCGAACGCAACAGAAACTAAATGTCACCGCATTTCCAAACTCTGCAGGTCTGGTTTGGATTTAAAAAAAAAAAACAAACAATATCAACCCAGGTAAGCATGAAAAATGCACTGAGAGAACTTCTAATAAGCAGTGAAGTGTTTTTATCGTTTGCCAAATGTTAAATATTTGCTGTTTAGAAGAGGGAAATAAATGTTGATAATAATGTGAAGCAACAGATTGTTTATGGTCAAGACAACAAATCAGTGGAATAATAAACGTGGGTACTGACTTGCTCTCGAAGTCTGGAACAGTGAAGAGCACTTGCATGACAGAGTTGAGGTAGCAGCTGTTGCCCAGATTCTTCATGCCGGTCAGTCCTTGGCCGAACAGCGGCCTCAGAGTGGTCCCCGACTCCTGAATCACCTCCCACTCCCCGACACGCTGGTTTACAGCGATCTCCAGCTCGGTCATCGTTCGCTCGGTCTGCGGTCAGAAGGCAAAACAGATGTTAAAAAGAAGGGATAATGGGTTCAAAAAAAAAAAAAAAAAAGAAAGAAAAATGAGCAGAACATGCCTTCTCCATAGTCATCATGTCAATCCCAAAGTGAGCTAGGTGTTCTGGGAGCTTTGAGTCCAACACCATGTCATCCTCATCGTAAGAATACACATCTGCATAATCACAACATGCGGGTGGTTAAAGACAACACTAAGCCTCAGACAAACACATGCAGCATGACAGCATATTTTAAATCCATCCAATCTCGCCGGCTGCTTTTAAACGAGGTCTTTCTCATGAGGTCATATAAAAGGTTTTTTGTTCTGGTTCATGAACAGACCTGCTCCATCTGGAGTGATGGTCCCTAGTTTGACAGCCAGCGGGTATCTGGTCTCCTGGAAGTGAAGAAGAGCGTGGTTGTTGCCCCCAGAGCCATCAAAATACCTGCGGCCGCACAGCACTTTACCATCCGTCAGGTTCATCCAAATATTCTCTTGGAGGTCACACACCTCACACCGCCAGCCACTACAAGACACAGGCGTTAATGAACGATTATATTAACCGATCGAAGATGCGGGAAATGTTGACCGTGTTTTCTTTTCTAAGAAAAAAAAAGAAAACCGAAACCCTCGAGTCAGCAGTTGTCAACAGTCTCACACAGGACGACCATCATAGTAACACACCGTTACTATGGAGGTGTTATGATCTACACTCTCAGAATGCAGCAAGCATTCGTGAAAATGTCTTCTCGTTGACCGTTCCTGTACGCCACTCTGACGCCGTGTCTCACCTCGGAGGGATTTTTACTCCATTGTCCAGTTGTTTCAGGTCTGCAGCATGCTTGGACTCCTGTCTCACCTCTCCGTCCCACTGCTGGACCTGCAAGGCGTGAGACACCGAGTCGGCAGCCATGATGCCTGCCATGGACTGGGACACCTGGAGAGGGAGACAAAGAGGTCCAAATGAGATCGCACAAAGATCGAGCATCCAAAACGCCTGGTCGAGTTCAATATACACAGCTGCATACGAACAGATGTCAATTAGAGCAGAATCTCCGTCTTTGGTGAATCAATTAGTGCAATCAGAAGAAGCAAAACGAATCACTCACCCTCTCTCTCACAACATCTGGCATAGAAGAAAGATCTTCAGACGTGACTTCCTGTCTGTCAGGCAGTATAACCACCTTTATATCCTCCTCGTACTGATCCTGATCAACATCGAAACCTCCCTCAATCCCTGGGCGGATTAAAAACAGGGTGCAGGGGGGGGGGGAAACGACATACATCAGTCCCATAGATCACGATAGGTGTGAATAACCTGCGTCTGTGTGGTCTCAGGGTTTGTTTTTTTTTACCGATGGCCAGCCTGGTGGGCTTCTTCTTAGGGGGGTGTCCAGATCCAGAGGTGGTATCGTCTTCCTTCTAGGATGGTAACAAATGCAAAGATGAATTGGGCTGGTGTTGGAGGACAGGCTGGTGGCCGTGGTGGTGTGTGCAGCGGTGCCGGGGGCCGACCTTGGCCTTCCTGGTCCTCCTGATGTGCAGGTAAGCCCTCTGGCCGCAGCGCTCGTAGTGACGCTCCACGTACTGACTTCCAAAGCCCAGGAAACTGTTCATGCACACATACAGGCCACCTTCACTTTCCTGTAACATTTAGACCGAACAATATTAAAACAATGAAGTCCGTTAGGGTCACAAGTTGGGCTAAAAGAAAGAAGAAGAACAACAAAATAAAAAATTCATTGTCATCTCGTAGCCTGCTAACGCGAGTGGCGGGGGTCGGGCTTGACCCGCCCGCTTTGGAGGCGACTTTACTGGGTGTTACGGGTCCTGCGGGGGGGGCAGACGGCGCCGTAGCAGCCTTGTGGAGGCTCTTAGATCGGCCGCCGCTCCGACCGGCGGAAACTTTGCCGCCGCGGCTCCGTTAGCATTAGCTTTAGCATTAGCCTCCGCGCGGCTAGCCGGGTCGGGTCGGGTCGTCTCCGGGGGCCGAACCCGTCAAAGTTCGGCCCCCGGAGACGACCCCCCCTTCCCCCCTTACCGGGAACACGGCTAGAAGAGGCGAGGGTGGGCAGGAGAAGCAACGGGGGGGAGATAAAGCCTGGACGGGGCGGGAGGAGGAGGGAGAGTTAGCTCACCGGGGAGGCGAATGACAAGGCGCATTCGTCTTTGTGGACGCGGTCCCCGGGCCGCGGCACGCGGATCGTGGACAGCACGGACATGAGCACCTCCCCGACGTCCGCCATGGCGAGCGAGCTGCGTGAGGGTTCGAGTGTTGTCGCTGCGCAGCTCCGAGTGCGGGCCCCCGGCGTGTCTGGATGGCCTGTCCGGGCGGAGTGAGGGACGAGTCCGGGGCTGAATGAACCGCGGCGGGGGGGGGGCCCGGAGCGCCGCACGGCGGCGCCGCTTACCGTAATCCTCAGCCTAGCCGGGGTGAAGGCGGCCGCAAGTGGCGCGTTTGCGGACAAAGCACAAACCCTTGGGTGGCCCCGGACGACGGTGGCGCGCCGCTGAACCACCTGGAACGTTCGTTTTCGTTTACACGCGTGTTTCCCCGGCGATCGAATAATATAGAGTTTTCGCGAATCGGTTTATTTGTATAGTTACGGTAACATCGGTGAACTGACTGAACCGCTCCCCCTGGTGGTTGGATGGGCGGTATTGCACCGAGACCCTCACGAAAACGCAACGATTTTAAAGTTATCACTTAAAACTGACGAATTGGCTGCATTAAAAAAAAAAACAACAACTATAAAAACATAAATAAATAACCTTACAGGTATACTAGGTGCATGAGGGGTAGAAGTGGAAGCAAGCATCAGTGTAACGAGGGGGGATATTCCCATAGTCCCTCCTCTTCTGATTGCTCCAGTGGGTTTGTCTCCGGGACCATGGCGCAGACCTCTACCTGGTTCTCTGCATACGTGGCGTTTTATTTCGTTATTGTAGCATTCCCCGCTGTTCTTTTCGCGACCCCCGGGAGCAGCAGCTCCAATGTGCAGCCGCTCCTGCCGCCGTATGATTTTCTGTACTACAGCGGGGTGCGCGCATACTTCAATGAGGAGTGGGCGAAGGCTGCAGAGCTGCTGGAGAAGTCCATCTTAGCCAAGGAATCTCTGCTCAGGGTCCGCAGAAAGTGTCACGATGACTGCCTGTCCGCAGGGAAGGAGGCGCTGGACAAACTGGGCAAGTTCTCGCCTCATTCAATGTGTTTTTTTTTTTTTTTTTGCGTTTGTGGAATGGACAACTGTGGAGTCATGTCAGCTTGTAAAAACGAAAGTGACTTCCTGGGACGGGGAATTCGCCCAAAACAAACAAACAAACGTGCCTTGGATGGGCTTTTAGCTCGATCCCCGGAATCAGCTTCACTTTCAGTGTCCTGACACCTCCCACCCGCTTCCACGTTCTCTGTGTGTTACTGGGTGATCCCCTCCTTGACTGACGTCATCCAGCACTTTCATGCATGTTTGTGCACGTTTATGTACGTCTGTAGAGGGAGGGGGGGTCTAAATCTGATCAATGACCCGTGTGTCCTCAGCGCCGCTCACACTGTTGGAGAGGTCCCGTGTCTCATCGTTGACCTCACGCGAGGCCCAGGACGTTCACTGCTCTGACGCCCTCCCGACAGTCCTGCTTTGCTTTGTCTGCCCTTAGACTCCGAGAGCGGGCACCTGTGGGACCTCTGGGCCCTGGACTGGGTGCAGAAGAAAGCGGAATGTCTGAGGTTCTGCGTGGGACGTTCCGTCACCCCCACGGGGCAGCTTCCCGTCTCCTCCGACATCGAGTATGAATTCAGCAGCCGGAACCTTTACAACTTCCTCCAGGTCACGTACTACAAGGTGAGCCGCCTCGCGCCATAGATGGGGGAGGGGGGGGGGTCACGACCCTTTCGCCGGGCGTTTTACCCCCGCTCTCCTTTGGCCTGGTTAGCTGGAGAAGTTCCAGAAGGCGGCGTCGGCGGCTCACACGTTCTTCATCGCCAACCCCAGTCACCTGGAGATGAGGAACAACATCGAGAAGTACAGGCGGATGGAGGGCGTGACTCGGGACGACTTCCAGGACAGGGAGATCGACAACGAGAAGCACTGGGTAAGGGAGAGGCGCCGGAGCTGCCTCCAGATGACCCCCCCGCCCCCGGCTGACCCCGGGTTCAGTCACGCCGTCCTCTGACAGGCCCTGTACGACGCCGCCGTCCGGCTCGAGGCCTCCTCCGACTGGCGTCGGGCGGCCGAGACGTGGAAAGCC
Organism: Lagocephalus sceleratus; assembly: GCA_911728415.1. NCBI lineage: Eukaryota > Metazoa > Chordata > Actinopteri > Tetraodontiformes > Tetraodontidae > Lagocephalus > Lagocephalus sceleratus. The sequence continues at coordinate 1,566,074 of CAJVRN010000126.1, forward strand.
TGCGTGAACGAAACGCTGCGCCAGACCGAGGAGTGCAGGGTGCAGTGCGGGGTGGCGTCCCGGGTCCTGCCCGAGGACCGGGGCCTGGGCGGCGTCGACGGAGCGTTCCAGAAGGCCGCAGGTAACGGAACAAATAAAAAAAAAAAAAACCACGCTGCGTTCCTTCCTTTCCCGACGGGTTCGCTGATCGTGGCCTCGTACCGTCCCCGTCCAGATCTGTCCCTCTCGCTGCTGGCGTGCCGGCAGTACTGCGTGACTCAGGTCGCCACGAGGCCCGGAAGGATTTCCGCTCACGAGGACTTTCTGCCCTCGCAGCTGGAACATCTGCACATCGCGCAGTTCAACGGTGGGTGTTAGAAGCGTTGCCGCTTGGCGCCTAATGTTGCGCTGACGGGGCGGTTGTGGGCCACAGCTGGAGATGTCGGCGCGGCGGTGGACACCCTCCGCTCGTTGCTTCTGTTTTACCCCTCGGACAAGGACTCCTTGGACAACCTGCAGCTCTACTCTGAGACGCTAGGGGGAGCCACGGAGACGCAGGGCGCGCCGCCTGATCAGGTATCGATCAAGCAATGGACTTCAGAATCACCACCACAGCTGGCGTTGTCTCAAATCGCGTCGAGTCCAGCTGTTTGATTTGCATGCTCCTGACACTGTTGTGTGGATTTGTCCCGCAGGAGATCGTCGGCTACATCAGTCACTCCCTGCAGGAGAAGAAACTGCTCTATTTTGGCGTGGAGAACCTCAATTTCAGTTTTATTGACCCCGTAAGTGTTGAGTTTCATATTCGGTTTGCACCACCTGTATATATATATATATATATATATATATTATAACGCGCCTATTCTGCAATATTGTATGGAAAGGTTGGGATTAAATCGTAATCCTAAAGATTAACAAGTGAACCAGTGGTTAATGTTTATGTGACTAAAGTTCCAGGCTACAAAAAGCCTATTTCAGTTTCGCTGGAACCCTTCTTATTGTATGAAACTACTGCCTAAATCTTTTCCCTTTTGTTTTGTGTGGCTCTAAACAGCGGTACAGATAGTACAGATAATCCAGATCACGTTTGCATTGTTTGTGCCTCTAATCCCACGCAGGATCTCTGGACTCCAGAAGATGTTGTACCAGAATCATTGCGAGATAGCTGGAGGTCAGGGAAAACAAATGAGATGAGCCCTTTAATGGTCTGTGTGCATGCAAATCTCAACAATCTTCTTAATCGTCCTTATTTCAGAGCTGAAAAGGAGAAAATAAATGAAAAAATGAAAGAAGGGCCACGGCAGGAAGAAGTGGACGACAGTGGCTTTTTTGCAGGTGACCCCCCCTCATGATGTAGCCTGTTTCCTCTGTTGGCGTCTCTAACCTGCCCCCCCCCCTCCCCAGGCGGTCCAGTCCCACGGGTGGGTGTGACCATCACCATGGACGACGAGCTCCTGAACGGGACCAACCGCGTGGTCCTCGACGGAGTGATGACGGAGAAGGAGTGTGAGAGGATACTGCACTTAGCAAAGGTGAGAGAGGGGGGGGGGGGCGAAGACAGGCGCGCTCCCGCGCTCGCTCTCACCCCCCCCACCCCCTCCCTCATTTCTGATAGGCTGCAGGGTCAGCCGGGGACGGCTACAGAGGCCGAAGGTCACCGCACACGCCTCACGAGACGTTCGAGGGTCTGACCGTCCTCAGGGCCGCAAAAGTGGGTGAACCCGAGATCGCAGATCGCACTAAATGAGCTAAATGTTGGTATCAGATGCCATATTATGCACTTTAGGTGGGTTCTTTTTTTATTAAAGCGCAGTCTTGATCCCTTCTGCAGTTGGCTGAGGACGGCCTGCTGAACCAGACCGACGCCAGGTTATTGCACGAGCTGGGCGAGAGGGTGAGGGCCCTGCTGCATTCCTACTTCAGGAGCCCCTCGGAGCTCTTCGTGTCCTTCACCCACCTGGTCTGTCGCAGCGCCATCGCAGGTACTCGCCCCCCCACCCCCACCACCACCACCGTGCCCTCACGTCTTTGTCAGGATCGTGATTGGGAAGACCTCCCGCTCTCTGTCGACCTGCTCTGCCCTCAGGCGACCAGGAGGGCAGGCTGGACCTGTCCCACCCCGTGCACGTGGACAACTGCCTCCTCGAGCCCGACACCCGGCAGTGCTGGAGGGAGCAGCCGGCGTTCGTCCACAGAGACCTCAGGTACCTGAACGCAACGCCTGCAGGGACGGGAGAGAGTGAGAACACAGCAGCGGCGGGTCGGAGTGTATTAACGTCACATATTCTAATCCCAGAGTCAAATAATAGGATTATTATGCTTGCTTTGGCAGAAGCAGTGTCACGAATGTAAAATTAACACCCCCCCCACCCCCCCTCCTCCTCCCCAACAGCGCCGTCCTCTACCTGAACGACAACTTTGAGGGTGGAGACTTGTTCTTCACCAGCAGGGACGCCCAGACAGTCACAGTGAGTCTCTGTTCCACCACAAGCCCTTTAATTCCACCCTGGATTGACACCCCCCCCCGTGTCTCCCGTGCACCCTCAGGCCCGCGTCAAACCCGGCTGCGGTCGACTGGTGGGCTTCTCCTCGGGCCCGGTGAACCCCCACGGCGTCGCCGCGGTGACCAGGGGCCGGCGGTGCGCGCTGGCCCTCTGGTTCACTAAGGAGAAGCCGTACAGGGACATGGTGAGCGCATCCGTTGCGCCGCGCTGACCTTTCGCTCCGAGGCGGGCCTGCCCTGTCCTGCCCCCCCCCACACACACACACCTGCCCGTCGATGTTGTGACTGCGGCGGGTAGCATGAGTAGCTGGACTAATGATGCAAATGCGGTGGCTTCCCTTCTCATGCCATGGCATTTCCATTTCCCAGTCTGTCCTCATTCAGCTCCGTCTCACGTCTGTTTGTCGAAGAGTTATTGTAGCCCACTTTAGACGCCCGCCAGGTCATTTCATCTCATTTTGGAGACAAATAAAGGCAAAAATAGCATAAAAATGCGGAAAAGTCGGTAATTTGTCAGAGTAATTTGCATTTAATGACATGTTGTTGTCAAAATGATCAGTCTTAGTCTTTTTTTGTCATCATCTTCATTACTTTTAGAAAAAAAGTAGCAAATAAACATTCATTGTCATTGAACTGTGAATACAGTAAAATGACTGAGGAGTTAATGTACAACTGTTTGATTTGGGGAAAAAGGAAGTAAGATCAGAACAATGTTATCAAATGTAATATAAGGTGGTGTTTTAATGGTAATTAGAGGTATTTTGTAGAGAATTAAAGGACTGTGTGTAACAATCACTCCCAATCTTATAATGGGTGTGAGTAATGGAAACACAGACGTTACGTCGTCTCAGATTAATAAGCCCCGTTGTTTCTGTCCCTCAGGAGCGGGAGGAGGTGGAAGCCTTGTGGGACATGGACAAGAAGGTGAACAAGGATGAGGAGGAAGAGGGCAAAGCCGCCAGGAACGCCCGGAGCCAAGCGCGGCAGCAGAAGAGGGAAAGCAGGGGCCGGGTGACGGGGGGCCGGGACGAGCTGTGACAGGCGCCCGGACGGACTGAACTCACACACTTTTTTTTTTTTACCCTCCGCCCCGGTTCCGCTCAGTCAATCGGCCCCGTGACAGAACCATCGGCCCATTTTACTCAACTTGGACATTTAAACCATTCCGCGAGTCCTTTATCTCCTCGAACGAGGCGCTGCGTCAGAATGGGGGGAAAAAGGGGGGGAGCGCAAAACATTAGAACAAGGCTTTGTAATCTATTAAGGGATTACCTCACACCTTCTGTGGCTGCCCGCTGATTAAAAAAAAGGGAGGATTATGAACTCCTGTGTGTGTCGTGTAGACGATAAGATGTGATTAAATAAACTGGTAAAGTAGTTACATTAGTGTGGTATGTGAGAGGCTACAAATTGAAGCGGGAAGCGAGACAAAAAAGAGAGATAAAGATGGATGAGGGAGAGGTGCACCGGGGGGAACGATGGAAATAGAGAGATTACTGTTAATCCCTCATAAATGAGTGCATTTGTTTATGACGCTTTAAAAAAAAAAAAAAAATCTCCCATTTAGAATATGGAATAGTAATCCATCTGGAGATCATTTAATCATTCATGTCCAGCAAAGAGACATGGACGCTCACTTACGTCTTATCCCTCCCATTATAACCAGTGCCCAGACCACCCCCCCCCAGTGCATTAGGGACTCAGCCCGCTGCCATTTATGGCCCATATTAACACTCTCGCTCCCCCTCTGTGTCATAATCCACCCCACGGGCCACTACAGAATTGGGTCAACGAGGCGCTTTAATGGAGCCCACCCCCCCCCCCACATGCTGGAACTGGGCAGCACCCTAAAAGTCTGCATTAACCCTCTCGTAAGAAGGTGTTACGGGCACGTAATGCACCGGCGAAGGGCTCGCGCTAAGCGCCCGGGGTCGCCCTGCCGCGCCCGCTTACGCGGTTTTGGCGGGAACGCATGGGTGATGTCACATCTGCATCCTTTATGTGAGTAATAGAAATTACGTAAGGCCTCGCGGGCGCTGTTATAAAACCCGGATCGCTGCTTCCTGTCGTCATTACGCTGAGTGCTAGGCCCTGGTCGGTGGCTGGCGTGGTCCCTCGACCCCCCCCCCCACACACACACACATACACACCCACACACACACACACCCTTCCACACGTTATGGGGCTATTTGTGGCAGCGGCTCGTCACGACTTCTGCGGGGCGATGACGTCCGACACGGCCCCGTAAGCCCCGACGCGAGGCCTGACGGAAGGGCCCTCCGTCCACGACCGAGTCTGCTCAGAGATCAGCCGTAGAAATAACACACGCACGCATGTGCACACGCACACTAGCGTTACACTATCAGTCATCGACGCCCAAAAACAAAAAACAAAAAAAAAAGGTACAGTTGCAGGCAGCAGAAAGCTGCTGGGCTTTATTTTTCCAGACTTAATCTCAGAGCAAACACAAGAGGACAAAGCACACACGGGAGCAGCCCTGCTCCCGTGTGTGCTTGTGCGCGCTCGCGCAGACCTACACTTTTATGCGGCGTGGAAGTCGCGGTCGGGATGTTGTCGAGATCCTTGTAAGGAGCTTTTTTTTTTTTTTTTTTCCTGAAAGGTCCCGAACAGATCGAGCAGCATTCCAGGCGTTAGTCTGAGGAGACAACCCCGTCTCCACCTGACCTCGACCCCTTTAGGCTTTGCTGGTTTCTCTTTTACGTTAGCAGCTGATTGATAAATGCGATTTTCTCCTTTGAATTCTGCTTTTTTTTCCCCCCCCTGGATTTTGACTAAAACCTGACAGATGAAAGCACCAACAGGCTCAGATGATTCATTTTGCTGCTGTGTGTGTGTGTGTGTGTGTGTGTGTGTGTCTATGTGTGTGTGTGGGTGCGGCTACGTCACAGGGGCCCTCGTCTCGATGTTTTAAGGCCTTCTCCGCGCGTTTCCTCCCCACGCGTCAAATTCAGTCCACATGGAATCGGAGGAAAACTGAACGAAACCTGCAATGATGCAAATCCCCCCCCACTCCACCCCACCCCACCCCACCCCACCCCTCGTGTGTAGTCAGTGTGCGACTGCGCCTGGCGGTGTTTGCATAGTAAAACAGAACCAGAAAGACCTCTTTCCCGGCTCCCGCGGTATCGGTGGCGCGGCCCGTCTGATCCGCGCTCGCGGAGCTTCTAATATTAGCTTCACCTCGGGTTTACAAAACACGAGCCCTCCTGCCCGTCACGGATCTTCTGAAGAATACCTCAGCACCATAAAAAGCCATGCTCCCAGGTCCTCTATCTCCTTCACCCTCCCCTCCGCGATTTCCATCTCTTGATTCGGATTTACCCCAGCTCCAGTCTTGTGACCCCGCAACCACGCTCGGCACCTTGTTTGGTTCCCCCCATTGTTCTCTTCCTGCCTCTTTTCCTTTTTTTTTTTTTTTTTTCTTTTTACCCCCCCCTTCTCTCCGTCCCAACCCCACCCTCTCTCGCTGTCCATCCCAGGGTTTATCCCCTCATCACTGATCTGCCTTCATCCCTCCAATCCTCATCTGTTCCTCAGGACCAGTGCGGGAGAGCGTATGACGGAGAAATATCCCAGCGCGTGACGCCGCCAAAAGTGGACGAGCGGGGAGGAAAGCGCGCGCGCCCGAACTTATGACAGCGTCCAGAGGGAGACTGCTGGAGGAAGCCTGAGCGAAGGTCCGCCGCCACCGCTTTAGAGGAGCCTTCTGATTGGTGAGTGGTCCGTTAAGGTCGATGCTGGCGGTCTATTTTGTTCTCAGGAGCAGTGGTTGGAATTAGAGTTCAAAGGTGAAAAGGCGCCACGGAAAAAACAAAAAAAAAGGAAAAGTTGTCAACAGGAAGGGATATTTGGGTCACGGAGATGACATAAAAAGTTATTTTGTCAATTTGTGGCGCAGAGCACCTAAAATTTTGGATGTGTGATGAGGAAATAGACAGATTTTTGTGGATGAGTTCACTCTGTCTACTTTTTCTAAACTAGACAGTTTAGCTGAGGAATGTTCTTTTTCCAACAGAAGATGATCTGTTGGTATGTCGCCAGTTTTTTAATAAACTGGCAACATACTTAGAAAATGGTGATAGACGAGATCCTCCGTTATGGTGCAGGTGCTTTTCAGGTCATAAAAGAAGCAGTTAAAAGTCAAAATATCAAGATGTGATTAAATTGCGTCTTTTCCGAGACAGAAAAGGAGAAAATAAAATAGCTAGAAGAAAATGTGAACCTGGTGTTCTCTAAAATGTATCTAAAGTAAAATGTGATTTTATGAGTCTGTGTTCTGTCCGTCATCAGCGGAGCGAAGGTAGAGTCGTAGGTCGTGTCGTGTTTCATGAAGCTTCCGTGTCCATGCGTGACATCTGGACCAGGAATGACCAGGAATGACCATATCCCCTCAGAAATCCCTGGCTGCCCCAGTAAAGGACTTCCACTGGCTCCCATTCGAACCATTTGCCCTGTCTGCCCTTCCACTGCCCCCCCACCACCACCACCACCACCACCACCCCGCTCTCATTCCGCTACCTGCCCCCCCCCACCCCCACCCCTTTCTCCATCTCTTATCCAAATGCAAAGAGCAGTCGGTAATCGGATGAGAGCAGATTTGATTCAAAAGGCTTCCGTTAAAATCTCAGCCTGCGGGATTTAAAACTCACTCTCCTGCCTTGCCTCTTACCGTCCACCCCCCCCGCCCCTCTCTTCACTGTGGCTGCGTTAATGCCATCCAGCCACCAACTCCCCCCCCCCCATGCTCACATTTAATCACTTGGAACAATGGCAGGGTCCCGGGAAGAGCACGACAAAAACGGTAACAGCCAGGCCGAAACACTCAGGCGTTCATTACAACCTTTATCATCAAAGCAGTTTCCCATCTGGGACAAAAGCCTAAAATCCTCTGTGATCAACTTTCCCCCCCTCCTCCGCTGCTGCGTTTGGACCACCAAAGAGGCCCTAAAATGGCCGACAAGCCCATTTGGGGGGGGGGGGAGGGGGTCAACTCCCAAGTTTGAGAACTCCAGGGCTCGGAGAGATGGAGCTCCCCAGCGAAACAATCGGAGAGACTCAGGAAGAGTCCCTCCCTCCTTCGCCCTCTCCCTCCGTTCTCTCCAAACAAATTAGAGGCAAATCGACTGGGTCATGTGTTTTGACAGGCAGTCATTCAAATAATGAGACCGAGAGAGAGAGCGGGGGAGAACGAGCGCTCCAGACACTCGATTAAGATCAGCGCCACTTCCTCCTATCGCTCCTTAAGGTAAGCTCCCAGAAGAAAAAAAAAAAAAAAAAAAAAAAGGGGGCCTCCTTATGGATGGCGAGGAAGGGAATTCGTGCCTCGGCGGCGGGGTGGGGGGTGGGGGGTGATGTTTGGGGGGGGGGGTCGTCGCCTCTCCACCGTGATCGCATTTTTCACAGCGGCCTGGCTCCGTCCCATTAGATGATTTGGTCACCGCTTGTTTAATCCCCCCCCAAAAAAAAAAGAAAAGACAACCCCTGTTGTGATGGTGGTGGTGGTGGTGGGGGGAGGGGGTGGGGGGGGTGGGGTTGAAACCTGCCAGCCCGCGGGCGTGTTTGCCGAGGAGCGACGGAACGGCGGCCTCCTGGGAACCCATTCCCAGGTGACTGTGTGACAGGACGTACTGGTTTGTGTGTACATTCAGGGAGAGGATGTGTGCTCACCGCCAGCGTCACCTCGTCTCGAGGGCGAACGCCCTTCCCCAAATGTCAGGCTGGCTCTCCGCCACTCGCTCCGGGGGCGCATCCACGGCGTGCATGCGAGCCTGCTGCCTCTGCTGCTGCTGCTGCTGCGCGGGGTGTGTTCTTGTGGGTTCTCTGCGTGCGCCGGGCGAAACTTTGCAAAGCAGACGCGGGACGACTTTGACTTGCAAAAAAAAAAAAAAAAGAACAGGAAAAAAAAAACAAAAAAAAAAAAAAAAACGGCTTTTGCTCGGAGATCCGGGGGATTAAACAGGTAGGCGAGGGAGGAGCGTTCCCGGGATCGGCCGGAGGCCTCCCCTGACTTTTTCCTGACTTCTTTCCCGGTAATGAACGCCCGCTGCCGTCTTTCCAGGTTTCCCTCCTTCCTGCCGTCGCCCCCCTCCCCCCGATTGCCGTAGCGACCGTGCCTGACAGACATCGCCATGGGTGAGATGGAAGAGCTGAGAAAGGAGGCGGACAGCCTCAAAGACCAGATCACTGTAAGTAGGCATCAGCAGCAACCGGCGACGACCCCGGACACACACACACGCGCGCGCACACACACACACACACACACACACACACACACACAGATCGGGCCCCTGAGCTCTGTCTGCTCTCCGCAGGCAGCCCGGAAGGCGGTGCAGGACACGACGCTGCAGGAGGCTGCGGCGGGGCTGACCGTGGTCGGGCGCATTCAGATGAAAACCCGGAAAACGCTGCGGGGCCACCTCGCCAAGATCTACGCCATGCACTGGGGGGCCGACTCCAAGTAAGAGCGCAGCAGGGTGCACGCGCGGGCGGGAAGTCGATAGGGGGAGAAAAAAAAAAGTAGGAGAAGCGACAGAGCCTGCTTCATGGGGATTCTTTTTTTTTCCCGAACCTCCACCAGGCTGTGCGTGAGCGCTTCCCAGGACGGGAAACTCATCGTGTGGGACAGCGTCACGACCAACAAGGTAGCCCCGCCCTCACAACCCCCCAAAACGCTGTAGGGTTAGTGGGAATCCTTCATGTGAGGTGTCTTAACACCCCGCCCCCCCTCCCCTCCCCAGGTGAACGCCATCCCTCTCAAGTCGTCGTGGGTGATGACCTGCGCCTACGCGCCCTCGGGGAACCTCGTGGCCTGCGGCGGCCTGGACAACATGTGCTCCATCTACAATCTGAAGAGCAAGGACGGCAACGTGAAGGTCATGCGGGAGCTGGCGGCGCACACAGGTGAGGGGGGGGGGCGGGTGTGTGCGTGTGCGTGTGCGTGTGTGTGTATGTTGGGGGGGGGGCTCGATCTCTCGGGGCTTCCGCTCACCTTCGCGGCGCATCGAGGGTCCTCACGTTTGCCGTTTCTTTGGTTGCCCAGGTTACCTGTCCTGCTGTCGTTTCCTTAGCGACAGCGAGATCCTCACCAGCTCCGGCGACTGCACCTGGTGAGAACGCCGCCGCCAACCGAGCCGTAAAGGGTGGGGTGAGGGGGGGGGCTCTGACAGCTGACGTAACCTGCGGCCGCTCCTCCAGCGTGTTGTGGGACATCGAGACGGGGACCCAGAAGACGGTCTTCGCCGGCCACCAGGGGGACTGCATGTCGCTGGCCGTGTCCCCCGACTTCAAGTTCTTCATCTCGGGGGCGTGCGACTTCACCGCCAAGCTGTGGGACATCAGGGAGGGCGCGTGCAGGCAGACCTTCGGAGGCCACGAGAGCGACATCAACGCCATCGGGGTGAGTCTTTCTGCCCGCCCCCCCCCAAAGGTCAAAGGTCAAAGCTCAAGTTTTTTTTTTTTTTTTTTTTCCGTTTTTTCCTCCCGGCTCCTCCAGTTCTTCCCCAACGGCAACGCGGTGATCACGGGCTCGGACGACGCCACCTGCAAGCTGTACGACCTGAGGGCCGACCAGGAGCTGCTCACCTACCAGGACTCCAGCATCATGTGCGGCGTCACCTCCCTGGCGTCCTCCCTGTCCGGGCGCCTGCTGCTCGCCGGCTACGACGACTTCAACGTCAACATCTGGGACGCCCTCAAAGCCGAGAGAGTGGGTGAGTACGACCCCCCCACACACACACAGACACACACTTACACACATACATACATACATAGATACACACACACATACATACATACATACATACATACATACACACACACTAACACACACACATAAATACACACATACACACATACATACATACATACATACACACACACACTAACACACACACATACATACACACATACACACATACATACATACATACATACATACATACATACATACATACATACACATACATACATAGATACACACACACACTTACATACATACATACATACAAAGATACACACATACACTTACACACACACTTAGACACACACATACATACATATATACACACACACACACACACACACACACACACACACACACACACACACACACACACACACACACACACACACACACACACACACACACACACCCTGCACACAACATTTAAACGCATCTGCTTAACAAAGCAGCGGCTCCATGCGCCTGCTTTGTTTGCCCCGGCTGTGCGTGCTCCTGCCCCCCTCCCACACACACACACACACTCGCACACACACACACACTCACACACACAACCTGCGGCTCTGATACGATGTCGGAACGCCGCTCCGGCGAGGGAAAACCCGCAAAGTAAAACAAGCCTAGGTGGTTTTATTGAGGTCTTGACCTGAATTATTGATATAAATGTTTGTTTCACAGGAGTTAATCCATGTTGGGAATTATGGAATAACAGGGAATACACAGTTCTGGTTCTGTTCGTACGTTTTAAAGGTCAAATATATATATGATAAATATCAAATATATGGGACTTTGGGTGTGGGGGGGGCGTTCCTGTGACATTTTAAGCAGAACCCAACCTGATTTGTTTTCCCGTGCTCCAGGGGTTCTGGCCGGGCACGACAACAGGGTGAGCTGCATCGGCGTGTCCTCGGACGGCATGGCCTGCTGCACGGGATCCTGGGACAGCTTCCTCAAGATCTGGAATTGAGGCGAAGCCCCTCACCCCACCCCACCCCCCCCACACCCCGCCCCCCAGCCGGCCCACCCGCCGAAGAGCGAAGGGAACCAGCACGACGCGCGCGTTTGTAGGGAGGGGTTTGCGAGAGGAGCCGTGGGAGCCACATAAAGTGAGAAGAGTATTCCATTGTGCCAAGTCCGATCCCGATGTCGGAGCGGGTCAGAAGGCGGAGACGAGTCCCTCTGACATGCTGCGGTATCGCCTTCCTTCTCACGTTATATGGGGGATGTTTGGGTGGGCGTCTCGGGAAGATCATTTCTCTTTATAGGCGACGATACTGCGTCTCATATCAGTAACATTATGCACGGTTTTCGCAGCAATACGACCAGAAGAGTTGCCAAACGGGAACGGGAGTACCGGGAACGGGATCCGGATCGTGTGTCTAATTTCTTGTTAGGGTTCACACTAGCTACGCTGTTCCGCATCAACATTTCATGACACAAATCTTCCGAGCGTTTTTTTTTTGGTTTTTTTTTGTCGCCGTCGTTTGTTCTTAGTTTTGATAGCTTCCCTCCACGCTTACGTCTACTTTTTAATTTTCTAATTCCAGTTTAAAGTCGAGCTATAGTTTGCAGGCGTCTTACGTTAGTGTTTGAATATTTTTTTTTTTTTTCGTACGTGACTGATGGATTTGTTCCAGGATTTGGGAGCTTATGGTTCGGCCTCAGCCCCCCCCTCCCCTCCTCCCAGGTAGATAGACTTGAAGACCTGCTTTGGTTAAACTACAGCCGGGGGGGGGGAAAGATTGTGGTCCATTAAACGCTTCCGTAAAAGATGACCCTTTTGTCTCAGGAGGACTCTGTGTGAGTGTCGCAGTGCGGATGATATTTATTGTGTGTATTTCATTATTTACCTTTCCCTCTGCAGCGGTACAAGATAAACTTGAAGGACATTTTATGTACATGTGCAGAAAAGTTATTCCAAGAATTTTTGAGTTTCTTTCCCCTGAAAACTGTATATAAAGCGGAAACTAAAGGAACACTCTTTAAGACTAATAAACGTGTAATGCACTAGTCTGCTGTTATTTGTGACACATCTTAAGTTGTAATTTCACATTTCCATGATTACAATTGGAAAAACACGAAGACTCGATCGTGCAGTTTTTAGCGCGTTAGGACGCCCTCTAGTGTCAGAGCGAACCTACTACACACGCGCTCGTCTTCATATTGAAGTGAACTTTAATCTAAACAACCGTTTTTGAAAAATGTATATTCATGCCGCCCATCCAGTGTAGAAATTACATTTTTAGGTAATTATAACAGATGTAAATCATTTTATTTGTATTTACAAAATAGAACACCATTCAAAACAGTAAATATTCACAATAGAAAAGATTCAATTTAAAACTGTACATGTAAAAGCCGATTTTTTTTTTTTTTTTTTAAAGAAATATAAACTTGACAGCTCACACCGCGGCTCATCGATTCTCCTTATCCACGCACACGGGCAGCACCCGGTTGTCCATCTGTCCAAGCCTGGGCTTGTCTGGGGTGGACGTCTTCACCTTCATCTAAAAAGACATGAAATCAGCTTTTATCATTTATTTATTTTTTAGTAAGTCAAAGCTAGAGGGACCGCGGGCTGATGCGGTACCTGATGACGGTGGTCCCGGGGAGAGTTATTCTCCTTAAGGATCTGGAGTGGGGAGCGACCTTCTGCACCTGGAGGGGGGGGGTGATAAAAGTTAGTCCCTCTGCTGTGTTAAATAGACGAGCGGTCGAAGCGCACGCGCACCTTTCTGCTTCCGTTTCCCAGACTGCCCCTTGTTTTCATTGGTCGCGTTCTTCACAGCCACGCGGACGGCGAGAGGCGAGGAGCCCCCCTGCCCGTTCCCGCCCTTGACCCTGAGCCCGTTGGTGCCGAAGCCCTTCCCCAGCCACTGGGGCTTAAACACCACCTGACTGGGGCTCCTCGGGTCAAAGGTCGGGCAGCGGATGTGATGGGAGGGCTTCGGCTGCTCCGGGGTGGAGACCGCCTGAGCCGGAGGCTCCTCGGGAGCTGGGATCTGCTCTGGCTCCGCGGGCAGGGCGCTGGGAGCTTCGGTGGGGGCGGGGGGGCGATCGGGGACCTCGGCGTCGACGCTGATGGAAGGAAGGGCGTAAGAGTGGTCCGCGCCTTCTCCAACCGCCTCCGCTTGCACCTCGAGGTCCGGCGAGGGCTCGCCGTCGCGGTGCACCTCGGCGAAAACGTGGGAGGAGGCGGCCCCCTCGTGGCACGTAATGAGGCTCATGCTCAGCCTGTTGTGGAGGGGGGACTCCTTCGCCTCCTCGGCTTCCTCCAGGCTGATGTCCGCTTCCGTTTGGAGCTCCACCTCCACCTGGGGCTTCTCCAGCATCATGAAGGGGCTGACGTCGGCCTCGCTCTGGACCGCGGGGATCACGGGGGTGTGCAGGAGGCTGGCGTGCTCAGCCAGGGAGCCCAGGTTCCCCAAGGGCCCGGGGGCCAGGAGGGGGTCGGCTGAGGTGGGACCCCCGTCTTCCTTGGAGAGCTCCTCCTTAGCGTTGGAGTCGAGCGTCTGGAGGGACCTGGGCACCTTGCCCTCCGTCTCGCTGTGGAAAATCATACCCAGGCGGCGGGCGAAGGACCCGACGGTCGCTGCGGTGGGGAGAGCACAGGTCAGGGGTGAGGGGGGGGTGAGGTTTGAACGAAGGCTCACCTCTCATCACGTCCCTGATGGGGGTCCGGGCGATGCCAGCCGAAGGAGAACGGGGGTCTGAGAAAGCCAGGGGGCCTTCGCTCTTCACCTCGGCGACACTTTTGGGCACAAAGACACCGACCTAGAAGAGAACACACCAGCTCGTAACTGGGAGCGCTCCAGCACCGACCCACCCCGACCAGTAAACCCCCACGATGACGAGGCAGACGCGTCACCTGGATAGGTGTGCGGTCGATGGCCGCGGAGGGAGAGCGTGGATCCATCAGCTCGCTGACTCGGCCGTGCCTGACGGCTGGTTCTGGTGCTGGTTTGACTGGGCCAGAGGAGGCCGGTGCTGGCTTGACTGGGCCAGAGGAGGCCATCTTGCTCTCGGTGGATCCCATAGCAGCGTCCTTTAACTGGTTCACGCATTAAAAGGGGGCAAAAGCCTTTAAACATCAACCAGTAGTTCCTGGACGAGCTGAATTACTACGACTTTCCGAAAAATAAAGAAAAAAAAGAAGATAGTGACGCAATTTATATAATTTGTTAAGCAAACACAACGACACACACACATTCATATACTGTTGTATATACCATATACAACAACAACAAAAAGGTTCTCAATCCGTGACATTTAAAGTCACCGTGTGCAACATTTCACAGGGACAACCCTGATTAAAACGAAGGTTTATTTTATCGCTCCACGTCGCACACACACACACACACACGTCGCCAGCAGGCCGCAAACACTGGAACAGGGAACGAACCTACCCGACTGGACTCGCTGGAGTGTCGCGGCAGGGTTAATGCGACGTGTCGGTGTCCCGTCTCAGAAGGTTCTGGTAGAGAAAGCGGAGGCTCTGGTAAATAAAGCTCTTCACCAGGACGGTTCTCGTCTTTCTGATGGTCCTTCTCGACAGCAGCAGCGCAGTTTCTCTCTCCGCCGCCGACTTTTAAAACCTTTAAATGCCGCGCACGCGGACCTGCTACTTTTGAACCAGCCAATCGGTGCGCGAGCGTGACCCCGGAGCTTAGCGCTGATTGGACGGGAGCGCTTCCTGTTAGGAAGGGGCGTGGCCTTATGCTGATAAAGGTATTTGAAATTTAATGTTGTTGTTTTGACTTTTAAGAGTTTTGTTACGTTTACCAAAATATTGAATAATATCAATAATCGACAACATAGTTTTAAACGTTATTAATGGATTAATGCTTTATAGAGTTTGCTGGGCAATTGAAAGTAGACTGACAAGGGCATTCATTCTTCTTTTTAATCAAATGTTCTGTATTTATACAGTTCTGTCATTTTATATGACAGTCTTTGCATTTTTGCTTTCACACTTTGAGTTGAAAACATTTAAATATAATTTAATAAGGAACTCAAATCATTACTAAAGTCTGTTTAATAAAAAAAAACAACTGTTGACAACAGACATTTGGAATAAAAGCTTTATTGCTGAATACTATATTAAACGTAGTCAGTATTTAACCTGAAAACAATTATAGTGCAACAATTATGTTACAATACACATTATGACAATATTTTACAATGAAGCAACTCGTTTTACAGGAGAAGTGAAACAAAGCAAAAGGGATGAGCCCAAAGAAACGATGGGATTACAGTTACATGAGGCTATTATCCCACAGGTGATTAACATGTTCCAAGAAACATAACCCCCAACACACACTTAAAAATAACAACACAATTTCAATGTCATCAGCAATAAAGTACCTTTAATCGACATAACTGCAGTAAGTATAAAGTTCTAACTGCTGAATACAAAGATTATGAGATAATGGACCGTCATGATCGTCACGACGGCCGGTTCACGTTGATTCAGTTGTATTCTTCATAGCAACAAACTTCGGAGCAAAGCGAAATCTCATAGAACCCAGTTCTCCAGAAAATGGGAGGACTGCGAGTCAAACATTTAACGCACACCAACACGACTGTATGACAGCTTGCTGCGTTCTCGGGAGTTCAGAGACCCCCGCCGACGGCCCCGACCCCGCGTGCACGCCATCAGCAAAACCCTCCCCGTCTGCCCGCTCGTGCACACAGCGCAGCCTCGTGCGTTCTGGATGTTTGAGCGAGCGGCGGAGCGAAAGGCGCCGAGACGCCAGCGCTCTCGTGGGCGATGGCTCGATTAGGGTTTGTCAAGGGTGATTTCTTCATTGATCTATGTGGTGAGCTCCTCAGCGGCGATCTGGATGACCTCTTCTTCACGTGTGTGTGTGTGTGCGTGTTTCGGATACACACTCGCGCTCTCCTGCGGGTTTCATCCGGCTCCCTTGTTTTCCGATGCGGACTAAATTTAGGGCAGGTTATGTACATATTCCGCCAACACCAACAGCTCGTCTCAGGTAGAATCCTGATAAATCAGAATTACAGTGTGTGTGTGAAAGGGGCTTAGGAGGGGGTTAATTGAAGGAGTCTTCTTCCTTTTTTTTTTCTGGAACCGCCACCACGCTCATTCCTCATTTTCTCCTTGACTCACCTAAACATTTACGTCCCTGTAACACACACTCGCACTCGATAAGATCCCGCCTGCTGGCGGGCCCTCATTCAGTCCCGCCTTCCACCTCTCGCTGGCTGAAGTGGGCCAGTAACGTGTCCAGGTCGCGGCGGTCGGCGGCGGCGTACAGAGGGCTCTCCCCCATCATGCTGAGAGCCATTCGCAGGGTGGACCAAATGTTGTCAGACATCATGGTGGCCGCTGCGCCTCCGGGGCCCCTCGCTGCCCTCCCGCCGTCCCCGGCAGCCTGGCGCTGTAGGGAGAGAGCTTCCAGGAAGTGCTCCACTGCCTCTCTGAGAAGGTAAAGACAAAAAAAACCTGAACTATAAACTACACACACACATATACATACATCTATGTATCCCTATATACGTATATATTTATCCCATTAATTGATTATTCTCCGTTGTGGCTGTTTCACGTGATCGATGTCACCATCTAGTGGACATAGAAGGAACTGCACGTTCAAGTTTAACTTGACTCCAGACGCTAAAACTAAAGTCTTGAGGGTAAAAGCAAGTGTGAATGAGGTCACATTCGTTAGTTTGTTTTTAATGAGCACGAAGACGACTTGCGATATTCAACAGTAAAAAAAAAAAAGGCTCTGACCTGTGCGCTCCAAGGTTCACACAGCTGATTCCTAAATTGTAGCGACTTCGTACAAAGCCGGGCTGCAGCTCCAGAGCTCTCCTGTAGGCAGCCACTGCCTCCTCGGACCGACTTCCGTTCGCGAGCGTGGCCCCCAACTTATTCCACAGCAGGTAGTCCTGATGGGGGAAGGACAGCGTAAAGAGACGAGACTTCTGAACCCAGCACGTTTGAGGAAGCGTCCAGGAGCGGTTTCTTCGCCAACCTGCGGTGTGACGGAGAGAGCGGCGCTGAAACAGTCCACCGCTTTGTCGTACTCCCCGCTCAGGTTGAACAGAACTCCCAGGCCACACTGAAGCTGTGGGTCCACCTGGGTGGGGTCCGAATTAGCCGCTTGCAGGAACAAATTCTGGACGTCAGTAAACAAAGATCTGTGCACGAAAAACAATAAAGCAAAGGGGGGAAAAAAAAAAAAAAAAAAAAAAAAAGAGGTCAACGTTTGAAACTGGGCGGATTACGGATCAGTGTCCCACGTGAGCACGGGACTCACTCTGGCAGCAGTGATCCAAACCTTTCCCTCTCATTGTCCCTTCCCCTGGCGCCGTCCTTCTGGCGCTCGCGCTCGTGTTGCTCCCACACGGAGCGGTACTTTGGGTTGTGCTTCAGCCAGTCGCGAAGGGTCTCACAGGCCTGCCTGTGCAGCGATTCGTTGGTGAAACTGACCGCCAGCGCCATCAGGGCGGTCAGGTTGTTGTTCTTTAGCTCTATACACCTGTGGGAAGAACACGAGGCCGTTCAAATGAGGGGAAAATAATACTTTTATTTATTCAAATTTATATTCAACTAACAATTTTGACATTTACTTTTGGCCAGTTAAATAAAAGCCAATTTTGGGTCAGTGCTACTTTACATTTCCTGATAAATGCTTTTTATACCATTCCACTCTACCTGTAGCAATTGATTCATTTTAAAGATTAAAAATAATGTGTTAAACATTTAATCGCTTAGTGAGTAGCAGGGTCCCATTTATGATTATTAAAATGGGAACAAATATATACGAAACCTTGGGGCTCTAACTAAAGCCATTTTTCAATGTTTTTATAAATTAAAACAATTTGTCCTTTTAGAATTAATGTAAATTTAATGGCACATTCTTTACTATGCTGGCGTTGTGCCTCCATGTGTAATTACACATATTTACCTGCGGAGGGCGCTAATGGCTGCAAACTCCTGTTCATTCTCTGCCTGACACGTTCCCAGATACTGCCAGGCCTGCAATGATTTATGATCAGACTTAATTTATTTAATAAAAGCAGAAAAACAGGGGAAAAAATAGTCATAAATCACAAGCATGAGGGGTCTCACCAGCTGGTTGTCTGGCTCTCTCTGGACCGCGCTTTCAAAGAACCGTACGGCACCGGGGATGTCTCCCGCCTCCATCCGCTTCACTCCCTCCGACAGAGGGTCCGGGTGGGATAAGTATGGGTTGTCCTCTTCAAACTGATACCCCTGGGGTAAATAAATGCGATCAGAGCGCGCAGGCTCCTCAGAGAAGCCGACGTTCACCAGCGGCGGGCCGGCCTCATCCGCGGCGTTCCCAGATTTCATCATGGTAATCGGATGTCGGTTCTCGTGCTGTCACCTTGTCGTACGAGGAGCTGAGCAGCTGATCGTAGTCAGACAGCCAGGGGTGGCTTTCGGCGTCCCTCTTGGCCATCTCCTCCCACTCCTGCTGCAGCTTCTCCCAGAAGTCAACATCACTCTGACACACACACACACACATTAAACCACACTGTGTGAGGCGTGAAACACCTCTTTACTGCAGCCCTTTGTAACTCTAACTCACCTCCACTGCGGCTTTAGCATCTTGGAAGTCGGTGGACGTGGCGAACTCATCGACCCAGGCTTCAGCCGAATCCTGGGAGACCTGCCGGTGGAGTCGGCACAGCGACATGCGGTTGATTTGAGTCGATCCGGGCCAATTAAAGCGTCTCATTTTTTTATGTTTAAGATTCGGTGATGGTATTTTTAAAAAAAGGCGGACGAATATAAAAAGGGAAGCGAATGAAAAGGAAGAGATGAAACAGAAAAAAAAAAGAAACAAGAAAAAGCCCTACTCTCCTCTTTCTACGCCTAAACAGCAGCAGAATAACTCGAGCATGCATCTAGAGGGCCCTGTTGCTACGGTAACGCCTCCGGCTGCCACGGCCGCGGGGTCCTACCTGCCTGACGACTCGGGCCCACTGCTCTGCTTGTTTAGCTTTTACTTTCTCAATCTCCTCATTCCTCTCTGGGGTTTCCAAGGGGAGACTCCCTCCCCCCGTCTCCGTCAGGAACTACAGCGGGAGGAGGTGAGGAGGAGGAGGTGGGTGAGGGGAGAGGGGGCGGGAGAATGGGGAATGTTTTGAGGAGGTGGTGGCGGTTGATGAGAGTTTTTTTTTTTTTTTTTTTTTTGGGGGGCGGGTTGGCGGGGCAAAGCGGAGTCGATATTAAGCGGGAGGGGCGGATGGATGGCGGTTGTTCATTGAGGGATGACGGGCCGAGAGTCCCCAGGCGGAAAAATACAACAACAACGAAAAAAAAAACAAAAAGAAAACAACAAAAGTTGGAGAAGTACACGTGAGAGTTAAGAGGGCAATAAAAAGAGGACAGAGACACAGATGTGCAGCAGAATGTGGAAGCCCACTCCTCACAGGAGCCCCCGCTGCAGTGAACTCCCGACTGCAGGTTTGATCTGCTCCAATTACCTCCCTGCCCCTCTAATCCAGCCTGATGGCGGAGCGTCGGAGCGCCGCTCGCCTCCCGCCTCCCTGCGTTTTCATTCGCATCCGAGTCGTGCCGCGAGTCCAAATCAACAACCGACGCTGACCCCCCCCCCCCTCCCTCCTCGGGTTTGCCTCGGGAAGGCTTGTTAAAAGCGCTCCTGATTTGGGGAGCTTCTGGAGCAGACGTCCTCGCTCCGGTCCAAATGTGGAAGGGGAGGAAAACCCCAGGCTGGACCGCCGCTGGGATCTTCGCCGCTGCATTTCCTCCCCTTCGCACGAGCTGCTCAGCCCCGGCGCGTCCAGCCTGGCCGCTGCATTTATATTCTGCGCTTCCCAAAATAACTGATGAAGATGAATTTGTCCAAAATGTAATCTGCGGTATGATTAAACTGGACTTTTTTTTTGGAGCTTTCATTCCTTTAATAACTCAGATCGTTACAGAAATGGGCTTCCACAGAATTAGATTTTACATCCTCGACCTTGCTCTGCGGGGTGAAACGAAAACTTAAAAATCATCACTGGTGACTCCAGCGAAATAAAGAGCTGGAGTAAAAACCAGTCGGGGCGGGTGGGGGGGTGGGGGGTGGTTTCTTTTAACCCAAAAGCAGTAAAGCGGCGTCTGAGCCGCGCAGTTTCCATCTGCTGAAGCTGTTGCAGCTTCATGTTACACTGCAGTGGAAAGGCCGCTTTCTTGGTTGGATTTCTGGAAAATGTTACTCCGCGTCAAGACGCTGGGGTTGGGCGAGTCAAAAGGCAGACGGGGCTTGTGTTCTGTGAAGCGGTGGGCTTCCCTATCGACCCCACACACACACACACACACACACACACACACACACGCAGACGCGCACGCCCCCTCCGCGAGCGGAGACTCGTACCTGGTGGAGGTTGGAGGCCCAGTTCTGAGCCTCCGCCGCCTGAGCTTTATCTGTCAGCTGTTTGTCTGTTCTGTTCTCCACTGTCACACTGCCCTCGCCAATCTGCCTAACGAATCGCAGGAACTACACCACAGTGGGGGGGGGGGGGGCAACAAAAAAATAAAATAAAAATAAAATAAATGACAGCAAAACAAAAGCAAATCCGTCACTTCTACTCTGACATGCTGCTGGTTTCGTTCCAGGATACGAGACTGTTTTTATTTTTTCTTATGAACAAGACAACAACCTTGATAAAAGAAGAAAACGCAGCCAATGAGGAAAGACGAGGAGACCGACACGTTAAAAGGAATGAGGGCGTGCTCTGAAGTGACGGGCCGGCTCTCGGGTAAACATTAAGCTCACCTCGGTGTTCTGCAACTTGGGGTCGTCGACCTTTGAGACGAGCTCGTTGGCCGTCTGCCTCAGCTCCTCGTCGGGGCTGTACTCTTTGGTCCTGTCACAGGGACACGGTGTGAGAAACAACAGCGGGGGCGCGTCGTCCTTACCGCGCGGGAGGACCGTCGGGCTCCGCTTTAGGTGTCGGGCGTCGCTACAACCACATTTCCAAGACGTGACGTGCATTTCCATCCGTTACCTGCGCTTATTCGCTTTAATTCCACCAATAAGTGAGTCTGGGCTCCACATGTTACGCAAACACCTGCCCTGTTTTAAACGCTCTCTATCCTCTCGTTCTAACCATTCGTTCTCCTTGTCCCCGAGGTCGCCCAGCCACAGCTTCTCCTCCGACTGTTCCAAGTATTCCTCAGCCCAGCGTCCGGGATCTGAGACAAAGAAGCAAGGTGGGAGCACAGTGGATCCACACAGCAGAGGGATGTTTGCTCTCGCCCGGGCTAGAGGGAACAGACCCGAGCGCCGCCCGTCCCAGAGCGGGAGAGACGGAGAGACACACACACGCACGAGCGCTCACACACACACACACACACACACACACACACTCACTCACACTCGATACTGAACGTCAGCTGCCTACCTGCAGCCTCGGCGATGAACTCTCTTGTCCAGTCTGCGTCCGCCGCATCACTGAGGGAGGTGAGCCCCGGGGCGGACGCAGACTCGGGTCCCGAGAGGAACTCGGCGGCCCAGTCCCCCGAGAGCGCCAGTGCCGCCACATCTGGAGCTGCGGAGCGGAAACGCGCGTTTAGGGCGCCGGACGCCTTTGACGTCAGAGTCTGAGGCCGGAGAAAAACAGCAGAAAACGGGCCGTGCACCTCTCTGCGGAGCTTGTCTGTAGCTCTGCTGGTCGATCTGCTGCATTTCCTCCAGCAGCTGGCCCATGTCGAAGGTGTGCGGCGGCCGCGGCGGCGCCTGGAGGAACTCATTGACCAGCTGCAGACAAACACACGGGGACGGTGTCAGGACGTATCCGATATCATAGCCAACGTGCGCCGCAGGAGGTACTGACCTCTTCCTCCGTTGCAATTTCTATTGCCGTGGGAGGAATCTGGGAGGCAAAGAGGAGTAAGAGTAAACAACGGGGTCGATCGGGAGGCCGAGATTTAAAGATCCGCGGGAAACCGATCAGCGGAATCATTTCGGGACGCAACGTTCGCTCACTGTGGGAGTTGAATGGTGGCGCCACGCTCCCCCTTCCTTGGTCATGTGACCGGTCAACTTCATCAGGGGATTGGCTCCTCCACATTCTGCCTCCACCAACTCCCGCATTGCCATGGCAACACAAGGACAAGGCGACTTCAGAGCAGATCAGAGTACCTGAATGCCGGGGAGGAGATAAAGATGAATAATTACTGAGAGTTCACTGGCTCAGACGATGGACATCGACAAAATATGCAAAAGAAAAATTAAACGGCTGACGCGGACAACGCGAAACGCTCGATTTTATACCGCCGATGAGGAACGAGGCCCTCTCGTGAAGTCAGATTTGCATAAACGCATCAAGAGAGCAACTCGGTATTGCAACGTAGCCTGCACAGGGTGAGACCACGACAACCTGGACGCGAAGCAAGACGACACGTCCGCAACTCTTACAGACGCCGGTGACAGGGGACGAGGGACGGGGGCCTGACGGGGGCCTGGCGTCGGCCGTCAGCGGCAACAGAAGTTCTTGGCGCTCCCCGCTCTGATCTAGCGCCAACGGTTCAGGCCGGGTTAAAAATCTTACGTGCGCCGGCGCTGCACATGTGTGCTCATGTCATGCAAACACAGTTCCAAGCTCCATCTGTTGTTTTCTCTGCCATTTCCGGGGCGGCTTTGAACCGTTAGTAATGTGGATGTGTTGACCTGGCAGGCGCAGGAATTCACAGAATGCTTCGCTCATTAACTCCACGAAGGATCAGGCGCGCCGCTCACGAAAAGATAACAATTATATACCCCGCGTTGTTACAGAATCAGCAACTGCGGTCCCATGGGGTGGATCTAAAAACCAAGAAATATAAGGGCTACAAAACGCAGAATGTTAAACGCAGCGAGGAAAATTTGACGGAGGATGCCAGAAAATTCACATCTACCCCAAGACGTGGCGCGTTTACATTTATTATTTCAGAACCAACTTTGATGACCGCATATTTACGTAATAAATGGGGGGGGGAAAAAAACAATAAAAGTAACAGGAGAGATCACGCAGGTGAGCTACCCATAATTCAGATGTTCTAGGGTAGATTTGAGGGTACTCTGTTCCTGCTAATGCAAACTGCTGTGGCAGGATGATTAGTAAAAGATAAGCGGATTAGGCAGATATTAATACACACACACACACACACACACACTCTGAGATAATGAATGGCGAGGCTCTTTTATGGAGCAGGGACTGGGATTGTGGCAAAATGATTAAGTGAAGAGAATGTGACATCACCGCCATCAGCATCCCAATGACAGCAACAGTCACTACTTGTTGGGGTTCTGAGAGGAAGGCTGCACACTCGGTCACTTCTATCACCTTTAACCAGCATACAGGTGCTGCCCCCCCCCCCCCAAACCCGGTCCATTTCCTCGTGCTCGAGGGCGTGCACGCTCCCTGACAGATCGGGAAGGCTGGTGGTCTGCAGGAGCCCCTGGTCCTCTGTCGGGCTCCTGCAGGAGCCCCTGGTGCAGCCCGGGGTCCCAGCAGCGACCCCCCGGGCTGCACCGCCGCTAGCGTTGGCCTCAGCCGCACACACCACCACGACCCCCACCACCCACACACACACACACACACTTCCCCCGGACCCGACGGGTCGCCCACACCTCGACCCCCCCCACACACACACCTTAAATAGGGCCTCGAAGGCGGGTGGAAGCTAACGGGGACCTGTGGTTCCTTTGTCGGCGTTGCTCCCCGCCGACGGCAGCTCCCGGAGCCCCCCCTCCTCTCTCTCCTCTCCGCGGCCGAAAGGTGCTCCGGCTTCGAGGCTCCCCGTCGCCGTCGTGCCGCCGCGGCTGGATATAATCGGCCCTTCCTATTTACTTTCCTCCTCCATGACCCGCAGAGCCGCTTCGGTCGCTGAGACGGAGCGCGTAGCCTTACGCCGGATCCGTATTCTCGGACGCCTTTGCGCAGGTCGACGTCGGGGCTGCGTCATAAAACCAGAGACGCTGCGCGCGCCTCTACGCAGGGGGAGAGGGACCGGGCGAGCGACGTGAACGGCGCTTCCGGTCACGTGAGGTGGGGGCCAGGCTCTTGGTTTCACCCGTTCGTGCGTTTTTAACGAGTAAATGTCTGTTAAATGTACGAACAAAAAGAGAAAAAAAGCTACAAACTGAAGCTCGGCGTGGAATAAAGAGTAACAGTTCAGCGCCGTCTTACCACTTCTGTAATCTTGTACGGGTCGCTCTGCCGCGGATGTCGAAATCTCGCGAGAATTTGGTGTTGAAGGTCAGCTTAGTTTTTATTTTATTTTATTTTATTTTATTTTATTTTATTTTATTTTATTTTTAAATCACTGTACAGATAACTAGAAACAGGAGGTTCAGTGAAGTTATTCATGTCAGTTTTATTGTCAGGGCTTCTGATGAGCTTCAGTGAACCATCCCTGTTCCTGTCTCTGATAATCCTGAAGCAATATCGATATTGCAGAGCAAAGTCCATTAAAGCAGGCGTTCAAACGTGACCTCAACGCAGGAATTATATAATTTTAAAGTGGCTTTACACTGTTCATTCTTTGGGTGGGCTACTGATGAACATAGTATAATTTTATCAGTATACAAATCCAAACACCAATTTTCAGTATTTTACACAAATCTAGATCTGAGTCTTAAGTCTGCATCTTAAACCACAAAATAAAAATCGGTTAACTGTTGTTAAATGAATATTCCTTCAACAATCCAACATTCAATAAATTGTATTGTTATTGTAATATATAATGTAAATAATTAAGTAATAATATATAATAAAAAATAATTAAATTTAACATAATGAATGTTCCATGTGTGATTGTAATTATGTTGTCATATATTTTTCCAGATGTGTGGTCCTTGCTGATGCGTATTTGTGTAATCTGCAGCAACATACAGCAACACTGAATTAGTTCATCAATTAAAATTTCCACATAATAAATTGAGGTGTTCAAGGTTTTATTCTGACATGCAAGAAATGGTTCTAGCTCCAGTATCACGAATGATTTTATTGAAGTCTTAACAGTACTAAGAGAAAGTCCAGCAGAGGGCTCTCCTGAGGATAAGAGAGGACAGAGTCACCAACATCTGCTGCCTCTGACTCCAGAGGCAGAAACAGAGCGTCCTGCTCGACGTGAGCTCAACCTCCTGCACCTTCTTGGCCAACTCGCTGTCTTGAATCAGACAGGATGAAGTCCTGGTCGATCTGTGAGTGACAGACTGGTGGAGTCAATGGTGCTGGAGCAGACTGGTCCAGAAACTCCTGGGTAGAGCAGGATTCTGTCTGGAGCTCCTCCACCCTCGCAGACTGCGGCTCAGCTGATCAGTATTCAGGGTGAAGGTCAGGACTAAGGTCAGAACTGGAGTCTGAGGCTTAGAAGCCTTCGCTCAGATGATCCAACTTGGGGAAGGTTTGGACACTCTCGCATCTGAAGGCTTTGATGCAGAGCTTCTGGGGGCCCTCCTCCTTCCTTTGTATGCGGCCTGCCGACAAACACGCAGGTAGAAGATGAGCAAACCAGGAGAATCCTCCTTCCAGTGAAAGAGAAGAATCTGAACATGAGTCGTGCACACACATAATTATCTCTGCAGGACCAATCGGAGTGGTTCAGAGACTGGAGGAGCTTCTGCTTTTCGGCCTCTTCATAATATTTAAGCTGCCGATCTTTTGGGAGCCACCTCCACTGCAGACGGACACTAATGCATCATCAACATATACACTGAACACTGCAATGACCGTTGTTGATGAGAAGAGTTAAACAAACAGTTGGAGAAAGGAGAAGAAATGTACCGTCTGGCTTAAAAGCTTGATAATGTCTCTGCTGTAGCATGTGTCTTGTTGTGCAGTAGCTGAGGAGCACGTCTTGTACAACGTGATGGCGTTCTTGATGTACGGTAGGTTGTCAGTGTCCCACTGGTGGTCAACACGCTTTCTCTTTCGAGATCTCTCGGGCTGCTGGGTTTGGACCGTTTGTAGAAGCACGTTCTAATTCTGAAGCCAGATAGAATCTTTCCCTCTTACAGGACAAGCATCAGCAGCTGGGTAACCTCCAGCCCAGATGTTCATGATCTCCTGCTGAGCTGGTGTGAAGCACCTCTGTTTGGGTGGCTGGTACAGAGGAGGAGGAACATGGGGCCTCCAGCCGTAACCATTGACCCACTCCGAAGGTCTGGAGTGATGGAGCAACAACAGGCTGAGGCTGAAAGGTTTGGAACCTCTGGAAGGGAGGAGGAGCAGGAGGATGCTCTGCATGATCTCTGGGAAAGTAAAAGTTCTGCTGAGCATCTGCTCTCACAGCCATCGCTGTCATCGCTGCTGAAGTCTTAGATCTGATGAGAATGGTGATTATAATAATAATGATGCAGGAAGACGCAGGCTTCAGGTTCTCTCAGCACTAGAACTGGCGTCTTCATCCCACTGTTCTCAGTGTGTCTCCTGAACACGGTCTGGCTCTCTCTAATAAAAACCTCTGGTTGCTCTTTCATCCTCGAAAGATGAAAGAGAAGCGACGCGTGGTGCTCGATCTCCTAGACGCTGAGGGTTTCTCCAACGAGTCTGGTTTAAAATTAACGTTCAGAAAATAAATATATTAGTCGATGAAAATCAATCACTTAAAAACCTTTTTTTGCTGTAAAGAACATTTTCCAATGAACTCCTCTTCACGTTAATTAAACATGTTTACTGACATTTGTGATCCCAGATGACGCACAAATCCTTTGTTTTCAACTTTTAATATGCAGGTTTATTGTATTCAAATGACATTTTGACTTCACAATGCAATACTTTCTAAGTTTAGGTGTTACAAAACGAGTGTTTATTCATCTTAGTCTTAAAATACCAACGTTAAAGTTGAAATAGGGCATTTTTCCCTCTAGGGTCTGTCAGTCTTTTTCTTTTTAATCAAAGTACGTTGTTTTTGAAACAAGTGTGTCTGAATAAGACCCGACTGGATGAAGTCGCTTATTTTTGGAAAAGAAAAGTCATTTGTAACTAAAGCCCTCACGTCAGAAACATTACTGGATCTCGTTCAGCGCGGCTGGGAGCGACGTTCAACCCGGTGAGTCCATGACTCATGTTTTCACCAGTTCATTCACTCATTCATCATTGTGTCCGCCTGTTTGAAACATGCTGGGAAAGAAACAGAGTAATGTTCACTCAACCTCCCTCCAGCGGCCCCCTCCCCAAAGACAGTTGACGACTCGTTTGAAATCTGAATCCTCTCGGAACTATTGAAGCCACCAGCCTGCACACGTGTTACTGAAGGCCTCTTGTGTACCAGCATCAGGGACAATGAGAGCGCTCCTCTAACAAGTGGAGATGTCATATAGTATTTTTATTATGAATTTGTAATGTGTTCTGACACTTTTCAATAACAGTTAGTCAGCATATTCCATATCATCATCATTGTATCAATAATTACAGGTCATAGTAACATAGCTATATGGTAATTTATTCATCAGTGTAATGTTTATTCCTTCGTAACGTCACACTCAAAAACAACAGGCTTTATTTACTGACAGGTTTAGCACTGCACATTGATAGGCTACACAGAAAGACAGCAAGAGACACAGAGGGAGAGGAGGTGAGGGGGGGGAAGGCCAGGCCGTGGGGAGGGGTGGGGGGGCGGAGAAGCACACTGTTGAACATTCATTGAATCAAACATATGGAGTTTGGGGAAAAAAAAAGGAAAACAATTCACTGTTGAAATGTGTAAAACCCACCCATAAGTGTGAACGATGAGTGCTCTCCTTTTTCAGTGATTCAGATATTGAGAAGTTCTTGCAACATTGTTACGCACAAATTGAGAAACACTCATCAACCCAGGA
Organism: Lagocephalus sceleratus; assembly: GCA_911728415.1. NCBI lineage: Eukaryota > Metazoa > Chordata > Actinopteri > Tetraodontiformes > Tetraodontidae > Lagocephalus > Lagocephalus sceleratus. Next base: position 1,594,125 of record CAJVRN010000126.1, read on the forward strand.
ATTATCACCCTTATTACTACTACTATTATTATTACATTATCATTATATTATATATTTTTTTTCTCTGACGCTGTAAACGTGAAAATGAAGGAGAAAAAAGTAAAGTAGAACCGACTCCCACTCAGAAGTGTGCAGAAAGAGTGGCTGCAATAATAATAGTAATAACAATAATATAATATTCATCATCATATATACAGAAAATTCATTACAATCAATACAATCAAAACTGCCCAAGCTGAGCTGACATTCTGGAAACAGCAGGGGTAGTATAATATAATGTGCATATATGTGTGTGTGTGTGTGTGTTTGCATGTCCTTTGTTGATGGAATTGGAACAGCGGTTTGCAGCGAGTGAGAGAGCGAAGTGAGAGTCATTAAGAGACATTCCAGTGGTCACTGTGAGGTTGGGTCAGAGGTCATGTTAATTGTAGACTGTTGTGTTGGGTGTTTTTTTTTTTTTTTTTTTTTTTGTCATTTCAAGTTTCGCGTAAGCTCCACAGAAACCACAGAGAGAGACAACGCGGGCGCTCGCAAACACCGACGCCTCATCGCCCGCGCGCGATCGAGTCGGGGCTCGAGAACGCGAGCACAGCCACTCGCCGTTTTAGCTTTCGAGAGCGGCCGCGACGTCTGACCTCGCTGCAGTGGGCGGCGGTTGGAGGAACACGTGGAGAGAGGATGCAAAAAAAAAAAAAAAAAAAGAAGAAGAAGAAGAAGAAGAGGAAAAAGCTTGTGCACAGACTTGTTGATTCAGTCTAATTGGGGAGTGCAGGAATATTTTGGGACGGAGGCTCCTGCCTGTGGGCCGTGTGACGTTTGTAAAGACTCCAGATGTGTTCGACAAAAGATAGAATACAATCGTTAAAAAAATCTCATCCAGCCATTATTACACTATACAGACACGTTACCATCTTGTGATTCGGAAACAGGTGCACCACAAACTAGTTTGGGGGCGGGGGGGGGTGGTTTGTTCAGGCGGTTGGATTACACGGACTGTTTACATTGTGCCATTGAACATTTACGTGGAGGGCGGACGCCCGTCGCCGACTGCGGGCGGCGACGGGCATTACAGTGGTTGTGGTTGTAAGCGTACATTCCTTCTACGAGTGGTTTCAGTAGTCGCTGATATTTAAGAGTGTTGCAGGTGTGTGTGTGTGGGGGGGGGGGGGCGGGGGGGGGGGGGGGGGGGTGGGGGGGGGGGGGGGGTCGTGTGGTTCCCGTGAGGATTGGGCGGGGCTCAGTAGCGGCGGGCGGCGCCGTCCCTGCCCTCCTTCTTGATGATGATTCTCTGGTCGTCGCTGGCGTCTTCGGGGGACTCCGCCGCCTCCTCGTCCTCCTCCCCCTCCCCCTCCGTGTCGGCGGAGATGCCCATGCGGGACTCGTAGGACTGCGGGGCGGAACCAGAAGCCTTTACATCCCCGCGCCCCCTGCGACCTTTAACCCCGTCACGTCGCTCCCGGGTTTTTACCTCCATTGGGTTTACAATGATGGTGAGGGCGGAGTCGTCCCACTGGCTGCTGCCTTCCTTGGAGCCACCTCTCGCGCCTTCACCGCGGCGATGGATGGAGCGGATGCGGAAGACGCCGAGGATCACCATGACGACCAGGAAGCCCACGCACACCATTATGATGACGGTGGCTGCTCCCGGAACCACTGGAAGTAAACAGAACCGAATCAAAATATGGAATATCACTATATATGATCGTATGAAGCCGGGCTCATGCGATGTTAGAGGGCCAGAACCAGACAGTCACCTTGGGTGCTCGACCCTACAGTAACAGTAACAGCAGTGAGTCTGTCCTCTTTTTGGAATGCAGCCTAAATAGAGTTGGGCCAGAGTGGGCCGCTCGGCGGGCTGGATTCGGCCCGCGAGCCGCCAGTTGATGAGCGCTGATCTAAAGGTTAATCCTTTAAAATAACCAAATCAGATTAGACTGCACCACCTTTACCCTGCATCTCTAGACAGATCGCGGCTGGCTCTGCGGTTCATGTGCGGACAGGTTCTGCACAAGAATGTGGTTGAGCTGAACCTTTACTGGGAACTACGAGGTAGAGAGAGTGCCAACGGTTCAGCTAAGGCTGCGCTGCGCTGAGGCCGAGGAGAAGGACTCCGAAAAAAAATCCAATCAGAGATCGCTGCGATAAAATAAAAGGAGCTGCGTTGTCGATGGGAGATTGGCTTCAAGTACCTGGTAACCTTGCTGGCTGAGTGGGTGACAGACAATGTAGAGAAGCCGGCTATTGTTAAGGTCTGGGTGATTGGGGGAAAAGAAAAGACCGTCTTTTAGCGTTTAGTGGGAGGAAACACCAGGTTTTTGTGTCAAAATTATGCTCACACGCACACGTTTATGTCCGCAGAACATTAGACTATGTAGGTAGTTTAGTTTATACTTCTGTGGAATTATCCCATCAGGAAGAATGTCATCGTGTCATTATAACACGTCGTCTTGTGTCATTATGACTCATGCGCTTACAAATGTCTCATTTCCATTTGCGAGATATCCCCACTTATTCCAATGCTACATGCTCTCAGCGTGCGTCCACTTATAATTGCAGGTTGCTGAATCGCGTTCTTCCACGACAAAATATAAAAATATAAGTCCTGCGTGAAAGGCCCTGTGACTGGATGAACCAGCAGAAACACGCACAAAAAATCAGCTCCAGCATTACACCAATATCTAATTCAATTAGATGAGGTGCTATAGTGACACACGATGATGACATTCTTATTGAGGCACTGGAGCGCGGCAGACAGGAAGATACTGCAGAAGTACAACGTTAGGCACGTTACACATCTACACAGACATCGTAGGTTGGTCACACAGCGCTGATCAGTCACATAAACACGTGCAGATGCTTTGTTAAAGACTGTGTGTGTGTGTGTGTGTGTGTGTGTGTGTGTGTGTGTGTGTGTATGTGTGTATATGTGAGATCATTTTGGCACCACTGGAACCCCATAATGATGTCGATCACATACATACGCCAGGGCTGTCCAAGCCACGTATGGCTTAGCCCTCGGTCCATATGGAACCAGCATCAGGGGCGCATGGAGTGTGCTAGGGGCCACACACCTCCGGTGCGAGGGCGTACATCTGATATACACGCGCCTGGAGGCCACGGAACGTCTTTAGGGCCGTCAGCTTGAGGCGCGGTATTATACATGGACATGGAGTCGAGCTCATTGTTATCAGAAAAAGCGAAAGAACTATGGACAAAGGGTAAATTTCCATTTGTTTTGATGGAACAAAGAGGGGCACAAAGGGCGCCGTCCCACGGCGACTAAGTTTTGTCTGAGGGAGGGAGGCGAGGGAGCCTTCCCTGAATGCGTTAACGTGCTCGCGTATGGACGGACTCCATCGCCAAAGCGACAAGCAGCAGCCCGACGTTAGAGATGTCAGAGCAGAGAAAGACAGACACTGGGACGGGGACGGGATCCACAGGACACGGTGTCAGAAAGAGCCGCCAGCCGGGGGGGGGGGCTTGCACCCCCAACGCGGCAAGCAGAGCCGCCAACGTTATTCAAGCCAGCGCGCCCAGAACAATCAGAACATCAAAGAGCTGTGATGGTCAAGGGGAACTCAACCCCACCTCCTCCACCCCCCCCCCCGAGCTGGAGAGCCACGAAAGGAACTCACGCAGAGATAATCGCTGTTGTTGTTTTGAACGTGGAGCAACAAAGCACAAAAGGTGACTCCGCTCGTTTTCATAAATGTCACCACTCAGACTGTCTGGCCAGGAAACCGAGCCAAAATGCCGATTCTAGAAAATACTTGGCAGTAAAATCCACCAGTAGGTCATACTGAGAGGGTTTATTAAAAGTATAATATATTACTATATTTTTAAAGGTTAAAAACAAGTCTCTAAAGCTAAAGCTTGTATTTAGTGTTGAATGTTGAAGCTGAGCCCCCACCAGACAGCTTAGAATCAGGCATTGTCACACGTGAACACAGTAAATACAATTTAACTCAATGTAAAATGAATTAAAGGGGGCAGCTATTCCCAGGAATACAAGAAAGTAATTATACTTGTGCTATCGGGATTGGATTATAAGCTCATAAAATGTGAGAAATGATTTCTGATTGTTTGTCCTTACATCCTGGGCTTTGACGGATTACAGAAATAGGACAAAAATGACTTTATAATTGTTCGTTCCAACGTGGGCACAGTGTGTCGTTCACACTTAATAAGCCAGTCTACAATATTTCCATCTCCGTAGACATTTACCAGCATTATGAATCCGGGTTTCACAGCGGCCTGGCTGCGTGTTCCCGGGGCACGGAGGAACATCCTGAGCTTGTTGCTGCTCCGTTAATCAGAAAAAGGCGACGTGCTGAGAGGAAAGCGTTACCTGAGTTGCGGTGCGGGTTCGGTAAAGTGTGTCCGCTCAGCTCCCCGGCGTGATGAGATGGATGGAGGAACTGCTGCTGGGAGGCCAGCAGGTGGGATGGATGGTACAGATTGTCTAGAGAGTGGAGGAAGTTCACCTGCCGGGGAGGAAGAGGAGGAGGAGGAGGAGGAGGAGGGTCTCAGCTGTAAATAAACTGCTTTGGAACTTCTCTGCTTCAACCTTCACCTCCGTACTGGAGGTGCGGACGTCTGCTCCTACCTCCAGGGTCAGCTCGTTGCTGGTGTATCTGCCGTTCATCTCGGAGCAGGACAGGCGGAACCTCCTCTCAAAGCGGGCCGAGCCTTTGGCCAGTCTGTAGCGGACCGAGCGCAGGACGTCCTCGTACACTGAGATGGACTCAGCCCCTGAAACGACCGCAGATGTATACGTGAAAGCTGTGACACGGAGGTGGGGGGGGGGTGGGGGAAAGAAAACGACGCAAAAAAAAAAGGGAAAAAACGGAATTAAACCAGTATTTTCTGCTTGTTAAGAAGCTTATTGCTAATGAGGGTCACAGACGGGTGGGGAGTTGATCCCAGCAGTCACCCAGCACGAGCCCAAAATACATCCTGGAGAGGCAGTCAGCCCATATTATCTCATATTATCTGTTTTCTTATTTTTTTTATGGATTTGACATCATTGTTCATGGTCAAGTGTGGCCACACTAACGTTACCTGTGATGGCGATGTATGCGGTAGTGTTGATGATTTCCAGGCCCCTCTCCCGTACAACGTCCATGTCAACCAGGAGCTCCTCCCTCTCCGGGTTTAGCTCCTCCCCCAACGGCTGGACCTCGCAGCCGTCCAGGGTGTGGGCCACGGCGTCAGACATCAGGGCTGAACGGCGGCGAATGGGAATCAAACGACAGATTAAAAACCAAAAGGTAACGGGCGAGGAAACGCGCGCGCGCGTGTGTGTGTGTGTGTGTGTGTGTGGGAGGACCCACCTCCGCCTTCCATCCCCTGTGCAGCTGTGTTCACAGCATGAGACAGGGAGCAGACGATCCGGAGCTCGGGGAAGAGGGAGACTCCGCGAGGACCTTCGAACTCCGGGGCGGGACGTGCCAGGTGAGGGCCGACCCCGGAGAGCGAGATCTGGGGGGCATCGGGCTGGAGGACCACCAGGTACCCTTCCAGCTGTTTGAGGGACAAGCAGCTCTCTTCGTTGAAACATCTGGCAAGAAAAAAAAAAGAGTAAAATGTAAAAATGTTATGTAATGTAAAAATTATTGGTAAAGGAAAAAAGTGGCTAAAAAATGTCAATAATAATAATATTAATAACAACAACAACAACAATAATAATAGAAACAATAATTTCATCTAAATAATTAGAAATCACCACTTATCACTTCTCTTCAGCTGCATGTTTACATGTTAAAGCGCCATGCTTCACATCATACCTGCTAAGCTGCAGCGTGTTGTTGCTGTGAGCAACAGCAGCACGGCTCGGAGCTGGCCAACAAATTAGGGAAGCAGTCACAGAGTGACAAACGACCACGATGATATCTCACGCTGCGAGTTCCCGCGACTACGGTCGTCAGGATCGCCGCGCGTGAGCCCGAACGCGCGGACGCAAGCTCTGTCGTTTTGCATCCAATTTTCTTCCAAAGAGCAAATCAAATTACGCGCTTGTATCCGTTTGCGGTATAATTCGGCATCAATGGATTAAGCAGCGTGCGTGTGCGCGTGTGTGTGTGTGTGTGTGTGTGTGTGTGTGTATTCCACTATCAGAGTGAGCAGCTGCTTCTATCGGTCTCTCCAGAAGGGCCTGCTGTTCAGCCATCTGAGTAACTCCTGGCTTCAAATCCATCTAAGCTTCACGCACACAATAATACACACTGACGGTGGGGAAAAAAAAAACAACAAAAAAAAAAACTGGTACACTTCAGCCAGGGGAGGGGGAAAAAAAAAAACAACCTCTGTACGTGACCTTGAGCCGTGCGGAATTCCAGCAGTGACTCCAACAACGAGGGCCAAGGAAAGGCGGGAATAAACACATCTGCGGCTCAACCGGAGCTTAATCAGGTCTGATTTGTGTGCAGGCGGCAAAAAACAAAAAAAAAACAAACCAAAAAAAAAAGCTATGATGTATCGCACGTTGTATACGGACTTAAATGTACTTCTCAAGGTTAATTAAAAATTCATAAGCTCAAAGTGGGTGCTGAAGCCAGCGAGGCAATGTGCTGCAGTTAGGCACGGCTGAGCGCCGACGCAGGAACAGCGCTTTTTCTGGTGGTGGTGGTGTGTGTGTGTGTGTGTGGGGGGGGGGGGCGCTCCTATCTGTCTCTGTCTGCCAGCATCAGTGCTGCAGAGGAACATCAGGGTCATTAAATTATTGTGGATCAAAGGTCTTGTAACGATTTGGGCTCCTCCGGTTTGAGAGGATGAGCAGATCAGATGGTCTCCGCTATCTCTAATCGAGTCTTTTCAGTTGTTATCGCCGCAGAGGCACGGCCCACGCTCGATGAGCTCAGAGCCGGGGGCCCCAGGAGCATCTGCGTGTGTGTGTGTGTGTGTGTGTGTGTGTGTATGTGTGTGTTCAGTACCTGAGCGACGTGGTCAGTTTGAGGGGTCTGACTCCAGGGGTGGCGAAGCGCAGGGAGTTCCTGTAGGTGACCTGCTGCACCGCCCGGTTGAAGCTCTCGATGTCGTCCCCCTCCAGCACCAACACCGACTGGCTGGGGTTGACGTGAACCTGCAAGGTGAAACCCGAAGCTGAAGAGTTACCGCAGACGCTGTCGCCACATTCTGGTTAAAATAGCCCCCCCCCCCCCCCCAGACGCAGGGTCGTCGGAGGGGGTAGGAGACACTTGATAACGATAAGACCGCTAAGATTATTCTCTTAAATCGGCAAGGTCACTCTCCTCCATGAATACAGAAGCAGGTTTTTTCTTCCGCGCCTTTACAGGTTCGCCCTTGTAAACGGGCTAAAGATGATGTATTAATGTTCACAGATATGATTAAAATTGGAGATGAAGTGGATTGTAAGGTGGAGGGTCTCATTTCTTAATTTGTTTGTGATGGATGTGGCGATCTAGGCGCCGATCTCAACCTGTGATTAAGAAATGCAAATCCAACTCTCATTAAACACTTGAATAAACCATTTGTGAAAAGCCGAGATCAACAAAAGCCTCCGTGAACGTTTTTGCTAACAAATGTTTGCAATATTATGTGCTCCAGATTTTAATTTATCAAAGATTAAACCTCGATAGGACGCTTTTTCAGCCATTTTGACGGCTCTGCCTCCTAGGTGCGGTTGCATTTCCGATAATTAGAATCATAAATCGATTAATACAGCGTTCCGGGAAAGAACACCAAACTCATATTTAACAAGATTTTTTTATAAAAAAAAAAAAAAAGAAGCAGGCTTCCGCCCTTCTTCACCTTCATGCCGGAGCCCAGGGTCTCCAGGTCTCCAAAGTCCAGGCCCTCCCTGCAGGCGTACAGGCACTCCACCACGCTGTGCGGCTCCACGCTGCCGGGGCGCACCGTCACCCCCGACAACAGGCCGTGGTAGCCGCCCACGTACCTCACTGCGGAGCACAGACAGCGGCGGGTGAGCCGGGCGGCCCTGCTCCGACGCCGCCGGGGCGGGCCGCGACTCCCCGGTCTTTACCCTCTGAGATGCTGTTGTTCTGGATCTCTTTCTGCTTCTCGTCAGCCTCTGTAAGGGGGTGGGGGGGGGGGGGGGGGGCGCAATGGGAAGAAGAGTTCAGAGTCTGAAGAGGAAAATATCCGATGAAACAAAGAAAAGCAACAGAAAGAAGGCGGCGAGAAAGTCCAACTCCTCGTCGTTATCTAGAGAGACCGGCCGTGACTGGCAGCCCCGGGATCCCAGTTTAACCATCAGCCTAATTGGTCGGAAGCTGTCTGTTACTCGCGTGTTTTTTCTTTCTTCTGCCCCTCTGAATAATTGATAAGTCGGTTAAGTAAGAATCCCTCAGAGAGAAACCGCGTCAACCAAATTATGAGTGACTGGAGTCTCGGATTAAACGGGAAATAGGTCGCGCTCCGCTCGAGTTCCTCCCTCGGAACCGACGGGGCCGGGAGGGGGAAAGAAAAAAAAACAAACAAACAAAAAAAAACCCGCCGAATTCGGCTCCGGAACGCCGGTTTACCCCAGCAGGCGCCGATGAGCATCCGCTGGTGGGGGGCGGGGTTGGGGATGGCGCCGTTGTCGTGGATCAGGGCCGGGTCGAAGGTCACGCCGTCCACGTATAAGGTCACCGAGGGAAACTGGACGCTGAGGGAAAGGTGGTGCCACTCGCTGTCGCACACCTGGGAGGCAGAGAGGAGGAAGGGGTCAGCACCCTGGGAGACATTTACCTCTCTTTGTTGGGGGGGGTATGGGGGGGGTCATGGGTTAACAGCTTAATGGAACATACTAGTCCTATATACATCTGTGTTACCTAGAAGGAACATTAGTTTGAACCTTCTCACTGAGGACATGAATAAAAGAGGGTGGTGGTGGTGGTGGTGGTGGGGGGGGGTTTACACGAGGGGGGCAGGAAGGAAAGACGGGGATAATAAGATATTGAGGGATTTGACAAATCTTCTTTGTATCAGCTCTGTGTCTTTTAATCCTCCTGCTTCAATCTGTCTGGAATCAAAACAGGGCAGAATGACACCCCACGAAGGTGGAGGGGTGGGAGGTAGGGGGTGGAGGGGGGGCATCGATCCCACAGCACCTGCTCCAGTTTCCACAGAAACTTGACGGGCCGCGCCGCCGCCACGTCGGGCCAGTAGAAGAGGGAGAGGCGGCAGCCGTGGACGGAGAGCGAGTAGTGGGAGAAGGAGTCGTCTGGGGGGGAAACAGAGGGGAGAGGGTTCAGGACGCACATACTTCATATGTTCTCTTCATATGCTTCATATGTTCTCTTCATATGCTTCATATGTTCTCTTCATATGCTTCATATGCTCTTTTCATATGCTCCAGAAAAAAGAACATATGCTTCACATGCTTCATATGTTCTTTTGCTTCAAATGCTGCTTCCTGTGTTCTTTTTAGATGCTTCGTATGTTCTTTTCACATGCTTCATATGTTCTTTTGCTTCAAATGTTGCTTCCTGCGTTCTTTTCAGATGCTTCGTATGTTCTATTCACATGCTTAATGTTGTTTTTGAACACACTGTTTATGTATTCAGTCAAAATAAGGATCTTAATCAACAGTCTAGGACGCACGCCTCTTCGCTTCTATTTTAGAGTTTACTTGTCTTTTTTAACAGCTTCGATTGGTCTCGTTCGTGTTTTTCTTCCGCTCCTGTTCAGCTGGGGTTCACAGCAACGAGCCCGCAATGTCAAAGAGCCGAAGCTCTTCACACCGTACTGTATATAAAATATTATGCCTGGCACGATTTCAGCGCTTCGCCTTCCGTCTGCTGCTCGCTTGGCTGCTCAAATGAAGCAGATGGATTCGAGTGTGCCTCAAGAGCACCTTGATAGCAGTTGTTGAGGCTATAAACATGTTTTCTTTCTCTCCGCAGTTCTGGGGAGGAGAGGCGAGGACCGTGTTTGGTATGTTGTCCCCCCCCCCACGTGCAGTGGAACGCACCGTTTCTGACCGTGCTGCACACGATGGTCTCCTCCTCCTTGCGCCCGCCCCTGGTCTGGGTGGCGGCGGGCTGGACGTTGGCCCCGCCCCTCCGCATCCAGAGCTGCAGGGTGAAGTGGTCGCCCGACAGCGCCGTGACGACGGAATCGGGCACGGCGGCCACGTGGCTGGACCCGTTGAAGGAGAAGACCAGGGAGGAGTCGGACGAGGGGAGCGTGGGCAGCGCCGAGGTCCAGTTGGCAGCCGGAGACGGCGGCGGGAGCAGGTCCACCTCGCCCCTGACGGCTCCTGGCGAAGGGGTCGCACAGAGGGCGATTAGAACTCCGGTGGTGGGCGGGTGGGTGTAGTCGCCCCCCCCAGCCCGGACGCTCACCGCACAGCCGCCGCACCGATCGGTCCGAGTAGCTGTCCCTGTCGCAGCCCTTCCCGATGTGCCCGGTCTGCAGCTCTACGGTGGCCTGGATGTTCCACACCGTCTCCTCGCACGTCTCCAGATGCAGACCGGGGAACAGGGGGATGCTCCCCGACCCGGGGGTGTACTCCACACGCTTGGTCCACCCTGGGGAGAGAGCGGACCGTGAAGGAAACCCCTCCCCTAACCCGCTGACCGCTCTGTCCTCTCACAAGGGGATTTAATCTCAAGTCAAACTTGAGCGCCGAAGCCCTGAATGTTGGGGGAAGTCAACCCACTCGTGGCGATAATGCCAGCGAGGGTGCAGCGGGAGTGGACTCGATTATAAATATAACGTCCTGATTAATTAATTGACCCCCCCTTGGTAATCAGCTTCAGCGGTACAGCGCTACAAAGCCGAGCTTATATAAGGAGGCAAAGGTCATTCATCTCAGCAGCTAACGGCGGAGTCGTTTTTTGACTCCCCCCCCCACCCACCCACCCACTACCCAAGGAGAATGAGTTATTTACCCATCCAGCCCGGTTTGCAGGACGGCTTGACCGTGACGACCACCTGGGCGTCGGCCTGGGCTCGATTCTTCCCACAGTCGAAGGCGGTCACCCAGAAGGTGTGAGCCCGCTGATGCTTCGAATCCAAAGGCTCCGTGTTCTTGATGTTACCTAGGCGACCGAGGCGAGGAGAGAAGCGGTGGAGGGTAGGGAGGGACGCAAATAGAAGGAATTAGTCACCGAAACGAAGTTGTGTAACAAACACAAACGAGGTGTTTCTTCAGCGTGTTTAAGTGTCCTGTTTACGGAAGAGGGGAGAGGAAGGTGAGAGGTCCTGTGCGGCAGCAGCCTGACTCAACGGCTGAATAAATAAATGAAGGAGCTGCTCGTCGTCCGCAAACGCCCAGAGGTCCCGGGCGAATCTGCAGAGTCATACATACGCAGGGCTATGAATTATATTTTCTACCCACGAGAGGAATTAGGTACCCGCAAGCACCTCTGTTGTTATCCAGATACCGATCTCAGCAGCTTCTGGTGTGTGTGTGTGTGTGTGTGTGTGTGTGTGTGCTTTTAATTAACATGCAGTTTCAACACTGGGGCGACTGTTGAATCAAGACTCTTTGGAGAGCCCACAGAGTAAAAGGAGCACAATACGGCGACTGCGGAGAAGGACAAACATCAACGGCCCGCTCTGATGCTTTTATGCCCCCCCCCCCCCAGATGAAAGGCGCCTCACCGTCGTTGTCGATGGCGAAGGGCACGTTGGGGGTGATGATGTCGTAGAAGCAAATCTGACTGTACTGCGGGGAGCAGTCGGCGTCCAGGGCTTCCACGCGCACGATCCGGTCGAACAGGCGCCCCTCCGGGACCGAGGCCTCGTAGCGGCGCTCCACGAACACCGGGGAGAACTCGTTGACGTCGTTCACGCGAACATGCACGGTGGCCCTTGGGGAAGGGAGGGGCGGGAGTCGAGACACAAGGGAGGGAGTGGGAGGGGGGGGGAGTGGTTATTCACCGGGAAGTGGAGACACAGAGAGGGTCTTCACGGTGAGGTCACCACCGCCAACAACACCAAACGGCCTTTAGGAGAGGGGGCGGGGCTTACTTGTGGGACTTCTTGCTGTTGACGCCGTCGGGCCCCTCCCCGCAGTCGTACGCCTGGATGGTGAAGCTGTGCTCCCGCTGGCTCTCGCAGTCCAGCGGCTCTTTGGAGCGGACCAGGCCCTCGCCGGTGGAGCGGTCCAGAACCACGGCCTCGAACTGGACCGTGCCCGACCCCGAGGGGCCGTTGTGGACGCGGAAGCCGCAGATCTCCCCTGGGAGAAGAGAGGAGACCCTCGTGACCCAATGAAAATAACCCCCCCAATGAATCCTCCTGTTCATCTTTCGAGGAGTTTGTCTGAAACGTCTGGAAGACTTTATGAATGTATGACTTTTTCTCTGTTATTTCCCTTTTTAAAACCATTCTGCTGTTGTTTTCCATTGAAATCAATAATATAGCTGCAACATTGAGACCATACAGACGTACAAGTATGTGAATTTTTATTTTAACTAAATTATTTCATACAGATCTAAAGCTGTTGCAAAAAACAACACGAAAGTTAATCACTAATCTTAATACCTTTATACCTTTAACGGAAATACTGGCCCATCGCAGCAAAGACTGGGGGAGAAATGTTACTCCTTTTTCAATAAATAGTGATAATCTACTGTAATATTACCTTCGGGATCAAATTATGCTCGGGAGCGCCTGGCAAGCGCAGGAGCCGTCTAAGTGGCCGCATGTCTTACAAAAGCAATCGTTACAATAGATTGCAGTGGAAAGTCAAAATGAAACCCTCAGCTTAGCAGGTATCATTATGCTCGGCATAATTTGAGGGTGGCTCAAACTGCTAATTTTATCTTCATTCTTGACACCGGCGCCGGTGAATTCCGGGGTCCGCTCCAGCCGTTCCGGCGGATCCATTATGTTCTGAGTGAACACGGTTATTTCCAGGAGCGCAAGCGAGATAACCTCATTTCGTCGGGCTTGCGGCTGGCGGACCACCGCTGCTTGCGCCTCCGATTAAGGCTTGAATTACGCTCGGGGCGACCGACTGTAGTGAGCCCTGTGACTAAACGCAGCGCTTCTGGTGTTTAGGTATATCTGTCCACCGGGGGAAATCTGGTGGGAGGGGGGGGAAACTCCTGGAAAATGATCAACATTCGCTAATAGGCCCTTAATTTGAGGGTGTTTGGGAGTCGGGTTGGGTCCATTTGTCTTAGATTTCAGCCATTCCTCGTGATGTCTGAGCCAATTGGGTGGAATATCCGATAATTGACCCCCCCCCCACCATTCATCCCGCTGTTGAAGTTACCAGCATAGTGCAGAGGAGCATCTTTATCCAGGGCGAAGAGAGGAGGGTTGAGCAGCACCGTGTTGTCGTTCTCCATGACGATCCCCTGGTACTCTGTCTCGATCCATGGCTTGTGCTTATTGGCTGCGCGGCACATAGAAGAGGGGGGGAGGGGGGGGGTACCGGAGAGACTTTGGGTCAAACGGAGCAATTAGACAGAACAAACGTGTCTATTTTTAACGCTCCATTATGGGCAAGGGCATGAGGATGTGCTGGAGAGGAGGGGGAGAGGGGGGGGGGGTGCAGCATGCATTGTGCGTAAACGCAGAAACGGCCGCTTCTTCGCGCTCGCACCCCGCGCCCTCTCCCTCCCCGCTTTCCCTCCCTATTATGCATCACTTGGCGCACCTCTGTGGTCTGCGGTGTAATTATAGCCAGATCCCACCTTATCGCACACGGAGGGGGATATTGCTCGTATCAATCAGCCGCGCTGACCCGCCAGAGGCGCCGCGCAACGACGCGAGACCCAAACAGCCGCGGCCGAATCAAATGCCCGAGGTTTACTCAGAATTTAACCTTTAATTGGGAATTAATTATTCATCCGGGTGCTGAATGTTCCACGCCGAATGATCAAAGAGCAGTTTAATGAGCCAGAAGGATGACGATTTTACACTCCAGCAAAGAGAGAAAACAGAAAACAACAAGAAAGAAGCCCACAAAAACACAAAGGCGGGAGCGCGTCCCCTCGCTTGCCCCTGATCTGTAAACAGCGCGGGACTTGCGATAAGCAACAGTTTCACCAGCGCCGCATTCCAAAGATCCGCCTCGCATTCATGTGGTTGGTCTCGTCGCTGCGACAGGAGGAGGGAGGTGGACGGAGGGAGCGGCGAGGCGCCCGTGCTTCCAAACTTGACAATTACGCGGCCGACGAGGAGCGTTCCGGGACCGCTTTCTGATGGCGTCGGCGGTTGATTGCAATTTCATGGAAATTTGCTCGGACGTTTTAATTTTTTTGCGCCGGAATAGAATCCGCGGAAGGTGGTTCTTTAATTAAACTTATATTTATGCGAGGTGGAGTGAAATATTATTTGTGGTGCAACCAATTACTCAAGCGTGCAGCTTGTTAATTCAATTCTAATAGATTTTTTTTCTGGAGAGGAGGGATCTTAAGGAGGGGGGGTTAATCAGGATCAAGATACCAGCGAATTATTTATGAGGCATATCTCACTTTTTAAAGGAAACTATTTGTTGCAATCAGCGTGTGTTCTTGTCGGGCTGCCGGGGCGCGCCGAGTAAGGTGAGATAAAGCTGCGTGCCCCGCGTGGAACACATTCAGAGGAGAGGAATTGGTTTTATTCATCTTCCCCTCCTGAAAATAAATCTGCCCGGGTTCGGAGAACAATTTAGCACTTTAAAAAATGAAGACATCAAAAAGCAGGTGAGGTTCAGTGCTCAGACTTAATCAAAGGTCTATTTAACATCGTCTCTCAAGGTCCAGCCCGACACCGCCGCCTCCTCCTCCTCCTCCTCCTCCCACTCTCCTTTTCTGTGTCTCATTTTCGGTCATTTATCTCCTGCCCTCTCTCCCCGTGCCTGACCACCACCCCCCTCCCCTCCCTCTCTCCCCCCCCCCTCCCCCCCTCCCACCTCCGCTATATAGCATTAATCTGAGCATCAGGCCCGTGGATTACATACGGGATTACAGATTGAAAGGCATCCCTCTTTGCGTCGCCCCTCCTCTCCTCCTCTGTCGCTCACCCACCCGGCCTCGTTCGTGCGCGTATAAACACACGCGCGCGCGCGTCCTCGGGTGTCTCAGGCTTCCTCCTCATCCTCCGTGTCACCTGATCTCACCGCCCTCTTCCTCCCCCGTCCTTATCGGCCTGCGTCTTTCTGGCCTTGTCCTCCCCTGTCACAGCTCCTTCCCTGCTGTCTGTCTGTCTGTCTGTCTGTCTGTCTGTCTGTCTGTCTGTCTGTCTGTCTGACCCCCCCCGCATCGGTCTCCTTCAGCCCCGCTCTCTGACATTCCCCCCGCAGCACCGACTGTTTGGTTCGGCACCGCGATCATCATCATTAGAACACTGATGTGGAATCAGAGGGTGACAAATCTGCTGCGGGGGGGTGGGGTGGGTTGGTTGGTTGGGGGGGGGCAGATTCATCATTCACTCGCGAGCACAAGACGAAATATAAAACCCCGCACACACACACACACACACGCACACACACCAGTCTCAGATGTTTACGCAGCGAGGAAGCTGATGCCACATGAGAGATGAAGAGATGAGGACAGGAGCAGCTCTACCCGAGCCCCCCCCCCGCCCCCCACACTTTAACGTTCCCATGGCAATGTAAACCATCATCTCAACACTTTGCAATTAACAGTGGAAAGAAAAAGGATAAGCAACTGACCTTTGTTGCCACTGGCAACCGAAGTCAAGCAAAGGAGGAAGAAGGAGAGAAAATTCAATCTGTCCATCTGAGGGAGGAGAGGAGGGAGGGGGGGGCACAGAGAGGGGGGGGGGCAACAAGGTGGGGGTGAGGGACACAGGACATGCATCAACAACTGGTCAAACGGAGAGAGGGAGACGCGTCCTCGGCCCGAGCCGTCCAACAGAACTTGTGCGCGGTGCGAGCACCGGGGCGGGGGGGTGACCCGCGGTGCCGATCTGGAGGACGTCCACGCCGGAGCACGCGCGCGCGCACCTGCCGGCGGGGCTTTGACGTGCGTGCGCGCGGGTGTTCCACCGCGCTTTGGTTACGGCTCGTTCGGCGCCCCCAAAAAAATAACAATGAACGATCATAAAGAGGGAAATGAAGCACGCACAGCGACAGCTGAGTTCTTGGGGATTTTCAGATCTCATTCACACGAGCGTCGTTTTTTTTTTGTTTTTTTTTTAGATACGCCGCTGCAGTCCCGGTTCCCACGTCTATACATGTAAATAAAGGCTGTGCACGGGCTCCGTGAGCACCGACATGCGCTGCGACAATAATCAGTCACCGCCGCGCACCCTTATCGGCTAGGGCGCACGGTGCGCGTCCCCGTCCCCCCCCGTCCCCCCTCCAAAACCACCCCGGGGCCGCGTCGGCGGCTCCGTCGGCGGAGAACGCGTCGCAGGGACGGAGGTCGGTGGGAGAGGCGCGCACGGTCCCTCTGTGCGGTACCGTGCGTGCGGCGATGCTCCCGGTCGGTACGCGATCCCTACGCTCGCAGCATCCGCCTTTCTCGCAGCCCCCCCCCCTTTCGCCGCTCGGTTCTGCAGATTCTCCCTCCCTCCCTCCCTCCCCGCGGGTTGGAAGCGAAAACAAAAAACAAAAAAAAAACAACAACAGAAAACCAAAAACCTCCGGGTTGATGAAGGAGAGGAGGGGAGCTCCAGGAACGACCTTCCCGAGGAGGCGTCTTGGTCCGGGGTCCGGAGCTGCAGCAGCTGACGGCAGCGACACGGATGCGCTCGGTGGTGGTGGGAGTTTTTTCTCTTTTTCTTTTTTTTTTTTTCTCGGATGCACGGAGGAACAGAGAGGAGGGGAGAAAACGGTGGGAAACGTTACGCTGGCGTCCCCTCCCTCTCGGCATTTCTTAACCCGCCCACACTGCGTCCTTCTCCGGCTCTCTCTCTCTCTCTCTCCCTCTCTCTCTCTCCCTCTCTCTCTCCCTCTCTCTCTCTCTCCCTCTCTCTCTCCCTCTCCCTCTCTCTCTCTCCCTCTCTCTCCCTCTCTCCCTCTCTCTCCCTCTCTCTCTCTCTCCCTCTCTCTCTCTCTCCCTCTCTCTCTCTCCCCTCTCTCTCTCTCTCTCTCCCTCTCTCTCTCTCCCTCTCTCTCTCTCTCTCTCGGCCCCCACCAGCTCTGTACCAGACTGCTGCTCTGGCTCTTTTTTTTTTATTTAGTCTTTATTTTTTTTTCTCCCTGCTGCACGCTCAGAATGACTCAGACCTCCATACAGCAACGCACATTACGTTTACCCCCCCCCCATACACACACACACACACCCCATTTCTGGGTCAGGTTGGCGACTGATCACGTGACCGCCTATAAATACATTTCAAATATGTAACTCCTCGCTATTGAAGCCTCCTTGTAAACCAGACTGCAAAATGACGTCATGTTGCCCCCTTTTGCCCTGTGCTCCTGTGAAGACACACGACCGCGCCGACACACACACACGCGCGCACACACACACACAAACTCCAGGAGCCTCTGCTTCAAATGCAGCATTTTATTGTACATTATAAAACTGTACTGGAAAAATCACCACCATTCTCCTCTATATCAAGTGTTCTGTACATTTTGGTGGGAGTAAGGCAAAGAAAGTTCTTTATGCACCGGTTCATATCAACCCATAACAGCCCCCCTTTTTTTTTTTTTTCCTTTAAATATGCCTGTCAGCATCAAAAAAAAAAAAGAGGCAGCGGTGGCCTTCCTCCAGCATACTGATCAAACCACCCGGCCCCGACAGTAGAGAGGCGTTCACGGAACGGGATGGACCTCTCGACCCCACCGCAGAGGAACCTTCGTCGGGGGGAAAAGAAACAAGACAAGAGCGCGCGGGTCCCGGGGGTCGAGACACGGGGAGGCGGAGGCCGAGGGGAGGAGAACGCGGGTTTGATGAAACTGGAACGAGAACTGCTCCTGAACAGAAAATTAAAATAAAAAACAAAACAGGTATTCTCATAAGGCCATTTTGAGTCAGGGACTCTGTGCTTGCAACCCCCCCCAGTTGACGTACCACCCCCCTCCCCGTCGCAGCCCTCGAGGAGGGGGGGGGGGCGGCGGACGCGGGGGCGAAGGCGAGGGACACGAAAAAGACAACGGACCTGGGACTGAACAATAAAACTATTAAAGCTTCCCTCAGGTCTCCGAGCTTCACATTTTCTTCACCAAAGAAAGAAAGAACAAAAAAAAAAAAAAAAACAAGGGAGGGGGGGGAGAAGACACCGCCACTGATTATAACGTAGTCACAACCAGCTCATGTGGCACGATGGTCATTTCATGTAAACATTTCTCAAAATGTTTATAAAATCAGCCCCCCCATTTAAAAACACAAAAATATATGTAGAAATGCATCTTTATAGCGATATATATCTATATTTAATATTAAAGGCCTTAAAATATTTTCCATTCTTCTCCTTGAAAGTCACGGATCCCTTCAGATGGACCTGCAAGGGACCACAGGTAGTTTATGTACACGATACGTCCAGATGTGCGCAGAGATACACGGTAGCGGGAGCTGGGCTTGGTTACCACGGCGGGTCCGAGTCGACCGGTTCAGTCCTGCTTTAACGGGCCTCGCTCCTTCTTGGGGACCAACATCTTGCGCAGGTAAGGTACGCTTAAAAAGGCGACGATGAAGAACACGTGTCCCAGGAAATAGACGGACATTTGCACCTGGAGAAGGAGGAAAAACAGGCTCGTGGGTTTTTCGTCCCGGAAGAAACCCATTTTGTAAAAACGTACGCTCCCATCCTCCCGCCCATCAGCCGCCCATCAGCCGCCGCCGACGGCTTTTTCGCGTGACCCCACTAGTTTGTAAAAACATGTTGCATAAACCCCCCCCCCCGATGACCTTGTTCCTACCATTGTGGCTCACACAGACACATTTTTCCATTTATTCCTGCTCTTGTTTACGACCTGCCTCTGCATTTCATCACTTATGAGCTGCCATCAAGGCCACCGTCGGACAAAGAAAAAAAAAACACGGAGCGCGGCGGACCCCTCGTTATTTCAACGGCGTTAATGAAACGGGCGCCGCCGCGCAGTTTCGTGACGCGCGGTCGCGGTTGGGGCGCGGCGCTTCGGCGATGGTTTTACCGCTTGACTCTGCCGCCGCTGATCCGAACAGCGGAGCGGGACCGGACGCTTACCCGAGAAGCCTGAACCCAACCGTGGCGCGCGGACGTCCGCACCCGCCGCGCGTTTGCGCTGTCGCGGAGGTAATCGCGGCGGAGAAGAAAGAAAATAAAGCGGCGGCGAGACCTCATCCGGCTGAAGCGAAGGCATAAAATGTCAATTCTCCCTTTACCGATGTCTTTCATTACACGCAGGCCATTAAGTCCCTGCAGAGCAGAACCGATTGGCTTCATATTTTAATACAAACTGCATTTTTATAAGCCCCCCTTGTAGAGTAGATGATAATCTGTATGGAGGAACATTTAGGAACCTCCCCCCGGTTTGTTTACATGAAATATGCCACAATCTTTCACTTTTAAAGTGTGCTCCGTCTCCATTTTGTCGTCTCCTCGTCTCAGACAGACAGCACTGCCTTACCTTGAGCCACTTGTCGTAGGTGAGGAGGCAGAACGGCACCAACGAGTAGGCCATGAAGAACCAGTGGATGAGCTGCTGGACCACGTAGATGAGAGGGTACAGGGAACTGTTGGCCAGCTTGGTCAGCGCGGGGCTGTCGTTCACTAGAGCCACGAACTGTCCCGCGCGAACGAACGGCGAAAAAGAAAGGAAAAAAAAGAAATGTTTCCAGTGAGTTACTCAACAAAAGCAGTGTAATTATCACTTTTGTAGCAAACACAAGAAGTCATTTTTAAAGATTGAAGCTCACTCTGTTGCTACACTCTTACTTGCACGTGTCTTCTTAAGAAGTGAGCGGCCACACACAATGGCCAATACACACACGTACACACATGTACGTACACACATATACATGTCATTTCCACTCTTGGTTGTGTGCGTCATACCCGTTTCTCTACAATGATGATGAGGAACTCCATGGAGAAGCATATGAGGTATCCGGAGTGAAGGCCATGCCAGATGGTTAAGAAGGCGAGCGTGAGCACATGGGACAGGGCCTTGTTGCCGAGGAATCGGCACCTCTTGAAGACATTTCTTTAAAGGAGAGGAAACAAAATAAGGCAAAAAATTTGACTTTGAGTTGTCAGGGAAAACCGCTGCGTTACCTGAAAGTTGCTGTTGCATAGCAACTGAGGCCGCAAAACAGCGACGCTCGAGCCTACTCGAGCGCACTTATCAATTCAGCGGGGGCTGTTAACATCTTGATCAAACTATTTCTGTAGACACATTATGTTGTGAAACCAAGTGTTCCTTTTCGCGCTGACAGGAGCGAGCTCCCGGATTAGAACGCTCCGCCCACCGCCACCAAGCCGCTCCAGTGAGCGCAACCGCGCCTCCTCCCCCGACCAGCCCCCCGTCCTGCCCTGCACCCAGCGAGCTCACCTGTTTCACCAGTGGCGGCCGGCCCGCAGGGGGCGCTGGCGAGCAAAAAAAAATCTAAACTATATCTTTACAAAATCAGTTACAGATGTCGTTTTTTTTTTTTCCTCCAAACTAGTACATGCGCCTACGTGCAATATGAATTTTGTAAATATAATTTCCACCAAGTGACACAGACAGTTGGAATGTCTCCGCCCGGGCGGTGCAGAGAATCAGCCGATCGGGTAGGTTGGGAGGCTGATTAATACATTTTTGGCCAATCGGGATTTGAGGTGTTGGGGCACTGAAAACATCGCCCTCGCTACAGAAAACCCCGGGAAAATCTTGTTTTAAAACATAAAAAAAGGTCAGGACAGTCTGTGACGGCACAGCATGCTTTTAAAATTTGAAGTGTGAATATAATAATACGTAATATTATTCAAATTATTATTACCTCACATAACACCGGTAATTTGGTTGGGGTTATTAAACCTGACCTCATGTGCTGAATTCACAGCCCCACGTAGAATATCATTGTGTCCCATCACGCCACACTATCATCTGCATAACTACATGCTTACAACAAGAGCGATTAGAGAGCACAGATAACAAAAACCTCTTCTGGGACAGATAATCAACTCCAACAAATCTATTCCAAAACAATAAACGCTGGACCTCTGCACCAGATTGATGCGAATCCTTTGTGGCCATTGTGTGTGGCCAAATGATAACCAAAGGGAGTGATTGCGATATAAATACAGCGCGTTTATCTGCGCTTGATTACAAGTTACAAAACCTTCTCCAGGCCCGGCCAAGTGTGAAAGGCCCTGCGATCGAGCCCGCGCTGGCCAACGAAAACTAAAACACGGCGGTCATTGAAGGCCGTCCCCGTCACTATAAATAGTATTCTTTGTAGGGCAAACAAACGGGAGCATTTTATCAAACGAGGGAGCAAGATCTTTCCAACAAACAGCCACAAAATGTGAGCTCATCTCCATGTAACATTCTCAATCGCTGCTGGGTGGACTTTGCACTCCCCCTTTGTCAATGTGTCACTCCGCCAGCCCTCGCTAGCACAGTTTAAACCTCTGTTTACGAGGCGTGTCTTTGCAAATAACTTAATAATACGAGTCTCTGTGAGGATGCCTGCTCGTTCTGTAAGGGAACGAGACCGAACTGCCGTAACCTCGCGCCTCGTCAAGAGATTTAACCTTTACGACGCCGCGAGTACGAGCTCGGCACTGACCTGGCCGCCCATTCATTCGTGTTGATGTTGAAGGAGTCGATCGTTCCTTGGAACCGCGGCGTCGTTTCAAAGAGCCACACCCTCATGTTGGCGCACGCGTCCCACCGGTGCTTCCCGTCCGCCACTCCGTTATATCCGATCCCGGACAATATACACACCCCCTCCTGCAGCACAGCGGGGAGAGGGAAAAAAAAAAAACGTGGGAAAACATGAGCGGTGGCGCGAGGGTAGTCTATAATTACATTTTTCGCGCACATTTACAGGTCAAGGAGACTCTTACCGCTATCAGCCAACAGGTGACATACTTGTATAAATTAAATTTAGCCCACAGCAGCATGAAAACACAACGATACCAGAAGGGCTGCGCCTGCGAAAAACAGAACATTCGTTCTAGAATATCGAGGGGAAAATGCTGATGAACTGTCGATTTTAGGAGCTTTTCTCACCTCAAACTCGTCTGTTAAGAAGTAGCTGTCTGGGTAATGGGGACTAAATATGGCGTAGATCACCAGGAAGAGAAAGCCCAGAGCGAACCTCCTCATAGCCGGAAAGGCGCTAGAAGAGAGGGATCAGACACAGATGGAAACAGATGATAAGAACCTCGTTTGCGCCGGGGAGGGGGGGCCCACTTGTGGGTTTTTTAACTTTTGCGTTTGTCGGGTGCTTTCACCTGTTCGGGGGCTTTCCGGGACAGTCGGTGAGCTCCCTGGCCACCAGCTTCTTGTAGCTGTGCAGGGTGAACTGGGGGCCCACCAGGAAGCCTCCGTAGAAGTAGGAGAAGCCGAAAACCTCCAGCAGCGAGGGCACCGACGTCAGGGCGGCGCTCTTCTGCTGCGGCCTCTGAAATCAAAGGGAGGAAATCCCATGGAAGGACGGAGGGGGGTGGAGAGGAAGCCGAGAGAGAGAGAGAGAGGGAGAGGGAGAGGGAGAGAGAGAGAGAGAGAGAGAGAGAGAGAGAGAGAGAGAGAGAAAAAAAAAAAAAAAGGAAGAGAGAGGAGAGAGAGAGAGAGAGAGAGAGAGAGAGAGGAGAGAGAGAGAGAGAGAGAGAGAGAGAGAGAGAGAGAGAGAGAGAGAGAGAGAGAGAGAGAGAGAGAGAGAGAGAGAGAGAGAGAGAGAGAGAGTTATCGTCAAAACCATCTTGATGCTCTAAAATTAAACGGCGGATCTGGCACCGATCCTCGCGGCTCAACTATCGCCTATAAATCTGCGGATATTAGCGCGCTCGGGCGGCCTCGTAGAATAATCGTTTGCGAGCTACCGCCCTGCTGGATCTTTTGGAAAGTCTGACGCCGCAGGGAAACTCAGACCGACTCTCAGAGGACCACTCACGGATCAAAACTCTTTCACCCGTCTCATTGTCATGAAAAGCTTTATGCGTTCGTGAAAATCAATGCACGCCAATGTGTGTCATTTCGGATTCTGTACGATGATATGACGATTCCACAAAGTCTGAAAGAGACTCCACTCTTTCCCTCTGATTAAAAAGCCTAATAAAACCAACGTCATCTAAAAACACCACTTTTTCAAATCAAATTTCAAATGAATATTTAGAGGTATTCACTTACATAAACGGATACACACTTTTATTGTTGTGTGTATATGTAAGCACACGTACACGTACATGACAAAGACAGACTTACTGCTTCTTTCCCGCCGTCATAGAAATCAAGTGACAAACCTGTAATTAGACAATTAGACCGCGTTAGGAGCTGGAAAGCGCTCGTGGCCTTAAATGATCGCGTGTTCCTTTACACAACAGGTGGCTGAACGCCCCCCGACACAAAACCCCGGTGAGAGAAGCGCGCGCTGGAGCGCACGATGGGGCTGTGACTCAACTTACCGATGAGTTTGAGAGTGAGGACACAATGAGGCATAGTCCATTTGATATCATACTCCTCCGTGGCTGTGTAATAGTAGCCCGCCAGGAGATAAACCTTTAAAAAGGCAGAATTACAGGATTTAGAAGACACGGATTAAACAAACAGAGGGATTATTGGACACTTATCATCATCATCGATCTGAATAAATCTGAGCTTATTGGATTAATTACAAGACAGGTTGTTTTCTTTAAAGATTACAGCGCCCCGCCTCACCATTTGAAATACAAAGCTGCTGAGGACGGTGGTTACCGTCCTTCCCATGAGCCTCAGCATCAGGAACTGGACAAGGACGCATACTGCGGAGTGGTAGACCTGAGATCCTGAAGAGAGGCAGACGGAGGCCCGTGAGAGAGCGAGCGAGGGGGGGGGGGTGTGGAGGGCAGAAGGGTCTACGACTTTAACAACACAGCAGCGAATGTTACAGGCAAGTGGTTCAATACCAGTAAAGGAGCAGTCACAACAATGGAAACACATTTATAGACGGGGCTGATTTAGCTTCTGTTTGGAGCTGGTGCATCGGGGTGTCCCATGAAGGGGGGTGTGTGTGGGGGGGGGGGGGGGTGGAGGTGGAGGAGGAACAGACCTGCTGCAAAATCCAAGCGGAGCAGCAAGGAGGGCAGCAGAAAGGAAAAAAAAAAAAAAAGAGGTCAGCGTTAGTGGCGCGTCTTCCGAGATGGAGGCAGCGTCACTTTTCAGCATCCGCGTCAAAACCCCCGAATAAAACGAGGAGTAAACGGACACAGAACAAGCACAGCTTTCACCATCCAAGCCCTCCCTCGCCCCCCCGCCCGAAGACCGGGGCTCCGTGTTGTGTCCGCGCATGCAGAATGCCTCGAATGACTCGAGCAGTAGCTCAGCGAACTCGCTCAGAATGAGTTTAAAGACTCTTCAACGACAGCGTCTGGCACGGATTCGCCCTCCGCGGCGGTGAGTTCGGTGGGATTCCGCTTCCGTCGGGTCTCCGCCTGGCAGACGAACGGGAGCGGTGCATGCAGCAAATGGTTGGCGCATTTTTATCGAGCCGCTGTGGAGGAGCCCGCTCGGCGGTCGGCGGCGGAGCTCCGGTCGCTGTCCCGGGCGAAAGGGAATCTCCAGGAATCACGGCTTCTGTCCTGAGGGGGGGGACTCACACTTAAGCAACCTTCAGGTCTCGGCGGCCCGCGCGTCTGACAGGCTTTTTGATCTTTACCACAAACAAGTGGGGGGGGGGGGTCCCGAAGCTCTGCTTTACAGAGGATTTGAAATATAATGCGTTGCTGATGTCAGCGCAGGTTGCGAGGGTCAAGGGCTGCGACCCCCCCCTCCCATCACAGGCTGTCTCAACATTGCTACATTAAGCCCG
The DNA here is from genome assembly GCA_911728415.1 of Lagocephalus sceleratus. Taxonomy (NCBI): domain Eukaryota; kingdom Metazoa; phylum Chordata; class Actinopteri; order Tetraodontiformes; family Tetraodontidae; genus Lagocephalus; species Lagocephalus sceleratus. The sequence continues at coordinate 1,618,925 of CAJVRN010000126.1, forward strand.
ATTCACCAAACCTGTCGGGGTGGTTGGGCTGACTTCCACATTTTAACCAGGCAAACCCGTTGCCGGGGGGTTATCTGCCGGGACGTAATCCTAATCTCAATGGTCGAGGCATTAAGCCACGTCCAGGCGGTTCAGCTCCGAGCGAGGCGGGAACCCCCCCCCGTCGGCTTCCGTCTTATTCCGGAGCCCGTTTTCCTCAAGCGTGGGCAAATATTTGCTGACGCCGGGAGAACGAGAGGCCGGCGGTGGCGTGTTTGGGAGATGCAAACATCTCTCAGGCAAGATGCATTTAAACGAGCCTATAAAGCCTACCGCAGATGATATCTAACCCCTCTGAGGCACCAACAGGGGGGGGGGGCAGATTCACATATCCAAATATTGATTGTGTCATTGCCCACATGAAGTTTGTGGAGCTATCGGCATATCGTCTATATTTGATTGAGTTAAAGTATCTGCAGGGGACGTCATTTAAAGCCCCAGTTTAAAAAAATAAAAAAACAAGCTTTTAAAATCTTCGAGGGATCGTTCGTACAGGTCTAGACTCAAGAGGAGTCATGAGGCCTGTGACAGAATACCAGCAGTCCAGCATCTGTGAAAGCCACCCTCCCCCCGCACACACACACACACACACACCCTTCTCTGATATTTTGTGCTCACGGTGGCCCCAGAGCGAGCCGCACGGGTACGACTGCGCGCCGCCACGTCTCACCGAAGTTGAAGACGGCGAGGGCCAGTCCGGAGAGAGCGTGGAACAAGTGCAGCACTGTGGCGGGCTGGTAGAAGAGGAACCAGCGGTACACCAGGGCGAAGGGGTAGCCTGCAGGGGAGACAGAGCACAGATGTGTTCGCACACGAATTCTGTTGTGCAAAACGTGAAATATAAAAAAAAAAAAAAAAGAGGATGGCAGAGTGAAGACAGCTACTTCCTTTAACTTTATCTCTCCGACACGCTCGCCTGAGCACACTTACACCATATCTGTTATGTCAAGGAGAGAGATAACCGCCCTCAATCAACTGGGACCAGTTAACCTCAGGCCCTGTTCAAGTGTCTGCATTAATTACTCTTTTACAACTTTACCAAAACCAGTTTTCCTTCATTTTCCCTGCTGCCCAAACACACGTGGAAAGGCGTCACAGGCGCACTTTGCTCGAGTTTCCACATGCACCCGGTCTCCTTTACCATTTTCAAAACGGCGTCCTTCTTAGCGTCCACCGAGCCCCGTGCGGAGCTCCAGCGGCAGAGGCGAACCGCACAAAGCATTCGGCTTACCAAAGCCGGAATTACGACCGTCTATGTATAGCAAAGGAATCGCTGACAGACCCAACTGATACGCCAGGGCCTCTGTGAAAGTACAAAGTAGATGGCTGCAAAAAAAAAAAAAAAGTTGCGCAACACGTGTTGGGCAACGCTGATGGTCAGAGGAGGAACCACGGAGGGGTGTCCACGTGGGACCTGACAGCTTCTTCTGATAGACGCTCGCCCTGCTGAGCTGTTGTCATTTGAAACACAACGTGTCCACATGTCGGTGCAAAGTTCAGGGAAAAGGCCGCATGGAGGCCGCTCCCAGGGCACACACACACACACACACACACACACACACACACACACACACACACACACACGCCTGACATTACAGCAATCCACGGTCACACTTGAGCAGCACCAGCAAGAGTTTGTGAACGTGTAAAAGTCCCAGAGCGGAGCGGAGCGGATCGGTGGGTGCACCCTGGGTCATCTTCCCCTCTGCTCAGCCGAGAGGGACCGCCACAGTCGGGGGATCCGCTCCGGCAGCTGTCCGGTTCGCTGCTATGGTAGAGTATACGGTTTAGTGTATAAATAACCACACCGACGCCGGTGTCATCCTCACGTCCCCCCGGCTGGGAGCAACAAGAACATGATCACGGGCTCGATCAGAGGAGGCGAATAAACAGTCTGACGAGTCCACCCCCGCGGTTTCGAACGAAACGCTGCTTCACTTGACACAACAACAACAACAACAACAACAACAACGGCAACGACGACGACGCTGCGCCCCACCAGACCGGCTCCATCAGAGAAGTTGGTCGTTTCAGGAAGGCAAATGCGTCTTATCTGCCGCAAGCGGGAGCGTAAATCAGGTCCACAGGAGCTGCTTTGACTCATGCAAATCCCTCTCTCCTCCCGCGGGGTCCGACTGTCACTCTCCGCTCGTCTGCGCTCACCCTCGCAGCGCTCGCCGGCTAAACGCCCCCCCGCCCCCCGGTTCCCCCGGGCCGGTGCGGGCCGTCGGGTCCTTACCGATGAGCAGGGACAGCATGAGGCGGACGGCCGGCTCCGGGGAGCCGAGCGACTCGGCCAGGCTCTTCAGCAAGGGGGCCGCCATCTTTGCTGTGGGCGGAAGCGAGGCTTCGCGTTGGGTCGGACCGCGCTCGTGATCCGGGACGGCCGTCCGCGCGCGGGGCGGCGGCGCGAGGGGGGGCGCTGTTTTAAAGCCGGTTGCCCCCCCCTCTCTCTCTCTGTCTCCCCCCGGGCTTGACCCCCCCCCAGCAGACAGCCTCCTCCCCCCGCCTCCCCCCTTTAAGGGCGGTTTAACGGCCGCCTGGAGGCCGGCGGGGCAGCGCGGCCGAAGGCTGCCCCCGTGCGGCCGGACCGGGACACGACACCCGGCCGGGGACGGGGCTTCATCCACGGGGAGAGCGAGAGCTCATCTGGGGCGGTTTGACGTGCCAAAGTGATTAATTATATTAAAAAAAAAGTGATTAATTACAAAAAAAAGTGATTGATTATAAAAACCCAGACGTGAGACCGGGATAAGAGACACAGGTGGCGAAGCTTTAAATAGCCAGAGTGCCGAGGACGAGTCCAGCGTAGCAGCTTAAACAATCAGACGTTAAATGTCCGTTGTTTACGTTTGTTGTCCCGTTTATCTTTCACAGTGTTTGGGGGCTTCTCTGTATGAAAAGCCTTCTAGAGAAATATCTAAAGAGCAAACATTCCTGACGTCAGCCTGCTCGCCCGGCGGTCTTAGTCCCTGCGCATGTACGTCATCATCACGGTTTGCACCTGTGGGCCGTTGGCCTTCCTGCGGGTCCACAAACGTGCTTGACTCGTGATCGTGTATGTGACGTCACCGTGTTCTGTAATCGATACAGTTGATCAAGAAAACTCAAAAGAATGAAGGTATACGTGACAAAGTCTGCTCATTCTGCCGCAAAGCCTCTTGGGTACGTAAATTAGATGCGCTGCCGCCCAATCAAATTATGCAATCGCACCATGTGACCAGAGGGCGCGTGGCCTTGGGGGCCGCCTACTGGTCGTGTTTATAACTACACCTTCAACACTCAAACGAGGGACGAGATTATTGGGACGAGATGATATTTTTATAAAAACGGAGCATTCTAGAGCGTCCAGAGGCTTCAGGAAGTTTGCAAAGATATGACCTTAAATAAATGACGAGGCGATGCTGTCTGGTGTTCTACTAAATGTACATTAACCCAATAAACTATAACTGTGCACTTACATTTTTCATCAGTATTGTTTTCTTTATTTGGTTGATTCGAAATCTATCTTTTTCAAATGATGTCTTTTTTTAATGCACATATTCTTCTATTAGACAGTTTAATTGTGAACATCGATGTGTTAATATGTGCACAGCAATGGACATTTTTCCTCTGTACGCCGCCTTTGGCCTTCACATGCGGTCCGTGAACGCAGCATGACATTTATCCTCCTCTTCCTTACGTGGGGAGATGCGTTCACGGGCGTGCCTTCCTCGGCCAATGGAGCTGCGAGGGAGGAGCCGGCAAACCTCGCCATTTCATAAATAGTCGGTGCTGCACTGTCACATCCGCTGTCTCACCCTTGTGCACCTTGTGGGCCGTTTTTCGCCGTTCTAATCCCCCAGCGAACACCCTCGAATCCGCAACCATGACCAGGAAATTCTTTGTCGGTGGAAACTGGAAGATGAACGGCAACAAGAAGAGCCTTGGCGACCTCATTCATACCATGAATGGAGCCAAGGTGGACCCTAATGTCGGTAGGTTGATTTCTGAAGTGTCGGCTGAGCCCCAAACTGCAGTCATCCATCCAGCATTCCGGTCTTTGTAGTCGCGGCTGCTGGTCGTCACGTGATTGAGTGGTTTCTTTTAAAAATCAATACTGGCGTCGCCGATTCGCGGAGCTGCGTTAGGTGTGACCTGTTTGCACCTGAGCCTGGTCCAGACGATGCAGATTTGGGGCTGTCGGGGTGTGTTTGGACTCGTCGGTGGCGGCGTTAGACCGTGCGTTTGCAGCAGCACGTAGCCCTGCCGGGACCGGGGTGCGTTCACGTCGGGTCGTTCCTGTCTGCGACAACACACACGACGCAGCAGTCCGTTACAAGCTTCGCTTCACATTCACTTTCACGGGGGGGATGAAGTCCGACGGCCGGTCGATTAAACTCGACGATAAACCCAGAATACTCCGGAAACGTCGATTTTTGTGCCCTCCAGTTGTGTCTGCCCGCTCGTGAGTTTTACAGAGTGTCCTGAATGCAACAGTGGGGATCTGGCTGCAGACTGCGTCTGCCCTGTTTGTCTGCTTCCTGTGGGCTTCTGCAGAGAAGCCATAAAGATCTACAGGCTGCTGTGGACTTTTCCTCCATCGCTCTTTTGATTCAGACCGGCTAGATCAAGTGAACACACGCAGGGACGCCGAACCTTGCTCTGCTGTCATCGCGCCAGTGGAGCTGCCCCTTCAAATTGGTGTTATGTAACTAATACCAGTCACAGAAAGAGGCTGTTCGGGCTGTAGCCGGTGTATAAATAAAACCACCTTACCCTTTCTGGCGTTTTAAATTTAATTTCTTAGGTTTCCTCATAGACTGGATACTTTGCGTCGTGCCTGTACAGACTACACTTGTGGCCCCTCTTGTGACTTTCCTCTGACCTCTGCAGAATGCATTTACTCTGGTGACCTTAAAGAGGGTGAACTCAGACCTTTAACACAGGCGGACTCAACTCTAACTGGGGAGGAATGACCTTTACCACGCCAATAATAACGCAAGGACTTTAATATAGAATCCTGTCATCCAAGATGATGTTACATTGTGAATATCAGCGCTTTTAACAAACCTGCTGATTTGCAATCAAACTTTTTCTTATCTCTATTCACTCAAGTAAAGTGATAGGATATTGTGACTTCAGCTGAAAACACGATTTGTTGGTATCTATATAAATCTAGATATTATAACTGTTATAGCCTTATCTTGGCTTTTGTATGAGGGTTTAGGTCCAATGTTTCTTCATCAGGTTCAATGAAATTGTTGCTTATTTGCAGTTTGCATTTCATACCTTTCGATATGATTGAATTTGAATGCCTTTGTTTATGCAATGGTGTTAGTTTTCATTCTGTAATGCAAATGAATGCCTTACAAACGTGCCACCAAACAGTTGCACAATGCAGTTCTCTTTTTGGTTGTGGTTACTTTACTGAATCAGTGTTGGAGTGGAGTCATAAAATAAAGCCTGAAATCTGATTCTCCTCTCACTCGTACCAAGTGAAACTATAAACTACTACCCTATGTTGTCAGAATATTACCCAATGAACATTATCTGACCCCCCCCCCCCTCTCTTTCTTTGTAGAGGTGGTGTGTGGTTGTCCATCCATCTACCTGGACTTCGCCAGGTCCAAGCTGGACGCCAAGTTTGGCGTAGCTGCTCAGAATTGCTACAAAACGGCCTCAGGTGCCTTCACCGGGGAGATCAGGTACGCCCGGCAACCGCCGACACACGTCTGCTTTGATCGTTGTTGTAACGTCTGCTTTGATCGTCTGCCCTGCAGCCCTGCGATGATCAAAGACTGCGGCGTGAACTGGGTGATCCTGGGCCACTCCGAGAGACGCCACGTCTTTGGGGAGAGCGATGAGGTAGGTTAGGAGAGTCTCGATGGCTTCCTGCGTGTGTGGAGTGACGGAGTGCGCTGATTTGCTCATTTGTTTGTTTTCTTTTCCTTCGTCCGCAGCTCATTGGTCAGAAGACGGCCCACGCCCTGGAGAGCGGCCTGGGTGTCATTGCCTGCATCGGTGAGAAGCTGGACGAGAGGGAGGCCGGCACCACAGACAAGGTTGTCTTCGCTCAGACCAAGTTCATCGCAGGTGAGCGACACCTCACACACACAAACCCCACTACACACACAGACAGACACGTGCGTGCATCTGCGGGGTCGAGATGTCGCAACACGCCTTTCAAGGACGTTTCGTGCGTTGGCCCTGTTGTGAAATCCAGGTTTGAGTCTTATCACACGTCTCTTTTTCAGACAATGTAAAGGACTGGAGCAAGGTCGTGCTTGCTTACGAGCCCGTCTGGGCCATCGGCACCGGCAAGACCGCCTCCCCCCAGCAGGTAGGCGACCAACAGAGACGAAGCTGAGGCGCCGGGGATTTTGGCTTTACGTGTAACCGCGCCCGCGTGCTGTTGCGTCCCCAGGCTCAGGAGGTTCACCACAAGCTGAGGGACTGGCTCAAGACCCACGTGTCTGAGGCTGTCGCCAGCTCCGTGAGGATCATCTATGGCGGTCCGAAGCACGCACACATTCAGCCTTGCCCCCCCGCGAGCCACGCTCACGGATCTTCCTTTCCGCTTTTCAGGTTCCGTGACCGGCGCCACTTGCAAAGAGCTGGGGGCCCAGCACGACGTCGATGGTTTCCTGGTGGGCGGAGCCTCCCTGAAGCCCGAGTTTGTCGACATCATCAACGCCAAGGCATAAGAACCCACGGCCACGAGTGCGACCACGTTCAGAGCAGTCGATTTCAGCCCGTCACTCTCAGCACTTAGTCTCCTCCCCTTTTTGTTCAAAGTACTCGTGCAACGATGTCATTTCCCAGTTCTTTTTTTTTTTTCTCTCTCTCCCCCCTTGGTACATTTAGTCATCTTGCAAAGGGACAAAGTTGACAAATTCACTGCACTGAAACGAGACGACCCGTGCGTACCGACTTACCACCAAGTGCTCGATCGTCGTTGGCCGTCAGCCTGCACCTTTTACTTGAGAGTTTACAAAAGCTTTGTGAACGGTGTCACGGCTTATGTCAATCAGATGTTGTTGTTTTTTTTGGTTTTTTTTTCCTCTTTTTAATAACACTGGTGTCTCTTCGTGTAACTATGATGTTCGGTGGCTTTCGACTCCATGTAGATGTGCTTGAACCACTCTCTCACGGGCTGTTCTGTCAAGCGGGAAGTGTCCATTTCATGTTGGTCAATTAGGGCTGAAGGTCAAAGGGCGAGGACGCTGTAACAAGATGTTATAATAAATGTTATAGAGACTGTTTGGGTTGTTTGGAGTCTTACTTCTGTGACCTGCAGCAATACCTACTTCTAATACAACCAATGATCCACAATGATGGTCTACTGTTAGCGGGCTGGAAGCTCTCAATTATCTTGTTGATGCTGTCAGGCAAAGGATTTCCCCTATATATATATATATATATATTTATTTTTAAAACTCTTATAGTCTCATTTAAACTAACATATTTCAGGTTTGAGAAGAAAGTAGTTTCTTTGGCAATTTGAAACTTGTGAAGCGCAACAATTCCTTTTGGCCCCATTTACCACAATGTTAACGAATATTTCAAAGTGATCTGGAATCCAGGATTTCTTCCGGATCACCCCCAAAATGAAATCAGTTCTTCCTTTTCACATTTCCAACAAATCCTGAACATTTAATCAAAATCGGTCCATAACCTTTTGAGTTATGTTGCTAACGGACAAACATAGCCTCCTTGGCGGAGGTAATAATCCAACCAGCATGAGATAAAGAGCTGTTCAGGCTGTAATGAAGATTTTAAGATACAGCGTAAAGAGGTTACAAGTACTATGATGATTTGTGTTTTTGAGGTTTATAACAAGAATTGTAATACGGTTTTACAGTAATACATAATTACACCAGAGCCTTAACCATAAAGCCTCAGGTCCTTTAGAAAACCTGCCGAGGGGTCCGATGATGGCCTCTATAAAGCAGAGAGGTTTTAAAACGGCTCAGGGTTTTGAAACACTGCAGCAAAGAATGTGAAAATTCCTTCAGCTACGATAAGGTCAAACTCCTGTTTAAGTTTGGGGGTTTTCTCGCAATCCGCGCGATTGTCTTGAATTTGAAGGATTTTGAAAGCTAAACATTGCAGCACAGCTGAATGAACAGACGAGCCATGCACCGGCATGGCAGCATCACTCACCAGAGTGTACAACCAGACACAAATTCCATTTAGAAATCTGACAACCTCAACAATGATACTCACAATGACTTTCACACTTAGACCGATAATGACTTGGAAGTAATGAATGGGTTGCCAAAAACCAATTAAAAATTAGCCTTTTTTTCTCTTTGTTTTGTTTACGATTCAATTTTCAGTTTTATTTCGACTCTATTCATTTAGATAGTGCCAATAACAATACAAATTGTCTGACAATGCTTTACAAGAACCACCCTGAAACCTCCAGAGCGAGCCTGAGGGGCGACGGTGGCGAGGACAGACTCCCGTTTAACAGGGAGAAACCTTGAGCGGAACCCAGCTCGTATGGAGAGAGACCCATCTGCCGGGTAGAAACCAGGGAGGAGAGGGAAGGAGAGGCCTGAGAAACTAACATCTGACGGACATACATACACGGGGAACGGAGGACAAAACGCAGACGCAAATGATCCAGAAGGTGGCTTTTGATGGATGTCGCGGATTGACGAGGAACGATGACCTCCTCCCCGGCTGGCGGATGGGTCTCTCTCCATGCGAGCTGGGTTCTGCTCGAGGTTTCTCCCTGTTAAACGGGAGCGCGTCCTTCCCGCCCCCCCCTCCAGGCTTGCTCTTGGAGACAATTTGATTGTCATTGGCGCCATACAAATAAAACTAGCGAGTAGAAGTGAAGACCTCACGTGTCAGTGTGAGACTATAAGGAGAATCAACACCCACTGCTGTCACCCTTCCAACCCTTCCTTCCTCCGGTCCTCCAGGGGGCGCCACCACCCCCCGGACCCCCCCCGCCGACGTAGCTGACGTCACTCACGTCCGTGTTTACAATCGAAGCGTGACGCGCAGTCTCGCTAGAACACGTCGGAGAGGACGATCGGAGGCCACCGGCGCTCGGTTAAACACCCCCGACATGCACTCCCTGAGGGTTTTTCTCAACGAGCGGCTGGCGGCGGCGGCCGAGGAGATACTGGGGGCGGTGGAGAAGACGATAATCGACTACAAGGAGGAGATCTGCCGCGCCAAAGATCTGGAAATCAGCCGTCTGAGGATGCAGCTGAAGATCCTCAAGTCAGGTCGGTGGCGATGGCCCTCGGTCGCGGACCAGAGCATGCTCGAGCACGTTGGAATTTGGCGTTTTATTGTGGTTTTTTTCCTCCTTTTTTCAACCCAGAGTCTCGGTTGGAGAAGAGCCTCGCGGCGCAGGAGCAGAGCCTTCATCAATCATCTCCTCCTCCTCCTCCTCCCCCCCGGGCAGAGACACCATCAATCATTTTCTGCAGCGGGGGCCGCCGAGCACAGCCGACCCTGCGAGGATGAGGAGGAGGAGGAGGAAGAGGCGGAGGAGAACGCCTGCGCGGAGCCGGAGCACCCGCGGACCTCCCCGGTCAAGACGGAGCAGCCGAGCCAGGGCGACTTCTGGATGGAGCCCGACGACCATCTGGACGGCCTGGACACCGACATGAAGGACTTCATGCCCCCCCCACGGGGCTGAAGGGCCGGCCTGCAGGACCCGTCCCTGCCCCTGTCCTTCCACCCGGGCTTCGTCGGAGACATCAGCAACGGGGACGAGAGCAAGGACAGGCCGTACTGCTGCTCGGTGTGCGAGAAGCGCTTCAGCAACAGCTCGCACCTCGCGGCCCACATCAGGACGCACACGGGCGAGAGGCCCTACAGGTGCGAGATCTGCAGGAAGACCTTCATCACCACCAGCGCCCTGAACCGGCACCAGACCATCCACTCCGAGGGGAAGCGCTTCATATGCAACTACTGCGGCAAGACCTTCAAGTGGATGGAGTCCCTGGGCAGACACATCCGCAGCGTGCACAAGAGAGACAACCATCCGGAGTGAGGGCCCTGTGCGGCCGCGTTGGTGTGAAGCCACCCAAAAAAGTACTCGACAAAGAATGTCTCTTTCTGTGTTCGGAGGGGCGATAAATGTGCATGGCTGATTTTTATGTACTAGTCAAAGTTCAGTGGTTCGGTTCCTTTTTTTCATAATTTGAATGATAGACATTCATGTGCATTTGATACTAGTCTTGTCAATTCCTTTTTGAGTAAAATAATGAATAAAGTAGTCCGTTTTTTTGAATCAGTAGTCCATCTTTTTTTTCAGAGTATTGTGGTCGTACCTCCCTGCGCCGGTAGGGGGCAGCAGCCGCATTTCATTCACAATTCCCTATAAATCTTTGAGTAGTTGACAATGTATTTTAATGTTTATAGAGAGAGAGCCTGCTCTGGGAAGTAGGAACATTTGCACACAGATTAATCATAAATGAAAGTCCACCCTGCGGATTTAAGGAAACCAAAGCGTTCACATTGTGCGTGCATGCACAATTCTGATCAGATTCTAAGGATTTCTTCTATTTGGGCAGTTACAGGTCTGATGAGGTGATTATATCTGCTGCTATGCGTCTTTTTTCCCTTTCTTTGCAGCTAATGGGAGGACTGGTTGGTGACCCCGTGTGTCCACCAACAGTGACTCTTCTTTTTTGTCCTGTCACAGTATAGCAATGAGGAGTCGGGGTGGGGAGGGGGGTGGTAGTTTGAATCTGCTGCTGCAGTCCAGTCAGGCTCTGCTGGAGCAAGCAGCTGAATGCCAAATCATGGGAATGCTTGCTGCTCCTTAACGGGCTGATTAATTACAAGTTATATAAACAGAGGCCATTTATTTCAGCACCACAGTAAACATCGTGTTTTATACAGTGAAAGATTTACAAGCAGCGGTGGAGGAAGGAAGCTGATGGCCACGTATTAAAGCCAGTGGTGCATGGACGCGGCGCGGTCTGATGCCTGAAAATGGTCAAAAGTTAAAAGAGGCCTCTGCCGCATGCAAATAGAACCAGGAGAATGCACCCTAGTTGTTGAAACAAAAAGTATTTTAAGCAGAAAAACGTGCCCCGCTCATTAAATCTGCGGCGTCATAAAACTGCAGCGATCTCTGGCAAAAGGAAGAAAAAAAAGGAGAACAAAGAGGCTCAAAATCTCATAAAGGCAAACTCCAGTTGCTGTCCACCTCCGAGGATTATCACCCTGTAAACAGTCGATGCGGAGGAGACGGAGCTTTTGACGGTCAAGCTGGGCTCCTAAAGGGTTCCTGCGGCCCAGCCGGGTCCGAGGAACCAGCGCGGGCCCTTCGGCGGCGTCTCTCAGGTCACACCTGCTTTCGGACCGCGTTGGTCGGTCGGAGCCCGGTGCGAACTAATGAGTGGGGTAAGTGACTAAAGGCTCTTCATTCATGTTTTCAGGCCTCGCCACTTAATGGAGAGAGCACTCAGACACACGCAAGTGCTCTGTGTAGTAAACTACTTATGTCAAGTGCACCGATTTAAGACTGTAGGACAGCTACTTAATTGTCCCTAGAGATGGCCTTTCTGGGTAATTTTACAACCCAGTCTGCTGGTTTCTGTGCTGTTTTTGTAGGGGAGAAATTCAGTCCCAAAAAAAAAAAAAAAAAAAAAAAAGAAGAGAGAGAGAGAGAAAAGAAAAGAAAGAAAAACAGAAAGTGTGCTTCCCATTAACTGTGTGGCCGAAGGGCTTCCTCGCTCTTTGTTCCCTTTAAATTGATGCAGAGTGTTTCAGGATCAAAGAACACAATTAGATTGGTTGCGAAAACATCGAGTTGGAATCGCTGACCTCACCTATCATTCATTCCGTTATCCTGATGCATGTTTTAATTCTATCTCAGACTGCTTTTTCACACCTTTATTCCGATTCTCCCCCTCCCTGCTCACCCATTGGCTGTTAATGATTAGGGTGATTTCAAAGGCAAAGGCTGTGGAAGTAGTTCCCCAGCCTATTACAAATATTAATAGACCTGATTTTAAAATATGTATATATTTGGACGGCCAGAGAGAAGTCTTTTAGTCAGACTCGAGCTCAGGCAGAAACACAGAGCCCTGGGCGAGTGTGAGAGCTCCTGTAAAAGAAAGGTGTCAAAGGAGTGAAGACACCGTCTGGAAGATGCCCCCCCCCCGGTGGGATAAAACCAGCGTTTCCGACCCCCTCGGGCCCCGTCAGGTCGGTCGGTCGGGGACCACCAGCGGCGGCCATTTGCAGGACGTATGATTGGATCTAAATTGCCCCCCCCGGCTGCTGAAGGACATCTCCAGAGTTGACCTTGGGCCCGGGCGGAGGTCCCGGGCCCAGCTCGGATTGGTGGAGCGCTGTGGCGAAGGTTGGCCTTCCGGAGCACAGTCCCACCTCTGGAGCCCAGCCCGGGTGTTGCCCGTGTCGGTGGGCATCACACGTGGGCCCCAACGTACGCACAAACGAATCAGAGTGGATTCAGTAAGCTGGAGAATAAGAGAGGGGGCATGTGTGTATTTCTTTTTTTCTCACAGTGTTTCATCTCTTTTTTTTTTTTTTTTTTTTACCCAGCTGCACTTTTTTTTCATCCGTGCCTGAAATGTGCTTTTTAAAGAGAAAAACCTGCCTCGACCTGCCCTCAGTTACGTCGCTACCAGATTAAGGTCTGTCAGCAACAAGAGTACAATTAATTACACATAATTCCATAAACCACAGGCATGAACGCAGTCAGATAAAATTCATCTGTCACTTTTGCAGGATCCTGATTTATCCCGATCTGAAACTAAAAGTAGGTCAAAATGAAAGAAGTGTTTGTTTTAGAAAAAAGAAAAACAGCCGCTAATAATAACTAATTTTTTTTTTTTTTTATATGCAAAAGTGCCTTAAAAGGCCAACGTAGTAGAACTGGGGGCTGTGTGAACTGAGTGCTTAGACATCTTTTTTGAATTTAATCTTTCATATTACGTGCAGCAATCTGAGACAAGGGATGATGAAATTCTAAGAATATCCGGCACATGTGATGTCACAAGATGGGGGGGGTTAGATTGGTTCTGCTAGAAGATACTTTAATATTGACACAGTTATTCAAGGTGACTTTAAATGACACATAACCTACATACCAACTTAACACCGCATGTATATATTTTTTTCATATACGGAGCCATACCTCCCATCCAATGCTGTTATCCAGCCTGAGATTGTTCTCACAGATAAGGTCATCAATCAACGCTGCAGCGGGGCGTGTTATTTATGCTGCATTAAAAATAAATAAATAAATAAATAAACAAAATAACTGGAGACAAGTTCCCTGCCATCTTCATGCTCCAAATCTGTGAACCAGGAGTGATTTTTTTGGCTTCCGACTTGATGGCCGCATTCACTGATCCACGTCCGTTTGAAGGAGATTCCTCCAGCCGGACGCAGCCTGGACCCCGACCCCCCCCACCCCCACCCCCGCCCAAACCCAATAAATCACAATTGCACAGTTGCTCTATTCATTCCCCTTTTCACTTCTGTCCCCCTGCTTTCCTTTTTTTTTTTTTTTTTTTTTTTACAGTGCATTATGGACCTCTTGCTCTACAGGGTGGCTGATGTTCACTGGAGCTCCACAACTCTCCATGCCTCGCACTCATCCCATGTGTCTCCTATTAGCTACACTCCACAAGAGGGCTGGACCGACCGGGAGAAAGAGGGGGAGTCAGAAAAGAGAGAAAAGGGGGGAGGGGGAGGAGAGCGAGGAATTTGATATGCTTTGTGCATGAGTGACTTGTATAAAACAAAGACAGTGTATATGTGTGTGTGTGTGTGTGTGTGTGTGTGTGTGTTTGGGCAGAATAATAGTGTATACATGAAATTGCACAAAGGAGTAGCAAAAAAAAAGCTTATAATTTATTTTCCAGGTTGTTTGTTTTTTTTTTTTTGCTTAATTTGCATCTTGTTTCACAAGGTAAATTCAAAATTAAAAAATAAAAATAAAAACTGACTGCCATACCATGAAAATGTAAAAAAATAATACAAATAATATGTACTGTATATATAATTATATCATTATCAACAAACGGACGACATTAATCATAATAACAATACTATAGGTCATAAACAGAACACTAAATTGCTGGTCTCATGCATATAGAACACCCCTCAGATACAAATGGGGGGGGGGTTACTAAAAACAGAACCAAAAGGTCCACCAGTTCAGAATAAGTGCCTAGCTACATGCAATGACATAAAAGACTCATGTACACATTCCTCCTCCCTGGCGTCAAAGTATTTTACAGGTACTTCACTTTTGCCGCCCCTCATCTAAGTTACTGTACAGATCACAATACAAAACAGGGTCAGAGTCCACAATTTCTAGCGCAGCAGAACCCCCCCGGAGCCTGGACCTCCGGTCCGGCGCCTCTTCGGGAACAGTGTGCAACATTTTCATCTTTTGTTAATCCTTCATAATCAGCTCAGTTTCTCTTTTTTTTTTTTTTTTTTTTTTTTTTTTTTTTTTCCCCAGTTTCCCTCTCTGATCGGTTCTGGTCGGAGTCGTTGCCCGTCTGTTGTTTGCGGTGCTTCTCTTTTGCGTTACCGGTTGACGTGCTGCGCATGTTCCCTTCCCCTGGATTCGGTTGCTCCCTCACAGAGTCTTATCACTCTCTTTCTTCAGGTGACTGAAAAAAAACCCAAAACGCAACGGGGGTCAGGGTCAAAGTCGCGGCGAGCTTCCGCTGCTTCTCGCGGTGCTCGCTTCGCCTTAATTGGCGGCGCTCTACCTGTAGTACTCTTCCTGGGTGAGGGAGTGGTGGTGATGATGATGGATCCACTGTTGTTCCAGGGCCAGTCTCTGGATCTGCAGCTCTGTGCTTTGGGCCTGCTGCATGGCCTGAAGTTGATGCGCTGCTGATATGGGACCAGTGAGGGAGGATGGCTGGGGCAGATCGCGGAAAGGAGCACCTGGAGGCAGAGCGGAGGGCGAAAGGAGACGGGGAGAGGCGGGGGGAGGGGGGGGTCAAAACTTACCGTCGCCGGCCTCGAGCCACCGGTCGTATAAACTTTTAGCGCTCGGGAGTTTTTAAGAGGTAAAAAAAGCTGAACAAGTACATGGACGAGGAGCCTTCTCCTCACCGAACAGCTGTTGGCGGAGCACCTCGCTGTCAGTGAGGGGGTGAGCCAGGATGGGGGTTCCCAGGGTGGCCCCTGGATAGGGGAGGCGTGCCAAAGGAGACCCCGATGCCAACGGGTCCATCAGGGGGTGAACCCCGCCCGTCGCTGGATGCCAATGATGTAATAACAAATACATGATATATTTCAATAAGAGCCAAAATAAAGGTGGTAAACCCAGTTTTTCAAGCCAACTACATAATAAATAAATAAAGACAGAAAAGGAGAATCTACGTGTTGTTCTTAGCACACAGAATGCGGCAGTGTTAATAGCAATGGGTACCTGTGTCTTGCTGGTGCAGGTGAAGATGTGAGTGGATGTGCGAATGCTGGTGATGATGAGGTGTCACGTTCAGCATCTGGAGACGCCCCAGGTTCTCTCCTCCACTGCTTCCTCCTCCGTTCGTCCCTCCCTCCTCCTCCTCCTCCTCCTCCTCCTCCACTGCCGCTTCCTACTCCTCCTCCGCCTCCACCTCCGCTCCCTCCTCTCTCTCGCTCCCTTTCTCTCTCTCGCTCGCGGTCCCCAAAGTTCAGCAGATTCGCCCGGTCTCTCTCCCTCTCCCGTTCTCGTTCCCCGCCCCGGTCCCGCTCGTAGGAGGCCGGGGACCGGGTGGGGTTGGGGTAGGTCTCGGCGGAAGGGGCTGGGGCGTTGGCCGAGGGCAGGTGAGAGGGTAGCGAACCAGGAAAAGAAGAGTGAGGGACTGGGTGATGGACTGTGGTGGCGTTGGAGGTTGGCGGGGCGGGCGGAGGAGGGGCCGGCTGGGGGGCGCTCGAGCCCGCTGGGGCAGGGGGGGCAGGCGGGGGTGCAGCCGACGGGTGGGGGGGGAGGGAAGGCGGAAGGAGAGACGAGGAAGTCGGGTTAGACAGGGACTGGGGGGGAGGAGGGTTGGTAGGCCGCGTTACTGGCGCCAGGGTCGGGTTTTGGAGGTGCGGGTGGCCCCCGGGAGGTGGTGGAGGAGTGCCGTAGAGCGACACCTCATTAGCCCCCGCTGCGCCTCCTCCAATAAGCAGAGGGTGGGCGTGGGCCTGCACATTGGCATGATGGGAATGAGAATGAGCAAGGGCAAGAGCCGCATGGTCGGGGAGGGAACCGGGTGCATAGACCCGGTCATCGCTTTTAAACTCAAACCCAGGCTTTATCCGATCTCGGTGGGCCACCATGGCGTGAGGAAACCCGACTCCCCCCAACCCCGCGCCCCCGATCCCCCCAGGTATCGGTCCTCCTGCCACCCCGGGGTGGCCTCCGACGCCTGGGCCTCCTTCGAGATTGCCGCCGTAGAGGAAGCCTAGGATAGCTGCAGCCGTAGCCGCGTCGGCGGGGAGGTGGTGGGGGTGGCCCAAAGCGTGGTTCTGAAACTGCGGAAGGAAAAACGAGGGGTGCACGTGGGGGTGGCCGTGGTGAATCTGTGGGTGGTGGGCCTGGGCGCGACTAGCCGCCCCTAGGGGGGACATGGCATGAGGCCGAGCATATTCGCTCAGGGTCCTCAGTGCTGGGGTGTCGGGGCCTAGATACGGACCGCCTATACCTATGCTCAGCGCTCCCTGGGGGCCCACCATTGTGGTCGCCCCGCCCATGGACGGGAGCAGGAGGGAGTGGGGTATAGAGTTAGCCAGGGTCGGGTGAATGTGGTGTGTTGGGGGCAGGTGAGCATGCGGGTTTGAGGGATGATGCTGGGGGTGGGGGGGAGGGTGCGAGACGGAGTTGCCGGAGGAAGAAGCAGAAGAGGACGTAGGGTCGAGGATAATAGAAGTCGAGGAGGGGAAGAAGAGAGAGGAGCCCTGTCGACCTCCAGCAGCGCTGGCATCCTTTTGCTGCTGTAGAGAAAATAGTAATAGACAGTAAATCAAGTCGACTCTGATCTGCTTTACTCCCCATCCATTAAAGTGATCAATTTAATGCACATCAAATCCATTAAATCTGACACGCTACATAATTATCATGCTCTGATGTTCTCACCTGTAGGTGTCGATCCAGTTCCCTCTCGCGCTCACGCTCCCTTTCTCTTTCCCTCTCCTTCTCTCGCAGGTCTCTGGCCCGCTGCTCAACCTCTCTGCGTGCCCTTTCAATCACCTCATTCCTCTTTTTCCACAGTTTTGAGCCGTCCAATGGGACAAAGAGAACATCGCTACGGGCACATGAATTCCCACTGCCACGGTCGAGCACTTTATGAAACCTAAAAATTGATGACACAGGGGTATAAAGCATCGTTACCAGACGAATCAAGAGTCAGAGCAGCCATGACAGCATCAACGTACGTTGCAGCAAAGAACACACAAGCGTTTTTAAAATGGACGTAGTCCGCTTTGACTGTACCGTGCTGATTGGCTGGCATGAATGGGGATGTCTACTGGCTTCGGTTCAGGCGAGGGGCTTCTTAACGTAGGCGGTGGACTTTCAGTCTCTTCCCTATCTTCTATCGGTTCCTCTTTGATAACGGGGGTAGGCGGCGGGCATGAATCCGAATGTCCTTCGCTGCCGGGGAGCGAAGAACTGGAGGCCGGGGTCGGAAGGTTGTTAGCTGAGGTACTGAGAGGAGGAGGGGGGCCTTTTGAAACGTTGTGAGGCGAGAGCGATTGTGTGTTGCTGCTGCTGCTGCTGCTGTTTTGCAAGCCGCTGCTGCTGTTGCTGTTGGCCATGCTGCTGCCACCGTTGCCGTTCGGGTGGTACGCTCCACCAAACGGAGGGTGGCTGTTCAAAGCTCCGTGGTAAGGGGATGGGCGGCAACCGGGCGAACAACTGGATGACACACCTGACCCAGGAATTGACATGGGCCCGGAAGAAGAGCCGGGCGGGAATGATGAGAAGCCTCCTATTTGGTTGGTGGACGGGCTGGGTAATGGGGACAGGGGCGTTGGGGGTGTCTGGCTAGAGGACTGGTAGAGCGGTGGCCGGACATTAGGCGCAATGCCCGGTGGTGGCGCTTGGGTGTGAGAGGATTGGCCAGGGGGTAGAGGAGGCTGGGGGGGGTACAGGGGGGTAGGTAGGGGGATGGCCATGATGGCTGGATGCGGAAGAAGGAGAGAGAGACGGAGGTTGATTAGGGCCCCCCGCGGTTTTGGTAGAGAGCGGACTCTCGAAGGTTTGAGTCTCTCTCCCTGTCTCTGGGCCCGGATTGGTAGAGGGAGTGAGGTGGGTGAGGGTGAAGGGCTCCTCCTGGGCCTGAGTACTCTCGCCCCATGTTTGCAGTCACCCCAGTCGGACTGAGGTACTCTCGATTTGTGTTGGTGGAGGGAGGCAGCCCAGTGGGAAACTCTTTTCCTCCTGTGGAAGGATAATCTCTATGAAAATGGTCTGTTCCAGATGACGGGTTCTGTGCCTGGTCCATGGGAGGAGGGAAGTCTCGGTTGCATGAGTTTGGGGGGTGTGGGTGGGATTGTGAGGGAAGCGAAGAATGGGAAGGGTGACTTGGGTTGTTTTGGGGAGACGCAGGTGGGTCTCGGTTTAGCATTGGGGTGACAGGTGACAGATGACTGTTTGAACCTGGGGCGTTTCCCTGAGGGATGGGGTTGCTGCTTGCGTTGGTGGTGCCTGCCACCTCTCTAGCCGGCCCCCCAAACTCTCCCCACCTGCCTGTATCTTTGTCTCTGGGGTGCCCCCCTCCAGTTCCATTTGGGCCAAAGTCTCTAGTCTGGTTTTGGTTTGCAAGAGGAAACTCCCTCCCAGCGTCACGTTCCCTTTCCCGATCTCTTTCTCTAAAACCTGGAACAAATTCTCTTCTTTCAGGACCTAAATTAACTCCCTCTCTCCCAGAAACTTGGAAATCCCGCGTTGGGCCCACACCCCCAAACTCCCTGCTTTGAATACTGTTAGATCCAGTCATACCTCCACAAGTACTGTTACTACTGACCGCACCACTATTGTTGCCACTGTTGCCGATGGGAGCAGAGAACTCCCTGCTGAGGTCCCTCCCCCCACATTCCCCCCTCACTCCCCTTTCCCTCTCCCCCGTCGCACCCCTCTCTCGATCCCCTCCTCCAGCATACCTGGAGAGGTACTCTCTGTGGGGATGGGGGTGAGGATGGGGGAGGTAAGAGGGGTGAGAGGAAGAGTGGCGAGAGGATGGTGGGTTGTAAACGGAGGGAAGCTGCTGCTGCTGCACTGGGGGTTGGTGCTGTTGTTGGTGCGGGTGATGGTTTCCAGGGTAACGGGGGTAGCCCCAGCTACCCTGGCATCCAGTTGTTGAGCCAGCCTGCCAGCCAGTTGAGCTGTAGTGGTGAGGGTGGTTGGAGGGTTGGGTCTGGGCCTGAGACTGCGGCTGTGGGTTCGTCTGTTGCAGGAGAGACGGAGCGGACTGAGGCTTGTCCAGAAGTTTGTCAGTCTTTTCTAGCTTCTCTCTTTCTGTCTTAACCTCGCTGGGCAGGTTTTGTCCCCCAAGTTCCAAAGGCTTTAGTGCGGGTGGCGGAGGAAGAGGAGGGGGCAAGGAGTGGGTAATGTTTGGACTGTTGTGGGGAAAATCTCCCGACATAGTTGTCTTGGTTACACACTGAGTGTTGGCTTTGGCATTAATTCTGTTGCCACAGAGTGGGCCGTCAACACCTGCTGGTCCGCCATATTCAACTTTACACAACAATTTAGAGTCCAAGGAGAAATAGGACTTCCTCCCGCTATTGCTGTCGTTCGACGAATCCCCTGATCCACGCACAGACGGAGTCAGCCCGGATGAGGAGCACGGGGTAGAGGGCGGTTTAAGAGACGAGCAGTCTTCATTTCGTACATCTGCGCCTCGATTCTCTCCGTCGCCAGAAGACTCCTCCCCTCTCCCCTCTCGCAGTATCCGCCTATCCTCTCCCGCCACCTTGCCCATTCCTCCCTCCTTGCACTTGTCCCGTTCTCTCTCTCCATGCTTTGGCGAGTCGGGGCCATCCGAATCGGAGTCCAAGCTACCCAAAGGGGAAGCAGAGAGACTTGGGGATGAGGAACGATTGTCCTGGTCTATATCCCGCCCGCTGCTCAGGCTGCAGCTGCTATTGGCCAGGCTCCCCACAACTGAACTCCTACTGCCCTGGGATTGGCCGTCCTCATTGTCACTCTCACGGGATTGGCTGGCAACAGAGGTTGGAGGAGGGACAGTGGAAGGAGCCGAGCTGTCAGTCGAATGCGTTGAAGCTGGAGGGTTTGGAGCAGAGGTTGAATCCTGACAAGCAAAGATTATTTTAAATTAGGCAGCGATTCAAAATTTCGTGAATGTGGCGGGATTGTGCACAAAGAACCGAAACACAGACTATAATCACATTAGCTCAAACAGCAGATGCTTGAGCCGAATCAAAGCTTTATAATTAGTCTTTATGTAACAGGTTGATTAAATGAAACACAAACCTGAACTTTTTGCCTCTTTGGAGGAGACACAAGTTCCTCCCCCTCACTCTCTGATGAATCATGCCCCTGTGATCTGCGACTGAAGCGATTTCCAGCCAATTCCTCACCAGCACTTCTTTGCTAAAACAACACAAGACTTTTAATTCCGCGGCGAGGCCGCCGAATCGACGGCTGGACGCTAAACCGAGCCGGGCCCCTCTCACAAGGCATCAACAATTTAAAACTAAATCACCACTGAACAATACTGACACTGCACAGATATGTCTGTAGCAATCACTCGGATGACTCATACAAATACTGCACGCAGGAAAACAGAGAGTTCTTATTTCATTTGGGTTCGCCTTGCTTTGACTTCAACACAAGAATGGGAAGTGCTCTAACCGTCTGTCTATCGCTGCGTTCGGGGCGTGTGGGGCTGGGGTGGGGACGCCTGCCCCTTCTCTCCTCGCTCGCCCCCCGCCGTCGCCCACTGCGCATGGGCATCTGCGGAGACCCGACGGTCCAGAAAAGAGGCAAACATTTAAAAAAAAGGGGGGGTGGTGTGGGTGATGATGGGGGGGGGGCGTGTTCAAGAGAAACATAAACAAAGAAGAACACAGATCGACGTGTTGATTAAAACAGAGTTAACTGGAGAAAAGCAAACGTCATATCCGGTTAATGGAATATAGCGCAGCGAGGGGATGCAAATGTGAAGGAAAGAATAGAAATGTGGGACTCCAACGCATCATTTCCCTCTGTGTTATCGAGAAAGACCATCGCATATCTGTAGACTTGAGATGTAACCCTTACTCTAGAATGCAGGTACATTTTCAGCACAAGACAATTTGTTAACATCAATGGATGCAGGCCTTGTTCATACCGATTCTTTGTGTGTCCTTGTTTTCATTATTTCTTCTTCAAAACATCCATTTTACAACAGAGGCCATTGTGTGAATCGATTGCTGTTGTTGCTATGCGTTACACCACAAGGTCTATCAAAACCTGCGAAAGAAACATAAGAGTCCATTATTTCAGCTTTTGCTGCACATAAACAACACAGAGACGAGAGTTCGTTAGAGGTCGGGCTAATAAATGAATAAATCCCTCGGAAAAAAGAAGTCAAAGACTGTATGTTTTTACACAATATTCAAATCCCCCCAACGATCCGCCTAACATCTAAAGCGACGGCGTTCCGGTGCAATAAAAGACGGTTTCCTCTCAACCTTCAAAACCCACTGCAGCAAGACCATGCAAGCACAACAGGGCAACTTTCTTACAGACCGCACAGCCCTGAACAAGTGGGAGCTCATGAGTTGAATAGCAGGGGCTGAGATAGTACTTATTGTTAGACTGCATTTGCCTGAGAGCCTGCAGAGGGTAGCGCCGTCTTTTTTGGAAACCCACGGCCAACCCACCCCTCCTTTCACCTTCACCACAGCAGCCCGAAAGACACTTGTGGTTAACCCACAGGGCCTTGTTATGACCCTCATAATTGCATGCTTATTTATCCAGCCAACCAGTCCTTAGGAAATCGACAATCCCTACATCTTTCATCCATCTGGGTGTGCCTGACTAGGTGGACACTCCGCCAGGCCTCGTCTAATCCATTCATTGATGTACCACTATGATGAAGAAAAAAAAAAAAAAAAAGGCTCATGTATATTGAATGAGGATATAAATAGTACAGATGACTGGATTGGGGGAGAAAAAAAAAAGCGATGCTGTTTAGTTGAACACATAGAAGTAATGCACAGAGCTGTACGGCCCGTAAATCTAGTCACTACACAGACATTTTTTTTTGTGTGTGTGTCAGAGCAGACAAGCTCCTGTAAATCCTGCAGCCGCTCCACTACACATGGCTCTGCATTAATTATTAGTGCATGCTGCAGTGAATGATTCAGTCCAAAGTGTAAAACCTAAACTGTCACAATCACTGCCCATGCTTCATATGCATGAATGGATGCACACAAGCGGGCTGCGAGCCTATCCCGGCCAAGCCTAAATCCTAATTAACATGCAGATTATTAAGTTTATCTCGCAGGAGTGGGGAAACAGTCGGTGCCCTGCAGGTTAGTGCGTGTGCATCATGCATGTCGGATACAGGTGGGTCCACTGGCTGGTCAGACCGGTAAACAAATAGGATACAGAATCCTCGGTTCCTCTGGACACACACGCGCACGCACACACGCACGCACGCACACACGCATTGTCAACTAGCTGACCTGTGCATGTGATGCAAAGCAGAAGCATGCAGTCGCCGTGCTTACATCACCAGCGAGCAGGCACCGCAACAACTCTTTCTTCTTTCTTCATTCCGCGAAATGTTATTGATACACATGCAGAAGGTAGATGGGGGGGGGGGGGCAGGCAAACCTGCCACACAGCCTTCACCCTCACTACCCCCGGCGGAAAAACGATCCACCTCGGGAGGACTCGCTCCCGGCGGCTCATGCATGTTCACCATCAGAATGGATGCCTGTGCGGTACGCAGCACATCTTAAAAGAAATATGATATGGAATGGCGAATCATTGCACGTCGCACCGGCTCTCTCCCCCCTCTCTCTCAGCACCCCCCCCCCCCTCCTCGTCTCTCTTTCCTTGCTGGAATGTGGGTGCGCGTCGTGCACACTGCTCTGTTAACATTTATTCACGGGGACATAATTTCGCCTTAACGCGGTAATTAACGCACAAAGAGGAGGAAAAATACCGGTGGGGAGGGATGGTACGGACGTGGCCGGCAGGAACGGGCCCCCCCAAAACGCGGTATAAGCATCCATTTTCCTTCTTACCTATGATGTCCAGCGATGCGTGCTCTCACTCTTTCGCTTCTCTCTCCCTCTGTTTTGTCGTCTTATGTTGCGCGCTGACGCGCACGCCTCGGAGCCCTGGCGTCTGTCAGCGGAGCCGTGCGCTGGCTCATGTTGCACCGGGCTCCCGTAATAACAGTAATGGAGGGAAGAAATCTCTTTCTCGTTCGTTACGACTAAAAAAAAAAAAAAAAAAAAAAAAAAACCAGAAAAAAAAAACCATAAGGGGTGCCAATGAAGACTACAAATTGATGCGTACCCTCGCCTCTTCCCCACCCCCTTTCGCCCCCTTTTTCTTTTGACCCCCTCCCTCTCCCACCCTGCCTACTCCCACTCTTCCTCCAAGACGACTTGCACTTTTTTTTTTTTTTTTTTTTTGAATACCCCTCTTCGGTATTACAGTCGCAATTTTTAGCGAAGGGGTGAGCCGGAGAGAGGGATGCACGTCGGGTGAGAGAAAGGGAGAGAGGAGAGGGCGTGATTTGCATGAGGAGAAGGGGGTGGGTGGGTGGGTGTGGGGGGAGGCTTAGGAGGAGGGGGAGGAGAAGGCGGAGGAGGAGGAGGAGGAAGAGAGGGAGGGGAGTAGTGAGGCAGGGAGAAGGAGAGGCGCAGAGAGAGGGCCAAAACTCTGGAGAGGGAGGGGATCGGGAGGGAGGGTCTCTTGTGTCTCAGTTGACTACAGTCCCCCCAGAGTCACCTTTACTGTATGGAGGAGCTCGGGCCTCACATGAGGGAACACGCGTCCTGCCTTTGTTCTGAGACGCAGCGCTCTCCATTCATCGCCAAAAGTGACGGAATGCGCGCCGAGCCAAAGTCGTCGTTTTAATGACAGCTGCGCAAAGCCGCGGACCCCTTCCGAGACAATTCGGACAAACAATTAACAATCGGTTGATTAAACGAGCCGTGCGTCTGCCCGCCCGTCTGCCTGTCTGCCCGTCTGTCTGCCTGCCTGCCCGTCTGTCTGTCTGTCTGTCTGCGTAAAGCTTGCGCCGTGTGTCCAGTCAAGCGGCTCTGCAGACCTCCTCCTCCACCTCCCCTCTCCTTCCTCGGCTCCTATCGCCCTCTCTCTCTCTCTCTACCTCATTCTCCCCTTCACGCAGCCCCCTGTCCCGTCTCCTATTGTGTGGTCACCATGGAAACCAGGCCGGAGACTGTATCCGGTACGCCTGCGCGGCTCCAGCCGCTCCGCCGCCGCCATCCATCTCTCGCTGCGGTTGCGCTCCCTCTGCTGTCCGAGGCGCGCAAGGGCTCGGGTCACGTACCTAATCTGGTTTTAATCTAATCGCATCAGACCGTAAGCATTTAAAACACGAGCCGATTTAATTATTAAAACAAAAATACGCATTGAGCCAGATCGCTAATGCGATTAAATGGGTATCATTTTAAAAACAGCTGTGACTGTGAAACACGTAACGCTGTTTCTCAGAATAAAGGGAGAGGTCGCACCAAAAATGAATCAAAAATATGTTTTAAAAAAATCTGCACTCCCGAAGTATGTATTATTTGAAAACATCAGAAGCATGGTAAAGGTAGATATAGGTATATTATTCTCCCTGATCGACCTCCTCTGCCGAACAAAGCTCAGGTTTTAGTTTAGTTTCTTTTTCAAAGTCAAAGAGGCAGCAAAGACGCAACAGTTTCCCCTTCTAAAGAGCTTCCGCTCTGGGGCACCATCATTACATCACAGCCGTGTCTGCTGAGTGATCTCTCACGTCCTGCATCCAAACGATCCACACGCCACTCCTGAACTTATCCTCGCCCCCTTCCTTGCGTCCAAATCGCCCGACAGTGGATCCTACAGCATCGCCGAGCGTGGAGCTTCCTCTTCGTCGCCGTGCCTTTTTCTCATCAGCCTCCGCTTTAACATCACGCTGCTTCGCCGTCTCCGCGGTTTGGCCGCGGATGAAGCCCACAGGCCCTGCGAGGCCTCGTGATGCTGGAGCCTGTCAGATACACACTGTGAACAAGAACTGAAACACTGCCAGCGTTCAAAAAAAAAAAAAAAAAAGTGTTACGTCTGAGTGGACCCCGCGCTCGCACAAATCTCTGTTCTTGACATCTCTCTCATACAACACAGCCAGTCTGTCCATGAGATGTCTGCAGGCAGTCCCGACAAGCCCGACTTTGTCTCCGTAGCTGTGTGTGTGTGTGTGTGTGTGTCTCTAGTCTTCAACTCACTGGGGCTCATCCTCCTGTGCTCCTGCGTGTGCATCCTATCTCCTTCCTCAGCTCAGGCTCGGTAATCATCCTCCTGAAGGCACAGCTCTTGTTTTCTTTGCTTCCCCAGATGCGCCTCCTCTCCCCACTCCCACAAACACCCCCCCCAGCGCCTTCCCCCCGCCGTGACCTCTACTGTGGGAAACCCATCGTTTGACTCCAGACTTCTCCTGTCTCCTTGAACAAAACTAGATCGCGCGAGGAATAACCAACCCATAACAAGACCATTCTGCTCCGGCGACGTAACTGAGACGATCTTTATTTACACAACACATTATGAAATAGTCAGACACGGGCAAAAACATCTCTTACTTCCTAAAGACACTGCCTGATGTCAGGTCGCACGTGAAATGACAGAAAAACCTGAGAATAGAAAGTCTTTTTTGAGACAGTTATGGCAGGTTGAAGCAATAATTTGGTAATCAAAGAATATACAAACCAGCCTCGTTTCACCGGGATTAACAAACCCCCAACACTCCACGGTCAATTTACATCTGCGGAAAAGGCTATTTAAAAAGGAAAAAAAAAAAAAAAGAAAAAGAAAACGAAAGGGTTAAAGTTTTAAATCTAGCCTGTACGGACAGGGCGATACAGTTTGTGATAAAGGATTTATGCGTCGAGGCCCTCGTCTTCTTCCTCCTCGCGCTTGGCGTCCACCTCGGTCGTGTCCGAGAACTCGTGCAGGAGGACGTACTCGCGGCTGCTGAAGCCGAACTTGAGCACGTCCTTCTCTTTGAGCTCGTAATAGCGCTGCGCGTCTATTCGCTGGTTGTTCAGGTAGGTGCCGTTGCCGGAGCCCAGGTCGATGATGTAAGGCTTGACCCTGCGTCCAGTGGTCCCGTCTGCGCGCGTCACCTCCACCAGCCTGCCGCACGAAGAGGACGGGAGTGGCAGAGTGAGACCTCGGACGTCAGAGCGCCGGTTCGCAAAGCAACGGGCGGGTTTTACCTGTACTGGAACACTGCGTGCTGTTTGGAGCAGGATGGGTGGTCGATGGGGATGTCAGCGATCCTCCTCTGCCGGCCCAGCAGGTAGGCGCTCTGTCTGTGAATGTACATGACCGGGAGGGATTCGTCGTTCTTGAAGGGGTAGAGCCGCCACCGCCGTTTGGGAATGCGAGCCTCGGGCGGTTCGTTGTATTTGATCACCACGCCCCGGAACGTGTTCGTGTCTTCCGTCAGCGCCCCCGACAGCCCAAAGTTCGGCTTCTCCTTGTCGACGGGGGGCTCTTCCTCGCTTCCGAAGTTGTGCTCTTCGTTTTCTTCCCGCTGCTGCCTGCCGTCCCTGCGGCGCTCGTCGTGCTGCTGCCTCTCAGCCTGCTGGGAGGCGAGGGCGCTCCGCTCCCTGCGTTTGTCTCTGTCGCGCTCCCTCTCTCGGGGCCGGTCCGACGGCTCGCTCGTCTCCCATCGGCTCCGTCTCTCCTCCGGCTGCCCGTTCCGTCTCCGGTGCTCGTCGCCGCTGCCCTGTTGCCCTTCTTGTTCCTGTGAGATATGAGACACAGGCAAACGCTCGTATCATACGCTTTGGCAAAATGCTTTCTCCTTCAACAGTCGTTGCAAATTTATATAGCGACTGCACCCCAACCCACCAACATGGACTTAATGGGAATTTGATGCGTGATATACAGATCATTTTCCTGCCCAGGCCAACAAACTGTACCTGTAACCAAGAGACAGGACCTCCAACAATGTGGAGAGAAACCTGGGAAGCATTAACATCTGCATAATATATACTATATATAATTTATATAATAGGAGTAGACTGTGGAGAATCAAAGGAAACCCTCTTGTGTGTGTAGATTACAGATGTACAGGTCAACCCTGAAGTCAAATAGTTTCTAAGAATCACTAAAACCTTAATGTAAAAAAAGCAACAGTGATACCAGCTGGTATTTTTGCACTTGTTGTATATCTTATAAGTTTACACTTGTGGATCATTTCTTGTTAAAGTGGCGTTCTGTGGACGACACAGTGGAGTCCTCGTGTCTTCACATCAAGACTTTTATCAGTGAAGGCGGCGGGCAGAATCACCCTCTTGACTCTGGGCTCGGCCGGGCGATGGTGGGGGCTTCTGCTCCTCCTCCGGGGAGACCTGCTGTCCCTGCGGGGCGGGGGTGTCCCTCGTCGGCCGGACGACCTGTCTCTGGTCCTGAGGACAACCACACACACACACACGCGTCCACAAACACCGTCCCGGGTCTCAACAGCGCGACATCCGGCGGACGGACGGAGGGAGGGGAGACCCTTCGCCGGGGCTACCTGCTGGTCCTGTGCGGGCTGGCCCTGCCGGTGGACCTGGACCGGGACCGGGACCTGGACCTGCGCGTCCTGGCCGTCCTCACAGGACTCTCCCTCTCCTGCTTTATCTTCACTTTCGACTCCCGCTCCGGGGACTCTCTTCTCTTCTGCGGCTTCTCCTTCGACATGTCTGCGTGTATATGCGTAAACCAACTTTTTGCGACCGCGCACGACCCCCGAAAGCCCGAATGATCTTTAAAAACACCTTAATTTAACAGCTCAGATCGTTCTGTTCGACATACGTTTTGAAACAGCCACTTCCGCTTCCTGTGGTCCACCTCGAAATCACGGGCGGATACACGCGCCTTGCGCTTTGGTTCCGGGAGGACTGCGCCGACTCCACCCGGATAAACTACAGTGGGACGCCGTTGCCAGGACAACGCAACGCGTTTCGGCGGAGCTCCGTTCGTCTAAACGTTTGTTTGGTTTAGTTCATTAAAGTTATGTCAGTTTAAACTTAACTAATGGCAGCTGCAGAGACTCTCTTAAAACACGAACACCCGGTGGCGATCACCGAAAATGCGGCCAAAAAATCACCAAAGGTGGGTTTAACCATGTTTTTTGTTGATATATCTGTTTAATAGCTGACTAAAACACCTTTATTCGTATTTAAATACAGAATAATATTACAATAATAGTACTATTATACTACTATTGTATTGTAATTTTTATATAAGTTAAATGTACTTGATAGTTTTCGTTGCTTAATTATAGAAAATTGTTGACGACACAGTGACTGTCATATAATTAATGTACATTCAGAAAATAAATATGTTCTATTACATTTTAAGGACAAATCAGCTCTCCATAAACCTGGATTAAGGCCTTTTACTTACTAAAATGTTGAATATAAAGCTAGATCAGTTACTGTGATCCATTATAGTTACACTATAATATCTTTAAAATACATTTAAAACTGTTATGGGCATCAAGACTCTTTTTTTTTTGCAAACATCACAATATATAACATGAAATGCCCATCGCTACAGGCCGGCCTTTCCCCTTCTCCACCACCCTCGAAAGAGAAGTCTTCCTCCAAAAAAGACAATAACCAGCATATCCTAAACACCATTTTCCCTCCCAGGTACGACCGATCATAAAATAATACTGTGTGTGCCGTCCAACACACTCAACCCATGTTGTTCCAGGTACTGGACAGAGGGAAGTAACATGTGGATGCAGCGAGTGTCCAGAACTCCTTCTACAACAGCAGATGTTATTCAGCTAAAGGAATCGCTGGACGCAAAGTTAGAGCAAAGAAACGCGGGAGAGATGGGAATCTGCCCCATCCGCAGCGAGCTTTACTCCCAGTGCTTCGGTAAGTGGAGGGAGCAGAGGATCAGTGTCCTCAATATACAGAGACATAGAGATCAATCTACAGAAGACATAGTGTCATTGCCATATGCCTGCTTTTTCTTTTCTGTACTTAGACGAGCTGATCAGACAGATGGCTGTCAACTGTGCTGAGAGAGGTCTGCTTCTCTTCCGTATCAGGGATGAAATTCAAATGACTGTCGCTACCTACAGGACTCTCTATGAAAGCAGCATAGCCTTCGGTCTGAGGAAGACACTGCTTGCAGAGAAGTCCAAGGCCGACATGGAGAAAAGAGTTAAGGACCTGAATGACTCGACAGCATCTATCTTTGAATCATAAGAGCACAAAGATTAAATGTGTTACATTGTTACAGCGATTCCATTTAAAACTATCCACTTCAACAGGCACTGGGTTTTATTTAGTATTTTAAAGAGTGAGGTTAGTGAGTCAATTAACTTGGTAAAAAAAGCTCATTTCTACCTAACTTGTAACTTACCTAGATTTCCGATCTTGAGAAGGAGAATGAAGAACTGAAGAGGCAGCTGACTGAACAAATAGCTAAAACTGATGCAAGTGAACAGAAAGAGATTGAGAGACAACAGGAGGAGGAAAAGAGGCACATTGAGGAGATCCAGGCCCTGAAGAAGATCAAACAGCAGTTCATGGTAGGCTTCCTTTCTTAACTTTATTCAACACTGGTAATAACTGGGCTGCCTGCCTCATTACTGTCTTCTCTTCAGGACCAACTGATAGAAGTCATCACAACAAAGAAGTAAGTTCATCAAACATGAAGGATTCAATCTCATTCAGACTCAATAGACGGGCGGATCACACAAAAATAAAAATCTACTGTGTAGATGGAGGGGTATGTTCATCTTTGCATTATTAAACTGCAGATTTAGAACCATATTACAGAAAACACTGAAGTAATCTGTGTAGAACTCTTCAATAAAAACAACCCTTCTCACATTGATCTATTCACCTGGAGATGCAAAATGTCCCCTGGAACTTTGAGCAAAAGAAGAGAGAAATGACGGAGCAGACACGCAGCTTAGTCAACATATAGCGATTTCTTTAATACACTCAAACTGGGACAAGAGAACAAATGCACGCGTGTGGCAAACTGTCGGCTGTTCACATCACAAACATCAACGAGGAGCGGGGTGTATGTGTGTATGTGTGTGGGGGGGGGGGTGGAGCACAAACGGTCACATTTCTGAGGTGGGACACTCGGTTTAGTCGAGAGGAAGCAAACGTGTGCATCAGGTGAGACACTAAATTGCTGGAATCTGTTTTTTTCCTTCAGGCTTTGTTGCAACGTGTTGTTTTAAACTGCTGAAGTGCCTCATCAATACATGTAGTTTCAGTGCTTCAGCTACAAGCTTGTTTGGTTTAACTGTAATATGTCATACTGGTTTTAACTGGGTATTAGTGAGTAGGACCTTTGCTGAACAGGAATCACTGTTTCGCCACTATGTTTGTGTCAGAGGGATGAGTTATATTTAACATCACTGGAACGCTTGCTTGTCTCGAACGCGACCCGCCGCGCTCAAATGGCGCTGGGGTTACGGAAGTTGTGCCCGGCGAAGCGTGCCTGGTCGCCCAGCTCTTCCTCGATCCTGGGAGGGGCGTAGAGGGGGGGTGCGGTGTGGCGGTAGATAAGACAGAAACGGGAAGAGTCACGGATCTGGAAATAAAACTGTTGCAAACGTGAATGTGTGGACACGCACCTCATGAGCTGATTGTACTTGGCCAGACGCTCTGATCGACAGGGAGCTCCGGTCTTTATCTGAAGGTACACAAAAGGACGAGGCTTTACATTTTATATGTTCATTCACTGGTTTCAGACACCTAGGCACTAGTTGGGCCTAATGAGGGAGGGGCTTGTTTTTGTACAGCAGCACGCCACCAGAGGGCGACAGAGAGGCTCGGGTCTGTCCCATCGTTCATGCGTTCATCTTTTGATTAAAAAGCGGAGGTGGTATTTGACCGGTGTGCTGTATTTAGATTTATTTTAGCACTGGCCACTCGAGAGAGGCAGGTACAGCCTGAACAGTGAGGGAGCTGCTCCGTTGTTACTGCTGCGACGGGCAAAAGGAGGGTTTGATCATCGTCTCAGTTCAGGAACCATCACGGGGAGATGTTTTCTGTTGGTGCGTGAGTGTTTTCTGAGTGTGTGTTCTTGTACTTGAGGTGAGGACATTTTGGCTGGTCTGGTTCGGCTTTGAGGGTTTTATGGTTGAGGTTGGAATTTACATTCAGGGTCAGGAGGTCAGGTGGGATGGTTACAGTTAGGGGTACGGGGCTGGGTAATACATTATATCTCTGAAGGTCCTCACAAAGATAGAAGTACAGGGGTGTTGTGTGTGCGTTCTTGTACTTGCTGCATACTGAGTGCCAAAATCCACATTTTACTATCAAAGTGAGGACATTTTTGTCATCATAACTTCAAAGGACTGAGGGTGAAGACCTGGTTTATGGATGAGGTTAGGACCGAGTTTAGGTTACATTAGGGTCAGCTGGTTAGTTGGTAAGGTAATACATTATGTCTATGAAAGTCCTCTCATAGATAGGTATGTGTGTGTGTGTGTGTCTGTGTGTTTTACCTGCCCGGTGCAGAGACCAACCACCAGGTCAGCTATGAAGGTGTCCTCGGTCTCTCCTGAGCGGTGGCTCACCATCACCCCCCAGCCGTTCTCCTGGGCCAGCTTGCACCTGAAGCGGCGCAAAGACGTGAGTGCGCGTCGCCGAGCCCCGAGCGCACGCGCGCGGGCGCACGAGCGCCAACTCACGCCTTGATGGCCTCGGTGACGGAGCCGATCTGGTTGACTTTGAGCAGCAGGCAGTTGCAGGCCTTTTCGTCCACGGCTCGCTGTATCCTGCGCGGGTTCGTGACCGTCAAGTCGTCCCCGACCACCTGCGCCGCCACACCGCCGTCACTCGTCCGCCGGCGTCGAAACGAGGACCGACGGATGTGCGACTCTTACCTGGATGCCCACGGCAGCGGTGAACTGGGACCAAGCGGGCCAGTCGTCCTGATCGAAGGGGTCCTCAATGGAAACCACTGGAAGAGATGGGTGGTCACCAGTTAACCAGTCCTTTACCACCATTACCAGTAAACGTGTGTGTAATTCCGACCTGTCATGGCTGAGCCTCACACACACACACACACACTTGGATACACACCTGGGTAGTTGTTAATGAAGCCCTGGTAGATGTCAGCCAGCTGCTCGCAGCTGATGTGGCGGGAGGCGTTGGGGGGGGACTTGAAGTCCAGGTCGTACTTGCCCTCGATGAAGAACTCGGAGGCGGCCACGTCCATGCCGACCACGACCTTGTCCGTGAATCCGGCCTTCTCGATGGCCGTCTTGATCAGCTCCAGGGCTGGAGGACAGAAGCAGATGAACGTGGGACCGCCACCCAGAGGGGGTCCGGTTCCTTACCCTCGCTGTTCTCCTGGATGTTGGGGGCGAATCCTCCCTCGTCTCCCACGTTGGTCGCATCCTGGCCGTACTTCTCCTTGATGACGCCTCTCAGGGTCTGGTAGAGCTCCGCCCCCATCCGCAGGGCGTCGCGGAAAGACTCGGCCCCGACGGGGAGCACCATGAACTCCTGCATGGCCAGCCTGTTCCCGGCGTGGGACCCCCCGTTGATCACGTTGAAAGCCTGAGCGAGACGAGGCAGGCGAGCTCACGCCCCCATTTCCCAACGAATCGCTCCAATCCCGCACGGGAACTCACCGGAACCGGAAGGACCAGGTCGGAATTTCCCGCCAGATCGGCGATGTGGCGGTACAAGGGGATGCCTTTCTCCGCAGCACCGGCCTTGCACACGGCCAGGGATACTCCGAGGATGGAATTGGCCCCAAACTGAGCTGTGGGGGGGGGGCACAGAGGGAGTTAGGTGGGTTTAGGAAGGGATGCGGGGGCGGGGCTTACATTTGTTGTCAGTGCCGTCCATCTCGATCATCATGTTATCCAGCTTCTCCTGCTCCAGCACGCTGATTCCCTGTCGGAGAACCGGATGTTGCTTTGAGGCGCGGCCCGGAAAAGCTCCAGGGTTCAAAGCTCCGCACTTACCGACTGTATGAGGGCCGGGCCCAGGGTGTCGTTGATGTGCCCGACGGCCTTGGTCACGCCTGAAACGCCAACGAAAAAAAAAAAAAAAGGAAAAAACGGGAACGCCTCAGCTCGGTCGAACATTCCCCTCGGGACTACTGTGACGGACGCTTCCCACCTTTGCCCTTGTAGCGAGTCTTGTCTCCATCGCGCAGCTCCAGAGCCTCGTAGATGCCAGTGGACGCCCCGCTGGGAACGGCAGCCCTGAAAAGACCTGACGCAGAGGCGAGAAACACAGATGTCGAAATCCCGAGGGGACGGAAGCGCGCCCCTGCGGCTCCTGCGGCCGCTCAAAAGGCCCGGACTGCGCCATAGAGCGGATTACGCGCCGCGCGAGTCGCTCCGATACTCAACCTTTGCTGGTGTGCAGGTCGACTTCCACCGTCGGGTTCCCCCTGGAGTCCAGGATCTCCCTAGCAACAATATTCAGAATAGACATCCTGGAAAACAAGACAAACCCCCCCCCTTTTACATCAGCGTTTCCATGAGATTCCCAGTCTCCCCTGCACCGTTTCTCGGATAAACGTGGATGAACACGCGAGGCGTGAAGAGCATTCTAACGCGGTCGCTTCACATCGGCCACAGGGACTTCGCATCCCTCCTCTCCATGAGTGCACATGCTGTGGCCATGGCGATGCTGCCTTGGGGGGTGGGTGGGGGTTGGGGGGGGTTCGGGGGGGGTGCAGCCAGAATTCCGAGGAGGAAGCACGCATCACTAAATAAGGCGTACCTGCTTATGGATCTGCCGTCAGCCTGTCCCAGACCACGAGCCAGCTCAATTCACTCTGCAGCGTCTCATTCAGTGAACGTGAACGCGGAGCAGGGGGAGGGATGAGACGGCGAGAAAGCACAGCGGGGGGGAGGGGAGGGGGGGAGGGGAGGGAAGGGGGGGGGCAGGCAGAACAGATGAGAGTCTGGAAAACAAACGTTACCTGCAGCTCCTTCGAAGGCTCCGTGAGAACGTGAGCAAATGTGGACGAATGAGATACGAGCAAAAGGGGGGGTGTGTGGGGGGGGCACATGGGGGGGAGGGGAGGGTGAGTCACTGGAAGGATGCAGAGGAGGGGTGGGCACGGACCTGGCGAAGGGAATTTAAAGAGAAAAGCCTTTATTCGGTGGAAAACGTGTCTGAAGGTCGTGAAGACCTGTTGGTGGCGAGAGACAATGAAATCTCTTCTCAGATTAGGTATCGATTATCACCCCCCGTCCCCCCTCCCCCCATGACCCCACCCTCACCAAATACGCCAAACTGGTTTCCTGGAGAAACCAAGCGCAGACATGGAGGGAAGGGAACGGGAACAAAGACAACGATGGTGCGGCGAGCAACACCAAAAGGAGCGGCGCCTAAAAAAACGAGCCGCCCTGGAGGTATCGGGGACGAGATGATGGAGATCAGAGGAGACGGGGGGGGCTGAGGGGGGGGCAGGTGCACGAGCGACGAGAGCAGCGTCTGCCGCAGGGACGGCGCGCATTTAAAAATAGTCCTGGACGTAATTAAAGACACAGCACCGAGGAGGAGGAGGTGGGGGGGGGGCGATTTGTCAAACAAAGCGGAATTGTTTCTTTAATCCCCCCCCTCCCGTCTGCGGCCCTTCGGAGACGGCGCTCGAGCGTTTACCGGAAAAGAAACGCCGCCTCTCGGGCCTTTATCTGCGTAAAAAAACAAAAAAAAAAACCCCAACAAAAACCGCGGCGTCAGCCCCGCGCGGCGTGCCAGCCCGCCGCCCCGCGCCCTAAAGCCGCCGCTTTGTCTAACGGCGAGAACGGCGGTCATTGTCGGCCCGCCAGCGATTAGGCTGCAGCGGGCCGAGGTATGCCTGCCCCCCTCGGGGTCACATGACCTGCGGACATAGACGAGGGAGCACAGAAATACAAACACTTTTATTAGGGAATGATGTGTAGCCAATTTGTACTTTCAAAAAGGGAATAACAGAGGTAGAATTGCACATTTGCACTCTGTACAGCTGTATAACTTTACAGTATTTATGTACAACGGAGTAGCAAATAGGAAAGTTTTCTCATTAGTTTCGAGCTGTTATGTTTGCAGTTTTATAAAAGACAATACATGCAGTCTCAAACAACCACAACTAGGGCAGTTCGAATTTATCTAACAATGTTTAATGAACTTATTTAGTTAGATTAGTTAACAGTATACAATTCAATTCACTGACATCCTAGTGTATCCACAAAAAAACTAAATGGACTGTACAGCAGATGGTTTCTATACTGAAGCATCTTAGTGCAGTGGACAAAAACACGTCAAGTTTTGACAATGAGAGAGGGTGTGTGTGTGTGTGTGTGTGTGTGTGTGTGTGTGAGTGTGAGTGTGTGTGAGTGTGTGTGTGTGAGTGAGAGAGATCAATGTAATGCTGGAAATTTGAATATGAAAGGGTTTGTTGCGCTTGTCAACTATGGAAAGACAGTCCAGTCAGACATTTACATTGACCAAAATGTCATCGCCAACTTCCGCCTTCGACGTTGTTCACAGCATTGGGAAAATCTTCCTCTCGTCTTTCACCATCTGGTGGGACGCCTGCACACACACACGCACACACACACACAGGAAACTGATGTTTGTCATTACACACAATAGGTGGAGGGACTCAACAATGAGTTGAACGGAGGAGCGTCTGAACGCGGGATGAATCTATTTATGACGCTGGGCTATAATGGGACCCGTTCCCGACCATCTCCGGTTTGAGCCGTTAAAAGCTTCGAAACGCCGACGCGTCGCTGTGACGATGCTGCTTTCTTCGACTGCCCTCCCTCGAAACATCATCGTGACAGCAACTTTAGCTCGTCTAAGTCCTGTAATCAATGTCTAGAAGATACCTTCCATTTGGATTCCGTCTGACTTTCATTATTATATGTGTGTTATTTATATTTATATATTTATAATTATAAGAGTTTAATTCAAGAGCGATCGCTGATATTCAAGGTTGTGATCCCTGAACGTCGTCGCGTTATTTGGTTTTCGTCGTCTGGCGCCGGAGCGTTCCCTCTTACCTCTCACCAGTCGTAACGCGGACGGGATTGAGGTTGGCGGTGTCTGGGGGAGTCGTGTCGATGTCCGGGCGGGGTCCCTGAGGTGGGAGGCGCCGTGAGGGCGAGCTGCTGGCCGCCCGCCCGTCGGTCCCGGCCGTACTCCAGCGCGCGGCCGTTGGACGGGGCGTACCGGCCCGTCCCTCTCCTCCACTCCTCGTCGAAAGCCGCCGCGTCGCCTGGGTGGGACCGAGAGCGAGGCCGTCAGCGGCGAGCACAAAAGAAAGCCCCCCGACGAGAACCTCGTCGGGAAGAGTCGACCCCGACCTCCTGCTTTCAAACGTGTCGCCAGCTCGCAGGAGCGTCCTTGAGGCGACTCTTCCTCAACGAGGAGTTCGGACAACGAGATTGGGATGCCACC
The DNA here is from genome assembly GCA_911728415.1 of Lagocephalus sceleratus. NCBI lineage: Eukaryota > Metazoa > Chordata > Actinopteri > Tetraodontiformes > Tetraodontidae > Lagocephalus > Lagocephalus sceleratus. Next base: position 1,655,525 of record CAJVRN010000126.1, read on the forward strand.
GGACGGACCCCGAGCGTCTGTGACTCACTCTCGTCAAGGTTAATGAAGTCCTGGCGCTCCTCGCGGTCCCCGGTGCGGCGGTTCTGCGACCGCTCCACTATGTGCGCGCGGGCGCCGATGTGGTGGCCGATGGCGAGGCTCTCGAGCCCGCTCTCGCTGTCCCTGAGCGACTGCCGTGTCTCGCGGATCTGCGGCGAGGGAGCAGACGCGGCCCCTTTAAGCGGGCGAGCTTTCGAACCCCGAGCGCTGGTCCAAGAACCGCGACATCGGGTGTGCGGTCGTGGATTCACGTCGGCACAGGTACAGATGGGCGGAGGAGCCAACGCGCTCAGCGAGGTCTCGCTGTGTCTGAGCAAACAGACTGCGGACGGCGATCTGAATATTTTAATGACTTCGTCGATATTCTCACCCCTCCCGGGCCCGTTGTTGTTTGACTGGTCTGCTGGTAGACTTTGGGAGCGCCGGCGCCTGAGGAGGAGTACGAGATCACCGTCGACGAGGAGAACGTCTGGCAGTTGGGCGCGCCAGACATTCTTTCCTGGGGACGGAGACGGCGCAGAAAAGCGCGATGGTTAGTCGGCGATCCGCGCCAAGGCGGCTTTCGTTGCGTTGCCGCTCACCACGTTTCCCATCATCTCTTCCATCATGCCGAACATGTCCATGAAGCCTCCTCCCTGCGAACGACATTTGAACCCGACGTTGAACCAGCAGAAGCAGCGCACGCGAACCCCCCCGTTGGGGTTCGTTGAAGACGCGTTTGGTCTGGGCGGGACGCGTCTGTCGTACTCACCATTCCCATCATGCCGAAGGGAGCCAGAGGACCAGCCTGAAAGAGACCGGACAGAGTCAGTGGCGCCTGAGGGTTTCTATTTCACGTAAAGCACGACCGGCGCGTCAAAGCGGGGGCGGTCACCTGTCTGCGCGGTGCGCGGTGGGGCTGCATGTGGGGCGTGATGGCAAAGGGGTCCATCCCAAAGGGCCCAAACATCGCCCTCATCTGTTGCCTGTGCGCCGAGAACGGGTCCCTGGAGGAACCAAACGCCTCGGGTTAAAATCTCGACGAGAACAACGGACGCAGCCCGGGAGGAAAGACACCGTCCCGGCGGAGCGAGAGAGGGGGACCACGGGCGTGAGAGTGAACGCAGACGCCGACGGACCCGCGCGGGACGGGCGTTCGTCGTTGGGGAGAGACGACCACGCCGCAGCCCTCGTCCTCCACCTCTTCCGCGGGGGACCTTGGGACGGGGGGAAACCCGCACTCATCCATCACGTAAACTTCTGCAATGGTGACACCGGCGCTGATCTCGGTGAAGCTGCTCCCGGAGAGGCGGACCGGCCTCTCGATCACGCACCACCTCCACCTCCACCTCCACCACGTCGTCGTCGTCGTCGTCGTTGTTGTCGTCTCGGGGAATAAAGTTGAGCAAAGTTTCCCCGACTCAAGGCAGCGGATCAGGTCGTCGTGGCCCCACGGGGGGGTGGGGTGGGGTGGGGGGGTCCGTCCTGTGTTATTGTCTACCCAACATGGAGGAGCACCGCAGGCCGCCACAGCTGGATGGACCCAGCACAGCAGCCCGGGCCTCCTCACCACACCCGCCCGGGGGGGCCCGACCCCCCCCGCGGTTCAAGGGACGCGTGGGCCGATACTCACATCATGTAGGGGTCGTCGTCGTCGTCGTTCAGGAATCGGAACATGCTAGCTGGGTCGAGTCAGCTGGCCGCTGTTAGCCAGCGAGCTAGCGCCGCCGAGGGCTCCGGGGGGGGGCGCAAACAGCGCGAACGGGGACAAAGCGGGGCGGGCGGCGGGGCTGACAGGTCTCTGCGGGGCCCCCCGGGGCAAGCTGGGGGTCGCCGGGACGCGCGGCGGCGGGAGGCGCTGGTCAGGGGGAGAGTTTGTCGGAGCGAGCGGACATGGAAGTGTGACAAAGAGAAGCTGTCAAGTCAGCGCGGGGCGGGCGCTCCCGGCCGCTTCCGGTTTTCACAATAAGAGCGCCGCGCTTCGCTTCCGCAGGCCGGATCGTTTTGGTCAAAGTGGGCGGCCTGTGGGACCTCAACACACACACACACACACACACACACACACACACACACACACACACAGACACACACACACCGTAGATAGATTATAATTCATGAACCGTAGTGACACGGTCGTAACCACAACTGGGTTGTCCGTCATATCGCAGGTTTAACACTACGAGACGACCTGTTTAAAGACCCCCCTGACTCGGGGCGCAGCCTAAACTGATCCCAGGAGGAGAGAAAGGGGGCGCAGGATGAACTATAAAGCAGCGTCAACCCCGCAGGTTCGGGCCGCCGTGACCGGCGCTGGCCGGCAGGGGGCGCCGCCTCCGTTCAGACCCCCGGCCCGCGCATGCGCAGGAGGTAACTCGACCCTCAAACCCGGATGTAACCAACGCCTAACCTGCCCGAGGAAAAACGGTGAGTTGAGGCGAATCTACGCGGAATAAAGTCGGAATCGCGCTTTAGGGTCGCGAACGACGGGCCGGGCCCCCGCGACCAGCGCGCCCTTCCGCCGAGCGGGGGGGTTTGTGAGTCCCGCGGGTCCCTTCGCGCGAGGGCGCGCTGCGTTAAAGTTTGCGAACTTCCAGACTCGCTCGGTAAAAACACTTTTGGGCTCAGAACCGAGCCGAGGCTCTTTCCCCGAAGCACGGCGAGTTGTTCTGCGGCGCCCCCACCCCTCCCGAGGCAGCAAAGAGCCTTTGGGCTCCTCAATCTCGGCTCCCTCTCGACGCTCGTCGGCTCACGGCCGCCGACGCGTTTGACCCATTTTCACCTCCCTTCTGCGGCCAGGGTCGAAGTTTCGGCCGGTATCCGATTCTAATTCGGTAAGACGGGGCTAACAGGCCACGGGTCTTCTTTTTTTTTGTTGTTGTTGCCTCTGAGGAGGTAATGCGGAAGTGATCGACTTGATCGATAATCTATGGGGGATCAGGGAATGGTCCCGGACTGACTCTCCCCTTCATCGATCTGGGACCCACCCTGGGTCCACACTCTTAAACCCATAATCTGAGCCTGTAAAAGGGCCTTCAAGTTTCAGTATGACTGCCCCCCCCCGCCTCAGTGACTGTGTAATCAATTGATCAATTACTGGATCCTCAGTCCTCTATTGGGTTAGGACACACCATTTTATATTCTGGCTTTAATGTAAACCCAAATACAGTTGGGTAGAGCACCGCCCCGATGTAGCGGGCGTACACACACTAAAATGTGTGACCTTAATTTGATTTAACAAATTTAGTGTTGGACGTTACACAAAAGGGGTTCTAACGTTGTCGGCGCTCAGTCTGGGTTTGAAGAGTTCTCGGGACAGTCCCACTCTGCTCTGTAGAGTCCTGTGTTACGCGCGATGCGGTCTTATACAATGTAAGGTGCGCACATCCAAATTCATCTCCAGATGCCCAGAATGACAACACTTCAAACATGATCTTATTGCGATCGTCGCCGAGGCATTTCCGTCAAGCAGACTTCCTGTTTTTGAGCGTCTCTCTTGTCAGCTCGTGCTGAGCTCCACACGTTGACTAGATTTAACAAAAAAAAAAAACCTCAGTTAGATCCCCAGGACAGTCTCCTCTAAGAACCGTGGCTGGCAAGCACCCCCCCCCATTTGTCTTCTGTGCAGTTGATGTTTTCATGTTTGCTCTGTTAGAAAACATCCAACCACTTCACTTCCTGTTTTGTTTCCAAAGGTAGTCTGTGTACCGCTTATTGACACGGGTTTATGCGCTTCTGTCTCTCCCTGCGTAGATGCAAACTATAAAATGTGTGGTGGTGGGGGACGGTGCTGTAGGAAAGACCTGCTTACTGATCTCCTACACAACCAATAAGTTCCCCTCTGAGTATGTACCTACGGTAAGAACCTTCAATGTACCTTTAATGAATGTTGCAATGGCGTATCGTACGCTGCTGACCTTACTGTCGGCAGCGTGTTACACTCCGCCGTGTCGGCTTTTGTTTTATTGGTTTTTTTTTTCCTCCACTTTTCAAGGTTTTTGACAATTATGCAGTGACAGTGATGATCGGGGGGGAACCCTACACACTCGGCCTATTTGACACAGCAGGTAATATGAATATCTGCTTTCTATTTTGTGTGGCCCGGAAACAATCACTGAACACTTCCCCTCATCTTTTCGGTTGTCGTTTCCAGGGCAGGAAGATTATGACCGTCTGCGTCCTCTCAGTTACCCACAGACAGACGTGTTCCTCGTATGTTTCTCTGTCGTCTCACCCTCGTCATTTGAAAACGTCAAAGAGAAGGTCAGTTCGGGGGGGGTTGACCTCGAGTTTTGCTGATGTTCGGAGGACTGAGCGCATTTTCATGATTAATCCGCGATCCAATTTTATTGATCGGTTCAAAAAAATACGCGGGGAACTCGGAATAGATTTAAAAAAAAAAAAAAAAAAAGGTGGTCTCCTTGTTCCCCATTTTGCTTTTCCTTCACGTGATGCCGTCTCTTTTCGCCAACGCTGGCGCAGAATCCCTTCAGCATAGCTGCTCGATACGCTGGCATTCTGGGAAACAATTGCGATGTGACCATTAACAATGAAGAATATGGAGCGGGTTGTTTTTTTTGATGATTATCATGTGGCTGTTTGTCACAGGGACGGGGCGAAACAGCTGAAATCAGCGAGATAACAGACTGCTGGCGAACACGGAAAACCTTACTTCTTTGTTCACACAACAAAACTTGAGAATTAAAGCATTAAACGCTGCGTGCTGCTGTTATATATATATATATATATATATATATCTGTAGTGTTTCAGTGATACAAAACAGCGCAGTTAAATGAAGGCACACTTTTACATATTTGATATGCATGAATGGGGGAATGCAGCTATAATTCTCTGAGCAACCTATAATCTGCTTTAGTTTCAACACCCTCAATGGTGCAGCTACTTGAGACTCTGACAGAGGAGGTAGCTGAGGCCCCCCCCGCCTCCAAGCGGAATAATACTACTTCAATCTGTTTGAGCTCAAGTGTCCATCTTATAAAACAACGACCCGTGAAAATTGAGGGACTGAGGCAGGAGCGTCTTTCAACAGACACAACAAACAGAGAATCGGTTAACTTGACAAAAAGCAAACTATTCCACACAATGATGGGATCAGGACGAGTACCCTGAAGGATAAGCAACAACAAGCCGAGCAGCGGAACGCGCGTTTGAGCTTTTTTTTTTTTTTTTTTTTTTTGCTTTGTTTTTGCCAGTGGGTTCCCGAGATTACCCATCACTGCCCACGCACGCCATTCCTGTTAGTGGGAACGCAAGTGGACCTGCGGGAAGATGGCAGCACCATCGAAAAGCTCGCGAAGAACAAACAGCGCCCCCTTTATCCCGATAGCGGCGAGAAACTGGCCCGCGAACTCAGGGCTGTCAAATACGTGGAGTGCTCTGCCCTGACACAGGTAAGGGGGTTTTCTCTTCTGTTTTCCCGCGCTCGGAAGCATTTGAGGTGATTTCCTGATCTTTATTTATTTACTTTTGTTTTTTTTTTTAATCAGAGAGGTCTTAAAAATGTTTTCGATGAGGCCATCCTGGCTGCTTTGGAGCCCCCCGAGACCAAAGCCAAGAGAAAGTGCTCTCTGCTATAGACGAACCCCCCCCTGAGAGCGAGCGTGCCGATGGTTAAGAAACGGGTTGGGCGATTGAGTTGGATCAATGACCGTGGTGAGAATCACGGGGGAACGGAGGCACGGTGCCAACGAGACTTCTTCTAATTCATGTGTACACTGATTGTGCCTTCAAAATAAACTTGGAAAGAGGCTGAGGAACAAAACTTCAGCGTGCAGTAAAAGCAGTATGTGTCACCGGTCTCTTTTTCTGAAAGCTTTTAAAAATGTTCTCGACATATAATCAGGTGGGGCAGGCCCCCCCCTGCCTGTCACTGTCACTCCATTTAAGTAAAGAGATTCCTCTATCTGGGTGCCTTTGGCCATCTCTGTATTTTACATACGCGTGTGGCCGCTGTTGGAAATTCTAATTAAAGACGTACCCGTGTACTGTTTTTATTTTTATTTTTTTCCCCTTTTTTTTTATTATTTTTTTTTTTAAGCGAGCTTTGATTTAAGGGGCATGATAATGTGGTACTCATTTGCGTTCCGTTTTGGATCCTTTTGGAACGACTAATGGAAGCACAAAAGACTTACATTAACTCCAAACCAAGTTACTTATCTATACATACCCCCCCCCCCACCGACATTTGTGGTGCATTTTCGCTCATTTCCATTCTTCAGGTGACTCTCTATTTTATTATTCTTTTGTGTATATTGTATTAATTCTGTGTCTGTGTTTGGGAAAATCTTAGCAGTTACTCAGTGTCAAACTTGAGTTTTTACTTCCTCGTCAGTTGCTAGTCTACCAACTCTGAGCGATTGCTAACATAACAAATTAAGTTGTGTTGTTTTCCGATAGATTTTTATCTTGATTGACATGATGACTTTTGCTAGTAAGATTCTGGGTGTCTGTAATCACAGGTTATTTTTAATAAAATGGTTAACTGTAAACAAATAGCTGGTTTGTATGTGTGAGTTGTAATGCTGCATGTAACCCGGTAAAATGTTCCCCCGCATGCTCCTTGGTCGAAAGGAAAACCGGAGAGTCTTTTGATTCTGGCAAATCTATTCTTTTTATTAGGAGTATTTTATTTTCCTTGAGCAAGCCTAAAAAGCTCTGCGCTTGTGTAGGAACATAAATGTTTTTCATTTTCAAGGCAAAGAGCAAAAAAAAAAAAAAAAAAAAACAAGACAGGCGCAGATTAATGTACGAGTTATTGTCGCTATTTAAGATGTCGAGGAGGGCAGAAGGGAAGCAGAAGCATAAATAAATAAACCATTAAAAAGGTGAAAGGCATAAATACAGTGGTGTTCACAGGCCTGCTAGACATTAAGGGCTGGCACAAAGCAAGCAGCGCTGCACAGTTTGTGTTAATTCTGGTTAAGTGTAACTGCTGAGAAGGTTTAAAGGCGTCTTTTTTTCTTTTTCCTTTTCTTTTTTTTTTCCTCCGCGCAGACGTCGATAAATGAAGAGATTCCAGCTCTGGGGCGGTGGGTTGCTCGGGGGGGGGGGTGGCCCTCTCAGACTTTGCAGGTGTGAATGGTGACTGTGTTCTTGCACTGCTGGCAGCGCACCGAGCAGCACCAGGAGAACTTGCAGGAGCACCTCTGGACCACCTCGGCCCGGCCCGCTCGGTACCCCGGCCCGCAGCACACCAGCTCGCACCCGTCGGGGGCCAGCCGAGACGTTCCTGTCCCACAACACATCGGTTCCTCACCCGCCCTTCAGGTCCATTTTTACCCCTCGCGGTGGAAGGGGGGGGGGGGTTACCTTACCGTTGCATCTCCTACCGGCGGTCCCTGGGATCCCGTTCTCGGGATCCAGATGGCAGAAATCCGGGGAGGGTGCGAGGTAGAGGAGGTCTCTGGCGGCGGGGGGTTTCACCTGGGGGTCACGAGGGAGCAGGGCCGTCCTGGACCCTATGCGGGTCACACGGACCTAAAGGGACGGGGACACTGAGGGAGATGGGGGACACAGCGAGGGGGGTTGAAGGGTGAACGTACCTCTGTGGCGCCATCGAAGCGTTCCTTGAGCACGATGCCGACGCGCCTGAACGGAGGCATCACCTTCCAGCAGGTCCTCAGCTCGCAGGACCCGGAGACGCCGTGACACTTGCACTCCACCTGCATGTTGTGAAGGATGGCCTGGGGGGGGGGGGGGGGCGGGGGCGGGAGATGTGAGCGGCGGGGTAACCAACGATATCCCCCAGAAGGGACGGCGGCCGCCCACCTTTCGCCCCGCCTCGTTGTTGTGGAGGTTGAGGAGCGGGCGGGCCGCCGACAGGCCCCTGGCTCGCTCGGGGTCGTCCACAAAGGTCTGGGAGAAGGCCACGCCGTAGGACAGGTTGTCGCTGCACCCGGACCACTGGAAGCCTTCAACGAGAAGCAGGGAGAGTCCGACGTGAAGACACAACTACATACATCTAACATGCATCAACACGCGATACTTGAGCGTGTTCATTGAGGTACAGTCTAAGACCGGACTAATGCCACCATCATATTTGAACTACTGGGGAATTATACGGTGACCTCACTTCCTGTAGAGTTTGGGGGGGGTGGTGTGTGAGAGAGACTCATTACACATTCATGCAGCAGAGTCCAGCCTCACCCTCAGGGCTGACTCCCCTGACCTTCCTGTCACAGCCACATTTCTCCAGCTCGCCGCGCGTGCACGCTCTGGTCACAGCCATGGCCAAGGCTGCTGCAGACAGGGCGTGCACGAAGGCCGCCTCGCGGGTCCCTGGAAGCGCAGTACATGCGTGGGGTTAAAAAAAAAAAAAAAGTGCAGTACAGCATGCGCCCCTCCCTCGCGGGGGGCCTACCTTGGGTCATTACTCTGCCGAACACATTGATCCCACGCGGGGTGGTGGAGCAGTTCCAGCGGCGGTTCCTGAACTGGTGCTGGCACTTGGACGGTGACACGGAGACAGATGTCAAGGGTACGCGCGCTGACGTGCCGATAACGTGTCGGTGAACGGATACAGGTGACAGGTGTGTTACAGCTGTTACAGGTTTCATCAAGGACCCCATAAGCCACCACACCCAGTCCTTTTGATCCCTTCTGCTTTCTGAAACCATTTATCCTCTCTTCCTATTAGAACCAGTTCTTTTACCCTCTTTGCCCCATTATAAACTCTCCATTTATCCTCTCTTCCTATTAGAACCAGTTCTTTTACCCTCTTTGCCCCATTATCAACTCTCCATTTATCCTCTCTTCCTATTAGAACCAGTTCTTTTACCCTCTTTGCCCCATTATAAACTCTCCATTTATCCTCTCTTCCTATTAGAACCAGTTCTTTTACCCTCTTTGCCCCATTATAAACTCTCCATTTATCCTCTCTTCCTATTAGAACCAGTTCTTTTACCCTCTTTGCCCCATTATAAACTCTCCATTTATCCTCTCTTCCTATTAGAACCAGTTCTTTTACCCTCTTTGCCCCATTATCAACTCTCCATTTATCCTCTCTTCCTATTAGAACCAGTTCTTTTACCCTCTTTGCCCCATTATCAACTCTCCATTTATCCTCTCTTCCTATTAGAACCAGTTCTTTTACCCTCTTTGCCCCTTTATCAACTCTCCATTTATCCTCTCTTCCACATTTTAGCCAATTCATTTATTTTTTCTGTCTATAACCCGTCTATTTACCCTCTCTGTCCCATTCTATCTGCTCCATTTTGCCTCTCAAGCCCATTATACCCAATCAATTTGGCCCTCTCCATCCATTATAACCAGTCAATTTATATTCTGTCTGTCTATAACCAGTCCATTTACCCTCTCTATCCCATTATAATCACTCCATTTTGCCTCTCTAGCCCATTATAACCAGTCCATTTATATTTTCTGTCTTTCTCTAACCAGTTAATTTACCCTTTGTTATATACTACCAGTCCATTTCCCCTCTCATCCCCATTATAACCAGTCCATTTCCCCTCCCATCCCCATTATAACCAGTCCATTTATCCTCCCTGTCCTGACTGAATGGCGTTAAGCATCATTGCATGTCTTATTGTTGTTTGTTCATCACTGGGGTCTTTGAAACCCGTCACTTACAGACACATTTCTGCACCGCCTCAATAAAGCCTATTTTTGCTCATCACCAAACTCCAATCTTAGGACGGCGTTTCGCCGTGAAATGCGATGCAAGTGTGCGCGAACAAAAGAGCGATGTCGTTTGTCGTTTGTTCGCGCCACTGTTTTCGCCCGCGCAGGTGAAGCCGTCGCACACGCGTCACACACGCGTCACACACGCGTCACACACAAAGCCTTTCGGGGGGGCTTTAACCGTACCTCTTCTACGACCATTTCCGCAGCCTTGCGCACAGACTCCATGACCTCCCCCCGTGCCCTGCACACCCCCACCTGCCCCGGGGTCAGCCCCCTCAGCCGCGCACACGGAGCGTCACCGGACAGGGGCCTGGAGCGAGGCAGCCTCGCCAGTGAGCTTTAGACAGGAGGGGAGGGGGGGGGTGATAAATGATGGAGGTGATTAGAACGAGCGCATCAGGAGGAGAAAAGAGGGGGCAGAGAAGGCAACAGCCGCCCCGGGTTTTACAGAGGACGGAGACAAGAGGACGGAGACGAGAGGAGGACCGGGCGGAGGACAGGGGAGAGGGAGACGAAAGGTCACGGCTGGGGAGACAAAGGAGGCGTGAGGGGAGCGGCTGAAAGAGATCCAGAGACGTGTCAGCAACTTTTAAAAGTTATAGCACGACAAACAGACTCCCTCTCTCCCGTCCTCCTCCCTCGCGCACCAGACTTACAGCCAGTTGGTTGCCATGGTGGGGTAGGTTGCCCATAGCAACAGGAGGAGGAGTGGTGCCGTGAGAATGACAGCGGAGACGGTTGGCATCAGACTTTTCGTCCGTCTGTCCGTCCCCGTGCGTGCAGGTTGGGTCCTCGGACGGCACCCCGATCGGAGCGCCGGATAACGGGAAATCTGGGGGCGATCCCGTCGGAAGTGGGTCACTTTTTTGTGTTCTGGATTTTCTTCCAAAAAAAAAAAAAAAAAACTTCGCAACTTTTCTTAAACGCACGGATTCTTACCGGTCGTCCCGCGATCAAGCTGGAAATAAATCCCAAACCGAGTCAACGAGGCGGCTCATCCGGTTGTTCCCTTGTGCCGTCGGCAGCAGCAGAGGCTTATTCCCAGGGAAGTTTGGGGAAAACTCATGCTTCGTCGAGGAATCACTGCCCCCCCCCCTCGCCCGACGGCTAAAAATCCAGACGCGCTCTCAGAGTTGGGCGCGCTCTCGGCCACGCTGGAGCGGCATCGCTCCAGATCCTGATCCAGGTGGGAGCGACGGGAATGAGTGAGAGCGGGGAGATGGGAATGATGGTTTATAAAGGAGGTGTGTGTGTGTGTGGGGGGGGGTGATGCCCACAGGGGGGCGGAGCCAAGGGAAGGGTTGAGATCATCTCAGCTTGGCCTGAACTTTGATCCTGGATTTAATGGGTTTTTTTTCCAACTACAATCACCATGAATAAGAATCTACATGTTTTCAGGGGAATGATGGGAGGGGACGCGTTTGAAACAACGAGAACGTCCTCGAAAGGTGATCCATAAAAAACGGTTGATTCAGGATTCATCTAATCAACAAAAAAAAAACAACCCAAGACTGACGCAGCGTTTCCGCGTCCATGTTTGTGACGATGCCTCTTACCTAATGTTTAATTTTCCCAAACTTTGTTGCCCATTTTACGAGTCCCCCCCCCTCTATCTTTCCCACATTTGCCCTCTCGCCCCCCCCTCGTTGTCTTAGAAGAAGGGGTGACATTTAGACAAGGGGAGGAAAACACACTGACGACAAATATTGAAACGGAGGCAAATAAATCACCCGATAGCGGGAGAAGAAGGAGGGATTGTTACTCCAGGGTCAGTAAAGAATAACAAAGATGTGCGTGTCAGTGGGGTCTAAATAGGCCAAATATATTTATTTGGACTACAAATTGATTTATTTTTGCAATGGGCATCAAGGAGCCGTTGCCGGGGCAACGCTTGTGAAGACAGGAGGTGTGATTTTTGTGAGTGTAAGTGAAACAAGTTGGTTTGCGGCAGAATTCTGAACTCAATTTGAAAAACATTCAATTCAAATTCAAAATAAATCCTGAAAGGATTGAGATTAAACTTCCATTGTCAGGCGGTCCTGACTGGACAAAGCTGTCGCTCTGTCAGGTATTCTAACTGGTCAAACTGGTGAAGAACGAAAAGTAGAGGTCGGCGAGGTCAGATTTGAGCTTTGATGCTCTCATCAAAGAGAAGAGGGCTCCTGTAATGATTTTTAGGGTTTCCTTGGCGATTGCTTGTTGGTTTGAACATCAGCGGTTCACCTGGTCCTTTCATTCTGTCGTCGCCTGTTGTTTTGCCGGTGATGTAACGCTGTAGTGTACGCACCTCTGAGGAGCCTGTCTTATGGCCTGTGTTGCATTTCCTTGGAAAGTAACAACAACAACAATAACAACAACAACGTTCTCTCCGATGAAGGTGAAGAAAAGCACCTCAGGCCTTATGAAAGGTGCGTAAGTCGTGCTTTTCAGGGCCTGCTTGTCGGTGTCACCGCTGGAACAGCCGTTTATAGGGCTCGCCTCTGTCGCTCGGTGACAGCCTCCCGATTTACCTGAACCCAGTGACATCAGGCGGCCGAGTAAACAGTTACCCCGTCTGTCTTTTTACACATGCGTTCCCCTGCCTCCATCTGCAAAGACACCCCCCCCACCATCCTCTCTCTTCGGTCTTCCTCCCGTTGTACTCCCCTTTGTGTCCCCTGTTTCTCCAAGTGACGTCTTCCGCCGTCTCCAACAGCAACGCCATGGTGATGAGCCGGCTACTGTCACGTCCGGCGCCTCTGTTATGCTCATCCCTTCACCCCACTCGTAAATAACTTGCCCTCTTTTTTTTTTTTTTCTATCTTCACCCCCCACACACACACCTCCACCACCACCACCCGGTTTTGTGGACATTCTATCATCGCGGTGCGGTCCGACTGTAGCCGGGCTGCAGCGCCTGTAGAGACGCTTGTTAAAACTTCAGCCGCGGCTCCGGTGCGTTGGGATGACTTGCATTCCCGGCGCCCCAGCGGGACACGGCTGCAGACTCTGAGGCGGGGTGGGGGGAGGATGGGGGAGGATGGGCGTGAGGGGGGGGGCAGCTCTGAACGCACCTTACTTTGCCCGTCAATGCTCCCTAGTGATGTCAGAGGGCCTCGAGAACAGTCGGACCCCTCGGGGGGAACAACAGGAACAACACAAATGTGCCAAAGGTGATCATGGGACAGAAAGCCCCCCCCCCATCCCCGCTTTTACCCCTCCTTCACCCCCCCGGCTGTTCTTCCTTTGTTGCCGCTCACCTGCCTCGGCCGAATGCGGATGGAGGAATCACAGTCGTCAGAGACGCGGTGGCCGTGCGCGAGCGCGCTCACACCGCTCAGGCATCGGTGCCAACAAAGAGCCGGATTCACTGCTGCGTATGAACGAACGCGTGAATATTATGGGATGGCCGGCAGTGGTGTTGTCAGGCAGGCAGGCAGGCGGGGGGGTGAGGAGGTGGGGGAGATGGGGGGGGCAGAGTGGGTGTAGAGCTGCGTGCACTTGGGGGGAGGGGGCAGAGGGAGTGGTCGACCCATGAATATTATGGAATGATGGCAGCGTGGGGGGGCCGGGGGGGGGTGAGGGAGGGTGAGGGGGGGGCTGGGGGGTTAGTGGGGGGCTGGTTCAGCGGGGGGTTGGGGGGCAGTAAATGGGATGGCAAGGACGAGGCCTGTGTGTGCGCACGTGCGGACGTGTACAGTGTGAGGAGCGTTCGAGAGACAACAGTCAGACACCGCGGCCCGGTCTTTGTTGCTATGAGATCTGCGTGTGTTGCGCGGCAGCAAGGGAGGGGGGAGGGGGGAAGGGGGGGTGCTGGGGGATAGGTGGAGGGGGGAGTGTGGGGGGGTTAGTGCAGAGTGGCCATAGGGAAACGCAGATACAGTCAGAAGGCCCTGGGCCTCGGACAAGCGCGGCCTTTGTTGGTACGAAGTCGAGGTGGGGGGGGTGTTCGGGATTGTTGGAAAACTTCATTGAGGCGGGAATCAACCCACCTGGCAACAGAGGGAAAATCAAAAGAAGTGTTTATACAGGTTGAACCGGCCGACTGTCACAGCAACAGCGCGCTGTAGGTGAGGCACCCCGTTAGTGAGATCAGGAAATTCTCCTGAAACACCACGAATTTATATTTTTTTTACTCGTATCCCAGGTTTCCACGTGCTCCCAAGTGCGCCTGTGTTTGGCCTCCTGCTGCACCGTTGTTCGCAGTAGAAGGCCTCGGCAACCGGCGTGGTCGCCACACAGTCGGGGCAGCGTCGCCGGGCGCACACCGGCGCGTTGGTGCACGCCAGCTGCAGCCCCCACTTCACGTTGTTACAGGCGGTCGTGCAGAACGGCCTCCGCGTGCAGAACGGCCTCCCGCCCGGCCTCCGCGCGTTGTAGCCAACAGCGGGACAGAGCAGCATTTCTCCGCACAACGTGACGATGCGGTAGAAACCTGACCCAGGACCTGCACAACCGCAACCCCCCCCCCCTCCGGTACAACATCCTGGAGGCTCCAGAGCAACAGGCAGACTGAACCTCCACCTTCACCGCCGGTAACCCAGCGTGCTGCTGTTGTTGGGGCAGGTGTTTGGGTCCCGTCCGGCTGTACTTAACGCTGTTGTGACGGGGTGGGGGGGACATCTGGGGGGGAGGGGGGGTATCTGACACCCGATCAGGCCCTGAATGCAGCAGCGGCTGACCTGCGCGCCGACCCACGTGCGGTCGTACCTGTTTTAACGACCTAAAAAAAAAAAAAGTCTTCGACTTCTTGCAACAGTCCGCTCAGGTGGTTGCTAAGTGAGTATTATGGTCTGTCACTAGTGGACTCCCTTGGAGACCGTGACACTGGCTCTCCGCGTTTTCTTTTTTTTTTTTCCTCCTTTCTTTTTAGGAGTTGTATATTATGGGATGTATGCAGCGGCTGCTGGAGTATTATGGTCTGTCAGGGAGCGGCAGGGAGGGGGCGTCACCATGACAACGGGGTTGCTAGGGGGGGTTGGGACTGCTCGTGGAAAGGGGAAGGAGCGTGCACGCGGTGAGCCTTGCATGCACGTCTGGCGGCGGGCGAGCGAGCGCGCGCGCGCGCACTCGCGCGCCCCGCGCGTCGGAGGGGGTGGGGGCAGGCTGAGTATTATGGTCTGTCCGTTGCGAGGTAACTATGCAGAGTCCTGTGCGAGTGTGGGAGGGGGGGATTATTATGGGATGTCTGCCCCCTTTGTGTGTTTGTTAGCTAAGCTCTGCGTGCAGGGTCGGGGGAGAGCGAAGAGGGGGCCGCGAAACGACGTGATCCTGCTGTCCGCGGCGCTCGGCTCCTCTTCTTTTTTTTTTTTTTAAAAAAAACCCAAAAACCAAACAAACCCCCCCCAAAACCATTTCGATGATAAGTGGTTCCGGGATTAATGAATGAGCGGCGAATGGCGACGGCCGGCGCACGGACGGCGTGAGTTCCACTAATTCTTCTCCCACCCGAGAGAAAGAAGACGCGGAGGAGGGAGAGAGAGGGAGCACACTTCGACCCGGGACTGCCGCCCCCCCGACAACCACCGAGGTAAGTTCACAGCCCCACAAGGTGGGCTCCTCGCCCCTCAACTTTCTTCTTTTATTTGTTCAACTCGCGGCCGGATTTGCCGCTTCTCTCTGAAACATCGTAATTCAGTGGCCTAGGGACCCCCCTCACCCCCCCAGGTCAGACCGTAGTTGTTTAACTTGTGTGTTGTTGTTATTTGCAACGTAGACAACAAACCCGGCAAGGATTAGCCGCCGACCGACGCTCTTTATTTATTTCTTTTCCAGCACCATCCACCCCCTCCCTTCCTGGACAACCCCCCCCAGGTCCGTTCTCCAGCCCGGTCCCACGTCATTTTTCCCTCCTCCCTCACCGACCGAGGAGCCAGGCTTTCGAGGAGGAGGAGGAGGAGGAGGACGAGGAGGAGGGGGGCAGATTAATTCGATCAGCGGAGGAGCGGGGATCGAGCGAGAGGGGAGAAAATAACCACAATAATAAAGATGTCGGCCAGCGAGGATGAGCGGGAGGACTTCGCGGGCGCGGACGAGCCGTGCCTCCTCCCCGGTGAGCCCCCGGTCCCGGTCCGGTCCCGGTTCTGGTTCTGGTTCGTCCATCTTTGACTCACTTCGGCGGGCTAAGGCTAGCGCTAGCTTTAGCCAGCCATGAGTGCTGCGCTCGCGCTCACCCCCCCTAACCCCCCTTCTCTCTCTAGTTTTCTAACTTGCCGCTTCGGCTCGGCTTCACTTTTCAAGTCGTTCCCGCCTCACGTGTTTCCCCTCCTCGCGGCGGTAAACTACAGTTTTCTTTCGGGGGGGGGTTTAGATTTTAACCTGCGCTGCTGTGGCATTCGCGGCGGTTGGGCGCGCGCGCGCCGCGCACGAGCTAGTGCGCGTTCTGCTCCCCCCTCTCGTCTCCCCCTCCCTCCCCCTCCCCACACACACACGCGCACACACACACACACACACACATGCGCTTTCTTTCTCCGGCGTTGCTTAACGCCCCCCCCTCTCCTCCCCCTCCTCCCCCCACAGGTGACGACGACCTGGACGATGCCCTGTCCGACGTGGACGAGGTGCCCAAGTCGAAGAAGAAGAAGAAGGCGAAGAAGAGCAGCCGGGAGAGTCGGAGCAGCAAGAGGCAGAGGCCCGTCAGAGAGGTCAGCCCCCCTCGTGTCCTACCTGCCCCCCCTCGCGTCCTACCTGCCCCCCTCGGTCGCGTCCCGTGTTGAAACTCTCGATGAAGCTGAACACTTGCGTGCCCGTCTCCAGGAGTTCCCGGTGAGCTCCCCGGAGCACCTGATGGGCGGCGAGGCGGCGGACAGGGACGGCGACGAGGGGGGCGTGCGCTCCGAGAGCGAGGGAAGCGACTACGCCCCCGGGAAGAAGAAGAAGAAGCGCTCCAGCTCGGCGAAAGACAAGAAGAAAGGCGCCGGTGCGGAGAAGGGGAGCTCGTCCGCCTCGAAGAGCAAGCGCAAGGACCCGGAGCCCGACGACGACGACGACGACGAGGAGGACTGCCAGGTAAACGCGTCGGGGAGCGGATCGCCCCCAGCTGTTAAGCCCCCCCCCTCGCGTTAACGCCCGGACTCTCCCCTCAGCCCAAGAGCTCGGCGCAGCTCCTGGAGGCGTGGGGCATGAAGGACATCGACCACGTGTTCACTCAGGAAGACTACAACTCCCTCACCAACTACAAGGCCTTCAGCCAGTTCGTCAGGTAGGCGGGACGCTTCGCCGGCGGCGTCGTCGTCGCTCGCCGTCGTCGCGGCTCTGCTCGCCTCAGCGCGTCTTCCTGAGTAACTGATGGTTTTTATTTTTACCCTTTAGGCCTTTAATCGCAGCTAAGAACCCCAAAATCGCCGTGTCCAAGATGATGACCTTGATGATGGCGAAATGGAGGGAGTTCAGCACCAACAACCCTCTGAAGGTATTTCACACGAGCGATGAGTCGGTCGGCGCCGCTCGCCGCCGTCGCCCCGGGGTTTCGCAGCCGGGTCGTGCCTCAGTGTCGGGCGTCCTGTGTCGCAGGGCTCCGCCACCGCCAACGCGGCCCTGGCGGCGGCCAACGTGGCCGCGGCCGTGGAGAACATGGTGGCGACCGGGGCGGACGCGGGCGCCGAGCCCGGCGTCGCCGCTTCGCCCGCGCCTGGTGCCGCCGCCGCCGCCGCCGCCGCGCTGCTGCTGCTGCTGCTGCTGCGGCCCCTGCTGTACCCCTGGTGGCCCCCCCGCCTCCGCTCCGCAAGGCCAAGACCAAAGAGGGCAAAGGTAAAGGGACCGTCGGCCTTTCAGGGCGAGGCGGCGCTCTTCAAATGTCGGTCGCTCCTGATTTTGCTCTCGATGTTCAAACGTGTCGTCTCGTGCCGTGGACCCTCTGCGTTCTTAGGTCCCAACGCTCGTAAGAAGTCGAAGCCCGCCCCCAAGCCCCCGCCGAAATCCAAACCCAAGAAGGTGGCGCCACTCAAGATCAAACTCGGGGGACTCAACAGCAAGAGGAAGCGCTCCTCTGTAAGACGGGTTTGGTGTTTCCATGTCTGACGACGTAAAGCTGCTTTGTTTTTTGTTTTTTTTAAATATCTCCTCCGTTTCCGTTAGAGCGACGAAGACGAACCCGATGTCGACAGCGACTTTGACGACGGGAGTTTCTCCGTGTCAGATGGCTCCAACCGCAGCAGTCGTCCCAAGAAGAAACCCAAAAGTTCAAAGAAGAAAAAGAAAGGTCCGCGTATAAGACGATTTAAAAAAGAATACGATCAATTGAGCTAATAAAGCAAAGTTGATTTGTTCAGTTGAATCATGGTAGTCGTCAAGGCCTCGACACACAAAGGTCTCTATTTCTGTTGTTCTTATTGTCTCTGTTTGTTTTCAGTGGAGACCGAGGATGGGGATGGATATGAAACGGATCATCAGGACTACTGCGAGGTGTGCCAACAAGGAGGGGAGATCATTTTGTGTGACACCTGTCCGAGAGCTTACCACATGGTCTGCCTGGATCCTGACATGGAGAAAGCACCTGAGGGCAAGTGGAGCTGCCCACACTGTGTGAGTACCGTGAACTCATTTTTAACAGCATGCAGAGCAGGCAAATATTGATCCTTTTACAAGAACAACAATGGCTTCTGACTGTTGGAGAACAAGGATCAGAACAGGCTTAGGGGAAGGATGTTGGCAGTCTCCTGGAGGAACCAGAGTGGGAAACATTGCTTCGAGGAACAGGAAAAGTTGCAGTTGTTGCTGAGCACACAGACTGTGGGATATCGTCCATACAAATGTGGACTGGATATTAATGCGGCTATATCACAAAGTTACTATATTTTTGCTCTTGTGTGTCTCGTGTTCACGGCGTGTGTTCTGTTGGGTGCATGTCGTTGCGTAGAGGATCTGGCTGAATGTGTTAAGTGGAGTGCCGTTGCCCTGACAATACCTGATCGGTTGTGCGCATCTCTTTAGGACAAAATCTTGTCTTAATTGAATGCTGGTAACTGATATAAAAACAGGATTTTGGTTAACTGGGATACCAGATTTGTCTGAGCAGATTTTAAATAAGCTTTTGTTGACCCTCTCTGTTAAAGGAGATTAGTGTTGATTCATGGATGGTGAAAAGTGCAGGAAAAGTCACACCTGACTGAGCGGATGTGTATTGGAAAGTTGCGCTGATCTAAGTGTTAGCTGTTGAACAAGGAAAGGTGAAATTACAAAATCATTGTTTCCTTTGTCCCCAGACCATTTAGCTTATTTTCCATTTATCTTCTCCCCCCCCCACCCGCCACTGCCCCCCCACCCATCCCCCATTTCCTCATCTTGTCCCTCCCCTGCCATTTCCTTGCTCCCTCCCTCCCCCCTCCCTCCGCTGTGGCTCCACACACAAATATGCACATATATGCTATGCAACCACTTCTCCCTCACGCGCACGCGCACACTCCGAGGCGCCCGCCCCACACCCCTCCCTTTTTCTTTTCACTCTATGTTGCATACCTCCCCGCCCACCCACCCACATGTACGCTGCTGCTGCTGCCTCACTTTGTAATTCTGCCACCAGGAGAAGGAGGGCATCCAGTGGGAGGCCAGGGATGATCTCTCTGACGCTGAAGGGGAGGATGAGGAAGACAGGAGAGATGAAGGGGTGGAAGAGGAGGATGACCACCACATTGAATTCTGCCGGGTGTGCAAGGATGGAGGAGAGCTGTTGTGCTGTGACACCTGCCCCTCCTCCTACCACATCCACTGCCTCAACCCTCCTCTCCCCGAAATCCCTAATGGAGAATGGATCTGCCCCCGCTGCAAGGTGAGCACAGTGCACTTGTGCAGTAGTCTGTCTGACACACTTATATTTATCAAGTAACCATATGAGAAGTTTAGGAAATATATATATATACATATATATATATATATATATAATTTTTTTATTAGCACTTAAGGGCAAAGTAAACATTTTGCCCCCGTTGCCTCTCAACAGTGTCCACCAATGAAGGGGAAAGTCCAGAAAGTTTTAACATGGAAATGGGGGGAGCCCCCCGCCCCCACACCTGTCCCCCGGCCTGCTGACCTTCCTCCAGATGCTCCCGACCCCCCGCCACTGGCTGGGCGCAGGGAGAGGGAGTTCTTTGTCAAATGGTGTAATATGTCCTACTGGCACTGCTCATGGGTGCTGGAGCTTCAGGTACACCGCACACTCCAAACAACCTCTTCATGCAGATAAGATTGTGCCCTCATCACCTTGCTCTTTGCCGCCTGTCCTCAGCTGGAGCTGAATTGCCAGGTGATGTTTCGTAATTACCAACGGAAGACTGACATGGACGAGCCACCCCCTGTTGATTTTGGAGGGGAAGGTGATGATGACAAAAGCACCAAAAGGAAGAACAAGGATCCTCTTATTGCCCGCATGGAGGAGGAAATCTGTCGCTATGGTGTCAAGATGGAATGGCTGATGATCCATCGCGTCCTCAACCACAGGTAGGACAAAGTAACATAAAAGGGGGATAAATTAGAATGCAAAACTATTAAAATTCTTCACACATACACTGTGGTCTATGCGTGGCATGTCATTTTTGCATTACCATAACAACCTTGAATTGTCTTTGATTTCAACTATCTATCAGAATGCTTATGCTCCATACTTTTATTTGCATCATGCCGGATGTTGGGTGAAGATTAATAAGACCACGAGACTGAAAAGAGATGTAAATTGAATAAATTAGTGGCAATTAATAATGTGATGGGGGTGGGAAATTCATGATAATTGATATAATTTGTCCACGCTGCAAGATTGAAGTGGTAGTGCTTCATTTTTCCATTCGTCTTCTTCTACATTCCAGTGTTGATAAGAAAAATAATGTACATTACTTAATCAAATGGAGAGATCTGCCTTACGACCAGTCAACCTGGGAGAGTGAAGACATGGACATCCCTGAATATGACCCCTACAAACAGACATACTGGAATCACAGGTATTTTTCCACTAAACGTGATGTTCCAGATGTGTAAATATCAGTCAATCTGTGTTTTTCTCTAAATAAATGTCATTTTCTTCCAGAGAATTGATGGTAGGTGAGGAGGGCAGACCTGGAAAGAAGCTGAAGAAGGCAGTTAAAGTCAAAAAAGCAGAGAGACCACCTGCTAATCCGGTTGTAGATGTAAGCACTGTTTTGCATCATTAATAAAACTAGAGTTCTGATTTACACTTTGTGCATTGCCAAATAACCTGTATTGCAAAAATGCTCTCAGAACAGTAGACTTTAGATTTCTCTTCTTTCTTTTTTCCTCCAGCCCACCATTAAGTTTGATCGCCAGCCTGACTACCTGGACAGCACAGGTGGCACTCTGCATCCGTACCAGCTGGAAGGATTAAACTGGCTGAGGTTTTCTTGGGCCCAAGCCACAGACACAATCCTTGCCGATGAGATGGGTTTAGGCAAGACTGTGCAGACTGCAGTTTTCCTCTACTCTCTTTACAAAGAGGTAGGGAGCATGTGTGTGATTGCTTTTACAATAATGTCAGTCTGTGGGAGTTGTGGAATGGTATTTGTGTCCGGTCTGCCCTCCCCTGTCAAGCCATGTTGGTGGGTGGGGTTTCAGGCATGTGACAGACAGTAAGTTTGCCCAATAAAGGGGATGAGTTCTAAGTTAGGGGCTCTATCCTAAAGGCAGGGCAAAACATTTCATTTTGTATGTACGTATGTAATTCGTTGGTTAAAACTGACTGATCACGCTACCGTATATAAAACTCTTTGGATAAAAGCATTGTGTTTTTAAATGAAGTATATGAACATTATCTTGTATTGACTTTGTGTGTGGTGATTATAGGGCCATTCCAAAGGTCCCTTCCTGGTCAGTGCTCCCCTTTCCACCATCATTAACTGGGAGAGAGAGTTTGAGATGTGGGCCCCTGACATGTATGTGGTGACCTATGTCGGAGACAAAGACAGCAGGGCTGTCATTCGAGAAAACGAGTTCTCCTTTGAAGGGAATGCCATCCGGGGTGGGAAAAAAGCATCCAAGATGAAGGTAAGTAGAACTTTCAAGAGGACACTAAAAACATAAAAAAAACTCTAGCTATTGTTTAGAACTACTAAGTAATCACGCAAACCTTACAGAAAAACTAAAACTGTCAAATTGGATTAAGATACATAAAGTTGCTTTAGTTTGTAAACAAGCATTTTGACCCCATTTGTCTATCTTCTGTTTGGCTCCTAATCCGATGTATTTTTCTGTGCTTTGCAGAAAGACTCAACAGTCAAGTTTCATGTCCTGCTGACATCCTATGAATTGATTACCATTGACCAGGCTGTGCTCGGCTCCATTGAGTGGGCTTGTCTGGTTGTAGATGAGGCGCACAGGCTGAAGAATAACCAGTCCAAGGTAATTATATCAACAATCATTTTTAGAGATTATTTTATGTTTTTGATCATCACGTATAATGCATAAGTATCCATAGAATTGGCGCTGAATTACCATCCTGTCACACTACCTACTGCCTTGTTGTGATGGCTTATTTCCTGTCACTGTCCCTATTTTAGTTTTTCAGAGTGTTGAACAACTATCAGTTGCAACACAAGCTGCTGCTAACTGGCACTCCTCTTCAAAATAACTTGGAAGAGCTCTTCCACTTGCTGAACTTCTTGACCCCAGAGAGATTCAAGTAGGTATCCGTATATGAGAACATATATGTGAACGCACTGAAAACACCTAGACTTTTCCATCATTTATGCGTTGTTTATGCTCATTATTTCTGCAGCAACCTGGAAGGGTTCCTTGAAGAATTTGCAGACATTGCCAAAGAGGACCAGATCAAGAAGCTCCATGACATGCTGGGACCACACATGCTCAGGAGGCTGAAGGCTGACGTATTCAAACACATGCCTTCAAAGACGGAGCTCATTGTTAGAGTGGAACTTAGCCCCATGCAGAAGTAAGTTGGCAGACCGTACTGATTAGATTCTATGATGATGATGATACTCTCTGCTGATGGTTTATGAAATTATTAATTTCCATGAAGTTATTTTTGACATACTCTATTTTCTTACCCAGAAAATACTACAAGTTCATTCTTACGCGCAATTTTGAGGCCCTGAACACCCGAGGAGGTGGAAACCAAGTCTCCTTACTCAATGTAGTGATGGACCTTAAAAAATGTTGCAATCACCCCTACCTCTTTCCTGCGGCCGCCACGGTACAGTAGATCGATTATAGAGCAAAACATGGTTTTAAGCAGTCACTATATTCACTCTTCCTCTTTGTATGTAGGAGGCACCAAAACTTCCCAATGGCATGTATGAGGGAAATTCTCTGGTAAAGTCTTCAGGGAAGCTGATGCTGCTCCAGAAGATGATGAGAAAGCTGAAGGAGGGGGGCCACAGGGTTCTTGTTTTCTCTCAGATGACTAAAATGCTGGACCTCCTGGAGGATTTCCTTGAGAATGAGGGTTACAAATATGAAAGAATTGATGGTGGAGTCACTGGAAATATGAGGCAGGAGGCTATCGACCGCTTTAATGGTAACTTTATTGCCATAGTTTGTTATTTCAAACACAACTGCAGGGGTCTAACTACGTCCTTTTGTTAATAGCTCCAGGCGCTCCTCAGTTTGCCTTCCTCCTCTCCACCAGAGCGGGTGGTTTGGGCATCAACCTTGCATCTGCCGACACTGTCATCATCTATGATTCTGACTGGAACCCCCACAATGACATCCAGGTACCCAGCAGGACACTCACATCAGTATATTTGCTTCTGATGGGATCAAAGGAGATAATGCTGTTTGTTTTGTTGGTGCTTTGTAGGCATTTAGCAGAGCGCATCGTATCGGCCAGAACAGGAAAGTGATGATCTATCGCTTTGTTACCAAAGCTTCTGTCGAGGAGAGGATTACACAGGTTTGTGAAGAGGAACACCGGAATGTTTTGCACATACATGTTATAGCAGTTTTGTTTTTTGTTTTTTTAATAGCTACCCAAAGCATGTCACTCAAATGTTAATTTGCCCTGCCAATAGGTGGCGAAGAAGAAAATGATGCTCACCCATTTGGTCGTGCGACCTGGTCTTGGCTCCAAAACGGGCTCCATGTCTAAGCAGGAGCTCGACGACATCCTCAAGTTTGGAACAGAAGAGTTGTTCAAGGATGAAGTTGGAGAAGGTGTGTTGGCTCAAAACCTTTTTTTTTTTTTTTAAATTCATATTTAGTTTTATTGTCAGTAACCCTTACGGATGTTTAAATCATGAACTCTTGTGAAGATGGCCGCTGCATCAAATTTTCAATGTGACTGTCGAGGCTCAGTGGCGGATCGGATCAAGGCAAATTTTGATTGACCTAGTTCAAACTGTTGATTATTTTACGCAAGTAAACTTTGATAACACCACCTTTGATAAATCAAGTCTAGGTTTTGTTGAGCTGCTAATTGTTGCTTTTTTTAAACATTACTGAATCGTGCAAAGCTTACTTGTGTTTTCAATCCATCATCACCGAGAATGAAACATTTTACTGACCTGATTGTGTTCTGCATTTTATAAAATGGTATAGAGGCGATCACTTTACCACTAAGATGTCCTTTTACTGATTTCTGCTTCCTCTGTCTGTGTATTCTTTTAGGGGATAATAAAGAGGATGACAGCAGTGTGATCCATTATGACGATCACGCAATCGACCGTTTGCTTGACAGGAACCAGGATGCCACAGAGGACACTGAGCTCCAGAGCATGAATGAGTACCTCAGCTCATTCAAAGTGGCTCAATACGTGGTCAAAGATGAAGATGATGAGGTAAGAGCATATCTGCGAAATGCGTGTGTGGATACTGTAGAGGGAAGGTCTTTGGATAAACCCCTTGCATTAAAATGATAATCAGAATATCATGCAGATTACAGTATCACAAAATGAATACAGTACATACTATTAACAATTAACAGCTACTAAGCTTATCTCATACTTGCCAACATCCCTTCACACTACAACCTACAATATCATACTGCTTTTCATACCTGATATCATGGCAGTATGTTGACTTTAGACTAACGGTGCATAGTTAGCATAAAACAGCTGGCCTGGCATGTGATTCACATAGTTTTTATTGCGTCTTTGTGGTAGAAATTTCCTCAGTGGAAAGGAAGAAACCCGATACTGCAGGAAAAGTTGTCTTTTAGTGAATTTAATAAAAAAGGTTGTAAGATAAAATGAAATAAAGTAAAAGAACTGCAGCCAGGGCAGGTTCTAGTGAGTCTGCAGGAGCTGTCCCAACATACCCAGTTTCCCAGGGTGCTTATATCCCTGTAACAGTGCAAGGTAGGGAGTGATCTACTCCCTTGGTTCTGCTTCTTAGAGGGAACAAAAGACCCTGGTACGGATGGAAAGTGATAATTTCCGCTATCTGCTGGTATTCAGTCAAGCTCAATGTGTAGAGAAAAACAAGTCCATATGCTAAAATGGTTGGTGGACATGTGCAGTAAGATTAAAAAATATATATCTGTCAGCACACATATAGTAAACCAAAGAATTAATATAGGGAAGTAAAAAAAATACTTTTACCTGCATATATATAGATGGAGATTTTTCTTAAACATTCTGGTGTGGATGCCATTTTTTTACTCTTTTACAATCTCTTTGGGAAAAAATACCCGGGTCTGTGTGGACAAGCGGCAGAAGTGAAGTTCCTTCTTGTCAGTCGAACAAAAGATACTCAGTCACAGATGATGGCACCATTTTTCTGGGGACTTGGTGTCCTGACAGACACAAGCACGATAATTTAACATGTCAATCCAAAACTACCGAAACACGTGTTTCAACATGTTGAGCTTTTGTCAACCTTCCTGTAACTATGTTGTCCAACTATTCGATGCTGTTTATACCAGTTGTTGGTGACTGGCAGGGCAATGTCTTAATACTCTTTCATTTGAAATGAGGAGGAAGAGGTGGAAAGGGAGGTGATCAAACAGGAAGAAAGTGTAGACCCTGACTACTGGGAGAAGCTTCTTCGCCATCACTATGAACAGCAGCAGGAGGATCTTGCTCGAAATTTGGGCAAAGGAAAAAGAACCCGAAAACCGGTCAACTATAACGATGGCTCTCAAGAGGAACGAGGTATAAGACAGGGTACAGACCAGCATTCAGTATTCAGTATAATATATCTGTTGTGTCGTGTTTGTCTGCTGTGCTGTGCTGTGCTGTGTTGTGTTGTGTTGTGTTGTGTTGTGTTGTGTTGTGTTGTGTTGTGTTGTGTTGTGTTGTGTTGTGTTGTGTTGGTGGTCCTGCATTTATGTATTGTTGGTGGAAAAATGTGAAATAATTAACATGCCACGTTCTGTTATGAAGCAAGTTGACTATGCAGTGCCAGAGGCTAAATATGTTGAAACAAAATAAATCTACTCCTGTAAAGGCCAACATTAAATAGCCAGAATTGCTTAAAACTTGGTAATAGGTGTTTTGGACTTCATCTTTTTGTGGCATCGTTGCTGAATTCTGTTGGATTCTGCTTTGCGGACAAAATGATGCAGAATAAGAGATTAAACTTGTGCACTGTGGTAATATCTAAAATATCTTCCATAGCACTAAAAAAACTCATAAATACAAAGTGTATGCATACAATGCAAAATAAAGAAAAAACTTGCTTCATACAAACGTGTAAGGATAAACTAGTTGTAACTGCATATTTTGTTTTGATTGAGTTAAACAATTCAGTAATTATATTGATTTTGGGATAATTTGTTTAAAATGTAGGTCTGCAGCAGTGGCTCCCCCTGATGGCCAAAAGCTATATTACATAAATTAATTTCTGGGGACTGCAGCTCTTTTCTGTTTTGAGTCATATTTTTTTAAAAATATTTTATTTTTTCATTTTTGAGTGTCTTTACGCTCCATTTCTGTTTTCTTCAGACTGGCAAGAAGATCAGTCTGATAACCAGTCAGATTACTCTGTGGCCTCTGAGGAAGGTGACGAGGACTTTGATGAGCGGAGTGAAGGTAATGCTCACTGCAATTATAACCATTGTGTAAAAGGTGTGTGTGTGTGTGTGTGAGACACAGTGAGGGAGATTCTCTTTAAATATTTGTTGAAGTGTAATTGACTGCCCCAACAATCTCTTGTCACTTCTAAATACTTAACTGTCTGTCCTCCAGTCCCTCCACACATTATTATTTAACCCTGTCCTTATTCATATACAGATGAATGTTATATAAATGGGTTAACAAGTATTTAGACAACTTACAGCATTGCTCATGGTACTTAAGTTTCTTTGCTGTAGAGAGGTAACAATAAGGAAGAATGTAGACACGTTAAGTTATTATATTACAAATCAGTGCCGTGTTTATCAGTTGTGATTTTTCATTTGTGTCTTGCTTCAGCGTCATTATATGAAAAGTGTATAGAATATGCTTTCAGTTGTAAATGTGATGAAAGCTTCATGCTGCAAAAAGCAATTGTTACGCAACATCAGAACGTCCCTTATAGAGCACTTAGTAGAACATCAGCGTAGAAAACGGTACGAGTAAATGGATGTATACACAGAAGGTTACTCCAAGAAAATGTAACTGTTCATTTTATTTTCAGCTAATTCCCGCAGACCAAACCGTAAAGGGTTACGGAATGATCGGGACAAACCTCTACCTCCCCTGTTGGCCAGGGTGGGCGGGAACATCGAGGTGAGTTCCCACAGATGGAAACTGATGTCTCAAAAATGCTTAGAAATATATCAAAGTTCATTCTTCTTCATCCTGTGGGCTGTCATTTCTCGTAAGCACTTGCGCTTGACCTCATTTTTCTGACTGACAGGTTTTGGGCTTCAATGCGCGACAGAGAAAGGCTTTCCTGAACGCTGTGATGCGTTACGGGATGCCTCCCCAGGATGCTTTCACTAACCAGTGGCTGGTCAGGGATCTTCGAGGGAAGTCTGAGAAAGAGTTTAAGTGAGTCTTTGTGATATGGAAACACAGAATTTCTTGACATTACAACAGTTTGTAGCAGTAAAAAACTGAATCAATTCTGTCATAGTTTAAAGTTGTTAAAAACGAGTACAGTTTAGTCGAGCGTTTTTGGCAGTGACAGATCACTGGGTATTTTGTTTAATGTTTCATGGGCTGTGTGCCCACACATAGATTTTTAACTTTCAATGCAGAATCACAAATATATCATCCTCTGAATATTAATATCAATATGGATGTTGTAAAAGCGTTCTGCTTTGCATTTTGCATAAGATGCTTTGAAGCAGGAGGAACATTTACAGACATGCAGATGGCTCTTGTGGCTTGGATGTGGAGCTTCTGCTCAAGACAGTTTATATAAATAATTTAAATAATAGACAAAATGGGACTTAAATATGTATTCTATGGTAAATTAGTACAGGCCAATGTTTTGTTTTTTTCCACAATGACTCAGGTTGCCATTTCAACTGCATTGCTGTTTTCCATATGGCACACACAGTCCCACTCACAATCTGCCATGTTGCTCTTCTTCTCAGGGCCTATGTGTCTCTCTTTATGCGTCACCTGTGTGAACCGGGGGCCGATGGCGCCGAGACCTTTGCAGATGGAGTCCCCCGCGAGGGTCTCTCAAGACAACACGTACTCACCCGTATTGGCGTCATGTCACTGATAAGAAAAAAGGTACGTAGTAACGTCTACGTAGGAAAGTGTGAAGAGCAGCCGAGGCGTTGCGAGTATTTGATGTCTGAGTTTCGGGTTGCAGGTGCAGGAGTTTGAGCATGTGAACGGCCAGTGGTCGATGCCCTGGATGGCGGAGCTGGAGGAAAACAAAAGGGCCGCAGCTCTGGCTGCAGGTGAAGACCCAAAGACTCCTTCAACAGGGACTCCTGCTGACACACAGCCAAACACGCCTATCCCAGGTAAACACACATTGACACATTACAGTCCTAAACACTGTTTATGTGTTAGCCCTGGGAATTGCTAGATCAATTAATTTTCCATTCAGATCATTGTAGTTTAACCTGTATCACTGGCAATGACCTTAATATAACAGAAAAAAATATAAAATGCTGATTTTTGTCTTGTCAGAAGATTTGTCTAAATCAGATGAAAAGGAAGAGACAAAGAAGGAGTGTGAAGATGGCAAAGGCCCCAAGAAGATGGATGATTCAGAGGTGATTTACATTTTTATTTTTAGAACAAAGTTTTAGCAAATCTGTTTAGCTGAAAACTGAATACAGTTTTATTTTGTCTTCCGTAGATTATTGAAATCCCAGACGAGTCTGAAAAATCACCTGACGTTGAAAAGAAAGAGGTGGACTCCACAGTGGAGAGAGAAGAAAAGAACACAGGGAATGGAGAAGGAGGAAAGGAGAAGGAGGCTGAAGAAGCCAGCAAGGAGAAAGAAGAAAAGGACAAAAGCTCAGAGTCGGAAAAGGACAGCCCTGTCGAGGTCAAGGCTGAAGGCTCCGATGGGAAGAACAGTGAAGCAGAGGTGGGAAAAGATGAGAAGATGGACACCAGTTCACCAACAGAGGAAAAGAAAGGTACCCTTTAATGAAAGCATGTAAAAAAAATAACTGCAGATGTTTAAACTGCTGTTAAAATGTAGCTCTGTTAAACTGCACTTACAACAATACAACAATAATTTAAACTGCGGGCCTCTTTTAATTTGTTGTTCAGAACTAAAGGAAGAAAAAGATGGTGTGAAAGCAGAGGAGGCGACAAAACTGCAGAATGGAGAGAACACCAAAGAAGGTGCAACAGCTGCACCAGTGGTTAACGTCAGTGAAGAGAAGAAGAAAGCAACCAAGCAGAGGTTTATGTTCAACATCGCAGACGGAGGATTCACAGGTGGGGAGACACTCGCACGTTCTTTTTTTTTTTTTTTTTTTTCTTCTTCTTTTAGTGCTGTCGTCTGACCTTTCTCCCCCCCTTCTCTTCAGAGCTTCACTCTCTATGGCAGAATGAAGAGAGAGCAGCCACCGTCACGAAGAAAACGTTTGAGATTTGGCACCGTCGCCATGACTACTGGCTGCTGGCCGGCATTATACAGTATCCTTTAATGGAGAAAGGTCTTTGTAGACGCGAACGCTTTGATGTTGTGTCGTGCGGCGAGGGCACCTTAGGAACACCGTAAACTCGGGACGCGCTTGGACAGGCCTCTGCAGCCCGTTTTTATTACACGTTGTTGACCTTGACCCCAGCGTCTCCCAGACATGGCTACGCCCGGTGGCAGGACGTGCAGAATGACGTGCGGTTTGCCATCCTCAACGAGCCCTTCAAAGGCGAGATGAGCAGAGGGAACTTCCTGGAGATTAAGAACAAGTTCCTGGCACGCAGGTTCAAGGTAGGCTGAGCTCGCCCGCCCGTTATCTCTGTCCCCCCGCGCACTTCCGCTTTTCATATCTCCCACGTGTTGGCGTGCGCGTCAGTAAAGCGGTGCTGTTGTTCCAGCTGTTGGAGCAGGCGCTGGTGATCGAGGAGCAGCTGCGCAGGGCAGCTTATTTGAATATGACAGAGGATCCGGCTCACCCCTCGATGGCCCTCAACACTCGCTTCAGTGAGGTGGAGTGTCTGGCGGAGTCCCACCAACACCTGAGCAAAGAGTCCATGTCTGGAAACAAGCCAGCCAATGCGGTCCTACATAAAGGTGAAACCTGGGGAGCGATTGTGTCGAATCCCTGAACGTCAGGAGACGCTGGGCGGAGCTAAAGGCCTCTTTATTTTTGCACTTGCAGTTCTCAAACAGCTCGAGGAGCTTTTGAGCGACATGAAGGCCGACGTCACGCGTCTCCCCGCCACCATCGCCAGGATACCGCCCGTCGCCGTGCGCCTTCAAATGTCCGAGAGGAACATCCTCAGCCGATTGGCCAGCCGGGGCCCCGAGGTCGCCAGTCAAAACCAATCACAGACCTCACAGCAGATGCAAGTGCCGCGCTGACCAGTGACCTCACTCGTCTCACTCTTACCGACCAGGGCCAGTCACACTCACCTCACCGCCACGTAGCAGACGTCCCGCCTCCACCTCCAACCCCCCTCCACCCCCCCCCCCTCCTCCTCGGCATCCGTGTACAGTCACACTAGCCCTCGACCTCCACCTACAACCAACCCTCGGGCTCAGAACGCTGCTGCAGGATTCGAGAAGGCTGGAACTGTAGAGTTAGGATGGGAGTGAATGGTGGAACAAAAAGTCCTCGTGGCAGAAAAGATCTTTTTTTTTTTTTTCCTTTTTTTTTTTTTTTTTTTCCCTCCTGTGATCCGTATCGAACAGGGACGAACTGCAGGGACCTCCACTGACTCTTTCTGTTGCATCAGGTCAAACTCGTACATGTAACGCGAAGGCACAGAAGCTAGACAGGAGATTAAAAGGCATGCTCGACGTATTACAGGTGCTTTTTAGTCATCTAGGGGTCGTTTGAAAAAAAAAAAAACATTTACAAAACATTAGTGTGCTCATTTCACTTTCAGAAAAACGTAGAACCTTTGTCATTTACTTCTCCCGTCTCATGTCTGTAGAGCGAGTATGTGTGTGTTTCGTCTTTGTAAATTAGGGCATATTAATGTGCGCCTCTACTGCGGAAAGCCCCCCCCCACACCCACCCAACAAGCTCCTCAACGCTGAGAGACTATTGAGATCCCTTTTCTACCGGCTGGTCAGGTCCATTACCTCCTCCCGCGTCCTCGCCCTCCATCCCAGCGCTCCGCCTCGTCCCCCCCCAGTGAGGCGACCCGCTCCGGGATAACGGCGTCTCTGTGGTCACACTCCAGCCAGACCCCCCCGCCCCCTCGACATTCCCAATGGTGCCGTCACAGATTTGCTCCCCAGGGCAAAAAAAAAAAATTAAAAATCCTCCTCCTGTCCGCCCGGACACGATTCCTTCACAGCTCTTAGGTACATGGGATGGTTTTGAGATCAATGGCAATCTTAATTTAATTTGTTACTGTTGTTAAATTGTTTTACATTGTTGAATATTATTATGGGTACCACCTTGATTTTATCATTGCAGTTTGTTTTTATGGACTAAAATAAAAAGTCAACAGTTTTTCAAAGTCTTGTCACTTATTTTTTTTATTTTTGTTTTTTTTAAAAAACCCAAACATTCGGAACATCGTGATTCTGAGTTTCTGAATTTGCTTTAAAAGTCGTCCTGAAAACGGGGACCGAGGCAGAAGCCGCTCCTCGGGTCAGGAGAGGAGCGCCGAGGAAATGAGGACAGGAACAGGCGCGCTCCCGACCGCGGTGATAGCGGGCAATTAAGAAAATTGAGTAAATTGTAGGGCGGGAGGAGCGGCCGGGCTGCGACGAAGCCTGATGCTTATCGGAGGCCGGCTGGAGCGGGAGACGCGTCGGAGCGAGGCCGGGCCCCCCGATGCACTGAGGTTACGCTGGGCTTCACCCCCCCCCACCCGGAGTGGTGAGTGTGAAAACTTGTATTAAAAATTATACTGAAGTGTGTTTATCCTGGAAAAATCCCGCAGGCGGTGTGTGTGTGCGCGCCGGTGCGCTCCGACGAATTTATTGGCCGCATGCGTGTCCGACTTTAATACAGCGGTTTCCTGATGTTTGGGCCATAATCGAGTTACTCTCAGGCAGCTGTAACCTGTTTTCTACCCCCACCACCACCACCACCACCACCACCACCACCGAAGGTGAAGAAGAGGATTGACGCGTATCTGGCACCGGGTCGGGGGAGGGTTCAGTCAAATGATCCGCTCGCCTGTTTGCGCCGTCACCAGAACCACACGACGCCGCTTGTTCCCCGACATTCAAATGTCTCGCAGCCCGTGCGGGTAAAACGCGATTTGCAAGTTAAACGCAGGTCGCCCGAGTTAAGTTTCACTCCCCCCACCTCCGGGGGGGTGGGGGGTGGGGGAGGTGGGGGGCGCAATCGCCGCTGACGAGGTTCGGGCACCTCCAGGATGAACTCCGCGCACGGCCTCTCCGGGTTTGACCTTTGAATGCTGCGTTTTATTGCGACTAATTCACGACGAGTCTTCGGGTTAAAACCAGGAACTCTGGTGCCCCCCCCCCACGACAAACTCTACAGGTCTGTCAATGATTCACACATCGACTCGACCGCTTGGTAACGCCACTAATGGATTGTTCTATTCTTTTATCGCAGTGTCAGTGCCCAGACTCCGAGGTTGGTCTGCGCACGCACGCACGCGCACGCACGCACGAACACATCTATATCGGTTGGAGGGATTCCGGCCCATAAGCTATTTTGGTTCCTGCGCTGCTTTCACTGTTTGTGAAAGGACATGTAAAAAGGAAGGAAGGGTACAGTGAGAGAGAGGGGGGAGTACACGCAGTCGGTGCGAGCGCCTCGTCGAGGATCACTTTTCACAGGCTGCGAGAGTAAGTGTTTACCTTTATTGCGAGGAGCGCGTAAATGGAGAGGAGGAGGAGGAGGAGGAGGAGGAGGAGGAGGAGGAGGAGGAGGAGGAGGAGGAGGGCGCAGGCACTTTCGGAACAAAACAGCCGAGCGCGCTTTGCGGCGCTTTTGTGCGCGTCTCCTCTCCCCGGCGGCCGCGCAGCTGTACGCTCAGGAAGCATCGATCAACGGTCTCCCCATCAGAGCCGATAAGGGCTCCGCTTTGTGCGCAGGTAGCGGCGGCGGCGGCGGCGCTCGACCGGCACTCCGCTTCTGTCCCGCCGGCACCAGGGGACGCGACATGGTTCGGTGAGTGCGGCCGCCGGACGCAGCGCTTGTGCGGGGCCATCGGGACGACTTCTCTGTTTCCATTCCTCCTTCTCCTTTTCTCCCTCATCTGTCAACCTTTTCTTTTTTCCTCCCTCGGTTGTCATGTGATTTCATTTGGGGTTTTTTTTCTCTCTCTCTCTCTCTCGCTTCAGTGTCCAAAGTCTCCAAATGTTTCCATTATGTTCCCTTTTACCTTGAATGGGATTTTCTCTTCTGTCTCTGAATGTTGGCTCTGTCGCGTAATTAAATCCAGAATTCTGATTTAAAGCGTCAAACTGCAGATTTCTGGCGCTTTGGCGAAGGGTTTGCATCATTTCATCAGACTGTGTTGAAACAAATCTGGTTTATCTGAAAGAAACAGTCTTGTGATTTTCACAGACGTTTTCGGAACTCTGGTGTCTTTTGAAATCTGGAATTTAGATAAATTGTACATTAAATATTGTTGAAATGATTTTTATTATTCATATTATTACTTTTAATTGTTTTCTCCTGTGCCTTTAATTTAAAGTTACTGTAAATTGAATTTTGTTTAAGAATATTATGATATTTTTAGGATTGTGTTACATTTACAACCAGAAATCTGCCACAATTCTAAGGATATTCTAATATATATATATATATATATATATATATATATATTTATATATATATATATATATATATATATATATATATATATGTGTGTGTGTATATATATGTATATATATATGTGTGTGTATATATGTATATGTATATATGTATGTATATATGTGTGTGTGTGTATATATATATATATATGTGTGAGTGTATATATATATAAGGAAAATTGCTTTTGCGTGATTTCTTCCATCTTCATTCAACAACCATGAACAACTTTCTAATAATTTGTGTTGACAGTTGTGGGGAGTGTGTGAAACTACCCCCTACACAATGAGGTGTCTGTGTCGGTCCAGGCCTGTGGAACTGCGCGTATTGATTTTGTGTTGATCCCGGGAATGTCGCAGGTGGTTCCACAGAGACATCACGGGCCTGCAGGCCGAGGACCTCCTGAGGAGCCGGGGAAGTCACGGGAGCTTCCTGGCCCGGCCCAGCAAAAAGAACGCAGGCGACTTCTCCCTGTCCGTCAGGTAAAAGAAAAAGGGAAAAAAAAAGAAAAGAAGAGCGTCTCGTCCTTCTGAGACGGTGAACATGAGCTTGCACGCCCGGGCCACGAAAAGGCCACGTGGCCTTCTGATTCCTCAGCAGAGTCCTGGGGGGGGTGGTGTGGGGTGGTGTGGGGGGGGTCTGGTGAGGGCGTCTGATTCTGATGGCGGAGGACTTTGTCTTTGTTGAGGCGGCGGGGGGGGAAACCTCTGACGGCCTTTGTGTCGCGTGTGCAGGGTGAAGGACACGGTGACCCACATCCGGATCCAGAACACGGGCGACTACTACGACCTGTACGGCGGGGAGAAGTTCGCCACGCTGACGGAGCTGGTGGATTACTACACGGCGGAGAACGGCATCCTGCAGGACCAGGACGGCACCCTCATCGAGCTCTTATACCCTTTCAACTGCTCCGACCCCACCACAGAGAGGTCAGTGCCCCCCCCCCGTCTGCCCCCCCCCCGTCTGCCCCATTAACATCCGCAGAATGGAAACTGCTGCGAGGTGTGTGGGATTGCGCAAGTTGAAGCAAACACCTCTCGCAGAGGTCAAACCCCTGAAATCAAGGTCACCGCTCCCCTGTATTCAAGTCAATGTTATTCAATGTTAACTGCAGGCCGGAGAATCTCACCCGCTGACCAGAACCACACACCCTTAGACGGCCTCTTTGTGGCGGATTGTCCACCGCAGACAAGGTTTTCATAGGTTCACATCTCAATGGAATATTTAGAGCTCTAATATTGATTAAGTTCACGACTGAACAGCGGCGCGTTTACAGCAACGCTCACGAGTGAGCACGGCGCCCTGAATAAATACATTTAAAAAAATGATTAGTAGATACGAATTGTGCACATGCAGCAGAAAAGGTGTGTGACAGAAGGGCAGCAAACTGTGGAGACAGTTGACAATTAAAACTGCATTTAACGCCAACATTTTGAAGCTTTGAGTCTCCCAAAGTGCAGCAGGTTTGCAGCTTTTTATTAGGAAAAGAAAAAGTGCAAAAGTCTACAAATCTGAACATTATGATGAAGGAATCTATCCCTGAACGCATGTTCTTGTGATCAAGACCTGGAGACAGAAGCAGGGTGTTAACCTCCTCAGACCTGGCGTCCACATATGTGGACATTAGATGTTGGGTCACCTATCATTATAAAAGCTAATTCTTCTCAGTACGGGGCCAAATGTCCACATACATGGACCCATAAACATTCTATTATTACACATTTAGATTGATTGTCCCTGTATGTGGACATCATTGTCCCCAAAAACCACTTAAATATTGTTAAAACATGATTCTCAGTCTCTACACTTATCAGGTCCAATAATCCTAAATAGCAAAGAGATGTTAAGAATGCATATCAAGAGAGAGCTCGGGTCTGAGGAGGTTAAAGGGGCGGCCGCAATCTGTGTTTCTAAACCCGTTTTCACTCCTTCCATGACGATTTTTCTGACACATCCACGGCTATCGCTCATCTGTTCACACAACCGGCTCCTCGACGCGTGCGTTTATTGCCCTCTTTATCTCGCAAACATCTGTTTGCTCAATATTTTTTTCCAGATACCAACACGCCTCATTTTACTGGTAATAACGTTTACACAACGGACAAGTCAAACTGCAGATTTGGTGGCTGCAGCAGGCTTTTTTGTTTTGTTTTGTGCTGTTTCTTTTTTTAAAGATTGTAACGTCTGCGTCGCCTTTACTGAAAGTCATTGAGGTCAAAATAGAAAAAATAATTATGATAAGTTTCTCTTCATTAAGGTCGTCCGAATACCTGCTGGAGGAGTGGGAGTTTATTTATGTAGTTTAACACTTAATGTCCAGCTAACAGCATTGCGAGTGTGTGTGTGTGTGTGAGTGTGAGTGTGAGTGTGAGTGTGTGAGTGAATGTGTGAGTGAGTGACTGTGTGCGTGTTTTCTTGTACTTGTTACATACTAAGTACCAAACTGCATTTTACTATCGTCTTGCATTTTACTATAAGCGAGGACATTTTTGGACACGAGGACATTCCGGCTAGTCCTCACAAATTTAGACTGTTTGAGGTTCAGAGCTGGTTTAAGCTTGAGGTCAGGATCGGGTTTAGGTTAGATGGTTAGGAGTGATGTTAGGCTAATGGTCTGGGTCTGGGTAAGGCATCGCGATTAAGAAAGTCCTTACAAAGGTAGTACGTGTGTGCATGTGTGTGTATGTCTGCATCTGTGTGTGTGTGTGTGTATGTCTGTGTGTGTGTGTGTGTGCGTGTGTGTGCACAGAGCTGAGAGTCTACCCTCTGCCCCTCTTTGTCTTTCAGTTGTCTTACTTCTCTTTTCTTGCTGCGGTTGGAAACTTGAAGTTTTGACACTTGATGGCCAGACCCAGCTCGTCTTCCTCTATTGCACACTTCGTCGTGCTCTTGCTCACTCGCGATCTTCCCCATCGCACCGAATCCCTCGGCTCTCTGGCCACAGAGTCATAAGACACGGCTCTTCGGCGGGGGTCTGAAACGACCCCCTGCCAGCGTCCCCCGTTTCACCGCCATGCACAGATGACGTGCAGCTACAGTCGACTGCAGGTGTTTTACACTGCACCTAATTAGGAACTGTCATGTGATGAAACTGTTTTTTTTGGGCGTTCTTTTCTTGTAAAGAATGGTTGGTGGTGTGCGTGTACGTGTGTGTGTGTTTGTGTGTGTGTGTGTGTGTGTGCTCGTCCTCATTGTACTTTAAAAGTGAGTACACTTGTGGGAAGTGAGGACATTTTGTGTCCTCACAACTTCAAAGACTGTTTGAGGGTGAAGACCTGGTTCAAGGTTGAAGTTAGGATTGGGTTCGAGTCAGGTTTAATTCAGGTTTCGAGTGATGTGATACGATACACTTTATTGTCCCTTTCAGGAAATGTGTCCTGGACTCCGAGGGCTTCACAGATGAAGCTGCTGAGACTCCGAGGGGGGTTAGTGGGGATGGTTATTGTCAGGGTAAGGGTCTGGGTAAGACATTCTATCTATGAAAGTCCCCCACCAAGAAAGGAGTGATTGTGTGTGCAGAGTGTGTGTGAGCCCGTTAACACTCAGGAAGGTTGGGTTCTCGACTTAATTTTAGGCACAGTTCTCGATTTCTTCTTCTATGCTTCCTGCTTTGTGGTCGGAAAGTTACTGATGACAGATTTCGTGGCTGAAGAAGACAAATTATTTATAGACTCACACGCCCCACCACCACCGCCACCACCACTACACACACACACACACACACACACACACACACACACACACTACCTGAGTGTGATGGTGGACAGAAATACAAGAGCACCAGAAGCTGCTGTTTTTTAACTGTCTGTGTGACTTTTGTACATCCTGCAGAGCTGCTGTTTAACCTGATTTATCCCCCCCCCCTCACACACACACTTTCTCGTAGTTGCTTCATCCCAAATGTCTTTTCCTCTCGTACCGCTGCACGGCCATCAGATCTGCTGCTCGCGTCATTCACGGGCCGCGGCTGGCTTTCTCCCGTGTCCCCAGGTGGTACCACGGTCACCTGTCCGGGCCCAACGCAGAGAGGCTGCTGGTGGCTCGGGACGAGCCCTTCACCTTCCTGGTCAGGGAGTCGCTGTCCAATCCCGGGGACTTTGTCCTGTCCGTCCTGACGGACACGATTGGCAAAAGCGGAGCGAAGCGAGTGTCCCACATAAAGATAATGTGCCAGGTGGGTGCGTTGTGGGCGGTTATGAGCTGAAAAACGGTTCCTTTTTTCATCTCTTTTATCACTTCAAAGTTTCTGGTCTAGATTAGACGCACGGGTCAAAACTATTCAAATATTGCAGCGTTGTCTATGAGATAAGCTCAAAGTGTCATTTCCCCAATTTCAATTAAAGCTTCTGCTTTTTTTTTTTTTTTTTTTTTCCCAGACAGCCAACCATCTGAGTGACTTTATTTTAAATTAGTTCGCTAAAAACAGCGCCCCAGGTTTCGCTTTGGGTACAGATCAATGTTGAGATTCTTGGAAAGGCCGCAAAGATCTTTCTGACAGATAGCTGCTATTCTATTAACCCCAGCGAGAGAAATTAGGCGCCTACACGCTTAAAATATCTCTGGTGTGTTCAGCACTCTCTCAGTAACGTAGTAACCGTCCACAGAGGCCGTGTCTTTTAACTTTATTGATGTGGCGGATGCTTCCTGTACGTGACCCCCCACACCTCTGCGTATGTTCAGAACGACAGATACACGGTGGGAGGTGCAGAGATGTTCGACACGCTCACGGACCTGGTGGACCACTACAAACGCAAAGGCATCGAGGAGGTCTCTGGCAACTGGGTGTATTTCAGACAGGTGAATACGGGCGGGGGGAGGCCGTGACTTTATTTCAGCCACCGCCGCCGGTCTTCTGATGATGCCATTGTGATCCCGACTGGTTTTCCTCAGCCGTATTACTCCACCCGAGTGAACGCGGGAGACATCGGCAGCAGAGTGAAAGAGCTGGACGTGACCGCGGAGAAGCCGCAGGAGCGCGAGGGCGAGAAGAGCAAGGCCGGATTCTGGGAGGAGTTTGATGTGAGATTTTACCTGACTTGTTAGGACGTCAGCTGTTGCGTAAGAGTAAGATCCTCCCAAAGGCCTTCAGCAGCTCTGCCCTTTATAGTCAGCAAATGCATGTATACCGCCCCCCTGTGGGAGAATCATGTATACCACTCCTTAAAGACTGCCCAATGCGGGAAATATATTAGAGTGATTTATAATATAATGCATTAATGCATTATAATGCACATATTATAATGCATTAATGCATTATAATGCACATATTATAATGCATTAATGCATTATAATGCATTATTGCATTATATTATATAGTATATTATTTATTATATATTAATGCATGAATATGCATAAAAGAAAAGCTCATTAATAATCCATGTAAAAGTTTCAAGGAACTATTTTCTTCCATTTTTGTAACAAAATTGCCTTGAGGTTATTATAGTAATGTGGCGCACTAAAATTATTATATTATTATTATTTTAATACTATATTTTATTATTATTATTGATTAATTTACTGATTTAAAACATTGCCTCATTCAAGAGCCTGTTTATCCTAGTTTATAGCAGCACCACTTGGTGACTTCACAGTCTGAATGACCTCTTTTATTATTTTATGAATTGTGTTAAGTAATATTATTTAAAAAAATAAAACAATACAGGGAGCAGTCGCCTGTAATTTAGCTCTGCGTTGTTCTCCTCCAGGCTCTCCAGAAGTTGGAGGCAAAGTTGAAGAAGAGCCGAGAGGAGGGCCAGAGGCCTGAGAATAAGACCAAAAACAGATACAAGAACATCCTTCCCTGTGAGTGGGGTCGATCTGCTCCAAACTATCAACACATTTCTCTACAGTCAGCTGCTCACATTCATGCTGGTCTCCCCCTGAACTCTCCCCTCCGCTCGTCCTCAAAGTCAACGACACCAGGGTCATCCTGAAAAACGCCGACCCCAACGTCGTGGGCTCGGACTACATCAACGCCAATTACTTGAGGGTACGTGTCCGACGGCGAGGAACGACGCTGGCGGGTCCTCGCCGTCGCTGACCTCCTGACCTCTCTCTGTAGAACACGCTGTTTGAGTTCGCCAAACCCAAGGTGTACATCGCCACCCAGGGGTGTCTCATGTCAACTGTCGGTGACTTTTGGCAAATGGTCTGGCAGGAGAACACAAAGGTCATCGTCATGACAACAAGGGAGGTTGAGAAAGGCCGGGTCAGTATAAAAGATCACCCACCACGATATATACACTCAAATATCAGACGTTCACCCTCAGTTTGTTTGATGGACTTGCTCCTGTGCAGAATAAATGTGTGCCGTACTGGCCCGACGTTAAGGGCCACAAGGAGGTGGGTCAGTACGTGGTCACCATGACGTCCGAGAGGGACGCCGCCGACTACAAAGTCCGAGTTTTGGAAATGTTTCCGGCGCAACAGGTAACCTCCGGGGCTGGCATTCGCCCGCCTTTCCCCGAAGCCTCCCCGCGGGATCTCAGCCTCTGCCGTCGTCTCGCTCGCAGCCGCACAACAGCCGCACCATCTGGCACTACCAGTACAACAGCTGGCCCGACCACGGCGTCCCCGAGCAGCCCGGCGCCGTCCTGAGCTTCCTCGCTCAAGTGAACGCCAAGCAGGACGAGTTTGACAACCCTGGACCCATGATCATCCACTGCAGGTAGGGCCGAGGCGGCGCTCCGGCCGGGCCCCCGCACGCGCGCGTGTCACGTGGTGGTGGGTTGTGTTATTTTAAGCTCAGATTTCGTGCTCGCAGATCTTTAAGATTACAAACAATGCTTTTGGGATTTTGATTAGGAACGGAACAAAGGCTTTTCAGTCTGCAGATTATCCTTTTTGGAATTTTGCCCGTGTGATGTGGGATACCCGGAGCCACATGTTGTCTGAACGGTAGCGTGATGTTTGTGAAGGGTTGGAGTGTTCAGAGCAACACAATGTATATATTGACATCTTTGGACATGTCCTGTATTCTTGTGTTAGAGAAGAATCAGGAAAAAATAAACAGATTTAAGGCTTTCTCTGGTCTATTGCATTTTCTCGCTTCTTTTTTATTTAAATCTGCTTTTCAGTGTTCAAAGCAGGCAAACCTTAGATTCAAGAACAAATTGATCAATTTGCGTTGAGGATTTTTCTTTATTTAAATTTGTGCGAAGTTGAACGCACTTTTGTTGAATTGACTGTGGAATTGTATTTTTACAGAAACCTGTATCAACTCATATCTGATATTCTCTATTGACCATATTTCACTGGTGTCATAAAAGGTGGTACAAAAAGTACATGAGAAGGTCATTTACTCAGTAAAAATAAAGTTCTAAAAGAAATAACTCTACAGTAATTATTCTGACAATTAAAACACACTTTATTAGTTCATCTTAAATTTCTTGTTGGTGAACTTTAGATTCAAAACCCCGCACAGCTGCCAGAATCTTCAAAATAGTCAAATTCTCTCTCCTCTAATTGTCTTGGCAGTGCTGGGATCGGCCGCACGGGCACCATCGTGGTGATTGACATGATCCTGGGGGCCATCGACATCTTAGGTAAGTTCAGGAACGCAGGCCCCGCCTCCCGGCGTCGTTCCTCCGCCCACCATTCCCTCCTGCGTCGCCTCCAGGCCTGGACTGCGACGTGGACATCTCCAAGTACATCCAGATGGTCCGAGAGCAGCGCTCCGGAATGGTGCAGACCGAGGCCCAGTACAAGTTCATCTACCTGGCTGTGGCCGAGTACATCCAGGCCACAAAGGCCCAGGGCTACGCCTGCCTGGTGAGAGACGTCCTCCAGGGCGACCGTGGGAATGGACGAGCGAATTCAGACCAGGGGTGCCAAACCTGTGGCCCGCGGGCCATAACTGGCCCGCCTGAAGGTCCGATCGGGCCCCTGTGATGATTACCAAATTTGAAAAGCTTCTCAACTAATTAAGTTATGACCACATTTTAGCCTTGCCCACTTCAGTCGAATTCGATCAAATCGCGCTGGATGTGGCCCCTGGACCGAAACGATTTCGACCCCCATCAGGTCAATGGGCCTTCGGCAACAGCCAATCAGAGCGCAGTGGCGGGTTTATCAGATAGTGAACTGAACGTTGACCCAGATGGAGGCCTGAGCTGTCCTGCCCTCCCGCTCGTGCCTGACACTTCTCTCTTTCTCCTTTCACGCCAGGAAGCGGAAACGGAGTACGGAAACCTGCAGCTCAAACACCCGCAAGTCAGCAGACAGTCGTCCAAGTGAGTCCCCCCCCCGCCCCCCCCGCCCCCACACACCTTCACCCCCAAGAGACGAGCGAGTCAGGCGCCACTGTGGTTTTCACACTGCCCCGCTGATACCTCGCACCGCCACCCCTCGCTTTTCTCCTGGGGCCCTTCATCAACCCGCGGAGCATCTCGAGGCTCCGCCCAGCACAGATGCATCCATGCGCATCGCCGCAGAAACCTCAGTTAATCCGTTTGTTCGTTCAGCATTCGCGACAGCTTGTTGTTAGTGTTTTATCTGGATTCTATTGAGTTCGCCGGCTCCCCCCCGAAACCTCCTGAGACCCATTCCTTTCAGGCTCCTCCATGGCTCTGAGGGGCTTAAGGAGGGCCTTTTCGCTGAATCACGCACCAACACGATAAAGAGAGGGGGGAAATCTCGACGATTTTGTCTAAACTTAAATGAAAGCGCACATTTTTAGCAGAAAAGTAAGAGTTTCCCCATCTGAATGGGATTTTTGTGATAAAACCTCTGACGAACGCAGAAAAGCCTGATCGCAGAGCCGCTCTGAGCATTTAGCTGCCAGCTTTGACTGACTGGTTCACAGTGCTGTGTTGTTCACGGGCAGCTCATTAACACCCCCCCCTCGGCCTCCGTCATCCACCTCTAACGTGACTGTTCCTAACCAGCCAATCTACCCACGTCACTGAGCGGTTTCTCCCTTTGTTGGCAGGAGCCGGGACGACGTTTACGAGAACCTGTCGAGGGCCAAGAAAGACGGAAAGAAGCAAAAGCCCGACAAGAAAAGCGGCTCAATAAAGAAAAGATAGAAGAGGGTGAAGAAAGATCATCAACAAGTTGTCTATATTTATGCCGATTATCTTTGTTTTGGAGGTTGTTTTTTTTTGTGCAGACAAAGTTTTAAAAAAAAAACAAATAAAATCAAAATGTGACCCGACTGATTAGATTACCTCTTGTCCTCTTGATACCTTTGGTAAAAAAATAAATAAACCATGTTTCAACACGTTGTTCTCCTGATGTATGGGTCAACAACAACAGCAAGAACACATGATTTAATGAAGACACCAATTTACAGATTTAATCATCGGCCAAAATTCATTTAAATCATTTAAAGAGTAAGTCAATTTCCCATTCAATAAAACAGGGAATTTAATTAATTGTATTATATATTCAATACATAATTTGTAAAGAAAGGAAAAAATGATTTGTAATATTTAATGTTACTTTAGTTACTAAGTCAACTAATGAGATGGATTTCTAATAAAAGCTAACCCACAGTGGGCTCTTTCTTCTTTTTATTGGCCGAAAAGCGCCGCCTCCACCTCCAACTGGGATGGCGATGGACGATCCTCCCCCTGCGTGTGCGTCTGCAGAAACGGAGCTGACTGGAGTCTCTCCCTCACACACACCCGCGCACACACACACACACGCACCTTCCAGCGTGGATCGGGCTTGCACAAGGGCCACGGAGCGTCAAAGTCCGTTACGGCGAAAGACCAGTCCGTGGCGCCTTTTGCGCGTTCGTTGTGCGCGGCGGCGTTGCGTAAGCGAGCCGATATCGGATCCAGCCCGGATCGAAGGAAGGCGAGAGGGAAGAGCCACGGACAATCCCACTCGTCTGCTCTCTCGGAAGGAGGAAAAATGTCTAAACCCGACTACTCCGGCACCTATCACATGGTGGAACAGCAGAACATGGACGCGTACCTCGAAGGTTTAGGTGAGACTGACGCTCGTTGGAACTTTTTTTTTTTTTAAATTGTATTTTTTTTTTTTTTTAAAGCAGTTGTAGTTCCAAAAAATGAAATCGACCCACCCTCACAGCACACATGTTGATGGCCTGAAGCTCTTTTAGGAAGTATTATTCATTTCATTTCGCGATTGATTTGCAGCTGCACATTTTAGTGTGTCCGTCATCGTCTTTGTCATCTTGTCCTTTCTATGACCCGACCCCCCCACCCCCCACCTCCTCCTCCTCCTCTCACATACATCAACACCGACACCCTGACGGTCCTCCTCTGTTGATCTCCCCTCTCAGACATTAGTTTTCCCCTGAGGAAGATCGTGTGTCTCCTGAAGCCCACCAAAGAGATCACCCACGACCCGGCCACGGGGGTCATGAAGATCCGCACCATCACCACGTTTCGCAACTTCAACATGGAGTTCACGATAGGGGAAGAGTTCCCCGAAGACCTGGGGCCGGTGGACGGCCGCACCTGCCAGGTCCGTGCCCGCTCGGAGAAAAATCCCGACCTTTGTTTAATTTGGAACGCCTTGAACGTCGGTACCCCG
Organism: Lagocephalus sceleratus; assembly: GCA_911728415.1. Lineage (NCBI taxonomy): Eukaryota > Metazoa > Chordata > Actinopteri > Tetraodontiformes > Tetraodontidae > Lagocephalus > Lagocephalus sceleratus. The sequence goes on from CAJVRN010000126.1 coordinate 1,699,903, forward strand.
CCCACCGCCGCGACCTGCGTCTTTCGTTGTGTGTGCGTGTGCGCGCGCGTGTGTGTGTGTGTGTGTGTGTAAATAATCTCCCGCTGCTTTAAATCCTGCATGGAAAAAAAAAAAAGGTCCGGACAGATGCAAAGGCGATGCAGATGTTCAGTCGTCAGAGTCGAAGGCGTAACCGGGAGAGGGGGGGGTTGTTGGTTTTTTTTTTGCAGACCACGGTGAGCTGGGACGGAGACCGCCTGGTTTGTGTCCAGAAAGGCGAGAAAGAGGGACGGGGCTGGACTCACTGGCTGAAGGGGGACCAGCTGCATTTGGTGAGGATTTATAACTGTGTGTGTGTGTGTGTGCGCGTGGGTGTGTGTGTGTGGGGGGGGGTCCATTGGACAGGGGGGAAAGAGGCCAAATCCGATGCTCACCGTGGGAGAACATGCAAATAAGGCAAACTTTTGAAGCCTTTGTGTGCAAAAGGCTTTCCTGAATAATAGACGCTCTGTGCAGCCAGAAAACTGCAAAGACCCCCCACCCCCCCCCCGAGCGCAGGTTTCACTGGAAACATATTGAGGCAACAAGTTGGCTCTCGTCAATTAAAGTGGCTAAAATGATCAATCCTCGTGGGGGGGGGGCGTCGTTGCTGAATGTAAACAATCAGCTGGAGGTCTCTGGGGGGATCGCCGCCTCAGAGTGAGGGAAGGAATGCCAGCGAGGAGCATTCAGAGAGAAGAAGTGGTTAAAGAAGTGAAGAGGGGAGGGGGGCTCGGGGAGGGGAGGGGAGGGGAGGGGGGGTGAAGACGGATTACGAGGTCAAAGGATGAGGCGAGGGAGGGAAAATTGGAACACATTTCTGGTTTCTGTGTCGCTCACATTAGTACCTCAATGTACTGTGACCGGGGAGGCACGGCGGTATGGTGGTTAGCACTGTCGCCTCACAGCAAGGCCCCGGGTTTGAACCCCAGTTGGGGTGGAGGCTGGGGTCTTCCTGTGTGGAGTCTCCATGTTCTCCCTGTGCCTGCGTGGGTTCTCTCCGGGTACTCCGGCTTCCTCCCACAGTCCAGAGACATGCACAATTGGGGATTAGGTTACTGAAAAACTCAAAATGGCCCTTAGGTGTGAGTGTGAGAGCGAATGGTTGTTTGTCTCTGTGTTGGCCCTGCGATTGGCTGGAGACCAGTCCAGGGTGTACCCTGCCTCCACCCATTGCTCTGGGATAGGCTCCAGTCCCCCCGTGACCCTCAGTGGAGGAACAAGCGGTAGAAGATGGATGGATGTACTGACACACACACACACACACACACACACACACACACACACACACACACACACACACACACACACACACACACTGTCTTTTTCATAGAGATCTATTTCTTGTCCTCTGCAGGAGATGAGAGTTCAAGGAGTGGTCGCCAAGCAAGTCTTCAAGAAGGCCAATTAAAGTGAAGGAAGATGCGTTTTGGAGGAAAACATGCATTTATTCATCAAGTCAAACATAGTTGAGAACTCGGTACAGTAAAGTTGTAGGTCTGTTGTGACGTTAAACCGTAATGAAGTCTCGGTGTATGTGATAATTATCTTGTGGTTGTTCTTTGTATCACATAACGTCACTGGGTCAGAGAGTGATGGCAGGAAACGGTCACGCCCAGGCATTAGACATTCCCACGGTCATTATCAACCCGAATTATTGCAGTTGTAAGTCACACAGAAGCTTTTAACGCTGTCTGTGCTAAAGGACCCCCTCCCTCTGTAACTCCAGATGTTCCACTGACTCCATTAAACTCCTCCTTATCGGTGCGTTGAGTTTCTGAGTCCCGGCTCCAGCTGTCGAGCTGGACGTTTACTGACATGATGGACTAAATTGCATCAATCGCGTCACTGTTTGAAAAGGTGCTGGGTGTGTGCCACTTAGTGTTTAATGTTAATGGTTAACCCGGAACATCTGCCACATCCCCAAATATGAATGTGTATTTTAGGATAAATGACCCATTACAAGGTGAAGGCATTTATTTATGGCTTTAGTCTGAAATTGGTTTTAAGAAAGATAAATAAGACATTCAGATCTTCTTAAATAAAAACAACATAAAACTGCAGACTCTGCCACCTTTACCTCTAAAGTTCCTGAAAACATATAAAAAAAAGAAAACGGTAGAGCTGTGTCAGCCTATATTCGACCCAACCTGCAGGGGGCAGCAAAGTGGAGCTGACGAGGGGCCACTTCACATTCTACAGATGTAGCATCTCAGAACTGGGGGGGACCAACCGATGGTCATGTTCCACACCACTCGTCCTCCTGTGGCTCTGAAATCGACCTGCAGAAGTTGTTGGTGCAGTATCCAGTGCTTCCGTTCTCGTGGCTGCACTCCATGAAGGAAACCTTCAGCGGAAGGCAGCTGTCCGTCGAGTCCACTGGGACGCCCTTAACCAAGTCAAGATCTGAGGAGGACACAGTAGAGGGGGGTGGTGGAGGTCATCAGAGGGCTTAGGCACATGCAACTGTGCGGTTCATTACCTGGTTTATAAACCGGTCGCTCGCAGCCGTACACCGCGCAGGTCTCTGGGCCGTAATCTCTCAGCACCGAAGGCACATAATGTTCAGGTGCTGCTGGAGCCTCATCAACAGGACTGTTGTGGATGGACACTGAAGAGGACAAATATTATATCATTCTTGTGACAAAGAAACATTAAATTCATGCATATGCACAGCAACAACCTTCCTGTAACTCCGTTGGGTGACCTATAGGCGGCGCTCTACCGCAACAACACGACCATGTCAAGACTAGCGACCCAGTGAGATGTCAAAAGATATGCTGAGCATGCACGCAGGCTTCCTGTGCAGGAAACACAGATGCTGAACTTTGAGTGAATATTGCCCCTGAATAAAAAATAGTCGACTGCTCACTGATTCGGTCGTGCGTGTGCCGTGCGCGGCTGAATCACATCCAGATATCAGAGAACCAAGAGACAGTCCCCCATCTGACCTTTAAACACCAAAGAACATTGAGAAATGTTTTTGATCCGCCCCTAAAGTTCATCAGCCCTCCCGAAAATGCTGATTATCCCAGATTAAGTGCAAAATACACATATACGTGTGCGTGTGTGTGTGTATTTATTTGTCTCTCTATCTATCAAGAAGCCACAAATGTCCTGTTGTTCTCGCTGGACTTTTAAAAAACCCTGTTTCTGTCTTTAAATGACAGTTTTCTGTTCAGGTTGGAGGAACAAAGCATGCTCTCTCCTGTTCCCTTTTCAACGTCTGTACATTCCAGTACAGTCACATCTCTTAGCGGGAAACGTGGTACACAGGAACCGCCGAACGTCATCCAAAACCATGATTGTCGCACAAGTGTAGGAGCTGCTTTTCGCTATGACTCGGCCGCATTTGTCACAGTCGCAGCAGCATAGGTCTGCTGGTTTTGAACAATCGACAGGATGTGGCTTCTCGGTCGGGCTGCTCGGCTCCGTGCTCATGGCGGCTGGGTTAAGTCAGACATCAGAGAACTACGTTTTCTCCCTGTTCCATTAACTATTTAATGTAATCAGATCAGGCTCGGCACAGTTTCTGAAGGCACTGCCAGTAAAAGGAAACTGTGGGCGAGTCTAATCGAGGGCAGCGATCTTCAGCTGTACATCTTCAAAGCAAAGTGCAGCTACCCGTGACTCGCGGTGAGGGAAGGCGCCCCCACACCCGGGCTTGCACACACCTGATCGCTCCGATTTGCGCTTCCTCCTCAAGCAGTAGAGACACACCAGGAGGAGCACGGTCAGCACCAGTCCTGACCACAGGCCGGCGGGTAGCATCCAGTGGCAGTCTGTAACGGAACAGCAAGGCGTGACACGCTTGTCCCCAGGTTTGTCTTTCGCAAACATCGTTCAGGGTCAGGATCAGTTCCAACCGTGATTAATTGGGACATGCGCCAAAACACAGGGGCGAATAAAGTGTGAGCCTTAGGTTCGATTTAAGGGGTTTTCTAAGGCTTTTTGTAAGGAACACTTAGGGGTTAATGCTCATTGGAAGCTCAAGAGAATCCTTAGATGGTTAAATCTTGAACAGTATGTCTGGAGAGGTGGTGTGTGAACAGGTGAAGATCTGCTTTCAGTCATTAAAAAGACCTTTGATTAAAGCTGCAGCATTAACGCGAGGGAAACTGGAAATGTGAGTATGAAATGACTGCACCAAACGTGAGGAGACGCCTAACTCAGAGCACTGAGTCATCCGGCTACGCTCCATTCAAATCTCGACAGTTTCCAGCTGTAATTGAAATTTCAAGAATCAAGAAACATTTCTGAGGAAAAGAACCTACCAGATTTGAAGCCACCGCACACGGCGTCCGTTGTGCGCGTTCCTGGGACGCTCACCTCTTTCCCAAGGTCCCCGCATCTGGACAGGACCAAACAGATCACATTTATTCACGTTACAGAGGCACACTACACACAAACACACACACACACACACAGACTCACACACACATACACATACACACACACAGACTCACGCACAGCCCAGGGTTCATATGCAGCCTGACCTGGTGTGTGCTTGACAGGGTGAGAGGAAGTCTGTCACGTTACTGTAGGTGCCGTCCTTGCACGGAGCGCAGACGGTGTCAGTGGTGTTTACAGCTGCAGGAAGCACACACACACACACACACACACACACACACACACACACACAGAGGCAGCCCCCCGTTAGTTAGTCTGAATGACTCTGATCGGTAATTCTGCAGCTCACGGAGGAGGCCTACCGTAAGCCACGACCCCTTCGCCCAGAGGGCAGGAGCTGGCTGGCTGGCAGTGGTCGCATTTGTCGTTGCTGCAGTAGTAACCAAGCATGCAGGAGCACACGGCGTCCTCCTGCGTGGTGCACTCCTTCACTGTCCTCTGGTAGTTGGCTGGGGGAACCACAGGGAATCTTTAGAGGGGTCATGACCCCCGCAGAAGCTCTGTTTTGATACGCATTCTTAACCTCTCTTTCATATTTGAGTTTAGTAATAGGTAAGGCCTGTAAATACCGAGTCACGTCTTTTGACGCAAGCGGTTGTCGTGGAAACTTACGTCCACACACGGGGACAGTCGGTCTAAATGTGTTATAATGGTTAAGTGTCCTCGTGTGTGGATGTTTGGCCCCATGCCAAGCAGAGTGAACCATTCACCACATACGTGGACGGAGGTTGTGTGTGATTTACAGATTAAAAACGTTGTGGGGTTCTAAACCACTTTAAGGTGTCAACACGTGTCTTGACCTATGACCTGCAGCCCAGGGGTCACTTTGGACAAGCCCAGACCGGTGCCTGCATGTTTTAGAGGCGGCCCTGCGTCAAAGTGAGTACACACAAGTCCATAAAGGCGCAAGGTGCTTCTATCCATCCCTCCATCCATCCCTGCTGACCTCTGACCCCACTTTGATTGCTCAGTGTAATTCACATATTTGCTTATTGATGTATGTGCTCTCTACTCCTGTTCTTTCCCTCCTCCTCCTCCTCCTCCTCCTCCTCCTTTACTCAGCAGGAGGGTCCCCCCGTATGAGCCTGGTCCTGCTCAAGGTTTCTTCCTGCTGAAGCGCAGCCTTTGCTCACCACTGTGGCTGGTTGGAGGTCGGGCCCTGAGCTTTTGTAAAGCACATAGAGACACTTTTGATCGTAACAGAAAGATGCAAGGTGACTATCCAACCATCCACAACCACTTATTCCTAACCTGGGTCCCGTTTACAGGAAAACATTCTCACCATCAAACGTCTGTCACTCAGAGAAACGCCTCTGGAAGGCCCCAGAGCGGATCATCTCCAAACCCCACGCATCCAGCTCGAGTTCCATGTAAACGGGGAACACAATAGTTTCCTGAAAGGGAAGCACCTGCGCACGGGTGCTACGCTTTGTTCGTTTTTTCCTGTGTGGGAACAAGTCTGCGCGCGGCTCTTCACCAAAGAGACGGGGGAACGGTATCGTTTCAGGTCGCACAGGTTCGCCGGGGTCGTCATCACGCACACACACACACACACACACACACACGCACACGCACACACACACACACACACACACACACACACACACACACACACACAGGAGGAACTGCCACCGATCAATAAATGTGAATATTTTTGGACTATGGGGAAAAAGCAGAGCCCCTCACAGGGAGAGCTTGAACATGGAAACTCCTGAGAGAAAGGCCCGAAACCAAATCCTTTATACAACACAGCTTATCAGGTCGTGAGTCAAACACGTTGCCATGGAGAAATCACCTCAATACGCAGTTTTACAGTGGTGTGAATGTGAGACTACAAGGAAGTTGATGTGCCCCCTGGAAATCAAGTTCAGATCATATTTGAACACCATCAGCAGAACGGTACAGTTAAGAGGGGGGACAGTGTTTGGGGTTCCCTATAAAGAAACCACCGAGGTTGTTTTAGACTTACCAGAACTGCAGACTGTGCAGGCGTGACACTTCCTCAGGTAATTCTTTGTGGCGGTGTACTGGCCCTGTCCACACCTGGCACACTCGCTCAACCTGGTGCCGTTGCATTGAGCCTTCAGGTACGAGCCTGGCGAGATGTAGATTGAGAGAGGTAGGTGAGATGTCAGGTCAGCTGTGTCTGAAGGCAGAGATGGTTCGTAACGGGCTCCTTTGAAGGAGTCTGTCAGCAAGAGTGTGTGTGTGTGTGTGTCAGTGAGCGGCATCGACTGACCTGCGCCGCAGAGGTTGCAGCAGTTCCCAGTGCTGATGAGGTACTGGTCGTTGTTGCAGTTCCCAGCAGCCATCCTTGGCTCTTTCGAAAGCAGCATCCCCCCACCACCACCACCACCACCACCTGCACCTCGGCTCTCCAGACTAAAGCGGCTCGACCCAGAAAATGTCTTCCTTATCCGAAGGTCGAGCGTTTCCTCTTTTGCGTCTTATGTTCGCTCTTCTGCCGCTCGTCTCGCTCTGGCTGTGTTTCCCCTCCTCGCTTTAACGCAGTGATACCTGCCTCTTGTGTCATCCTATCCTACAGAATGGAAAACCCCGGTGACCTGTTTTGGTTTAGCTCCTCCCTTGGTTTAGCGTCTGCATCCTTTCCTGTGCAGGTCCACTGATTGATTAAAACAAGTTTGTTTCTGCTGAAGTACATGCTTTTTTTTGGTTTTTTTTAAGAACGCTGAATTTGGCACTGTTGAATCTATAAATTAAAGAACACAATAAGACATTTCCTTTTCTCCTCTACACCCCTTCCTCTTACACTTGTTCCATTGTTTCCAGTGAACTTATGTATCAGTGATACATGCGGGGATGTTGTTGGTCTAAATATGTAGCCGGGCCTTAGTGAGTAGAAAAAAAAAAAAATCAGCAGTATTTTTTTTTTTTTTTTCTTTAATAAAATGTCTACGTTGCAAAATGCAAAGGGAGAACAGTGAGAAATAGAAACTGGATTACCAAGAAAAGGGAAGGACAGATTCTGAGGTAGTTTATTTGATTGAAGGGATTTGCTCGGATCACAATGTTGCGATTGAGGTGGGTTTGGACTTTTTATAAATAATATATATATATTATAACAATTATATATGTAGGTCAGTTAAGAACATGTTCTTAATTTCAATGTCGACTTGTATAATGATAAATAAAAGTGGTTACAACATGTAGCGAGCATTGTTATTTAAGGACTTTAATTCTTCAGTTTAGGTATTTCATCTCTCGTTTTAACTTTCTTAATGTGAGCCCAGCCTTCTGCTTGTCCTGTCCTCGCACTTGGCCTCCTCCATGTTGCTGGGGTGGGTGGAGTCTCCAGGGTACCCCCACGGATACCTGCCCTACGCCAGCTTGAACTGGAGCAGATGCGCCCGGAAAGGCCACGTCATCTCCGTCAGGCTCATCCACTTGGACCTCGAAGACAGCCAGGGCTGCAAGAACGATGCTGTCATGGTCGGGCATTCACAGCAAAACACACACACACACACAAAATGAACCCCCCCCCCCCTTCCTCGTGGTGCTCAGGCCAAAAAACGTGCCTCTCCCCCTGTCCAGGTGGTTTCGAATGGAAGGCTGATTTCCATGCTGTGCGGCAGGAAAGGCTTCGCTGAGCTTCAGTCGTCGGTGAATCCCTTGCTTCAGTCCTTGCCGGGGGGCTGCCTCTCGCTTCTGTTTGTCTCTGACTACTCGAACACGATGAGGTACAGCGGCTTCAGAGGCTTCTACACCGAACAAGGTGAGACACAGAAGCCTCCAAATGGTGTCCTGTTGCATTTGGTTATCTTTTCAGAACCCAGGACGGCTTTCTTTGTGTCGTGCATGTCTAAACTGTAAAATAGGGCACTCGTCAACCTCAACTTTATTGGACCTTCCGCTGACTCGATAGACAGATCGCCTTTTCTAATGATCTGTGTGAATCCAGAAACCTCTAAAACCTCAATTCCGCAACCAACTTTCCCTTTTTCCGCCCTCAGACTTTGACGAATGCTCGGACGACGCCGAGGCTCACTGCACGCAGTTCTGCCACAACTTCGTCGGGGGGTACTACTGCTCCTGTCGCCACGGTTACCACCTAAACAAAGACAAGCACACTTGCACGGGTACGGGTACACTCCCGGTGTCACATAGGGCAAACCGCCAACGAGACAAACTGCCGCACAAGGGCGAAACAGGAAGTGAAAATGGGAGGGAAAAATGGAGGAAGCAGAAGCTCTCGGTGGGGGAGGGAAAGAGTGGAATGAGACAGGCACATTGCACACTCCTGGCCTTTAAGCGATAAGGTATACGATATAAGATATCTCTTCCTCGGAATGCAGTGCAGTGCTCGGAGGACCTGTCGGGGCAGCAAAGAGGTCACGTTTCAAGCCCGTCCTGGCCGGCTCCTTACGCCATGAACGCCGACTGTCTGTACACCCTGTCTGTGGAGGACCACCTCCAGGTGGAGCTACACTTCTCTGAAGGGTTTGATGTGGAACAAAGCAGTGACGGCCAATGCATTGATGCCTTGATGGTAACCCCCCCCCCCTTCCTGCTCACTCGGATGATTCTATGTAACCACTGTGTTTTCGTTTCGCACTGACAGAAACTTTTTGACCTTTTGCTTTTCCTTTTTACTCTTCTGCGTGAACCCTCGTAATTCCACTTGTTGCTTTGCTTGCAGATCAACACTCCCTCTGGGAACCTGGGGTCCTTTTGCGGGCGGCAACCTCCTCCATCTCCCTTCCTCACCCACTCCAGCAAAGTCCACATTCGCTTCAAGTCCGACAGTTTCGGCACCAACAAGGGATTCTCCCTCCGCTTTAAAACCACAGGTACCGAAGTCGCCTCACCCGAAACATAAACAGTGAGCGGAGCTGTCACTAATTCACGGATTCGTCCAGACAAGGTGTGCCGGGCAGCAGTGACTCCGCACTCCACGGCGACTCCTTGGCAAGAAGAATATTCTCAGGGTCAGAAAGTCACAGTCCGATGTGATCTCGGCCACGTCATGAACAATGTGAGCGCCCGATCAATAAACAAATGCATTTATTTGAGCCGCTAGTATCAATCAACAATCCATGACCTTTTCTGCTTACACAGGTGCAGAATATGGTAACCCTGACCTCAGAATATGTGACAACGTGCCAGAGAACGGGAACGTGGTTTCCCAGTTATTCCTGTGAACGTGAGTGTGGCCTCAGCCCACCCCCCCCCCATCCTCGCTCTTGCTTCTTTAGCTTTTTTGTATCTCCCTGCCCCCTGTGTAGCTGTGGATTGCGGTGCTGTCAGTATCCCAGAAAATGGAATTCTTGAGGTGGTGGAGTCAAAAGAAGGACGCACGCTGTTCAAAGATCGGATCCAGTTTAAATGCAGATCCAAATACTACACACTGGAAGGGGACGGTGATTACCGCGTTTGTCAGCATCGCCTTTCTAACCCACTTTTCACTAGTGTGATTTTCTCCATCCTTCCAGACACATACATGTGCAGCGCTGACGGTGTGTGGACATCGGCTGGTGGCAATAAAGACATGCCAAAATGTGTCGAAGGTGCGCTTTCATATTCTTTCTTTGACCTAAACGATTCCCCCTTATGTCTACCGATGTGCCTTGTTTTCAGTATGTGGGAAGCCTGAGGTCCACCTGGAAGGGAAAGGACGGATTCTGGGGGGTACGGATGCAAATCTGGGAGAGTTACCATGGCAACTCTTGATACAGCAGCCCAAAAGAGGTGGAGCATCGCTGATCAATGACCGCTGGGCTGTTACCGCCGCTCACGTCGTGGAGAACATCCCAGAGAACGCTCTGCGTCTGTATGGCGGGCTGGTCAATGCAAGGTTGGGTTTAGATAGGGGGGTTGTCATGGAGAGTGAGAGAATCATAATCCATCCCGGCTACGCCACAGGCAAAGAGAGGCTATCCAATTATGACAACGACATCGCTCTCATAAAATTAACTTCCATGGTAAATTTAGGCCCCAACCTGATCCCCATTTGTTTGCCAACGGTGAACACGACCGTGGTGGAGAATGAGATCGGCACAGTGTCGGGCTGGGGGATAACAGAAGGGAGTGTCGCTGGCACGCTGGCCACGTCTCACAGCCTGAAATACGCCCACATCAGCGTCTACTCCTTCGCCAGGTGCAACGACGTCCCCATTGCGCCAGGCAACAAGCGGATGGCTTACACCGCAAACATGTTCTGTGCCGGAGCGGACGGAATGGACAGCTGTCGGCAGGACAGCGGAGGACCGTTTAGTACCCCCATGCTGAGCGGAAAAGGGCCTTTTTATCTGACCGGCATCGTGTCCTGGGGCCCCCCCTGTCGTCTCAGGCAGTATAAGGGTTATTACACCAAAGTGGAGAATTACGTAGACTGGATTAAGGAGACAATAGATGAAAACTCTCAAGGATGAGGGCGAAAACACTCGTTGCTTTCACAACTGATTCAACTTTTTAACGCAGCAAGCTCATAAACTTTCATTTAGATCATTCAACATATTTTAACGTCACCTTACCAAAATATAGGATTAGAAAAACACATGCAGTCTGGGTTTTGTTTTCCGTGTAACAAAACATCAAATGTAACATTTATTAAAAACTACAAGTACAATTAAACTTCTTGCTTTTTAGTGTGGTGTTTCTTTAATTAACAAAAAGATGAATATTACATTTATCCCATAGCTTCTTTGTACAACAATAAACTGGAAATGCAGGAAATCTTTTCTTTTCATAATTTTTTTTTCCTCAAGACAATCGTATGGCCACAACACGACTGGTTCAATTCAATCCATCTTTATTCAGAAAGTGTCAAAAATTGTTTTGAGGTTCCTAGAGAAACCCAGGGTTAGACCCCCAATAACTAACAGTGACAAGGAAATACTCCTCTTTGGAAAATACAGCATTTATTTACACAAGCAGCAAAACATGTGTTTAGATTTAGATAATGGTTTTCTGACCGTAGAACATGCTGTGTTCAAGGCCAGACGTTATCGCCTGTATTCGCTTGTCTGAGAGAGGAGCAAACGTGTGTATACTTATAGAAACATACAGACCTCTGTGGAATAGCTTCCTCTAGTGGACAGTTTGATAAACCTAAAAGGCAAAGAGTATTTCATGTCATTGCTCTATCAAGGTAAATGTAAAAACAAAACTAAAAAAACCCTGAAAATAATAAAAAAGTTTAGGCTAAAAGAATTTACTGAGAGGTAAGCAATGATGACATTGTTTTGAAGGTATTGGTTCCAACATAAACCCTGCTCTCAGATTTCAAAGTCAAGCTTTCTCTTGATTTTGCCAAGACAAACAGGGCCTATTCCCGGCATTAAAACAGTGTTGCTACACTCTGCAAACAAAAGGCATTGTGGTGAGAATGTGAACTGGTTTCTGAGAGGTTTGCAGAAGAGTTTATGCACCGAGCTAAAAAATTAAGTGCAGTAATGGGATGGCTACGCTGTATCCTCTGGTAAGCTTTGATTTGTTCTTTAAAAATAAGTTCTTATGTCCAGTTTTTAGATAGTCAATGTGAATTTCTTGTGTGAATTCATTTTTGCGGTCTAAAGGGCTTCTTATTGTAGATTGTGTTGTTTTTTTGTGTTCGTGAGGTGACTGGGTGATCAGATTTCCCACATATATATAAACAATTCAAAGTCTTATACATACGCTGTGTAGATTTGTGTCTCATTTCTTCTGTTTACATCAACTTTGGACCAGCAGCTCAGCTGACCACAAACTGGTAAACAGATCAAACTCTTTCTCTATTTACAAACCTTTCCAGCTTTCTGTATGTGACAGTGAGCATGTGCTGGCCGCTGTTGGAGCCAGAGCCAGAAATGTATGGAGAGGTCAATTCACCTCAGTATCCCCAGCCATACCCCCCCAACTTGCAGGAGCAGTGGGATCTAAGGGTGCCCGAGGGGTTCCGGATCAAAATGACCTTTACCCACCTGGACATTGAGGCTGCTGCAGGCTGCCCTTACGACGTCCTCACAGTCAGAGTCACATTAAAACATCATAATATCACACACGGAGCAAAGCTGCACTCCTAAAAAACAAAACTAGTGACGCACGTTTGTGCCTCAACTCAAACTGTGCAGATGCATTCTTTACTGTTGTGGACTGAGGAAGTAGCCTTTTCTCATTGTGAAATGTTTCTTACATGCTCCCCCAGGTGCTCTATAAGGGTAAGATTCTGGAAAAGTTTTGTGGGAGTGAGAATTCCGCTGATGGGCATCATCCTGGTATGGAGCCCCTCTTGTCTCCGGGCAACACTCTCACCCTCGTTTTCACGACTGACGGCACCAACCCAGAGCGCCACCAAAACGTGGGCTTCTCCGCTCACTACCAGGCCATAGGTGGGCTTTACTCGCCACCTACCAGTTTCATCCCACTCGCCGTCGCTCTTGAAAATGCCTCTTTCGACTCTCTTGCCGTCAGACATAGACGAGTGTAACGCGGCAGACCCCGAAGACAAACCCCTCTGCTCCCAGATCTGCCTCAACACTCTTGGCTCATACATGTGCTCATGCCACCACGGCTTCAAGCTTCAGTCTGATCAGCGCACATGCATGTGTGAGTACACCAGGAATCGACAGTTCGGTACTCGTCTTTCAGCAGATGTATTCACGTATACCTTCTCATGTTTGTCAGTATCCTGCAGCGATGGTATATTTTCTGAGCCAGAAGGACACTTGTCCAGTCCAGGGTACCCTAACACAGTGAGCCAAGGCCTGGCCTGCCAGTACCTGATTTCAGTACCAGCCGGCTTCACCGTCTCCTTGAACTTCAGCGACAACTTTCAAATCGAGAGCATCGACACTGAGCAGGGCCCAGTCTGTCTTTACCACTGGTTGCAGGTGAGGAGCCATGCAAACAAATGAAACACAAATAAAAGAACCCAACAGCATATTAATGGTTACCCGTGTTGGCTCACAGGTAAGCATTCCAGATAAAGAACCCATGAAGCTCTGTGGTGAAAATAGCCCGGGTGTGATGGTCACAAACTCCAACACCGTGACCATGGACTACCGTACCGACAACAATGGCCTGAGCAGAGGCTGGAGCCTGGAATACAGTACCCACAGTGAGATGAAAAAAGTGACAGCAAAGAACTTTTAAAAGTAGTACCAGGAGCACCATTCTGATCCAGTAACATTTATCCAAATGGATATATAAGGAGACCTGAGCTAACATTGGGAGGTGAATTATTTGATCAGGCATGTGGTTGAGGTTGTTAACAATGTCCACTCTGTATTTCAGGAGTGGAGTGCCCATTTCCAGGTACTTTAGCCAATGGCAGGGTCACTCCCTCTCTGAGCAAATACCTCTACCGCGATTACATCTTCGTGCGCTGTGACACAGGATACAAGTTGATGACGGTGAGGTGAAAGTGGCCCCTGTGTCCCTCCTTGAATCAAACACCGCACTGATGTCTTCCGTTATTGTTGTCTTCCCATTAGGGCAAGAAAGAGCTGCTGAGTTTCTCCGCTATGTGCCAGAGCAATGGACAGTGGCACCTCCCTCTGCCGGAGTGCCAGAGTACGACTACCTAAATCCCCCATGCACCTCAAAATGTTGTCATCTCAAGTACTTCTCACTCAATCTGATATTGTCTTCCTGCAGTAATTGACTGTGGAGAACCCAAAGCTTTGCTGAACGGAGGCTTTCAGTTTCTGTCCGGCTTTCAAAATCAGTATCAGTCTCTGATCGAGTATCACTGCAATGAGCCCTTCTACAGCTTCCTTGGTGGAAACAATGGTGAGGTATTCCAATATCCTACTCCTAGATTGACTCTCTATTGTCATGAAACCACTGAATCTTTTGTTCCCAGTACGTTTCACCTGCGACGCGGACAGAATGTGGAGGTCAGTTGACGACCTGATCGTCCTTCCAACATGTCTGCCAGGTACTGCTCCAGCAGAGCTCCTAAGCGGTTCGTCCAGGCAGGATATGAATTAGTCAGTGAAACTCTGTGACTGTCTGCCTCCCATTTAGTCTGTGGCCGCTCGCTGAACCCCATCTCCGGCCATCAGAGAATCATCGGGGGTAACAGCGCCGAAGCGAACAGCATCCCGTGGCAGGTGCTCTTAAGCATCAGCGGGAACAGAGCAGGAGGCATGGTGATAGCGGACCGCTGGATCCTGACTGCAGCTCACGTACTTATGAGTGGTGGAGCCGCAGTTTTGACGAACAGTGTGCGGGTGAGTGACCTCCGTAGGCGATGTCTGAGAGTGCTTAAGCTGCGACTACGATGTTTATTTCTTTCTGTGATGCTGACTTGCAGATTTACATGGGAATCAATATTGTTGAAAACCTCGAATTGTCGAATTCTTTGGTGCACGCCGACTCAATATACATTCACCCTGGATACAACAACCCCAACCTGGTGGATTTCAACAATGACATTGCCTTGGTGAAGCTGCAGCATCCAATCACATTCAATGTGTCTATTATGCCGATATGTCTGCCTGATAAGAGCTCAACGCTGGCCAATGGCCACATGGGGTAAGGAAACTGTTGGGAATCAGCACAACATGCACAATCTTTTAAAAAATTTAAACAAGTATGACACCAAAACAGTAGCAGAACAGCGTTGTAATGGTAAACATCGACAACATCTTGTGCTGTCGCCCAGAAACATTGCCGTGTTAATGTGGACTCATTCGTTTAAATGTTTCTTCCTGATTTGCAGAGTGGTGTCAGGCTTTGGAGTCATCAGAGAGCAAAATCGAAAGATTCTGACTAACAGGCTGAAGTATGTGCATCTCCCGGTGGTGAACCAGGAGACGTGCAGAGTTTCAGTCACTAAGGAGAAAAGTAAAAAGTCAATGACGCCAGGGCTGACAGACAACATGTTTTGTGCCGGATTCCCTGAAGGAGGGAGGGACTCCTGCCAAGGCGACAGCGGAAGTCCATTCACCATGAGCGATGATAACCGCTCCTGGGCCGCCGGGATCGTAAGCTGGGGGATTGATTGCGGCCGTCAGGGAACATACGGGGTCTACACCAGCATTGCCAACTACCTGGACTGGATCAACAAGACCATGCATGAGAACTGAAATTTACAATAAATTCAGCATTTAAGAAAGAAAGAGAATAGAGCATTGATGATAAGCTAATAAAACAATATGTTTCCATAAGTAACAATTCACAAAGGTGTCAGATCTAACAGAAGCAATGTAATAGTTTGCCACCAGTGCAAGAATCTGAGACCATTCAAAAAAGTGCAACATAAATAAAAGTGAACTGAAATGAAAGTGAGTTGCAATGGTTAAAATCACTTCCTTAAACAAAACAAGGATTCCCGTAATAAGTCACACTTATTGAGCAATTATGGACTGCAAACACTAACCAGAAGGTTGGGCTAAGGCAAATAAATCCTGAAGGTTGAAGTCTGTTTTACACGAGGCTTTGAAACAGCCCAAACATGGAACGGACCTTCTTTGTTATATGGTAAGCTTTGAAATATTCACACACAGCTTTGGATATTTAAAAATGTTGAGCTTGTTGTTGAGCCCTCCCGTGCATATGCATCGACTGCAGGGTGGTATGTTTGTCTGCGTGCCTGTGCAGACCGGAGTCAAACTTAGATGAGTCGTCTGGGGAAGTTCATTCCCCTGGGTATCCGCAGCCTTATACTCCCAACCTGCTGAATCATTGGAGTCTCGGGGCTCCGAAGGGCTTCCAGATCAAGCTACTGTTTACACATCTGGATATAAAACCCTCTCCAAACTGCTCTCTGGATTCACTCACGGTCAGTGGGAAATCAAATATCATAAAAGTAATAAAGGTGGAAAGTGTGAACTACTCACTCCAGTCTAATCTGATTTTTGGTTAATAGAGGAAAGATGGTGTAATTTAAAGGGAGTTATCGAGTATGCTGGTCACTAATGCTTGCCTTTTATTTTCCTCTTTTTCAGGTTCAGCGTGACAACAAAGTCATCAAGAAGTTCTGTGGTCAGGAGATTATAAAAGAGGTCTCAGGCAAACCGATCGTCTCTGCAGGCGGCACGCTGAGGCTTATTTTCCAAAGCAGCGATTTTGACCCAGAGTCGAATCAGCACACCGGCTTCTCGGTCAGCTACAAGAAAATAGGTCAGTCTTCGATTTCTGCTTTCCCATACACCGTTGATGAAACATACACCCAAAGGACCTGAATTCAATGGGCTTTTTAACAGATATAGATGAGTGTTTGAACGTGAACAAAACAAAAAAACCAAGGCCCCTCTGCGACCAGATCTGTGTCAACACCATTGGTTCCTATTACTGTTCCTGCTACCCTGGATACAAGCTTCAGGCCGACCAGCAGACATGTCTGTGTGAGTACCCTTTACAGAGACAGTCGTTATTCTCAGGTGATCACTTTTCCTGACTGACTCATAACCATTTCTCCTCACGTCCAGTATCATGTAACGATCATATATCTAATAAGCGCGAGGGGCATCTGTCTAGTCCAAGATTCCCCCATCCCTCTCCTCCTAACCTGGCCTGCACATATGTCATCTCCGTGGAGGACCGCTTCACCGTCACTCTAAACTTCTCCGACTTTCACATCTACGATGAAGACCGCGTAGACGGCCCCACGTGCCCAAATCACTGGCTGCAGGTACTGAAGTGTTTCTCCGGGAGACTTTGAGGTTGCGAATAAATGTCCCGTACTGTCCCGTCTTCCAGGTGACCATCCCAGACCAGCAGCCGATGACGCTGTGCGGAGAAGGGAGTCCTGGTGTGATAGACACACAATCAAGGGTGGTCCGGCTGGACTATAAGACTGGTGATGAAGGATCGAGTCGTGGCTGGAGTCTCAACTACATAGCATCAGGTAATGGTCTAAGGCAGCGGTGTCCGAACCCCAGTCCTTGATGGGGGCCTTTGAGACTGGGTTTGGACACCTCTGGTATAAGGACACATTATGCTTGACTGAAGCAAATGTTCTCAACCTGTTGTGTTGCTTTGCAGTCACTGAGTGTGGGGAACCCGAACCTTTACTGAACGGGGGAGTGACGCTGCTGTCAGGCTCACCGAATCAGCTTGGTTCAGTCATACAGTATCACTGCAATGAACCGTTTTACTCCTTCCCTTTGGATGGAAATGGTAAACCAATCCACCTAGTTGTCGGAATTAGACTTTGTCTTAGTGATGCATGCTAATACTTCCATTTGGCCCGCAGTTACTTTCACCTGTGAAGCAGGCAGGAAGTGGAAGCCCGTCCACTGGGATAGGGTTCTAGTGTGCACCCCTGGTAGCCAAACAGTCCGTCGGAGTGTGTTTCAGTAAAACGTGGCATCCGCAGGAAGGTGAACCTGTACTTGTGTCTGTTTCATCCAGTCTGCGGCAAACCCACGACAATCATCTCAGAGTATGCGAGGATCCTCGGGGGCAGAGAAGCTCGGCCAACGCCGTCCCCTGGCAAGTGTTACTAGATATAGGAGGACTGAGAATGGGGGGCATGGTGATCGCATCGCACTGGGTCTTGACCGCAGCTCACGATCTGAAGCACAGTAGGAAAGCTTCAAACAAAACCATCCAGGTAAGTGACCCTCGGGGGTGGGGGGGGGGGCTTCATGCTGGGGGTGTTCACGCTGGTGTTTGCAGGTTCACATGGGTCATACCAATGTTAAAGCCCTGCTGAAGTCCCCTCTGGTGGCCGCATCTGTCCACATCCACCCCGAGTACAACAACTCCGACGGCCTGAACTATGACAACGACATCGCCTTGATCAGACTGCGGGAACCGATCACGTTCAACTCGGCCGTCATGCCGATATGTCTGCCAGTGGAGAAACCTCAGTACACCCCCGGCCTGCTGGGGTAAATCCGAGATGCGTTCAGGGACTCCAAGTCTGCTGTGATCCCGAACACAGATCTTATCCATCACCCACAATGTAAATCCGCCTCTCTTGTTTGCTCGTTTTCAGATTGGTGTCAGGTTTTGGGATCACGGATATTTACCCCCTGCGGATGTCAAAGAGCCTGAGGTACGTGAATCTCCCCATGGTGGACCAGGAGACGTGCCTCCAGTCAATGGCTGACCTGAAGAAGAGCAGGCACAATGTGCCGACGCTGACGGACAACATGTTCTGTGTGGGACTACCTGAGGGTGGGAAGAGCTCCTGCCTGGGTGACACTGGGGGCCCATTTGCCTGGAAGGACAATGAATGGTTCTGGGGTATTGGGATTGAGAGCTGGGGGGTCGAATGTGGCAAACAGGGAACATACAGAGTCTATACAAGAATTGCAAACTACCTTGAATGGATTTCCCAGACTATTCGTGACAATGGAGGTTTATAAGTACTCTTTCCACATGTTACAGGATAAATTGTAAATATAGCCATCAGTTGATACCAATAGCTGAAGTAATTGTAAGTGTGTTTTTAAAAACATTGTGGTTAGGTGAAATTTTATTTCATTTGAGGTGGTACTTTTCCATGTTCACTTACAGTATCAGACAAGTATCAGACAAGTGTTACTTCTGGAAGTTAGTTTATAATTTTCAGGTCTCATTACTTCCTGCTCTTTTGGTATCGATTGTCCTATTTTATGCTGTCTCTTAAAAAAAAATTATTTCTTTTTTTAAATAAATAGCTCTGAAACCTGCCGCCCCCCCCCCACTGCAAGCCACAAATTACATAAACGACAAAGTGTAGTTTGATAAAACCATACCAGAGAAATACTCCATACAATTTTTGTAACCTAATAACAAATATACAAGTATAAATTAATACAAATGTCCAGTACTACATTTCCCAGAGGTCTTGGATAGATCGTCCCTCTTGCTTTCGCTTTCGTTGGTGCGCATGCGCAGTACAGCGACAGTTTAAAGTCACTTGGTTATAAATAATTCAATATAATGTTTAAAAATATTACAATTCGATTAGATAAATCTCATGATTTTTTAAACTTGTTTAAAGGGAACGACCAGGACGGAGTAATGCTACTTTAATTTAAAGTCGTGATAAAATAGTGAAAGTGAAAGCGCGTTATTTGGCGTGGCCGTCATTTATCACGTTTAAATTCTCCCCCAGCAAGAAACTACGCGATAAACAAAGCCAGCGATGCTGGCTCAAGTCATTTTGTCTGGATTCTTCCTGAAGCTGGTGTGTGGTAAGAGCAGCGATCGTAGTTGAAGAAAGTACCGATGAATGGTCGTAAACGACCTGGAAGCGGATCTTTGTTGTTCTGTGCGCATGCATATCCTGTTCTGTTATCGATGTTACTTTTACAGGCCTTAAACGAATAAAACTCGCATTCATTTGTGTTTGATTCAAATATAAACCCAATACTTTATCCAGGAAGAGCTGACCTTTAAACCCAGCCTTACTCTTTATTGATGAATGACCTTTTCGTTCTAACCCCTAATGACCACGCGACTTTCGTTGCGTTTTCCAGGTAACGTTGCGGATGTGGTGCTCTCCTGCAGCCTGGTGGAGGAGGGGGCCGGGCTGAGCGGAATGTCCGGGGGCTCCTCTTTCACTCGGACCCCAGCTACGCTCGTCTTGAGGGACGTGGCGGCGGCTTCAGACGAGTCGCTGGACCTGCTCACGCCCTTCGTGCCGCCCGCGGTGCCCGACCCAGAGGCCGTCATCGTCGAGGTCAAAGGTTTGAGCTTCTCCTCATTGATTCAGCGCCCCCTGAGTCTTGTGCTGACCCCCCCCACCCCCCCGTCTGCGACAGTCTCATCGCCCGAGATCCCAGACGTCGACACACTGCTGCACGCTGACTGCAACGAGCTGGAGGTCACGTGTGAGATGAGCCGCTACTCTGTGGGGTCCGAGGCCACCCACTTCCTGGTGTCCGTCAGTGTGGAGGCCGCCAAGTTTAGCGTCATGATGATCGCGCGGACTCTGGATGTGACGGAACAGTCGGCGCTGGTCCACAGCTCGCTGGGCCTCCCTCTGAGCCCGTCCGGAACCATCCCCACCGAGGGTGAGAGGAGTTCACCTTCGCCTCTCCTGATGATCCCTGACTAACACGTGTACCCCCCCCAGTGGTCTTCCTGGTGTTTTCCCTGAGGAACTCCGTGTCCGCTCGGCTGAAAGGCGACGCCGTCCTCCACTGCGGCTTCAGGCAGCGGGAGGCGGAGCCGGAGCAGGACGTGGCCGTCGAATGGAGGCTGCAGCACAAAGGGAAAGGCTGGAGGGTGGTGCAGACGAAGGCGAGGCTGGGAGACACGGAGGAGAGCGCAGTGGGTGAGTGCTGTGTGGAGGGAGGGATGGATGGATGAGGGATGGATGGGTGGATGGATGTGGATGGATGATGCATGCTGGATGATGGATGCTGAATGGATGTATGGATGGTGGATTGTTGATGGATGGATGGATGGGTGGATGGTGGATGGATGATGGATGGATGATTGGTGGATGGATGGATGCTGGATGATGGATGCTGAATGGATGTATGGATGGTGGGTGTATGGATGCTGGATTGTTGATGGATGGATGGATGTGGATGGATGATTGGTGGATGGATGGATGATGGATGCTGTATGGATGGTGGATGGATGATGGATGTCGATGGATGATTGGTGAGTGGATGGTTGCTGGATGATGGATGCTGAATGGATGTATGGATGGTGGGTGTATGGATGGTGTATTGTTGATGGATGATGGATGGATATGGATGGATGATTGGTGGATGGATGGATGATGGATGTTGGATGATGGATGCTGAATGGATGTATGGATGGTGGATGGATGATGGACGATGGATGAAAGATGGACAATGGATGAATGATGGTTGGATGCATAACTTTTCAAACTGCGTCTTGTCTCCAGTTCACGAGGACCGCCGGGGCTCGAGCGTGAACGTCAGCCAGATGGTTGCCGGGGGCGACGCCTCCGTGACCCTGAGCAATCTGAGGGTGGAGGACGAGGGCAGCTACATCTGCGCCGTCACCGTCGGGCCCTTCCGCGCCCAGCAGATCATCCAGCTGCACCTCTACCGTGAGTCTCCTTCTATACGGGGGGAGGGGGCGGGGAGGGGGCGGGGCTTGAGGACACGCCCAAGATCTTCGCCCACCTGTCGCCGCAGAGCCGCCGCAGGTTTCGCTGCTGCAGTCGCCGGACGGCCAGACTCTGAGCTGCCACAGCTCCACCTACTACCCTCTAGATGTCCAGGTGGGTGGGGGGGGGGCGTTTTGGGGGGGTTGCCCGGGGACCCTGATGGACCCTCCTGTCCCCTCAGGTGGAGTGGTCGCTCCTCCTCCCCTCAGACTCGGGGCCCACGGCGCCCACGGTGCCCACGGACCAGGGCTCCCTGTCCAGCCACCGCCAGCACGCCGACGGCTCCTATTCGCTGTCGTCTCACCTCGCCGTCCCCCCCGCTGCTCCCCCCGGGACCGAGGTCACCTGCAGGGTGTCCCATCGGTCCCTGGACGCTCCCGTCTCCGTCAGCCTGCTGGTGGAGGGTCCTCCAACCAGTAAGTCCCCGCTGCCGTACCAGTTCAGGAGCTTGTAGAAGACGAACGACGTCATCATAGAACCCTCACCAACTTTTCTGCGTCGACCCTTTGCAGCCTCCTACTGGTGGATTCTGGGCTTCATGATCGTCACGGCGCTCTTCTTCTACCAGGTGATGAATTAACCGGGACGCTGCGGGAGACTGTTACTTGAAAACGTCGTAACATCGTGCGGTTTCGTCGCGGGCGTTCCTCCGAAATCGATCACGTCGTGTTTAGAATGTTGGGGGCGTCGCGCTGTGGTCATCAAACAGCGAGTGCGCGCGTGAGAATACGTCGGGACTTGACTTTGGACTGGACTTTTCAGGAATTTATGGTTTGAGAGACAACCGTTAAATATGATAAAAAACAAAATCAACGTCGTGCGTGTGTGTGAGAGAGATCACACACACTGATTCTTTTAATCCTGATGATATTGGGTGAATTCATTGACTTAGTACTATTTACACTGAACATTTGTATTTAAATTTAGGTCAGAGTTTAATGAAAGGTGTGTGTGATTATTTTTTTTAAAAGCATCTATTTATAAAATTGTGAGTTTGTAAATATCGACACAAATTCGGACGTCCATTTCCTTTCTCTCTTGTTAAGATAGTGCAATTCCAGACCGACACCACTAGGTGGCGCTAAAGCTCGTTTTTCAGCTTTCAAACGATTACAAATAACCTGGGTTTTGAGTGTAAATACATGACAAATATAAAGTTATAAAGATTTTTGAAAAAGCGTTAGTTGGTTTATGATTTCATTTTCATTTGTAAATCAAAAATACAGGCCAGAATCTACATTTCTCCGTAGAAGCTGTCACTGGCTCAGCGCTGTGCGTCAAAAAAAGGTTTAGAGCCACTCTGTTCTGTTAATTATTTGTTTATTTGGCATCAGCAAAAATGTTAAACATGCACTTATTTTCACAGATCTAGATGCATCTTTAGGTTGTAACTTATAACGTTAACATTTTCTACTCTACCAACTCTGAAAATAAGAGGGAAATAAGAGCATTTTTCTTGTACGTAACAACAAAAATATAGATATCAACACATAATTCGGACAGAAGTGGTGGCTAATTCTGCTCATACAATTCTGTGTGTCTTTTCATTCTGCAACACACAGACATTCTGTTTTTCTCTTAATTTGAAAGGAAATTAAATTACATTTCAGCACAGGTGAAGTTCGTTGCATTGCATAAGCGAGAATTATCTGAACAACATTACCTGCAGACCTCTGGGACAGTTAACATGAAGTCAGCTGGACTTGGCAGACACACGTGGAACACTGGTGAAACGGTGAACAACCATCGGCCATGCAGCAAACATCGTATTTTAGCCGGTCTGTTACGTGAGCGCGGTTAAAGGATGATCGCCCTTCCCCCCCCCCACCCCCTCTTACCCACACACTCCTTCTTTCCGAGGAAGACACCAACTAAGACAACAATCAGACAAATATTGTTGCGCAGTCGTCCCCCGAAAGAGTTTGCATTTGCAGAGATGTGATGCTACACATTCGTGGCTGTCTATGGCTGTGACCTCCAAACCGCAACCCTTCACATTGGTGTTCGTGTAGATTGTCCATGAGTGGGTTATTAATATTATTATTTTTTAGGGTGAATGTTACTGCCACCGACTCTGGTACAAAAACAAAAACACAACAGAGCATTGCATACATTAGTACTGTTCAGTCTAGAACTACTTGTTATTTTCCAGGAGCCAAATGCAGCAACACTTCTCCGCTAAGTTCCCTGAATCACGTACGTTTATGTTTTCTCGCTGTCCCCCTACCTCTTTTTTTTTTTTCAAATTTATTTCTTGTCATACTAACTTTATATCGCAAACAAACGGGGGAGCGTCTGAGAGGAAGGGGAGCGGGGAATAAAATGCAAACTAAAGTCTCTAAGATCAGCTTGTGGTTCGGGAGAGGGAAGGTTGGCTGCGAAGCTCTGGATTCACAAATACACACATAAACCAGTCACCTAAGGGGCGTTAGTACGATTTGAGGGGGCAGAAGGTGTGCGTTTGCATGGCGCGCCATGGGTCAATTTACAAATGTGTGTAAGGACTCTTAGAAAGATAATATGAACAAGCTTTGGTGGGTTTGATGTAGAAAGGACTGCAAGTTCACTGTACACGTTCTCTTTACATTAGCGGGGTCTCCCCTCTGCGTAAAGGGCCCGGCCTCGCTTTCCCTGGGTCACAACACGGTTGTGTGTGTGTGTGTGTGTTTTTTTTTTTTTTCTACCTCCCAGCTTTTCCTCCTCTTTCACTCCGCCTGCTGCTTCCCTCAATAATACATGAGGCGCAGAGTCAGGAGAGAGAAAGAGAAAGAGAGAGAGACTTCATGCTAAAAAGAAATCCACAGGAAGGGCGGGAAAAAAAAAAAGGGGGGGGGCAACGAGGGCAGGGACGCCTAAAAACACCGCTGTCGTGTTGAAGTGCAAGATGGCTTGATGGAAGACTGTGGAGAGGAAGGAGAGGACAGCTGAAGGGAGGGGCCTGGCTTGTTTTTCCCTCCGCCTCCCTCCGTTATCACGTTCAAGTCCGTATCCGCCTGCACCGAGGAGCCGAGCTCAGTAGAAGAAGTACACTGTGGATGAAAGGGGGGGGCAGATGGGGGGGGGTAATGAGTCTAATAGAGCTGCTGCAGATCGATGATCACCTGAGCTCTCCTGGTTGGGTTTAAACATAAACAAGCGTGGCACAACAGCAAAGAGTAATCTGATTACAGCACTGCTGCTGTCGTACAGGTGGAAGCCACACCGACACACACCACCAGTCCCACCAGTCCCACCAGTCCCACCAGTCCCAGCAGCATGGTCTACCCCCACTGGGGACAACCTCCCTCCCCAAGGAGACTACAGCACACTTAGAGAAAAAAGCCATTGAACGATTTGGTTCCTGAAATCAGAGCAACATCATGGATGGTGGTACTAAAAAAGGAAGCATCTCTTTATGAAGGACAAGAGAATAACATTTAAGGGCTCCTTTTAGCATCGTGACAGAAAATAAAAATCAGACATTGCCAGTCAGGTACTTGTTGGCCCACCAGTTTAAAGCCATGCAGCAGAACTGAGAAGGTTCGTTTACTCACAGAAGATTATTCCAACCACAATGACCCCGATGATTCCCATCATGATCATCATCTGTGGAGAGAAAAGGTAAAAAGAAAAAGACTTAACACGTGCAAGAAGAAGAGCCTTTTCAAATGCCTGTTTTAGCCTGTATGGGCAGCTGAGTGTGACGGCCGCTTCACGCCCCAGCAGCAACATCTGGGGGTCTCTCCACGCCCCAGCAGCAACATCTGGGGGTCTCTCCACGCCCCAGCAGCAACGTCTGGGGGTCTCTCCACGCCCCAGCAGCAACATCTGGGGGTCTCTCCACGCCCCAGCAGCAACATCTGGGGGTCTCTCCACGCCCCAGCAGCAACATCTGGGGGTCTCTCCACGCCCCAGCAGCAACATCTGGGGGTCTCTCCACGCCCCAGCAGCAACGTCTGGGGGTCTCTCCACGCCCCAGCAGCAACATCTGGGGGTCTCTCCACGCCCCAGCACCAACATCTGGGGGTCTCTCCACCAGCAGCAACATCTGGGGGTCTCTCCACCAGCAGCAACATCTGGGGGTCTCTCCACCAGCACCAACATCTGGGGGTCTCTCCACCAGCAGCAACATCTGGGGGTCTCTCCACCAGCAGCTCTGCTAAACTGCAGCACGCTCTCTCTCTCGTTCAGACCCCGGCCGGGCTGAGGAGCCTCATCTGTTTAATTGCGCCTGGCGAATGTGCCCACCTTGCAGTTCTTCCACCAGTACTTGTTCTTCAGCTTGGCTGCGCAGCTTTCGAACTGGGAGGCTCCGGCCTGGAGGGCGTCCGCTCTGTCGTCCAGCTCTGACAGCTTCTGGTCCCTCTCCAGAACCTTGTCCACGTTTACCCGCATGATATCCACCACCTGACCGAGGAAGGAGGCAGATGAGGGAGGGAGGTAGGGAGGGAGGGAAGGAGGGAGGAAGCAGCGCACAAAAAAAAAAAAAAGCCCGCAGCGCGCTTCGGCGGACGGCGCGTTCGCCCCGAGCCCGTCCAGCGGGGTCGCGATCACCGCGTCAAAAGCCCGGCGCCCGGCTCACCTCTTCCACCTGGGCCTGCGTCTGCTGTAGCCTGCGGTTGCTGGTGGTGTTGGGGGGGGCTGGAGGGGCGCCGCTGGCTCCATCTGCACCCGGAGCTCCGGGAGCACCCGGGGCTCCTGCTGGGGCGGAATCTGGGGCAGACCTGCAAGAAAGTTGATGAGCACAGCAAACACAGTTCAGCACAAATATTTAATGAAAGCGTAGTCCTAAAGCATCATCATCATCATCATCATCATCATCATCATCATTATTATTATCATCATTATTATTATTATTATTATCTATTGATGCTGTGAGGGTTTTTTTTGCTTGCGTCAGCAGAATCTATCAAGCTCAGTGATTTCAATCAAATCAAAATTAAATATTTAAAGAACACGGTTGGGTTGTTGTTTTTTTTTTTTTTGTAATTCAGCGTGTTTTGGTTTATTTGTTTTTTCCTAAGCTGATGGAGCAGAAAAGCCGCAATATACTCACATTTCTCTGCAGCTGCTTGAAGTGACTCACGCACGGTGGAGGTGGAGGAAGAGGAGGAGGAGGAGGAGGAGGAGGAGGAGGAGGGGGTGACGGCTGCGAGGGGGGAGAAAGAGAGTCTCCAGAACCAAAACCCCGAAAAAAAAAACGAAAGTGGAGGGGTGAGGGGGGGCGGATAAGACAGAAAGAAGGAGTCGGGCGGTTGTGTTGGTGAAGCAGGGGGCGCAGGCTGCTCTTCTCTCGGCTGCAAAGTGCCGCAGTGGCGGAGCGCAAATGGGTGATGGACCGGGGAGCGGGAGGAGGAGGAGGAGGAGGAGGAGGAAGAGGAAGAGGAGAGCTCAGGAGGACAGAACTTTTAAATCCATCCAGGGGGGCCGCGCTGATGCGGAGGTTCCTGCGGGGCTTCTTCCTCCGGCCGGGTGCCGCCGAGCCTCGCCGCTGATTGGCTGCTCGCTCGGTGGGTTACAGCCGCCGGACGCGTGCGGGGACGATGTGAAAATGGCCAAAAGTAGCGTCACGAGAAAGTTCCGACTCCACCTGGGGGGGGGGGCGGGTGTTAGTCACGGCCCACCTCGCTCTTTCCCTCCACAGTTTGAACCCAAAGTGCGGAGCCACCGACGCCTACCGCAATAATGCGCATCTCCTCCTGCCTTCCCCCACTTGGACTGGTAACCACAGTGCGGTACCCCCTCCCCTCCTCCTCCCCTCCCCTCCCCTCTCCTCCCCCTCCCCTCTCCCCGTTCACACTTTGCAGTATTGCAGCTCTGTGCCGGATAGGGCGCAGGACGACACTGCGGTACCGGAGCTCCCTTCACCAGTGACGACCCCCCCCGACTGGGCTTCTCCCTACGTCCCTCCTCCTAAATCATCTGCTCGTTCACATTCCATCTGCTCCAATTTGTCCTTGGAGCTTCCGATGTTTTCAGCTGCTCGTATTTTTCTTTTTTTTTGCCCAACTTTGACTAAAATAACACATTTGCTAACACCTTCCTCAAATTTCACCGTGGAAACTCCTGAGGATCTTGCGTTAGGAGGGAGTCCTTCTCCTGTTCTGGGCTTGGATAGGGCTGGGGGTCGCTTTTACGCACGGTGGCCAGAACCTGCGGTGACGCGGCGCCGCCGCGAGGGGGCGCTCCGACCGCGGCTGAGGGAGAGGCGCCGCCACGAAAAAAAAACAAGGTTTCTTTTTCTGGTTTTATGATTTATTACCAGGATGGAAACGCAGAAAAAATGGAATCACGTGAAAGACATGTTCGGTCTGGACATAAGAAGAGAATGACTCGATGATAAACGACGCAGCACGAAACGGAGCGACCTGCAACAGAAGTCGGGTTTCGGCCGGATCGAGCGGCGCTAGCGGTGCTTCCCGGTGCGGTTGAAGCGTCTGTAGAGGAAACGGATCCTCTTGTCCATGTTGTGCTTGTCCTCCACCATCATTCTGTCTCCCACCATCTTCTTCTTCCTGATCAGACGCTGGAGCTCGTTGCCTCTGAATCCCCTCAGCCAGCGGGGGGCGGCGATGAGGTCTTTGGGGTGAGCCTTAAAGCCCCCTGGAGAACAAAAAAACACGTTGGCTCGTGTAGCAGAGACGGACACTCGCCGAGTCTCAACAGCTCAAATCACATTAAAACAGCTTTAAGACCGACTGACAGATCTTCAGTGTCACGTCTTAGTGCCGAGTAGTCGCACAGGGACAGCCCACAGGTGGATTTGTACCTGTACACCTGTGTACCTGTACACCTGTGGACGATGCGTTCAGGTGATTAAAAACCCCATTAGTGAACAAGAGGCCTCCCCCACACTCCCTCTCCACAGAGACACGTCACTTATGTTACTGCTGATAATATACACACGAGGGTTCATTTAAAGCTCTTACAAAGTCTTCTGCCTTTGTTTTGTGTATCTGATTAAAAAATACCGTATTTTCCGGACCACAAGGCGCACCGGGTTATTAGGCGCATTAAGAGAACCAAAACAGTCAGATAACTCACTTTATTTTGGGGTCCATATAAACACACCCACACTGACTACCGTAATGCTCCTACAAATGGTGCACTTGATTTATTCCAAGGTTACCAAAGTTGTATTAAAGCATTTTGACAGATCTTAAAGTTGGTTTGACGTCAGTGAACACAATGAATGAATCCACAGGGGGCCCTTCAGATGGCTGTAAACACTCACCTAAGATTCCAATGTTGTCGTAAACTCCAAACATGCTCCTCTTCTCCGTCCACCTGTCCACTACCTTGAGGGGAGGGATGGCGTGCATCCTGATGAGGCAGCGCGTCCCTGAACGCAGCACAATGTTTGGTTAAGGACAGGGACACGTGTGAGTCCAGTGTCCCACGCTTCCCCCTCTTAAAAGTACACAGCTTTTATTTTAGTAGTTATTTTTCTTTGCATACCCTTATTTCCTCTGTGTGTGTGTGTGTGTGTGTGTGTGTGTGTGTGTGTGTGTGTGCATGTTGTTGTCAAGTGTAATAATTGTAAGGATCTAAGGAGCTCCATGGTCCAACAAGGCTGCTGTCCTCTTGGGGGTGCTCCTGCTCATTTCTGTGAGTCTGTATCAACCACAGGTAGACGCCCTTACACACTAGAGCCCTCTGAGGGTGAGACTGAACACTGTGGGTGTGTGAGAGCGTGTGTGTTTGTGTGTGTGAGAGAGAGTGAGTGTCTGTTTCTGTGTATATGTGTGTGTGTCTCTCTCTCTCTGTCTCTCTCTTTCTGTCAGTGTGTCTCACCAGAGCTGAAGGTCCTGTCTCAGTCTCTGTCCCCGCGTCCATGTCTCACCACAGCTGAAAGTCCTTTCTCAATGTCTCTGCCCCCGTGTCCATGTCTCACCACAGCTGAAGGCCCTGTCTCAGTGTCTCTGTCTCAGTGTCTCTGTCCCCGTGTCCATGTCTCACCAGAGCTGAAGGTCCTGTCTCAGTGTCTCTGTCCCCGTGTCCATGTCTCACACAGCTGAAGGTCCTGTCTCAGTGTCTCTGTCCCCGTGTCCATGTCTCACACAGCTGAAGGCCTTGTCTCAGTGTCTCTGTCCCCGTGTCCATGTCTCACACAGCTGAAGGCCTTGTCTCAGTGTCTCTGTCCCCGTGTCCATGTCTCACCACAGCTGAAGGTCCTCGCTCCAGCTCCAGTCACAGCAGCCACACAGATGGAGGCTCCAGCCTTCAGCAGACTCCCCAGTAAACTCATCTCTGTGGGTCACACACACACACACACACACACACACACACACACACACACACACACAGAGTTTATACCACTTATGTCTGACAAAAGCCTAACTTGTCCTCAACTGTCCTAAACTAGAGGACATAAACCAGGGATCTGGTCCACAAAGGGTCGTGTGGCTGCAGGTTCTTATTCCACCAGTCCAGCTCACCCAGTTTGACCAGTCACCTGTTGAAGGCTCAGATGAGTTGATGAAGTGAGTCCAGTCTGGTGCTGCTGGGTTGAACCAGAACCTGCAGCCACACGGCCCTTTGGGGAACAGGGTGGACATCTCTGTCCTAACTTGTCCTAAACTGTCCTAACTTGCCCTAAACTGTCCTAACTTGTCCTAAACTGTCCCAACTTGTCCTAATCTGTCCTAACTTGTCCTAAACTGTCCTCACCTGTCCTCACCTGTCCTAAACTAGTGGACATAAACAGCCTAAACGAACCCGCGTCGACCTTAGCTTTAGCTGTGCTCGAAGATCAACCTAAAAACGACGGAATTACCAAATGTCCTCGTCCGTTAGCAAGAGACAAATCGGCAGAGTGTGTCCTCGTCCGTCGGGAAGGCTGATGACGATCGTTGATTTGAGAAGAATCACGAATGAGGCCGTTTTTCAGACTTCGACGTGCTCCTGGAGGCATCCATCTTAGTGTAAGCCCAAAATGCACAGCGGCGCTACCGTAATCCTCCGAGAGCAGCGCAAAGAGAAAATCACCACACGACGTTTGCGCAAGTTCACCAAAGGAATACATTTAGGGTAGGACGGGAAAGGATAAGATAGTACTGTACTAAATATATATATATATATAATATATTTTTTTGTTGCAGCAGCACTTATAGGGCTCTACATAGTCTACATATCAAGCATATCAAGCAACATAAACACTCTTCAATATACAATATAATAGTTACATTCATACATACTACACATTTATGTTTATTGCATTGCAACATATGCTATTCTGACAACGTTTATCTGTCCATCATCAGGAGGGTCCCCCTACATGAGCCTGGTCCTGCTCAAGGTTTCTTCCTGTTAAAGGGGAGTTTTTCCTTGCCACTGTTGCTTGTCTGGGGTTAGGCCCTGGGATTCTGTAAAGCGCCTTGAAACAATTTTGATTGTGTAAGACGCTATATAAATAAAGATTGATTGATTGATTGATTGATTGATTGATTGAATCTTTAACAGAGGCATGTGCATAGATTAGTACTATGTACCCTATATGTGTCATTTTAATGTGAGGTATGGAGTTAAAAATGTAAGTGTAAAACTTTTTTTAATGTTATGTTAATGAGAAGCGTGCTTTTTGTGGTCAAAATAGCAGAAAGAAATCTCCAAATTATAAAACCCAAAGCTCTGATGCAGAGCTGCATGGATGTCAGCGGACGCTACTGTAAAGACATAAAATTGCAATTGTTAGTGTGACAAATGAGAGCTATTCAAGAAAAGCAATTAAAATCTGAAACGTGTTTAATGTTAAGTGTTGCAAGAGGACAAAAATATTTTGTGTAATCGTGGAAAAAGCAGACGATATTGTTTTACCGTTGAACCCCTTTTAAAAGAAATGCAATACGCAAAGACACAAACTGATACTTTCAGTCTTACTGTTCTTAAGACTTGAATGGAATATATTGCCATTTTCATTGCATCAAAACTCTGTTGTCTTCATTTCATTATTGCTAAGATGCCTGTATGTGGCGTATGTGGAAATTTAAATCAGGCAAAACATTCTTAAACATGTCATTCCATTAAAACTAAAAGAAGCCTTGGTTGGCACAAATGGCTTTTGAGAAAAGCCATTTGTGTCCTTTTTTTTCCCGCATGGTATACTCATACACATGTTTGCGCTCAATGCGGTGCAGAACAAAAATGCTGACCAAGTCTGAATTTCTCAGCAGCGCAGATGCTCAGCTTCCTCTGCCGGTAAAACTAAGGCGGAACATCGTATAATATCACCTCCAGATAGAGGCTAGAATACCATGATTTAAATGAAACCAAAAGTGTTTATAATAAATAAGGGGGGTCAGGCAGCGTCAGCGCTGGGGCTTTGAAAAAGGAATACCCCAACATGACCACAGACCCACAGCAGGGACAGGAACATATAGGAACAATCTGCTCATTCACTTCACTTGAAAAGTCACCCAATTTGATTATTTTCCTCCCTTGTCCTTATTAACATACGTGGCTGCAATTTAAAGTTCAGTGCACACTTGTTTCCATGTGAGGGGCATTTTCCATGGCAGCCCTTTCAAACGTATTCAGATGAACAGTGGAGGTAGACATCAGGTTGGAGAAAGACCCCATCACAGGTGTGTGTCACCACAGTCACACCACAGGACCCCCCCCCCCACACCTCTGAACTCTTCCTTTGGTCTTTTTGTTCTACAGTATTTAGAAGGGACGTGGTCTCAGTGTTTTTACGTATGAGGAGGAAATGCAGAATGAGATCAAACACTTAAAAGAATCACTCATCGAGCGGTCTTTAGGGCTGTAAGCAGGGAAAACATCATCAGAGATGAAGGAAAAAAACAGCTCGGTGGTTCCACCCACACATTCTCAGTTATATCTCTGAAGCTGTGTGACACCTCCTTATCTATCTGCCTATACAGTATATCTCCATTTCCTATTTCTGTCCTGTGATTAGATTTGAACCTGTTCTCCATTATTGTAATTTGTGCTGGTGAACACATCTGCACATCTGCACACTGCATTATTGTCTGAGTGGACATTTCTTTTCTTTTCTTTTCAGGTTTTTAAAAAAAGAGAAATTAATTGCATGTGCTGCATTTAACAATACTGATAATTAGTTGCAATACCAGTTATCTTTTACTACGCCTGAACATACATTTCAATAATAAAAAAAGGGACAGTGCGGGATGATCGATCAGATAAGCAGCTTGTATTTGCTTCAGTATTTAAGATAATTCCCCACTGCATTGATTAACAGATGATTTCTGTGTGTGTGTGTGTGTGTGTGTGTGTGTTCCGTGCACTGCTGAGATACACGGACAAATTGCTGCATGCGCTAAGCAGAAACTGACATCTGACCTGTGTACGACAAAGTCTGACAAAAAGGAAAATAGAGTTGCGAGAAGCAAACGGGCGGTCGGTTTTCAGGAGCTGAGGTCTCAGGACGAGAAGCTCTGAGGTAACTGGTGCTGGTAACTCGCAGGGTGACGCACCAACGGGGAGCGGGAGGTGTCGCGCGCTTGTCCTGTCGGTTTCAGAGCGCTGCTGGAGGCGTCATGAGGCACCACGAACGCAGCGGAGCTCAGATTTAAGGCCCAGGTCGCATGGCTGTCGACCCCCGACTCAATGGCGCTACGCACACTGAGCGAACGGAAAGAATGAACCCGAGACAAAACAAAGAGAATCCGTGGGAGGAAGTGGGTCTCCCTGTTTATGTCTCTGTGGTACAGTTTCCAGGCTGACGCAGGTACACCACAACAACACCCAGCTTGTAGCTGAAGTCACATGATATGTATATTAACTCCACCCACCACCCCATCAGCTTAAATGACTGAACCCAAATCACATTTGCATCATTACACAGCTCAGCAGAGGCTCTCGGTTGAAAGAAAGCTTGAGGGAAACATGCCGTTGGAGTATTTGATCTTTGGGATTGCGATGACCTCCCTCGTCACCGGTAATTTAACGATCTTCTCTATGTCTACCCGGCAAAAAAAAAAAAAAAACCCTCAGCGGACGGACAGCCACACTTCTTGACGCGCGATGGTTTATTGGTTCATCTTGTCCTCAGGAGGTGGGTGCGGGGAGGTGACGGAGGTGCTGGCTGAAGTGGGCTCCCAGGTTGTGCTGCCCTGTCGATTTGACCTCACGTCCGCCCATCCTGCCGCCGTCCACTGGATGAAACGCGACAAAGGGTGAGAGAAGAGAGCCCTCCATCCAGTCCGGTTCAGGAGTACACGGCCCTTCCTTTAACTGCTGCCCCTCTCTCGCTTTGAATGTGATTTTTAGGACCGTTTGGAGAAAGACCCAGAGCGGTCTCCAGTTCTGGGGCACAGACTGGATGCACAAAGGGACCCAGCGCGCACGGAGCCCCCACCAGCAGTACGAGAGGGGCGACTACAGCCTGCAGATAGACAGCGTGAAGCCGGGGGACGCTGGACTCTTCTCCTGCACGCTGAAGACCGTAGCTGGGGTGGTTAAACAGCAGGTCATGCTCAGAACAATACAAGGTAAAAGGGGACTAAAGGAAAGCTCCGCCAGAACTCGCAACATGGCGTGAGACTGATAAACGCGTCCGTCTGGTTCACAGTGTCCGTCTCACCGTCCGTCCCGTTGTGGGAGAGCAATTTTTCCATCAGCTGCGGCGTGAGTCCTCAGGCTCCGGGGGCCACCTTCCAGTGGGCGTTGAACAACCGTTCATCGGCAGACGCTGTCGAAATCTCCCAGATGGCCACCGGCGAAAGCGTCGTCAGGGGAACGGCGTCCACCGGCCTGGCCGGGCGCTGGACCTGCGTCGTGGGCTACAAGGGCAAAGCGGGGAGCGCTTCTGTGACTCTGGTGACCAAAGGTGAGACTCCGAGGGCCGGAGCGGGCCTTGCCCCCCCTCAACGACGGCTGAGCCACGTCCCCGTCCCTCGCCTCTCCCTCGCAGGAATCGTGCAGCCCTCCAAGGACGGCACCAAAGTGTACGCCGCCCTGGGGTCCGCCGCCGCCCTGCCCTGCGTCTTCTCGCCCGGTTTGGTCGTGTCCAGCTCGTCCTGGGAGAAGCTGAAGCCCGGGTCGCCCTCCAAACCCACGGCCAGTCCACTCCCGGCTTCCTTCTCTCCACCCTCGCCGTCGTCCCGGTCCAGCGTGGACAAGTCGGCCAGTTTGAAAGAGGTGCGTGTGGGGGACGAGGGCACGTACCGATGCTCCGGGGAAGCTGAAGGACGGAGGCTGGCTCGGACCCTGCGCCTCGTCGTCGCCAAAGGTAAACAACGGGACGAACTCCCTGGAATTCCCCGATCCCGTCATCTGCAACACACAACGATATGATCTTCTTTCTTCTTTTCTTTTCTTTTCTTTTTAAACAGTCGATGTCAGCATCCCAGCAAAGGCGGCAGGCTCCGTCACGATGACCTGCCAGCTGACGGACGCGAGCGAGGTCACGCGCTACGAGTGGGTTCACCAAACCGACCACCGCGGCGGCAACCGGACGGCCGAGCGAGTCCACGAGGGCAGGGCTCTCACAGTGGACAAGACGTCAGGGGAAAACCAGGGGGAGTGGACGTGCCGCTTCTACGGGAAAGAAGGCGTTTTGGGGAATGTGAAGCACCACGTAACCGTGATGAGTACGTTTTTTTTTTATTCGTGATCACATGATCCAGTGTGGAAAAAGGTACAGCGTAAGGTCTGACTTTGGGTTTGTCTGTTTGGGTTTTGTTTTTTTCTTTAAAGGTGGTTTGAGCGGGGAAAGGTCAGGTGTGTCGAATAAAACCACCACCGCGGTCGTCCTGGGCTTCCTCCTCGTCGCTCTCCTGCTGGTGCTGCTGCAGGCGTACAAGAACTATCGCAGGGTACGGTACAGGCTATCTGCCTAGAGAGCGGCTGTTCTGAGGAAGGAAAAAGGGGCAAAATCCCGACAATATGAGCCCATTTTCAAATAAACGGCAAATGAATATCAAGCAGGATCAAAGAAAAGATTTGAAGGGGATAGAAATCTAGTTCATCTAATCCATCTGCTTTTTTTTTTTCTTTTTCCTACAGAGAAAAATGATCCTGCAGTACCCCACGCTGGAGACCATCGCTCACAGAATGTCCAACGAACGGGAGGAGAGAGAGCGGAACCGCCGAGAGAAAAAATAAAGCTGCAATAG
This sequence comes from Lagocephalus sceleratus, assembly GCA_911728415.1. Lineage (NCBI taxonomy): Eukaryota > Metazoa > Chordata > Actinopteri > Tetraodontiformes > Tetraodontidae > Lagocephalus > Lagocephalus sceleratus. Next base: position 1,735,381 of record CAJVRN010000126.1, read on the forward strand.
AGCAGAGGACTGTGGGGAAAGATATTACAGGATTAGGGTGAAGTGAGATCCATCAGGTTTTCTTTTCTTTTTTTTTTTTGCACATTTTGGATTTGTTAAGCAGAGTTTGTAAAGAGTATCACTCAAATGTGCAATATACTGTATATATGTCTGTAAATGTTTTGACTCGTTGGTTTGTATGATGCTTTTACTCCTTATAATAAAATACTTTATGCAGAGCTAAGAAACAGTTTCTCTTTATTAACCACAATACTCAAGTTACTGCCATACAAAAACTACAAGATATAAATATTATGTACAAAAGTGTATAAAAATAATGCACTATATCTCTAGAAAACACTGACACATTCATTTACCGTGATAAAAATACTATCACTCTCAATCCACTTTCCAAAACGACACTATTGAAGGCGCATCCTCTTCTCTCGTCCTTGTTCGGATGAAAGTAAGCTTCTTATTCTGAGTCTAGTTTCACGGCTACACCTGACTACACTGCCCGTCTTCCTGCTGCGAATATGCGCGGAAGCCCCAACTGTGCAAGGGCCTGTCGATGGCCCGAAGAAGATCCTCTTCCAGCGGGTACAAGTTGTCCAAGACCTCGTCGTCATCAAAGCACCAGCCCGGCCAATCCACATTCACTCCATCGGAGAAGATAACACTAAGAAGAAAAGTAAAAAAACCCTTTCAATCACGGAAACAATAATGTTCATGTGCTAATGTAAAGAAATGAATGCATAGGGTAGTGTAAATAAGGAAAATACTCCTTGAGTGGCAGTGTCTAGAACAGCTCCATCTTTTGTTCTGACTATATGTCTATAGGGGACACATATATGAATGTGTCAGTACTTCTGTATTTATGTGTATTTTTCCAGATAAATAGCTCTAAAGCAGCAGATTGCACATCATACAATGTGGGTTACTCTTTTTTGGCTATTATGCCTATATTATAATCACTATAAATGCCAGGTTGTAATCTGAAGCATTACTGACACAACCAAGAATCACCAAGTGGAAATATTCCAAAGTTTGAAGATGACATTGTTATTACGATCACATAAATTGAATCTTTATTTTTCACCGTAAGGCCACGATATTTAAGTACTGCTGTGTTACACACGATACACAGTTTAAAGTCTAGAGTTTTGCTCTTATGTCGGTGAATTGTGGGAAACATTTCCTATTGTGTCATGTGTTGTGACCAGCGTGGTGCTGGACCTTATACCGACCTGTCTCTTTTATAATCCTCATCTCCGTCCACCAGCTGCTCTTTCCAGCCGTCGCTCACGGTGAGAGCTCGGTACCTCGTCAGCTCCACCTCCTCCACCTCCTCCTCCTCTGTTTCTCTGTCTCCATCGCTTGGCGACGCCGAATGAGCGGTGGAAAATGAGGGCGAAGGCGAAGGATATCTCGCCCTCTGATCTGCAGCTTTCAGATTCTTGTCATTCTGGAAGGTGTGCCTTTCCTTCACTCTCTCTTTGGCCCGTTCTAACAGACCCTCCAGAGGCGAATTCTGTCTGCACTGAGGCAACGTGTGCGAACCGCGGCAGTTTGGGCGAAGTTCACGGTTGAGGGTGATGTTGGGAATGGAGGCGCGCCTTTGTGTTTTAAGCCATTTTTCATTGAAGTTGAGCGCAGGCAGCTCGGACTCAGACAGCGTGTGGGGGTCTGGAGGAATCCTCTCGCGATTATTCCAAGTCCCCTTTCGGACCGATTCGAGCACCAGCTCAGATGGGACGGAGTTTCTCTTATTATTTGGATTATAATCTGAATGTAATCTGGAGAAGGAGCTGTCCAGAGGATGTCTAGGTGTCTGATTGGAGGGGCCGTGGGAGCTACCGTTCGGTCTCCTCTTCCGTAACCCGGGAGATTTCAGGTTGTGGGAGAAATTCCAGGCGTGTGCTTCCACATCGCCAGGCTGCTTGGGGCTCCTCCCTGCGTCCGGGTTGCCCGGTTGGTACTCCGAGTCTCTCTTCGCTGATAATCCTTCTCCTGGTTCTCTTTGAAACTCACTGGTGGAAGACGTGGAGTCACTGTCTTCATTCATCGGATAGTCCACCGCTGGATATTCCCCCACCATCAGGACGTGGCGTCCGGCGGCGCCGTGCCACGGCGGAGCAGATTGCACCCGGCTATTCCCCGGAACGCTTCCAGGCTCCTTGGCTGTCACCGATTCAGTCTGTTTCTCCACTTCTTCTACTCGGGCTCCGACTACCTGCCTTCTCACACCCAACTCTATCCACTCGTAACCCTTGACGGGTTGACGCGAACCAGCCGCGCCTTTATCCACCGATTCACCGTCGGCGTGGTCGGGCTTGGGGTCAAAGAAGGACACCAGCGTTTTGCCGGTGGCGACGTCTACAGGTTGGTCCTTTGCTTCGCTGGATGCGGGCTTTCCGTCCGGGGATGGAGGGACGGCGAGTTCCTCGTTTATCTCATCCACAAGCGCCTCCCGTTCTGTGTGTGGCGGTTCGTCATCCACGTAGGCTTCCTCAGCCTTTGCTTTGGCGCCAGGCTGCTGGAGTTTGGCGTCTTTCAGTTTCCTGGCGCTCTCTATTTCTCTCCAGTTCCTCAGGGATTCCTGAAGTTGTCAAACGGATAAACAATGAATTACCCATAAGAGGTAGTCAAAAACTACGCCGCTGTGTTCCGGTCCGGTTACCTTTGTTTGCTGGATGGTCGAGACCCAGGTGGAACACCTCTCTGAGGTGCTGGCTGTGAAAATGTAGACATTCATGACGCTCTGAAGCTCCCCCACCTCCACAAGAACAAATGAACCTGTGAGGAAAAAGGAGGGATGAGGAAGGACCCGTTTTCCCCAGACAACCTCGGCTACGCGGCAACGTTACGCACAGCCGTCTTTCAACACTACGCAGTACGTCCTGTCGAGGGCCAGGGGGGGCCGAACCACCTTCAGACGCTCTCCTTTCTTTTGAAACTTCGTCATCAGGAGAACATCCGAGAAGAGCAGGGCCACCACCTCCAGCTGCAGACAAGGAGGTCAGACACTCAGACAATCAAAGAGCTTTAAAGGTTCCAGGGCTGAGAGCTGGGTTTTTACCCACCTTGCTGTCTTTTCTCCCGCGCGTCTTTAAACTCTCCTCCAGCAGCAGTTTACGTACGACTCCGGGGCCCACTCCTTTGATCGGACATGTGAGGTCGAACTGGCTTATTTCTCTGACGTACTGTAAAATGAGGATGGGATTAAACCTTGTAAAAACGGATGTTTGTCTGACAGGAATGGTGTGGAGTTTCAGAACCCCATAACCATCTGTCATGAAATGATCAAGTAACAAAAAGCCGTAATACCCTGAAATGTTAACTGCGCTCTGAACTCAGCGCTGAATACAGAACTGATCATTCTGTATTTGAATTACATGCGATCATCTCTAGATAACCAAAAAGCATAACTGTCATCAGTAGAGGATGGATGGATTCCACCAGTGAGGTCAAAAGGGGACTGGAACCTATCCCAGCTGCTTCAGGTGAGAGAAGGGGTACACCCTTGAAGAGCCCAGCTCATCACAGGGTTTAGTGTTATGCTTAACCCAGTTTAAACTCTCCATCTTTGGACTTTGGGAGGAAGCAGTAGTACCCAGAAAGAACCCAGAGCCTTCTTCTACGCAAAATATACAGCCTTGAAGAGAAAAATAGGTTCACCTTGTCAATTTCCTCATTTATTCCCTCTACTTCGTATCCGTCCACCCTTTGAGCGGAGATGGAGAGAGCAAGCTCCTCGTCCTTCAGCCTCAGGTAGTCGTTGATGCTCTCCAGAAAGCTGTTGAGGCTGGATAACTGCAAAGGGTCGGGACAACGTGAGCCACACGGGATGAAAACAACCCTAACACCTTTCTCTGGTTACCCCCAGGAAGGCGTCTCACCATGCCTCTGAGGGTTTGCTGTACGTGACTGTCCGCGGTGCTCTGCAGCACCGACTTGAGCAGCAGCGGATACTTGGTGATCCTCTGATGCGGTTTGGCCTGCATATCCCCGAGGCGCATCCTCTGGCTCTGAGGGTGGGTCTCCACCCACTGGACAAACAACAGACCGCCTCATAGTTATCCACGCGGAGCCGAATGTCGCGCAAACACAAACGGGTGAGGTCCAAAGCCCGCAGCCAGCGGTCCAAGTAGAGTGTTACGTAATGTGTTTTCATCACTGCTGGTGGTGCTTACCTGGATGAAAGTGAGGAAATGCGGGTTGCTCTCCATCTGCCTGCGCGCAAACTCCAGGCTGTTGTCCTCCTCCCAGCAGTAATGATGATAGCAGGAGAAGCGTTGTGGGAACTGCAGACAGAACAATTTCAAAAGAAAAACAGACCGAAATGTTGGAAAAGGCAAACAAAAGCAGGCGGGACGATCATTATAAAATTTGAACTGTGACATTTAAAGCGTTTCATATGTTTTGAGTTGACCTACATGAGAAGAAACTTCTCGAGCTGGTGCGCTCTCTGAGCCGGTGATGATAGTTAGTTGTTTAATGTGCATCATCGAAAACAGTTACTAATATATAAACAGCCAGACAGATTAAAATGATTAGACACGTTGCGCAGAACCTCGTCTCAGTTTCAGTTGTACTCTGCGTGCTTCCATCATCTCATTTGCTGACAGGAGTACTTTTTTGGATTGGTCCTCATTTTCAGTCATTAATTAGATTAGATGAGCAGTTCTGATAGAACCGCATTGACATTTTAAAAAATGTTTCGTTATTATTTAGAATATAATTCCAACAAATTCATTAATATTCATGAGACTGTTCCGCAAACAAAGCCAGCAGCGTGAATGCAAAGTACCCGAGTACTTTCCACCACGGCCTGTCAGAGACACACACACAAACACACACACACACACACACACACACCCCTGACTTGGTTTCCACGTCCTGCAGACAATGTTCATACCTGCAGGCAGCCCGACTTCAACATCAGGGGGTCAAACGGCATCCCTGTCCTCCGGACCTCCTGTAGCATGGGATAAATGACTTCCTGCCAGAAGAGCTGATGTGCGGAGATGATGGAGGGAAGGTTGGAGAAGAGCAGCTCGGGGGTCACCTGAGGACGAAGGAGAAAGGCAGAATAAAATGAAAAAGCATTACACTTGGTTAATTAAATTGGACTACTTTGTGGTGTTTTTAATCTAGACTCTGTCGCTCTTTTGTTCCACTGGTGTGCTTTTTCCTCTGTGAGCTTCTGCAGTATTAGTCAGTATGTAAAACAATGGAAAATAGAGCTTTGCAACATGTAGGGGTGGAAACAGGCCTTTGGGCCGGCTGTTTTCTGCAAGTGGGCTCGTGTTTTTTGGCCGTGGCCCACTAACCTCCGAGAGAAATCCATTCCTGTGAAGGTTGACGAGCGCCGCAATAACCAGCTGTAAAAGGCAGAGACGCTTTAGTGAAACATCCTGTGGAAAACAGCTTCACATCACACGTTTACAGGTGCCTCTCAGCGCGTCAGCATCATCAAAAAGCCGATGCGTTGCAGTTTCATTCAATGAGCGAAGTGTTTATTTTCCTTTTGGTGATTGTGTCTCACAGCAAACCAAATTCAGCCAATTTGAATATTGTGGGAAAATGAGACAATATTTGAGACGGATGGTTGCCGAGCCTTTAAACGGTCTCAGTCTGGGTCTGTAGTCTACCTCAGGGAAGACTGCTGACGCGGGTGCTGCAGGAGCTGGCTGCTGTCACAGCGCTGCTGTCTCCAAAGCGCATTAACGGAAAGTTCGATGGAAACAGCGTGGCAGGAGAAAAAAAAAAGCGCAGCGACAGGGAAAAGTGCAGGCTCGAGATGATTGTGAAACAAAACTGTTTAAGATTATGGGGGAGATTCATGATGAGTGGGCTGCGGCTGGAGTCAGAGCTTCAAGGGCCACCGTCGCGTCCCCTGCGCCTCACCTGGGCTCAGCGGTCCTTTTCCTTTTCCGATGAAACTAAAGTTTGCATTCCCTTTGGAAGTCTGAAGGTGCTTGAGCTCTGGTGTAAAGCTTCCACGGGAGCTGGCCTTGGTGTTTTATCGGGTCAAAGGTCAGCAACTGGCCGCTCTGACAACGCCACCAGTACCCAGTTTGAGGATGTGCTGGGCTGGCCAAACTGAACTGGCCTGACCTCAGCTCCACAGAGACTCGTGGGGCACCGGACCCCCCAAGACCCGAAAGACCCTACCAGAGCAGCCCGGGCTGTCACGCAAAAGGAGCCCTGACCAGGTAAGACGTTCTGCAGATGCTCAGAATTTTCAGCCGTCCAACATTTCTGCGTAAAAAATCTTTTTGTTCGTTTTGAGTAATATTCAATACATTTTCTGTGACGTTGTATTTGGAGTCTCAATAGCTGCAAGCTATAATAATAAAAATTACAATAAATAAACACATGACATATACTAGTAATGGATCTTAATTCACTTGTTGAATTAAGTTATTGAAATAAATGAACTTTCAGAGGCGATTCTAAATGATGAAGTTGCATCTGTAGACGAGAAGAGAAACTGTGAGCGGATGTCGAGAATTACGTCTTTGATGACGATCAACTTGTTGATGTAGGCGAGTTCAGTGTGGACGAACTCCCACAGCGCCTCCTGCTGATGTCTCTGCACCTTCGACATCGTCTGGGGAACAAGCAGACAAAAGGAGAAGAAGATTTACCTCTTTTATTAACAAACGCGAGGGGAAATGGTGCTGATTAGCAAATGTGCTATTTTCGCAACAGCTTCTTCTGCTTTAAGGAAGTTTTTTCTCCCAACCATCAGATCTGCGTTAATCTCTCAATCTAATTATTTAGGTTATAAATATGCAGAGTAAATCACACTATTTTATCAACAGAATCTTGATATTCAATTTATTTAAACAAGAATTTAAAAAGTGAAAATATTTTAATTTATTCAACCTATTCTTCAACAAAGGACGAAGGACAGCCTAAATCCTGTCTCAGACTGAGGTCTGGTGTTCGTGTCACGTTTTCCAAAGTGTCTCAAGCTCCATTTGCTCCATTTCCATATGTAACGCCATATTAAGGGAGGGCACCTTGTTCAGGCATGTCTGAACAGACCCTAAAGTGATTTTGGGCGGTTTAAAGAGGGGCCAATACCAAATGGGAGTCCACAATCTCTGTCCAGTTCCTCTCCAGCCTTGTCCCCCGGCTCTCCTCCTTCCAGGCCCACCTGAGGTTGACTGGCACCGCATAGGTCTCCAGCTCCTGCTTCAGCAGATCCAGCTGACTTCGCTCCTGAGGAGGGAAAGAACGAGGACCGGGGGGTCAAGGCAGCGGTCGCGCCAGCTCTTCGGGGCGGGTCGCGGAGGTCATACCTCGGACGCGGTCGTTTTCTCGGACCCCCCCTGACTGAACAGGACCTGCCTGAGGGCGGCCTTTTGCTTGGCTCCGACAGATCCCTTGCTCAGCGTGGAGAAGTCGCTCACGACCTTCTCCTTGGTCCTCCTCTGCGGGAGACAAGATCACTTCAGCGCCCCCCCCCTCCACACTCAACGCCCGACCGAGATCCTCCTCGTCCTCTGACCTGGTAGCCGTAGGCGCTGAACCTGTACTTGTCTACCGACCCCCGGCGGTGGACGTTAGCCTCCGCAGGTGAGGACGGGCTGTCCACAACATCTGGCTCCCTGGCCTCCTGGTCCCTCTGCCTCTCGCCGTCCACGCCGTTGTGCCAAAGCCCCGACGCTTCCTCCATCACTGAGTCATTCCCCCCGCTGCTGTTGACGCACAAACGTTTTTTTTCTTCGTTCTTTCAACCCGCACGCAGGAGTGACGAGAGAGCGCGCCGGTGAAAAGGAAGAATTTAACGATCCTCGTGGTTGAACGAAACCCCGTGAGGTTTTTACGATCGCCTCCGGCGGGACGTTCTGCGGTACCGGAGCGCTGCGGCAGAGCCGGGGGTCACGCAGGGGAACCACACCTGGCGCGCCGCCGCCTGTTTACACCCACCGCGTTTAACCGCGGGCTAACCGGACCCGGATAGTTTCAGGTGCAGATGCGCTACCCGAGATCTCGTCTGACAGTCGCTCCCGCAATTCCTGCTCCGTCAGAACACGCAGAACATCCTGCCGGGGGGTTGGATTACAGACAAGTTAAGGGGGGGGGGTGAAATGTCCCTCTGTTCTCTGGAAGATACAGTTGTTGGTCAAATATTTTGGGCGGCTGTACCTCGGCTGAGGAGTTCCTCAGCCGAGGTATTCCCTAAGCAAACACGGGCCACGGCGACGCAAACGGGCTTCAAAGGGCTGTGGCAGGGGCTGTCAACACGCGGATACAACCAGAGCCTGACCCCCCCCCCCCCCAGGTTGACCCCCCGTACGAGAGCGAGGGGCGTCGAGGCGCCGCCGCACCGCTCCCCCGGTTTGTCTCCAACGAACAGCCCACATGTAAGACCTCAGCGGGCGGACGTGATCCCGGAGTGATCCCGAGCGTTCGCCCGTTGGTTTCCCCGGGATAGGGAAGAGGATCGATTTAAAATGACAGACCTTACCTGTGCTTGGCTGGATCCATTTTGTCTCGCTGTCATCTTTGGTTTCTCTTCTCTTTCTCCTCCTTCTCCCTTCTCCGTGGCCGAATCAGTCCCTCCCTCTCTTCCTTTCACCTACATGATCACCCGTTGCAACTGGCCCGACGGGAACAACTGGATTCTGCAGCTCCAAAAAAGCAAAAAAAAAAAAAAAAAAAGAAAGAAAAGGAGAAAAAGCTCAGTTGTAAAGCCTGGTTAATGAGTTGCAGTTATCGTTGTTAGCACTTGATGGTGACGAGGCGTGGAGGGATTTGGTCGCGTTGAAGCAAACAAAGGCGGCTCCTTACGGCAACTCAGAGACCGGTTTGTAAAAACACTTAAAGCCGAAAACACTTCAACAGTATGCCGCTCACCGTGTGGACTTTGGGGTTAATCAATAACAACAACGGCCAATAAAACATTAGTTCGGGCTCAGAATGCGGACGCGGGCTGATCGATGCTGTCCAGCCTCGACTTGTCATTGGCCCCCCCAAGCTGACACCTCGGCTCCAGCGAGACATTCATATCGCTATCTGCAGGCTGAGACTAGCAGGAACTAAGCCGCTCGTCTGGGGCATACTGAGACTAGGTGTGTCCCGCTTACTCCAACAGTCATGAATAATATGCAAGAAAGGTTGAGAAGAATGCTAATGGGCCGAGAAGCTCATTTCAAACAAGGGGGTGGGGGGGCAGTCTGTTTTAGAAGAAACGCTTCTCTTGCTGGGATGGCAGAAGAAACAAAAAAAGCAGTTTAAATGTGTTTATAAAAGATTATTTTTATAAAGATGTTTTTATATATATCTTATAATACACTGTATTTCTTTAAAAAAAGAAACAACACATCATACAAAGATCGTGCACAAGTAGTTTGAAAAATATCCTTATATGCCCTCTTATATACACTCCTACAACAGATATTTGCCATTTACGATGTATACATGATCAATGCTCCAAAGCATCCAACCTCAACTGTTCCAGCAAAATGCCATTTAAAAAACACTGTTTTACTTGACTCTGATTAAATAAGCAAGTGAGATGGGTGGGCCACGGACATGGAAACTGAAGGTAAGGAAGTTCGATAAGTAAAGTTCCCTTTTTCATTAAAAATAGACCTTATCATTCCGGAGATGTTTAAGGAGCTTAGCCTGGTCTGGGCTACTTTGTTCTCAGTAGTTTGAAGCTTCTGTGTGTGCGTGTGTTTGGGGGGGGGGGTCATGGTCACATTGTGGTGACACGTTAGTGATAGCACCAGCTCTGCAGGAAGTCTCAGTTTCCCTCAGCAAGGGGGGGTGGTGTGAGGATGGGGTGGCTCTGTGAGCTGTTCAGGATGGGGGGGTGGTGCACTGTGGCAGCAGGTCCTTCATCTGCCCTGGCATGAATGTTCCCTGTCCCTCATCAGGGACATTAAAGAGTGCATGTCTGTATGTGTGTGCATACAGACACTGGGTGTGTGTGTGTTTGGGGGGGGGGGGGTCTTTTAACCGTTGCCCCTGTGCAGCACTTTGTGTTCCAGTCTTGTACGAAAAGGTGCCTTTTAATGTCACTGGAGTTTGGAGTTCATAGTCCCAGCTTGCGCCGCTACTTGAAGCCAAAGCTGTTCTCGAGCTCTTCGGCGGCCTGTCCCAGGTGCATCCTCCTCAGTTCGTTCAGCAGCTGCTGCAGGAGCGGCGGGTGCAGCACGTTGCCGGCCCGCGAGCCTTGCTCAGCCCAGACCCTCAGCATCTGGTAGTGGGCCTCTCGGCAGGATCGGTGGTCCAGCTCCACCTGTTCGATCTCGGTGTCCCTCACCCCCAGGGAGCGCACCAGCTGCTTCACCTGCAGCACCGGGACCACGTCCAGGAGGGTGTAGATCAGCTCGGAGACTGAGGAGAGGGGAAGAGGGCAGGGTCAGGTTCACAGATCCACAGGCCTGAGGTGCATCGCGTGCAGGATAAGTGTGATAATACTAATGAGGCTCACTCTTGATTTCCGGGGGGATGCAGTCAGGCAGGTTGGTTGGCTCACAATCGCTGACAGGAGTGAGGACAGTGACGTTGAAGTTGAACTCGTGCAAGGGTTTCTCTTTGGAGATCAGGGTTTCCTGTAACGCGAGGACCTTTTTATTCACACGTTACGGTCAGGGGACAGAGTACCGTGCCCTCAGTTAAGAGTCAAAGTTTTACCTCGCTCGGGTCTGAAGAGAGGTCAGGCGATTCGGGGAACGAGTTCTGCAACTTCCTCTCGGTGCAGCGTTTCGTGAGCACGTGAGTGACCAGACCAACCACCAGCAGCAGCACCAGAGCTGTGGTGGCCACTCCAATCATGTTGTATAGACACCCGCTTTTAGACTCTTTGCCTTCATGAGAGAAAGTGAAAGGACACCATGTGACAGTGTGTTTAGAGAGTGTGAACCACATTCCAGCATGGTAATATTGCTCTGATGTGGCGAACGGTACCACATATTTGCCAGGGCTCACCTGCCGTTGTCATGGGAGCGAGCGAGCAGCGGGATTCACATTCACCTGTGCAGCTGCTTACAACAGAGGAGCAACATTTTACAAGCATGACTCAAGAGGAAGCGATCAGCGTGTGCACCTAAAGCTCTCGTAACGCCAGGACCTGATTGGTGGGGAGGGTCACTGACGGAACGAGATCACCAATCACTGCAGAGGCAGTGTGTGTCACACACACACACACGTCAGTAGCTGCTCATTGGCTACTCATTTCATTCCTAACTAGACACATTTCGCAGATCATCGAGATAAGCTGACTCATCAATATTTGCAAAGTAATAGTGAGTATGTGAGAATCTACTACAGCGCCGGGCCTACATGGTCGGTCTCGACCAAATATACACACGCGGGAGAGATTGAGGCACATCTACATACATACTGACTTCTCTTTTTGAAGCAGAAATGGAAAAAGAGACACACTCTGCTGCAGATTTCACAAAAACGACCAACTTCCCTATCTTCCCCCAACCGAGCACCTCTCAGTGTAAGAGGTTGTGTAAATGTGTGTACGTACTTGCTGCAGGGTTCACACTTGCTGTTGTTTCGGTAGTAGTTGTCTTCACATTCACACACAGTGTTTTTCTCTGGTGTACCTGTGCACAGAAGGAAAGCACAACCCTTCATCTCTGTCTGCTTTTCGACGGGCATAATAAAGGACTGTTCCGTGGATCATCCGTCGTTGTTAGACTCACATTTCTGGATTTCCCTTTCGTGGAGCTCACATGGTCTGCATTTGACACAATTGTAAGTTTCCGAATCGATGTGAGACCTGTAATAACCGTCTTCGCAGCGACAAACGGTGTTCTGCTTCGACCAACATGGCGTAACCATCACATCGTGCTCTGGTGTTGTGGCAAAAGAAAAGAACAAAGGGAGATAGCAAGCTGACATGCGACCGCTGTAAAACAAACAGGTGAATCTGATTTGGGGGGGGGGTCAGTGTACCGTACTTTTGCAGACTCTGCATTTTCTACAGTTGTCAGCGTAGTTAATCGTTGCCATGTATTGTCCAGCGGGACAGGGGGTGCAGGTACTTCTCTCACCTGGAGCTCTGCACTCCTCTTCGAGCTTATATCCTGGAAAACAAAGGTGGGGGGAAAAAAATCACCAAAAAATCATAACTACACTAAAACTGTTTTTACACAGCCGACATGCATATGATTCTGAACTAGTCAACGCCTTACCTGGAAAACATTTATTGCAGCAAATTCCATTTTCACTGAGATATTCCTCATTTTGACACTTTTTCTGGCTCTCTGATTGCTGCAACAGTGTTAAGGTGGGGACGAGGATGCACTGTAAAATGAAACACTACATCAAGATTCCCTTCTGCGGCGGTTCATATTTGCTGAAAATGTTCCAACCATGAGGAGCAGTGCTGTGGTGAGGGGGGGTCTGTCCTTGCCTCTTCTTGTGTAGGGCCGTGGCTCCATTATTAGTCGTGTTTAGTCCATCTGACGTCACCTGCAGAAAACAGAAACTTCAAAAGTTACGAAGCACCTTTGCTCATTCGTGTTCAGGACAAGTTGAGTAAATGAACAGAATAATGTAGCCTGACAAATAAACAATGTAAATGTCATAAAAGTTAAACCGAAACAAAGCAGGACATAAGCTGAGTACGAAAGAGGAGGAATGTAGATTCTGGTCATCAACACAAAATACTTTAACCTCCTCAGACTTGAGCTCTTTTTTGATATACATTATTATTTTTATCTTTGCTATTTAAGATTATTTGCACCTGATAAGTATAAAGACCGAGTATCATATTTGAACAATATTTTGAAATGAGTGTTTTTTGGGGAAATTATGTCCACATACAGGGACAATCAATCTAAATGTGTAATAATAGAATGTTTACGGGTCCTTGTAGGTGGACATGTGGCCCCATACTGAGCAGAATTAACTTTTATATGATAGGTGACCCCAAATCTAATGTCCACAGATGTCTGTCACGACAAGATTCATCTAATGTCCACAGATGTGGACATTAGATTAGATGTTATATTAGATGTGGACATTAGATTAGATGTTATCGGGACATATTTAATATGTCCCGATAACATCGAAAGTTCTCCAGTTGTCAATCATGCACCCCTCTTCTATACGAATGTCCTTTTTAATTAATATTTTTGAAGGTACAGTATTAATAAAAAACGAAAGAATAGCAACAGTAACATTTTATCGATAATAATATTAATAGCAATACTACTACTCATAATAATAACAACAATAATAAAGGTAATCTGTAGATCTTGTCGTGACAGACTGAACCTCCTACGCTTCCGGGTCTGAAGTTCACCGACCCCTCCAGACTCGACCTGCCCCCTCCATTAAAGCCTCCGCCGGCACTCGCCGAACCTCCACACCGACCCCTGAGCCCGGAGCCCCGGGCCCCTGCGGACGCTTAGCCCCCCCCCGCAGGCTCCACCAGGCCCGGCCAGGCCGTCGCCAGGCTCCGGGCGGGTCGCTCCGCGCCGGCTTGGTTTCGGTTCTCCTCCCCCTCCTCCCACCGGAGCCCCGGTATGACTGTCCGCTTCCTCCCGCCCCCGGCAGCCTCTTACCTGGACGGTACCGAGCAGCGGCTTCGCTCCTTTGTCGACGAATTAATAAGAAAAAGGAAATTTAAAAAAAAAAACGAAAAAAAAAAAACCAGAGACTTTTAATGGAGCTGAAAGGTGGCTCTCGCGGACAGAGCTGACATCTCGCGACTCGGCGGCGCGCGAGCGGGGGCGGGCTCGAGCGGGAAACGGGGCTGAGTCACGAGCTCGTTTCAGAAAAGTGCGAGGCTGAAGTTGGGAAGGAAGACAGGCTGGTGATGGAGAGAGGGGGGCCCGGGGGGGCTCCACAGGGGCCCGGGAGGGGGGCCAGGGTCCCAGGGCCGGCTCCACAGGGGCCCGGGAGGGGGGCCAGGGTCCCAGGGCCGGCTCCACAGGGCCCCCCCCACAGATACCTCAGCCCCCACATTAACCACCAATCAAAGCATGAATGGACCAGGCTGGTGTGACGTCCCTGACCCCGACTCGGGGCGCGCTTGGAGCACTGACTCCTTTTTTTTTTTTTTTTTTTGTCTTTACCAGAGGTCATTCTCTCGCCTCACTTTGTTGTGCAACCGAGGTGACGAATCGCGGTCTTTCCATGTTCCCCCGACGGCTTCGATCACGTGTGGGGGGGGGGGGGCGAGGGATCGTTGGACTGGGCCTCTTTGAGCCGTGACAGCGTTTAATAGTGTGCGATATACGCAAGACGGATACGTGCAGGTAGAATGTAAGAGAGGAGGGGAGCAGTCCCAACGGGCCAACCGAGTGATTCACGTGACTGCTGCTCCGTCAGAGCAAAACAAGTACTTCCTCAGAAAAACCGCATTATTCACCAACTTTATTCACCAACTCCTTCCCCTCTCTCTCTCTCTCTCTCTCTCTGTCTCTCTCTCTCTCTCTCTTTGAATGTCACACACGAGAGGTTTTGACCTACATGTGGCCAACATGCACGCCAACACCGTCGCTTGATTCTTTCTGATGTTCTCGTGCATGTTCGACACCCCCCCCACACACACACACACACCCCCTCACACCCGCCGTCCGTGTGTCAGGAGAGCCTGGGACAAAGGTCGATGACGACCCCCGAGCTCCGAGACGCATCCGCGCCGAGACAGGGTGGCGCGACGGCCTGTGCACATCAGCGCATCTTTGTTCCTGGTAAGCGCTCATCTGACATTTTAAGTAAAATATTCATGCCTTTACAGTCAAGCAGCCTAATACTGAAACCAGATAAATACAACGTAAGTGGAAGTCGGAGACGAGTCATCCTGAAGACATCTGTCGCACTCATCTCTGTATATTAAGGGCGTGGCCAAGAGTAGCGACACGTGGGGCCCTCACACGAACCGTTTTCATCCCACTTTCTCAACCTTGCACACGCCTGACCGCTACCGGGCCTCGGTTCGCTCTCCGGAGCTCCGATCAGTGCTCGCCACAGTCGAGCGGCGAACGCCCGCGGCCTAACAAGCCGCTCGCCCCCGACTGTAAGGTGGGTCCAACGATAGTAATCTCTAGGGCCTGCGCCTATCCACCAACCTGTCGCCAACCTCGGGTCGCCACACCCAGCCCTCAATCACGCTGGCACCTGCGGCTCAAATTAAAGATCATGTTCAGACTTCACGAGGAAGCTGGATTATCTCGTGGTTGTGATTTTTATGGTTGTGAAGCGCACCGCAGCGCCATGGGCAGAAGATGGTTGCCTGCACGTCTACCTCTCAGCATCTTTCTGTAAGACCAAAACTCTGACATGGACTGAAATGACTGCACAGTGGTACACTTAGTCATTGACCAAAAACCAGAGAAGCAAGGAGAAGACGAAGAGCTGCGCCGTGAAGCCGAGGGAGAGATCTTTGACAGACGCAGAAAGTTCTTTTTGGGTGAAACGAGAGAGACGGCGCTTATGGAAAAACGGTGGAGGCGGCGGAGGGTACGTGTTTTGCACCGAGTCAGGAGGGTCTGGGCTCGCTTTAAAAAAAAAAAAAAAAAAAAAAAAAGACATGGTGGCAGAGCAGAGAGAGCAGAAAAACAAAGATAAAATGTGAAGCTTTCATTATGAGTAATCAGACTCAATCATCCCCTTGACACACTTCTGGTCCCTCGTTCAGTCTCACACTCAGAGGGTCCCAGAAGACGTCTCCTCTTGCTCTCCTGCTGCCTCGTCCACGGTATGTGCAGAACTGCAGAAACCCGGTTTTTTATCGGCCAGATAAACGTGCTGTCCTGTTATTCTGGGGGCTGTTTGTCGCCCTGTTGTCGCGTTGTTAACTGTCTGAGTTGTTGTGGCTCCAATTTTAATTGTCGAGTTGAACTGACAGCAGTATTTGTGCTTGTGCACCTGTGTGCTTCCTCTGAGCTTCACAGACTATTTTTCTGGTTTTGCACAGTGTCTGTCGGTTTCCCCTCATCACCTTCTCCTCTTCCTCACCTTCTGCCCCCCCCACACACACACAGATGCGGCCGCTCTTCTATTTTGCGTTCACTTTCCTGTGCAGCGTGTCCTTCGCATCTGAGGCACCTTCGTTGCAGTGCAGTGGGACGCAATACGCCCGCAAAAAAGATGGGGCGACCAGTTGCTGCGACATGTGTCAGCCAGGTATGGTCAACACCCCCCCCGCCCCCCCACACACACACACACACACACACACACACTGTTTGGTGAGCCACTGATTGAGGGTTGTGTTTCAAGGTCACTATTTCGTTAACCACTGCGATGGATCCCCCTCCTCGACCCACTGCGAGCCGTGTGACCGCGGCCGCTACATGAGCAGTTCCAACACCGAGTACGGCTGCAACTTCTGTGACAAATGCAACGAACGTGAGTACTTTTCCAGCTTTTGGACAAACAAGGGACGACACAGTTTGCGGCTGTGGCATCACGTTCTACGGCCATCGTCATTATGAACGGACACGCGCTGAGGACGGTGTCATGGCTTTAACTTGTCTCATAAAACAAACACAGGAGATCACATGGGCACACACCACCAGTTTAGCTCCCTTTCTGTGTGTGTGTGTTCCTGTGTGAATTAGTCTTTGAACAAGACTTAGTCATTTCTCTCTATATGACCACCAACTTCGTCCAGGTCGCGCACCAAGCAGGCAAATTCGAGTTTGTTACTCATGTGCAGATCATGAGTTCAGAGGTAGAAACTTGCAGGTCACATTCAGGGGGATTTTTCCATTTTGTTTGCCGAGGTTCGGTAACACTCAGAGAGAGATTGACATTCAAAGGATGGGGGGGTCAGATGTAGTGGCTCTAAAGTGGTCCGTCAAAGCAAGAAGAGCGCGCTGCTGCAGACAACCTGAAGTCAGTGGAAAAAAACCAAAAAAAAAAAACAGACAAAACAGAAAGAGCAGCAAATGTCAGAGACGGTGTTATTATTCGGGTTTCCGTGCGGCGTCAGGTGAGCAAAAACAGCCTCACGTGCCTTTTTTTTTTTTTTAAAATGTCAACGTGGAAAACAGCAGAGAGACGAAGCGCTCGAGGGCTCGGCCGCGCGCGCTCTTTCCTGGCGGCGGCTGCAGGCAGCGCCGAGCTCTGTCACGCGTCTGGAGAGCGCGAGAGTGGGCGCGCAAACCGTCAAAAATCCCTCTCTCCAGCGTCGAAGCAGGGGCTTCGCTTCGCACTTACGGAAACTAACGTGTGGAAAAAGGAGTTGGCCCACATCGACATTTCGCTCAGCGGTCTTTGGGGGGACCACAAACCATATTAGCGCCTTTTTTTTCCTGCAGCTGCAATGAGAGATCATCAGACTTCTGAGCTCTGACCCTAAATGACCCCCCCCCCCGAGTGTGTGATGACTAGGCAGGTCCACCGGGCTCATATCTGTAGTCTGCTTGTTGAGTCCACATAAAATCAGTTGTAAGTCATGAAGCGTTTGGTCAAAATGAAATTGAGCTTTCGGTAAGTGTACAGATGCACAGTCACCTTACGAGCCAGAGTGAGAGCGAGCGCATGTGAGCGAACGCGCTTTCTGACTTATCAGGTGTTTGATCGCTGCCGTTGTCCCCCCCCAGCAAACATGGAGTACAAGTCCCGCTGCAACGTCACCCATAACTCTGTGTGCGCGTGCAAACCGGGCTACGAATGCCAAGACCAACCCTGCAAGAAGTGTGTGCCAGTGCCGTCCACCACCGAACCCACGACCACCTCACGTGCCACAGGTAGGCAGCCGCCCCCCCCTCGCGAGCGACCTCGAGCGGCGTTTTAAAAGTTCGGGGGGGCGCGTGCACACCTGACGCCTGTCTTCTTTCCTCCAGTGTCCATGCCTGGCACCGTCATCGCCATGGAAACAGCCAAAGGTGAAGGGCGCCGGTGCGGGCGTGACTAAAGGATCGAGGTTCAGGCGTTTCTAAAACTCTCCCTTCTCCCGCGCTCCTGCAGATACGCTGTGGTTGGTGTCGTTAATCGCCCTGGTGTCTGTAGCGACTGCTGCCTACCTGCTTCTCAGAAAAAACCTGGCCCTGCTGTGGACATCCAAGTGCAGTGAGTAGATTTGTAGCATCGCCGTGCCAAGACGTAGAGGTGGAGGTGAGCATACGTCACACCAGTTTCTTTCTTCTCGTCTCTCAGACTACCTTTTGACTAAAACGCACGAGCCCGTGTCCGAGGATGAAGAAGTAACAAAGCCCGTGCAGGAAGCGGGGAGCGTGAGCGCAATTAAAATAGATCCTTGACTCGGATTACAAAGATGGACGTCTGGCATCACTCATGGACATCTGGAGGTGGAAGCGTCGCTTCATCCACGCCGACGGAGGCAGCGAGAAGCTGCCTCCTGCAGGAGACCTGGTTTGAGGAGCGACTGGACGAAAGCACAGGAGAGATTGAGAATGCGGGGCGGACCACGGGAAGTGTTTGGCGCGGGGGTTGGAACGGTGGGGCGCAGAGAAGCAAGGCCGCGGTCGCCGAGGCCAAAGCCTGCTTGTTCTGAGGCGGTCCGTTGCAGTCGGGGTCTGTCTGGAGTCCACAGACGCCACCGGCAACGAGACGCTCCCTCTTCACAGTCGTCAGAGGAACGCTGCTCTGCTGAGGCTGAGATTGGAAAATGTTAGATGTCTTTGCTTTCTGAAACTCTTTGATCTCTTTCATAACAGAACTCCAGCCCCCCCCCTCCCTTAATTCATGGCTCCTTGAATTAAAGCAGAAATTAGGTACATCAGTCACATCATGATTGCTTTATTTCAGATCAGTGGTGATGCAAAAGAGTGGTAACATAGTTTGAAAAAAAAAGTGGCTTTGCTCAAATCATTACAGATCTGACTGCATTACTGCTTGTATAGATATTGTATATAGACTGTTTCTGCAGTTTCACAACCAGGTGTGAACTCATGTTTTATTATGACTATAATTATAATAAATACAATTACCTGAAAAGTCTTGTATTCGTGCAGAACAAAGTAAAGAAATGTTGAGGCAGTCGATCAAAAATGCTTACATGTTAAATTACAATGTACAACCTACGTTTCTTCTACTGCGAGCTAAGGTTTCTGGTCCCACAGATATGTTTTCCCAGAACCAGCGGATAAAAATATCTCTTCTGAATACTGTGATTCACAGTTTGCCAGACAGAGATTAAAGTCAGTGTAGTGTTCCCTCCTTCCCGCCTTCCTTCCCTCCAGCTGGTATGACCGTCCACCCCTGTGCTTCTGGGAGCTTTAAGGTGTGTCAAGGCACTTCTTCTTTGGAAACATGGTAGTCCTTTCCTTGTTCCTGGGAAGGGAAGAAAATCCTGTCGGTCTCTTGGCTCCTCTCCTCCTCGGAGGTGTGAATACCGGGAGAAGGTGCGGGCTGGAACACGGGACAGCCTCTGTCGTCGCCCCCTCCCGTCTCAGCCGCGCTCGCGCCTTCAATGGTTGGGCCGACCCGACCCGTAAAATGACTGAGCAAACTGAAGATGATCGTTCCCTGATTGTGGACATGAACCAGACCTACGGAGACAAGGAGCAGCAGTGAACTGGGCTGAAGACGCGCCCCCCCCCCTTTTCGGCCGTTGATGAAAACCTGCAGCTCAGGCCTTAATCCAGTAATACAGCTACATCCTCTCTATAGAGTTTAATCATCAACGTCTGAGTCAAGAGTTTCACAAGAGAGTCTTGAGTTCACTCACCCCGGTGGGCTTCAGGAAGTGGCGAGGGCAGCTGCGGCTTCACCCCGAAAGAGTCTCTGGAGAAGTGAGGAGTAGACTCCTTTGACTGGGGAGGCGCTTTCCCACCCTGAAGTGAAAACGTGCAGCAGGGTGGGGTCAACACAACCGTCACAAACGCTACAGGAATGAATCAAGACTCGAAGGTTTCTCTACCTTATTGCACACGAGCGAGGCCAAAGCTGGAGACCAACAAATAAATCGGTTAGTGAAGAAGAAGGAGGGGTCGTTCGAGGCCCAGCGACGGCGGGCCCCAAACCGGGGGAAGGGCCCCCCCCTTACCGTTCTTGAAGCAGGATATTTTTTGGGAGCTGCTGAAGTAGACCAGGGCCAAAAGAGCCAGGCACACCCCCCCAAACAGACACGCAACTGTGGCAGGCAGCAGACCCCTCATCTTGTCTGAGAGAAAGGACAAAGATGACTGAAGCTGGTGGCTGAACACTACAAAAATACAGGTTTCAGAGGCCGGTGAGTTGAGCGTCATAGTTTTTAAAACTGTTATCTACTGACAAAATGACAGGAGTCAGAGTTCCTCTTTAGGCGTCAGGTTTAAAAGCCAAAAAAAAAAAAAAAAAAAAAAAGCTCACCATTTTGGGAACGTGTGTCATTTTTTGGAGCTAGCATCGACTGAGGGCCGCACCTGCGTGAGACCGGGAGAGTATCCTGACTTAAATGACGCGACTGTGGAGCGCGGCAGGCAGCGCAAAAACAACAACAAACAATTCAAGTGTTGATGAAATTGCACTTGTAGGCAGGGGAATCCGGGACTGACGTGGAGGAATCGCAGGGGCCCCCGGCGGCTCTGTTGCGTCCTGAGTGGGGAGTGGGAGGTGTGTGTTCGGGTTTGTCATGCACAGCCGCTGAGGAGCACGCACACACACACACACACACACACACACACACACACACACACAAACAAAAACAAAAGCTTGATGTCACATTACATTTCTTTAAAGACATGAGCATTACTTCAGAAAATATGGGGGAAACATGCACCTTTCATCATGTTTCATGTGTTTAGTGCTGAGAGGAAGTGACTCTCAATGATGTAGTATTGAATATGACCCCCCCCCCCAGTGAGGCCTGTCCAATCTGCATTTAGTCTCTGTATATTCACCAGTTACGTTCGCCTTCTGGATCTTCATGCAGTATCGACAGTTCTCCGAGTACGGCACCATATCGGTGCACGAGTAGCCCTCCTCGCACACGCACTTGACGTCCGACGTGTTCGTGCACATCTGGATCGCCTTCAGGTTAAAATCTGGGACAGAGTTTGGTTTTATTTTGAAAGTCCAATTGAACTAAGGTCCACAACCGCAAGCTCACTGCAGGAGCCCACAGGGGACCCACGGAGAGAGCGACACCATCGTGGCGAAACAGAAAAAATGAGTCACGGTTGCTTTACTTGGCCTGCAGTCTCCGGAGCAGCGCCTGCAGGCGTCTTCCTGGTTCAGCCCGGCGGTGAAGCTTCCTGCGGGGCAGGGCGCGCACTGGCTGCAAGACTTCTGATACTCACCTAGCAGAGCCGAGAGCAAGAATATGAGCGCGACCGGATGAAGCTGTGCATGTGTAATGAAGGATGTGGTTATGCCACAGTCATACCTGACTCTGTATAGTTTGGGGCAGAATTACAAAAACAACTGATTTCAGTGTAATTTCCTTTAATTCAGCAGTGACTGCTCAAACAGGCTCTGGAAAAAGGACCAAATACACAAACAAGAAATATGAAAAGAAATCTTAGCTTACCTGCAGGACACATTTTGCACGTTCTGTTTGAAACGTGATACCAGGCCTCCTGTGGCTGTGAATACGTCAGAAAGATTAGAAAAAGTATGATTTTAGACAAATGGGGAGCTTGTAAAGTTTAGATTAGATTGGATTCAGTTATGTAAAGGCGCCTCACGTTCGATGGGAGCAGATCACAAAATCTCAAATCGGAGGGTCTTTCTTACCTGCGGAAAGCTGACCGCCGACGGTGGAGATGACATCAAGGTCAGACATAAAATCAGTAAACACTGCAGCAGTCCCATCCTGAAGGTAATTCAGGCCTGTGGTGAAAAGAAATGAATTCAAAGTGGTGAAAATCAGCAAAACCAGACGCGCACGACGACGGAGCAGAGACAGAATTGTGACCGCGGAGACAATTTTTCTTGCCTTCCGTGTGCTTTTTTTCTGGTTTTTTTTTTTTTTTTTCAGCTTGTTCCCGTCACAGAGGTGTGACTTTTGGCTTCCGTCTCCGTATTCTCTCGCTCGTCCTCTGTGTCACAGTTTCCTTACCTGATTGCATCTTCTGCTCTCATCCTTCCGCCGAGGCCGCCCGCTGGGCCCCCTTCGACGCGGCTGACGTGGATTCTGCATCAGAGCCTTCGGCACTTTCCGCGCAAACTGTAAAGACCGGGAGGAGAGAGGCAAAGAGAGTAAGGCTGCAGCTGCAGCAGCTGCAGCAGCTGCAGGAGGTGGTTTAGAAAAGGTGCAGCGACACTTCAGTGATGCACGCATCTGAGTTTGGAAGATCAAGGTTGAGTTGTTAGGTCACTTAAGTTTAAAAAATCTATTTAACTCTGATTTAAAATATTTAATTGAGCGATATTTACTGAAATCATCCGGTATCCAATAGCAGGCTGGTTTCTGCTTTTAACATGTAATACCACCTGATCTGTGTCCAAGTTATTTAAAAGAAACATTTGAAACTTTCAAGGTGTGAAATATCTAAAATACCCTTCTCATGAAAAAAACAATACTGTAAGTGTCATCTAGGCTTTAAGTAAAGTTGGCTATTCAGAGCTGAGAATACACAGAAACTCATCACAAGTTCCTCCCTATTCAGCATTTCCAGTCGAATGATTCCCCCCCATTCCACAGAATCTATTTCGATGGTGGAGGTAACAACAACAAAGGACAGCACATTTTCTGTCGTCTTTGCATCATTCTTTTATTTGTCTCTTTTCACATGTTAGACACTGTGGTTCAGCGGTGAAGCTTTCCAAGCCGATGTGACCGTCTCACCTGAACAATCACACAACCCCCCCCCAGTCGACCATCAGCATCATCAAACACGAGAGAGACACGCCATTCACTTAAATACTCTGCTTTCTTTACTCAGTAAAGTCGTGAGATGCACAATTGGGCTATATTCAGGAAAGTCAAGCTAAGTAAACTAATTCATAATTCCCTATTAAAAGACCTTCATCGTTTCTTTAAGGGTGCTTCTTCTGGTTCTGCGCTCTTTGATGACTCTTTGATCGTCATCTCCCCTTCAGGTAAAAGCAAAACAATTTCTCGTCCCTTTACCAAAACATGTGCGTCTTCATATTTTCCCCCCCGCGCTATTTTTAAATTGACATTTCTCCAGTGTCACATACACATGAAGGGGAAAAAAAAAGCAGCAAAATGTAGAAAAAAAACAAAAACCAAGCCATTTCATTTAAAAAAATACATATGAAACAAATGTGACTCAATATCTGAGAAAAAAGAAAAAAAAAGCTATTATATATAAGCGAAAACCAACACGCTGCCACATGCATACTTGTTGAAACCCGGCGCTCATGAACGGGTTCATCTAAAAACCTTCTTGTCGTATTTAAACTCTACAGGTTGCATTCAATTTGAAGCGGCCGCACGTGCACGAGTTTATAGGAGCTTCACCTCTCATCGTTACTGGAAGCAAACCAGCCCGTTTACTGTACGATCATGCGGAGGTGGATACTCCATGCCCAGAAAATCGAGAAGAACCGGCGAGACGTACGTCTTCATTCGTCGTTCCAGTACCACGAAAAAGAAAAAAAAAGAAAAAAGAATGAAAAATAAATACTTTTCTCTTTTGTGTCTAACTCTGTTCCTTTTTTTTTTTTTTTTTTTTAAATCGCTGCTGATTGTTCGTCGTTGCTCCGCGAGTGCAAATGTTTTCGCATATTCAAACAAAAGACAGGAAAATCGAGCACCTTGGCGAACCAGCGTCCGCAGTCATTTTTCTCGGTGATGTCCTGTCGCTTGTTAAATTTCAGACACGATGCTTTGGCACTCTATGGCTTATTTGTTCCCCCCCCGCCCCCTTTTGCTCTTCCACAATCTCTACGGTGACTATTCTCGGCCATGCGTGAATATTAGAGGATCCGTCGTTTCTGCCGTGAAGCTTTTCCCCTCGGTGATGCAGGAAGCAGAGCTGACGCCCGATTCTGGAGCAGGTTGGAAATGGAGAGCAACTCCCGTGCCAAGGGCGACCCTGCTTCCGGGCAACGCCTCCCGCGGCGGCGGCGTGGTTTCGCCTCCCCTCAGTAGATATCGTAATCGAGGCGCCGTGGGCTGGGCGAGCCGCGAAACTTTCGCTCGGGTGCGACACATCTGCCCGTTCCGATTGAGCTCGGACGGAGCTGCTCCTTCGCCTCTCCGTGGTTTTTTTTTTGTTTTTTGTTTGTTTTTTTCCTTGATAATTAAGAGCAGATAAATAAGTGGATTTGACAGTAGGTACTCATGGCTGAACAGACAGAACCCTTCTGCTCTGATACACACACTTAATATTGTTGCGTAAAACAGAATTGATGTTAGGTGAAGCACATGTGTTATTTACTGATGAGCTGAGGGGTCGCCCAGGCTGTGGTTTCGTCCGTTAGTATACAGAATTTCAAGCTATTTAGGCAGTAAAATGCTGAGTCGCGACATCTTGTTAGGCTTTCTTTGTTCGCTGGAGGAGGGTCAGATATCATCCGATAAGTGGGCCCTCGCAGCAGGCGCATGACTTGCTTGGTTCCGGAAGTGTGCGTTGTCGAGTGTTAGTACTGCATACGGAGTGAGAGGGTCATGCCATGGTTTCCTGACCGCAGTGCAACAGTTCACGAGGACAGCGGAGCGAAGACAATCCAGCACCCGAATTTATCTGCTTTGCACCAGCAGGAGTTGGGGGGGGGGTGTTGCACCTCAGGAGTCAGCAGTGATGTGTTCTTTTTTTGGCTCCTGTCGGGCCGTTGCCATAGTTACAGTGTGTCGTTGTCGGGGTGGACGCAGTGGAGGTTACATCTACGTGATGGAGGTCGCACGGGGGAGGGGGGGGGGGGGGGAGTGGCCGGACCCAGTGGCGATGGCAGCGGTGCTTGCAGCCGGATGCGGTGGAGGTCATCCGCTGCCGAGGGAGGGTCAAGACTGCGGGTGGTTGGAGGACGAGGGCGGGGACGCCGAAGCCTTGTCGCCGTCCCTCTGGTCGCCGTCCTCGGCGGAGGCGGACGCCGCGGAGTTGCTGGGAGACACGACAAAAAGGAGCAAATCACCTCCAGTCCCCCCTCCCCTTCTGGCCTCAGGTGTTCGTTTTACTGCTGCGAACAGTCACCGCCCCGTCTTAAGCGGTTGCTATGGCGAGGCATGCAAAGTGGGGTGGGGTGGTGGTGTGTGTGTGTGTGTGTGTGGGGGGGGGTGTCACCTTTCTCCGCTCTGCGTGATGAGCCTCCTGCAGGTCTCCATCTGAACGTCCAGGCCTCTCTTCATGGAGCACATCTCCATGTACTCGTGCAGGTGTCGGTTCATGTCGCTCTTTGCTGTGGCCAGTTCCATCTGCAACGGGGGGGGTTTGGGGGGGCGTCAGGGTTAGGGTTACGTGACAAGGCCAGAGGCTGCGGTTCAACTTTAGAAACCAAACTCATCCCCAAAGTGTAGAAGGAAGCCCCGACTTACAGAATCCACAGAAAGCATAAATGCGTAAAGTTAAAAAAAAACTCAGACTTTGGAAAAAAAGAAAAGAAAGAAAAAAAAAAACCTTTAATTTGCAAAACCATTCTGGGCGATTACATCCAGCGTCTACTCCAATCTCAGCCACTCAGGCTCTCTCCCACTCAGCTTCAATCTCCTGATTAACTCTCAAAGAGATGAAGGATTACTTTGCTGATGTGTTGCCTTCAGATTAGAATTCGCAACCAACGACACATTCAGTGAACAAAAGACAAAAATAACCGCGAACAGGAACCGAACGCGGTTCAGTTCTGTCTCCACTTCACGCCACCGTCCCAGAATGCACTGCAGTCCAAATGAGGGACGACCTCTGCAGGTCAAACGGTGTGTTAAAAGTATTATTAGCTGTAACTTCACGCTAAAGTCCATACAGGACAATAACAACATGCTAAGGTCAACAGGTGGGAGCGGTCCCTTTAACTAATAAATCAGATAAAAACAAATGATTGCAGCAGAAGCTTTTCTGCTTCAAACTCATAAAATTAAATACAGAATTAAAAGATGCGACATGATCAGAAAAGGGGGGTTTTTTTTAGGCTTAAATGAAGGAGTTTAAAAGCAGTTCTGTAGAACACACGATATGTTTCCAAGAAAACCTTTCAACAGGATTGAAACGTGCCCGACCTCAATCTGGTCGATGGTCTCCTGGTATTCCTTCTCTCGAGACTTGAAGAGGCACTCAGTGTCGTTAATCACCTGTTCCAAGCAGTCCTCCTGACAGACGGACACGAAAGCGTGTGAGGGTCCCGGAATTTGGAAAACCGCGTCGGAGCTCTAATAATAACAGCGACGCAGCAGGACAATCAAGTCAGTTATCAGAGTCGCGCCTGGTTCGAGTTTCCCCTGACTAACGCTGCTATTTGAGGCCCGGGCCGGCAGACGGAGAAACGAACGCACCCGGACGCCGGAAGACGAACGGGCGAAGCAACGGGCGCGGCACGATCCCGGAGACGCGGGCCTACCTCGCCTGGAGGGTGGACGGGGTCGGGGGGGAGGGCGCAGCCTGGAAAGTCCTCCCAGAGGAGCAGCGTCTCCTCGGTCTCCTCCCAGGCCAAGCTGTCGCAGTCGTCCTCGAACTCGCATTCCCTCCTGAGAGCACGCACGCACACGCACACGCACACACACACACACACACACGCACACACACACACACAGTCAATCAAAAGCGATCGGAGGCGCTCGAGGAGGGGTCCTGGTGTCCACCAGAGCACTCACAGGTGGTTCAGCATCCTCTGCATCTCCTCGTTGATCTGGTTGCCCGCCGACCCCCCGCGGTCCTCCTCCTTCGCCGCCGCCGCCGCCGCCGCTGCGTCGCTCTCGGACGTGCTGACGGGCTCGTCGCACTCACTCCCGTTGACGGACAGCGGCGTTTGTTTCCGGCGGCATGCCAGCGTCGGCTGACTGTTGGGGGGCTGCGGGCAGCGTGGGGGGGGCGGGGTTAAACTCAAGGTCTGAGGAGGGAGGGGGTGTGTGTGTGTGTGTGTGTGTGTGTGTGTGTGTACCTGGTACATGTGGATGACGCCGTCGCAGTTCCTCTGCTGGGCCACATCGCAGAGGCGGGCGGTGATGTCGATCCTGCGGCAGATGTCCATGTCCACCTTCATGGCCTTCTCCTGGATCTTACTGTCCAGCTCCGACAGGTTCTGAGAGGGGGGGGGGGCACAGCAAACGTTCAGAGGCGGGTCCCGAGCCCGGGGGGAGCACCCACCTGCCCGCTCTCCTTACGTTGCTCATCAGGCCTTTGAAGAGGACCAGCTCCGCCTTCAGCTGCTGGACTCTGAGGGCCAGCTCGTCCTGGCAGCCCTCGCTCTCCTGCAGGTCCTGGGGGGGGGCGATCAAAGATCAACGCGTGCAGGAAACGTCCTCGTGGCTGTCTGGATTACTCTCTATCTCAGTCCTACAGTAGATCCTTGATGGACCATCACATTAGCGGAGCTCCTCTAACTGATTTATAGATTTTTATCAAGTCGGAGGACATGTAAACGCGTACACACAGGAAACATTCATATGGCCAAAGTGCAGAAATTAAGCTTTTATTTAAGAGCTCTCAAAGGAAAGGACACTATCTATCACTTGATTCCTGCAGGAGTACCTCTGTGTCATTCAATAATACTTAATAAAACTAGAAACAGACAGCGACCCTTAATAAGAACATCTCTAAAGGGCACTGCAGAGGATTACAAGGCTGCAGCTTTTGTGACTTGATTCTTTGCGCCAACGTCAGAATCCTGATGTCTGCATCAACTGGTTCCAATAAAGCTGATTAAACGTTCCAATTTCTCTCGATGGAGGGCGGACTCATCGCGTATGCGGAGCCACGGCCTGCACGGGGGTGGGCAGAGCGTTACCTCCTGGAGGTCCGCGATCTTCTGCTGCAGATCCATCCTCATTGTGCATTCTTCCTCCCACCTAAAGGACACACACACACACACACACACACACACACACACACACACGCGCGCCGGGCGTCAGGGGAGTAACGGGGCACGTCTCCGCTGCGGAAACTCTCCGTGCAAACAACTCTTACTCCAAACAAGCCAAGGGTAATCGAAAGACAGAGAGGGAAGCGAAGCGCAGCCTCAGGTTATATAAGTTATTGTGCTCCGCCGTGGCGCTCGCTCAGGCTGGAAAAGCCCCGGCACAGAGCCTCATTGTCATCTCGCACGACTCTCAGCCCACTGCACCTCAACGCAGCTTTTCTTTTTTTTAAAGGGGGGGGGGTCGGCACCCACCAGACCCCAAATCCCGCGAAGCCCTGGAGCGGCGTCGCCAGTGGCGACGGCAGCCTGGCGACGCCGGTCGGGTCGGTAACCTGAGAGCGCAGGAAGAGCTTCCTCCTGCGTGCCGAACCCTCATTGGGCATTTACAGCGTGCAGCTGGTGCTGCATTGCAGATGCACTGTGGAGAGCGGAGGGGAGAGTGCGCAGTGGGGGTGGGTGGGGGTGGAGGGGGGGGAGGACAAGACGGAAAGGAGGGGTTCGGGGGTTTGTGTCAGACGTCACTGTAGCGTTCCGTCTCCCCCAAGCCCGCACGAACGCTCCCCGCATCACTCCACACGTCCCTCCACGCTGACCCTTTCCTCCTTGAAGGAAGTCCACGACATTGGAACGGCGGGATTCGGCCAGATTTGGTCCGCAGGCGTCCTTCACATTTGGGGTCGTTTTAAAACGAGGGGGGGGGATGATGCTGCCCGAGAACTTCGAAGGGGAAATCCACTTTAGAGTTCACGCTCTACGATCTGAAAATAGAGGCAGCTGTCGCCTGGATATGGCGACCAGCGATGACATCCCGTGACACGCCGCCGCGAAGGATCACGGCTGCATTAACACCCCCAGCGCCCCCCACGAGTTAATCTGATTATTTCCTGGGTAAACATACATACATGTGTGCGACATGTCAACAAGTGATTGTTAACGTCGTAGACCCCCCCCGACCTTCAGCCCCACTCCCCTTCGCCGAACTTCTACCACCCTTATTTTTCCCGATGACTCAGCATTCCGGGAGTTTGGCTCCAACTTATCCGAGCCGCACTCTTGATTATATTTAGCACGTGACACATCAATAATGCAACGCGGGGGCCTATTTGCGGCGGCGGAGGCGGCACCTGGTCCTGCGGCCTGCCGTGAAGCGGACGCGGGGGTCGGGGGGCTGGAGGTGATGGACGCAGGGCGCTGGCTCACCCCTCCAAAGCCCACTCAGGAGGCGTGGGGCGTTGAAAGCGCCGTAAGAATGAAAGAGAGAAAAGGCTTCGACCCATTTACCTTCGCTTGTACTCGTCCCTCTCCCTCTTCACCTTGGCCAGGACGTTGTAGAGGGCCCTGATCTCCGGGGTGATGGTGTCGATCTGGACCCCGACCCCGTCGGGGTGCACCCAGGACACCCCCGGGCTGGTCAGGCGCTCCACGCCGGGCCCGAACTTGCGGATGTGGTTGTAGGACCAGATGGTGCCCGGCAGGAACCTCGGCGGGGGGATGGCGGAGGCCGCCTGGCCCGCGTTGGGGCCCGGGGCGTCCGCGGGGGGAGAGGGGTGGCTGACGGTGACGGCGGGGGTCGAGGTGGAGCCCTCGGCCTTGGCGGGCGTGAACAGCGTGGTGGGCCTCCGGGCCGAGTTGTTGGTGTTGTGGAAGGGCAGCGAGCCCGGCCTGAAGGGTACGGTCCCCACGAAGCCCGTCTGCACCCCCACCTCCTGGGTCTGCACCCCGTTCTCGCAGCACCCGCCCGGGCAGTGCTTGTTGGAGTCCAGCGCCTGTTGCAGCTGCTTCTCCAAAATCTTATTTCGGCGCTCCAGTTCGTGCACCTTGGCCAAAAAGCACCTGAACCTCAGGTTGAGGGTCTTGAGGACGCTGATGTTGGAGCCCAGGTCGTTTCTGAGAGCCATGGCTGCGGGGGGATGCGGCACGGCGCGGTGCTGGTACAAGCTGCTGTG
Source organism: Lagocephalus sceleratus (assembly GCA_911728415.1). Classification (NCBI taxonomy): domain Eukaryota; kingdom Metazoa; phylum Chordata; class Actinopteri; order Tetraodontiformes; family Tetraodontidae; genus Lagocephalus; species Lagocephalus sceleratus. Next base: position 1,765,170 of record CAJVRN010000126.1, read on the forward strand.
GTTGAAATAAGGTGAGGTCTGGGGGGGGGCGGGGAAGTCAGGCCCCGGCTGATCGAGCCCCGGGCCGGAGGGATCGCCCAGGAGGTCCGGTGCGCCGAAGACGGCGTCGGACAGGAGGCCCGAGGGAGAGTCTGGATGTCCGGGAGCCTGCTGGTGCTGCTGAGGATGCTGTTGGAGATGCGTCGAGGCCCCCAACAAAGGATTCATGCTATGGTATGGAAAACTGAAGCGCTGCAGATCTGGCATGAACACGGACGGGAATGATCTCGCTCCAGCAGAAGAGGATGGATGAAGAACGCACGGGCCCTCAGACGCGGGTTTCCCCGAAGGCGCTCACGTTAAAAGCCGACATGATTGCGTAAGAGTCTCTAAATAAGAATCTTAACCTGACAGTCCTGATCCGTCCGGGCGGTCCGAGAGCGGCTCAAAATGGGCTGCGAGCAGAATCAAAACACCGGCGCACTCGCTTAAAGCGGATGAACGGGAAAGGGATCCAAAAAAAATAAGTAAATTAGGGTGGGAAAAAAAAGAAACCCGCACAGAGGATGAATGGAAAAAGGAATGATATCCACCGTCAGCGCGTCAAAGTTCTGGCAACAAGATTTGACCGCAGGCTGGGGAGAGAGCCGTACCGTAAAGACCCTGGTAGAGGCGCCCGCTACCGTAACTGTGGGTGTGAGAGGGCCCAGCGGGGGGCACAGCAACATTTACACAAGCTCAGAGAAGCATCAAGAAAAATAAATAGATAAATAAATAATAACGGCGTTAGATGTTGTGTATCTTATTTCTACCGTCTATCTAATGTATGTATGTATGTATGTATGTATGTATGTATGTATGTATGTATGTATGTATGTATGTATGTATGTATCTATCTATCTATCATCTATCTATCTACACCTGTCCATCTATCTATCCCTCCATCCATTCATACCTCTATTTATCTATCTATCCGCCCGTCCGCCTATCCACCTATCATCTATATATCGATCTATCTATCTGTCTGTCTGTCCCTCCGTCTGTCCATCCATCCATCCATCTATCTATCCATCCATCCATCTATCTATCCATCCACCCATCCATCTATCTATCTAACTGTCTCTCCATCTCTCCGTCTTGGCCTCCATGTGGTCCTGGGTGTCCACATGGACCAGCTCCAGGTCCTCAGGACTGGTGGACTCCCAGCAGGACCTTTGGCTCCTCTGTTTCTCCAGACTGGTGTGTCGTCCTTCCGTGGAGACGGAGAGGGTGGAGCTCCTTTTCCTACTCAGGCTCTGGGGGCAGGAGAGGCTGACGCTCCCTTGGAGAGGAGGGAAGGAGAGGTGAGAACACGACGGGATGGGGGGGGGGTTTACCGGTGCTCCGCGGGTCTCACTTTCATTTGAGCTGCCCCTCCTTGGCCCTCCCCGCCTGCTCCGCGGCATCTCCTGGCCGAACACCATCCCGTAGAGGTCGTCCCTGAACTCCCTGCTCATCATCTGGTAGATGATGGGGTTGAGCATGCAGTGGGACTTGGCCAGCATGGCCGGGATGAGCGTGACCAGCGGGGGAAGCCAGGAGGGGGGCCGGGTCCCCGGGTCTGCTCCCCGGTCCGGGGTGGGGACCGGAACCTCGCCGGGACCGGCCGTGGAGTCGTTGAAGCCGCCCCACTTGTTCTCAGGGTCGCTGTAGATTTCTCCCAGTGCGCTCCAGTTCAGCAGCGGAGGAATGTCCGGGATCTGCGCCGCGTTTGGGGAACCCGGGGCCCCGCCGGCGGAGCCCCTCGCCGCGGCGCGGTCGTCGCCGGAAACCAGTGCAGACATCAGAGACACGGCGGCGTAAGGCATCCAGGACAGGAGGAAGGTGCAGCACACCACAGCGGCCATCTGCAACCAACGGGGGCCTTAGTGGTCCTGCAACGTGAACCTCAGAAGGCGTGGGAGTGGTTACCTTTGCAAGTCTCAGATCTTTGGTCCGACGGGTGACAGACGAGGACGGCATAGATGCCAAAGTGTGACCAGATCTGTAGACCTGAGGACAGAAGGAAAGAATACTCAAACACTCACAGCACCTTTAAACTATTAGGAGTGTTTTTGTTGGCTACTCTCATAATGGCCACCAGAGGGAGCCGGAGGTTTATTTTGTAAGTCCTATAAGAGGGTTTAAAAAGTCTTATCGCTGAAATGTTTCCATCTCAGTGTCACCTCCTCACCGTCAGCAGGATGATCAGATATGAGGTGACAATGACGAGGGCCGGAAGTCCAAAACATAAAGTCGAAATGAGGACAATGTAGATCCTGTCTTTTAGAGACGACTTCATTCTCCACCTTGGAACAGCAAAACGCAGAGACTGGTCAGCGCTCCCGTTGACCCATGCTGAGGTTCGGGCGTGTGTCTGCGAGTCGGACGTCACCAGTCGATGGTGCAGCTGGTCCCGTAAGGTTCTGGCCCGTACGCCCCGAAACCAAAGGCAGGCAGGAAGGCCCAGAAGAAAGTGTAAGCCCACACCAGCACAATGGACAAGGAAATATGTCGCTTCTCAACCCACTGACCTGTAGGGGAACGGGAAAACTAACCTCATTGTGAACAAAATGAGCATTCCTGAGAAATTCTGGCATTATAAGATTTACTAAAACTGATCCAATGAGAGGATTTTGAGGGTTTTTGTTGCGTGTAGGCTCGAACATTGTGTGAAAACGCTGTAAAACGTTTGACCTGGAAGGGGGGGGTCACTTGCCATATTTTAAGCTGCAGATTTTCAGGCAGCGTTCCACCGAGATGAGGCAGGTGGTGAGGAGGGAGGCGATGCCGAACACAAAGCCTTGGATGCCGTACCAATGGCACATGGTCTCCCCGAACACCCAGGCGTGGCACAGGCTGACACGGGGGGGGGGGGCAAAGGTTGACACGTTAACGGGACCCTTGGGACCCGTGTCGAGCCTCGCTCGACCTCAGTACCTCGAGGTGACGAAAAGGGCACCCCCAGAAGACTGAAGCCCAGGTCGCAGATGGCCAGGTTGACGGTCATGAGTTCTGAAGGGCGGAGCTTGTTCCTTTTCCTGCAGTAGACGAGCAGAACCATCCCGTTCCCCAGCACCGATGTGGCCCCTGAGGGAAGGCGGGATTTACATCAACAGGACCGACCGAAATTATCAGTAACCCTCGCTGCACTACTGTGATAAATTGGAGGCAATTAACATTAACGATAATGTAAAGAAATGAAACCAGCCGGATACTCCCACCCGTGAACATGAGGAATATCGCAGCAGCCAGATCTACTGAGGGGGTCAGCCGGGAGAGGAACAGCGGATGGACAGGCCAGGGCGGCCCCTGGAAGTTTCTCCCCATCATGAATGGAATGGGCCTTCCAAAACCTCAGCCTCCAATGCATCATAGAAAACACGGAGAGGAGCTATCATGGGAATTCAGGTCAAAAGTTCAACCCTCTCAAACATTTAAATCCAGAGACATTTCTCTTGTTTCTATTGGTGTTTCCTTTCCGAGCGTGGCCCCTCACCTTCCTCCCGTCTCCTAGGCCTCTGGACTGCTGTGTTCCTCTTGGATTCCCCAACCCAAACTCTCCCGGTACTTCAGTTTGCGACAGCGGGAGGTTATTTGCTGCTGGCCGTCTGTCTCGCAAAATGTGCAGCCAGAGCCCCCCGCAGCAGGGATGCGCTTTGGTGCGCGCGCGGGGGGGGGGGGCTTATGGGCGTCACTGGCTTACGTCCACAGCTGTCAAACAGAACGTGACAAAGTGCACGTTGATGCAGAACCACCACAAACCCAGCTTTGACAGGAAGTGAGGGAAAAGAGAACCATGGCTCCACAATCAGATGTTTGAACAAAAGAACGTGCACCTTTACTAGTTTACATAGATAAAACTAAACACGGCTGACGGAGCAATGATGCAACCTCGCCTGAACCATCATATCAGCCAACACGCTCATTAATATTGAACAGCAATAAAAGGGTCAAGGCATATTTTTAAAAAAAATAGCCGCTCAATAAGCAGCAGCGGTGGAAATCGATAGTCAATGGATCAGGCAGAGGTCATTCCGCCTCTCATCTGTGCATTAGGCGACAGTATTGGTTTAAAACTGGAAGTGGGTGAAACCTTTCCACGACTCGAGCCAGGGATTGTTCCGCGTCACGAAAAAGACAACAGTCACGGGTGTCACAAAAAGGCTTTTATTTCATCACTGACTGCAATACCTCAGCCAGAGCTAGAGCCTTCACTCCCTCCGACAACAGGGAATACAAAAGGAATTGGTCAACAATTTAATCTCTTCCGTTTGCTCTCCCGTGGGATTACCCCATCGGGTGCACAATAGGGCTGGAATAACTGATGGAACCAGGCACGGACTCAACATTCTTATCGGAGATGCTCGGCGCTGATGAAGAGAAGGCGTGATGAGGCGTGATGAGGCTCCTTTACTCCTTGGTGGCCATGTGGGCCATCAGGTCGCAGACGCGGTTGCTGTAGCCGAACTCATTGTCGTACCTGGAGGAGGGTGACAAAGAAAATTGTTCTCAATCGTCGGGAATACTCAAACCCCAAAAGCTGCAGAGAAAGCCGTACCATGTGACCAGCTTGACGAAGTGGTCGTTGAGGGCGATGCCAGCGCCGGCATCGAAGATGGAGGAGTGGGTGTCGCCGTTGAAGTCGGTGGACACGACCTGCGAGAAGAGGCGGGGAGATCGGTGAGACGCCGATTCTGGGATCTACAGGGAAAGAGGACTTCAAAATAAAAGAGGCACCTGGTGCTCGGTGTATCCCAGGATACCCTTCATGGGTCCCTCGGCAGCGGCCTTCACGACCTTCTTGATGTCGTCATACTTGGCCTGAAGACAAGAAAGCAGAAGTTCAGAAGTTTGGCACCACCATCGCCTCGAAGGCCGAGCGTTGGCCAAAGCTCACTCACGGGCTTCTCCAGGCGGACTGTCAGGTCGACCACAGACACGTTGGGGGTGGGGACACGGAAGGCCATGCCGGTCAGTTTGCTGTGGAAAAACATGGAGGAGCGTCAAACCAAGAGGGCCCGTGCTTCGAGTATCGACCTCGCTAATGCATCGACGGGTTGGTTTGTTGGCACGGACCCGTTCAGCTCGGGGATGACCTTGCCCACGGCCTTGGCGGCGCCAGTGGAGGCGGGGATGATGTTCTGGCTTGCACCACGGCCGTCCCTCCACAGCTTGCCTGAGGGACCGTCCACGGTCTTCTGGGTGGCGGTGATGGCGTGAACTGTGCTCTGGGGTGGGGGGCAAGGACAGGCTCTGTTAGTTAAACGCTCAGTCACCCCGGGGCACCCGGAGGTCAATCCCCATCCTCACCATCAGACCCTCAATGATGTGGAAGTTGTCGTTGATGACCTTGGCCAGGGGAGCCAGGCAGTTGGTTGTGCAGGAAGCGTTGCTATGGAGACACAGTCAGGGGAATTTAAGAGTTGAGGCGTGGCGGATCGTGGCGGGATTTGCGGTCCGTCCGGCCCCTTACCTGACAACGGCAAGGGAATTGTTGTACTTCTCATGGTTGACACCCATGACGAACATGGGGGCATCAGCACTGGGTGCAGAGATGATCACTCTCTTGGCACCACCCTTCAAGTGAGCCTGCGGAAGAAAGAAACAAAGATTTCTCGCACCAGTTGATCTCCCATGCTGGGGGGGGGCGGGTTATGGGAGTGGAATACTTACAGAGGCCTTCTCGATGGTGGTGAACACTCCAGTGGACTCAACCACATACTGGGCACCAGCCTCACCCCATTTGATGTTAGTGGGGTCCCTCCTGAAAAACAAGACGTGGAGGAGGGGGTCAGGGCGACTAGCCTTGAGGCGATTTACGGCGGTGGGTGTCAGGGCAACTCACTCGTGGAAAACGGTGATGGCATGTCCGTCGACGACCAGCTTGCCACCCTCAGCCTTGACCTCGCCCTTGAAGCGGCCGTGGGTGGAGTCATACTTGAACATGTAGACCTGGGGAAGCGGAAGGTTGCAAGTTCAGCGTGTTAAGGTCCCTCCCCGAAGCACCGCTGGGGTGGCGGGCTCCGAGGCGAGGGTCACGGCCCTACCACCTACCATGTACTCCAGGTCAATAAAGGGGTCATTGATCGCCACGATCTGCACCTTCTTGGAGGTGAAGGCAGCGCGGGTCACCAGACGGCCGATACGGCCGAATCTGAAGTAGAAAGAGGAGAAAGGGGTTTCTTAGCTCGACCTGTAGGTGGCGGCGCAACACCGTGATCAAAAGACAGGCCCGCGGAGACGGCTGAGGAGATTCTAAAGTGCAAAAGTCACGAGTGTAAAAATATTTGACATTTATCTTCAACGGGACCTCGGTCCTGTCCCCCTCCACGCCTCCCTTTGGGAAACCCGAAACCGCATCCAGGCGAAGGGCAAGGTTCAGGAGGAGGGGCGGAGGGGAGGGCGTGTGTGTGCTGTACTCTCACACCCCTCTCCGAGGGCTAAAGTCGAGGTCTGGCTCTGGTGTGGTAATCCTGGTGACGCACGGCGACTGTGGACCGGGCGGCGGAGTTACTTTTTAACCACGGCTCCCCGGCACGTTCCTCCCCGAGGGACGGGACGAAAACAAGTCAGATAAGAGACTTCAGTGTCCCCTGCAGTTGCTCGTGGGGGGGGGGGGGTAAAGTTCAGCGTCGGGAGGTCGAGTGCATGCAGAGCTACAGAAGGATCTAGGATCCTCCCGGAGGGCTCACGGGTGCTTTCAGGGCTGAAGTGCCTCCGTTTGCCCTCCTGACATCAAAGCGCGTAGTTTATTTGCAGCGTGTTACATCAACAGTGAGATACCCAGGTCACATGGCCTCAGCCCCACGAAGGGCCGCGAATGAAGACGACTGCCTTCATTCAACACAGCTTTGCGACTACGGCCTTTAAAAGTCTCTTCGGTGCCTCTCAACACCAAAGGTGCCAGAGGGCAGAGAGAAGGCGGAGTGTGGAGCTGTGATGAAGGAAGAACAACCACCGGAGGCGACTGTAGCCTGCGAGGTGAGGGGAGAAAAGGAGCGCTTACCCGTTGATACCAACTTTGACCATTTTGCCTGGGTTATTATAGTCCTCTGCAAGCAAAGAGAGAAGCAGGCGTTAACACATCCGAGGTCATGACTCACTCTTACTTTAACCTTAATTAAGCCTGAAACAGTTTAAGAGCGTCCCTGCAGGCAGCTCAAATTAAACTTGATGAGAACGTTAGGCTCAAAAGAAATAAAAATTAGACCTGGAACTAAACCCAACAGTTAATTAACTTTGTCCCCTCTCAATCAAGCCAATGCTGAATGTGTGCAGGTGATCTGAGTGAGGTTAGTCAGCCCTGCAGCCTGCTGATGCCCCCCCCCCCCATCCCCAAAGGTGAGGTTAGCTCCCCCAGCAAAGGTATTTACCGTTTGTGAGACTGCCTCAGTGTGTCTTGCGACTCCGGGTGTGAGTGGGGAAGAGCACAGCTGAGCCGCCGCTTTTATGATTGACCGGGCCTGCCTGGCCCCGCCCCCTCCAGCTAGGCCCCGCCCCCTCGAAATGCCAAGGTCGTCAGTTTGCATGGAGACATTCAACTCTTTACCTTTCCCCATTCCTGCGTGCCAATCTAAGGCTTCGATCGTAATTAATTCCTCACCGCCGAGGGTTTCACTGCCATCAAACCTGTTTCTACGATTCGGAGGAGTTTTAGATAAACTTTTTGGTCCTGTGACTAAATAAAGGGAACCTGGTAAAAAAAAAAGAGGAATCTCTGACCTTTCCGGCATATACGGATACTGGGGGCAAAGCAGGGATCAAATCTCTGTCTTAGTGACTGTGACATTTAATGTCCAAAGACCATGACCCTTCACTTTCAAACTCTGTGGGGCTGCACGCATGGCGAGCACGCTCTCCAGCCTCCTCCCGCTATCTCATAAGTCAAAAGTTGAGACTCGGTTACTCAACGCGCACACACGATCAGCACGCATGTGCAAAAAGAGGCGCACTCAGCTGTGTCGAGTAAAAAAAAAAAGGATAACAATTCCAGCTAAATATAAAGTGTGTGTGAGTGTGTATCTGTGTGTGTGTGTGGGGGGGGGGGTCTGATCCCTGCTCTGAAACCAAACCCAGGGATCGGCCCCCATCGCCGCAGCAAAATCCCCAAATGTGATGTCTTTGTTTTGATTTTTTAATTTTCCACGCCGCTTCTCCGTCCCCCCTCAAACCCTGCGCCCCTGGCGTCCCGTGGCCGCCGTCCAGCTGGACATAGCTGGAGTACCGGTGGTGGGCCCCCCCCCCCCACACCCGCGCTGCGGCGTGAAGGTCAAAGAGGGGACGTAAAGGTCAGGCTAAGTTTAGACCCCCGGCTGCCTCCACACTTGAGCCTGGTTGTTGTCCCACTACTGTAAATGCTGTACCAATGGGTCAGGACTTCTCTTCCACCAAAAAGGCAACTTTTCATTTTTCTCAAAGGTAGAAGTTCCTCAAGGGAACTTAAAATCTGCAATTCCACTTTCACAACACGACAACGAAGACGACAGCGGGACTCCAGGAACGCAGCTTGGTTTCATGTAACTTATAGTGGAAGGAAAGTAACTCCAGACGGGTTAAAGCCACGATAAAAGGGATTTAACTTCATCTACGCTGGGGTCCAGAACCGTCTGCAGACACACGATGCACTGAGGAGTCAAGCTGCCACCTAGCGTTGCAGCGGGGGGGGGGGCTTAAACATCACCATCGGGATGGGAGGCGGAAGCTCCAGCCACGGTCGATGAGTCCGACCACATGACCCCGAGGCTCCGCCTAAAGAGCAAATGGTGAGTTCAGCTGTTGGCGGAGAGGAGCACAAAGTCCCACATCAGGGTCCCCAGACCACCTCGGGGGAGAGTCACTTCACACCCGGAGAGCGGGGACGGGGGGGGTTCACGCTGGCTGGAAGAGCGGCTCTCGCAGCTCTACGGCTGCAGCTACCTGTGGGGCAAGCCTCCCGGGCGGCTTTGATGTGGAGATCAAAGGATTTCCCCAGTTTTCAACCAAGAAAGAAAAATCTGCTTAATCACGCTTGTGTGTGTGTGTGTGTGTGGGGGGGGGGGTGTCAAAAGGGCACATTAGAGGAAGCACCGGGGTGTCGATCACCGGAGGAGGTGCGAATGAGCAGCTGTCCGCCGTTGAACCGTGAATTTTTCGCCTCCGTCAACGTTTGGAGTTAACGACGCGCACAAAGAGGTTGAAATATTTCCTCCGGGCCAGAACAGAAGGAGTCGTTTCCTTTATTTTATTCTACACCAGCAGCTTTTAAACAGAAACACACAAAGATAGAACACAAACGTTAAACATATTTATTCATGCAAATCATAACACACACAAGTCTTCGGTATATCGACATCTATCACATCGTACGGTGGTACAATCTCCGGAGCTGTTACACCACTAACACACACACACACACACACACACACACACACACGGGGGCAGAAACACAAGAGGACCCGACCGAGGACGACCAGTTGACCCCTCAGCTCAGCGGTCGGGGACGGGACGGGCTCCAGCTGCTGCGGGATCGACGCCGGGGAGGAGGAAGTCGCGCCGTGGGAGGCGGGGCTTTACGGACGCCGGTCCCGCCTCTAACAGCCCAGTCCGCTCATGGAGCCGATGCGGTCCAGCTTCAGGCCGAAGCAGCCCCGGTTCCACCCCCGCCTGGAGCGGTCGGGCTCGGCCCGCTTCTGGTTGGCCAGGGCGCCCTTCAGCAGGCGCAGCCAGGGCGTCTCCGCCTGCTGCGCCTCGGCCCACTTGGGGACCTCGTCCCCCTTGGACGCGGACAGGGTGGACTGCTCCTCCGCGTGGCTGTTCAGCATGCTCTCCAGGTCGTCCAGGGTCAAGAGGTCGTTGTAGTTCTCCAGAAACTGCTCCATAAACTACAGAAGAACGAACGCACGCAATCACATCGCCGGGGAGTGGACCAGGAGGAATAATTCAATCACCGATACATTTCATTACCGTCCTCCGATTCCTTCCGTCGCTCCCTCCCAGCAATCTCCCCTCTCCTTTCATTTCCTCCTCCTCCTCCCTCCCCCCTTCCCTCCCCCCCCCCCCCACGTACCTGCGCGGCATCAGAAGGCTGATGGAGAGCGCGAGCGTCCGTGATCTCCAGGGGCGTCAGCAGGAGGAGAGCGGCGCAGAGCAGCGCGGGGCACAGCATGGTGGCGGAGAGGGCGGCACGAGAAACACCGGGGCTGAAGACGCAGCGGCTGCACGCACACACACACGCACGCACACACACTTTTTACACTTCATATAGATCAGAAAATCATAATGTAGAGCAGAGATCACACTGATGTATTCAGGTATGAAAATCAGAATTTAAATCAGATTACGGACTTTCCCCTCGTTAGTTCAGACCCGTTCTGCCACATTTAATAGTTTTCACTCACATTAGATGTTAAAATTTAAAAAAATAAAAAAGGAAAAAAGCTTTTTCTTTCCTTGCAGATTTAACTAAATTACAGAAATTTGACAGCCTGGTTTGTAGTTTAGGAGGTAAAAATATGTAAGGAGTTTGGATTTATCTAGTCCAAACCAAAAAACTCAAAACAGTTGACACACAAATTGATCCTCCAAAATAAAGATCAAAGAGTCGGTGTTTCCACCTGCGCCCGTGGGTGAGTCTAAACGGGAGTCGTGCGGTAAACGTGAGCGAGGCGGAGGTTGGCTCACCTGTGGTCGGTCGTCCCTCGGAGCTCGGCGTTGTGCTGCTCTCACACTCTTCCTCCCCCGTCCTCGTCCTCGTCTCCCTCACTTGTTGGCACCTGCCGGGAGCATCGCTATCTCACTGGTCTGGCTCCTCCCCCCTCCTCCTCCCGCCTGCGAGGAAATTGAAAAGGATGTTGTCCCTCCCGCGTCTTGGCAGGAGCGGACCGTCGGGCCATTGGCTGGGATGCAGCGAGGAAGGGGGGGGCGGGCGTTACGTACAGGTGCCCACCCCAAATCGTCCTCCTCTTCATCTTTCCTCTGGAGTGACGTCATAACCTCGAGGAGAGCCGCCTCGCCAAGGTGACCCCCCGCAGCCCGTGAGCGGGGTCAGAGGTCAACGATGACCCCGTGGTTCGTGGGGACTTCTGGCGCGGGAGCGCTGCTCCCTGCGCAGCCTCCAGCTCCGGCCTTTGTCTGTTGGCGTCCCAGCAGGCCCTGACCTCTCCTCTCAGCTGGGTGAGTTACAGTCTGTCAGCGCCATCTGCTCCCCCGACCCCCCCGCTGGCAAATTACAACGCTGGCAGGAGCCCCAGCGCACCAGCACGCACCTCAGCGCTCAACAGCCTCTGATTATTTCAAGTAAATAAAGCCCCACAATTACGAATTTATAGACTGGCATCGCCTCAGTGGACACCCCCCCCCAGAAGGGAAAAAGGTCCTCGGGAAAGGTCCTCCGCGGGATCTGAGTCGGTTCAACCTCGCCAAACGCCGCCGCTCGGCGAGCATCTTTACGTAACGTATCAATCACGGAGATGCGCCCCTCTCGCCTCTTCGGAGAGGAGCGGTGTGTGGGAGAGGGAGTAGGCAGAGATGAGCCGCGTGGGGGAGGGGGGTTACGCTGCCGCGCGTGAGATGTCAGCGGAGGGAAGGCTGAGAGAAGAGCGGCAGGCAACCGGGAGTAGGAGGAAGATGGGAGGAGGATGGGAGGGAGGAGGATGGGGGGGAGGCAGAACACAGAGGCCCACAGAAGAGATTGATTACAGGAGGATGGAGGCGGCCAACTGCTCGGCAACAAATGTGTCAGACAGGCGGAGGAATTAAAAAAAAAAAAAGAAGGTTTGATTGTAAATAAAGAGTCGTGCTGACTACGGCGAAATCTGATATGAGAGCGAGCGGAAGGCTGAGGGAGATGAAGCGGAGCTGTCCGAGCCAGCTGCGACGGCCGTTAAACACCGCTGTCCAAACACGCCGCGCCACGGCGGGATTTACGCGCCGCGACCCCCCGGGGGGGGGGGGGGAAGCGCGGCCCTCCGTGCCAGACTCCGCGTGGTGACGCAGCTCCGACAAAGACCAGGGGGGCAACAGCGGTGAAACCAGGGCGGGTTTATTAAGGTCATGTTGGTCGTCTGTCAGCGGACGCACCGACAGACGAGCATCGGGCCAAAGTGAAATGTACAAAGAGCTTAAAACGAGGTAAAAATATTTAAAACAAGGATATAAAAAAAACGCAGGACGGGGCGGGACAGGCTAGTTCCTGAGACGGGCTCGGCGGGATGAGCGGGTGAGGGGCGTGGTCACTTTAGGCGTCTCGCTCTCCGCCATTACAGCATCTGGTAAAGAATAAATTAATAAATAAATTAAACAATTAGGCAAATTTCAGACATCCTTCTGGTCCTACAAAAGGGGATCAGTCTAGTCAGTCTGACTGTTCAAAGTAAAAAAAAAAAGCTCTGAACCATCAGAAGTTTTGAAAGTGGAATTCATTTGGATTTTTGATTCCTCCTTTTTAAAAAAAAAAAAAAAAAAAATCGGAATATTGATGCGTCCCATATTTGGCAACACCCACCATTGTTTGATCTCGAGTTTAAGAGGCAGAATGGTAATAGACATCCTCACTCACCCTCCTCGTCCTCCTCTTCATCGCTGGTGAAAGTGATGACGGCGTTCTTGGACTTGCGAGACCTTTGAGGCGTCACAAAGCTGTCGTCGTGAGTTGAAACGGAGGGCTTCGCTTGTCCTGCGGGATTGACGGACGGGATTCAGTCATCGTTCAAACGGCCTCCCACAAACGTTGAGCGGGACTCTGACCTCTCCTCGGCCTGGCGCGGCCTCTGCTGGGCAGGGGCGTGTGTGTGGCGGGTTTCTCAGGGGCTCCTCCTTGCTTCTGGTTCTCCTCGTCCATCTCAGGACTTTCTACGTTCTCCAGCCCTCGTGTGTGAACCGCAGTCAGACGCTTTTCAAACTCATCCACCTGAGCCTGAAGGGACCGACGTGGATCGGGTAATGACATTAAAAAAAAGAAACACACACACACACACACAGACAGGAACCCTGGAAACAGACAGGAGTGTGTGCGGCACCTTAAACTGGGGTTTGGCCCCACGACGGAGCTTGACCATGATGGAGAGTAGAGGCTGATAGACTCCGGGCTCGGTTAGTTTATCGCTGTAACACTCCCAGCATTCCTGCAGCCTCTTAAAACCGCGCTCGCACATGGAGAGGAGAGACAGAGACGTTGCCAAGTCGCACCACTGACGCTCCGTCCTGCGCAGAGAAGTTGGAACCGTCTTGGGAATTAGAGTCTAAACGTGATTAGAAACTATGTGAAATGCATAAAAATCCAAAACACTCAACATAAAAGCTCATCGCTTATTAATATCATTTTACTCGGCTGTTTAACCCAAATCTGATTTTCCAGGACCGACATTGACTTTGCCTTTGTGTAATTTAAAATGTCCTTCCTCGGAGTACGAATGAAGCATGAGTCACAGGCCAACTCCAGTCGTGTCCATCCAACCCTTCCGTATACTGATACTCGGTGGTTTCCATGACAAAATGGGCGCACAACATGTGAAAGCGGCGGGTGAAATGAATCGTTAATAAGTAGCCTTTGTCAAAGACACCCGATAATTATACCCGTGTTTCCAGCCCTGGACCGCAGCGCCCACTCAGAACAGCCAAATCAACAAACCAGACAGGAGAGCAAGACGTGAGACGCGTGCGTAGACTCACCTGGCAGTTCTGAAGCGCTGACACAGCTTCTCCACCAAAGACTCCGTTTGTCTCTCCTTGGTGATGTACGAGAAGAGCTGCCTGGAAAACAGACGCATTAAGATGAAGAGCGAATGTCTGCTCCCTCCTGCTGGGTCGCAGATTCCACTCCACAGATGAGATTTCCCTGAGGAGACGCAGGAGGCAGCTGCTGGGGGAAGAAAAAACAACAACGTGCAACTCACTTCATGATTGTGTTGAAGTCCTCGGTGGTCATGCCTCTCTCGGGGTCAGACAAGCGGCTGATTATGTCTGGGAGGAGGTTGTAGATGGCGTTGTCCTGGGAGCAACAACAAAGAGGAGGGTGAAAAAAAAAAACCCCTCTGCATTCCGTCAGGCTGCATTAGGACAGCCGTGCGCATACCTTGGTTGCCAGCTCATTGAAGAAGTTTAGAGCCAGGCTGGTAATGTGAGGCTCTGGGTCAATTAGCAGCACAGCCACCTCGCTGACTTGACCTTTGACCTTGAGCACATCCTTAAGGACCAGCTGGGTGAGAACTGTCACAGCCGTCTGCCTCACTGATGGAACTTCATCGCTGAGCCTAGAGCAGTAAATCATGCAAGATTACATGTTTCCACGTGAATTACCTTTAAAATGAACATCAGCATCACCATTATTATTTAAACCTAAATGACAATGTAAAAATGCACCTGTCCAGCTCCTGCTTAGTAGAATTATTTGTAATGATCAGATTGCGTAACACTGTTGCCAACTGGAATTTAAGGTACAAAATCAAAACAAACCAACTCCAGAATAGAACCTTTGTTTTGCTTAACTTGGGTTATAGAGAAGAATGTCGCGAAAACAGCTGTCGCAGCTTCAGGCACCACACAATGGGACCGCTTCGGCTGTGGACGCCTGATCTGATCGCATCACAACAACTATTTAGACTCAACCATACCCAAAAACCACCACAAAAGAAACTCATTAACCATTTCTCATTTATACCAGAGCGCAGGATTGCTGGCAGCAGATCAAACACTTGTCCATGGCACTTCCACATGCCATTGCAGGAGCTTATGACGGCAATGAACGTGGTAATTAATTCGTAATGCTCTTATCAGGAGGCGCCATGGCAGCAGCCCTGAGAAGCGTGTAGGTGCTGTGTGGGAGACAATTAGGGAGCACTATGAAATACTTATCATGTAGGAAACACTAAAAGGGCAGTGGTCTGAAACACGTTAATATAAAACTTATCAACCCTTATTGACTCATAATTAAAACCCCTTTTTCAAACAGGAAACAACTTCAAAGAGTACGCCAAAACGTAAATGTAGAAGAAAGCCAGCAATCATTGAATGTTTAACATGAACATGTCCACAACCTCATCCTGAGCAGTTCCAGAACCTTTGACTTGACCCAAAATTATTCCCTTCCACTCACTCAGATGGACTGCATAATTAGAACTCGCGCTCGCCATTGGTAATGTTCACACTCTGCACCACACATACAATTATGTTGTTCAGACCTACAAGTGCCCGAGTCTGTTCCTTATAAAAGGTTTTCCACTGGCCCCGAGGCTCTTGCCCGTTTCTGTGGCAACCAGATGTGTTACGATATAAGGGCTCACCCACAGCTCCGAAAGTTAGTTTCTTCTCTATTAAAGTCACAGCAGTAGGAGCAAACTTTTCCCATTATCTGGACCAGTGGAGCATTCTGACTGCAACACTTGGGTGGATAAAAGGTACAAGACTCAAACATGGTGACGGGCCTGCGATGACAGCTCAGCTGTACCAGCATCTTCATTTACTACACACTCGCTCAGGGGAGCCTCCAAGCACAGGTTGGTCATCATAACCAAATGAATCTATTATCATCTAAAATGAGGATGAGGATGATGAGAGGAGCACGAGCTGCTGCTCTGACAGCCTTTTCATTAATGACCTAATTTGTGTCAATTACACAGCCTTACCTGGCATAAAGATTCTGTGTCCAGGGCTCCAAAATATTTGGAAAACGAACTATGAGGTCTCCAAGGGCTATTATGGCGTTTGATCTGACCACAGGAAGAGTAGAGCGCTCCAGCACGGTAAACATGAGACGGATGTTTTCTTCACACACGGCTGGGCTGATGAAAGAAATACAGAGGACAGCAATGTCAAAAATAAATAAGTAAAATCAGATATTGTTTGATGAATGGAATTGTATTGTTTTAAAAAAAAATAAAATCCATGAAAGTATTGCAAAAAAACACTGATCAGAACAAACACTTTATTTATACAACATGGAAAGAGGAAATGTGTACCTTATCATCATATACTGAGAGAGTGCCAGGCATGCAGCAGTGGTGAGCTGTGGGTGGGAATAACGTCCTGGGGAGCTGCAGACCTTCACCAGCAGAGGAAGGAATGTACACAACAGGTTCTCCTCTGAGTACAGAGAAAGTTGGGGAGATTATTTTACAACATAGTTTAAGAGCGCGCTGTAAAAAGATAGTTGTGATGCAGAAACAAGATTGGTTTTTGTACCGGCCAATAACTCAGTTTCACAGATCTTTCTGATGAGTTCAGCCTCTGTATCTTCCGCAGATGCACCAATCAGCCCCAGATCTTCCTCCATGGCGCTTTCATTGGCTGTCTGTATGTAAAACATAAAGACTTTGAAAAACAGCATGAAACAGAAAATTACTCTGGTTTAATTTGGATGAAACTGCATCTGACCTGAAATATAAATTATTAAGAAAAAAATCTATAAAAAAAAAATAAAAAAAAATCAACACTCCAAATAGTGTGACCTCATTTACTTTGCAAGGATTGCACAACATTAATCATGTCACTGATAGCGGTGCTTGATTCATGCTGTAACATGATTCGGGTTTAAATATCATATCATGTATGTATGTAAATCATATATTGTCTTTTTTATAATTAAAGATATATTTGTAGATCATGTGTGTAATTGCGGGGTTCATGACGAATATTCAGACAGCAGTGTCATGATGATGATACCCTATGCTGCAATTTTTCGACACCAACACGAGCATACATGCAGTGCCGTCTCATTACCTTAGCTTTGCCGGATGGGCCCTTTTCCTTTTCCTCCCTTTCTTCTGTTTCTCCTCGCCGCCTCCGCAGTTCAGTGCTCACACTACGCTCAAGGTGAGACACCTGCCAGAAAGCCACACTGCCACACAAAGCCAACAACTGGGCCAGACACATGCAGTTCACTGTAGGAGTGAAACACAGGGGAGCACGCATCACTTCTCAGCATACCCTTAATTATGCATACATCTAAGGTCAAGACACACGGGGACTCACCTTGTTCACCTGGCTCATTGGATTCCTGAGACCCGTCTTGAACTGGTGCGACGTCCTTGTTGATTTCACTGCTTTCTGCAATCTGATCAAGCAGGAGACGGGCGCTGCGTTGGAGCAGCCGAGAGCACAGCTGGTCAGGAGATTCGGCCAGGAAATAGATGAGGCGGACCGCCTGTTCCATGAAGCTCTGCCAGTAAGGGTCTTCCATCACGACACCTGGAGCATGCACCAAAAGAACCAGTCAAACTAACTGGTGAAGAGTTGGCGTAATCATTCTCAACCAACATCTGCTTTTACCCTCGGCAACAGCCTGTGTGAGGCAGGTGAAGAGCTGATGGTCTTGGGGCAGTCTAAATGGAGTGGAGCCTTTTGATTGCTGGTAGAAAAATACAATTGCATGTAAATGTACTGAAACCAACTGTAATGAACATGGTAAATGTTTCATATATAGCAAAAAGGCATTTAATCAGTTAACCACATACAAGATATAAATGTGTTAGTTGAGGTAATTTAACATGAACTAGAATGAATGTGATGTTCTGATCATGGAGGCAGCTGGATGTTCATGTCATCTCACCCTGATATGGTCAGTGATGCTGCAGATGGTGATGGCCGTGTCTCTGGCCAGAAGGAAGTCTTCCGTCACTTTTTCTCCCAGAGCCACCGAACAAAGCGTGTCCAAATTACTGAGAACCACCTCCCTCTCTGCCCTGTTTGACACAGACATTTTCAGAGGGAAGCAAAAGCATCTCTCCCGGTCCCAAAACGATCACGTGATTATGCAAAACGAATCAACAACATCTATGCCCTCCATCACCTTAGCTGCTGTGTGCTGGCCTTGCCAGTGTTAGGCTGCTGCCCAGATAATGTGTGTAGGAGGGTGGGTGAGGAGAATCATATAAGATTTAATAGGTTATGAATGCTGCTGGCTGGATGAAGAGAGGCAGTGGTGTGGGTGGACTGCAGATAGTCTCTTTACTCTCACTCACTCTTCCCTAGAGCAGTGCCAGTACAGCAGTCTTTGAGGTAGATTGAGGGCGAATGCTAAAAAAAATATACGTTTGAAATGCATTGGACGGGAGCCTAGTTATATGGTCGTGACTGTGGTTACAATGAAGAGCTTAGGCTGAGCTTCTTTTCATGCCAATGTCAGGATACACTAAACAAATAATACTAGTCCAGAATGTTCGAGAACTGTTTCATTCTTCATAGTTAAGCCTAGTGCAACACAAAACATTAGACGTTCTTTTTATATGCACCATGAAATTTGGCCTTTTCTGCCTGGCTTGCTTTGCACACACACTCCACATTGAACTACACAAAGACAAATGTTGATTCTCAATTATGTGATTCAGAAAATGACGCATTAGCTTTGCATTTAGTTCTCCGCAGGAACAAAGTTCAGGTTTCAAGTGGCGTCGTGCGTTTTTTTGTGCCATTTCAAAGCTGATTGTGAAAACACTTAAAGACAGGATCTCTCAAAAAAAACAAAAAAAACACTGGGACACTCAGCAGCCCTCCAGTTTTTTACCCTTTAACCTGCCACTTGGCTGGCCATTTGATTAACATGGTAAGATCAGATCAGATGTTTCATTTAAACACTGTTTGGTAACCTTGCAAAACAAAACTGCAGAAAGGCACTTATGCAACAGCTCATCTCTCCACATTTAAAAATGTAGGCAGTCACTTTGCCTTCTGTTGACTGCACAGAGCAGCATAAACGAACAAACTTACCAGTATGCCAAAGACAAAAACAAGTTTAATTTAAGTTTTTTAATAAGCCCTTTCTTGTGCTGTGTCTCTTACCGCGCTGCCATTCCCAGCAGTAACACTGCAGCTCGTCTGTTCAGGCCAGAGGTTTCCCGTTTGCCTGTAAATCTCTCCCACAAGACCTGCACTACGGTGGATTGGAGACTGCTGCTGCTGCCAAAGAACTCCTGCACCTGAAGGACATGCCAGAAACATGTTGGTGTCACACCTGCATTTTAATTTAATCTTCTGCTTCAACTTCACTCCTGGAAATTGTATGAAGGAAATTATTACATTAAAGATGAAGATATAAGTCAAAGTTGTCGTTGACTGGTAAATGAAATTCAATAATGCTTTTTTTTTTAAATTGAGGTAAGGAAAATCAATATGTAAATGGTTTTGTACGACTGACAGGTGAAGATAAATAATGAATTTGAGTGGAACAGTGTTTACTCACTATTTCCTCAAGACACTGGATTGTTCCCAAAGATGCATCCACCATCAGCTCAGACAGACTCTCCACAAGAGTCTGGGCCTTCGCCCTAATAAATGACGAAACACCTCCTTGAACAACAAATCTCTGATGAGAGTTATGTTTGCTTTGTGGAGGTAATCAGCGACTCATGCATTTTAATTTGGGATATGGGCGCAGGCCTTTAGACGGCTCAGTAGTGCACCAGGAGCAGCGTAGAGCAGGCTAAAAATCTACCAGTGTGTTTCACAGACCTAACAGTGTCGCCCTGGGGGTTGAGATACAGCCGTCTGTAGGCTTGAACCACAGCTTCTTTAATGGCAGCATCGGTCGACCAGACCAAAGGCAGCATCTTCCGAACTCCACTGACAGAGTTGGCCACACTGAACTCACATACGGTCACACAAAACTGCACAGCCTCTTGGACCACTGTGATCAAAGATTTCAGGGGTAAAAATGTGGGAACGTCAAAGGAAAACATTAGACGAATCAGACGGTGAATTAAATCTTCAACCTGAAGTGGTTTTCCAGTACAACATGGAGTTGATGACAGAGATGGCTCGTTCCACTTGCAAGGCAAATGTCTCCGTGTCTTTCAGATACTGAACCAACATCTCCTGCTTCTTCAGCTCCCCTTCCTCTCCCTCCTTTTCTCCCTCTTTCTGGGGAGTCGGTGGTAAGGTCTGGCTGACCTCAGAAGTGTCCTCGTCAGAGCCTGAATACAAAGAGGAAAGGGATGTCAAAAAACAAGGAATAAAGGCCAGGAAGTCGTTTTTTTCCAATGTTAAAATGTGTTAAGTGCATTGTATAATTTAAACCTTTGACTTGCACAGTTGTACCAATTTTGCTTTAGTTTCAGCTCAAAATTAAGCTTCCAATTGAAGTCAAACTCCAAAGTTAGAGGGTTCAGAGACTGCAATTATAGGTATATTTTAATGTAATTGTGATTACCATCCTCACAACATTCAGTATTCAGTCATAAACATGTAGTTTAAGCATACACTAAGATGTCTATGTTGTGACAAATGTTTACATATTTAAAGAAAATCTTGCTGCTACATCTTGTTGTCTGGACTTGGTGACAGTTGTGTCATACTCAGTCCTCTGAAACAAATTAAAAACAAGATAGCCAATTTAATGTTCAGTGCTTTACAATATACACTGGGCTCTCTTCAAACATAGAGTACTCATGGTAATGCTTTCTACTGATAGAAACTCACAGTAAAATTCTCAAGCAATCAAGTGGAAAGAAATATAATATATCCAATTTTGCTTCCATTAAGAGTCCTTTCTGAGCCATTTAGGAAGCAGCAGCAGTGAGGTTTAAATGCACCATATGGAATGTTTAATGGCTTCACCTTTAAAAATTAGCCCCAGTACATTCATCAAACTCTCAGGTGTCAGAGTGGACAGAGAAGCAAACATCTCAGACTTAGGGAAGCAGGTGTGGGCTCTTATACAAAGACGAACAGCACTCCTAAAAGACAAGCACAAAAAAATAAATAAATTCACAAATCTATTTTTTACTAATTCCCAGTATAGGAGAAAACGGGTTCTGACACTTCAGTGGTGTCCTGGTGGTGTCCTAGTTTCCTAGGACACCACCAGCACTGGGATCACCTGTATTTGTTGACACGCAGGTACTGGGCAATTTTCACTGCAGTCGCTCTGTCATTTTCTTCTTCCATATTGTTAGCATCCTCCTCATCCTCCTCCTCCTGCTGCTGCTGCTGCTCTGTTTCAGTCACCGGCTCCAGTTCTGCCCCGACAGTGACGAGCAGCTCGGGCTCCATGGCAGCCCACAGCTCGGATGCTTTAATCACAGCCACTGCCAAGAAAGAGGAGAAACGTATGGAAATAAAGGTCAAATCCAATCAGGACGGCTCCCAGACAGTCCTACAGTGAGAACCGCAAAGAAACAACAGATGAGGGAAAAAAAGCGGTGGGATAGATCGGTCACACAATCCTAATAAGGGTAACAGTGACACATGACAACTTTCATCACTGAGTCGTTTATGTTATGTTACGTTTCATGTCTCATGTCATTTACATTTAATTAAAAATCAAGTTTTGTTCCATCTGCTGTGGCTGAAAGTTGTTTCTGGAAGATTCAGGCACCACAGACTTTGCCTAGCACACATTTGGCCCTCAGATTACCAAAGAAGCAAATCATTGCAGACTGCAATACAAAGAGGTGGGTGATCTTCATAGCCTTTTCACTCGTACACAATTGTACATACGGACATTCTGTTGGCTTTGGTACCCTGATTAGCTCACTGTAACTTTGGGAGACCAATTTGGGTGTGAGCCAAATGACTGTAGACAGGCCCTTACAGCAGAGTAGGAATTCTCCCCTACACTGCCAAGATTACCTGTCATTAAAGACTAGAAGTACCCAAACTCTAATACAGAAAGCTATTATTCGCCTTGGTCTCATCATTGGGCAAAATGTGACTAAGAATATAATAATGGAGTTTATTTGGTGAAAGATGGCTACACGATTTATTACCTGGTGCCTTCCCCTCCAGTTTCTCTTTCATCCCTCTGAGTTTAGCCGTCTCTTTCTCAAGAGGATTCTTCAGGTCTGCACTGCTCAACTAAAAGAAGCAGATTTCAGTCAGACCAATAAATCTACGAACAAATCGTTAAATGTTTGACTATGTTTAGTTACCTTGCAGCTGTATGGATTGTGTGCAATGAACGCAGCCAAGAGCTGGATGGCATTTTTCACTGCATTTATGGATTTGTCCATCAGCCTCCCCACAGCAAGCTCCATGACCTCACTGTACCTACACAAGGGTAAGGCCTGAGACAACAGTTGGGGTTTAAAAAAAGAGAGCATAAAACAAGCACAAACAGTGAGTTTCCTTTACATACTTTGCTGTTCACAATGCGTGTGAAGACCTGCAACACACGAGCTCTGACGTGGGAATTTGTGTCGTGCAGATGCTCCTGTAGTGTATCAAAGAAGCGGTCACGGTCGGCTTTACCAGCATCGTCTAGCCCGTCACCACAGAGGACACGTACAAGGATCTCTCCCAGCACTTCACACACGGCAACTCGCATTGTGTGGCTCTGGAAAATTGGAGAATAGGATAAGACAACGCAACCAGCCAGGCACACAGCAATATCTTTACAGCCAAAAGGATCCGTGTTTTTGAATCATAATCTATGCATGCTGGAATGAAATTCCTGAGGTAAAGATAAGTAACAATTGCAAGCATAGAGTAGCAATACTTCAGGAATATGTGGAAATACAAGTTGCTTTGTCCATGGCTGTTTCGTCAAACTGCCCTCAGATTACCAAAGAGAGAATTCATTGCCTACTGAACAGCAAAGAGAGCTGGGTGAACTCCTTGCCTCACACACATACACACACTGTCAGCTTCAACCCAGCAATTATTCTGCTGTGACTGGAGAAGAATAATTTAGGTAAGCCAGGTCACTATAGGCAGGCCCTTACAGCAGGACAGGAATCCTCCCCTGCACTGCCAAGATTACCTGCCAGTCAAAGCTAGAAGTACCCAACTCTCAATCAGTAGGCTCCTATTCGCCTTGGTCTCATCATTGGACAAATGTAAATTGCAGTTAAAAAAAAACCCTTGTATTTAAATGTTGAAAGGAATAAATGCAATTTTTAAAAAGGATTATTATCCTTTAAGTTTTGTTGTATGTTCTGAAAAAGGAAAGTTGATCAATAGCATACTGAGATGGGATTTAAATTTTAGCAATGTTATTGAATCTGATCTACACGTTTATATATACGAATGTGTGTGCTTGTGTAGTAAACATAAAACCATGTCATTTTGACAGAATTTTAGAATTCATATGTTTCAAGTATGCTGTACCTCTCCTTCCAGATGTGTGATGAGTACACTGATGTAGGGGATCATTAATTCAGGAACCAGAGCACCAAGTTCTGAAATGAACAACGCAAAAGCTTTGACGCCTGATCCTTCTCTTGCAAGCTCTTCACTGGATTTCTGACCAATTTCTCTGAAAAGATAAAAGAAGGCAATGCATTTGATTAATGCAATCTTTCAATCAGACTAACAAAAAAAAAAGCCTCACAGATAGTGAGGCACACTGTATATTACACACACAAACCTTATGATTTCTCCTATGATAGCTCTGACACCATATTCTTTGCTCCACACCGAAACTGCCTGAGCAAACACGGAAGGCAACTGCTCAAAGTGTTGCAGCAACTGGATCACCTTGACACTTGCACCTAGAAAAATAAAGAGGGAATATTAGAAAATATGTCTGAAACATGAAATGTTATTGTTTAAAAAACGATTTTTATTCTGTATACAAGAAATAAGAAGACAATAGCATATAACCTTTTAACACAAATCAACTAGAGATATAAGTAAAGAGGTCCTAAAACAACATAAAAAACAGTTCACTGTGGAAACAGGACAGAGCTCCTCTGTTATAATTCTTGCACACAGGCTCAGATTGTCACTGAGAGACTGACCCAGGAGGTGACTGTACTTCTTTATTAGCACGCCCAGCAGGTGGATTATACAGTCTCTGGTGGGTTTGCTCTTGACATGGCTGATGGTTGGATTCTCAAGTAGTTTGTAGCAACAACAAGTCACACAGCTACAAAAAAAAAGGGTAGAACAGGTTATTTTTATGTCATAAAAGCAAGAACCAGATCGAAACTCACTCTTTTTTTGTTAGTTTGCATTTACAAATATCGCTTGTAAATATGCATATGAACCTGCTGTTGTATTTCTTTTGCTAAGATATATTCAAATGTGTGATGCTGATGCAAGTCAAAATTATTCACTTTTTTCTATGAGACCAAAACCTTTCCTCGTAGAACAGCTAGGTCAGAGAGTGTATACTTCCAATGGGTTAAAAAAAATAAATGAATTTAACACAGTTCCATATAAACCTAAGCCTATTATGTTTATATATGGAAATGCACAGAAATATATATAGTTCTATATAAAGCATTAATGTTATCAATGTTGCACAGAGCTGGATGAGAAATTCCAGAAAAAGAAATTATACAGTTGCTTCATTCAAAAACCTGATAAATTCTTCCTCCACCAAGGAGAGGTTCCAGAGGGAACGGATATCTAGCTGGAGAAGCTGAATGAGAGCCTGCAACACCCTTTCTCTCTCAGAATCCCACTGCAGCAGTCCTTCGCCACTAGATTTACCCTTTTTACCACCCTAGGAACACAGAAAATAAATAAATGTATAAAGAGGGGGAAAAACAGTTTGAACTGAGCTTCAAAGATCACAGAGGGAAAAATACACATATGCACATACAAGCCGGGCCCTCAGACGATCAAAGTTGCTCATTTCCACACAAGCATCAATTAAGACCTGGAGCTCTTGCCAGCTTACATATACACATCATACATTCATCCAATAGACAAGACAAACAAACACTCATGTACTGTCTGACAGCACTGACACATCCATACTCTTTCTGAATGGATATATTATAGAGTTTGACAATCAACTGTAGATGGGCCTTTACGGCACAGTGGTACAACACGGGCACTCAAAAGCAACACATTGCAATGCACATCTCATCAACTACTTGGATATCTCATTCTATGCATTAAAAACATACCTTTCCAGTTGCTGTGATAATATTCTGTCGGCACGAGTCACTCTCGAGAGCCTCAGCCAGCTTGCAGAGCAGATAAACACTCATTTTAACTGCATTAAGCTGTTCTTTGCGTTCTGCTGCTGAGGTGGAGGTGGATATTAGCAGTGAAGGCAGGGAAGCAGCCAGGCCACTGACCACTAAATGAGAAGGAAACCCAGATGTTTTGACCAGGGATAACATGTTGCATTTTAAAAGTAGAAAAACAACCAACTAACCTTGCACGAGCAACTCCAGAGTGTCTTCTTTCAAGCCCAGCTCCACCGCATTATTGTGCCTAGAAAGCAAAAGCAGCTGTGTGCATGTTTGTGCCGCTCAAGAGGGTAAACAAAGAGATGTGAAGCAGATCGAAACTCACTGGATCACACTGTAGCCTGTGTCGAAGTGCTGCAGAATACACAAGGGCCCCTGGCTCCTCAAAGCGAGCTTAAACTCTGCAAAGACAGACAAAATACTGAGCATGCTCGGGCCTGCATTGATGAAATCACTGGCCATCGGTGCAATAAGTTAAATATGAGGCTTACTATTGAGAGACGAAGGCAGATGTTTCGGGGGTACGACATCTTGTACAACATACTGGTTGATTCCCCCCGTTTTCACCAGATCACCCACAGACACAGGAACAAAAAAGTCCCAAGACATCGCTGCTAAAGAAGCAGAAGGATTTCCGCACCTCAGAACGAGTTTAAACTGCTGAAGCTCTGTTAAACACATACTCAGCTTAGCATCGTAGCATGGGTCGCTAATTATCGCATCGAAGTTGTACGAACAAACAATTACTTTTGAGTTTACTGCAGCTACGCTGGAAAGATAAATGGCTATAGACAATACTTTGCCTGGTTTAGACGTATTTAGTGCGTACATTATGGCGCTTTCTCTTTGTTAGTGCGCTCCTCAAACTACGCACTTTTCATAATTAGCTGTTAGTTAGCGCAGCCGAATGTCCCTCTAACACTAATAAAGGTTACACACAAAAGAATAGCTTTCTAGCGGTCCTTAGACCAAACTTACCGGTCGGGTAGGTGGTTCCCGGAGCCACAAATGAGCCGAAGGTTCGATTCTCTCCTCCGAACGTTTGAATCCTCTTTTAAATTCGGCCCCACATCGCGCCAAACACTCCTGACGTCATTTCCGCGGGAGGGCGAAACCAGGTGGTTTCTCCCCCGGCGGCGCCCCCTACAGCCCCCCAGGTGGAACTGCACCCGGTAGGAGTTACCAAAGCGAGGAGGAAACGGTTTGGGTATGAAATACAGTGTACCCTCGTTTATCGCGGGGGTTACGTTCTGGAAATTTCCCGCGATAGACGAAATCCGCGAAGTAAACAGCTTTATTTTTTACAATTATTTTACAGGTTTTAAGGCCGTAAAACCCCTAACCACACACTTTTATACACTTTTCTCACAGGATTTAACATTTCCTCACAATCAAACACTTTCAAAGTTCAAACTTGTTCCTCCGCCTTTTGGTTGCGACCGCAGGTGCCTTTTCCCCTGCTGTTCTCCAATCTGGATTCAGAGCACAATGCACTGGAAAAAAATCCGCGAAGCAGCGAAGCCGCGAAAAGTGAACCGCGTTATAGCGAGGGTACACTGTATACACTGACTGAATTTAACTAAGCAAACAGGCTGCCTTTAGGAGGGACCAGGATGGACAGGATCAGGTATGAGGACATCAGAGGGACAGCACATGTTAGAGGCTCTGGAGATGAAGTCAGAGAGGCCAGACTGAGATGGTTGGGACAGGTCCAGAGGAGAAAGAGTGAATATGGTGGTAGCAGGACGGTGAGTTTGGAACTGCCAGGCAGGAGGCCTAGAGGAAGATCAAAGAGGAGGTTTATAGATGAAAGAGGACATGAAGGCAGTTGGTGTGAGAGAAGAGGACGTAGACGAGAGGGTGAGATGGAGGCAGCTGATTCGCTGTAGTGACCCCTGAAGGCAAAAGCCCAAAGAAGAAGAAATAGGGACGGGATGCTGCGCTAGGTTCAGCAACAGTCTGTGCTCAAAGCTGAACATAGTGCATGACCAGATTCATCAATGGAGTTTTTTTTCTTCCCTGATGGCACGGGCACATTTCAAGACGGCAACGGCAGGATTCACCAGGCTCAAATTGAGAAAGAGTTCAGGTTCAGGGAGCAGGAGACACCATTTTCACACACGGAGTCCAGATCTTAATCCCACTGAGATTATTTGGCATGTGCCGGGGAAGGCTCTGTGCAGCGGTCAAGACTCTACCACCATCGATGCAACATCTGGGTGAAAAATCAATGCAACACTGGAGGTAAATAAATCTTGTGACATTAAAGAAGCTTATTGAAACAATGCCACAGGAAATGCATGGCCTACAAAAGCTAAAGGTGGTCCAACGAAATATTAGAGCGTGGGAGGTTTTTTTTTAGCCAAGTGTATATAATAATATGTCACCTAATTAATACGCACAGGCAGATTTTTGAGGTAGTAGCTGTATTCAAATGATTGAAAACACAAGCACCCATCTCCTCCGTACCAATGTTTCAGCTACAGACACGACAATACTTTTCAAAAAATTTTCCAATACAGCATTCAGTCAAATGATAAGATAAAAAGGTTAAACATACTACCACAGGTGACTAATACTGGCAAAAGATGCAGTATTTGTCTTCAAATTCTGCACTCATGTTATGTGTTAAACTAGTGTTCCCAGACTAAGCACACTAACTACACCAAGCAAACAAGTCATGGCAAAAAACCGTTTGGAAATAAAATACGTTGTTGGACGTATGACTACAGTATTGACTCGAGTATTGGAACAACTTATCTTTTCAACCGCAAGGGCAGTTGTAGTGTTTAGAATTTGCAAAACAAAATGTCAAAAAAAAAAAATCACATTAAGAGCACCAAGTGTACCTAAAAAATATGAACTATAAAAAAAAATATTTAAATATTAATGTAACCACCTGAAGCCTTCGAGGATGCTGCATCACAAATTATATAAACCAAAAGAAAAGCACCAAATGTTAAGGAAGATGAAAAAAAAAATACAACAAAATGTCACTTATGAAGAAATATTCTTCTCATTTTTTCATTTGATCAACATCCATCTGTTCCAGGACAACAAGGGGTTCTATTTTCTCTTTCTGTCTTGAGAGCATCGAGGACAATACCTACATGGCACAGGTGAAACATACAGGTAAAAGAACTGAATGTGTGGTTACTGTCATGCTGAAAGCAAGTCGATCTGTTTCAGTGTTTCATACCATTTGCCTCTTGGTTTGGTTGTCAGGCCCACGCATGCAAAATGGAACCATTCAATGGAGCACTGAGGAGACAAAAGAGGGCAATGCACCTTATTAATGTGATCAATTGGAGCACTTAAAGGCGCAACGAGGGGAAATACCAGATCAAAACCAAAACCAGAAAAACACTGTCGGTAGAAGGTCCTCAAGTGATTAATCACTGTCAACTGTGACCTTCTCCACGGAGGAGACGTCAGGACTCATTGTTTGTGGATAATATCGTGAAAATAGAGAGGATGTTCTTCTATTCAATATACAAAACCTGATTTTAAAAAGCCTAATTAGGATTAGGATTTATCCCTTCCCTAATCCTATTTTCTTTCCACAATAATGCTCTCATATTTCTGAAACCCACGTTAATTCCACAAATGTACACTGACCTCTATTATTTGAGTGGTATTTGGCATAATTTAATTTTAATAATTGTGCTACAAAATTGTAACCTTTAGATAGGCCATTCACATTAATGTCACATTTTATTAAAATACAAAGACACATCGTTTGAGACATCACATCCCATCCGTGTATTTACAGTGCTTACATTACGTGTGTTCATGAT
Organism: Lagocephalus sceleratus; assembly: GCA_911728415.1. Classification (NCBI taxonomy): domain Eukaryota; kingdom Metazoa; phylum Chordata; class Actinopteri; order Tetraodontiformes; family Tetraodontidae; genus Lagocephalus; species Lagocephalus sceleratus. The sequence continues at coordinate 1,793,800 of CAJVRN010000126.1, forward strand.
CTGTCATTTTATTGGACTGGGTCAATTTTTTATACATTTTCAAATTTTCTCTCTTTTTTTTAATTCTTAAGTAATAAAAAGGTTGGATTAGGTCATATTTTCTTTAAATTATCTACTGAAACAAAAACATTCCTCCAAGTCTTTTCAGAGCAGTGATTTTAGATTCCCGATTCCTACCTCATGTCAGTAGACGGACATTTCTAAACACTAAAATAATCCAACGGGACGACCCACCCGGCGTGCTCATTGATATAGAAAAGCTGTGTGAGTGTGAGTGTGTGTGTGTGTGTGTGTGTGTGTAGGGCCACTAAACTCACGTCAGTGTTGTCACAGCCAATCATCTCGCCGTATGAGACCTGATGACACAGGCAGTAAGTGGGTTCATTGGGGTCCACCGGCATGTCCAGTACATCAGACGGGTGCACATTTCCAAAATTGCTAGAAGGACTGTTGAACTCCCCCCTAATGAAGAAGAAAAAGGATTGCGAGTGAAAATGGATCAAGTAAACCATCTTTTATAAATAAATAAATACATTAATAAATAAGAAGTGTAAGAATCTAGCCCCCAGAGGAAATCAGACAAACAACGTACGACTGAAGCAGTTTGACTTTCTTCTGTGCACTTTTGGGACTGCCGTCTTCATCTGAACTCTTCACTTTGGACCGTGTTTTAGCCATTTTCTTTTCCTTTTGTCTCGAGTCGCCTGAAATAGCAAAGTGAGATTCTATTTTTTTTGGTTCAGACATTCAGCCGAAATAAGGGAAAATGTGAGCACCCACCTTTCTTTCCCTTACTAGAGGTGGAATCATAGTCTGTGCTCTCGATCTGCTTTTCCTTCAAGTCAGCTTCAAACCGGGCCAGGTCGGTGTCGAGGCGTCTGATGTGTTTGTCAACCTGCAAAAAAAAAAAAAAAAAAAAGGGGTTTCAGATGGCTTTGGAGTAGAAAATGAATGTGATATAGCATACTTAATACTAACCATCTCATAGGTCTGCATTGCCAGTTGCACCTTGTCATCCCCATACTCCTTGCATTTGCTGTAAGACTGCTGGATCTGCCTTAGTATGGACAGTTTTTGCTCGGAGGAAATTGTCCTGGCATTGGCTGTGTACTCTTTAGCCAGTGAATCAATCTGTCCTTTAAGATCTAAGAGGCAAAAACAGGAAGACTTCTTCATAACAATAAAATAAATATAATTATTTTGACAAATCCCATGCTACATGTAACCCATACAGCAGATTAAAACAGAACAAAACAAAACACGTCTATTTGCAAATCTACTAGGGAACATTTGAACACTGTTTTTTTTTAAGATCAATGATGTGTAATAGTATGATGTGTATAATTATAAACAATAATTAATTAAAAATTAATAAACCTTGTACCACAATATTGAGGGTGATGTTCTTATCCGTTGCAAAAAATATGATGTGACACATGCTGCAGTTTTAAAGAGCAACAACTATTGGTTACAGCATCCCTAAAATGTACTGTGTTAAATTTAAATATATCTTTGGAATTCCAGAGGTCATTCAAAGTTCGAATACCCAAATTCCAGAGATTAAATGTGACCCACGTGTTTTGTTCTGCCTCGAACAGTCACACCTTTCAGTCCGAGTTCTGCTCCTAAACATCTACACCAAAGACGCAGCTCTCACCCTCCGTGCGCTGGTCTAGATCTCGCATCAAATTGAAGTTTCTCTGCAGCTCGAACGGCAGGTTTTCTATACCTAAGGGGAGAGAGACGACAGTTTATGCAGTTTGAGCACACTCGGACACAAACCTCCCGCAGGAGCGCTCGTTAGCTCAGCGGGGGCGACGAGCGAGGCAGCGAGTCGTGGACGTGGGCTCAATGCGACGCGATTGTTCGTGTCCCCGGTGATCTAAAGGTCGACCCGTGTGTGATCGCAGCACATGCGGGCCGCGCACTCCCCAGCGGCATCCTTTCTTTCCTCCGGCGGGATGCGGCGCTCCAGCAAATAGCCCGAGCCTGCGCCCGCTCGGCGCGGCACAAGAGGGGCTCCGCCGCTCCCGACGCTCGCTAGTCGCGCTAATGGCGACGCGACGCGCGACTAAAGCCGCCGCCTGGGGCAGGAGGGTGTAACATCGGGCTCGTATCGTGGTGCGAGTGTAAAGAACCTTACTGTCCAAATAATGCTCCAAATACATCCCCGCCGCCATCTTAGAAAATGTAAACAACACAACTTCCGGTCAGAAAAGCTGCAACCTGATTGGCTGCTGAGGTTCGTCCGGCTTAGTGGGGGGGGCGGGACTAACGCTGCTCCAATATTACTGTTACGTCAAATTATAATTTATTCATCACATAGACCAGGTCATGGGAAAATATCTTAAAAGGTTTATTGTGTCTCAAAACAATTAAAGATGATGTTGCTCCGCACTCAAGTCATTATACACAGGAATATTCTGTAATAGAAATAACGGAGGAATTATTCGCGCAGGCGCTCCAGCGGTGAAGTTATTTTGTACAGAACTATCGCACTTTGACTCAACAGATACAGGATCACAGTTCTGTAATGACAACAGGGCATTACAATCTGAAAACTGAATGGACAGTCCAAAGGAAGCTATACAAAGCTCTTACAACGGCGACTTAAAATCACACCGTCGCTCCCTCTTGTTTCTCCAGCATCTTCTTTAACTTTTTGAACTTATTCTTTCCCATTCTCTTCTTTGCCTTCACCGGCGTTTTACTCTTTTTTCCCTGCTTCTTCTCAAACCCGTTTCCATCTTTTTGACCAGCCTTTGGTCCTTGCGTCGTGTCAGCTGTCTTCACCGTGGGCTCCTTGGCTTTCGTCCCCTTTGCAACGTCTCCGTCCATCTTGGCGACCTTTGCCTTTTTGGGTCCAGTGGGCAAGTTATTTTTGCCTTTTGCCTTCTTGTTTGGCATTTTCTTGTCACCGACTGTTCCGTTGGCTTGGACTTTTTCCTTCAGGTTGCCCGACTTGCCAGGAAGAACCTTCTTCTTGTTACTTTTGGATGGTCCGTCTTCTGTAGCGTCTGTGACAACTGGGGCCTCAGCAGCCTCCGTCTCTTCTTCTTCTAAACAAATAACAGACCGTTTTAATGTTATAGGCACAATGTTGTGGGGAACAGGGGACTCTCAGAAAAGAAAATAATTACCCTTTTCCACTGGTGCGGTCGGGATTACATTGGAGAATTTCTTCAGCTTGGCCACAAAGAACCCATCCATATTATGCGAATGAGGGTAAAAACGCCGAGACAGCTGCATAGAAGGGTGAAATCGACGCTCTTTGAACCTAAAGGAGGGGTAATACACATTTAATGACCGCACTCTGTATTCAGCTGAAGGAACAGCTGTACGAGTCTGACCTTGTGAAACCCTCTTTGCCAAAGTCGAGCCCCGTGGGAACCAGTTTGACGTTCCTTTTCTTTAAAGCGTAGTCCACCACCCACTCGTTCTCCTCCACCTTTTTGGAGTTCAGTTCAATTAGTGCCCGAACGTACATGCCGAACAGCTGAGACATCCCTTTTTACCAACACAAACACAGAGGAGTCGTTCCGTTCACACACCATTATTGAGCATGTGCAGTAGACCAGGTACCCGCCGGTGGCTGACTCTGCATTGACGGAGTCGATGGCGGATAAAATGAGCTCTTTCTGCAAATGTGCAGAGCGGTTAATGTCTGCGTCATCCTGTCGGGAGAGAGGGGGGAGAAATCTTAAAGCCTTCCGCAGCCCGTGTGCGGCGGTGTCACGGGCCCGGCGAGGCGAGGTTTACCTTGCTGGTCTTCACGGCCGGATCTTTAGCGATGACCCCCGTTCCCGAGCAAGGAGCGTCGAGCAACACTCTGTCGAAGCCGCCCATCACCTGCGCGCAACATCGTCAGCTTCGTGCGCGATCCGGAAAAAAAAAAAAAAATCGGCGGGTGCGACGTTTGGACTCTGGTACGGTTACCTTTGGGAACTGCCTCCCGTCGTAGTTGCAGATGATGGTGTTGGTCACACCCAACCGGTGGATGTTGCCCACCACGCTCTTCAGTCTGTCTGCGTTGGCGTCGTTTGCCACGACCACTCCCGTGTTTCTCATCAGCTGAGCTACAAAGGTGGAACACTGAACTCAGTGCTTGAATTTGCAGGTATTTTCTATTTTAATTCGTTAATATCAAACTGCCCACTGAAAATCTGGTGATGGGATGTACACAGTTAAACTGGAGTCGTTCCATTTCTCTACGTTGAGGTATCACGATGAAGGTTATTTACGGGTTGTGTGTCTTATCTTACCAATATAGGTGGTCTTCCCTCCAGGAGCTGAGCTCATGTCCAGGACCAGCTCCCCCTCTTGTGGAGAAAGTGCCATGACCGGCAGAAAGCTGGAGGCCCCTTGTAACATGTAATGGCCAGCCAGGTACTCAGGGGTGGCGCCTGATTTAAAATGTTTCAAAAGTGTCTTTTTATAGCACGCATGTCAAAAGAACAAAGTGCATATTCTCTGCCGGGGAGCTCTAAAAATGTATACAAACGCACCGATGGGTACCGACGAATCGAAGATGACCAAACCAACTTTTGACCATTTTCCCAATGGATCGAGGTTCACTCCTCTGTTGATCAAGGCCTTAAAATAACGGAGAAACACACACCAATGTCCACATATTTAACATATCATTCTAAGTTTATTTACATTATTTAACCTAAAGAGATATCAGAAATATGTCTTTTAAACTGAATTAATCATCAGGTTCTGGAATCTTTCGTTCTGACTACAAAGCACATCACTTTTCTTAGATTTAATATTAATTAACATTTCATCATTTTTTTTGGGGCATCATTTATACCCTGCGTTTACCTGTGCAAGGTCTCGTCTCCTTGTTTTCAGCGTGTTAGTGCGAATGGTGACGGGTCTGTGGACTTCATTGGCCTCGAGGAAATCAACCAGCTGCAAACAGTAGAACAACCATCATAATATTTGTGTCTTTAGACAAAAATCTGATGTTAAACTCTGGGAAAGAAAAAAAAAGATGCTTAGTCACCTCCGAAAGAGGGAATATGTCTATAAGCTTCTCGATGAGGAAGTGGTTGTAGCTGTAGTAGGTGCAGAGATCCTTCTTCAGCAGAGACAAGTACTCTGCTCTCTCCTTCCCCTCCTCTCTTTTTGTTGAGAAATTACAGAGGACATCGATGTTGTCCTTTATTCTTTGATGAATTGTCTTCAGGTCTAGTGGCAAGATGCCTAAAAAGAAGATTTAAAAACAAAAGTAATCGCAAAGACTTCTTTAATTTGGCATTTAAAAAGGAAGAGAACCAATTCTCACCTTCTTTCTCACTTTCTTCTACCCCCGGTAGCCTAAACTGGTCCAGATCTTCATCCATGTTGGCTTGTACTGTGTCTTCTTCCTCACCGTCACCATCTGATTTGTCATCATCTTCCTCATCCTCATCATCTTCATCTTCATCCTCATCCTCACTCTCCAAGCCCATAGTTTCCTTCAGCTTTTTCTCTTTTTTGGCTGCTCTTTCAATGGGAAGAAGCTAAACAATGACAGATACAAAAGGAAGGCATGAAGCATATTTCTCCACATTAACTACATCTTCACCTTCGAAGGTTAAGAAGATCGAAGGTTTAATTATGAACACCAACAACAAAGATTTATCACAATCAGCCAAAACGTGACTGGCAGATATTTTCCCACTATGAACATTTTCAAGAACAACCGCTCTACTTACTTCCTCTCCATCACTTTCTTCTGCTGCTTCTTCATCAAGAGTCCCATAGTCATCAACCATTGCTTCATCATCGTCGTCGTCATCATAATCATCTTCATCATCATCTTCTTCTTTCACTGCTGTCTTGACATTCTTCTGTGTTTTCTCCTTCCCTCCCTTCTTCTGTTGCAGAGGCTGCTTCATCTCCTCCTCCTCATCATCTTCTTCTTCCTCCCAGTGCTCATCACTGTCATCATCACTCGGAGGTTCTTCCATTTTGCGCTTTCTCTTTGATGGTTTCAACCATTTACTGTTCTCATCAGTAAATCCTGAAGGGAAGAAAAATCCTTTAAAGGCACTTGCGATGAGCAGCAGGTCTGATGTGTTTATGAAACACAGGCTCTACGTCAAAAGGTCACAAATGGCTTCATAAGGCTACATCATGACAATTTTATCAGCTATAATAATTCAAATTTATAACCATAGCAACTCCTGCATTGTTACAAGATGTAGAGAAAACATTGTGTAGTCACCTTTCTTTGGCTGTTCCTTAGATGCAGCTTTGGCTTGTTGCAGATTCTGGCCTCTTTTTGCAGCTCTGCACGATGAAAGGGAAATTACAGAAATTACATTCCCTACAGAAAAGTCAAGTCACTCTGCAGTCAACCAAACTCCTACCTTTTCCTGGATCTACTTGAGAGACGTTTTGGTCCACTGTCCTCTGTGGAAAAAAAAAAAAAAAGGATAAAGTTTTAAATTTGTGGTAGAGGTTTACAAAGTCTGACTTTAAACATAGCTGCTATAAAACCAACAATAATCACCATCTGTGATAAATTTGGCCAACTCAGTTTCTGCTCCTTGCTGCTTTTTGGCTTTTTTCCCTGGTCCTCTCTTGACCTTATTGGCGGGATCCAACTTCCGACCCATGACTGAAAGTAGATAAACAGCCTGAAAATGGAAGGATGGGAAAACACACATATATATTTATATACCGCTTTCAAACAGTGATGGCGTGAGACAAGTAACAACTGTAAAACTAGATAAAGAGAAAGTTGGGTGAAGACAAAACATAAATATGCCTTTGAAGACAGATTAAGATTTAGCAGGTGACAGTTATTGTCTTTTTGAAAAATGAGAAACATCTTAACCACCTAAAAAAGCCCTACAATGAGATTAGACTGTGCATAACTCCAGATATAAAGGAAAACTGCACAAAAGTGAATTTTGATCCGTCACAAAGACACAGAAAATATCATAATTCGATCAATCGAAGACAGTGACATCAAATACTGGGAACTCTCTGACGTGTACAGGTATCCTCTTGTGAGACATGTGGATGCATAGACGCATCGGCTGTTGTTTTTTGAGGGTAATGCAGAGCGATTGAGCACCTTTGGGTGTCACCATGCTGACAGAATGAGCCGCTGCTCGCTGTTTCACACTTTAACCACCTCAACCCTGCGTCGCCTCTTAAACCGAGGAGTAGAGATCTGCGGTAGTGGCGCGATTACATACACGCATGAGGTAAGAACAGGTGGTCTAGAAACTCACCGACTAGTCCCTCTGGGTCAAAGATCTGGACGTCTGATTTTAGATTAAAACCTCCACACGTGAACTCTCGTTCCGCACGTTGTGGACGGACATCCGGCGCACAGCAGTGACGAAAGACCACGTGGCCGCGCAAACAGTTCATAAATACGGTTTTAATAAAACACAGTAACACACCAATGGTACCGGAATGGCATTAACATTGCATCGAATAAACGAAACCACTGAAATGAAACATGGGTATTTCATAAAATAGGAGTGGGGCGAGTGTCCTCTGACGCGCAATGGCCGCGACTTCCCTCATGAAAATAGCGATGGCGGCTCCAGCTGAGAAGAAGCGTGGTCTGGAACATCTGGACGAATACGAGCCAAAACCGGCCAAACACCTCCGCAGCCTGCACGACCGCATGGCGGAGAGGCGGCTGGTTGTTGTTCTGGAGGGGGCGTCGTTAGAAACCGTGAAGGTACCGACACAAAAGGCCGTTTCTGAGAGGGGGGGGTTTGAGCATGTTGACCCTCCTGGAGATAAAACCTGACTGGGGCTTCAGCAGAGCAGCCAATACACCCCCTTGACGCTTATATGTTCTGTCTCCGAGGTGGGGAAGACCTTCGAGCTGCTGAACTGTGACCAGCACAAAAACATGATCGTGAAAAGCGGAAGGAATCCGGGGAACATCAGGCCAGACATCACACACCAGGTGAAGGCTTGTGTGAGCTGTTGAGGTGTTTGCTCATCCATCCTCTGCTCGGCACGACTTGAGATGAATGATAAGTCATATTATTGACGACTCGGGAGATTTCCGTGCTGCTGCTGGTGTACTTTCTGTGTCTTCAGCTTTTTTTTTTTAATGTTTACATTTGATACTCGTGTGTTTGAATGATAGCTTCAGTCCCTTTGCATCTCTTTTTTTTCCTTCTAGTCTCTCCTCATGCTGATGGACAGTCCTCTGAACAGGGCAGGCCTGTTGCAGGTGTACGTACACACGGAGAAAAACGCATTGATAGAGATCAACCCACAGACCCGCATCCCGAGAACCTTCACCCGCTTCTGTGGTCTTATGGGTAAACCACCGCTCTTCAATTCATCCTCTATAAGTGGTTTACACGATATATATGTAGTATGTTTGTTCACCAACATTACGCTTACATGATTACCTCAATTTAATTCCGTCTTTGTTGAGCTGCTCTCCAAATCTCTCCTCCTGTTGCTCACTTCCACAGTTCAGCTGCTTCACAAGCTGAGTGTCAGAGCCGCTGACGGTCCTCAGAAGCTCCTGAGGATGATTAAAAACCCGGTGTCGGACCACCTGCCCCCGGGCTGCCCGCGCATCGGCACCTCCTTCTCCTCAGGAGAGGCTGTGTGCCCTCGCACTTTGGTGCCAGAGGGCCCAGCTGCAGTGGTGATCGGAGCGTTTGCTCACGGAGCGGTGAGGAAACGGATGGTCGTGGCGGGGGGGGGATGTTCCGCTGTGAGCGTCGTTGACGCGAGACCGATCGCCCTCTCTCTTCTTTTGCAGGTGAACGTGGACTACACAGAGAAGACGGTGTCCATCAGTAATTACCCCCTCTCTGCAGCTCTGACATGTGCAAAGATTTGCTCCGCTTTTGAAGAGGTCTGGGGTGTCCTGTGACAAAGTGGACAGTCCTTAGAAAGAGCAAATGGACATTTTCATATGGACTAGACATGGATGATGCTGGACCAGATGTTCACCAGCGACGATAAATGTGTTTCCTGTCACACACTGCTGTGAGTGTACTCATATGGTGTGAGGGTATTTGGTTCTCCTGTCAACTAAGAAGGAAAGTAAAGTGTTCCTGTCTCATACTAAACATATTTTGATACACCTAAAGATATTAAATAAATATCAGTTGTTACTACAGATGTGTTTTACTGTTCACCGTGAAGTAAGCGAGTTTCTGTCACAAGTTTGTGCGAAACTTCCCAAATGCATCGTTTAGGAAGATCTACCCAGATGATGAAAGACCTTTGTCACCAAAGATGTTTTATGCCTTCTCAATCCTCTTTTGCTTGCAGTCAGTCCTGCTTTCCTCCCTCTCAGTTCCATTTCTTCTGTTTTTGATTGGTAAAATTTTATACTTCATCTTTTTTTTTGCCAAAAATCGATAAAAAATATGGTCTCAAAATAGCTACAGCTTTATAATTATTGGCACACAACCTGGCAAATCTAAATTTAAGTCTATAAAATAAGGAAAATTGTGGCAATATCATTTTTCCCCCCAAATGTCTTTTATTTACACACTGAATACAAAGTAAGAGCTGGTGTAATCTGTGGACACACAATCATGTAATACAAAAATGTCAGCAGATGCTCAACATGCCGCTTGTGGTTAATTTCAGCAGTCAGTTTGAGTCATCAGTCTGTCTCCAGGGGCGTGCTCAGCATGTTTGTGACCAGTGTTGCTGGCTTTTATTGGGACAGTGGAGCTTTGTTGGACACAGGTTAGATTGGCCACACAGGACCGTGGTCAGGAAGGAGGGCTCCAGTGGCATCGAGCCGCTGTACGCGTCTGAGTCACAGTTCACCTGCAAGAGACAAGTGAGAGTGAATTTACCTGCCTTCAAGATAGTTCCAGGCTTCCCTGATAGTTGTTTTGGGCTTATATATAGAGAGGGATCATAATAGATGGAGGGTACCTGAGAGAAAGCCCTGAGAAACAGATGAAAGTATGATAGTCCTGAAATAGAAGTGTCGCTCGGGTTGCTTTTGAGACTCTGTTTATAAGCCTGAGGGAAGAGGGAACGCGAGCAGATGAGACTACTTCAGACGGGAGGCGTAGGATGAAGACGGCTACTGACCTGCAGCGCTATCTGCAGTGCAGAATACTGCAACCACACCTCCTGCAGCTGCACCGCCGAGAGAGAGAGCGCTGCGCCGCGCTCCTCCCCTCCCGTCTCCGCCAGGTAGCGAGTCCAAACGCATCCCCCCACCGCCTGCACGCTCGTACTGTAAGAGGAAACTACCCCCCGCCCCCACAACAGGGATTTATTCAGCAAATAACCTATATTTATACAACCCAGATGCGGGCTTCATCTCAGCTCTCTTACTCTTCGGAAGGATCAAGTGGAGGATATCTTTAGCAACGAGAAATCCCGTGACACCATAACGCATCGCCCTGTCAAATATTACACATGATACATGAATAAAATGTACGTATTTAATGTTTAGTATTACATCTAAATTGAAAATACCTAGGATAGGAAGAGTGGAAGAGAGGGGGGACAAACATCCCCAGTGGGAAGAAGAGCTCGTTACCCAAGAGGAAAGGTGTGACCGACACGCTGAGGAACACATGAGAACATGACGTGGTTCGTTATTGCGAAAGGAGGCTCTTCCTGGGCCAACAGGCACTTACGTGTTCACGTCCTCGGTTTGCCCGATCAAGAGCTTATTGCGTCTCTTTTGCCAAAAAGAAAGCAGCCGGACGTAGTTGGAGAAGAAGTTCTGCGTGCTGACCTGGAATCACAGTCATTGTCTGAGCCTCGGACGGGCTGACGGCCCGTGGAGGTGTTACGGTTAACGGACTGGAGGTGTGCGGGGCACCTCAGAAAACAGCAGATCCAGTTCAGCCTCGCTGGAGACGTCTTTGCTGATCCAAAGTCTGGGGACTAAAGAGTCTACCTGAGGGAAGGCCAACCAATTCTATCAAAATATTGCCTTTTAAAAGAAAAAACAAGAGACAGCTGTGACGACTTGTGTCAGATTTTACCTTTTTCATGACAAATTGGAGAGATTTGGGGTCTCTCCACTGGAGTTGACGCAGTTTGGACTTGAGGGAGGAAAGGATGTTCTGAATGATCTCTTCAACCTGCTAACAGTGAAAAAGGTGTCTGTGCAGTTTAAATCAAACTCTATAGATATAATTCTCTTCAGTTACGTGCTTTATCCTAGAGACAATTCCTCACCTTTCTCTTGACTTTGTGGAAGGTTTCACTGAGAATGTTTCTGAAAACTAAGTTAAAGCCTCTTTCAGTCTCCAGCACACAGTGTTTCCAGCGAGCGGCTACCTGGTGGAGATGCCCATAATGACCATGTGACTCAACAAACTGACTCGTGGCCGTTAAATCCAAACAACGTCAGCAACGTACGACCCTGTTTACGTTGACTCACCCCTTCCCCGTTGCCCAGAGCCACAGATAAGTTCTTTGCTGTCTCCATAAATCTGGAGTCCAGAGCTGGCATCATGGTGTGGAGCAGGTGGAAGACCATGTAGGTGTGGAGGGGGCTGCAAAATGAAATCCACACAGAGTTAGACAGACATGGTAGGATAGGGTAGAATAAGGTAGGGTAGGGTAGGTTAGGATAGGATAGGATAGGATAGGATAGGATAGGATAGGATAGGGGTTAGGGTAGGGTAGGATAGGGTAGGATAGGATAGGGTAGGGTAGGGTAGGGTAGGGTAGGGTAGGGTAGGGTAGGTTAGGATAGGATAGGGTAGGATAGGGTAGGGTAGGTTAGGATAGGATAGGATAGGATAGGATAGGATATGGTAGGATAGGGTAGGATAAGGTAGGGTAGGAAAGGGTAGGGTAAAGTAGGGTAGGTTCGGACAGGGTAGGATAGGGTAAGGTAAGGTAGGAACTCAATATCAAAAATATCAATATGAAAACATAAGTATTCCTATTTACGGTACAAATATAAGAAAAAGAAGAGAGCAGCTGCAGTAAACTGGAGGTGAACGTAAGGAGCCAGATTTAAAACATCAAACAGAGGTCTTGTTATGAAGTGCAACAGGACACGGCAGGATAGATTTCCTGAATCTTCGACAGCTGTAACAATGCAGGATGCCCCACCTGGTTTTCAGTTCATGCTTATTCAACCATTTGCTGATGATGCGGGACATATGGACGAGGTAGGGCAAGTTCTGCAGCAGGACGAGGTCGTCCTCGGTCAAGGGCAGTGGCTGGAAAGCAGCCTGCAGACAGCCCAGCCAGTCAATGGCAGGGGCGCGGCCCTGACGGCACATTCACAGGAAGGTGAAACGATTTTTTTTTTTCTTTTCCTCTCCCCAGACCGTTTCACGAGAGACATGCGACCGTCCTCTCGTACCTGCAGCTCTTTGATGGTCATGCGCTGATAGAGCAGCCCTTTGGAGGAGCGGTAGTCGCGGGGCGCGGCGGCCACGGCCAGCTCTGAGGACAGAGATATGAACGTACCCACGTGGATCATGTTGGTGCTGGGCGGAGACCCCAGCAGCGCCAGGTAATTCTGACAGGACGCCAAGAAAGGACGAAGAGTCTGGAGGACAGGAGAACAAGACAGTGGTGGAGATTATTGATGGCATGAGAAGAAGTTGTCAGTATGAGGTGACCCCCCCCCACCACCACCACCACCTGAGTTTTAGCCTGAGACTTCTGTCTGTTGCTGTTCCACTCGATGGGGATCAACAGATTCGGCTGATCAATCTATTGACAGAGAGGAGGCACAAGTCAACCAAACCAGGCGCTCCCAACACGGAAGGTTTCCATCAGCATCATCCCGACGGGATGCTCGCCTGTATGTATCTCCTCGGTGTCCCGCTGGTCATTTCTTTAGGGTCTCGGCCCACCTGGAGGCCGAAGAAGGGAAAAGTGGCGTAATCTCTCATCAGTGTCCTGAGAGTGGAGTTGAAATCGGTCCGATTCCACTGGCCCGACACGGCCCAGCCTCCCAGCTGCAGATGGGGGGGGGGGTGTCATTAACCAGGGGTAAAAACAGGAGAATCCTCCTGTGCAGCACCCATCATGCGTTTGGATACATTTAATGACGATGTGTGAGGATTCTGTGTAGGCGGACCCTTTTAGGTAAAGATTATGGATAAATGCACAACCTCCATCAACATGAATAAACTACCATTAACCTTTGCTCTTGCTAAAACAAAACTGAATGTACAAATTCAAATGACTGTTCTGTTCTGCCAACTTTAGCATATTTGCAAAACCCATTAAAAAGGTTGAAATGCAAATAAAGTGGAAGCTGATGAATAAGCTAAAATGTGATTATCATTATCTTTACTGGGGCAGTGAAGCCTTGGGACTTTTAGGATTGTCGTGGTCTGAACCCCCACACGCCTCCTAAAATTAACGTTTGGTTGCACGGTCGCTTTATTAAAGGCTACGTTTGTTCACGTTCTCACTTTCTGAATGAGAGCGAGGAAGGGCTCGGCTCCAGCGGTGTCGATGGACCCGGTGTCCAGGCAGGACTGGTAGAATCCTCTGGCCTTCTGCACCGCCGCGCTACCCCAGCTGTCCTGCGACTCTGGGGACCATCAGGGTAGTTGTACAGTTTGAAAGGGACACACACACACACACACACACACACACAGAGCCCTACCCAATATCCCCCTGAGATACAGCAAGAGCGCAGCCTTCCTATCCACCGCATCTTCCTCGCTGCTTTCCCTTTTTTCATTGCTCGCACTCCCCTGCGGCCTCCCATGGCCCCCCCCCAGGGTCTGGGGGACGTCCTGGCTCTTCCCGCCGCTGGATGACGACCTGTCAGACGTGCACGCGTACAAGAAGTAATCGCAGGGGCGACTGAAGGGGTCAGCAGAGGTGGACAGACGGACCGAGGCCCTCCGACAGGCCGGGGTGAGACACTCTGCAGGGAAAACGGGGGGGGAGGGGGGGGTCAAATCAAAGCTCCTCTTCTGCATTTGGCTGTGACCTTGTTGCTATGGAGACGTGCCTTCATAATGGTCGGCCTGAAGACTGTCGAGTATGTACCAGACGAGCCCCACGACGGCTGCACACAAGAAGAAAGCCAGGAGGAGAGCGAACAGACGCCGGAAGCACGGCTTCGCCCGCCGCCGCTCGGCGGATCGCTGCTGCTCAAGCTGGAGCCGGCTCCGCTGGACGGCCTCGGGGGGGTCGTGGGTGGGGCCCGGCTGCTGAGAAGGAGGCGGAGGCTGGAGGTTCCTCTCAGGTTCTGGCTGTGACAAAGGCTGGACTGACAGCTGAAGAGTGCAGAGGAAGAACCTTCAGAAGTGGAGCTGCTGAGGACCTTAAAAACTGTTGCTTTCAAAGTTTATGTCCGTTTATTTGACTTAAGTAACTCTGAGACCTCCGCTGTCCTGCTCTCAGTTCTCCTGTGTACTATTAAGAGCTCCGGATGCCTGAGGCTGATTAGTCATTCTGAAAAAGGGAAATATTTGGGGACTTTTTCAAAATGATTTCCCAGAAATAATGTGGAACTACCAAAGTTCTGAATTTTTAGTTTAAAAAAAAAAAATTGATTTCAAAGGATTTTTAAATATACACAGCCAGATATTGTAAAGATCAATGATATTCACTAAATGGGCCAGCATTACATTTATTGGTAATAACATTAGATGGAATACGGATCTATTTTAGCTGTTCTCATCCCATCACTGATTTCTGATATTCCTCAATGCCCACCTCTATCTTTCTTTCATTCATTCACCCCCCCCCATCAACAAGTCTCGTTTTCACTCCTCTGGATAAAATCCAGGCTCAAAAAGAAACACTTCTAAAGAACCATCTGGGAATCCAGCTTCAACAGCAATCACCTCTGCTCGTGTGGCGTTCAAGTGTCAATGCTCCATAGAGACGATCAAGGCCTGATGCTAATTTAACACGATACAGTTTAGCTTTAATTGTTCCTGCAGTCATTCTACACAGAATCCCAATGCAGTACATCCCCTCAACAACTTAACTGTATTTGCAGCATCATCATGGAAACAGACAAAAGAAAAAAACAAAACAAAACAGAACCTACCGCAATCCTCCCTTCGCTCATTCTTAGTGTACAGATGTCCCAAGTGTTGCTCCTGCAGCTCACATCCCTCTCATTTACCCTACTGTACTGTCGTCTAAGTTCTCTATCTCTTTACATCACTCACTTCTCTCATTCGACACCGATAAAAACAACCGCGTGTCCAAAAAAAAAAAAATCCTGATTTTGTGCAGAGCAGGACGTCGGCGTAAACGCCCTCAGCTTCCAAAGCGCTCGCGCCTGCGAGGTCAAGGGGTCGCGGACACCGTGCGGCGGCTGGCGAGCGAGGGTCCAGCGCGCATATATTCTTAACCGGGGCCCGTAAAAACACTCCAGAACGCTCACACGTGCGCACGGCTGCTGTCGTCATTATCGGCGCAACATGTGGCTGTTACCAACTGATAGAGACCCTTTGGCGTTTGCTCTGTGCAGCTCATTGAGAACGCGAGAGCGGGGCGGGGGGGGGAGAAAAGAATACCACGATTCCTCTATGTCACATGACGTCAACCAGAAAACAGTGTGGAAAAACAAGATTACAAATTAGGAACCAAGCCATGTAACTTCCACTGCAAACCTTTAAAGACGTCAAATAATGAATAAAATTATTTATTCAATATCAATTATTCGCATCATATTCACAAGCGGATACAAAAGGAGTCAAATGAGATATGCTTGGCATCTACCACTTTATTTATGTTTTCACTCAGCCTAAGAGGCTGGGGGGGCGTGGCTAAATATTTGGTAATGACACATTCACACATATCAAAACAAGAATGAACCAACTTACATGGCAATAGAAGGTATCTCCATGGAGTACATCACATTGTAACGAAACAGATAAATGCAAATGTGAAGGCATCGTCATACGTGGAACGTCCGGCGGACAGGCGTAGCGGTGCGAAGGCGATGCAGTTTAAAAAAAAAAAAAAAAAAATACCACCGCCACTACCTACACAGCTAACATGCAACACTGACTAACTACAGCCATGATGGTCACGTCTGGTGGTAAAGCGCACCAGGCTCAGCCCAGACTCATAATCGTAGCGTTTCTTGTTGTGGAATGATGCAAAAAAACAAAAACAAAAATGGAATTTAAAAAAAAAAAAAAAAAAAAAAAAAGCTGGAGCATGTTCATAAAGCATTTAACATTGGCACATAGCGCAATAAGATGAGAGTAATACAGTATAACAGGCATGAACAGGCTGAAGTACAAAAGATTAATGAAAAACATAGTGGTATTTACTGTCAAACAATAATATATATATATAAAAAAAACAAGAATATTTGTTTTATGAACCTTAGTATTGCAGGTATGACATTTTAAAAATTCAACATTTGTTGCCTCGACCTCAAAGTCAATGTTTCTTCTATAACATCAGGTTACACTGCTACACATAACCGCAACACTTTAAATGAAGGGCCATAAATATTACTGGTAAGGTAAGGCAAAACATTCCAGGAAAATATAGAATATGCATATCAAAAGTTTTTTTTTTTAATGTCATTTTCTTGGTGGAGTATAAAAAACTAAATTGATCATGTGATGGATTTGGAGTCAAAGTGACGCCAAGTGGGATTTTTGTTCACTCTGGAACTGTGCAACGAACACACCGTAGGTCCCGTTTTCAGTATACCGCTGACGATTCGATTGGTTCCCCCCACAGATCCCAGTCCACTCCCCAGGACTGTGTTCTTTTTGAGTTTGCGTTTAAAAAGCAAGCATTAAAAAAATACGCGGCTCAACTCTATTTTTGGATTTTTGCGCGGCAGAATTGCGGCGTTGCTCTCCTGCGAATACCGAATGCTCGTCTGCAGATGATCGGTTTCACGTCACAAAACACTGCGAACATTTACAATGTTGGGTTTTTGTTTTTTTTCTTCTTACTTTTAGCCCTAGTTAACATCGAGGATCAGCATAGACCAGTTGATATAAAGCACATTTTAGTCAGGAAAAACACAGATAATCATGCAGTCAGGCACGACAAACATCAACAAAGATAGGCTCTAGTAACAACCAATCAGAGTCTGCACCATGGTGTGGGTACGGGGATCACAAGTCTTTGGATGGAAAGGTCTGAATACATTGTGCTACATCACTGAGGGTAGAAAGGCAACTTTAGATTTAAGAGACTCCTTTGTTTAAACCAAATTATTCTTGTGCAATTCATGCTGGAATTTTTTTTTTTTTTTTTTGCGTAAACATAGAGTTGGCACAGGATGCCTAAGTACACAGCTACGAAAGTCGGACATCGGAAATAAAGAATGCAGGGGCGTTCTGTTCAGAGCAGTACATTACCTCTGCACTGAAGCGACCAAGGAGACAATTTATCTGCATGCAAACATACCTTTTCACAAAGCACATTCACGCTCGCACCTGCGCACGTGTACTGAATAAAGGCCTGTTCGAAAGGCAAAACCGGCAGATGAATCAATCCTGTGCTTCTGGATTTGATTCATAGTTACACTGAGTGGGGCTGCGTCAGCCAATCACTGGGCAGCTTGCTTGGCTCGCTTGGTGTGGCACTTCATACACAGGATCCTGCCGTCCAGTGGGTAACATCCGTTTTCGTCCGCCTCTATGGACAGTGGGCGAGCGCAGTCCTACCAAACGACAAAGGAAAACGCGCCCGCGCGCGCGTCAGAGTCTGATCGGGGCGGCGGATTCACGCGTGTCCGGGTTCGGAGGGCTCACCTCGCAGCGGTAACACTTTAGGTGGAAGTTTTTGTCGAGGGCCACCACTCGGACCGTCTCCTCGCTGCCCGGGGCCGGAATGATGGGCTCGTTGCAGCTCACGCACAGAGGGGAGAAACGCCTGGAAGCAAACAGACAGTGAAGACAGCGACACACACGGATTGTGATCTGAAAGCAAGAGCAACAGGATGCGTTTCTACCTTAAACAGAGAGGCTTGACAAAAACACGGCGCGCTGGTCACGGGTTTTAAAAGTCACGTGGACGATTTCAACAATATTCCTGGGCCAAGAGTTTCTTCTCTACGTCAGTTAAACTACCGTAATTTCAGATTTTTATATTTGCGTTTTCTCGCCATTAGAGAGGAGATATGAACGCAAACACATTAAAGAGAGGAGCAGTCTCTTCACGAGGGACTGAATCAATAGTCTGAGGTGGATCGCTGCTATTTATAAATGATGGGACTGCTGGAAGGTAGCAGATTGAATTCTGAAGCGTATACTTTCCGTCTCTCCGTTTTCAGTGTCTGCGGGCAACAATATCGATGTCAGGTTGATGAGCTCTAGACTTCAGGCGGTGACTACAGAAGATCTTTCAAGTATAAAACACTATTTAGGATATGTGCGTTAATTAGAACTAGGCGTGTTAGATGACTGTAATAACAACTGGGAGAATCCAATTTTATTTAAAAAAAAAAAAAAAAAGAAGCTAAAATTACAGCTGAGGGCCTGACACTGCCGTCTTATTTCCACTTCAGATCTGCTGTGGGGACGTATAAAAGGCAGAAAGATAATTATTCCATCACTGTTCAATTAACTGTCTTGACAAATGCTGACAGTGTTGATAACCCAGTCGTTTTCTTCCCCGATCGTGAGCAAAAGGGAGTTCAATTAGGTGCGGGGGATAGTTGAATCTATAAAAAAAAAATGGAACAGGATCCTGAAAACTATTTTGATTAAGAATGCGCCGCTTGTCTTCTTCCCGCTAAAATCGCCTTCGTATTACCGCGACGCTGTTACCGTGGTTACCTGTGATAGTCCTGGACGCAGTAGGGGTTGTTGTTGTCGTCGGTGATGAACGGCGCCCCCTCCAGGATGCAGGAGCAGGTGCTGCAGCGGAAGCAGTGAGCGTGGAAGCACTGGCCCACCGCCTTCAGCACGCGGTCTGTGATCTTCTCCCCACATCTGGAACAAACTGCCAGCGAGTTCTGAAACGAGGCCGGAGGAGGAGCGGCGTGACCCGGCGGGGAAAGAGAGGGCTCCGAGTTTCCAGGCGAAGCTCGGGGCCGGAATAAGCCCGACGGGATCTCGAAGGCTTGCGCGGGGCCTCACCATGTAGCAGTCCTCGCATTCGGGGGAGCCGTCCCGGTCGTAGAACTGCATGCCCTGCAGGGGGCGGTGGCAGCTCATGCAGCAGAAGCAGTTGGAGTGGAAGAGCTTGTTCATGGCTCGGACCGCCGGCTGCGTACGTGACAGAGCCTCGCCGCATTTCCCACAAATCTCTAAAAGAGGACAGAAGAGGAAAAGGGTTGGAGGGAGATAAGACGGCGCGGAGGGGCCGCGGCCGCAGGGGCATTCGTGCGTACACCCATCCTGCGGCGGCGGCTGGGCCCAGGGGCGGGCCTTTAGCAAATAAACAAGGGAGTCGAGAAACGCAACGTGAAACTAGCTGCTGAAAACACGACTCTCGGGTCGGGCACAGGCGGAAGTTCGCTTCACGTTCCTCTTCAGGATTTGACAGTCAAAAGCGTACCCACACCTGAGAGCAGTTCCACCAACAAAAAAAAAACAAAACAAGGAAGCAGAACAAGCGACTGTTGCCATGGCAGCGAGCACAACGATGGATCAACAGTGCTCCGGACGCCGCGCATATCTGTTTGGGTCCCGGGAGAGCGGGGATCCGGTCTGGGAGCGTCGGGGTTTGTACCTGTGGGGGCGGAGGTGATGACGGGGGCGTGGGTGTCCATGTCTTTGATGAAGTCCTTGGTCATTCTCTCCAACTCCTCCACCTCCCTCATGTTCAGAGGGACACCTCCACCTGGGACAGGGATCGGGCCGGGGGGCGAGGGCTGTGTTCACGCACACACACACACACACACACACACACACACACACACACACACACACACACACACACACACACACACACACACACACACACACACACACACACACACACACACACACACACACACACACGGTCAAACACATCCAAGTGTACATTTAAATCCACCTTTCTGCTGTACAAGAGCTGCAACATACTGCTGATGCTGGGGGGGGCTTCATGGGTTGATTATAAGGCTGGGGGGACGTCACCGTCTTGGGGGGAGAAACAGGCACAGCAGCGGGGGGGTTGGTTTGCGTTCATCTGGCTGGCGAACGGGGAACCCTTGGCGTGATTCGAGGGCGGCGCGGACGCCGCGCTGCTCGGCGGGGCGGGCGGGGCAGGGGGAGCCGCGGGAGGCCGGGGGAAGGTGGCGGCGGCGGCGGCGGGAGGGGGGCTTTGGCGCGGCGCTGGCGGTGGGGGGCGCGGCCTGGTTCAGTTTTTGCGCCAGAGCGACGGACGACGTCGCTGGTCTCCCTCCAAAACCGGATTTGGGAGACACGGAAGGGGGCTTAGCGAACGGCGGCGCGGCGGAGCCGGGCGCCGAGCTGTTGTGATTGGCCTGCCGGTTTGTTCTGGCTTTGAGTTCTTCCGCCCAGGGCGCTGGAGGCGGCCGGTCCCCCATCTCCGGCGGCGGGAGGAAGGAGAGGGCTGGTTTGGGGGCAGTCGGGGGAGGAGCTGCAGGCTTGGGTGCTGGCGGCGCAGAAACCTGGCTCGGTAACTTCAACGACAGAACAAAAAAAAACATGAGTTATAGGAGAATTTCAGAATAAGATGAATTATTTAGATGGATTTCAGAATAAGATGAATTATTTAGATGAGTTTCAACAGCGAGTTCACTATCTGTAGCCCCACAGGGCTGAAGGCCGAGCAGCTGGAAGCAGGTTCTTAAACCGACCGAGGCGCGGTGATTAAAATAAACCGAGAGCCGCACGGTTTGAATTTGTTACGAGCGCCTCATTTTTCGGGTTTATCTGGAGGTTTCCAGCCAGCGTGAATCCTGCGCTTCTCCATTTATGGCCCTCTCGCTGGATCTCTGGCAGCGTGCGCGTGGGCCTCAGCAGCTCCGCGCTCTCCGCACACTCGCCCTCTCACGACCAGAACAGGAGCCGGTTTAATAAATCGGACGCCGCTCCGCGTTCACTGACCCTCTTATTTTTCCTCTGCGTGACTCATTCTTTTTTTTTTTTCCTCCCCCTGCAGTGACGCTGTGAACCGCTCCCCGTCTCACCCCCCACCCACACACTCCGTTTTTATTTGCTTCACTGCCTTTCCCCGTCTTATAAATTGGTACCTTAGGGTTGAAAGGTCCCCTGGTCTCCATCTCAGACAGGAGGTCGGTCAGGGAGTCGAGCTGTTTATCAAAGCTGGTCTGCTTCTCGAACAGCCTCTGTTAGAGGGAAGAGGATTGAGAAACACATCATGCTCGGATCTATTTAACCCGGATTAGTGGTGATTCCATTCATTCCTGTTGCCGAAATCCAAAACCCTGCCACAACCTTTCCCACCACGCCATCGGGTCGTTGGCTTGTGGTGTGTCCAAATGTAGTCTATTGGCACAAATGTGTGATAATCCTGCTAAAAGCACGTCACAGAGCCCAGATTAAGGATAATATCATTAACGTCATCTGGCGGCTCCGTGCACCGACGGGTGTTAAACGGGCGGAGGAGCCCATCTCACCTGGGAGCCCCCGGCAGCGCCGGTACCGGAGACGGGTGGCGGCGGCGGGGGTGGCGGCGGCGGGGGAGGGGGCGAGAGGGAGGCGGACAGGCAGGCGCTCTCCTCGGGGGGAGCCGGCAGGGGCAGGTCGTCCGCCACCGGCGGGGGCGCGGGGAAGGAAGGCGGGGGGGCGTCGGAGGCGCCGGGCGTGGTCTGGCACTCGGGGGGGGCGGGGCCGGCAAGTCATCGTCCAGCGGGGGAGGAGGAGGGGGCGGGAAGTCTGGAGAGAAAGGGAGAGGCCGATAGGTTAAAAGCTGCGACCCGAAATATTCAGGTAAAAAATACAAAGAGAGGAGAGACAATCGCTCAGCAGGAAAAATGAAAATTCCATCCACGATAGGCCAAAGTTACGTCATCTAAACTTGAGCTTCAGACTCGAAGAAGCGATCAAAAGAGAGAACCAACCCCACCGGAGATAAACCTGAACGTACCGTCGCAGAGCGAAGGTGGCGGCGGAGGCAGATCCCCCACCCGGCCGATCACGCCCGTGCCGACCGGCGTCGGCGACGGGGCCGAAGGCGGGGTCAGGCTTTTGGGCCGCGGCGGCGCCACGGAGGCGAACTTCTTTGGCTGGTTGTAGAAGGATGGGGTGGTGACTTTGAAGTTGAGGGAGGACGTCACCATGAACGGTTTGCTGCTGCTGGAGTCCTCCATCTCGCGGACTTCACCTGCGCACAAAGGTAACGTTGGGACGGACGCGAGGCGGAGGGGCGTGGCCTGCAGCCTCGTCCTCCACTAGCACGTCATTTAGAAACAACAGCAGCGGCGAGTGAGTCAAAACTTCCTGAGGATGTGTACGCAGACCTCGCGGCATCAGTTCCAGATGCTGAAGACGGTTTAAAATAACCAACACGTGGCTGTTCACGAGAAATACGCCGTGTTCGTGGGACGTGCGTCCAAAGAGCTCAAATATTTACCTCCAGCACTCTGCCGCTTGAACAAATGTTGATGTTACTTCGCCGTCTCTGTCGAGATTTCTCAGAAAACCTGAACATATTTCCCTGAAGGTGAGCGGGCCTCAAAATGACCTTTAGAAGTGCCCCCCCCACCCCCAACAAAGACACACATACAATATGTAACTACAATAACAGCAGATTTAACAACACGCGGGGCTCGCCGACACCAATACTGACCACCATAAAAGGGGGTTTGGGGGCTGGTTTTTCCAGCAGCTTCTTGTAAAATCAATTTCAGAAAAACACCATCTGTTAGTAATAACGCCATAAACGTTCACCGTTCAACGTTCACCACATATATATATATATAAAAATGCTGTTGCATTGAGAAAAAGAAAAAGACGTGTTTCCAGTCTGGGCACGTCCAGATAGCTTCGCTGCCAGCGCAACAGTTTCAGTGAGTTTGTTCACATCTGATTTCACGGGGCCTCGATGGAAGGCAAACTGTAACACATGCCGATTCTAAAGAACGTGTCCTACATATTTTAGCGTTTAATCATCCTGTGTAAGAGCGAAGGGTTGGAAAACTGGAATTCCCTTTTTTTTTTTTTGGTCAGATGTTTTATACGTCCTTGCGGTTGCTTTTAATTATGTCATGAAAGAATTCAGCTCTTCTCTCAGCTCAGACGCTTCTTTCTGACTGAGAGAATACGCTGATTAAACGCTCCGGACGCCAGCGTCGATATTCAGTGAAAGAAAATAAACCGAATTTAACGTACAATAGGGCGAGACTGAGCGCCTGACGGTGGGAGCGCTGGGGCATTTTAGCTCCATTTCACCGCCCCTGATTCATTTAATCAGAAATCGGCTCTGCGGACCAGCGGGGTTCTGGAACAGATGCCCAATGTCCCCTCTGCCAGTTTCCAATTTGCAGGCACGCAGGCCGATTCACGTGCAGCAGCCCGGAAGGAAACGGAAACCCAAACCACAGATAAGGCGGTTTATTTAAACCCTCTGGCCCGCCATTAACGCGGCATCAACAACCACTCCGAGGCGGATCCAAGTGCACACTTCATGCGACAGATTAGGCGCGAGCGCGCGCACGTAAACGGGGCACTTGACGGACTCGCACTCCCCGTGTAGTGGCCTCGCGAACGAACGCTTGACTGAGGTGAGCGCCGACAATGACTCACCGCTACTACTCTACTTACTTCAACGATCTTATTACTTAGAGACAATGTGCGACGGGCCACTCAATTATTCAACAACGATAATAAACTCTGCTGAGGTTCCCTTCCGAGCTCGCGGCGGTCCCGAGGGCCTTAATAAAACCAGATCGGCTCCAGAAATCCATTATGAAACCCGATCCTCCAGGCGAGAGACCCTCGACTGACGAGCACATTTTGGCACTGGAACTCAATGACATCACCTCCTTGGTTCCTTTCCATTCCCCTCTTTGTTTGTGCCCCATTTGTCACCCCCCCCCCCCGTCCCCCCTCTTTAAACCTCCTAAACGAGGATTGCGTGCTGGCCTTAAACGGGCTCCCGCGTCCTGATGAATGGCCCCCGGGGTTCCGTGGCAGGCCACTTTTCATCTTTAATTCTTGCCTTCTCCCCCCCTCAAACTCATCAGTCATTTCTCACCCGCAACTTGAGCCCAATGACATCATTTCAGGATTCCTATTTGAACTTCACAGCCGTTTGTGGCGGACGGAGGACGGTGCCGTGCTGGCCCCCAGATTAAAGACCAGCAAAACCTCCTGGCATCCACTGGTTTCCACCATAACTGTTAGGGGAGTGTGTAATCGCACTATAGATATTCTAAGGATGACAGGACACGGACATTTAAGCCGCGCTGGTGCTGCTCGAGCGACTAAGACGGGGACATCTCTGACACATTTTTCTTCTTATTCTCGTCCTTGGCCTTGTTCCACGAGGAGACCCCAGGGAGGGGAGGGATTACGGGAACCGTTAAAAGGGGCTTTAACCGCCCTATTGACAGGATCCCTGCTTCAATCAGCAGCGAACGCTTCGCTTTCAGAGATATGGGAACTAAATTTGGCACAATGGCACATCTTCTTAATAAAGCCATGTATGGAAGTTCTGCAACAATGCTGCATCATTCGACTCACTTCCTAATTTTCCGCCCAGACTTAAAAAGGCGTGAATACTTCATCTACGGGTTTTATTTATATCTCAACTGACCAGAATGCACCTTGATCTACGGGTGTTTTCCTGCATTGTGTTGGTCGAGCTGAGGTGACGAATCAGACGGATACAACCGAATTCCCCGCCGTACCTACACCCCTCGGTGTCAGGCCAGTGACTCGTCTGCGGCTGAAGCTCCCCATTGTTCCGATGTTAACAGCACGCCAGCGTACTGGGAAAGCGTGTCTAGTCCGGCGGGGGGGGGTGGGAGTGGGTGGGGGGGGTCAGCAATGTGAGGGCAGACAATCCTTTTGAGTCCAATCTCACAGGTCACTGGAAATGCAGCGGGCGCCAGTTACGCTCAGACAACAGCGAGATGACAGAGCGACATGGAAACATCTCAAAGAAATGGTAAGAACGCCGGGGGGGGGGGGTGTCCCCGTCCCCTCACCATAACAACCTTGGGCGGCCAAGGCTGACACAGTCAGACAAGAATCAGCGGAGAGCGCGCCAGCAAAAACAATAAAAGAAAGTTTGTGTCTGACAGGAAGCTAAAATTAAACCAGATTCCTCCTCACCACAGGCGCAATGGAGGGGGGGGGGTGACACAGAAGATGTATTTACATATTTTCATCCGCTTTACAAGATCAGTGGTGGAGGAGGAGGGGGGGCACACGTGTCCGGGTCCTCTGTAAAAGCAGGAAGACCACAGTAACCTCAGAACACACTGGGCCAGTTCATCTGAAACCAACCCTCAAAAACAGCTTCTCTGAGGCCTTGAAACAACCCCCCACCACCACCACCAGCCCCCACCACCACCACCACCATCACCACCACTGACGTAGAGGCACATCCAAGCACACTGGACCTCCATTCCTGGTCAATGGTGACTAAACCCCCCCCCCACACACACACACACCCACCCACCCACCCATCCATCCTCCGATGGGTGCAGGGCTGAGGACACGGCTGTCCCCCCCACGTCACATCCCAACTCGGTGACGTCACACCGAATCAAACGAGGTCATCGTTGGGGGGGGGGGGGGTCACTCTTGTGTCAGGGTTAACAGATGTTTTCTTCGCCCAAAACGGTTCTAAACAAGGCTTTCGCCCCCGGCCCTGCACCCACCGACCAGCACATTTGATGGTCACGCTTCGACAGTCGTACATTTTGAGGATCAAACGGGCGGAAGCCGCCGAAAACGCGACCCAGCTGACCGTGATTACAAAGAATGCGGAGAATTAAGGTTTCGGGCGAACGCTTAGGTGCTATCAACTAGCGAGGGAGCCGAGGGAGCCGGTTACCTTTGACGTTTCGTCGTACTTTGCGCACGGAAAAGGGCAGGTTTGTGGGGGTTTTTTTTGGCGGAACCGATCGAAGCAGGACGTCGGCGCCCTGAGCGCACCCGGAGCGACGTTGACGGTCGGTGGTTAACTTCTGACTCCCGGCGTCAGCCGCGCTGTTAGGTACACACCCTGAAGCATTAACACCCCGCACACACACCCCCCCGCCAGTTTAGAGGGCGAACCCTCCCTCTTTCACCCCACCTCGTGCGGCGACTCTTTCGATCGCCCCCCCCACTACCGCCACCTCTGCCTTGCGTCCTTGATCGTCGCCTTTTCCCCCGCGGCCGTGAACGCACCACGGGCGCATCTCTAGACAGCCATAATAGCCGTAATAGTCTCCCCAAGTTGGCTTTTTCCTTTTAATCTACACTTCCTGACGGTTCTTCCGCATAGCCGATTATCCGTCCATCAGCTGTGATAGCCCCACCGACAGGGGATTCGCAAAGAAAATACACAAACTCGGGGAGGGGGGGGGCAAGCGTTAAAACGCTGCCATGTGACGGACCTACACACCTTCCGCTCTTCCTTGTTCACCAAATCACCACGATCAAAGGGGGGGGGGGGTCCTGTAAGGCACCAGCGACGATCAACGACTCACCCTGGTCAGGTTCCCCGGCGTGGATGTCCCTTTCTCCCCCCTTTCCCCTCGTCCTCTCCTTCTGCTCGGTGCAAAGGGTGAGCGAGAGTTGACTGCAGTGCCAACTTCTCTCTTTCTCTCTCTTCCCCTTTGCAGCCCTTAGACCCTCCCCCCTGTGCTTTTCAGCCCTGGAAAAGCAATGACACCATTCCAAACAAGTTAGTTCTCGTTTGATTTTGGCCCAGGAGTTGTGTATTACAATGTAAACAGCTCTCTCTCTCTCTCTCTCTCTCTCTCTCTCTCTCTCTCTCTCTCTCTCTCTCTGTTCATAAACTGTCCAGTCACCCTCCTCCTCTCTCTCTCTCTCTCTCTCTCTCTTTCTCTCTTTTTTTCCCCCTGTGGATTCCTGCAGCATTCTTCACTGAATGACATCAACCCTGTTGCCTCTCCTTGTAAGGTCAGGCTGAGGGAGAGAGGAGGCGAGGGAGGGGGGGGAGGGAGGGAGAGATAATGGGGGCAAGAGAGGCTTGATTAGACACAGGTTCTAAAAGCAGACCCCCCCCTTCGGTTTGGAAACACAAGGGAGCAGTGTTCCCGAAGAAAGCGGCGGGGTCTGCTATCTCAGAGCGAATGTGGCCGTTTTAATGACCCCCCCCGTCGGGTCATATAAAGGTGGTGATTTACGCGCCCCAGCGTACAGTAAGTCGTGCATCTCGGCCCTGCTCAGCCACGTCGAGTGTGAGCCCCCCCCGCACACACACACACATGCACACACACCTCAGAACCTCGACACCCTTCCAGGTTCGTACCTCCCTGCAAATGTCTGACATCATCATCCAGATGTGAACACCAGGTCTGAGGCCCACCTCAGACCCTGACCCCCCCCTCAAACCCCCCCTCACCCACCCTGACACGCACTGCAGGTCGCCACCACGCAGCGTTCGGGGATGTGACAGCACAGCTGCTTTTCATTCAGGTTGTGTAACCGCGTGGAGGTTCTGGAAGTTCTGCAGCGACTGTTGTGTAACGCTGGATGATTCATGCCTGTGAATTACAGGGAGTGGTCTTTGGGGGGGTCTCAGATAGCCTATTGTCCGAGCAGGAATGTTTCCAGTCTCTCTCCCCTCTTCCACGCTGGGACAAAATACAAAAAAAAAAAATCAATCGGAATTCCATCCGGACGTTTTCCACAGCAGAGCCCCTGTGGGGGGGGGGGGGGTCGTCGCCCCCTGACGGCTGCAGGTG
Source organism: Lagocephalus sceleratus (assembly GCA_911728415.1). NCBI lineage: Eukaryota > Metazoa > Chordata > Actinopteri > Tetraodontiformes > Tetraodontidae > Lagocephalus > Lagocephalus sceleratus. Next base: position 1,821,488 of record CAJVRN010000126.1, read on the forward strand.
ACGCAGGGGGGCAAAGGTCAGCGGCCCGGGCCGGGAGGAGCTGAGCGATGGAGAGTCGGGACAGGCGGAGGGCAGGCCGGCTCTTGGGTCCGGGCAGTGCAGAGGGAAGACAACAAACGCAGACGGCCTGGAATGCTGCCCCCCCCGTATCAAGAACAAACTTTGCCCTCTCCCTCCCTCTCTCTTTATAGCGCCTCAGGTTTTCACCCTTACCCAGCACTTTTACTTCCTTTTCCTGCCCACCCTCCAGCTGCTCCCGCGTCACCCGGTACCTGCCCGCGCTCCGCCGTAATCTCTGATCCGCCTGTCAGACGTTTCCTCCTCAGAGGAAGAGCGTGGCGGCGGCTGAATGCAACGTAAATGTTTTCAACTGGTCACACCCGTCCAAACGCGCTCGACGGCCGAGGCAGGGCCTGGATTTATTTGTTCAGCCTGAGCCCAGAACACCTTTGAGTTATTGTGTCCTTGTGTTTATGTAGCGTTTCCAGCGCTCGTGTGGTTTTTGAAAATATTCACTTTAAATTGAATAGGGAAAATAAGTAATCCTTGAGTTTTCGTTTTTGTAAAGATATAACGGTTTGATTCTAAAACCAGCATTAAAGAAACTATCAATCTGGTGAATTAAGCCAGTATAGGGACCTAATTCTTCCAGTGTGTGTGTGTGTATGTGTGTGTTCGCAACACAGAAAAACATTTAGCTGTCATAAAGTGAATTCAAATCGTACAGACAAGATGAGAACTTGCACACTTGAGATACAACATGTTTTTTTCCCCCACTCAGCACTCAGGAAAATTCTCTCTGCTGCCAAACTGGCTTCCAGTCAAAACCAGTGCGGGGGCTGCAGTACCCCCGTTCTCCCAGCAGGTGTCAGCACCACCCCCTTTATTGGTCCCCCAGCCAAACGAATGTAGGGTGAACCCCCACCCCAAACCTGTGACAGCAAACACACTCACACCGGCCAGAGCTGTGATAAATGACAGAGTAAACCTGTTCAGATGTAGGTAGGGCATCACCGGGGACGACCAGTCAAACCGCAGCATTAATAACAGCAAGCGGCGGCAGTGGGGGTGGTGGTGGTGGTCCAGACTGGGAAGGACTGGAACTGTGGGATGGTTGCAGGGCAGAGGCAGAGTGGAGGATAAATAATAGAGTAGTGTTGGGAACTCCTCGTACACATGGTTTAGTGTTCTGTGCTCAAACACACAGACTTCCTGAGCTCACAGTCCCCATCGCAGCACAATAAATACAAACACAAGTCAAATGCACAAAGTGTGAGGGAGAATTCCAGAAGAGACAGAGAGAAGGGGGGATTCAACCTGAACCGGTGCATCACATAATAATACCTCAACTACATCCCACTGCCTTCAGCAGAAACACAGTCATTAGAAAAACACCTTAAAAGAGGCTGCCCATAATAATGTTTAATGGGTCCCTCGTCCCATCCCACCATCTACGCCCCTTCCATCTTCAAAAATAAACCACAGAGAGCCCCTCCTATCCCTTTATCTTCATCTTTTTCATTTTCTACTCCTTCCACAAGCCCTTGCTCTTCTTCCCCCCGTCCCCCTTCCCCATACTTATTTGTTCTTATACCAAAAATGAGCCACATTTTCCCTGCAGGTTGGCTGGATGAAGAGAGAGAGAGCGAGAGAGGGAGAGAGTGGGGGTTGGATGGAGAGAGTGGAGAGAGAGAGAGAGAGAGAGAGAGAGAGAGAGGGAGAGAGTGGGGGTTGGATGGAGAGAGTGGGAGAGAGAGAGGGAGAGAGGGGGAGAGAGGGAAGGGGTGGAGGGAAAGAGGGAGACAGAGAGAGGGGGAGGGAGAGAGGTGTAGAAAGGGGGGAGAGAGTGAAAGAATGAGGGAGAGAAAGGCAGAGAGAGAGAGAGAGAGAGAGAAAGAGAGCAAGTATTGGAAGAGCTGTATGTGTTACTACATGTGTTAATTAAAACCACATGACAGACTCTGCCCCCCCATATATGTAAACCAAACAATAACCTTTAGAAGTGCTCCCCCAGCTGTCACGCCTCCCCCCTCAGAACATCTTTGGAGGGCCTGAACAAGACAGCGAGCTGTTCTTCATTATCACGGAGGCTGGAGCATCCTGGAGGTGACAGACGCGCGCTGACAGACGCACCAAAGCCACTGATCGCAGGGAGGAGGCGGACGCTCTTCCCGAGATTCCCGAGAACCCGGCGAATCGTCATCATTTCCATCGTCCTCGACACCCCCCCAGACCAGGGGGAGGGAGGGGAAGAGAAATGAAAGACAGAAAGAAATGAAGTAGCATTTGCCTTGGGGGGGTGGGGGGGGCGTTGGGCAGCGCTGCTCGTGCCTCGGCGGGGTTCGTGCGCGAGAGGCAGCCGTCGTTGAAGGATGATGCATCGTGAGCACCGAGAGTTCCTCCTTCCTGTCTGGGGTTGACCTTGTGTCACATTGACGGGTCATGTGGCGCATCAGCGCGCCGTCACGCCGGGGTCTGCGTTAGCGCCGCAGCTGGAGAATCTCCCTCTTGTTAGTGTGACGATCCAATGGGGGGGGGTCTACTGTACATCAAATGAAAAAAAATAAAATAAAAAATTGCTGCACGCTCGGCGAGAAGGCTGCAGATCGGGCCCGTTCGGATCGATGGTTGCGGTCCGGCCGTGCGCTGGTGAGGTTCATGGTGGGGAGACAGAGCTTGGACGGGTGGGTGATGGCAGATTCCAGCAGTTTAGAGACCCACGAAGGGCGAGCTGTGATGGGCAGATGGACGCAGGACTCGACGAGAGCTTTGAGCGAGTCGGCCCCCGGCCTTCGATCGTACGTAGGCTGGAGGAGGGGGGGGGGGTGGTGGTGGTGGGTGGGGGGTTGCCAGATCCACAGCGTGTGAGCCTACAGCGGTGAGTAAAGCTGACCCCTGCAGCAGCCTATAGCCTGATTTCCTCTGTCCCAGCGGGACTCCGACAGAGAGCGCTAACACACATCTATATATAAACCCGGAGTGGAGGGATTGGCTGGATTATGTATGAATTGTTATGTCTGGCAGGCTGCGCATTCACTTTCCAGCCTTTATTGCCACCCGTGTCTCCGCATCTCTGTTTTATGGCCCGTTTCTATTGTCGTATTTTCCTCCTCGATCATTTCAGAAGTGCCGATCCCCCCCCCCTTGCACAGTAATGTCTTCACGCCTCTCCTTCCTGAACGGTTCTTTCCTTCCCAGCACTTCCCCATCTGCCCATTCTGTCTCCCTCTCTCTCCCTCCTCTCTCTCTCTCTCTCTCCTTCCATCTGTTCTGCTCTCCTGACGTCTTTCTTCACACCAGGCCTGTAAAGCGAACCAGCCATGAGTGACCACACATGATCCTTCTCGCCCCCAACACACACACACACACACACACACACACACACACACACACACACACACACACCACCCGGGCCAAGTGCTTATGGAAACAGCACACATTGCTGCGTGTTTGTCAAAAAAACAGACGGGTAGAGGACGGCTCTGACAGACGAGGATTAAGAGACGCAGAGACATTTTTGGATGAATAAAAGTCCAAACTTAAGGTAAGGCGGGGAGGGGGGCGGGCGTCAGGAAAAGTACGGGGTGAAGGAGACGGCGCGGATGAAAAAAGCTTCTCCTCTCTTTTCAGGAGTAAAAGCGAATGAGATGGGAAGGGAAGAGAGGGAAAATGCAATTCAGAAAGGAATTCCAGGGAGTAGATCAATATAGAGAGATGACAGAAGGAGGTGGAGACTCAACGCCGGCTTGGGTGTGAAGGAAAACCCTCCTCTTCTCTTGCTTTTTATATATTTAATTTGTGTGTGTGTGTGTGTGTGTGTGTGTGTGTGTGTGTGTGTGTGTGTGTGTGTGTGTGCAGGGGCTGTCTAGGACTGTCTAGGTGTGTGTTCTTGGATCTGGCCAAGCGATCGCTGCGATCAGGAGGAGGGAGAGAGAGAGAGAGAGAGAAGGGGGGTTGGGAAGGGGAGGGGGGTGCGATGGAGACGGTGAGAGGGGAAATCGCTGCAGTGGATTGTGAGGCTGAACGCACACGGGAGAGGGAGACAGAGAGGGAGAATCCCCCATTTTGGCGCGGCGGCGCTACGGCAGTGCGGAGAGATCTGAAAAAAAAACAATGGCCGTCTGGTCCACCCGGCAGCTCTGAGCCCATCGATCTCATGGTGGCAACCCAGTGCTCCCAGTCCATCTGACCGGCCCCCCCACCCCCCAACCCCCTTGAGCAGTCGAATCGGCCGGGAGAGGAAGGCTGGCGACGGAGGATGACGGCTACACATGCCGCTGGACCCCAACATAATGCTGTTATCACACTGGCGGTATAAATGCCTAATTAGAGAGAGAGAGAGAAAAACAGTAATAACACTCCTCACGTCATTCCCTCAGGCATACTGACTTACTAACCGCATCTCTTCTAAGACACTGCACCGGATAGAGGGAGCGGGAGGGAGGGAGGTCGGGAGAGAGAGAGAGAGAGAGAGGGAGAGGGAGGGAAGGAGGGAGGTCGAGAGAGAGAGAGAGAGAGAGGGAGGGAGGGAGGGAGGGAGGCTGTGTGTGAGCGATCGAGCGGCTGCAGGAGGAGAGGAGAGAGCGCAGGAGAGAAAGAAGCTACAGCAGAGAGAGTCAGAGAGAGAGAGAGAGAGGTAGAGAGAGGTAGAGAGAGAGAGAGAGGAGTCACAGGAGGAAGAGGGAGAATGCACGGCGTCTGGGTAACACTTCCACGCTTGTATCCAGGGCCTTTGTGAATACACCATGGGATGCATCGGCTCCAGGAGACTGAGTAAGCCCCTCGTTTCCCCTCTCTCGTCGCCGGCTCCGGGGGTTCGTTCGGGGAAGGGATGGGTGGGTGGGTGGGTGGGGGGGGGTTGGTGGTGGTGGTTGTGGGTGGGCGGGCGGGGAGGGAGGGAGGACAGTGGTGGTGGTGAGGGGTGGGGGGGTTGGCGTGGATCGGGGGGGCGTGGGGACGGCTTTGTGTGCGTGCGCGGACAGTTTGCGTCCCCTTCCAGCGCGGCGTAGCTCACACTGGCCGTACGCAGCACACAGGCAGATGTCAGAGACAATACATGTTAAAATGTGTGTGTGCGTGTGTGCGCGTGTGTGTGTGTGCTTGCATCCCCCCACCTCCCCGCTTGCCTGCCTCCCCACCTCCTCCCATCCCTTGATTTATGATACTGTTTGGCAGTATGTGTACGTGTGTGAGTAGGAGGCAGCGCGGGGACGGAGAGGAGGCAGGAGAGGGAACCGATGTGATGGTGTTTATTTATAGGGCAGCCCGGCTCGGGAAAAAGGAGGGAAAAGGAGAGGTGGGACGGTGTCACGGTCAGGGGCGTTTGCGCCGGCAGTTGTTATTTACAAGGATGTAAAAAAAAAAGAGGGGGGGGGGGGGGTCAAGAAAGGAGCAAAAGGGGGAAGAATCTCAGCACAGACGTTCAGGAGGAGGAGGTGGGATGGATGGATGGCAATGGAGATGAAGGGGGGGGGCAGACAGGCATGGATGGGCTCGGGGGGGGGGGGTGGGGGGGTCGATTGGAGTTTTCTGCTGAGGACCCTCCTGGATAAACCCGTAGACGGCACTCAAAGTGAACTGGGGTTCTGGTAATCCTTCCGGTTAAAGCGAGTCGAGAGCGACTGCGGCTCAGGCGCGCTCGCTGCGGCGCCACGTCCCCCCTCACCCCACACACACACACACACACACACTCGTCCTGCAGGCGTGCGCTCGAAGGTAAAGATAAACACTCGACTCTGTCCACAGATCCAGGGGAGGGACGACACCCCCCCCCCCACCAACACCCATCCCCTTAACGCGCTCTACGCCACTCTGAAAAGTGCGTAACCTTTGCAGGGGTCATCCGCAAAAAAAAAAAAAAAAAAAAAGAATCTCTCTCCCGGGGAGACGGGGGGGGGGATCTCCTGTCCGCCTCGGGAAACAGGGGGAGGGGGGGGACTTGAAACATCTGGAATCAGCAAGAGAGGAGGAAGACAGGTGCTAAGTGAATCTGGTGGAAAAGTGCTACAGCGCACCGGATTTCAATATTTGACGGCTTGTAGGGTGGGTGGGTGGGGGGGGCTGCGGGGGGGGCTGGTGTCTTCCTGGAGCTCAGTGATGGGGAATAACGTGATTGAAGGAGACAAAAAAGGCTTTGGGAAGGTGTCAGATTAATCAGACTGGGAGCCACCTGAATACTGATTCTCATTTTTCCTTCTTTTTTTTTTTTTTTTTTTTTTTTTTTTTTACACAAGCAATCGCAGAAGCTTAGAGATCCAATAAGATCTCCTCGGTAATAGCATTTTGTAATCAGGGCCGGATGTGATGGCGAGCTGCATGTGATAAAGGGCGGTATGCTAAACAGACTACCACAACACTGTAGCCTGTCACTTGTGCTTCGGATCACACGCAAGCGCTTAATGGAACGCTCCCCCTCTGTTTGCCGTGTTAAGACGTGCAGAGTGTAATCTGACTTGAATGTGTAAATAAACGGGCCTGAAAATAGGAATTCTGTGATTCCCTTGTAAGAGCACGGCGGCGGCGGCGGCGTCGCCGGTCGAGAGGCGCGGCCGTGTTTATCCTGCGCGAGAATGGATGTAGCGTGCTCTATTGATCGGCCCTCTAAACTGCAGTCTACGCTGCCAAGCGGAGATCAACAGGAGGAGCGGCGGGGCCCAGTCTGCCTCCGAAGTGGGAGCAGACCCCCCCCCTTCCCCCTGGGGGGGGCCTCTGGTAGCGCTTTAGCCCCAACCCAGCTCTTTGTTTTCAATTCGCACCCGGATCTTTCCTTCCTTTTTTTTGCGGGGGGGTTTGCTTTAGCGATTAAAATTGATCCTGGAGAATCCAGTCGATGACCTTTAAAGATCTGCTGTAGCTCCTCAGCCGTCACCACCAGAGGTAGCGGGCAGGCTTTGATGGGGGGGGGGCAGTGATGTAGTTAATGATTGCATCCATCACTACATCTGACGGAGCCAAGGCGGCGGGAGGAAGTCGTTACGATATCCGCGTCCTCCGCGGCGGATGCCGAAGGCACGGGCGTTCGGCGACGGATCCATCAGCTCGTTTTCGTTGATTACATTTGATGATGCAGTGTGGATAAAGCTGTTAGCTGTAATCGCACTAAAAGCTGTGCATTAGAGGCATCGGTTACCGCAGCGACGCGAGGGCCAGGTGTAATTTGGGCCGTTACACGGAGCGCGTGGATGCGTCCGAAGACAGTATGGATCTGGATGTAGGACATCATGGCTGCTGACCCCCCCCCCCCGACTCCCTCTTCACTTTCTTTAAGTTTGCTTTGCTAAAGTGACACCGCTGACACACACACACACACACACACACTTATTAAATAAGCAAGACTCGCTCGCCCCGCGTGCGCTCGCGGGCCGCCCCCCCGCGGTGGCTGAGACCGTTTGAGCGTCACAGGGCTTTCAAACTCGGTGTTTCCTCGTGACGACGATCTGTTCCGCTGCCCCTTTAATGAGGCGGGCCCCGGCCCACATTAAAGAGCGGCTCTCAGCGGAAACATTCAACGCGCACGCGGATTTCTAGACAGATTCAAGTTATTCTGGAAGCTTTCATACGCTTCTAATTCGATAATCGGGGTGGAGATTAGAAGAAATCCATTTTCAAAGACGAGAGGAGAGACTCCGTGTGTGTGCGTGTGTGTGTGTGTGTGTGTGTGTGTGTTCCACACAGACTCGTGTGTATGTATATATTCATGCGCGCATCGGTGACCCCAGGGTCGTGTCCACCTCCCACATGCTGCTATATTCGTGCTCGTGGGCCCACGTGTGGGCGGCGACGCAACGCGGCCACCAAAGCGCCGTCCCGCCGCCGCGTCCCGACCGGCTCGGCGAAGAGCGGTCGCGTGACGCCCGCGTCCCCGGCGCCGACCGGTTGATCGCGTGCCTGAACACCGGCGGACCAGAAGGTGACTGATCGCCTTCCGTCCTGCCCGAAATCCTTGTACACAAGAATGCATTCAAGGTGAATGACTCAGTGATGTAGTACCTCAGAGACATGATGAGACCTGATGACCTCTGTGCATGTGTGTGAGCATGTGTGTGTGTGCGTGCATGTGTGTGTGTGTGTTTCTTTCTCTCTCTCTGTCTCTTCACTCAAGGACTCAGTGTAGCACATATAAATTAAGGCCTTTGCCTGCAGATTTGTGTGTGTGTGTGTGTGTGTGTGTGTGTGTGTGTGTGTGTGTGTGTGTGTGTTCTTGCATGCTGTGGCAAATCAGAATGAGGAGGCTCACGCGTGACTCAGCCAAAGAGCGTTCTGGACCCTATCGGCGACGACGAAACGGGGCACGCTCCGGCGTCTTCCACGCCGCCGTCCACCAAAAAGGCGCACCGGAGCGTTTCCGCGCCGCGCCGCAGGTCATCTCGTCGCGGCGTGTGTGTGTGTGTGGGGGGGGGGGTGCCTCAATCCGCTCTTCCCTTAACCGACCCACGGAGGCCATCTGGGTGTGTGTTTTCTGGTGAACTCTGGGGCATCTGCACATATCGCTGCGAGAGGGCAACCTTCCAAGCCGGCTCCACCCCCCCCCCAACGAGGCAACCAGCCTTACCGCAGCTGTCGTGGTAAACAAGCGGCAGGGCCCCCCCCCCCCCCACATCCTCCTCCTCCTCCTCGGTCCTTCGCCGTTACCGCCGCGAGGCAACGGGAGCGCGAGATACAGATGACGCTCAGACGCCTCCCGCTCCAGAAGGAGCCGTCAGGCCGCTCCGCTCGGAGTCGGAGTTGACAGCGCGGCGGATGCAGATCCGCGGCTGTTCATCACGCTTGGCTGCGCCCCCCCACCCTCACCCCAACCCCCCCTCATGTTTCTCCTCCACTTCCTCCCTCCCGTCTCCTCGCTCCTTCTCCTCCGCTAAGACGAGCCCGGCTACCCTATGACCGCGGGAAGGGATCCGGCTCTGCTCGGCTGGGCCGGAGCTGGGAGCGCCGGGGGGAGGGAAAGCTGTCTCAGAGCTGCGCTCGCGCGCTCCGCCGTCGCTGCTGTCGTTTTCCTCAAGGAATCGTCCCGCCGGGTCCTCGGAAGCAGAATCGCGCGCTCGTCTACGGAGCGTTGAGGAGCCACTGAGACGCTCTGAGCCAACGCTGAGACCCCACGAAGGGTGTTCCGGGGGGGGGGCAGAACAACCCGGAATAGCCTTCATGCGTGCATCGTGGTCCACTTCACACACACATATATAGCGAGCCCCCGCGTTGCGGGAAGGCGGCGGACCGAGGACGGGGCGCCGCGGATGGCGCAGGCGCCGCGCTTGATGGCAGCTGCGGGGAAGGCTGGAGGCGTTCCCGAGGTCGCCCGTCCTGTTGCAGTCCGCTCTTGGGCCATATTGCGATTGTTGCAGCCGTAGAGCGACTGCTAATACACTAATTGGCCGAACGGGGTAGTGAGGGGGGGACGGGGGGAGGAGGGGAGGGGGGGTGAGAAAACTCAAGGCGCACGCTCGCCGAGGGCTCGATACACGCGGGTGCGTGATGTGTGTGTGTGGTTTGTGTTTGCGGGGCAGATTTTTTTTTTTTTTTTTTTTCTTTTCACCCGGGTGGGGAGGAAATCTGGGTCGCCCTCCCCAGCCCCCCAGCCCCCCAGCGCAGACTTTTAAATGAGATGTCTCTGCGTTTAACCGTTTATCGGCCCGCACGCCACCGCCTCGCACCGTGCCAAAAATCAAATGTGCTCGACCAACCCCGCGGGGGGGTCACGCAGAGTTCACTCCCAGTAGCTGAATGTAAATATGCGCGTTACGGTCTGCCGGGGGGGGGCTTAACTTGACTTCACAACGTTGTTCTTTCCTCGTTATCTCTCACTTCCTGTGGTTAAACAATGAAATGCGGATTGACAGCCGAGCGGCGGTGGCGGTGGCGGTGGGGGGGGGTCAATTATCTCCTGTTCGTTCCCTTAAATATGATTAAAAAATGTTTGCTGCAGGTTTCCTCTCGCCGTCACGGACCGGTCTGTGCACATTAGGTTAATAAGGGACTCTAAAGTGCCCCTAGTTTGAGCGAATGGCGTGCACCCTGTAATTGACTGGCAATCTGTCAGCCGTCTATCGGCCTGTCACCAAATGGTGACATCTGGGGGAGATAACTGCTCGTCTAAAGTCCCTTCCCCATAATTTGGTGGAGAATTTGTGTGAAATTGTGCCGAGCGAGTGACTCAACTTATTACAGCAATTTAAGCGCGTTAACTTCTCCTGTGTTTAGCGTCGGTGCGAGGAAGTAGCTCCTCCGAAGTTGCGAAAGATCACAGACTGGTGACACAACGACCCCCCGCAGCGTGCGTTCCATGTCCAAAAACGGAGCGGGGCGGTCGGCGCTCGACGTCGGCGAACCCTCCGCTGCGGAAGTAAAAGAAGGTCAATTTTTAAATGAAGTTTGTCCCTCCTCTCTCCCCGGCCCTCGCGCTGATCTGACGCGACTGGATGGAGTTCAGAGAGAAGGGTAATAACTGAGAGCCCAAAGGAGACAGAGCGGAGCTGATGTTTGTGAATCACTGGGTCAGTGGGTCACAGCCATCACTGGACGTCCACGGAGCCAACAACACTCTTTGCTTTTTTTTTTTCTCGGGGGCTCCCGACGAGCCGCTCGCCATTGCCAAAAGATAAAAAAAAAAAAAAAAAAAAGGGCCGGCCCGGCTCGGCAACACGCGTGCGAGACGAGTGTGGATACGGGAGCGGGCCCCTGAGAGGGTTGAAGACACGGACCCTCGGAGAGATCAGGCACCTAGAGACCGAAGCGGCGTTTAAACCCCATTACCAGCGCGCTCTCTCTAATTAAACCAGTGTTTTAATTAGGATTTAGACAGCCAGGAGAGAGGAGGGATAATAATGTTCACTTATCCATCAGAGGGCTTGTGTGCGTGCGCGTGTTTTTTTTTTTTTTTTTTTTAGCTGACTCACAGGTACGGCATGCAGAGGAGGTTTGTCGTTGCGTGCGACCCGCCGCCGACTCTGCATCTCGTGTATTATGAAGCGCAGCAGAGGCAGCGCCGCAGTCATTTGCACCTTGAACCGTTCACCCAGTCCGACAAGGCCCGCGATCTAGGCGACGGCTTTCACAAGGAAAACAGGGATCCCAGGTGAAAGCAGGTGGTGGGAAGGAAAACCCGGCTGCAGCGTGGCCTTGGGGAACTGGGCCGAAGGCGGGTGTTTCGGGGCAACCTGCGGGCGACACTGAGAAATGTTGAAAATGGTTGATTCTGACAGATTAAGCTGAGGGAGCCTTTTTTTCCACGAAAAAATTTGGATTTTTTTTCAATGAGGAGCCTTGATTGTTATCGGCGATCCTTAAGTTATCGGCAAATGTTTAAACCAGGGGTCTCCAAACTGTTCCACAAAGGGCTGTGTGGCAGTTTGACCAGTCAGCTGTCTGAAGGCTCAGATGAGTTGATGAAGTGAGTCCAGTCTGGTGCGCTGCTGCTGGGTTGGACCAGAACCTGCAGCCACACGGCCCTTTGGGGAGAGGTTGGAGGCCCCTGGTTTAAACCTTCCTTTAGATCAGCGGCCTTCAACCCAGTCCTCCAAGGCCATGCTCCAGCCGGGTTTTCCTTCCTACCACCTCCTTTCACCTGGGATCTGTTTCCCTTGTGAAAGCCGTTGTCCACCTGGTAGGACAGAAAACCCGGCTGGATTATTGGCCTTGTAGGACTGGTTAGGGTGACCCCTAGTTTATAGAGTATTTGAGACCAGAAATAACGTTGTTTGAAAAGGGACGGATACTTTCCCGTTGTGAGCGTCTATTCTTCACACATGAACTGGTGCTCACAGAAACAGGAGCAGGGGAGTGGGGGTTAGGAGTCTGCAGGAGGATGTCGATATTAAAGTTTAAAAGGGCTGAGTGACTTGATTAAAGATGAATCCCACCAAATAAACACGTGTCTTCCCTCTCTCTTCCCTCTCTGTCTCTACCTTTCCCTGGCTCTCAGCGGCGGACGGCGTTCCGGTCCAGAAGGATGGGGAGCAGGTAATTCCTTCGTCAAACCCTCCGGACTCGAAAGCGAACGAAGCCGCCGAGCGAAAAAAACCACCCCGAGGACGGCCTCCGGGGCGGCCTCGTGGTGGTAGATTAGTAAACCAACACACGGCGGTCGGTCGTTCCGCTCCCGCTTCTCCTGCCAAAAAAAAACGGGACGCCGTAGCTGGGGGGCGAGCGGGGGGGCGGGTCGGCGCGGTGCTGCTGTTGTCGCCGCTTTGTGTCCGACTGGGCTTCTCTATTCGCCGAGCGGATCAACACAGGCTTGGTTTTTCTTTATCAATTTCCAACTCCTTCGACTCTCTTGTCCTCTCTCCCATAATTTAAAAAAAAAAAAAAAAAAAAAAAAACAACAAAAAAAACCCCAAATCTGGGCCCTTTGAGACGGGACACGGGAGAGGAAACCATTTTGGACTCAAATGCAGGGAACTCTTCTTTTTCACCAAATGCACTGTGATCACGGATTCCATCATTTATTTATGGGCTGTGCCCGAGAATGCCCTTCAGTCCTGCAGAGAGGAAAATAACAGCCACACACACACACACGCACGCACACACACACGCACACACACACACACAGTGATGTCAGGGCTATTGGAAAGAACTTAGGAAAACTGCTTCAAGAGGCCCCTTTCCACAGCCTAAGTGTATTAAATCTCTCATCACACCCACCCACCCACCCGGGGAGAGAGTCAAAGAGCAAGGAAGTGGGAGCGAAGAATAGAAAAAGGAGGAGTGAAGAGAAGGAGAGCCGAAGGCTGCTATCGATTAGCGCGAGTTATGTGGATACGTGCCGCGGGGAACCGAGAAGACCGAGCGAACGTGAACCTGCTGCTCGCCCCCTCGTCGCATCGCAACAGCCTCTCGGAGCGAAGGCAGCCGGACCCGTGGTCCTTTTCCCGGGCCTGCGAGGCTGAACGTCCACGACTAACGCACAATAACACCTGTTTTCTTTACCCCACAGCCATCCTTCCAGCGAGCTTGGTGTGGAAGGGGACAACGCCTGTTTGTTTCCTTTCGCGATTTTTTTTTCCGAGTTGGCACGGAATCTTCCCGATATTCCGGGTTTTAATCAGCGAGCTCCAGCTCAGACTGATGGCTTTTTCATTGTGCCTTTTGCTGAGCAGCATAATGACCTCCTCGCTCCGGATGCATATTGACCGTTTGGGGAAAAAAAAAGAGAAAATGTCAAAATGAATCAAGGCAGTAAAGAAAATAAGTGCGCGTGGGTGCAGCTGGTGGTTCTAAAGCGGGCTGCGCCCTGCAGGTTCTTTTCCCCCCGACGCCGTCGCTGCTCGGCCTTGCGGGGCTCAGAGGTGAGAGCGATCCAGAGAGGCTCCCCGGTCCAGCTCGGTGGGGGCCGGGCCGACCGTCGTGGGGCGGCGTGGGGCGAGGACGAGGCCGCCGCTCACGCTTGTTTCCCCGCGCCCGCACACACACGCACACACACACACACACACACACACACGCACACACTGTACGTGTGCAGCCTCAGAGGGATGCTGACGTCTCGCTGGCGGTCGGCCCTGAGTGCTGTGCGGCACACGCGGAGACCCGCTCCTCCTTCTTTGTCTCTGCTCGACGTGTCAACACACTGACATGACTGACGCCCTGTTTAACCCCCTCCCTTCTCCTTGTCATTCTGGCCCTCGACTCTCGCCTTCCTGGAAAATCCCGTGTATCTGCTTACCTCCCCTCTCCTGTCTTTTTAATTTCCATTTCTCCCTCTGCATGTCCGATGTGTCCCCCCTCTCTTTGTCTTCTCCCATTTCCCCTCCCATGCATGTCGATGCTCCCTCTCCCCCTCCCTCCCTCCTTCCCTCTCTCCCCCTCTCTCCCTCTCTTAATCTTTTCCATCCCCTCTCTCCTCCCCCCAGCATGGACGCTCAGAATTTTCATGGGAAGGAATCAACGTAAGTGTCGTGGCACCATTCCTTCATCCGCTGCCTTCCTGTCTTCCTGCTTCTTTCCTTTGCCTGCTTTGATCTGACCGGCCCATCAGCCGCCCCCCCCCCCCCCCCACACCTCAGCTTCACAGTCGCTCCTTTTCCGGTTTATCGTAGCTATGCACGGTAGTGAGCGCAATCCGAGCCGGTCGTCAAAGCAGAACGGAGCACGGCGCGCTGTAATCTGGACTTTAATCTGGACGTGTGTTTCTCTTGTATTAACCCAACATTCTCCGTCACCTCTCCTTTCCACTCACCCCTCTCTAATACACACCGTCTTCACGCTGTCTTGATGTCTCTCTGTGGACCTCCCATCCTTTTTTTGGTTTGTTTTTAACCCCCCCCTCCCTCACTCCTCCCACCCCTCCCACCCCTCCCCTCCATGCCGCCCTTCCCCCCCCCCCTCTTCCATTCCTCTCGTATCTCCGACCTCTAGCTGTCTATGGAAGACACCACGTCCATCCTGCCGCGGCTCAAGAGGAACTCGAACCCCTACGGCATCGGGGCTCTGGCTAAGTCTTCTCTGTCAGGTGTGTCAGGTGTGTGTCTGTGATGTAACTGGTAAACCGACCCCATGTTGGCTCCGGCCGCCTCACCGGGCTCTGGAGTCAGCATGGTACCCGCACTGGGTTCCCCTCTGTCACTTCCTCTCCCCACGCTGTGAACGCTCGCCAATGGCTCCTCGCGAGTCATTGACGGAATTAATTCAGCCCTAAAATCAGACCCCACACACACACACACACACACACACACACACACACGCGCGACACACACACACACACACACACAGTGCATGTGGCTTGTTGTTAAGAACAGGTGAGTGGGAAGTGTAGTCTTTTTTTATTCCATGTTAAGTGCTCGTGAGTACCAGTGGATGTTCTGAATCGTGGTGGGTAAAGCCGGGAATACGCTGCATGGCTTTCACGCTCCGGGGGAAGGCTCCGAGCGCTCGGGAACGCAGCTGCCGACGGGGGGGGAAGGCGAGGGAGAGGAAGGAGAGAAACAAAGACGTGTGCATGAGTTTTCCCCGCACCGCCGCCGCCGCCACCTTTGCCCTCCGAGGAGGAGGAGGAGGAGGAAGCCTTTTTTTTTTTTCCCCCCAGAGGACTGGGGACTGGTTACCGCACTGGTTGCAGATTTCCCGAGCGGAGAGCCGTGCAGCGCATCCCCCGGCTTTGAGCAGAGTTTCGGTGCAGTGCAGTGGAGTGCTTTAGCGGTGGTTTTGGTTTTCGGTTTGATCCAGCTGTCGTGTGTCAGGCAGCGCCCCCTGTGCCGTGTCCCTGGTTTTGGTGTTGTGATTTATCCCCATAATTTATTCATAAATCTCATTCTCCATGTGACGCCACCAGGGAGAGTCACGTCCACCGGGGGGGAGGTGGATTTGCAGCGCGTGTCATCATGTGCGGGTCACGGGAAGCGCGCGGCTTTCTGCGGATGTCAGCTCGGTGCCGGTTCAGTGGCGGAAATAAATATCATCTTCTTTGGAAAACTGTGGCGCGTTGAGTCGTTGGGCAGGAGGGAGGGAGCTGGGGGGGGGGGGAGTACGTAGCGCAGCGTAGCGGCGGGGGGGGTGTGAAAGCCAACATGTCAACAAGCCAACGTCTCATTACTCATGCCACGTCGCCATCTCACCCCAATTAACCTGCTCCATCCCGTGACGCACCTTTGTCGGTCGTGACATCCTTCCCCGTCCCTCCCGTTTGTAGCCTACACACGCTCGGCCTCTTTAAACAGATTAGCGTCACCTCCGTAACCCTTGTCATCTAGCCGTTCTCCTAATCCATGCTCATGGAGACCCTCATTAAGCTACAGGGATCTGGAAAAATTGGATTTGGATAATAATTAATTTCCATCAATACGTTGATGGAATAAGTTCAATTGAACAATTGATGCCCAAACATCCTACGAGCGTACACATGAATGAGGGGGGGGCCGATCTTCCCGTGCTAAGCTGCCCATTGACCCATTGTCCACACCTCATCACATCGTCCTTGACCCCACCGCGGATCTAGCGCGTTAATAACACGCCTACCGTATGTCCACCTTTCTCTCCCGCCTGTCTCCGCTCTCCGTGTCGCGCTGCCTCTCAGGTGTGACCCGGACCATGAAGGAGAGGGTGACCAAGCCCACGGCCATGGCGCAGGGCCGCGTCGCGCACATGATCGAGTGGCAGAACTGGGGCATGCAGACGGTGGGCGCGGGCGGCATCCCCCAGTCCCGCATCACCACCCAGGAGCGGGAAAAGGAGCGGCGGCTGGAGAACGACGCCTACAGTGACCTTAGCGACGGCGAGAAGGAGGCTCGTTTCGCAGCAGGTCGGAAGCGCGGGCGTCTCTCCAGCCTTGTTAACCGCCATCAGCAGATTTATGTGCTCATCACCCCCCCCCGCCCTCCCAAATGTCTGGGAATTGGGCCAATTAACCGTAATGAGGCGCCTCACTGTGATCCTACCTTGTCCTCTCGACCTCAGGCATCCTGCAGCAGTTCGCGATCTCGGAGGCGACCCTCCTGGCCTGGTCGTCGATGGACGGGGAGAGCCCGCGGTCGGGGTCGAACCAGGGCAGCGTGGCTCACCTGAGCGAAGTCAACCAGGAAAGCATCACCAGTCGAGGTAAACCGCCCGAACCGGAAGCGACGGAAGTAGAAAATATCAAAGTCTCTCAGAACGACACTTGGGAGAGAACTCGACCGCTGGCTTCTGCTGCATTATAGTCTATTTTCACATCGCGTTGAATTGAGCGTAATTGATTTCCATTATAGCGAGCGAGTTTATGGGCAACGCTAAAACAGCTGTGCCGACTGGGTGTAGGTGGGGAGAGGCAGCGTTACATGTGTCATGTTGCCTAGTAATGAGAACACACTGTTCCATCCCTTCTCTCCATGCTCGGGGGTCAGCTCGTTATTCCTTTCGCAATCTCTAACATGGACCTCTGGACGTTTTCCACTCCTGGCTGGTTCTTTTCGAAAGGCCCTCTTCCTCCCAAAATGAGAGGTGCAAGGAATTCTGGGTACTCATATTCTCTTAAAAGACGCATTTAAAAAAAAAAAAAAAAAAAAAAGTCTTGTGCCCAATTTATACTTGACACAAGTGATGAATGAGCAGCGAGAGGTGAGGTAATATTCTGGACTCACCACTTCGTTTTTATTTTTTTGCTCGACAGCCTGTCAAACTCTCCAGTAAGCTGCATAAAACCTCACGCTGATTCAGTTTTGTCGCGAGTCGACCTTCTCCGATGCGAAAACAACAGACGGGACTTTGGGCGATCCAGTCATAAAAACAGCGGCTGTCGCTCTCCCGTTTCGTTTCCCCCCCCCCCCTCCAGATCAGATCTTGCACCACTCGTCAGCTGAGGTGTGGCCCCACACGTACGTCTCCCAGGGCCACTACTGCCTCTCCTCCTCCGACGCCTGGGAGCCCATCAACAGCGACCCGTCCGGCGTGGCGTCGCCGCCGGCGGGCTCCTACGTGGTCGGGACAGACGGGTACGACGGGCAGGCCCACTTCCTGTCGCAGCAGCAGCAGCAGCTGACCCTCCAGCAGCAGAGCCAGCTGCAACAGCTGCAGCAGATCCAGCAGATCCAGCACTACCAGCAACAGCAGCTCCTGCAGTACCAGCAGCAACAGGTAGGCTCCGAGGACGCGGCCATAACCGGTCAAAACAAGCACGTAAACACAACTGAAACCATATTTTACATCTCGTTTTAGGGTCGTCTGACGTTCACAAACACTTTTAGTTTGCATAACTGTACAAAAAAGAGCAGGACCTACCCTCAACGTTATATGATTTATGGGAATAGCTATTGGGAATCTTTTCCATTAGCACCATTATTCATTTAGTGAAAGTGAAGGCACAACCTCAGGGCTGCTCAAATGCTAAAACATTAAATTTACCCCAAGGTGCTACAGCGCGAAACCGGGCGAAACCATACAGTCCTTGGTTTAAACACTGTTGTACGGAAATCTAAACTAATTTGCTGGTAACCTTTTGTCCTTATTTAAAATAGCTCATCAGTGTCTTTGTAATTACGATCTCTAATCTGGTGTAATTATTTAAAATGGCTCCGCCAGTAGAGTCAAACCTGTGTGACTCCCTGTTCCTAGTCTCTGGAGCACCGGCTGCACAGCGCCAACCACTCTCTGCAAGCGACCCCCAACAGCACCATCCACAGTCTGGTCCACCAGGTCCACCCGCCGCTGGTGGACCTGTGGAACACGGGTCAGATGGAGGCCTATCAGACGGAGGCCGGGGGCTACATGGGCGTGTCGGCGGTGGTGGAGCCCAGCCTCTGCGTTCCCACCGGGGAGGAGATGGTGGGGACGGAGCACTCCCCCTTACTGGAGCAGCAGGAGGAAGAGGAGGAGGTCAAGGTGAGGGAGCGCCCCGGTTCCCGATTTGCATAAACAGGCATCTCCGGTGCGTGGTAGCCGAACCGTGAAGTGCAGATGAAGCGCAGGAAAAGACCGCGGCGGCGGCGGCTTTATTCCGCTCACCGCCCCTCACTGCGCGCACCTCTGATCATCAAAGCGCGGACGTCATTTCGTTCCTTCCTCCTAACAGCAGAGCAATATTCCAAATCGTTGCGAGGATTTGCCGCATCTCACTCTTTAATGCAAAGAACGGCTTATCTAGATTTCCTTTCTCTCTCCTCAAAGGGAATTTGTGGCACGGCAGCAGAAAAATACAGTAAACCGCAGCAAAAACCTGCCTCTGCCCAATTTAAACTCTTGTTTTAGGAAGCTACGAGATAACAACATAGATCAAGTGAAAAGAAAAAGGAAAGCTCTGATTCTAAAGTTGAATCGTGTGGATAATCTGGCCCAAATCAAGTAATACATTAAGACTAGTTTCTGATCAACCCATAACCTGATCAACCCAAAACCCTTGAATCTCGATCATATACGGGTTCGTGTGTAACCTGAGCTGACCCAGATCCCTCCGCCTTCTCCCCTCTGTCCTCCCTAATCAGGAGGAAGATGTGACACTGTGCATGGAGCCAGAGTCCGCCACGTTGACTCCGCCCACGCAACAAGGGGATGCCTCCGGCGGCAGTAGTCCGGGGCAACCGCCGGCAGAGCCAATCTCCGAGAGGAAGGCGTCTGATGTCACCACCGGCCTTGTTCAGACTCTAGAGGAGCAGGACGAGGAGGGGCCGCCAGCGTCTGCGGCAAACAACTGAGAGACTCCCAGCTATGGACTGACCAGGAGAGGAGGGAAGGAGCGTAATAACACAACCTATATCTATTTATCTGTTCATTTTCAGGTACGAAAAAAAGGAAAAAGAAAAAAAAGAGAAACGAAAAAACAAAACAAAACAAAACAACACACAATGATCTCACAGTGGTGATAAACTCAATCTGGGAGGAGACTCGTGGGAGGAGACAAGGAGCTGACGCAACAAAGGACGCGCGCGTGCCGTATTCTTTGTAAGCCTTACGTCCCAAAGGTGAAGGTGAAGAGACCGAAGGAGAGGGGGGGGGGGGGGGGGGGGGAGCACAAATCTTCCTCTTAAGGGTCGAATAATTGGAGATACGGCGGAGGGGAACGGAAACATGCATGCTTTTTATGAAGACAAGCGACTCGGCCCTGTCATCGTCTTACAATAATACCGACATCTATCATAATAAAACGCTATAATAAGAATAATTTTGTAACAAATCAAAACTGTACGAGATCCCCAAAAAAAAAAAAAAAGTCTATGTATAGGTGTATGATTAAAAAAGAAAGAAAGAAAAAAAAAAAAAGCATAACAGTTTTCCTATGGGAGACACTCGGTTTACAGCTGTTACCCAACATAGTAGTGTTTAATCAGACTAAGCCCATGCTCCATCAAACACGTGCAGACGCAGACGTCGCCGCCGTGGGCGCGGGAAACGCCCGCATTTCAGTGAAATGCAGATTCAGCCGAGGGTTTAACGCTTCTCGACTGTGGCGCGGGAGGCCGCTCCTGGAGGCGCGGCCCCGGGAGAGGCCCGAGTGCCCACAGCTAAAGCCTGCACAGATAAGGATTGTACTGTAAGATAGTGTGCTTCCTACTCAACCTCTGTATGCATGTTTCTTCAGAGCACTATGGAGTATCTGTACTATACAGCACTGCTTTTTTTGGAAGGGGGGGGGGTTTGATTTTGCACTGAAGAGCGGCGCCCCCCCAGGTGTGTTTGTTTTTCTTTTTCTTTGTGGGGTCGTGGGCGGAGTGATAAAGACAGATCTGCGTGCGCGACTCTCTTTTGCACTGACGCAATCCAGCACATCGGAGGTTGCCTTCGGATTGCCCGATTTCGAGCTTTTTAGCGACCCCCCCCCCAACACACACCTCCTCCGGCGACCAAAACGGAGCCTGCTTCGCGAGCAACGCCGGCCCTCAGCTGCTTTTTCATTTCCTAGATCCAGAACTCGAGACAAACTGACGGCGGCGACCGCCACTACGTGAATGTACTGGGAGGGGCGGGCGACAGTACACGAACACTCGATGTCTCCTTCGCCGTCCACCTGGGACGGAATCAAGAGATGAACAAGACTTTTGAGGCGTGGAGAATGGATTCTCTGCTTGCTCATCTACCACACACACACACACAAATACACACACACACAAATACACACACACAGATCTAAATTGTAACCAGCAATAGGCAGGCATAGCACTGGCGTTCCCAAAGACCAGTGTCAGCCCTGTCGTATAGTTGTACATAGTCTGAGTATATCAAAAACCGCCTCTCACTCCCTCACAACTGTTCTCGTGCAGTTCGACTTCTTTATTTTTTTACTCCTCTCCGTCCCATTTGAGTTTTGGGATCGCCGACAAGGGCGAAACGGCGGCAACGACAAAGGACAGATGTAAATAGACTTTGGTCGGCGACACCGGGGCGCGTTTTATCTGGCGAGCGGCGGTGGGGATAATGAAGAGTAGCGGGTCTGAGATAACGGGGACACCGCTGTCCCTCAATCAGCCAATCAGGGAACGGGATGGAACTGAGAGACCGAACGGCGGAGTGGAACAAGATCGGCGTCTTCCTGCTCTTTGTGATTACTGTGAAGCCGCTGCTGAAGTGATTATCAGTGATGTTTAAGGAAGCATGTGTTCTTTTTGCGTTGGCGCTTTTCCCTCGCCGGAGGAGGAATGAGTGGTGTGGGGTCTTTTTTTTTTTTTTTTTTTGGTGGGGGGGGGGTGGGTGGGAGCTTTGCAGCGAGGGCTCGAAGACTGCGGACTTGCTGATAAAACACACGACCACCGTTTGCATCGTTTCCTCTGTTGGGGAGCACCTTCTCCTCTCACTCTGAAGATTGTGTGAGACACTTTCGAGATATATATATATATACATATATATATATATAAAAAAAAATCTATATGGTTTAATGACTTGAATGAATTTATCTGTTAAATGATTCTTTATGCAATGTTGGGGACAATGTTTATTTTTCTACTGTTGTTATGTTGTTGAAATCCCTCCCAGTATACGTTAGAATGGGTGTCGTGGTGCTAAAGCGGTCCCGTTCTGGTCTGGTTTTGAGCACTTTACACAAACAGGAACCGATTCTCTGCCCCCCGCCAAGGGACCCGAGACCGGCAATTCGGCACATCTGGATTTGAGACCAAGTCTTAAAGGGAGGGCTCAAAACTGCAACCGGGATGCCTTTAACGCGACGGCACGCATTCGTTTATTTATTGAACAATTACTTGGTGGGAAGGAAACATTTGTCAGCCTGTACAGAGCCTATAGATCCTGTAGGTACCAGCCCGTGTGGGGGCAGCGTCTCCGTCTATGAGTCACTCCTCAGGCTTCCGAGGCCTGATGTGGCGGGAAGACTCTGTTGTCGCCGATGGCCGACGGCCGCGCGGCTAATTTGGCTCACAGGGGATATCAATTTACACGGAATCGTGAGGACGGCCGAGAAGAAACTGCTTCAGGGCTGTTGGCTCTCTCTCTTTTTTTTTTTTTTTTCCTTGTTTATCAACATCTCAATGAATGAATAAATTAATAACAAGAAGCCAAATATATTCATGTGGATGTTAATGTTTACCGATCGTCGCGGGCCAAAACGGGGAGGGAGGTCCTCGTTCCCAACGACCCTTCCGCCCCCTCCTTTTCATTCCCCACCCTTTTGCCCTTGTCCGTCTGTCCGTCCGTCCGTCTGCGTGCCAACGGTACACTGTTTGCTCCTGTTGCAAAAATCACTGCCTGAACGAGAGGTTCCGCGTCGACCCAAGGGGGATTTTGAGGGCAACCAGACATGTATGCATGGACGGGATTTGGAAATGTGCGTCAGGACAAGGATCTGTTGTGTTAAAAACAACGACCCCCCCCGAACTATCCTGACGTCCTGACTGTGTGAGCCACCGGGCGTGACACTCACCTATGCATGCTTTTGTTGGACGGTACGCCACAGGACGGCTCCACCCCTCCCTCCGTCTCTGCCTCCCTCCTCCCGCCTCTCCCTCCTGCATGACAGAGCCTCCGACACCCCCGCCTCCCCCCACAATCCAGCTCCTGTCTCCTCTTCTTTTCCTCTGGTGGAGAAAGAGCAAAATAAACAAACCGACAAACGACGCTTCTCTTGCATGTATGTGTTGGGTATCTTTCCCGGGGTGTGTTGATTAATTAGACTCTCACACGTTCACCCCTCTCTCTCTCTCTCTCCCTCTCTCTCTCTCCCTCCCTCTCTCTCGAGCCTCGGCACGTGTGACACGTCTTTTTTTAAACCCTGTTCGGCGGCGGTCCTCGCCTATGCCCAAAACACCGGCCCTTGTCACACTAAACAGCAGCCGCGGAGGGCCTGGCAGCGATATAATCCAGCCTTCCCTAAAAAAAAACAAAAAAACAAAAAACATCCCTCCGCTGTCTTTATCAGGGATTCCATGCCGGGAGTGCGTTAATGATAAATTCTTAGCGACAGACCTACTGCGTGGGGACTAACTGCTGATGTGTTCAGGCCCGTGTAGTTATCAGGGGGCCGCTGACCCTCTACGCACGAAAAAAAAAACCCTTTACGTTTACACCTCTAGATTTCCTCTTTGCTCACATCAATCGTCGCCGCGCTCCTTCGGCTTAAAAGCCTGTGTTGTTGTTGTTGTTTTTTTTCCCTTCGTTTCTTTTCTTGCTCAATTCCCTTTGTTAAAAGAAAAAAAAAAAAAACTCATCGGTGACAGATGCTCAGATCAAGAATACATCCGCGTGTATAATTCAATGAGATGCGATGGCGAGGGATGATGCTTCAAATGTGAAGATGAGGTAATACCCGGGCTCGTGCTTTTAAGGATTATTAGACGCCAGCATGAATAAGGCTTCTTGGAGCCTCACTGTTTTGCAGTGATCCCCCCCCCGCAGACCGATGTTTAGGCAATGACGTCCCGGCGCACTTTCGCTGATTAGCCCCCGAGCGCTTTGCCAGATGACGATACGTCGCAGCGAAGCGGGGCGGCCGGCGCTTTCGCTGCCCGCCGGGGGCCCCCCTAAAGTGTTTCGGATTGCGTGCGGGGTGAACGTCGCGTGTGACCCGCGACAGACACTCCGGCGGTGTAATCGACCGTGACGCGACCACCGGAAGCCCCGTGGACGGACGCGCCGCCCGGGCGACGGTTCTTAATGTTAATAATCTCGAAGGGAAAAGGCCTGTTTTGACGCGACTTTGCAAAATCGCGACTTGAAAAGGGACCGTGAAGCAAAACTTTGATACATGTAAATCATCATTTTATTCTGAATCAGTAAACTTTAAGCGCACGGTCTCTCCGACCACAAATTCAATTAAGTCGTGATTCATATAATCTGATTCTCATGCAAGAGGTTGCTGACAAGTTTGATCAACGTTGTTTCCTACACGTTGGCGCACGGTTTGGCGTGCAGCAAAGCTACGTTCAAAAAGTCTAAGTTAGAAAGTGAACATTCACGAGAGGGTGAGATGAGTACGTCTGTTCATGAGCGGTTCACAAGACACAGGGAGGCACCTGAGATTCTGAATGAAAAAGTGAGATTCTTGTAAGAGTAGAAAAAGTTTTTCGGAAACGTGTGTGCAATTATTTTCCTGCACGTAAAGAGCTGGGAGGAGGGTGGGGGGCCGGGGGGCGGGGGGGTTGGGGGGGTTCACCCACCCGGTCTGCAGGTCTGTTGGGGGGGGGACTAAGAGAAAGTATAAGTTTTCTGTTAAACCCAGTCTAGATGGGCTCATCCGACTCCTCGCTCTCCCTCTCCTCCTGCAGGGAGGATAGCGTGAGGACGGGGCTGGCGGGGGACGCGGGGGAGGCAGGGGGTGAGGATGAGGTAGGGAAGGAGGTCGAGGGGGACTCCGTGTCCTGCGCCTCCCTCTCTGAGACGTCTGTGGCTGCAGCGTTGTCGCCCGTGCTGCCGGCGGAGAAGGAATCGACGTTGCACCCGGGAGCTCCCGGATAGGACGAAGCCCTCCTCTGGGAGTCCTCCTTCGACTCCCGTCTCCCCCGCTCCCCCTCTTTCCTGCTCCCCTCCCCCCAGAGGTCCTTGTCCCGGGTAGGCGAGGAAGGGGTGGACGAGGGGGGCTGGTGCTTCTTGGCTTTCCTGCTGGCGTCCCTGAAGCTGGCCAGAGGGGGCCGCAGGCGCACCCCGCTCCGAGTCGAGCCCTCGATGGCTTTCTGTAACTGTCGGAGGAGAGGGACAAGCGTGAAAAGGACCGCCCCGCCACGCGCGCGCCATCGCCAAAGCGAACATCTAAGACAATGAGCTGTGGGCGGTTAGCGGAGCCGAACGAATCAGAGCGTAAATCCTGCGACGCTACGGCCGCCCACGCCGTGAGATCACCGCGTCGCCGGAGCGGACCAAGGACAAGGGGCACGGGGACGGACGGACAAACAGACAACTGTACCTCTTTGAGCGCCACGACACCCACCAGCTTCCCGATACTGGTGACATAGGCGTGACTGAGGCCCAGCAGGGAGAAGAGGGTGTGCGTCTGAGCGGGGGAGAGAGAGAGAGGACGACACCATCCGGTTAGTGCTGGACTCGTCCTGGTGTGAGGGGACCGCGCTCGCATGGCCGCACCCTCGGGAACAGCTGAAGCGCAAACGGGAAAAAACGCGCGGCGCCGCGGCGACTTTCGCGGCACGAAGGCGCCGAACCCCCGAATGGGGGTTCGCTGGAAATTCCCACATTGCAGCGACGCGTCGGGTGGGATTCGCGCTCCAGCGCGGCTCTAGCTGGGTATCTTCCTCGAACGGGCGAAACGCGGGAACAGGGGGCGAGCGAAGGGGGTGCGGCGAGGTCACCTTGTGCAGCGACGTTCTTTCCACCAGCTGAAACGGCGAGGGGTCGATGCGGATCTGCTCCATATCAATCGGCTTGTCCAGCTGCTCCTCGTCCCAGACTTTGATCTGGATCAGCCGAGCGAGGGGGTGGGGGGGGGGGGGGGGCACAGAAGGCACACGGCGTTTCTACCCGCCTCTTTTGATGGTGCCGTTGCGGCGCAAATGCTAAATCGATAGGCTGTCATACCTCCTCCGGAGTCATTGTGTCGGTCAGCTGAGGGGGCGTGGTCTCCTGTGGGGGGGGGTAAAAGGATGTCAGCCGCTGGGAATCTATACTGATAGCTGTCGGCGGTTTATCTGTCGTCATCCCCCCTGCAAGTCACGTCAAATCCTTCACGCGTGCATCAGGTCCCCCCCACCTCCCCCACCTTCCCATCGCATTAGGGCAGCGGGGCTGGAGCAACGCTCCTGTCTGAGCTGTCACGCCGGGCTCGACAGCAGGCCAGTGATTTGAGCTTTCGGGGGTCAAAGCGGTGGCTAAGAGAGGTCGATGGCAGGCGGCGTACCTGGATCTCGGTCTGTCCCGATGAAGACGAGGAGGAGAAGAGTCTCTGGAGGGTCCTCCTGACAGACTGCAGCTTGCGCGTGTCTGAAGGCGAGAGAGGAAGAGGAAGAGGAAGAGGAGGAGGAGGAGGAGGAGGAGGAGGAGGGGGGGGGGTTGACATTTAATGGTTGATTTTCTACATGTGCTCTAAATATCACGTTACCTGGGTCTGTGTGGTTGGTTGAAGGTTCCTGGGGTTTGGGGGAGGGAACGGGACCGTTGCATTCCTCCTGCACCGGAGAAGCCTGCAACGGCAGCGTGGGCGGTCACTAAGGCCGCGCCTTTTGCGGTCGTTTCCTTTTTCATCAGCCCACCTTGTCCGCGCCCTCTTCCTTCCCCTCCTCGTCGACAAAGGTGAAGGACTCCCAGCTCACTTTGGAGCCCTGGCCCGGCGAGCTCTGACCCGCCTCAAACACCCTCCGCTCCGGCGAGAGCCACCAGTCGAAGAGCGCTTGCAGCTCGGTCCTCTCGATGGAGCCGAGGAGAATCATGGATTCTGCGGGGGCGCTTTCAGGAAGTGGTCGGCACGCTCGCGAAATTATCGGCTTTATTTCAGAGGGCGAATGAGAACATCGATAGCTGCGCTCAGGTCTGTGCCACAGACGATATAAAGATGGACAACGTGGAGATTCAAATCCAAGCAGAAAGTCAATAAACATGTGAAGCAAGAAGCGGGGAATAGTTTAGCTACACATAAAAACAGGAGACAGGGGGGGAAACACTTCACATCACTGCTTTGTTGCTTCCACAGTAACTGCGAGGTGTTCTTCATGCTTTGTAATTCTACATGTGACCGTGGGGACCTTCATTCCCTCTTAGTTGTAGTTACAAACGAAGCAGGGTGACATAAAGGTCTGATTTACGGTGTTTAATTACCTTTGGAGTCCACCAGGGGGATGGTTTTCAGAGTGGTGGACTCCAGCAGATGGTTCAGTTCACGATAGGTGGAGTGAGAGGACAGAAACTTCACTTTCCGCACCATGATGTCCTCCACAAAGATGTTGTACTTGCTGGGAAAACAAGAGACGCGGGTAGCGAAACGGAGCGCCGCCCCTCGGGGTTACGGTTAAATATGACATAAAACACCGGGGCAGAAATTACCTGATGTGCCCGAGAGCCAGCTCAGGCAGGTAGGGCAGCTTCTTCACCTGGATGATGGAGTCGTAGAGGGAGGGCTGCAGGCCCTGGGCCACCATGTTGGCCAGGATGACCGCCACCATCATGGGCAGGATGTGGGAGATCTGACCGGTCAGCTCAAAGCAGATGACCGCCGTGGAAACGGTGTGGGTGACGGCGCCCGTCATGGCGGCTGCGCCTGGACGCCAGGACAGAGAGCGCTTAATGCTCCCCCTCTGGTCAGGGCTTCAACACATCCATCACCACACGTGTATCAGCCATCCATCCCTCCACACATCTATCCCTCCATCCATCCACCCACACATCTATCTATCCATCCACCCACACATCCATACATCCACCCACTCATCCATCCATCCACCCACCCACACATCTATCCATCCATCCACCCACACATTTATCCATCCATCCACCCACCCACACATCTATCCATCCATCCACCCACACATTTATCCATCCATCCATCCACCCACACATTTATCCATTATTCATAACCCTCCATTATTTATAATCTGAGAATTAGGGGAATTCTGAGGCCTGAGATCAGGTAAGGACACCTTTGTGGGGTGCCCACTCTACTCCCTCACACTCCCTCAGTTTATCCACTGTGTGTTTCTGGACTCTACAAAGACGTGACCCTCAAATCCAGGACCTTCTTACATCAGTTAGGCAGATTCCATCAATGTGTGGAGGGAAAAAAAACCCAATCACCCGTCACATCAGTATTTTATAACTTCATATGTGGAAGGTCGAGTGTGTTGGATTCTGTCCAATCAGATACTAAGAAAGAAAAATGCACTCATAATAATGTCTTGTTGAAATCTGGTAGTGAGGAACGACGTGAAAGGTCGTTTGCCTCTGCAAACGCAAAGTCCCGTTAACAAGGACAGCCGTGCTGCAGTTAAGCACCGGAGGTAACTGGAGGGTCTGATTCTCCTCCCGTCGCCTGTGGGAAATAAAACCGCCGAAGCCCGTGTTCAGGAACAGCCCGCGCGCGCGCGCTCAGTCAGATTCAGGCTCTCCTTGAAGGTCTGCGAGGACGGAGAATGCGAGCGCAGCGCCAACGTTATCGGCCTGACCTATGACAGCGTAGCCTCCTGGCAGGATTCGGTAAACTATCCCGTCGAACAGGATTCCGTTGGGGAAAAGCGTGGCCATGATCTCTCCAACGAGGCGACCAAAAGCAGCTCCTTGAGGTGAAAGATAAGACGGGTTTTTTTTTTTTAAACAAATTAAAGTGGAGCTCGGCGGGAGACACTGCGCTCACGTTACGAAATCCTCTTACCTAATATGAACACTGGCATGAAGGCGCCCGAGGGGATGGGCATCGTGGTGGAAACCGCTGACATCCAGAACTGCGACACAAAAACAGGATCAAGGTGGTATTGAGCTCCACTCCCCCCCCCCATCTCCCTCGCCCAACCCGCCATGCTGGATCTAATTCGACGGAGGCTGAGGCACCTTCATGACAAAGAAGAGGACCAGGATGACGAAGACGCTGACGTGCGGGTGGAGCCACGCAGCCGAGCGGCCCAGGCCGGGCGGCGGGGGGTACTGGGAGATTTTGGTCCAGGTGAAATTATCAAAAAGGGAGTTTATACACTCCCGCGGCATCAGCTGGAATAGGGGAGATCACGGTTACCCAAAAATAAAGCAGGCAGATTTGGGGGGGGTAATCGTCATCCACCTGACCTCTCCAGCCATGAACTGTCCGAATCCAGGGGGGAACGTGAAGGTGGCGATGATCAGCGTCACCGCACCTGGATAGATCAAACGACTACACACACAGGCACGCACGCACGCACGCACACACACACACACACACACACACAGTAATTCACAGGATGACAAACATGCCCCCGCTCCCCCCAAAACCTCCATCATGGCAAAACAAGCACTGCTTGTCCTGTAACAGAGACTGTCTGGGTCCAAATGTGCGCGCGGCTCTCCCGCTGCGGCGTCTCTCTAATGGTGCAGACTAATGGCCCCCCTCCCCCCGCCCCCACCCCCCACGCCCAGTCTCAGAGGATAAGTGAATCTCCACGTTGGGCGAATAAGTGGCTGAAAGGTTGTTGAGGTTTTGGTGCCGTCACGGCCGCTGTTGTGAGACTGATGAGTGCGCGGAGTGGAGCTGAGATACATTTAAACCGATCGGATGCACAAATGGCTCCCCGGAACAACATCTGTGTGTGTGTGTGTGTGTGTGTGTGTGTGTGTGTTGGGATCTCACTGTTTGGTTAAGAAGCGTGTCAGCGCTGTTGGTCGCCTCATAAAAAGAACCACCTGTCTGTTCAGGTAGACGAAAAACGCTCCCAGGAAGCCGCAGAAGATCCTGAAACGCCAGAAAACAATCGCCTTCACACAGCGCCCAGCTTGACACCAGTAACACGCCGGAGATGAGGAAGGACGGGGTCCCAACGTTAATGGGAAAGCCTCACCCGATGATTGCAAACGCAGGCAGCTCCTGCAGGTCAAAGGGGAACTCCATCCGGAAGTTCGTCTTGAACAGAGCTGTGATGGTGACTGAGGGGAGGGGGAAAACATCAACGCAACAAACCCACGTATCTGAGCACGGGGGAGGGCTACAGGAGCTGTCCTCCGCTACACGGTGGTTTAAAGGCATGAAGATTAGAGTACACACACGCGTGTGTGTGCGTGTGAATGGAGGATGCACCGCAGACGAGGGCTTCTGGGAACTTTCTGCTTTATCTAAAAATGGTACTTAACTGTCACATTCAGCTATACATAAAATGCTTACTCAGCAGTGTGCGTGTGTGTATGTGGGTGTGTGTGTTCAGTTTCTCACCAGCATCCTTGTTCCAAACAGAGAGCACCCTGAATATAAAGGCGCTGAACGTGGCGGCAAAATATCCCCGCCAGTAATTCCTCACCGCAAAGTAGGTAGACGTGACCTCAATACTGAACAGCACCCCTGGTGTTGGCGGGGGGGGGGATTACAGAGAAGAGGAAATATTACATGGATATGAGAAAGGAAAAGAGGGAACAGAAAGGGAGGAGATGGGTGACAGGGGATGGAGAGGACGGAAATAAGTTAAAATCAGCTGACTGAATTAAAAGAAAAAAAAAAAAAGCACTTGAAGCTGAGCGTATAATTATAAACAACAGGCGGGCCAGAGGGATTCATTACCCTCTGCACACACACACATACGCGCACGCACACACACACATACACACACACACAGAGGGCGTAAATAACACAGAAATTCAGGTTTAATTACATTCAAGAGCATTCAGTCTAGCTTTCCTCTGACTGAAAACAGGTCTTCTTTACAATCACGAATGTTTGCAAACCGATTGAAATCAACTAAAAGCCAATTAAAACTTAAAAAAAAAAGAAAAGGGAAACAGTCGCTGACCGTAATCGAACTTTAGCTGAGCCTGCGCTTCATTTGGAGGCACTTTCATACATTAGATGTGTTACAAACAGGAAGAAAAGGAATATTGTAAATAACTCCAGGCCTGAGCTGGTTTCAATTCTAAAAAAACAAAAGGATCTTGATTGTTTATCTAATTAAATGAGTAAATAAACCTTGAGCAAGCGGAATAATTAGCTGATGCCATTTGCTGTCCTTGTCAGACACCTCCCAGGCGGCTGACGGAGAGGTCAAAGGTTAAGCGAGCGTGGCGGGCGGCTCCCCCACGCTCTGTGGATCGACCTCACCTCAGGGAGAGAGAGAGAGAGACGCGGGGACGACGTCATACAGTACCTCCGAGCGGCGTGCCGAAGCAGCAGCCCACCCCCACGGCACAGCCCACCGTCAGAATATCTGTGTAACCGTAAGGATTCTACTGACGCAGAAAACAGAGGGGGGGTCGGAGGAGGGGGGGACAATGGGGCGGACGGCGAGGAGGGCGATGAGACGATGAAGGGGAGATGATGGAGGTGATGAGGAGAGAGAGAAAGGGAATAAAAGATCAAGGTGGTGGTGGGGGGGGCACAGGAGGAAGAGATGACGGGGGGGGGGCAGAAGAGAATAAAGTGAATAAACTATTGATCACTGGAGAACGGTTCAGGAATTAAAAACCCACAGAAGAGCCCGCCGCTAACGTGCAGAGCGGAAAAAGCACATGCCAGGGAGGGCGGAAGCACGAATCAGGACCCGCGGAGGCAGCGCCGGGCGGATTCAATTAAAGGCAGGAATATTCCCTCTGATTAATCCTGACCTTCAGTCACGGGCTCCGGCGTGATCTTTCAAAGCGCCGTCGATGAGCGCTGATTCTATTATCTGCTGAGTAACGGCAGAAGACCAAACAGCCGTTCCCCCGCCGCGAACATTAAAGCGCCGCGCTTCAGACGGGAAAATGACTGACGGCAGAAGAATCCTCGGAATTTAAGCCTCACGTACCGTTTGAAGGTAATCTGTATTGATCTGTGTTCAACTGACGGGTGTGAGACATCTGAGGGGGGGCAGCTGACTATTTTGGGGATATAACGAATTATATAACAAGAAAATCCCATTTTACTAATAATAATAATAATAATAATAATAATAATAATAATAATAATAATAATAATCATCATCATCATCATCATCATCATCATCATCCTCCTCACCATAACACGACTACTACTACTACTACTACTACTATTACTACTACTACTACTACTAATAATAATAATAATAATAATGATAATAATAATAATAATAATAATAATAATAATAATAATAATAATAATAATAATAATTAACTAACAACATTAGAGACCAAACTCATGAAGTTTTCTGATTACTGGTTTTAATGTTGCTGTTTAAATGGGGAGAGGACGACCATTATGGAGGCCGAGCCTCAAACAGGCCGGAGCTCCGAGCTCAGAATAATCCCCCACACCTTCCTGATTTCAGGTATGTGTATGTGTGTGTCTGTTTGTGTGTGTGTGGGGGGGGGGACTTGCCTCCGACGGGGGCAGCGAAACAGGTGGCCACGCCCACAGCGCTGGCGCACACCAGCAGGTCCTGGTTATGGGTGCCATTCTGGGGTTAAAGGTCAGACGTGGAGTCAAGTGGTGGGGGGGGTGAACATGCGGGGATGAACGAGGAGGCCGTGGGGGGGGGGGCAGGGAGGGAGGGATATGAGAGGTCACTGTTAATAGACATGCCAGACATTACCATCACACTATTAATACAGAGACACAAATACAGGCGAGGCGCGAGGGAGCGGGCAAAAACAAAAGCGCGGCGGAGCTGGGGGGTGTTGTTGTTGTGTGAGGGGGGTACACGTGCTGGTGACACAGTAGCCACAGGATTCCCGCTTCCTTCACATTCAGACGTTCGGGGGTGTTTCGGAGACTGAAACCGCGTCAACAAACAGAAATTTGAGCGGCGCTCCGCGATCCCCGAGCAGCGCTGGTGCGGAGGGACCGCCAAATTCGATTGATTTGATTTGAGTGTTCAGCTTACCTCGTAGGCTCCGGAGAAGATGGACATGAATCGGCTCAGCACGGCGGCGCAGATGCTGGCGATGTGGACGAACGGGCCCTGGAGGAGGCAGACAGGTATCAGGCACCCAGAGGGGGGGGGCAGGCACATGGAGGTGGGGGGGTGGGGGGGGGTTTGGTCATCAACGCAGACACAGGCTTCTGTCTTTAAAACAGGGCCTCTAAAGTAGGACGCGCCTTCAGAACATATAAATCACGGAATAATTGCCCGGCGTGACAAGCCGACCCGCCGCTACGGCAAAAGCGAATGTTCGGATTGGAGAGGACCTGAATAATTTCCTTCGATCCCGTGAGGGAGGAAACGGTAAAAACATGACTGAAGATGATTTATTATCCAGCGGGAGTGGAAGGAAACAGAGGAATGGAGGGGGGGATAAAAGCGACGGCTGATCAAGGGAAGCTGATAAACACGGGAAATCAGGATGGAGCGAGATGAAAAAGGGGGGATTCCTTTACTTCTTTGCCGACTGGCATCCCACTGCCCAGGCTGGCAGTCAGCCCGATGACTTTAGCGATGAAGGCTTTGAGGGTGAGGTATTCCTTCAGGACGACACCCCTCAGGATGGTTTTCAACTCTGGAATCCCGGAACCTGGGAAAACAACAAATATGAAGGAGATTACGCCCGGGGAGGGGGGGGATGTCAGCCCGGAACAGAGAAACAGAGATATCCGGGCCCAAAGCCGAGAGATCTGAGGCCGGCAGGTGACGTGGGGGGGGCTCACCGATGGCCTGCGGGGACACCAGGTGACAGAAGAGGGAGGCGAACATGACAAGGATCATGGGGTAGGAAACCCAGGCGAGGTACTGGAACGGAACGTTGCCCTTAAGCTCCCCGTATATCCACTTGTAGGCTGAAAGACAGGAGAAGAGCCGCCACGCCGGGATTAAAGGGTCCCGTGTTGTCAAACAGGAGTGTGTGTGTGTGTGTGGGGGGGGGGTAGTAAACGATCTGCGTTACCTTGGAGACTCTTGGCACTGGCGTAGTCCATGCTCCAGCTCACCAGCGCCATGGTGACGCCCAGGAGGACTAAGAATATCCAGTCTTCCCCCATCTTGGTCACTATGTACCGCCGCACCCGGGCCAAGCAATCTGAGGCACGGGGGACGAAATGAGTGATGAGGCTGGGGGCCACCGGCCTTCCCGCTTAATTACTGCCAGCCCGCTGTTGTCGTGGATACTCGGGGCGAGGAGCGGCGCCCAGCTCATCGCGGGGGGCAGAGGGGGCACTACTTACACATGTAGCCACATCTGCACACATCTGTGGAGTTACTTTACTGAAGTCTGTCAAAGTTAAGAAAGTCGGGCTCCTATATTTAATAGATTTAGTGATAAAACACACTACTAACTGTAAAGTGGTATACAGAGTGTGATTATTAATTACTAAGATAATAAAGCTGGTGATTTAACGCATAAGACGTATCTGCTGGAAACTAGGTTGTGTTTTGATCTTTCCACATGGAGAATGTATGGTGTCATCTCCAACCATCCTGTTGATTCATATACACCCCCCCTCTCTGATCAAACTTTCCCACCATGAGCCCAACTGTAACCAGTTAGAATAAAGATTCCTCTCCTGGTTTGTGACTGGGACACCTCTGTGGCTCTGTGCTGGTGGTGGTGTGTGTGTGTGTGTGTGTGTGGGGGGGGGGGGTCACCTTGGCACTTTGAGTAAGGCCGCGACTTCTTGGTGGAAGAGCCGTGGCTGTGAGGAGAGTCCAGGGTCATGGGGTGATGGTGCCGCCTGCCGTGGCCTTTGCGAGCGCCGGCCGCGGCGTCGCCCGCCTGTCTCCTCCATTGTCTCTCGGTCAGCAAGCGAGCGGCTTCCCGACGGGCGAAGTTCCCCAGCTGCTCCCTGTACTCCCCGTACAGCTGTGGGGGAGACAATGGACGCACAACAAACAGTCAGGTGGTGGTGGTGGGGGGGGGGTCTCGGCGGTTTCTTGAGGTCAACGGGGAGGAAAAACAACGTTCCAGAAGGAATGGAAAAAGGCGGAGAGTAGGGAACGTTCCTCCGACAACTGAGACCTGGATCAAGCAAAACTAGATCCGGTGCAAAGAGTCCTGAGATAACAAGAGACGGCGAATGCGCGGTGTGTGTAAAGGATACACACCAGCCTGAATACCCGGGCAGACAGAAATAGACAAAACGGGCACTGAGGGTGGAAAAAAAAATAAAAAAAAAAACTTCCCTGGGAAGAGTCCGCTGCCAGAGAGGACCCAGAGGAAGAGATGCTGCAGGAGAGGGTATTCCATATCCTCCCCTCCAACTATGCTCACACCCACACACACACACACATACAAACACACGCGCGCACACACACACACACACACGGAGTAATGCACCACGATCAGTTTTCACCACGCTCATTAAAACCATAGAAGCTGTAAAATTATTGCAGATCCAGGTGCAGCTACGTGCAACTGAGAACCTGCAGATCACATGGAGCAGCAATGCTGGGGGGGAGGGGGGGGGGGGGGGGGGCTGCCACACATTTCCGTCTCATGTTCATACAGGAAAGAAGAGCTGACATATTCAAACATAGAGTCCAGGCCCGGAGGAGCAAAAGGGAAGCGTAGAGGCTCCACGCAGACCGACCTGATGTTCTGTAGAGTATGACATCATCCTACCTTACAACGCTTTCTACTACCAACATGAAATTAATAAAAAAAATATTTCAAAAAGTGCTGGGAATGCTACATGTTCTGATATGTAGATATAATTAATAGCCAAGGATGGGTACTGGATCCACAGGCTGCGGCCAAGAGCAGGCGTCCAGCGCGCTGGCCCTGGAACGCTCGTGTTATTTTAAACCGCTCTAAGCGCCGCCGACCGCAGGCTGCTCGGCAAGAACAATGCTGCGGCCATAACAGTATTTACGAGGCTAACGAGCGTCCGCTTCATTACCCATCGGGCAGAACTGTCGGACGCCGGGATGACCCGGGACCGGGGCTCGAACCCACAACTGCGTGGAGCATCGCGGCAATACGACGTGAAGCAGAGCTGGAAGAACGGAGATTAAAGAGGGGCGTGTTACACGTGTTATGCTGGTTTGTCTCCAATTTAAATACTTCATAATATAATAAAGTCTTTGAAATCAAAGTGCCTGTTAGACATTAACCGCCGCAGAACATGCAGTGACTCACACACACCTCTGCACACACACTTGTACTTCTATCTTCGTGAGGACCTTCATAGACATGACGCATTACCCCCCTAACCCCCTAAACCCAACTCTAACCTCAACCGTAAACCAGGTCTTGACCCGCAAACATCCTTTGATGTGGCGAGGACCAATCAAACTGTCCTCACTTTGATAGTAAAATGCATATTTTAGTACTCAGTATTTAGCAAATACAAGAACACAGAACACACACCCTTCCACTCTTCTTCCACTCTTCGTGAGGACTTTCATGGACATGCATTACAAACCCAACTAAGCCTCTAACCCTGACCTAAACTAAACCCAACTCAGTATTTAGCAAGAACACACACACACACACACACACACACACACACACACACACTGTTGCACATCCTGATTAAAAAAAAAACAATTCAAGTTAAAGCTGTTGAGCTCAAATATATTTAGAAGCGAAGGAAGCAGCAAAAGCGAGAGAACCATCACGAGGAGGATGTTGGAGCAGACGGAGCGTCCGGCCCTGCCGCCTTTACCTGCTCCCCCTCATCGGTCGTCTTCAGCATGGCGCCGGTGCGAGAGTGGCTCTGGCGCTGCCCCCCCCTCCCCGTGTCCTGCTCCACGCCGCGTCCTCACCAGCGCACTCGCTACACATTAAACAGCGCGGCGCTCATCCATCACCATCATCAAACAGCGGCTGGCAGCGGGGCGCCGTCAAAACCAGCGACGGTGGGAAAGGACGGAGGCGAGCGCGGGAGGAGAGAAGCACGGGAACGAGTGCGGTCCGCGGGGTTCTAGCACGTGGACCGAGCAGATTAACGGTGACTCTGGGTGACGTCCACCAAACAAGTGACTTACACTACAGCAAATTTATAGGCCTGCAACCTGAATGGTACGTGAAGTAGGACAATCCAAAGGACCCTAAAGAGCCAGAAAAAACTAAAGCTGGAGTTCTTTCAGGGCTGGTGCACCCTGATGACCTTCTGTTTAGTTCTGATGCCTAAATAATTTGATTCATCATTCATTTTCAATGGAATTACAGATTTGTTTTTAGCAATAAGGATCAGTTACACCCGGGGTTAAAGGTGAACTGTGTCAGAGGTGCTATAGGGATGACCTTTGACCCGGTGTGACAGCCAGCAGAGGGATTCTGGGACATCCGTCAAGAGATGCGCGCAGACGTGACATCAGCGATCGCCTCCTGCAAGGCAGCACGCAAACAGCCGACATCTCCTCGCGCCGTTGCGCGAGGTTATTTATGAGCGTTTGCTGTGAATGTAGCACCTCTCTCTCTCCCTCACACACACACGCACACGCATACACACACACACACACACACACACACACTCCATTTGCTGCTGCTATTTCTTAGCTCCGTTGTGAGATTATAAGCACTTTTCACACAGAAGAAGCCAAGTTCGCCCCTGGCAGCCGCTCACAGGTGTTGTTTTTTTTTTTTTTTTAAACACCTGACAGCGTGAGACAGACAGCCGGAGCCGTCACACACTCTGTCGGGCGCCCCCCCCCCCCCGTCTTTGCCTCTCCCTCACTCGGCTGCCAACACGGAACCTTGAACGCCCATGAAAACTCCAATTTTCACACGCTTGACGACATTCCCGCTCAAGGTCAAACCCCCCCACCCGCCCCCGAAACCATCCGACAGAGGCCTTGTCCTCTCCTCTCCCCCCCAGTTTTAGGGGGCGATGAATCATGCATACAGATGTTGCGTCGTGCAGATGTGTGACAAAAAAAAAAAAGAAGCAGCTCCGTTTGCGCCGTGGAGCCGGAGACAGGGAGCCTTTGAGCCGCGGAGCTGGGGTTGAAGGACGGTGCGACATTGAGAGTTAATTAAAAAGAAGAAAAAAAAAAATTGGAGCATTTTCCAGCGTTCCTCGTGAGGGAACGCCGGCCGCTGCATATTCATAACTGTTATTGTGCGCGTAATCCAGTGTTGTGTGTGTGTGTGTGTGTGTGTGTGTGTGGCCAGGTCCTACAACAATAAAGTCCTGTCCCAAAGCACAAGGTTAATGATAAAATCTGACCCACTCACTGATGGATAGATCAGGAGATTACCCCCCTAACACCCCCTCCTCTCTTTCCAACACACACACACACACACACACACACCCTCACACACACACCCTCACACACACACAAGCACGATCACGCACTAATTAACCTGTAGGAAAACGTTTCCATTGCCTGGTCCGAACACAAGCTGTTGTGTCCTAATTAAGCCGAGTCGGAGCTCCCGCAGGAGAAAACAAAAACGGAGGAGCGTTATGTTCGGACCGGCCAGGGCCCCCCCCCCCGGTGTAAACAGGGAGACCCAGACAAGTCAGGGGTGAGGAGGAGGGGGGGGGGGAGTCCCTGAACGCAGCAGTTGCTTGGAGAGGCGGCGAGCCTTACCAGGAACTGGTCGACGTTGAAGACGGTCTCAAAAGTGTTGATGCGCTCCCTCATGTCCGCCGCCGTGGTTCCCTCCCCGGCCACCTCCGTCTTACGTCTGTCCTCTGGACGTCTTTGCCGACGCGACCGACCCAGACGGTACCTGCTGCCCGCCCCCCTGCTGACTGACAGGTATGACCTGATCACGGCTCGTTTTACCCCCCCCCCCCACCCCTCTGCATGCATCTCAGAAAGAAAAAAAGAAAGTGCAGATGTTGCGCAATCCCAGGGAGCGTGAAGCTTTCAGGAAGCCTCCACTTTGACCCAGAACCCTGTTGGCTGGTACCCCATCACTTCACCCCCCCCTTACAACCTCATTTTCAACCCAGTGTAACTAACCACCAAGGTCAGCAGAGGTCACCGCATGCGTCAGGTATCGTTCGGAGGCTCTGATGCGGCAGGCACAGTTTTTCCAACTCCGGAATTTGACGGTCAGGTTCATCAGCTCTCCCCGGAGCCTTTCTTCCATTCTGGCCGCGCGTCAGCTGGCTTTGACGTCGGTTCGACTCCGCTTCATTCTCTCTGATATCAGCCATCGTCGTTTTCGCAGTGTGACGCAGCGCGCTTTGTAAAAAAAAATAAAATAAAATAAAAACGATAAAACTCTCCCTGCTTAGACGTTTGCAAAATCCACAACTTCAGCAGAGACCTTTAGTCTCACTTGATCGGCCGTTATCTGAGGCTGTTCAGCAAATGATTCTGTAATTTATGCAAAGAAAAAAAGCTGAGAACCAGACTCCCACACACACACACACACACACACACACACATTACTATCTTTGTGGGGACTTGCTTAGACATAATGCACGACTCAGCTCCCTAACCTGACCCCTACCACGTCTTGACCCTCAAAAACATCCTCAGTTTGCAGTAGAACGAGTATTTTGGTACTAGATGTGTAGCAAACACATGCACCCACACACACACGCGCACACACACACACACACACACACACACACACACACACACACACACACACACACACGGGCTAGAGGAGCAGAGGTTAATGCAGACACTTGACGCTCCACAATACATCTTCAGCAGCCCTTAATTCAAAGAGGCAGATTCCCGGTCAGCCAGTTGATCCGGCAGATTCCTGCGGCAAGATCGGGAACGATACCGGACCGGCAGGACAAAACAAGCTTAAGATAAGGAAATAATAGCTGCCGACTGAGGCGTTACCGCCGTTCGGAGTATACTTCCAGAGCGGGACTGAGATAAGGCGCCCAGGACGGCGTGGACGTGAACCTCGCCGGCGTTGCGTCGGCTCGCTCCCTGACCGCATTCCTTGACGTGCAGGCGCACAATTCCGTTACATTCAGGAGAATTCCCAAAGGCGTTATCTCCGAAACATTTCAATGAATAATTGGCACCGGGATGAGATGAATCAGGCCGGATGTCGCAGACGGAAATAACACTGGAACTAACGATGACAAGGTTTTAAATTAGATCAACATGCAGATGGTTTTAATGTAATAAAATACTGTTACATAATAGTTCATTTAGACTCTCAAACTTTGGAAGGTCAAAAGTTCCCTATTTGTCGTATCCATGAAATACTGGAATAGTTCTGCAATACCGATATTTTCAAGGCAAACTCCTGCAGGTTGATTTTTTTCAATATTCCAGCCTTGAAGTTCTGATTTTATTTCACCGGCGCCGGACGCTTCTTCATCAACCCGGAAAACGAGGCCTTTCATAGGCGCATTTATCCGTCACGGAGGGCTTTCGGAAAAGATCCGCTTCAGCTGTTCTGTGGATTTACGACATTTCATAAGCGGGACCTTCGGCGGGGCGCCTCAGACGATCGGTCGCCTTGAACCCTTTCACCTGCGCCCGAACCGGCCCCCCCCGCCCCCGCAGCCCTTCACCTTTCCTTTTCCCTCTGAAACTTTTCCTCTCGCCACCCTCGCCCCCCCCGTTCATCCGACCCCCCCATCCCTGAGGTGAAACCTTACTCGGGGGATAAATATAGCAGCGGTGTGACCCAATGTTCACTGACACACTTCTCTGCACCTCTCTCATGATGTTTATCTCCCCTTCGGATCATCTCTCCCAGGAGGCCTCTTGTACAGACAGATGGAGGGCTTTAACCTTTGCGTGAAAACAATGACAAGTTATTGACACTATTCCGCCACGTTAACGTGGCGATTCGTCTTTGTGACTAACGGCCGGCCGTCCCATTATGATCTTAACGCCACTCCTGTATCGGAAAAGGTGGCCGGAATACCGCGTGAAATGTAATGGCTTAATCCACGTCCCCGTCATTCCGGGCCGGGAAACATTTGGCAGGTAAGCGCCATCCCTTTTAGTGGGCCGTAACATTTGAGACTTACGGGATCCGTTTCACGGCTGTTGACGCTCTTGCCGACGAGCAGCCCCCCCCCCGACACACACACACACACACACACACACACACACACACACACACACCGACAGGACCTCGCTTTTGACCACCGGGCAGAGACAGAGTCACACGGGCAGCTCGGGGACTGCACCGACCCGCTGGAGAGTGTCTGACCACACACACACACACACTCACTCACACACACACACACACACACATACACGCACACACCTGGGCTCGCTTCCATGTTGGCTAAGGTCAAGGGTCAACCCCAGTGTTGTCACATGGAGGTAATTAACACAACGTCAGCCCCTTCGCCTCAGCCACGTGCTCAAACAGGACTAATCAGCTTCAAAAACATCTCTTTTTTTTTAAGTTTCACAACTGAAAAGCACCAAACACGTAAACGTTTGTAATGCGAAAACACGCCCTGGTTTGATAAACAGATTGCAATTAAACCGAAGTCTCGGAATCAGCGAAACTCACTGGTGGAACGCGCGGCGGCCGAGCGTTGGAGAGCGGCTCTCTAATTAATGAATTACTGACGAACTCTGCTCCGACAGCTTTAACAGCTCCCGCATCCGCCTCTCCCATCCCTCCAGGCTCTAATTTCCCGCTCCCGCGTGCGGATTTCACACCTGGGAGACGTGAGACTTTGCAGAACGACGTCAGGATCGCCACGGCCGCGCTTAATTGGGGGTTTTATTTTATTTTATTTTTTTTAAATGTATTTATAACTGACCTGCGGGACCCCCCGAGGGGGCTCCGAGAGATTCGCTTTGGGCAAACGGCCATCGTCTCGGGGAAGGGAAAGAGGCCGCTCCTCTGCTTTGTCAGTCGCATCTGCCGCGCACACGCAGCCTAGCTGCTCGTATGTCTGTCATCCGGCTGTATCGCCGTTCACCTCCGAGGGAAGAGGAAGGGGGGGGCTCGGAGAACGAGACCTTTCGAATCCAGAAACGAGGAATCTGGTGGAGCAGGTGTGCGCGGATTGCATAAACGAAGGGGCGTTCATCATTAAAGCAGATGAAGCTGAGGATTGAGTGACATGACTTCATCTCAACGTGTACATCTAACCTGTGTGCTCAGGTTTCCCGTATACAGGTATTTATATCCACGAACACACCAATACGCCGATGACTCTACAAGGGGAGCTGCGGCTCGAGGTGGAGCGCAGACCCAAAGTCGCGGGGGGGGGGGTTACAGAAATGTACCCGAAACAATAAATCCCTGAGTGGCGCGGGGATGAGTTTGGATCTGCGGCCTTCTCCGGGAGCAGCGTGGGAGGCGAGAAAGCAGCGGAAGGCCGCGCCGGGGGTGGGGGGGGGGGGGGTATTCGGAACAATTCTGGAGGGGACGCGATGGGATGTGCAAGGTGCCGGCAGCTGTGAAAAGCGAGAGATGGAGGGATGACAGAGGAGGGAAGGGCAAGGCCGGAGAGGGGGACAGAGATTAAAAGGGGGGTTGGGGGAGACAGAGACAGGGAGAGAGGGAGGGAGGGGAGAGAGAGAGAGAGAGAGAGAGAGAGAGAGGGAGAGGGAGAGGGCAGCGGCGGGCAGGTAGGAGAGTCGGACCTACCAGGGTCTGTTGGTATCTCAGAGCCTTCCTTTGCGACGCATCTGCAGCCATTGACACGCTGTCACTGATCCAAAAATAACCACGCTGGACACCCCAGCATTTCCAATGGCATGGGCAACACCATACACAAACACACTCTCTCCCCTCTCTCTCTCCTCTCTCTCTCTCTCTCTCTCTCTCTCTCTCTCTCTCTCTCTCTCTCTTTTATATGCACCCTTCACAGCAGGTCAAGTAAACATGCAAACATCTTCTAAAGTTTCTCACACTCCGGCAAACTCAAATTAACTCCAGGGGAAACTTGCAGGAAAATCAGAGAAAGCGCGAGCGGCGTCCTTCCCCCGGGCGCTCGTCTCCGGATGATCCCGAGGCCGCGAGCCATCCGGCTCCGCTGCAGAGCTGACAGACGCGCGGACGGGACCCAGACAGGCGGACAAAGCAGAGCGAAGCCATGCCTGATGCCTGATGAGGCAGTGAAGGACGCGGCGCTTTCCTTTATTAGAACTGCAGACACCTAATAACTAACACGCACACACACACACACACACACACGAGCGCTCCAGCCCCGCTCTCTCTCTCTCCCGCGCACACACACACACACAACCTGTTGCCCTTAGCAGCGTACACCATGCCTGCTGGCCATTAGGTGCATGTTTTGGATGGACTGTTCCTGTTTGGACAGGGGAGGCGGTGGGGGTTAGAAGGGCAACCCCCCCACACACACACACACACACACGACCCCCCCAACCTCTAAAACAGGCCGTCCCTGCAACGTGAGTGGGAAGGCTCATACGCCCCCCCCCCCGTGAAAGCTCACTTTCGATCAGCCAATGATGCAAGGCAAACCCCCTCCGCACAATGCACACACAGGGTGGGACACACACACACCAAAACCACGGGGAGGTGGGGGGGGGGGGTCCACGCTGCAGCGGGGGCTAATATAAGATGGGAATGATGTAAGGAACAGCCGATAAGAGCTGGTTTGAGCGTCCCTAACCCCCCTGCTCTGATGAGACAGGCGGCCATTATAACCCACGCGGTCCCTCTTAACCCCCCCACCCCACCCCACCGACCCCACCGACCCCCCCAAACGGACCACACGCCAACACATAACAGCCTAATCTCACGCGGAGGCTGGGGAGAAATGTGTTACTCGGGGCGCCAGCGCGCGCGTGTCAGGAGGGAGAATGACTGAGGACAGCTGGCTGGGCCTCGATCCCGTACGCTCGGAACGTCAGCGGCGCTCGCTCGCTCGGCAGCGCGGGGGGAGACCTGAGCGCAGCGGAATAGTGTGTGTGTGTGTGTGTGTGGGGAGGGATCCAGTTATGCTCCACCTGAGACCGGAGGGTACAGGCTGTGCGCCGGGGACAACACACACACAAACACAGCAACAAGAGGGATCAAGTCAAAGTGGACAGGAGCGGCGCTCGTGCGCGACCCCCCCCCACCCCGAAACGACCCCGAATGCGTTCAAACGCGCACGTGCGCCCAAAACGCAGCTGAAAGAAAACAAAAGCTCGTGCGGTTTAAAAAAAGAACATGGTGTTTTTATTTGTAGATTGGCAGTCGCTGCTGTTTACAGAAATAAAACCTCTCGGAGGGACGACGAGCGTTTTTAATGCTGTTTGACACGAGGAGCGCCGTCCGGAGCGGGCCCGACTCCACCCGGAGCGGCCAGGTTTGAATTCATGCTGAATTCAATACTGCTTCAAACATTTTCTTTTACTACAACACTGTTGTAACTAAACCCACCCCGCCTTCTCCAGGCCTTTCTGGGAAGCGTCGGCACTCGCGGGGCCTGAGAAATTGATTTGATGTCTATGGGGGGGGGGGGCAAAGAGATACAATATACTGTAAAAGCTCCACGGTCGTAAATTCATCCATCGTAGTCACGTGGCGCGGGCCGCTGCAGAAAGCTGCACGCTGTTTGTGGAGGACCATGTGCGCCCCCTCCGTAATCAAATAAAAATAAAAAAATTAAAAAAGTGA
Organism: Lagocephalus sceleratus; assembly: GCA_911728415.1. Taxonomy (NCBI): domain Eukaryota; kingdom Metazoa; phylum Chordata; class Actinopteri; order Tetraodontiformes; family Tetraodontidae; genus Lagocephalus; species Lagocephalus sceleratus. The sequence continues at coordinate 1,865,297 of CAJVRN010000126.1, forward strand.
GATACCACAGATGTGTAAGGGAGCCGGGCCGGACCGCGGGGGCCCGCTTACGAGCAGTCAGTTAGCATAAAGGTCAGAGTTCATACACGAGGTGTATGACCCCCCCACATGTAGCACCACATTCCCCAGGAAGCCCAACACCCTGACAAGAAGAGTCATACAGTAGCGGAGCGGAGAGGAAGCTTCTCCACTAAAGATTTGCACATACAAGAACGGTCTGACGCAATAACAAAAATGAAGCAACGGTCTTATTTTAAAGCTGCCATGTAGGCGTTTTCCACTTAAGGAGAAAGTTCTACATTTAATCTTCCCTGTCGTTGACGGTTACTAAAAAAAGGAAAAGGAATGGTCTCTGCTCTGCTGCCCCCTGCCGGCGACCATAGGAAAAACAGCAAACACTCTATTACACGAAAACACTTATATAAAAACGATTTCATACAAAGTCACAAAAATAGACCTGTGTGGAAAATACATTTTAAAAACAGAGTTTTTAGAGGCTTAAAATGATCCCTCTACAGCCAAACGTGTAAGAGGACCCCTGCTTTCAAAAAATGTCGATTAATACATTTGCTCTTTTGTCATTGGTGGATCTGTCCGTGGATCTGTCCCCTCCGTTAAAAGGAATGTTGTGTGTGTGTGTGCGTTTTTGCCCACATGTTCAGATCAATAGTGAGGCTGGTACTTGGGGAAAAGGAAGAGGTCTTTGCACAAGGAGCTGGTGAATTCGGACATTTCCTTGCAGCGGTGGTGGGTGGTGCCGGGGGCATAACCCTCCCTCTCCTTGATGCGACTGTTGACCTGGACACAAAGGGCGAAGGTACATCGGGAGGTTCAATCTCACAGGCAGAGACTAGACAAGGAAAAAAAGCAGGTTCACGCCGACGGCAGCAGGGATGAGACGTTTTATCTTCACCTGCACCAGAATGTCTGCGAGATGTTTGTCTCTGGCCTGGAGGCGGAGAGCTCTGTTCAGCTCTTGGATGAACCAGGATCCTCTCTTGGTGTTCCGCATGGCTGCCGTCCCTGAAGGAGGGAGGCGAGAGGCGATAAAGGAAGGCTGGCGACGGCGGGCATCACAGGGGCACCTTAACGCTTTATTTGTCCTTAACTCGTCGTTGCTTAAACGACGCGATCACTTAAACGCCCCCCCTCCCCCACACACACACACACACACACACACACACACCCCGCCCCTTCCAGACAACGAGCGAGACGCACAAATTCTCTGACCTTTGAGGGACGCGAAGCCGCAAATCATGTCAGAGCGCTGGGGCAGTTTAATCCTGGGTCTGCATGGGTCCCCCCCTCTGTCTGGCGTCTGCCTCCTTCTCTCCTTCCCTCCCGGCGTCCCGCTGCTCACAGCTGGGCGAGCTCGTTCTGGAAGGCCCGTCTATCTGCTCCACGCCACAGTCCATCTCACCTACGGAACAAGAGACATTCACTGCAAACACGGAGAGGAAAGACATCCAATACTACCACTACTACCACTACTACTACCACTACTACTACCACTACTACCACTACTATAATAATAATAATAATAATAATAATAATAACAACAACAACAACAACAACAACAACAACAACAACAACAACAACAATAATAATAATAATAACAACAACAACGATAATAATTCACTATTATAAAAACAAGAATAAAATGTAAAAAAACCTTCAAAATAAAGCTGTCAGTCACAACTCAAACTGTTCCCAAGTTCAGGTAAGGCAGGAGAAGATGAGTGAATTATTTAAACTGCTGCTGGTCTGTTTTTTTGTTTTTTTTATTTTTCTCTTCAGGAGCTGTGTGGCTCCTGAACCGCTGTGCGACGGTCGCCAGGGTCGCCCCTGTCATCTGACATTTTAATTTTTTTTTTTTTTTTTATTCCGCGGCGGTGGCGAGAGCGCGGCGGGTAATCGCGGGTGCTCCCAGCGATTACCTAATTAAAGGGCCGCGGCAGCCGGGTCGAACGGAATTGCGGCGCCGGCGTCTGGGAAGGTCGGGCCTCATTAAGTGGGACAAAACTTCGGCTCGTTTTTAATCAATCGCGCCTGCGCTCGTGGTCAGCCGCATCTCAGAGCGCCGCCGTGAAGCGGCTGAGCAGGAAGCGGAGAACCTTCCAGGGCGTGTGGGAGGGTCAGGGGTCGACCTTGGTAGGTTGGAGGAATCCTCTGATCTCATACCACGGTTCTACAGTACACAAGCGGCTTCTCAACACGGCTGAAACGCAGAACAGGACTGAGAACATCAAATGAGTTGACGCGTTTCAAGAGTAAATGGGACTTGTGTTTTAAGACGCGGGCGGACTGTCGCGCTCAAAATCTTGGGGGGACGTTCTGCTGCTGCCGTGAAGGTCGGCGACACAGAGACCTGCCTAATTGGACGGTTCATGAAGCCATAGTCACAGATCATTTGAAGACCGATCCTCAGAGGAACCGTAAGACTTCAAAAGGTGCAGTAAATGAACTCAGAGAGCTCATTTCACCCCGTTAGAGCGATAAGCCTGTTCCGATCATATAATTTTCAAACGCCAATGATCAAAAAGCCCATTAACCACCTCACAAATGACTTTACCGATTTTAAAAATTGGAGAACCGAGAGATGTTGACGGCATTTGGACACGGGCTGCGTAAAGCACGCCAAAACAGAGCGTGACTAACACAGGAACACAATAAGTAACAGAAGATGAATCATCTGGTGACTAGATAACATGCTGACGGGCGGCCACCTTTGTTTTGATGATCGATTGTCTGAATTTGCTGCGGTTGTCTTTTGCTATTCACTACTTCCACAGAGCCGTCTAATAACCTTTCTGTCGGGAATGTAGTCGGATGAGGTCTTCCCGGTGCAGTTCGCGCGGCGTCATCCTGCACCGTGATGAACCAAAGCAGTGAAATCTGTAGAGCAGGTATTTAATAAACCTATTGTAGCGATCACAGTGTCCACAAATCAGCCGGTGAATCTCGCGTTTCCTCCCGTCCCTCTGTGCGAGGCACTCATACCTCGCCGGTATTGTTAACACATAATACAGTAATATAATCCCAAAGCAGTCAATCGTGTCTTGGGCTTCACTAACAAATTGCATTCTGTGGGTAAACAACAAACCTTTTACTTTTCCTCACAAAAAAAGCAGCGTTCATAAATTCAAGTCCGCTTGAACAAGTTGTCACCTCCGCTCACATGAATACGAGGTGCTATGAATCAGATCAAACTCACTGCGTGGGGCACATAACAACAGTTTGATATCATCTGACAATAGCTTTTAATGATCATCTGCCAATTCTCATCCTCTGCTGGCAAATGAAAAAAGACTTCAGAGGGAAACAGTATTTGTAATTAAAGAGGTATTTTTAAGTTGAGCATGTGATAGGGGAGTGTTTTAGAGTTGGTTGAATATTGTATAATATACTGGTTTAACAGGGTCTCGCATGCACAGAACAGGCTTTTGTAATCTAACAGTAATAATGTTCCATCTGAGTGTGTAGGTGCTGCAGACTTCAACACTCACCTCCTCTGCAGGCCTGGATGAAAAACATCTTCGGCTTGTTCTGTAGCAGCGGACAGCGTGCGTTATCAAAAGCCTCAAACACCCAGTCCAGCTGAAAGGGATTAGAGTCCACAGCTTAGGACGCATCCTTCCCTTCAAGGCAGATCTGGACAGGTAACCAACCCACACCTGCAGAAGCTGTCCGTCCACGCCGTAAACGGCTCCCTCCACTCCGTGAGACAGCAGACACACCACGCAGCTGTCCACGCTCTGATGCTCGGGCCGGCGAGAGAAGTCCTCCATGCACGTCTTAATGCCCTGGATCACAAAAAAAGCGCGGCTGATCGGGCGCTCGCGTTGGGAGCTGGGCAGCGTGTGTGTGTGTGTGTTTTGGAGCACGTCGCCTCACCTCAACAGTGAGGTCTCGCCGCACGGTCACCGAGTAGTCGAGCTCCGTGAGGACCTTCCTCAGCACCTCGTCGTCCACCTCGCCCCCCTTCCTGGGGTCCAGTTCAGCGGTGGTGCAGGGGTCGAAGTTGACGTTGCTGATCACCAGCGCGAAACCTCGGGGAGACGAAGTCATTCTGTAAGACTGAAAAGAAGCAAATGTGAGTAAAACAAAAAACAACCTACAAGTCCTTCCTTACAATTGTACCACCAATTAAAAATAGGACCGTATTTATCCTGTATTTAATGTTTGCAGAATTTACGAACACAAACGACGGGCCACGGTAATCACAGCGAGGCTGAAATCAGCCATTCATGATTGAATACACCCAATTTCCCATAAAGAGACAACCATTAAACCAAATGGCCACTGAATACACCATTTCACCGATATTCACAGTCATTAGCTTTCATTTATGTCACTATCAATAATAATTTATTTGTCTTTTTTTTTTCCTTTTACTGTTAGACATCAAAGTGTTTCTCCAAATCTCACCGCTAAGAGATTAAAAAGCCTCCATTTGTATTTGATTTAGGTGAGAAAGTTACATTTTACCTGCTGAAAGTGGGAGAGGTAAAAATCAGGAGTGCAGGGGAGCACGGGGTCATTGATGGGACTGTCTGCATCCAGGCTGACCTCCATGGACTCTGTCACACACACACACACACACACACACACACACACACACACACACACACACACACAATCAGGTTCAATTGCTTGTTTGATGTCTCTCATTACGGTCTGTGTCCATCATGTGACTGCAGACCACAAACCCGAGAACGAGTCAGTCGGGAGGCGTGGCCTGTGTGGAAAAACGTTGATGACTACAACGTAACACCCCCCCCATGACAAGAGTAAAGATCAAATCTATGGAGCTGCCGTGTATGGGTCTGTTTATTCTCCTGATAGTGGAACGCTGTTGACAGAGCACTTGTGCCCGGCCCCCGTCACCACGGAAACAAAAAAAATATTGACAACAAGAGAGCACTATTGAACTGATGCAGGTTGTGCTGCGATGGCACTCACCGTGAGTCCTCGCTCTCTTAGCTGGAACGGCCTCTTGAGTGGGGAGAGGGACAGATGAGTCGACGCACGTCTGGCATTCAAAGGGACACAGGTTTTAATGAATAAATGATTAACAGCTCCACACAGACTTGGCATAATGAAGAATTACGCAGCGGCTGTTGTTTGTTCGTGGGAAATATGTCAATTAAAACAGAAAGTGAAACAGAATCTCCTGTAGGACCCCCCCCACCCCCCCACCCACCAACTTCTGTAATCATCTGGCTGTGTGTCAGGTGATTATTGCCTGATCTCCTGCCTCCGTCTAATTGCATTCTCAATTCTTTTCCCCTTTCGTCTATCCCTCTTCTTTCTCCTTACGCCGACCTTCAGCTCCCCGGGGTCGTAGAGGTCACGGCGCCAGTTTTATTTACAGACTGCGCATCACCGCAAAGTTGCAAAAGCAGACAAGAACGAGGGTTTGCGCGTGAGTCACGAATGAATGGAGTCGATTCAAGACTTCACCGCACCGGAGCCGACGCTGTTGTAGGCATTATCTGTCTGCTTTGTGCAAAACTATGTCCAGATCAACACATTTACAGACGTCCGCGCTCATCAGGGAGCCTCCGCAGCAGTAATAAAAAAAGAGGCTCGTATATACCACCATCTCCCCTCGGGTCTGTTTCTGTTTACTCCACAACAGAACGCATGGACGGAGCACAAAAGAGGAGCGATCCCAGACGTACGAGCCCGCAACGCTGGGATGCGTAATTAAAATTTGGGCAAACAGTTCCACATCAAGAGGTAGATTTTCCCTCCGACTGTCTCCCTTAAACGACACTCTCTCATCTCACCTGAATCCTACTTCACCCTCTCATCTACTCCGAGGCTGTGGACACGGAACCTGCTCCGCGTTTGTCAGCGTGCCGGCGCTCACCTCCACGCGCGTCCCGCTCCCGTCTTTCTCCGAGGTCTGCGCGAGCAGGTCGCACAAGTGCTGCTGGTCCGTTTCTCGCAGCGCCGAGCAGAAGCTGCTGAAGGCCTTGGGTCCCCGCTTGGGCAGGAGCAGCAGCAGTCGCCAGCTCCGCTTCGTGGACGTCTGCTCGACCTGCAAACGCAAGGACACGCGGGCGGAGGCGTTTTACAACAACCCATCAACCCCCCCATCCATCCATCCATCCATCCATCCATCCATCCAACCAGAGCTGGAACGTTCCTCTGCGCCGACAGCTGGCGGGGACCCACGACCAGTCACTGCTGTTGAAAACTGAAATAACTAACCCGTGCACAGCGGGAGAAGAGTCTAGCACAAAGTAAAAAAGCCTAGTGGAATATCCCGGCAGCTGCAGGTGGGAAAGAGAAGGGCATTTTCCATCTGTCCGGGGTAACCGGGCCACATTGGTGGCTCTACACGGCGGCTCACGTACCATGATGCCCTCCGCCATGCTCTCCGTCAGGATGCCGTCCGCCTGGAGGATCTGGATGAGCAGCTCGTCCACCACCAGCTGCTTGCACAGGACAGCGGATTGTCTCCGGAGGGCCGTGGCATGCTGGTCCAGCATTCCACACTGCAGCATTTCCCTGTGACACATGGAGGAACATCTGCACCTCAGACGAGCCCAAGAAACACCAACACGTCCATCAAGGGTTCTGTGGAGCAGGAGTGCTCTACACAAACTCTGGGACAGTCAAAGGCTCCGTGGGACAGTCGCACGGTGTGCAGCCACTAAGTATGCAATATGAATAGTGTATAACACTTAGAAATAATCACAGTGCCATAAATAAAACCTCAACGCGAGCCACAGGTGAGGCGAGCATTAATAACAGACTGCTGCACTCGCAAATCCAGTAAACATGCACATGTACAGCTTTGTAACGATGCAATAAGAGAACATCTGGAAAGGAAATAAATTATCGTCACGAAGGTAAAAAAGTTGAAGGTTTGACTTGACATTGCTAAATGGCTAACCAGCTCCCGAGGGATCGCCTGCTTTGTCTTCGCGGAGGAGGGAAGGGCGAAATATGATACTTAACGCACCTAATCGTCGCAGATTTCTCTGAAGAAACGAGATAAAGTCCAGAAGCTTCGCCTTAAAGCTGGGTTATTTTGACCAACTCTCCTCATCCCGCCTCGAACAACCCCAGAACTTCCGCAGGCTCCTCCGGCGGGGGCGGGGCTCCGCGTGACGTCATGTCGAACGGTGGCCAATAGGAGTGAGGGAGAGTTTAATTGACGGCTCTGTCGCCCAATGGCTGCCCTCTCCTGTCGGCCGTTCAGATCAACGGTGGTGGTGGCGGGTCAAGGTACGTGAATTAACAACAAAAAAAGAACAAAAAGACGCTAATAATCATGTTCACGTCTTTCTGTCTGCACTATTTCTACTTTATAAAAGTTTGCACTCGGAGAAAAAAGGATATGATACATTATAGCTTGTTAAGTTGTTATAGATTAAACATACAGCAGCTTTGCTATTTACAATGAGCTCCACTTCAGATGTTTAAACGTTCCTTAATACATCAGAATAACTGTTAGAAGAATGCTGTTTCTATAGAATTGAATGTATCTGAATTGGTGTAATTCAGTCATTATAAAACTGTACGTATACATTGGAAATTTAAAAAATGGGAAAATGTGAACCAATAACTACGGTAAATAAATACATAAATGCAGCATACATTAAAAAATGTCATTATTTAAAATAAGAATGCCTCTATACTTTTTCTTATTTACCCCCATAAACCTGTTTCAAGAAGTTTTGCAGAACTAAATATTGAGAGGGACAACACACACACACAGTTTAGTGTGATGTAACCAAATGTATGTACTAGATCTCTACTGATAACTGCCCCATTTACAAATGTTGACAGCCCTCTATATTTCATTTTCATACCATCTCCTCCCTCCCTGTCCTGAAGCTTCACCCTCCCCTGCTGTCTTCCTCCTCGCCCTCGCTATGCGCGCTGTCAATAATTGATGATCCTCACCGACTCAAAGGGTAACAGGTCCCAGAGAAAATGTCTCACGCGTTTGTTTGTTTGTTTGTTTATTTATTTACGCCTCTTTCTTTACCCCCCCCACCCCCAGAGCCTCCCTGAGCAACCGCCACGTCCCTTCTGCAGCCGCCTGGATCGATGGGCGCGAAGCGGCCTTGACGTGGACCCTGGTGAGAGGCGAGCATGAGCGGGTTAACGCCGCCTGTCTGTCTGCCTGTCTGTCTGCCTGTCTGTCTGCCTGTCTGTCTGTCTGCCTGTCTGTCTGTCTGTCAGCAGGACAGAGGGAGGAACGGGAAGCTGAAATGAGTGAGAGGTAGGGGGCAGGGAGGAGGAGGAGGAGGAGGAGGAGGGACACAATGATAGAGCGAATTAATCCGACCTGAGCCAGCCCTGATTGACTCAGTGGTGAACTGTCATGTACAGACATTCAGAGCCAGCGGAAGAGAGAAGAGGAATGACATGTCCTTCTCCAGGAAGAGAAGTTTCACTTTTGGGGCGTACGGAGGGTGAGTAACCTCTTTTTCATGTCTCCTTTTAGGATTTCTCACAAGTCGGTTGAGCAACGGCGCAAAGGGGAAAAAAAAAAAAAGAAAAACAGTAGCTTTGTTTCTTCTTCAACTTTTCACTTCCCTTTTTTTTTCTTTCTTTTTTTTTTTTTTTTCAACAGCGTGGACAGATTCACACAGGGGGATGACCCGAGGTGAGGCTTTATTTTCCACTTTATTGCTGCTCTTTCCGGTTAACTGGAAACCTTTGGCTGAATGAACCTGTTGCTGCAGGACCGGGTCCACGGAGGACGGCGTGCTGGACATCCTGGACTCCCCCGACGGAGAGGGCAAGTCCTCCTTCGTCCCTGCCGGCAGCAACCACAGGGTGACCGCCACAACACACACACACACACACACACAACACACACACACACACACACACACCCTGTCGTTATAATTCAATATTCCCACTACATTTCCTTTTGTGCCAGTTTGTCGTGCCCCCCCCCCCCCTTTCTCTTCCTCTGCCTTGACCTCGGCTGACTTTTGTTCACGTCAGGACGCCGAGCTGTTTGAAATCATTGAGAAGCTGCAGGTGAGTTACGGCGCCATCGACCCGGCGTTGTGTCTCCCGTCCTCCGGGGGGTTTCTCACCACCGGGACTTGTCCATCAGGGCAGCAGGATCGATGAGCAGCGCTGTGAATTCCCCCTCCCGCTGAAGGTCCGCTCACGCCTCCGCGTGCGTGCGTTTGTGTGCGCGTTTGTGTGCGCGTTTGTGTGCGCGTCTGCGTGTGTTTATCATCGTTAAACCCCTATCATCGCCCTCTAATGCTCCTCTCTTCCAGTCTCAGTATCTAGCAGTCGGCGGGGACCTGCCCCTCATCCTCCCGTCCAAGTCGGGGGGCTACTGGATAGACCCCCCTCTGGAGAGGCTGGTGGACGTGAGCCCCCCCTCCCCCCACCCCGGCCCCCTTCTTCCCAGCTACGACATCATGGAGCGCGACGGAGAGGCCAGGAACTACCGCCAGTTCTTCCGCCGACGCGTGAGTCCCAGCGCCCCCCTCCCCCATCCCTTCCCGCCGTATCCCACTCTGCCCTCTTCCCTTCCAGCACCACCACTCGTTTGCGGCGGCCGACCCCGGCCTGGGGCCCCTGGTCCTGTCCGTGTGCCTGGAGGAGGAGGAGAACAGGCTGCGGGCGATACTGAGGTCCAGTTGTTTCACCTGGGGGGGGGGAGGGGGGGGGCGAGCGTTTACAGGAGCAATTTGATTATATGGCAGCTGCTTTGGAAGGCAATCATTAAGCAGCGGGCGAGGCGTGGAACACAGTCATCCGTCCACGTCAGGTGGGACCGAGTCACGAGCTCCACGTTGGGTTTTTTTTTACGGCAGCCTCGGGAGCGCGGGGCCGCGTTGATGGTATCGGCAGATGTTTCCAGGTTTTAACACGCGTTCCCGTAGGCGGGAGGTGGTGGTGGTGGGGAGGGGGGGGTCACAATCGGGTGAACGCAGCTGCGGCGCACGCCTTGTAACCGTGCTGTGTGTCACGTGTCACAGGATGAAGGAGAGCACCCTGCACGGCCTTTTCTCTCTCTCTCTTTTCCTCGGCGTCCCATCCGCTGTTGAGTTAGCGAAGGTAAGCGCACAGAAAACGGGGAAACATCGAAGCACATTGTCAAAGCACTCTGGAGCTGAACAAGGACGGAGGCGTTCTAAGGTGACCATAAAGCCCCTCGTGTCCTCTCTAGATGCTCTGCGACCGAGTGACCGTCTCAACTTTTGAAGCGGTCTGCTACCTCCGGGTAAATCCCATCAAATCGGCCGCAAATATCAAATATCAAAAATTCATTTCAGACCGGTCTTCTCATATCTGCATCTCACCCCCCCCCCCCCCCAGGCTCCGGAGCTCATCACCGCCTTCGACGAACACAGAATGTCTCCTTATTTTAAGTTTGGCGTCTTGTGTCAGAGGGAGGGACAGGTAGGAGGCCACGCCGCCTTCTCAGGGACCCCCCCCCCACACACACACACACACACACACACACACACACTGACCCCTCCTCTCCCCAGGTCACCGAGGAGGACATACTCAGTAACAACGAGGAGACCGAGGGGTTCGTGGAGTTCCTGTCCGTCCTGGGGGAGACGGTCCACCTGCGAGGCTTCGGCGGGTAAATCCAGATGAGGTTGTTTGTTTGTTTTTTTAAATCTGGTGGTACAACGTGTGATAAATCAGATGCCGCCCCCCCCTCAGGTTCAGGGGAGGACTGGACGTGTGTCACGGTCAAACGGGGAGCGAAGCCGTCTACACTTCCTTTCACGGGAGAGAAATCATGTTTCACGTTGCGACTAAACTTCCGTTCACAGACGGGGACCCGCAGCAGGTCGGTCAGTGTCACCCCCCACCCCCGTCATTCGCCCCGCACGACCTTCACCCGCCTTTGCTCTGCTCCTGGTTTTGTCGCGCAGCTGCAGAGGAAGAGGCACATCGGCAACGACATCGTGGCTCTGGTCTACCAGGAGGGGACGGAGGCCTTTCTGTCTGATGTCATCAAGTCACACTTCCTGCACTGTTTTGTGGTGGTGCGAAGGGTTCAGACAGCAGAGAGGACGACCTACCAGGTGAACGGAGGGAGGGAGGGAGGGAGGGAGGGAGGGAGGGATGGATGGATGGATGGATGGATGGATAGATAGATGGATAGATAGATAGATAGATAGATAGATAGATAGATAGATAGATAGATAGATAGGTAGATAGGTGCATGGATGGATAGATAGATGGATGGGTGCATGGATGGATGGATGGATGGGTGGATAGATAGATGGAAGAAGGGATGGATGGGTGGATAGATAGATGGATGGAAGAAGGGATGGATGGGTGGATAGATAGTTGGATGGGTGGATAGATAGATGGATGGGTGGATAGATAGATGGATGGAAGAAGGGATGGATGGGTGGATAGATAGATAGATGGATGGAAGAAGGGATGGATGAGTGGATAGATAGATAGATGGGTGCATGGGTGGATAGATAGATAGACAGATGGGTGCATAGATAGATAAGTAGATGGATGGATAGATAGATGGATGGATGGTGGATAGATAAATGGATGAGGGATGGATGGATGGATGGATGGATGGATGTAAAGCCTATTTAGCCTGTTTTTATAGGCACTACTCTGATCCTGGTGTAACCGTCTATTGGCAACATTCCCTCGTCTGCCTTCACCTTCATCTGAACTTGAGCGTCATCCCCTTCTTAATCCATAAGGCTTAACGTGACGTAGCCCCACTCTTTCCCGGCTCTTCTGGGAAAGCTTTCCACGAGGTTTAGGAGTGTGTTTATGGGAATTTTTGACCGTTTTTCCAGAAGCGCATACGTGAGGCCGATGGCTCGCAGGCTCCGGCTCTACTTCATCCCGAAGGTGATCCACCGGGCTGAGCGCAGGCCAGTGGAGGGTCTGTAGGGTCCACAGTCTGAAGCTCTTCCCACAAAGTCGGGAGCATCAAGTTGTCCAAGATGCTTTCACAAGCTGAACCGCTATTGGTTCATCGCACCAGAACTTAGAGGCTGAGCCCAACTCGTGACCGACGATGACCCCCACCCGTGGGAACCCCCGAAGCTCTCTGCGCACTCGAACTGAACTAGTCTGAAGGGCTGCGTGAACTTTGGAGGTGCTACCTCTGTCCTTCGTGCTGTCCTGGTCGTGAGGACATTTCTGGAATCCAGCGAGCTCCCGAGAGTGACCCATTCTTTCCCAAAGGACCACAGAAACAGTCAGAGCAGGTTGACCCTCCACGCCTGTGGCCCTGGAAGTGACTGGAGCAGCTGACTTAGTCGAGTTGGTTTCGAGTGAATACAGAATCTTTTACAGCATGCAGCGTTCTTGCTGAGAGAAACCGAATGTCCTGTTCATGCGGTCGATGAATCGGCGTGTGTAGGTTGACCGCCACACTCTTTGTTCCCCCCGCAGGTGTGTGTCACAGCCAGAGAGGACGTTCCTCCCTTTGGTCCAGCTCTTCCCGATCCTCCCGTCTTCACAGAGGTTTGAAATGAAGCCATCGTTTATGTCAATAACGCCATCAGAAAATCGGTGCTTCCTCTTTTCCTTCGCTGCTTCTTTTGTTTGTGTTCATGTGTTCTGCCTTGACGCGTTTCAGCCGTCCCTGCTGAGAGAATTCCTCCTGACCAAACTCATCAATGCGGAGATTTCCTGTTACAAGGCTCAACAGTTCAGCAGACTCGAGGTGGAGGAGGGCAAAAGCTTCGTTTTTATTATTCAGCTACAAGTAACCAGACTTATTCTTTGTTTCTTTTTCCCGTGACACAGCTCCGCACCCGCTCTTCCCTCCTGGAGAATCTGCACGCTGAGTTGTCCAGTCGTTCCAGGTGCATGAGGGGGGACCCGTCGACGTCGGCGCTCCCGTCCACCGAGAGCCCGCGGGGGTCATCCGAGGGAAGTGGGGGATTCATCGAGAACTTCAAGGTAAGGCCGAACCCTTGCCCTCCCGTATGATTCACCTTTATTTCTTTTGGCCCTTTTTCCCTGAATGGCGGTGTTCAGAGAGCCATCCGAGTGCGGAGCCACTCCTTTGAGGCTCTCGGCGTTCCGAAGAAGGCCGGTGGAAGTGCGTCACAGAAGCCCAAGGTAAGATTTCAAACGCAAGGGATCAAACGCAAATGAACATACTCTCAAAGCTCTGGACTGAATTTTTTTTTTTAAACGTCTTTCACAGACAGAGAAAGACAGCGAGAGGTAAGACAAACCTGATTTTAAAAATCTATTTTTATTTACATTGAAACCGCAGAGGGGACGTTTGTTTCTTTTTCAGTGAAAGATCGCCAGGACCGCTGCCTGTTGTCTTCGACAGTTTGGGATCAAACGAAGATCAGGAATATCTGCCAGAAGATACATAAAAGGGAAGGATTACCCAAAGAGTTTAGACAGTGATATATATTAATAGTCATTATTCTATTTGTAAAATACAGTACACTTGAGATTGTAATTTTATTGTCATATGAGTGACATGGTAGCTTCATGAAAATCTTTATATTGTGTATAAGTTGAATGTGAGATGTAAAACTTTAATAAATGTTTGTGGCACAGCTGCTTACAATAAATCTGTACGTGTGCGATGAAGAAGACTGGTGGGTTCTTCAAAGAAACAAGAAAAAAGAGAGGTGCTCACAGAAGAGAGGGCATTTTTATATGTTTTTTTTATTATTGTAAAGACATCTTTTCAGCACTTAATTCGTGAGGTTGCACCTCCAGGGCAGGAGGGGGCGACATCCGCCGGTGGTTTGTTCCTGAAGCGGCTCAGAAGACCCCGGGTGAGCCGCCGCGTCCCTCCAGCAGGGGGCGCTGCTGTGTCGGTAGTGCTGATCGACCATCACACGGTAAAAAAAAAAAAGCCCTCAAACTAACTCAGATTTCAGTTCCAATTTATTGTTTAACCATCGGATCCGCTCGGTTATATCACTGCTCTGCTAAAAAATAAAAAAGACAACGCACTGATTCGCCTAATCCCGCTGAGGGGTGCGCCAGGTCTTTTGAACTTTGGCACACATTGGCACTGGGAGGAGTGGTGCTCCGCATTATTTATTCACATTCGAACTTCACTTTTGATTCAAGCGTTTGACCTCAAACCCACGATGACGTCCAGGAAAGTCGTCGAGTTGTTCTACGACGTGGTGTCTCCGTACTCCTGGCTTGGCTTCGAGGTGGGTCGACTTTGCGCAGCGGACGCGCGTCCAGGCGGCTGGAAACGGAGCAGAAACAACGCGATTTTATTTGTTCTCGTGCTGTTTGCAGGTCATGTGTCGCTACAGACATGTGTGGAACATAGAGCTGAAACTGTGTCCCGCTTTTCTTGGTGGCATCATGCAAGGATCAGGTACGAAAAAAAAGAGAGAATCTGGTTGCTACTCTAGTACGTGGTGTTATTTCGCAAGATCAGGTCCAAATCATCACATATGCAACAACAAAAGGATGATTTTGGTTTATAAAAAATGCTTGCAAATTGAGTGCAGATGCATGCATTAATGCATTGAGGGAAATTGATCCAAAGTTGTTGTGAATGAGGCTGATGCATACTATGACAGCAGCAGAAAGTGTAAAAAATCCTTCTTTTTTTTACTTATCACAGGCAACAAGCCCCCTGGCCTGGTTCCAAACAAGTTTATGTACATGACCAAGGACCTGCAGCGTCTCTCAGAGTATTTTGACGTCCCCCTGCAAGCTCCCTCCGATCCCTTTGAGGCCATGTTCAAAAAAGGTGAACAGATCCGATCCAGTCGGATCAATCCATACGATCCGGGTCAGTAATTCAGATGGGGGGGAGGTTTAAAGTTTGGGCTCGCCCTGGCTGCTCCCAGGCTCCCTCTCGGCGATGCGATTTGTGGTGGCGGTGCAGGAGAAGGAGAAAGGGGGCGACGCGCAGGTGGAGCGGCTGTCCCGGGAGCTGTGGAGACGGATCTGGAGCGAGGACAAAGACATCACCGAGGCCGCCTCGCTGTCGGAGGTGCCGGCCCGCTCGCGTTCGGAGAGATTACGAGGCGGTTCCGATGGCCCCGGCCGTGATGTGTTCCTTCTGCGCGCGTTTCGCAGGCGGCGAAGAAAGCTGGGTTGTCCGACGGCGAGATCAAGGAGGCGCTGGAGATGGCCGTCTCAAAGGAGATCAAAGACAAGCTTAAGGACACCACACAGAAGGCTCTGGAGTACGGGGTCAGTCCTCCAGCAGAAGCTGCGCTCGCTTTATGACCAGAAGTTGGACAGTCTTGCACATTATTACATGTGGAATCATTTTAAAGCAGGGGTCTCCACCCTGTTCCCCAAAGGGCCGTGAGGCTGCAGGTTCTTGTTCAACCCAGCAGCACCAGACTGGACTCACTTCATCAACTCAGCTGAGTCTTCAACAGCTGACTGGTCAAACTGGGTGAGCTGGACTGGTGGAACCAGAACCTGCAGCCTCACGGCCCCTTGTGGAAGAGGTTGGAGACCCCTATTCTAAAGCGCCGCTCCCCCGTGCTTCTGCCACAGGCCTTTGGCTTCCCCCTGCTGGTGTACCACCAGGACGGAAAACCGGAGATCTTCTTCGGATCGGACAGATTGGAGCTGTTCGCTCACTGCATCGGTGAGTCATCAAACCCGCGCTCTGACTGCCGAGGGGGTTCGCCGCCGCGGCTGATTTCGTTTGTGCGTTCCAGGGGAGAGGTGGCTGGGGCCGCGGCCCGACAGCTCAGCCGCCAGACTGTGACGACCCCTAAAGTCCGACTGTTGGGCCTCGTGAAACCAAGCAGCCTTTGTGACGTTCCTAAAATAATTAACATCCTATAAATGTTCTGCTGATATGGTGCCTATTAAATCAAACGCAGATGGTGGAACACCCAATCTTTTCTACTCTCGTCTTTTGACCACGCTCTCGTGAGATTTTATAGATTTGCTGAGATTGGGTTCTCCACTTTATCAACGAAAAATACGCTTTTCAATCCAAACACGGCGTATTTACAGTGCATATCGGCATGTTAGCGTTAGAGTCGCATTACCTTTTAACTCAGAAGAGTCAGGTTTGTGTCACATTTCCATGAAATAGGCCGAGTGTCCTCACAGCTGTGGTTTATGAGTATTGCTGCTAGAGTGTATAGTGGGCTGGACCTCAATAATGCATTAAAAATGTACATTTTCAGCAGCCTGACTGAGGTTAGCGGGTGATCGATGCATCCAGTTAACAAGAACACATTTATTATCATTAATATCATCGTATTCATGAGGCTGATACAAAAGCATTAGTGGATGGTAATTGAAGAATGTGGATTATGAATTCACATCTCTAAATACTTGACTTGTGTTTTAATCAGTTGTTTTTATCACAACACATAGGTTCTAAAAAGCTGCAGGATTAATTAGGAATTAAGTAATGCCTTTCTTTTTTTTTTCTTTTTTTTTTCTGCGTTGACCAAATAGTTGCAAGGCCGCTCAGCCTGTCGCACCAGTTCTACGTGACATTCAAACAGACAAAACAAAAGGGCTAAAAATGACGAGGAGTGGCAGGACCAGTTTACACACACGCACACACACACACAAAGGGGAGGGAGGCGGTGTGTCAGGTGACACGTCCACATTAAAGTAGAAGTTAGGGAGAGATTAGAAGCACCATTTAGGAGAAGAGAGGCGATCGCTTCAAGTGTGAGAGGACGCCAAAGCTGCTGAAGCGAGGGGAGAAGGAGGCAAACATAGGAACGGTTTAGAAGTGCGTGCGTGTGTGTGTGTGTGTGTGTGAGGAGGGTGGAGTCAGGAAAACACTGCGGGCGGATAAACAGCAGCAGCATCGATCCCCAGAGCCTGACAGATCACCAGAGAGGAAAGAAAAGGGACGATGACGGTGTGGAGTAAACAGAGCTGAACCCGGGCCCTCGGCCAGGCCGCGAGGATGTCTCCGAAGTGCGAAGGGGGAAGACGACCGCGGAACAACAGGACCGGGACCCTCGTTTAGCTCTCACGCGCTCCTCTTCTTAATCACAAAGCGGGGGCCCAGGTAAGCGTCTCGCCCAGCGCGTCCTGCCCTCGCAGGCATCAATAATGCATCCGAGCTTCACCCCTCAGGTGTGAAGCCTGCGCCGCCAAAAATGCAGATCAGCCGGTCGGGGAAGAGTTTCCTGGTGCCGCCGCGGCCCGTCTGTCCCGTTTAGAACACGCTCGCCCAGGTCGAAAGACGTGGGGGGGGTTTTTATGTTTCTATTTATTTGGAATCGACGCCTGGAGTTGCTGGTCTCGCGTGTCCCAAGCGTGTCCGTGGGGTCGTGTTGTAGACGCGTGGGCCCGCCTACCGCATGCAGGACCGTAGAGTTAGTGTTTTTGTTGACGAGGTCACCCTGCAGGTGACCTCAGTCCGTAGTGGGGACCCGCGGGAGCGCTGATCCCGCCTGATCCCCCCTGATCCCCCCTGATCCCCCCTCTGTTGCAGGATGTCCTCGTTATCGGAAGCAGACTTCCGCTGCCAGCACGGCGACACCATCTGCGGTACGTCTCGCCCAGGGGTCTCCGTGGTTACCGGGGAACCGCACCAGACAGTGACCCTGGATGTGTGTGTGTGTGTGTGTGTGTGTGTGTGTGTGTGTGTGTGTGCAGAGATCCGTGTGTACGAGCAGGAGGTCATCGTGGTGCCCATCCTGCTGCTGGCCAGCTTCCTGGTCACCCTCGTCTTCATCCTGCTGCTCCGCTTCTGCCCCGAGAGGGTCGACCGCATCCGACCGCACGCCTTGAAGTCGGCGACCAGGAGGACACTGCACGGCATCGACGGTAGGACTCCCGGAGCCGCCCCCCCCCCACACACACACACACACACCCAGGTTGATAACCACACCCCCTCCTCCTCCCCGCAGCTCCACCCGGTATCAATGTCCTGGAGCACGAGAGCATCGCCCTGGACATCCCCATGTCCTACTCCACCTTCCACCCCCCCGACGACTACGTCTCTCCGGCCCCCCCGCCCGGCCCCCCGCCCAGTTTCACCCCCATCGTCCAGCCCCGGGAGCTCCCCCGCCAGAGGCTGCCGGAATCCTTCAACCTGGTCAACCCCCTAACCACCGCCTTCTCCCTGCCCTCCAACTCGGCCGTGTCCCTCTACCGGGCCCGCATGGACAACAGGAATGTGGTGCTGCGGGTCCTAAACGGTGAGTTGGTGGCGGAGGGGGGTGGTTGTTGTGGTTCCTGTTGGTGTTTGTGACGGCGCTGGTGTCCCCCCCCAGACACGGCCAACGCCACCGAGAGACACAGCTTCCTGAGCTTCGCCTCCTTCCTGGCGCAGCTGGGGCCCCACCCCTTCCTGCCCGAGCTCCTCGGCGTGGTCTCGCTGCGGGCGCCGCTGGTGACGGTGGTGGAGGAGCTGGAGAACAGGGACCTGCTCAGCTTCCTGTGGCGGTGCAGAGAGGTACGGGTCTGGAGGTCCATCAGCGAGGCCCCGTGTCCGGGAAGCAAATGAGGGTTTTAATCTTTGATTTCTTTTACATTTTTTTTTTTTTGAAGGAGAGGGTGAATCCTCCGTGTGAGATGACCGAGAGGCGCATATTCACCATGGCCAAGCAGGTGGCCTCAGCCCTGGTCAGTATTAAAACAACATCCCTCCATCCCCTTTAGACCACAGGTTTGACTCCCAAATCCACAAAAACACCAAACCCCAGTCTCCTCATGTTCTGAAAATACCATCAATTGTTGATTTTTTTTTTTTCCGCGCCCCGGTATCGTGAGCACAGAATTCGATTTTGAGGAGATCCAGAGCAATCTTTGTCTAAGCAAGTCGGCCCTTTTGCCCCTCAGAGTTGACCGAGCTTAACTAAAAACAACCCCGACGTCCTCCTTGAGCAAACACGTCAGTAGACGTCTTCTAGCGCAAACATCGGTATGAGGCGCCGTAATATCGGGAGATTATCAGGAGGCCGGGAACACCGGAGGAGAACAAAGAATCACAATCGACAAAAACATGCTGAGTCATGGTGAGATTAACATCATGACTCAGCATAAACAGTAGCTGATTAAATCAAGCATGATTAATATTGTACACACGAATCTTAGATAGGAACCTGAATTCCCTTTTTTTTTTTTTTTTTTTTTTTTTTACAATAATTACCTTAAAAACAATCGTACTTAAGAGAATAATTGATACCCGCCGGTAGGAGTTCCTGCACAGCAAGGACCTCCTCCACGGGAACGTGCGAGCCCACAGCGTGCTGGTCAGCCGGGAGTTCACGGCCAAGCTGTGGGGCCTGCACGGCGTCTACACCCGCAGGAGCCTGGGCGCCACTCAGACCGACGACGCCAGTGCCAAGAAGTGGCAAGCGCCCGAGATTTTGGCCAGGAGGCCCGCCGGTCCCAGCAGCGACATGTGGGTTCACCGCGCTGTTCCTCATGCACCTCACTGTACTTTGGATTATGGCCTCTAATGAAGCGCTTTATTTTGTTTTCCAGCTGGTCCTTTGGAATATTACTGTATGAAATGGCGACATTAGGTGAGCACAGCAGTATTACTGCTTTTATATCTACTAATAGAGTGAAGAGGCGCGGTCTAAATGTGGATAAACGGGATATTTGTGTGATGTGACATGATGAAAGGAACCCCCGGTTAGTGAACGCTCTCCCTTCGGTCCAGGTGAAGCTCCGTTCGCAGAGATCCCGACCAACGAGCTGCTGCAGTTCCACCAACGAGGGAAGACCGTGAAGAAGCCGCCCAACTGCTCCAACACGCTGTGAGTACGGGTCCAGACCAGCAGATGACCGGGGTACCAACAGAGGAGCTGGCTCACCCTCCCCCCCTCAGGTACTCCGTCATCAAGAGCTGCTGCCAGTTCAAGGACCAGGACCGACCCTCCATGGTGGACATGGGCCGCAAGCTCCTCTCGGGGGAGAAAGGCGCCTCGGATAAAGTCATCAAGGTGTCGGAGAAGATGAATATAGAGCAGTATCTGCAGGAGGCGGGCTACGGGGAAGCCAACAGCTACACGGTTTTCTGAAGACCGTCCGTGCCAAGTGAAGAATGAATGCACTACTCTGCTCGTCATTAAACCCCAGCGGTGCACTTTGACACACTGTAAGCTCTCGGGTGCGATAAGATTGTACCAGAGACTCAGTTTGAGAGCTTCAGAAACATGTTATTTTATTACATTAGGTATTATTCTGAAACAGAGGATTTATGCTAAATAAGTTATTTAACCTCAGGAGATGTATTTTATTGATCCGCGTCATCTAGCCAGGTCGTCTTCGGGGGAGCGTGATGAACTTGTGGTCAACGCTGGCGACATGCGAGGGTTTACAGTTACGAACAGATCTTTATTCCAGTTGTCTGATTATGTTTCCGATCGGTTTATGCAAATGAAGGAGGCCTGATGTATTCATGTAGGAGTCGGGAATAAAGCTGATGATTTTGTCCTTTAATTTGTGAGCGGAGGTCACGAGGAGGGTCAAAAGAAGACACGTCCCGTAACGGATACTTTTTATTGGGAGTACTGCATACACGTACACTCAGCCCTTTAGTGTAAACCACGTGGAATACCTATTCTCAGGTAGTGAGGTTGATTAAAGCTACTACAACTATCATACTCATGAGAAATCGCTTCAATTATAGTAGAAAAAAAATAGAAAAGATACAAAACTAAAAGTTTCTTAAAATGGACTTATTAAAATGAACCAGGGTTAATGAGTGACCTTTGTTACGAGGGACTGGAACTGGGTTCAGCGTTAATAGTTTGACAGCAACTAAGAAACTGAAACATCCAAATCTGAGGCTCCTTTCGCACCCGCAGCCAACCGGAGGAGAGTCTCTGCGTCCGCACGCACGCCGGTGGCGCCACAGATCTGACTGTCGAGGGTGAACAAATCGCCCTCCGTATACACGACTCGCGATCAGGGCGCGCGTGTGAAAGGAGCTCCGTTTAACTAAAGCACCACTTTGAAAATACAGCAAAATAGGACGACGTTGACCCCCCCGACGGGCGACCCGTCTGAGCCAGCGGCGGCCACCGCCGCACGCTGGCGTATTTGCACAGTTTGGTTGACGTATACTCGGCGGTATACAGGATATACACTTACAAAGGCCTCTACGTACAGCTGGAGCCGCCAGTGCTTGAACAGTGACAGTTTTCATCCCCTTTGCCCCCCCACGCCGTCACAGTGGGGCCCCCCGATTTCTTTTTTTTTTTTTCCATTTTCTGAAGACGGAGCAGCAACTAAAGGCAGCTGTGGTGAGAGCCTGGCGAGGCCTTTTCAGCAGAGGAACTCAGGACCTGAGCTCCGGCCTTCGAGGGGGGGCGACCTAAAATAACCGATAGAAACTGCGGTTCCAGCTTAAAGTAAACGGGATGCGATTGCGGAAACTCTGCACTTTCGACTTTTTTTTTTTTTCGTCCCGAGGCGGCGTAGAAATAAAAACTGTTACTGTCACCAGGAACGACTGGACCCCCCCCCGACTCTGAAGGGACAGATACAAAAAAAAAAAAGAAATGACTACTACTGGCACTTCTGGCTGTCCACTCACACATGACGTACGGGTAAGTAAACGTACGGGCTCGTTTCCACATTCAGAATGTAAACTACTGACCTCCGCCTCTCCTCACCTAAGATGGTGCAACTTTGTTTAAAAAAAAAAAAAAAAAAAAAAGAAAAATAACACATTCTCACTGATGCTAATCAGTCTTCTCTTAATAAGACGAGGAGGTCCAGATGTTCCCGTAGGGACCGATACCTCCCCGCTGCTCTGGGGGGGTGGGGGGGGCTTCGTGGGCTTCACTCGCGCAAAGTGTTGATGGAGGCACAGATCTTGAGGGCAGGGCCCAGTTTGATGTTCATGGTGGAGATGAGGTGGTCCTCCCGCAGCAGCAGCAGGGCCTGCCCGTCGATTTCCTGCGACAAGAAGTGGGCCGCCAGCTCTTCGCAGCCTGAAGATGAACACAAGGGGGGGGGGGGGGAGGGGGGTGGACGTCAGATGGAGGTAACAGGGGGAGGGGGACCTGTTAAACGGGACCGCTGACTTGCCTTGAAGCGAGGAGATGAACCTGCAGACTTCTTCCACGCTCCACTGAGCGGGGGTCGCGGACAGGAAGTTCGAGCCTTCTATTTGGTTGCAAGGAGCTGGGCTGTCGGGGGGGGCGCTTTGCCCGGGCTTCGAGCAGGAGAGCGAAGAACTCGGGGACAGCGAGGAAGAGTCCTCCTCCTCTTCTCCGTCGCTGGACACGTCTTCAGAGCGACTGGACTCGGAGTTACACTGTGCGCACATGCAGATGAAAACAGGTTGTGAAGAGGCAAAAAAAAACCTAAACATTGGTGTTTGTTGGTAGTTGCACCTTGCACTTTTTTTTCCAAGCACTTTCAAGGGCCATTTAAAATAAATTTCCAGCACCTCATGTGTCAAAACAAATATCTACAGAGAGTGCAAATCTACTTTTTTTCCCCACAGTTTATCACAAGGATAAACATTGATTTGGGCTTTAAACTTCTAACATGGTGTTTCATAATAACAAAAATTTATAGAAGAAAGTTTTCATTCATGTTTCAAGCACTTCAAATCCAACACTTTTTAGACCTTGAAAACACAACATTGAAATCCAAAGCATTTTTGAGAATTTCAAGCCCCTTCGGGAAACCTCGTAGTTGATTTTGATACCTTGACCAGAAGGTGCCTGCTTGAGATCTTATTGGAAGCGTTGTTGGAGCTGCTCCTGCGGGGCGGGCCTCTTCGTTTGGCGGTGCTCTCAGTGGGAGCAGGGGGCGGGGCCGCCGCTGCTCCCGCCCTGCCTCTGCTGGTCTTGAAGTGTTGGCTGCAGCTGACGTTATACCTGCGAGGCGCGGAAGGTGGTTTAGGCCCCGGTGCAATAAAAGCCTCAGCTGTTCTGTCCATCTACGTCTGAGTGGAAGATTCCTGGTTGGATGCAACAAACCAGGCGGAAGGCAGCGATGGGGGAGGCAGTCGGTGAAGGACCAATTCCAAGTCGGGCTAAATTCAGTGGTCGTATCATGGCCCCGGTCACATCAATCTTTATTCAAACTGATCTCGCCACCTGTACTTCTTCAGCAACTCCACAAAAGGCCATTTTCCCCTCATTCTCATTATCATGTGCTCATTATTTGACCGACTTCTGCCGCACATCAGCTTAAAAATGAGGAGAGACGCCCTCGTGTATACGCGCTATCACTCAACTGCTGCAACTGACATCGTGTTAAAGAGGATTTTTGAGCACAAACAGCCTCACAAAGGGGTCTGAATTTAGACACAATGTGAATGTAACCTGACAATGTCACCATTTAACATAATTTGAACTGCATCTGCCAATGGTCCTCGGGTTTCCATGGGTTTAGTGACCCAGCCGGGATAAATAAGGGTACCTCTATCATGTGACGCAGAGTAAATCAGGTTGTTTTTATACGGGTACACAGTTAATGGTCTTCACCACGCAGAGTTTCAGAGTGAACCCTACCTCTTTGCGCACGTATTGGAACAGAACCGCTTCGATCCTCTGAACTGGCTGGCCGGGGCGAGGTTCCCGCAATATTCACACTTTAACACTGAATTAAATAAAAGAAAGAGAAGACATCAGAAAAATGGGCCGCACGGAACAATGCGAAGCATTCTTGTTGCGCAATCACTCACACGCTGGTCCGTTCTCCGAGCGGCCAGCCAGAGCAAAATCTCTGTCTTTGAGGAGACCGGCGACCTGTCTCGCCGAAAAAGAACGAAAAAAACAACACAAGTTGAAAAGAACTGCTGCTGTGAAATTGAACTCCATCCCAAGGCGGAAGGCGCCGGGGCACTCACGGGGAAGGGCTCGGCCCCCTCCTGGATCACAAAACCCTCTATCAGGTGGGTGAGGACTTGAGGTTTGACCACAGCCTGGGGGACAGGCGCCCGGTCTTTGTCGCCGAGGCCGACCCTCGACAAGGGTGGGGGCAAGGAGAGGGAGGGGGGAGACGGGAAGGCAGCTGCTACGGGATGGCCTGGAGAGGACGGAAAGAGAGACGGTAAGACGCCACAAAGGACACTCGATTCGGCCAGAGGAGCTCCACGAACCCGACTCCTTGGTAGGGGCGGGGGAAAGGGGAGGGGCCGAATCCTCCATGGGCGCAGACTCCGAGGACTCGGCCGCCATCTCGTTGGCTGGGTCGCCGTCGGATTTTCTCTTCAGCGAGCCGATGGCAGGCTTTATCTACCGGGAAACGTGAAGAAGAGACATGAATAACACAAAGATCCTCTCGCGGTTGATCCACCGGCGTGTCACCGAACACGCCCCTTTACCGGCCGATCTTACCGTGGCGTTGCTGTTGGCGACCGCGCTGGCTGTTCCCTCCTGACCTGTCCCACCTCGTACCTGCGCCAGGGCCACGGCCTGCGCTGCCAATCCCTGCCTGGCCCCCACGAGCTGCACCGGAATGTGTGGGGCTCCGTGTCCCCCGGGGGTGACCTGGGGGTTGGTGGGCGGAGCCGGGAGGATGGGAGTCGGGTGCCTCGGGGGGATCTGCGCGGGGAGGCGGTGGCCCTGGGCCGTCTTGGGCTGGATGGGCACGGGGCCCTTGTCGGCGGCGGCGCTGGCCTGCTGCAGCGGCTGCACCACCAGGGTCTGCGCGTTGATGCCCGCCTTCGTGGTGACTGGGCCGATGGGGTAACCCTGGGCGGTGGTGGGGACGTTGGAGGTGGGCACCAGGATGACGGGGGCGGCCGAGGAGGACAGGAGGAGCTGGGAGAGAGGCAGCGCTGGAGAGGAGGTAGAGGAAGGGGCCACGGAAGCAGCGGGAGTGACGCTCATGGGAGCCTGGTTACCGGTCTTTACCGCCATGGCGCTGGTGGCGGGCTGCTGAGCAAAGTTAGTTTTGGCCACCTGCTGCTGCTGCTGCTGCTGCTGCTGTTGTTGTTGTTGTTGTTGTCGTTGTGGCTGCACCTGTTGTTGCTGGGACGTCTGATTGAAAGTCTGCTGCTGCTGCGGCTGTTGTTGCTGTAGATGCTGCTGCTGCTGCTGCTGCTGCTGGCCGAGAGGAAAAGCGGCGGCATCTTTTCTCTCTGGGAATTCGGATTTTACAGCCACCGCTCTGGGGGCGCAGTGCAGGGCCAGATTCTGAACCTGTCGGGGGTGGGGGGGTCAAAGAGGAGAGGGTCACGGTGTCTGATGGACGCGACAACCCAAAGAAATGGTGTTCGGACTATGCGATTCTGAGAGGTAACGTTCGGCGGACCTGATCGTTGTCAGACTGGGTGTTTGAAGGAGCAGCGTCATGCTGCTGCTGCTGCTGCTGCTGCTGCTGTTGCGGTTGTTGTTGCGGTTGTTGCGCCTGCTGCTGCTGCTGCTGCTGCTGCGGCTGTGTCTGGGCAACTGTTGCTACAGTAGCTGTTGTTGTACCACCGGGCATGAAGATGAGCTGAGAGGCAAGAGGAGCCCTGAGAGAGCGGTTGACCTGTGTAGGAGGAGGGTAGATGACTTTAATAAGCCCTTTTATTTAGCCCAAACATCTTCACACACTAACGCTGCCCATTAGGAAATAAAAAAGAAAATCAGTGAAGAAAACTGTTGCTGTTGCTACACATAATCTATTCTTTCAAAAGGAACAAAGAGCTGAACACTAAATTGAGTTAAACAAGGGTAAGCAGGTGTGTTCGTTTGTCTCCAGCACTCACTCTCAGGTACATCTGACCCTGTCCTGCGGAGTTCCCACCCAGCAGCACCGACTGGTTGAGAGCCGTAGTCGTTGCGGAGGTTGCTGGGCCGTGAGGACGGGGACTCGTCATGGTGCCTCCAGCAGAAGTGGTGCTTAGGTTGACCTGTGCAGAGGAGGAAATTGTCTCGGTTTTCATAAAACCTCTATTAAAGACAGCTCTGCATTTTCATAAAAACCAACCAAAATAAAAAAAAAAACCTACAGTAGTCGCTGCCTGGGGCACGCTGTTGCTGGCTGTGTTAGACTGACGACTGGCTGCAAGCGTGGCCTTGTAAGGAGGAAAATGAAGTCGTTGGTGGTGGAAGCGCTTATCTGGTGGTTTAACCGTTTCTTTTGTAGCGCTTGTTTTAACATGAGTTCATTGTTACCTGTTGCACGGCAGCCAAGTTGTGCAGTTGCGCATTGCTGATCTGCTGCTGCAGCATGAGCTGCTGGAAGTACTGAGCTGCATTGGGCTGTCTCTGCAGCGCCTGAAGAGCCTGGAAAACCACACACAAGACTGTCCAAATCATCGTTTAATTTACCAGTCAGCCACTTTTTCTGCTACTCGCCACAGTATAAAGCTTGGCCTGTTCATGATTTTAATTTTCTTATTTCTGTGTCTTTGTTGTAGCTACAGTCTGTGCAGTTGTTTGTGTAATCTGAACCCTTAAATATTGGTGCCTGCATTGGCTAAAAAAAGTGACTGGACGCAGGATAGCAGGTCTGACTTAACATGTTTGTTCCTTTTAACTTTAAAAGGCAGATAATATATGGTTTAAAAGCTACTGTACCAGCAATTAAATGCCCACACCCACCTGTACAGCCTGTCTCTCATAGAGAGACATATGCGCTATCTGTGGTGCCCGAGAGTTTCCGCTCGTCTGAGAGGTTCCATTAGCAGCGCCTGTGTTTTGTTCTTCGCCGGCATCCATATTAAATCTACAAGGGACAAAAATAACACATGGAGAATAGCTGCAGTGTTGGGAGGATAATCAATAACGGTGGATCAGAAACAAGTTCAACAGTTGGTGCGGCTTATGCAAATACACTTTTATCAACCAGTCACTTTGAAATGCACCACTTACATGGTCAAACTACAGACTACTTTAATAGGTGCCACCAAAATACGGCACGCACGATTTAAGTCACAGTCACAGGTGAAAGAATAACTGGTGAACTAAAATCACACCACACCTGTAGTCAAAAAGGAGACGCAGATCCAACAATAATAACATATATCCAAATATTTCTAACATTGAGAAACACAGACTAGTTATAACCAGAACTACGTTGGCTTGTCCAAGCACCCCGCATCCCTGGAAGTGGAGCTGCTTGGCACAACACGGTTGTAAATCCTAGAAGCCACAGTCTGGTGCAACCTCTTAAAGCCTCCAGTCTGCACTTTAATTAAATAGAGAGTAAATCAGACACCCATTCATGGCCTGAAAGGAACGGTAGTCGTTTCCAGGTCATTATAGGCCAGCCTGTTTATTCTCTACAAATTACAGGTTTACCATTATTAAAAAATGAAGGCAACATTTGGTGAAAATCTGCTAAGAGTAACTAAACCCTTTGATTTGTGTGCCTTCAGCCTTTGGATGAAGGTGTACAACTTGTTACACATCCATCCCCGAAATCCCTTCTTTGTTTAAAAAAAAACAACAAAAAAAAACAGCCTACAGCTGAGGCGGGCACATGTTTGAAATAAAAAGTTACTAAGCGTGCTGTGCGGGCCCCCTGCGGTGTTTCTGAGGAGCAAACGAGCTGTCAGGGTGATGGACGAGCGAGAGAAAGGGACGCGGAGGGGAGCTGCAGCCGCCCCCCGCCAGCACACCCGGCTCCGCCCGGGACGGGCTGCGACCGCCCTGCGGGAGAGAGGGAGAAAGGAAAAGCCCCGCAAAGGCCTCCGTTTCGCAGCCAAACACCAAGAGGGGTGTTCCGAGGTGCGCGGCGTCGCGTCCAGAAACAAGGGGAGCTAGGTAGCCGCGCTAGCTGCGGGGCAGGTGAGGAGGCGTCGCCGGGAGACGGCGGCCGGCGGGGCGGCGCCCGGCCCCGGGCGGGGGGCTGTGTTTACCTGCGTCGGGTCCTCTGGGTGCTGCGGTCCGGCCTCGGGTGTCAGGTTTGAGTCATAAACGCGGTTTTTAGCCTCCATCAAACCACGCCCCTTCACGACGCTTTTCTTCTTCTTTGTGTTTGGGCTCTCGTCGCTCGCTGTTCTTCTTCTTTGGTTTTGGGGGGTCCCGCGCTTTGGCTCGGTACCGCCGCCAACAGGCAGGGCAGCGAACGACGGTCCTTTACTCCAAATAAAACTCCAAACTTTTAGTCTTATCGTCTCTTTTTATTCTTATAATCTCTTTATACTCATTCTAAAAAAAAATCTTTGACAATGTGTGATCACCATTTATTTTCTTTTCGTTAACTTTTGGGACACAGTTTGGGACCATTCTGTTTCTCCACCTAAAAAACGCGCAATCTTCACTTTAACAAGTTGAACATTTTACATTTCAGGCGAAATTCGATTCATTGTTCATATCGCCCGTCTACTTTATACCGTCACAGCATAAATGATATACTCATCAAAACGTGGACTCATAAAAATAATGATTAAAATAATAATGAAATAATAATAATTAAAACTACTGAGAGATTAAAACTGAGAAATCAAAAGAATCCCGTTGATCATACTTTATCTGCTTAATTTCACCTGGCTGCAGGAATAAGAGGGTTTAAAGCTGTCCCTGTCCCAGCACCGGGGCCCCGTTTGCAGGGGCGTCCCTCCCCGGTGTTGCCGCCATGCGGCGTCGTGGGTCCTCCGCGGCGGACCCGCATCGGGCTCCGCTCAAGGGTGGGTTCGTCCAGGGTGGGTTCGTCCAGGGTGGGTTCGTCCAGGGTGGGTTCGTCCAGGGTGGGTTCGTCCCCCCTCGGCCTCGGCCGTCGGGGTTTAAGTGGGCTTGGCAAGGAAAGGCGACAAGTGGACGAGAAGAACCTCATTAAGTTGGATTTATGAATGCAGTGGGAGATAAGATCGCTCTAAGTGGATGTTAACCTCGGACTCTCAGGCATTTGTCTTCCATTTACAGCCCCGTTGACATTGGTCTCCATCAGTGTCCTTGTTGTCGCTGTCCTTCCTCACTCTTGTCATATACCCCCCCCCCATGGATGTCCTCATTTAAACAGCGAGCGTTTAGACTCAACGACATGGGATTGAGTCACGTCAAGGGAAAAGTCTGCAGGCGACTCTCCTGCCAAACTTACTTCAAAATTTGGGATCTGGGATGTGGGAAAGAGAGGATCTCCGACTGAGGTGTCAAAAAGTCAAAAGTGTTTGCGCCCAACGTGGGGCTCGAACCCACGACCCTGAGATTAAGAGTCTCATGCTCTACCGACTGAGCTAGCCGGGCTGACGGCCACGGTTCCGAAACAGACGATAAATGCCTACACAACAGTGACGTAACAGCTTTGTCGTATACATCTATGTTTGATTAACTTCATGTGCTGCTCTAAAACCGCCGGTGAAGTATTTATTCATAAACACCTCTTCAAGGATCTAAGTACAAATCGTTTTTAGAAGTAAAAAAAGTATAAACTTGATGCTTTTGAGTTTGGTTGTGTCTATAAATAAATATAAATAAATACCTGTTCTCCCAGTGACATTTACACATACAGGCAGATGTGGGGTGACCACGGTTACAGCACCCCTGTGGTTCAGGAGATGACCACCAGCGAAATATTTTTCAAGCCATTTTCAAATGTGGTGTTGTTTCATCTCTCTGAGAAAATAAGCAGACCAATCAGATGAGGGGGAAGATAATACTGGTACGATGGGAAACCCCCCCACCCATCATCGTATGCTCTTTATTTTCAATAAAACAGGATCTGGGGCGATCCAGAGACGCTTTCATGCGCCAACAATATTAGAACATAAATCAATATACATCCCTGCACCTTAATAAATCTAAAATAAAAACGGGGCAGTGGTTGAAAAAAACAGTGTGTGTGTGTGTGCGAGTGTCTGTGTGTGGGTGGGTGGGTGGGGGGGGTTCAACCTGTGGCCAAAATCATCTTCAGTCTGTTTGTCTTTCTTCAATCTAAGCGCCCGGCCCGTTTATCCAGAGAGAGATCCTTGGCAACAGTGGCATCACTAAACAGAAGCATCCAGCTCAGGATATTGTTTCTGTCAAGACAAAGACAAGTGTGTGTGTGTGTGTGTGTGTGTGTGTGGGGGGGGGGGGGGTTGAGGAGAGGTTTGAGGGGGAACTGAACTGACAGATGAATTCCAGGAGTGAGAGCCAGCTGGTTGGTGCATCAAATCCCAATTACACTTGTACTGGGAACTCGTGAATCAACGGGTACAACAAGACGGCCCCTCTCTTCTCGTGTGTGTGTGTGTGTGTGTGTACAGATAAGAACCCACAAACGAGAGGCGGGTCACAGAACTGGCAGTCGATCAGTCAGCGGTGTCCGAGGAGCGTTCCGCTCGTCTACATTTTTCATTAAAAACCAGAGCAGTGCTTTCGGGTCAAAGGTCACATCAGAGTCTGTAATCCTGACTTTTAATGACATTCTTCGTTTGTACAAAGACTTCATTCACCCCCCCCCTCCTCCGGTATACCCTGAGACCACTGTTCCACGGGACGGAGGCCAGCAACGTCGGGTTGAGAGATCCTCTCCGCTGGGGCGGCGGCTTGTCCGAGGAAGATACGCCCATAAATCCCGCCCTCCGCGCGGCGAGAGCGACGACGCGGGGCTCTTCCTCCACGTTTTCTTCCAGCCTGCGGCGATTTATGTCCTCGTGCCTGACTTTTTCCCTCTTGAGAAACTTGTGAAAGGTGTCCGTTCACCTCCCTTCAGAATGAAATACACCAGTCAGTCCACCGTGTGTGCGCGCGCGTGTGTGTGTGTGTGTGTGTGTGTATGTGTGTGTGTGTATGTGTGTGTGTGCGTGTGTGTGTGTTTGGTATGCCTTCATGTGCACTATTCTTGACCAGCGTTTTACAAGAGGCCTCTGACGTTCCTGGGTGGTCTCATTGTGTTTTCCATAGGAGGCGTGTGTGTGTGTGCGCGTGTGTGTGCGTGTGTGTGTGTGTGCGCGTGTGTGTGCGTGTGTGTGAGTTGGGCACTTCCAGCGTGTATCAGTCTGCGAGGCGATGTTTAATGACACCCACCTGTCATCTCGCCGCTGCTCTCAGGACTACCCTGAAACTACTGCTTCTGTCAAGCCTCCCTCCGCCACCTCCGGGGGACTTTTTTTTTTTACCTCCCCGTCTTTATTGCCCCCCCCCCCCCCCGCCTCCCCAGGAGTCACCTGACCTGCCGCGTGGTAACCGTTGCCCCGGCCTCATCGCAAATCACCCATCCTGACTTTTGCGACAGGCACCCAAGTATGCAGACAAGTACACTTTTGCCCGCACATAAGTCATCTGTCAAGAGAGGGCCCGTGGGACTCCGGGCAGCCCCCGAGGAAGGGGGAGACGAGGGAGGGGGGGGGAGACGGGGGGGACAAACCGAGCCTCTCTCACACGGGCCTCATTAGAACCGACGTTTGGCTCGTTAGGCGTGTTAAAACGGCTTTAAAACTCCAATTAATGCTGCTGGATGAGGTGCAGCCAGGACGCACATCGTGTGTATGCGTGTGTGTGTGTGTGTACGTGTGTGTGTGTGCGCATATTTATGTATGTGTGTGTGCTGTGTGTATGTGTGAGTGTGTGTATGTGTGTGCGTGTGTGCATGTGTGTGTAAATGTCTGTGTGTATGCGTGTGTGTGTGCGAGCGTGCGTGTGTGTGCATATGTGTGTGAGTGTGTGCATGTGTGTGTGTTTGCGCATGCATGTGTGTGTATGTGCGCGGATGTGCGTGCGCATATGTGTGTGCGTGCGTGTGTGTGTGTGCATGTGTGAGTGTGTGTGCATGTCTGTACATGTGTGTGCGTCTGTGTGTGTGTGTGTGTGTGTGTGTGTGTGCATGTGTGTGCTTCTCCTCATCCTCGCTGCACTTTCCACAACCTGTGGGGACAGGATGTTGTTTTTCAGAGCTTCTCGTCATTTCTTTTTTTCCCCTCTTTCTTGGCACACTGGGGCCGTTTGGTTGTTCACCTTTTGGTGGGCCGTGACAGTGTTTTATGAGCTGCACGTACAGTGCGACTGTTTGATGGTATGTGTGAAGAGTTCCCAGAATGTGTGTTTTCAGTTTGGTATGTGTGTGTGTGTGTGTGTGTGTGTCTGGGTACGTATGTGTTTTTTTTATGGGGGTCCGGTGCAGACCCGGGGCGTTTTTGAAGGGGGCCAGACAGCTGTCTTTTACTGCTCCAGGGGGTAATAAACAGCGAGGGAGGGAAAGTTATTTACCCCTTTTATTAGGGAAGACAGAGGGGGGGCTTTATTGAGGTCAGACTGTAATTCCACACAGCTGCAGGACAAAAGGAGAAGTACGTTTTAAAAAATATGAAATCTTGGAGCATCCTGAGATACCCGAGAAGGTCGTTCATCCACGGGTCGTCCCGTCTTCCCCATCATCACCCCCCCTCCCATCCGGGTCCCTCGGTGTTCCGCCTCTCTTGTTAAGCACATCTGCTGTCAATCAACCGTAACCCACAATCCTGGAACTGGCATTTCCTGCTGACACGCCCACTCCCCGGACATGTGACCATTGGTCAGTCTCTTGTTCACTGTCCAGCCCCTGATAAACATTCTTATCACCCCCCCCCATTTTTTTAAGTTACCGTGACGACAGAAATTCCACAAATCAATGAGATTCGGAGGAGATAATTCCAGGACCGCTCTCATGCCTGAACAGGAAATATACAGTAATGGTGCACAGCTCGAAGCCTGTTATCTGAACAGTGGGAACTTATGCAAGGAATAAACTGGGACATGACAAATATATGTATTGAATCGCTTCAGAAAGGTTGAAAAACCATGAGCATATTTGTGAATTAAAAAAGGAAATATTCTTCTCCCCCAAGCCCCGCAGGCCTTAAATTGAAATAAGCAGCGCTTTTAAGGGGAAAAACCCCTGATGTAATGGTGTCTGCTGCTGCCAGGACCAGGAATGAGCCAGGACCAGGATGAGCAGATCCACATGACTGCAGCGGACAAGCAGAGGGAAAATCTCAAAGGGGAACATTTTAACAGGCAACGTGAGGCATTATAATAATTATTGTTATTATCCCAGACGGCTCACCAGAAAGACTGAGCCGTTTGCACGAACATATTCGACAGGTATACTCACAAACGACTAATTAATATATAATTAGTACAGAAGAGTCGAGGTCCAAGCTCAGGGAACATCGTACTTTATTGGTTTGTTTTGTTTCCTGTGTTCACATTTCATATAAAAGAGACACAAAGCAGTACTGTATCAAACGTCTGGTGTAGTAATAAATATAAAATGGTGCGCGTTGAGATAGAAAAGAGGTGGGCGGGGCTAAGAGAGGGGAGGAGCCAGTTGGTTCAGGCGTCTACAAAGTTAAAGACCAACGAGCAGTAAGTTCAGTAACAAAAGTCTACATTTAAAATGGACAGATTGGGGCCGCAGAGGTCCAGACGGCGGCGCGTAGGCGGCGACGGGCGCGAGCTCGGGGGGAAGCACTGGAATAGACGGCAAGGCCGCAGCGCCGCTTCGGCGGGGGCGCGGGGGGCGACGCGAAAGTGCAGGGGGGTGGGGGGTGGGGGGGCGCCGCGCTGGCTCATTGCCGTTCGTAGACTCTGGTGCACACCACGTCGTCCGCTCGCATCGTCTGCAAAGAGGAGAGCCACCGTTACCGTGACGACGTCACCAGAGGAGCACAGGAAGGCGCAGTCGTGGGGACGACGGCTGTGACATTTCAGGTTAAACGTTTGTCATTTTAAACCAGCAAAGGTCAATTTTACGCTCTCGGGAGTCGAGTCGTGTTCGGGCCCGGGTCATGTGACCTGGGTTAAGGGCACCGAGGTCGTAGATCTCTATCTGCGCTCTATAATTAGCAGCAAAGTGCGATCCTGCTCTGGGCGCGCTTTACCAGGATCAGCTGGCCGTCGTTGGTGAGCTCTCTGGTCCAGGAGGTCTTGGGGCCTTCCCCCTTCAGCAGGGTCTGCTCGCAGCTGATCTTGCTGTCGGTTTCCCAACGCGGGACGCTCTGGAACCAGAGGGAGGGGTGAGAACATTCCCCTCGTCGTCTGCTGGGTGCCAAAGACAAGAAAGGCGGAGCAGGCCGGGCCCCGAAAAACCTCGGGATGCTCTGACGGACCGAAACAGCGGAGGGCGGCGCGTGTTTGCTTTGGAGACGGCCGAGCCGAGGACGTTTAGGGAAGACGAGGGGAAAGAGCGAGGGAGAACCGGGGAGGGCAGGAAAGGGCAGCAAATGGGAACGGAGGGGAGACGGGAAGCGGGGGAGAGGGTGTGAGGGGTGTGAAGGAGCGCATTGTAGCACGATAGGCCCGTAGAGACCAGGGAGGGGTAAAGATATACAACAGCTCAAATACGACCAAAAGCCAGATTAAACAGATTGATGTAATCTGCTGGACAGCTTCCGTCTTTTCAGCGTGTGTGTGTGTGTGTGTGTGTGTGTGTGTGCGTGCACCGTGCAGGGGCGCCCGTCCACCGTGGCCTCGTTGAACTCCTGTCCCACGGTGAAGGTGATGTGGGTGGTGCGCACAGATGTGGAGGTCTTAATGGACAGCGTCTCCCCGTCCTGCGTGATCTCCACCAGGGGCTTGGAGGCCGCCTTCACCGCGATCACGCGCATCATCACGTTCACGCCTTAAACCAAACAAGCAGGGGTGGGGGGGGGGCAGGTTTAAGGTCGGTACGGGTCTTTTTTTTTTTTTTTTTTTTTTGTGCGATTATCCACGGATCAGCGGTGGAGCGGCGCTCCGGTTCGAGGGTCACGCAGTTAGGTCATATGATGAGCGCGCACATCCGCCCCGGGCTCCCACCCGACGCTCCTGCAGCGCGATCAGCGCTCTTATTCTCCTCTGAACGGCGAGATAACGCTGCCGGAGTCCTCTGTTGTGCTGACGGCGAAGCAGGGAAGAGACGGGGTGGGGGGGGCGAGTCTGCGGTGGGGTGTGTGTGTGTGTGTGCAGGCCGTTCAGTGTGTATCTGCTCTCGAGTTGGATTTCGCACTTCTCACCTCTTGCACATTCCCACCTGTCACCAAGAGTAAATATACACACACACTGAAACGCACAGTCACTCGGGGGCGTCGTCGGGAGTCTCCGAACATGACTTTGCAGGAAAAAAAAAAAATTCCCAGTTTATCACACTTGTGTTTGTATGAAGCTCTTTTTTTTTAAAGCCACAACAGCCCTGCGTGTGATCCAGCCGGACCTCAAATTTACGACTCGCTCCGTCAGCATTCGACGAGAACTTTTACGCAAAACCAGCATTTTAAGTGTTTCAGTGTGAGGTCGCCCTCTGGTGGCGGGCTGCAGCGTGACAAGGAGCTCCGCCCACTTTCTGTCGAACAGGGTTTTCCACAGGCTGTTCCAAAAATCCCAAGTATGGTTTTTGGCTTTATTACCTCCGCCAAGGAGGTTATGTTTTTTTCTGTCTGTCTGTCTGTCTGTCTGTCTGTCTGTCTGTCTGTCTGTCTGTCTGTCTGTCTGTCAGCAACATAACTCAAAAATTTATGGACCGACTTTGATGAAATTTTCAGGATTTGTTGGAAATGTGAAAAGGAAGAACTGATTTCATTTTGGGGGTGATCTGGAAGAAATCCTGGATTCCAATACCACTTTGAAATATTTGTTAACATTGTGGTAAATGGGGCCAAAAGGAATTGTTGTGCTTGGCGGAGGTCTGCGCTCTCTGCGTGCTTTCTAGTATTGCCAATGAAATGACCTATTCCGTTTATTTATTTGGTAAACATGGGTTTTTCCCTCCAGTCTGGACGTGTATTTGTCATCAGCGCTGCGTCACGCGCTGATGACGCAGCGCTGATGACAAATCGGAAATCAGCTGCCCATAGATTCCTTTCTTTAACTCTAAAGAAGCATATTAATGTTGTTGGCCTTAAAGGAGGTGAATGTAAACTACAACGGGGGAACTGATATTGGACATCGGTACAAAATAGAGGGCAGGAGGTGCAGGCGGGCGACA
Organism: Lagocephalus sceleratus; assembly: GCA_911728415.1. NCBI lineage: Eukaryota > Metazoa > Chordata > Actinopteri > Tetraodontiformes > Tetraodontidae > Lagocephalus > Lagocephalus sceleratus. The sequence goes on from CAJVRN010000126.1 coordinate 1,900,964, forward strand.
GCGTCTCCGAGTCTGTGGGCCATTAGAGGTGGGCTGAACTTCTGAAGCGTCCGGAAGTCAGAAAATTACCTTCGCAGACCGGACTCCTTAAATTCATTAGAAATGGTCACACGAGGAGCCGCGCTGAGACAGATGGGCAGAAGGTCAGGGTCAGAGGTCAGAAAGCAAAGGGCAGAGGAAGCATTTGGTCCACGGAGGGATGCGGGAACAGGCTCGGAGGACAGGAAACGAGGATGGAGGGAAGGAGGAGGCTGGGTGTCGAAATACAGCATACAGCTGTGCTTTGGCTCTCGATGAAATTATGAAACATCTGTTATGTATTCTGGAATATTCAAGGTCGGGGGGGGGGGGGGGGTGTCTGGATTCTGATCCTGAATATTTGGATGTGCGTTCTCTTCTGATGGTAATTTACTTGTAAAGATTGATTGTCTCTTTCTCTTTCACACACACACACACACACACACTCGCACACGCACACACACACACACACACTCGCACACGCACACACACACACACAAACAAAGAGAGAGACACAAAGAAAGATAAAGCTGTTGGATTCAGCAGCAGGTGTTTGTCATGTTCCATGATTATCAAATGGGACTGTACCGCACTGTACAATACCATAACGGTTCTTTACGCGCACACACACACACACACACACACACACACGCACACGGTCAGAGGCTGCGACGCAGACAGATGTGCCGTCTCTATTGTGTCCGGAGATGGAGAGGACAGAAAATGGGGGCGTTGCGGAGCTGGCCGGGGGCCAAGAACTGAATTTTTGGGTCCCGCGGAATCACAAAGACCCCCTGCCCATGCGGGATAGAGGGCGGCCGCCGCTGGTGCGCGGGACACAGAGGAGCCTTTGGCCTGTTAATGTGCTGAGAAGGCTACAGTTTGAGCTGACACATCGGATCTGTGTCATCACACACAAATAAAAGCTTCATTCGGAACCACTGTCGCGCACAATTACAGTCAGTCCCAACCGACGGGCGCACCGGCCGCATTTCTTTCTTTTTTTTTTTTTTTTAATTTTAATTGCTCGATTTTTTTCCTCCCTTCACTTACCCAACTTTTTTAGGAGTTCGTCGAAGTTTTCTGAACTCTTCATCTCCCAGGTCCCGGCGAAATTGGGGATTTTTCGCTCCATGGCAGACTTTTAGTTTGCGGAGTGCGGTGGGTGAGCTGTCAGATCCGAACGTGGCCGGCGCGCTGCGATCACCCAGGAGTCAGGTCTCGACTGACGGATAGCTGCGAGCAAATAGCGTACCTCTGTCCTCCTGGAGGTGTGGTGGGGGTGATGACTGACGGACGTGAACGCGCTCTCCACTCTTATCTCGTCGCTGTGCCAGAGTGCGTCAGGGGCGTCTGCGCTGCGAATGAATGGGCCGGGGTACAAACACCATTCTGCAGGGATGCACACGCCCCTGTATGGGTGGACACACCCCGCAAGGCCGGCAGATTACAGCGCAGATCTCTACAGTCTCTCGCATTGGCCACGCCCCATGGCAATATGACAGAATCACCATCAAGTTTAAAGCCGTCTGCGGGAACCGAGGGAGAAGTTTAAATATTTAAAAAAAAAAAAAAATAGAAACGGGGAGCGTTTGGCGTGTGGCGCGCTCACGTGTCAGCGCGTAAAGTGCATCCAAATCCGATTCTGGAGCCTTTTAAAACAGACCCAGGCTCGGTAGGGTGAGATATGGTTACAGAACACGTTCAATTTCCCAATTTGAAAGAGAGGGAGAGAGAGAGAGAGAGAGAGAGAGAGAGAGAGAGAGAGAGAGAGAGAGAGAGAGAGGGAGAGAGAGAGGCATAGGCCAAGTTCACCAGCAGCCTCTTGTGCCATAAAAATAAAAGCGGTGGTAATGGGATACAGCTTCTGGCCTCTAACGGTGGGTATCCATTTAACGGGGTCTGCGTCAGAGGGGGAAAAACAGGCTTGAACCCGTGAGAGAGGGGCAGAGATTAAAATAAGAGGTGGGCCTGGCGCAGGTTGAGTCGCTGGCCCCCCGCTGCTCAGACGGAAGAAAGGGGAGAAGAGGGAGGGCGGGGGGGGCGTCGTGGCAGGGTCAGGGGCCCGCGGGGTCGGAGGTAGCTGCCAAGAGCACGCACGCAAACACCCAGTGTGCGTGCGCACGCACACGCCGATGATGGATAACAGCGGGACAAAGCCGACATCGACTATTGACTCTTGATGGATGATCCCATCCGCTGCACTCCATGGTGAATTAGCGCGAGGTAAACCGGGAAACCCCATATCTATGGGGGGGTGGGGGGGGGGCGGGACTCTCCTCGAGTCTGCAGCGGGGAGATGCGCGTTTACGCACAGACGCACATGGCGCACGCAGAACGCCGCCGCCATGCCTGCGCCTCTTCAGGTCCCGGAGTCAGGCCGGACCTTCGGCTTCCTCCCTCATCCTTCCCTCGTGGTTCCCCTCACCCGCCTGCAGATTCAGATCTCATTGTCCGCCTCTGCTCTGGTGGTCTACCAGAGATGTTCGGCCCAAAGAGAGAGAGGGGGGGTTGATCCTAGTTTGAAGGTGACTTGGTGGGCGCAGAGTTCACAATTGAGCTGTCTGGTGTTGGTAGATCCATCTTCGGCCTCGCTGCGGGCCAGCGGCGTATTACCATGACAGAACAAGAGATGCATCAAAGGTTGGAATCAAACAGGCAGCCGTGCAGCACAGCCCCCGTGTGTGTGTGTGTGTGGGTGTGTGTGTGTGTGGGTGGGTGTGTTTTGTGTCCAGAGGGGTCATGATTAAGCGCTCTGAAATGTGTGTGATGCTGCATGTCAGCACGTGATGACAAAGCGCACCGCGGCATTCACATCCACTCAACCGTGCGCCTCTCTCTCCCCTCAACCTTTCTCTCTCCTTTCATTCCTTCCCTCCTTTTCCCCGACTCTCCTTTACCTCACGCAAGCCCCCTTTCTTCCTCCTCCTCCTCCTCCTGGCAGGCTTTTGTCCCTTTGTGCCGCCCCGACACATTCCTCAACTACAGAGAGGGAGAAGAGAAGGATGAGGAAAGGATGAGGAAGAAGAGAGAGGGGGAGAAAGTGGGAATTCTAGCGATGTGAGTGAGGCTCTTTTTTTTTTAATCTCATTGTTGTGGGTGAAGGAGAAGAGTGAGTCAGCAAAGGGGGGAGCCGGGGGGGGGGGGGTGGGGTGATCAAACAGAAAGCGACAGAGATGGAGAGGTGGAGGAGTCAGATAATGGAGGACGCGTATGTGGAGAGAGGCCGAGCCGTCTGTCACGGCGTCGAGAGCTTCGGTCTGCTCTCTCCTGGCCCGCTCTCTCCGCCTCATCCTCACCCTCCTCGACTCTCCGCCCTCGCCCTCGCTTTACCTCTGCTACATATTTTCACTCTCGGCGGGGTTTGCTCCATTTTCCCTCACTTTAAACCTCCTTTCCTAGTTTTCCGTGCCACCCCAGCGACCCCCCCCGGTCCATTATGGTCTTCCGTATTTGTGGTTACGTCCCACTTTTGACTCCAGTGCCGTTAAAATGAAGGACTTTGATCACATGTGTTTTAACACAGTGCTATGCATTGTCTGCGCTATTTATGGTTGATGGTGATGAATGATATACACACACACACACACACACACACGATGAAACTGGCAGTTTTACGCCTCCGTCTGAATGCCTATCCAAGATTTCGAACACGCAGAGACACATTTCGGCCCTGTGACGCGAGGGCACGCCAGCTAACACTCAGACTGGCACCAGCTTGTTGGTTTTCCATCTCTTTAAAGCCAATTACACCCCCCTCCCCCACCACCACCACCCACCCCCAAGAAAATGATCTTTCCGCCGAGTGGAAACGAAGATGTGGGAAGAGAAACCGAAAAAAACCTCAACGCTCCAGCGAAGCCGATGGCGTCAAAGCAGCGGCGTCAGCAGCAGTTTGTTTAGATGAGGTCTAAAGGTAGACGGGGACGGGCTCCGCCACCAGAACCGACGGTGCCATCCGCGGTCAAACGATCCCGCGGAGGCCCAGCACACCCCCCCCGCTCCGGTTTAATCGGACTGATCTAAGTCAGATTAAATGTGCGGTATCGTCCTCCCTGAGTATTGTTTCCTGGTTTGTTGTGACACGGGCTTGAACCCCGTCTGCGGTGCATCCAGACGCGTCTACAGAGCTGCCCATTGTTCCCAGAAAACTTATCTGGGCGTGGAGCGGGAACGTCGATCGCGTCCTGTTACAAGGCGTCTCCGGGAAGGCCCGACCTGCCTGCACAGGCCGGAGAGGGTTCGCCAAGTGGCGTTTTTGGAACCTGGATGACCTCCAGTAACAATGGGTTCAACAAGTCACGCGGGCCGACCCGGGCCTCTCCTGGAAGTCATCAGGCCCCCGAGATGTACTGGAGATTCACTGGGATTCGAGGGGTCGGGACCTTCCCGGAGGGACGGAAGATAAACCCGACAAGTTAAAAGAAGATTATCAGGTTGGGAAACGAGGGGAGGGGGGGCAGCGGTGTCACACGGAGCCTTGTCCTTTTCCTCTGACCCGTTCGGGGGGGGCGTCAGAGGTCGCGAAGGCCCTTCGAGGTCTGTCGGGGGTTTCAAACGGACGGGAGACGCTCGGCCGCAGACTCCTTCTAAAAGTGTCTTGCAGCTCGTCGAGCCGCTCTGAGCTGACTCACCAAACCACGAAGGGCGGGATTGAGGGAGCTGAGAAGATGCCCAGGCCTCTGTGTGATACACACCAACCCGTACACACTCTTCTGGACGGGAGTTTGGAGGAGGCTCTTGCTGAACATTAAGAATCTTTTTTGTTTCATTTGTGCTGGTTCCTCTGGTTCCTCGGAGTTCTGCTGCAACAGCATCGATCAGCGTGATAAAAAACTGTAGATCCTGACGAGTAAGGACAGAAATAACAAACGCTGGTTCTCACGCTGCTGGTGCTTCTTGTCCTGTGTTGCTTGTTGTCATTTGATTTTTTTTTTTTTTTAAAAAAAGGAAAAAGGAACCCACAAAGAAGTTCAGTGAAAGTGCATCCGTGTTTTTTTATCGTGTCACTCCTCCCTTTAACTCCTCGCACCACCTCTCACTCCACACTCATTCTTTTATTCTTTCCTTTTCCACGATTGTTTTGTTTGTGCGCTGCGTGTGTGTGTGTGTGTGTGTGTGTGTGTGTGTGCGCGCTGAATGTATTAGTACAATAAGGTATGATGTGATGGAGTTTCAGAGAGAAACGATCACAACTCCCTGCTTCTGTGTGTGTGTGTGTGTGTGTGTGTGTCTGATACAGAGCCCCAAAGTCTCAAGTGATCGTTAATAAATCAACGATTTCTCTGAACAAGTGAACACGAAGCCGTGCGTCCTGTGATATCTGATCACGTGACAGCCTGCGAGGTGAGACGATGGGGGAGCAGGCTGCAAAGGATTTGGAACGAACAACTTGTGTTTGGCATCGCCAAAGTGGCATGCAGAGACGAGAAACGACGCTCTGTGGCAGAATAGAAAATAAAAAAAAAACGTGGATCTTTTCAGCAATGCCAAAGGCTTCCTGCCCCGCGCTTTAATAACCAGGGCCCGTTGGGGGATCCCAAAGACCTGCAACCTTCTCCAATAAAATCATTTATTTGTGCCTTTGAGTGCAGATATTTCATCTGAAATAAAAGATAAAGATAAGAAGCAGAAGGTCTGTGAGGAAGCTGTGATGATGAAGAGCGCTCTGAGACGAGCGGCGCTGTGCCGCCCCCCACCGGCGGAAACGGGAAGCGCACCGCATTCCCAAAACTGGGATGTGTTTGGTTACCCAACATCCCTGCAGGCTGAGGCGCAGCCCGCGTGTGTGTTAGGTCACGCCACGTCTATATAGGTTTAACTAATGGGAAAAGTGACAGATCAGGGCTCAGGTGTGGTGGTGCTGCTAAATTCAGACGTTTAAAGTCTGGCTGAAAACCAAACGATCAGCAAACACGGGAAAAAAAACCAAATCCTGCCCCACCCCCCCTACTTAAAACTTTCCACGCACTTGTTCCTAAAAAAAAAAAACCCACGACAAACTGGGAGAAGAGCTCGGCCCAACAAACGCAGGAAGTCCAGGTGTGGTGTGATCAGGTTTTATTGGGCCAACAATCCACAAATGATCTTTGGACACTGGGAGTGACGCGGCACTCCTGCGGCGTCCACGCGTTTGACGCGATTCTCAACGCCCGCCGACGCGTTACGGCCGACCCCTACTCGCGCCGACCGCGTCGGCGTTCCCCTTGTTTGAAATGAAGCACATTTAAACGACGCTTCGGGCCTCACGTCCGCCGACGCGCCGAACGGACCCGGGCTTTAAAAGAGCTTTAAAACGCTTTAAAAAGACTAAACCACTAGAAATAAAAGAACACCCCTCTCCGAGCCTCCGCGGCCTCCGCCCCCCCCGCCTCAGACGCAGTTGAAGCTGACGGACAGCAGCGTGAGGACGGCGAGGGGCAGCCAGAGCCAGGCGCCGGCCGGGCCGGGGGCGCCGCCTTTGCCCTGCGTGTCCTGGCAGCCCTTGGAGCCGTAGCCCGGCTTCAGGTCCTCGGGGTTGCCCTCGAAATGGACGGGCAGGCAGTCGTCTCCGAGCGTCTCGCAGGCCAGGATCAGGTGCTTGGTCTCCTCCCGGATGTTCTTGATGCCGCACGTGCCGGGCTCGCTCCGCACCGTCACGAAGGTGAAGGCGCGCTCGCTGATGCACAGGTTCTCCTTGTAGCTCCTCCCGCCCTTGCTGGTGCACACCTCCCTCACCCTGTCCAGGTCCCTGGGGTCCAGGAAGGACTGCGTGGGCCTGCCGCAGCCCGTCTTGCTCTTGATGTAGTCCTTCCACTCCTCCCGGTCCAGCGAGGCGGGCGTCCCCTCGGGGAGGTGGCGCTGCAGGAAGGTCTTGTAGCCCTTGGGCGAGCGGGCGCGCTGGCAGGGGGCCTCGTTCCTGACGAAGGCCTGAGCGCCCAGCAGCAGGCAGCAGGAGAGGGCCCAGAACAGGCCGGGGGAGAACATCCTGGAGAGAGAGAGAGAGGCGCCCAAGGTCAAGGGGAGAGTTGGACGGACCTCCTGACATGAGGCAACATAAGCAGGAGCAGGAGGAGGAGGAGCAGGAGGTGGAGGAAGAGGAGGAGGAGGAGGAGGAGGAGGAGGAGGAAGGGTGGGGGGGGTGGGGTGCACACCCACAGCTGTTTCAGGACTTATTTTGAAGTGAAACCGGGAGGGGAAGTGGGAAATGCTTGACGGCTGAAGTTCCTTACCTCGGTGTGAGAGAAGCGCGGCTCCTGTCTCAGCACCCGCGATCGCTGACAAATGTGAAAAAAAAAAGAAACAACTGAAAACGGGGACGTGCTGCCTAGTTGCGCTTTCGCGTCGTAGTTCCGGTGGGCGTGGCCTACGCAGTGAGCGTGTGTGTGTGTGTGTGTGTGTGTGTGCGTGCGTGAGTGCGTGCGCGTGCGGGGCTCCACCCCCGCGGCCCTGCTCCTGCAGCAACATGGTGGACCAGGGTCCCGTTGCGGACTCCAATCCCGGTTTAAGGTCCTTCCCGGGAGGTTATTTCTGGATCCTGGCCGTCTGTCCCTCCGGTTTGTGTGTGTGTGTGTGTGTGTGTGTGCGTGTGTGTGCGTGTGTGTGTGTGTGGAGGGGAGTGTTCACCGTCTTGTGCTCATTCGAGAGAGGATATGATCAGCAAACAGGCCTGCGGGGGTGGAAGTGGTGGTGGAGGTGGTGGTCTCGGTGTTGCTCATGCTCTGCAGACATCTCGGTCACTGTTGGTTGTGCACATGTTCCTCTGTCATGCCCCCCCCCCCCCATAATGAGTCTGGGCGAGTGTGAGGTCCTGGAATGATGTTAAAGTTCTTTATTTACTGTTGGATCTGCTCTGACTGGCACCACAGGCCTCTGCTCTGTACACCCAAGAAATAATAATAATAATGTAATTTAGTCATTTAAGGAAGACCAAGATCCACCTAAAGTCAAAAAAGAATTAATAATTGTCTGATAAACCATTTAATTTTTCTTCAACTGATCAGCTAGATCTGTTTGGATTAATCAAATACTAGTAAAAACGTTGAGCGCATCCTAAGATTCCCGTTTCATTTGCATCGCTCTGATTGTGTTTAAGGCCCAGCGTGTTCGACTTGCCCACCTGTAAGCACCTATGGTCTTGCAGACACCAGGGAAGTATGTAACAGGATCAAATACTTTAATAACGGGCACTTGTTGACAGGTTGTAGTGTATAGAGTGTAAAAAAAAAAAAAAATCCATGTAAAAATATTGGTTCTATGTCTTATTTATGTGCATTTACACTGTGTGAGGTCGTGTTAAATTATCAACACTTTCCATATCTCAACTAAGAAAGCGACGATGACTCCTTTTGAGTATCTGAAGGGACCTGTTGTGTATTTAAGTGCTGCGGTACAAAACATTTTGGTCACATTTGTGGAATCAAAAGAACAAAGAGGAAACAACAGCATGAATGAATGAGCGAGCAAACAGGGAAACCCTTCATGATGATTATATTTCCATACAGTGTGCGTGTATTTCAAGGCAGGATGAAATTATAACAAAAAAAAAAATACCGTAGGAAGTATTTACATGAAATCAATCATGACGTTTGGAGCATAATGAGAGTCAACGTAAAAGAAAACAGAAATAATTCACACACAAGCTAAAAAATACATCTGATACCCGACTGCCAGCATGACTGAATTCATTTTATAAACAGATCAGGTGATTTGTCCTGTCACCAGATTCAAACATCAAGTACTAGTTCCTTTTTTTTTTTTTTTTCGTGGAAGTGCATTTGTGAGTGTGAGGGTGCAGGCGTCGGCTAGGGCTCGGCCTGAGGCCGCGGCGAGGCCTCCTTCCTCCCCCCTCCTGGCGTCGCCTTCAGAGCCACGTCGCTTTTGCTCTCTTTACCTTTCTCAGGCTCCTTCCCCTGAAACATCGAATGGAAGAATCAATCCCACTCTCACCCCCCCCACCCAGCCACACACACACACACACACACACATGCACACACACACACACACACACACACACTCTGCTGTAACCGGTGGCGGCCAGCGGGTGGCGCTACCGGTTAAAGGACACAGGGACGTGCGCTTATTTGAGGGTTTTAGCAGCAGCTGAAACGTTAAAAAAAATGTTAATCCAACACTTGTTACGAGGAAAAACATTTAGTGCGTGATGGGAAGGAAGGTGTTAACATGTTACGACCGCTGGAGCTGCGTCGTGTGCGTCTCTAACTCGGAAGTACGGGTTGGGATACGGAAGCGTGTGTCTTTAGCGCTCTGGTAATCTGGTGGAGTCGCTCAAGGGTTAAACCTCTACGTGAGATGTTAAAGTGTCGCACAGGAGGACAGGTCACTGCGAACGGGCAGGTGAAGCGAGAAGGACACACTCAGGACCGTGAACCGTAGAGGTCAAAGGTTTTGGAGGGGGTGACCTTGAGGCGGCCGCTGGCTGGTTATTGGACAGGACATCCCAGCTAGAGGTAGAGCTGTCACAGATCACAAAACACAGTCACATGATCACACACGGGCACGTCCGCGCTCTCGACTCTCCAGCAGCTGCGCCGATTCGAAGCGGCAACCTGAAGCGACTGCACGTCAGTGGTCGGCGGGATTAAAACGAGAGAGGGGTGGGGGGGGGCTGAGGTCGCCGTGGCGACAGGACGCACCGAAGGGAGCCTGGCGTCACGACAGGCCTGTGAATGATGGAGATGTTTGGAAGTGTGTGTGTGTGTGTGTTTGGGGGGGGGGGCGTGAGAGCCGGCGTGGCTCAGGAACGATTAAACGCAGGGTTGGTGGGGGGGGCTGGACGTCAGCCACCGCATGGGTCCATTAATCATTTTGGGGAACAAAACACTTGGAAACAGCCGTGTTATTGCTGCAGACGTCAGGGGATCCGATTATCCTCGGCGCTGATCTGGGATTGGCTTCCGTCTTTCTGTTGAAATGTTTTTGTTTTTGTTTTTTTCCCAAAAAAACCAAACCAAGGGAAGGTCGCGGGGGGGGGTAAACTCTGTCTCGGGCACCTTAAAGGGATCTGCGCCTCGGATTATCGGTGGGAAATTTAGGAATGCTGTACTGAAATCAGGTGGAGCACCTGTTTACCCCGGCTGCTTCGCGGCGGAGCAGCGAGAAAAATCTGCGGAGACACGGAGGCGGAGACGTTGTGACGGCCGGTCTCGGAGCGCTCGGGACCCGGGCTGGAGGTCAGGAGGTCGCACTTCGGGAGGAGGCTCCCCTTACCGTATGGTTTTCACCACGAAGCGCACGATCACCGCCAGCCCCACGCAGCCGCACATGGCCCCGATGACGATGGCCGTGACTTCACCTGCAGCGGCGGGGACACGCGGAGCCGTGAGCCACGTCGTCGGGGGGATGCGGTGGTGGGGGGGGGGGGGTTCAGATGCTTCCTTACCGGAGGAGAGCTCCTTCCACGACTCTGCAACCAGTTGGGAGAAACAAATCAATGAGATTGTAGAATTCCTCCGCACCCGCTCCGATTCCGCGCTGCCGCCACACCATTTGACCTTTGACCTCTGAATGTTTCCCCCCGTACTCGCCTTCCTCCGCCCCTCCTCCTCCTCCCCCTCACCCCCCTGTTAGATTTGCGTGGCAACAATACCGCCGGTGTTCCGTTTGTGTAAATCCTCCTCTGTAGTAACCAGCAAACAAACTTCTTGCCCTCTAAAGGCTCCCTTTCCTCAGACAAAGTCAGCGGTAATCCTCGATATTCCCGCATTGCTCTCCACATTCCAGGAGCTAATGAGTAGGTCCGGGTGGCGTGGCCACTTGTTAGCGCCATAATCCAATAATGCCGCGACGCTGTTGGGCTGAGTTTCATGGTTCACTCTCTAATCGTAGTGGAGTCCCACCTGTCAGTAGAACCACCTCGACTACCCGAACGCGCTCGCTTATAGTCGGATAAATCTGATCTGAGGTCTTCCAGGCCGGCGGATGTGAAAGTCGTCGGTGGGGGTGGGGGGGGGGTCTGACTCCGTTTCCCTCGTCCTCCCCCCGCATGCCGTCAGTCTCACCTGCGGAGAACGAGGTTACGACGATCCTGTGGTTGAGCGGCTGGGTGCTGCGGTAGTTGTCCTGCAGCAGCATCTTGTCCGCGTCCTCGGGTTTACTGGAGAAAAGCGTGGTCTCCATTTTCAGGAGCTGTGGGGGGTGAGGGAGAGAGACCTTGAGCCCCCTTTTAAAAGGCAGATTTATTTTTGTTTGTTTGAGGTAAAATCCAGTAAATTAATCACTGCTCAATCATATGAAGGCATTTTTAATCATAAATGCAATCAGTCCCTCCTGTGAATTGAGACTTAAAGGGGGCATGTTATCCTTCTTTTCTGCGGGTTACCATGGTTCCTTGATGCCTAAATGGAATGTTAGTAACGTGCTTTGGTGGAAAAAAAACAAAAACAACAAAGGATTGAGCACAGTTGGACTCTAAACGCACCAGCTTCACCGCCCTGCTCAGAGCGTTCCCTCGAAATCCTAATGAGCTAGAGTGAGCCCCGCCCAAATGACAACCTTTGCCCCGCCCACAAACGATGTTTGCCCCGCCCATTGCTTATTCAATAAACTAGGAAGAGCGGAAGTACAAAAAGACACCGCTTTGAGACACCTTTACAGACAATTGACGTAATGTTTAATCAACTATCCAAACTGATATTTGCGAGGTGTTTTGTTAAGTGAATTTTGTTAATTGTTTTGCACAATATGTCCCCTTTAAAGGAGTTTGGAACTTTTTGAAACGGCGTGTTTGACCTGAGCCTTTGAGATTTGGACCCGTTCGTGGAAGAGCGTCCAGGTGACACTCTGGTGGCAGGGCGGCGTGGTGAGGGAGCCGTTGTAGCGGTAGTACCGCCGCAGGTCCTTCGGCAGCAACGACTGGACGTCGAACGCTGGGATGTAGACCTTCTGATCTGCCCACGAGCGTGACAGGGACAGCGTGCCGCGAACACAACAACGACAAAGTCAGCGTTTCGAGCGCCCCGCCCCCCCCCACCCGCCTCGGTAAGCCTCACCCTCGCCCTTCGACTGATCTTACCTGCGTGCCTGACCCGGCTCAGGTAGTTCAGGATGTTGTCGAACGCTGGGTTGGTCTCCTCACCTGTCTGGGGAACTAGCGGTAAGGCTTAAATGCTAAATTACAGAAGACGCGCCATTACTGTGACATTGTCCTAGTTCCGTTGGCCCCCCGGTGCCGCTCTATTACCACGATGAGGATCGCCAGCACGGCCAGGCCGTCCCTCTGAGTCATGGCGACGGACATGTTGGGATAGAGCTCAGAGTTGTAGTGCACCACGTGCAGCTGCAGAGGAGAAGAAGATGATGGACAGGGGTGACGGAGAGACGGGAATATTCAAAAAAAACAAATGTGTGAGCACATCTCCCTGACTGACGCCTCCAATAAAGGCCTTTCTGGTTATTACACGACAGTTTTAAAGCCTGATGAGTGCTATTCTAGTCAATAGTTGTTTATATTTCCACTCTTTTTTTTCTTCTTCCACATTGACTGGAAGGGTTTTAATCTGCTTAAATTCCCTCTTTCAGGCCTTCCTCTTCCTCCCTCGCCGGTCCCTGGAAGACGCCGTGTTGGCACACCTGCAGGCTGAGGGGCTGAGGAGGATTAGCTTCCCTCTGTACTTTATTTCTAAAGATCTTTCAATTACAGTTCTGTCGCTCCGCTCCTTGAAACGGCAAAAGGAACCGAAGCGAAGCTCCGCTTTAAAACGAAACGCTCCCTGATATAAAGCCCCATTTTCTGTCTCTTTATTAGGCCCCAATTTTATCGGCGTTCTGACGCCGCGCAAATGTTAACTCCGCAAACTTGGACTTGGACTACAAAGTCACGCCACAAACGTGAAGTTAGTCCAACGCGGACTTGGGCAGAACTGCTTCCCGTCCTTCCTCCGCCGGCCCGAAGAATTTCTCAGTCAGGTTCGAAAGTGCAGGGAGGTCGAGCGGGCGCCGACGCTTTCGCACGGAACAAAATGTGAGAAATGATTCGATCAAGCTGCTGAGACCGAGCTCGGAGTCGAGAAAGTTCCAGTTTTTGTGGCCGCACAAAGGAGGAAGGCGGCGACACAATGAGCTCCCACTGGGTCGAAAGCCGGCTTCCCGGGGACGCGCCGTAAAATCCTCAACGACACTTCAACACCGCCTCAAGTTCAGAGCGGGGCTGGCCGTCCATCTCCTCCTCTTCCTCCTGCCCTCATTCTTCCTCGCCCTTTCACGCCCTTCTCCACCCCCCCGGGTTTTTAGAACCGCGCCAGGAGCTTCCTCTCCGGCCTCCTCCGGTGGAGGCGTTCGGGAGGATCCCGGTTTTCAATCCTTCATCCACTTTTATTAAAGCTACTCTTGTAGACGAGCAAACGCTTCCACAGAAAGACAGGAAGCAAATTGACTTCCACTATAAAGATTGCTGCGTTACATTTAGCTCGCGGCTAAAAAAGAGGACATTTGATACTCTTTATTTATTTGTAGATGATTAAAAACTCACAATCCTGGCAAAAAATTCTACCACCTGCTAATTAAAATGTATTTTAGAGGTTTATTATGTTCAAGAGAGGCGGGTGTTGGGTTCAGCTGCCTGAAACAAGCTGAGAAGTGTCTTTTCGGGCGCTCTTAAACGCACCTCGGCGTCTGCACTCAGCCCGTTGATGGTGTGTTCGCTGCCCCAGTGGCTGGGGCCCCCGCTCCCCCAGTGGAGGTGCATCTGCACGGCCGTGAAGAGCCACGGCAGCCCCGACAGGCCCATCCAGTCCGGGAGCTCCACCACGGCTGCCGGAGACAGAGACAGAGCGCTCAGGGGCCTCGAGGCGTAAAAAAGCCGCGCTGCCGGGCGACGAGCGAGGGCGGGGTGGCGCAAACAGATCGGACGAGGCGCTGCCGGGATACCGGGGGGGGGGGCGGGAGAGCTCCCGCTTCGGCGTGTTTACCTGTGTGTCCATTATTGTGGAGGGTGAAGGGCCTGTGGCCGTGCTGGTCGTAGCCCAGCGGGGTCAGCGGGGTCAGGCCGGGGTCGAATCTCGTCCGCGTGGTGGCCACGTCCACGGGGGACTGAGAGGAGCCGCCGCAGTCGGGGAAATGCTGCGACCACTCCGTCTGGCCCACCAAGCCTTCGACAGAGGGGACACAAGCGGTGATGTCACCTGATCACACAGCCCACTGACTCCCAGTCATTCAGTGAAAAGCCTCATTGATCTGCTCGATTATACAACCCGCTCGCTCCTCGGCCCACAGTCGCACATTCGGCCAGAATGTTCCTTTATTTCATAAAACGCAGCGGACAAAGAAATATGAATAACCTTACGGTCCAGCGGGAACGCTGTCGTTTACGACAGAAACTCAACCGAGAAGCGAGCGGTTGCGCGGACGGTATTGGTTTAAATGCTGATGGTGTCATTTTTTTACCCTCACAGCCCGCGACCAATCAGTTCAAGAAAATACTAATTAAGATAATATGATAAACAGATATTGACTTACCGATCTATCTTTGCATACAAATGTATCTGACATTTCACCGGCGTGTTCTACACTGAGAACACATTTAAATGTTCTCGTTTCCCCGAGCAACTGAAAATAATCAGTGGTTACCGACACTACAATTCTATTTTCATAGCGATGTATTATTGATGAAATATTGGAGAAAAAAAAAGAATTTATATTGACTTTTTGGCTATGTAATTTTCAGAGCAGACACACAAAAAAATAAGTACGTCAAAAGAAAGCGTTATAGAGATGATAATAATCAGACAAATACATAATAAAAAATATGAAGAGGTGGCTCTGTTCTGTGAATTCCTTATATGTAGATATAGAAAAATAAATAAGCTCAGTTTTTTTTAAAGGTTTATGATTTATATTATTTGAATGTCACCAAAACCTGTTGTTTTGGGGGTTTTTTGGTGAAATGTAGAAATAGAGTCCATGACTTTATTTGATAGAATAAAAATATTGTGTGACACTAAACATTAGCTCTATAAATATCTTTCCTCTGCAGTGCTGCGTAATAAACACACTCGGTATTTGTAATTAAGCACATTATTCATGTCTGAGAGGGAATCTTGAATAGAGCGGGAAGGGAGCGGAGGAAAAGCTGCTCTCCGCAGCGTGACAGGAAAGGACGAGTCAACGAATCTGAATTTCAATTGCGGGAGAGGAATGCTTTACAGAACGTGCGCGGCGGGTTTTGACAAAAGTGAGGCGTGGTCCGCGGGGGTCGGAGGCCTGCTCGGGGTCATCAGGAGACGCGGCGGCGTGCGCGCGTTGGTGCGTGTTTACGTCCGGATGCGAAGGCTCACACACCTCTCCCTGTTCCACTTTCACCTCTAATCCCCCCCCTCCGCTCAGCAGCAAAGCCCCCCACGCCACCCTACTTCAAAAGTGCGGCCCGCAGGCCCGCTATTGGTCGACCTGGAGCTCTCCATGGCAACCGGGGGGGGCCGATATATTCAGGACTTCTCTGCCTGTTTTCCCTCTCGCCATAGCGTTCTGCCGCCTTGGAACAAAGACACCGACTCTCTCTCTCTGTCACACACACACACGCACACGCGCGCGCACACACGAATGAGGAGAATGATGGAAATGTAAGAGAAGGTGACCTCGACTGTCCCTCCACTGCTTTACACCACCGTCCCTTCTCTCTGTTGACCCCCCCCCCCCCACCCAGTCCCAGAACCCGGGTCCCACCACAGCTCCAAGCCCAGCCACCGTCCCATGATCCATTGCAGCGTGGACCACAGCCCCCCCCAAACGCATCGCAAACAGGGTGATCGTTGGCGATTCCGTGATTTCCAGTGACACATCGGGGTTGGAGCACATTCCTGAGCCACCTCACTGGTTCCATGGCCGACCCGCAACCCCCGCAGCTCCTCTATACGTACTGGGTCCGCTCGGGGTGGAGGTCCGGCCGCCTCATTCATTCCCACAATGACATTGTCCTCGGCATAGGCGGCCAGTGTGTGTCCGCAGCACAATAAACACACGGATTATTGTGCGCCCCCAACAATACCGGAGCGATTGGGTACGCCTCGCTCCGTCCCCGTCTCCCATCCCTTTCCAACCCCTCCCCATCCCCGCGCACCTGCCTTCCTCTCTGTCCCTTCCTCGGTGTCTCCCCCCCCCCCCCCCCCCCCTCCATCATCGGCGCGATATGCCAGCGCTCATGCCAGCTTGTTGAACTGTAATTAATCCAGACCGAGAGGCAAGTCGAGGGGGGAAAAAAAAACCCGGGGCCGAGGAAGGCTGGGAATGACGGTGGGGGGGGCGGGAGCGGAGAGACACACAAATCCTGCTCGGCTCGCAGTGAACACAAGCACGGCGACGCAAAAGAGAAACTCAACTTGGGTTTGAAGACTTGTTAACAACTTCGGCAGTGTTTCTATCAGGAGTGTTGACTTCACTTACCAGTGTATGTCCAGGGAATATCCTCTGAAAGAGAATGGGACAAAAAAAAACAAAAAAAACTTCTTAACTAGTTGTTTCTTGCATGTGGAATTGAGTTTAAAGCATTTAAAATGTACTTGAACTACACTTGGTGGCTGTGCTGTGTTCTGACACAGACTGTGCTCTAACGTAGTCCTCGTAGGCTGGATTCTTCCAGTTTCAGCACTGCTCCACTTCACACTAAAACACCCCAACAGTGTGCGACACCCACACTAAAGCAGATAAATGTCACATGATGCTGATTAAGACCTTACCGGCAGCAGAAGCAGCCCTCCACCGAAAGCACAGGAGCATTAGGAGGACAAAAAAGCCCAAAGCGTCCATGTTAGCTCTCCTTGCCCATAAATGAATAAATGTGGACAGAGAGATGAGAAGCAAAAGAGGGAGAGAGTGAGAGTGAGAGGGAGGGGGGGGGTGAGAGAGAGGTGGGGGGGGTAAAGGGGGAGACAAGGGGGTAGAGACGGAGAGAACCCGACCTGCCACAGTTCTATTGAAGAGTGGATGGTGCACAAAGGCTCCAGTCTGGGCATCCGTGACAGGCTGGTGACGGACAGGGAGAGGGAAAGATGGACAAGAAACAATGGGCAACGAGCAGCAGAGAGAGGGACCAGTGAGAGCGAGCTGATGCACAGAGGATGCACCAACAAGTGGAAGGAAGCAGAGCAGGGGCCGTGACGGATGCTGACGATTAAACAGGAGAAAGTGGTGGCGATTTCAGGGCAAGGTGCACACGGACGCGAATCCCAAAGGTCTTTATCGCTGAGGTGAAAAGAACTGTGTACAACTTTACAACGGATCAGGGGATGGATCACAAAAAAAAAACAAAAAAAAAAACCCTCCACATTTCTCACCAAAAGGCTACACGTGCGAGTGCTGCTGTTTTTACGACGAGGAAAGCAACGTGTTGGGCTCCGTTCAGATACATGACGGATCGTCACCGCGCTGCTTCATCCATGCAGATAAGCGGCGTGTGTGGAAAACACGGATGGTTTCAACGGTGCTCTTATGAGCTGTCAACTCACTCTTTCAAAACCCACAGATCCCACAGAATCACCGGAGACGCAGGTTCATGTGCGATATTAAAAACAACCCCCTTTAATCACACTCTGGCGTGCGCTGCCTGATTCCTTCAATCCACACACACACACTTCCGTTGGACGACAACCACTCTTACGATGTATTTGATTATCACCTGTGCCAAGGGAGGAGGTTATGGGATATGTTCAGTAGTAGCATTGTAGTCACTGTTGTTATGGTCATTCTTTATTTGTTTTTTTACATAACCTTCTTGTGTTTCTCTCTGGGCATCAGAAGGTGCTGTGCTCCACCGCTAGAGGGCGCCCTCTCCTCGTCATACGGATAATTGACTGGATGTTCATTCCTGCAGCACTGCGAGGACTAATACACTTAATACAGGTAATTTAATGAAGAGGGAGCAATACACTACTCAGGTTTCTACTAATAGAAATGCAAATGGGCCGATTTTTTTTAATTATTGTTGTTAGAACGTGATAGGAATATTGCCAGCAATGTTGAATTCACGGCTAAATATTTTAGGATATTTCCATCTTTGTTCAGGAATATTTGAGGCTTTGTTTTTTTTTTCTTCCACCCTCGTTATTACAGAGAGATCGAAGCAAAGGTTCCTTGGTGGAGATTACGTCACACATGGAGCAGAATAAACTTCAAACTAACAAACACACAAAAATAAATCAGCGAACGTTACATCACTCTGACAAACACACAGACAGGGAGAGAGAGAGACGGGGAGAGAGAGAGAGACAGAGAGAGAGAGACGGGTAGAGAGAGAGACAGGCAGAGAGACAGACAGACAGAGAGAGAGAGAGGGGAAGAGAGAGAGAGAAACAAAGAGAGATACGGGAAGACAGAGAGACGAGTAGAGAGAGACAGAGAGAGAGACAGGCAGATAAACAGATAGACAGACAGATAGAGAAAGAGAGAGGGACACATAGATAGATAGACAGATAGACAGAGAGAAAGAGAGAGGGACAGATAGATAGATAGATAGATAGATAGATAGATAGATAGATAGATAGATACTGTATATAGATAGATAGATAGATAGATAGATAGATAGATAGATAGATAGATAGATAGATAGACAGACAGGCAGACAGAGAGAAAGAGAGAGGGACAGATAGATAGATAGATAGATAGACAGACAGACAGAGAGAAAGAGGGATAGATACTGATAGATAGATAGATAGATAGATAGATAGATAGATAGACAGACAGGCTGACAGATAGATAGACAGATAGATAGAGAGGATAGATAGATACTGTAGATAGACAGTCAGACAGAGAGAAAGAGAGAGGGACAGATAGATAGATAGATAGACAGACAGACAGAGAGAAAGAGAGAGGGACAGATAGATAGATAGATAGATAGATGATAGATAGATAGATAGATAGATAGATAGATAGATAGATAGATAGATAGATAGATAGATAGCTACTGTATATAGATAGACAGACAGACAGGCAGACAGACAGACAGGCAGACAGATAGACAGACAGATGGATGTAGAATGTTCCCTCTCTTCTGCACCTCCTCTTTCTCTCTCTCTATTCTCACACTCTGTACTTCCCCGCTTAAACGTGAAGCGCTCCGGCCAAATTATGCAACGGTGACGCCTCTCGCCGGCCTCCTATTGGCTGCCGGGGGCTCCGCACGGGGGGGCGTGGCTTGAGCGTCTCCGCACGCCATTGGCCGCGGCTCCCCGGGGGGCGTGGCCCCAGATTTCATTCACAAATTTAGCAGCGCAGCGTCAATCCAACATGTGAACGTCCCGCTGTTTATACCAGCGAACACATGTTCCGGCTCCATAACTGTGAGCGGGGGCCAGAGCACTGCAGCAAACCCCGACACGGAGAGAGGTGGGCCTCCATCGAGGCCCAATTAGTAAAACTTAACATTCAGGGCTTCACCCATCCTGTTTTACTGATCCATGTTTGACAAGGGAGGTCTATAAATGTCTGGATTGAAGCACGTTCTTCCCAGATTAAAAAAAGAAAAACAGTGGATCTTAATTATAGCTGACAGCACAGGCTTCCAAATAGTTACATAATTTAAGATGAATCAACAGTTGCTCTGTCTTCTTTTGTGAGGAAAGGTCAAAGGTGAGGGCGGGTGGGGTGGAAATGTGGCAGACAAGTGTCGGAAGGGACTGGACGGCATCAGTCAGCGGCTGCCACCCACAAGTCCAGGTCTTCAGGTGAAACAGGATTATCTGTGCATCAACAATGGCCAGAGGCCGGTGTCTCTGTCACTCATCTCGCCTCAGATTCTTGCTTTGACATCTGGATCTCGCATAACCTGTTTGTGAATTTGGCTCTTTACAGAAAAGGAAAAGCTCCCATAGGTGAATATGAAGGCTAACTCATCTGCTGTTATCAAAATGGCCCAAAGGTTGCAATACTTTTTAAAAAATGTCTAGTCTGGTCTTTGGAAAATTGAATCAGTCTGTACCTTTTTCTTCAGCGGTCAATATTGAAATTATTTAAATGTATATTTTATGTTAATAATAACCTGCAGGCATGTCTACCGTTGTGTTTAGAACAAATTAGGAAAGTTATTTGCTGTATTTCTGGAGCACCCTGACGCACTTTGACCCACTCCATCTCTAGAGTTAGGCTTAACATGGTCGCCCCTATTGGATTCCCAAGCATGTCAATACAAGAGGTGGTAATGAGAAGAGGATGGAGGGGGGGAAAAAAGCAAACAGAAGCAAAGTGGGGGATGGTACCTGAGCTGGGAGGAAGCTGAGACGATGGAAATGATGGGGGTGGTCACAGAGACCTATGAACTCAGAGGAGGTTCACTGGGTTTATGTGTAGCAGAGGAATGCTGGTGGGGGTGGAAAGCTTCTTCTGTTGACCTGGTTGGTGCCTAAGTACACACAAAACAGTAACCTTTCCACCAGTTCACCAAGGTTGATTATTGTGTTGGGACAATAAGAAGGGGGGGGTTGACCTGTTCATGCTGACAACCCCAAGGGACCTCTCTGAGCTTACAAGAGTCAAAGTCAGGTATTGACACTCAAACAAGGACATATCGTGTGGACTGGGTGAGGGGGTCGATGGGTTCATGTGTGTGTTGCATGTATGTACAGAGGGGGATGGGGAGCAGCTACATACCAACATGAGAGCAAACTTACTCCAGTCCTCCTCCTCAAGGTGTTTTTTTCCAGTCCAAATTTCAAACCGTCAAACAAACTGACTTGAGAATAACCATCTCCCAACCAGAGATAAAGGGAATGATGGATGTGCGTGAATTTGCTCTCTCTGTGGTTAATCTACACGTTTAGTGCTATTATGCTCTTCGTGTTTCACCAGAGGGTCAGCGGGTTCACACTCACCATTAACCTAATGGTAGGGGGGACTGTGTGGCCATAAATTATGGACATGGAAACTGACCTTCATCTGTGTCGGCCTCATGCAATTTCATTTTGATGCGCAAATTTGAGCCAGAGACGCGCGTACATTTTTATCCACCCGGCCTTTTATCACACCCGCCGTCGACGACGAGAGGGACACGCCGTTGCTTACGGGGTCACAACTTTATATCAGAGGGGAGCTAAAAGGGAGGAGGGGGACGTCGAACCCCACGATGCTTCGTGCTTCACCCACTGTCCAACAAATGAATACAAACAAACAAACAAACAAATAAATAAATACATAAATAAACCCACCAGGTGCACTTTCTAATCCCATTAGATCGCAAACACCGTTTAAACGACGCTCTGACTGCTGTCGTCACTCACACCTCCGGAAGCGGCTTGTCTCGCCTCGTTATTGATACTTATTTCATTACGCGTCGCCCCGCGCGTGTTTAAGCCGCGTTTAATACCGCTCGTCGGGCCCCGCGTTGCGTAAGCTTTCTTATTTTATTGCGCTGCTGTTCGGGAGGCGGGAGCGCTGTCGTCGGGAACACGCTGCGTGCCTCCCCGGCGCCGCGTGCGTGCATGCGTGCGTGCGTGCCGTGTGTTTACACCCGCCGCCCGTAGTAAAGGCGGCCCCGGCCCCCGACTCCCCGTACACACGGGCGACACATGAGGGGGCGTGGCCTCGCCGCCCGCCGCCGTCCAATGGGCGCCGAGGGAAGCGGCCACTGGCTGGGCGCTCCCGCCAATGGCGCGCGCCGGTGGCGCCAAAGCGGCCAATGGGGCGCGCCGAGAGGCTGGGCACGTGGATCCCCGCACATGTTGCCGCTCGTAAACTGTCTCGAGGAGAGGGGCTCGCGCAGCCACAAACGCACGAAGCGGCCGTGCGGAGTGTGCGTGAGAGAGAGAGAGAGAGACATAGAGAGGGGGAGAGAGAGAGAGATAGAGAGACATAGAGGGGGAGAGAGAGAGAGAGAGAGAGATAGCCGACGCTGGCCACCCCCGATGCTGCTCCGGCTCCGGACCTCGCTCTGAAAAGCCTCTTTTTTTAACTTATTATTATTATTTCTCGACACTTTCCCGACAGCTGCTCCCTCCCGGCGGTGAGTATTTCGGACGTTTTGTCGAAATTGTTGAATTGTTGCCCAAACTTGGCAGGCTGGCACGTCGGAATTTCCTGCCCCGCACCATCCCGCACGCTTCCAGCCGAGTCGACTCAGACGCCGCGTTATTCCTCTCGATCCCGTCTGCTTTTTTATTTTATTTTATTTTATTTTATTTATTTCGGTCAATAATTCATCGCTCGCGCAGCTCGGGAATTATTTGTATTTCTCTGTTCGAGGTTTCCTGCGCCGCTCCCGACTCCCGACATTTTAAATGGCCTCGTAGCAGAAAAAAACAAAAAAAACAACGGGTTTTCACGTGGAATTCTGCGGCTTCCCAGTTGAGACCGAGGTCATCTTTTTAGGCTGGAGGGGCGGCCGACACACCTGGGTGGCGGTGGTGGTGGTGGTGGTGGGGGTATTGGGTGGGGGGGGCCCTCATGGTTCCTGTCTGCACCTGTGAGCACCGTAAAGAGGCTCCAGACACATGTGCCTTCACTTTCCTCTTGTTCTGATCTTCCCCCACCTCCTCGTCCTCATCTCAGGATGTGGAATATACTGGGAAGGATAGAAGCACATGGGGGGGGGTGTTCTTGATTGAGGTGTTTTTGGGGTTTTTTTTTTTTGAGATGAATGCCCCGAGGAGAGAGGAACCAATCGGACACAAATAACACGGTTCTGACCGGACAATCAAACTGGCTTGTACAAATATTCACACAGAGGTATTATGGAGGCTCAGCTGGTGATTCCTCCTTTTTTTTTTGGTCCGTGTGGGCATTGGCATGCCACAAAAATCTATCTGGGAGTGTTCCAGTTCTCGCACCATTGAAGGCTGTGGTACTAAACGTGTGTTTTAATGTTAACCCCTACTAATTTCACCCCCCCCTGCTACCAGTGTGCTCCGGCTGGATCAGAGAACAGGTAGATTACAACCGGGGAGGGAGAAGGCAGGAGAAAATAAGGGGACAAATTAAAGGGAGGCACGTGGTTGTAAAAAGACTTAAAAAAAAAAAAAAAAAAAAACGTAGGCAAGTGAGGAGGAGGAAGAGGAGGAGGAAGAGCAGGCCCGTTCCGTGGAAGAGGAAAGGAAGCGAGGCAACCAGGCTTGTGTGCATAATGAACAGGATGAGCTGAGAGCGATGAGAGGCATACAGAAACGCAGCCGTACAGGAAGGAGAGTGGTTTGTGTGTATATCCAAGGGGGGGTGGAGAGGCAGCCTGAGACAGAGAGGAGGGGCTAGAGAGAGAGAGAGAGAGCGAGCGAGCGAGCACCAGAGGCAGTAGGCAAAGAGAGAGAGAGAGAGAGAGAAAGAGAGCCTGCTATTCTGATTTCACTACTCTACAAGCTCCCATCCCCCTCACGTTTTACTCTTCTCTCCAGTCTCCAATCTCCTCAATGAGAGCCAGACATGCTCTACCATTGTGTGCCTACTGCCTACCCCAGTCCCACTCTGCACCATGTTAAACTAGGGCACTGCCATACCCACCATTTTGAGCAAATGGGCTTGAAGGCGTGTTGGGGAAATGTGATTTTATTTAAGCAGCCGCCCTTTCTCGTCCGACGGTTCGCGACATTGGGTCGGCGACAACTTATAACCACTGTTGAGGCTTCTTGTTTTTCAACGCCTTCTCCTTCCGCCCCCCCCCCCCTACAGAAATGCAGTCCCAGGGCAGCACCTCTTCTCAGCCCTCCTTCGATTCCCTGAGCTCCAGCGACAGCCTCCTGTTCAGCGACTCCGAGCAGGCGGAGGACGACGCGGACGTCTTCCTGACGGACAGCTCTTCCTCCATCATCATCGGCGGCCTCGGCAGGAGCGCGGCCAAGGCCGACAGGAGCCTGGAGAGCCCCGGGTCCCAGTGGACCTGCGACGGCTTCACGGACAAAGAGGAAGAGGAGGAGTCGTACGCGTCGGGCAGGGGCGGGAAGGCGGCTCACCGAGGCCTGGAGGACGCCACGAGGCAGGCCCCGAAGTCTCAGGGAGACCTGCTTTTCGCTCAGAAAGTAAGAAGCGCTCGGAGAACCGCCGACGTCGGGGGGGAAGGGGGGGGGGAGAAAAGAACGACGCTGGCAAAGAAGGGCCTCAAACCCCGGCTTCATTGATCTCCCCTCTCTCTCTCTGCCAGTGTGCTGAGCTCCAGGGTTTCGTCAGGCCCTTACTGGAGCTGCTGAATGGGCTGAAGACGGGACGATTCGACCGAGGTAAGCATCCCTCCCGCCCGCGCACACACACACACAGACACACACACACCGGCAGTTAAATTCGTCGATGCCGAACATGGATTATATCATCTCGGCGGCCTCGGTCCTTTTCGACCTGCGCTGCTCGGTATCGAGCGGGGTCCAAAGCGAAGCGGCACGTTTGAGGCCGCCGGCTTTTTTATCAGCTGACTCATCGGCTCATGATCGCTCGCGGACACGGCGAAGCGAAAGCAGCCGGGCCACGTGCGGGTCCGGAGAGGAAGGCCCTCGCCGTGTGTCTCGGTATTCGCCGAGTCCCGCAGCCCAGGAGCTGATTGTGCCCTCGTGGTTTTCTCCTTTCTGACTGACAGGCCTGAGCAGTTTCCAGCAGAGCGTTGCCATGGACAGGATCCAGAGGATCGTCGGGGTTCTGCAAAGGCCTAACAGCGGGTGAGTTCAGCGTTGGTTTTTTTTCTTTCTTTTTTCTTTTTTTTAATCTCGTGATCTTGGTTACGCTTTAACATGCGAAACGATTGCCAAGCGGCACATGAGGGAGATGGTGTTTCATCGCTGAGGGGTCCTCCGGGTGGATCGCGTTACCGCGGCCCGTACGCAGTGTCGTGGATTCCCAGGCGCTTTCTCCGCGCACTAATGGAATCGCTCTCTCTCTGTCTCTCTCTCTCTCGTTGGCAGGGAGAAGTACCTGAACACGCTGCTCCAGGTGGAGGTCATGCTGAAGCTCTGGTTTCCGCATATCCCCGCGCGGCCCGCGTCGGCGTCACCCGCCGCCGCCGCCGCCTTCGCCGCTCGCTCCCTCCAGGATACTTCCAGTCCCATCCCGCCGCACAAGCACAGGGATCAGCTACATATTCCGGTTAAGGTGAGCTTCCGCGCTCCGAAGCCTCCAGCGTTCGTTTGATTCCGACGTTAACGGCGTTTTCTTTCCCCCCTTCCAGAAGCGCAGGCTCAGCTGGACGGGCGCGGACTCCCCCACGCCTTCCCCCGTCCTCTACAAGTGCCCTCGCCTCGGCTCGGAGGAGAGGAGAGCGAGGGGAGAGCTTTCCGAAACGGAGGCGCGCGCTCCGCCGCCGCCGGATCCCGCCGCCGGCCGGGCCTCGGCGGACGTGGCCGGGAGCGGCCAGCGGAATCAGGACGCCAACAGGAGGGAGATCGGCGCCGAGGAGCTGGGGGCTCTGTCAAAATACAAAGCGGCTCACAGCTCTGAGCCGAACCTAACGTGGGTCCACATCGCCCCCATCCTGTCCCCCAGGAAGGCCTGCCCTCCGCACGAGGGCGCGGCGGGCGGGGCGGGGGGCGGGGAGAGGCAGCCCGTCGTCCCGGGACACCACCTCAGCAGGCGGGGCAGCCCGGCCACCCAGGACAGCTCCGTCTCCTCGACCACGCCCAGCAGGCACCCGAAGGCCCCCAAGAAGCCGAGCCGGTGTCAAAGCCAGCCCGGCGCCGGGCACCAGGGCGGGAGCGGCGAGCCCTGCCAGGGTCAGAACCAATCTCACGTCACAGTCAAGCCTTTGCCCCGGGCGTGCCCCACCTCCTTAGAGACCTGAGACCTGGAGGAGGGGGGAGGAGGGGGGGGGGTGAAGTGCCAGCAGCCTCGCTTTGTTACACCACTGCTGCTGCGGCAGGAAGAAGGAAAGAGGCTGACGGCCTTTGATCAGACGTGCATGAAAGACAGGAAGCGGGAGAAAGAATTGTAGGGAAATCATCCACAAACTGCCCCCCCCACACACACACACACACACACACACAAACAACAAGACCAAAATTACAAAGTGACTTTAAATGAAAGGGCAAAGTGAGTCGGGATGAATCAAATCAAGATGTAATTGGTCGACACAATTGCGTGCTGTAGTATAATCAAATGCTCAAGAGCGGTTGTGGTTGGGGGGGGGGGGGGTAAGAGACTTTACAACCTTACGGGCTGTTTACAGCTTCAGTCGTGAAGCGCTGTGTTGTGTTGAAGAACTTTTAATTTGCAGCTAACCCCAGTTTCTCCTCGCGTTGGAGCGGACATCCAAAACTGTGGGACGCGCGCGTGATTAGACGCATGTCCAAGGTCACGCGCGACAGTAATACTAATTAAGGTTCAGTCTGGTGGTGGTTGGGGGGGGGTGTTACAGGGAGGGTGACGCTTTTGACACGTTTGACTTTAGAATTCAGCTGTAGATAGAAAGTGAGGCCGCTGGCTTGAAGTGGAAACGGAAAGGGACTGAACTTGAGCACGGCGGGCGCAGGTGAAGATCAACGTCATCGTTTCAAGAATGTAACCCGAGGACCGGGACAAGGGACATCAAAGAGACCGGGGGGGGTGAAATCTCAATGAACTGGGGGGGGGGACGTCACGGATCAACGAAGTTTCTGCCCAATCGTAAACCGACAGCAGGAAAATCAAGGGAAGACCAGCTGGAGGTTTAAAAACAGACGACAAACAGGGACCACTCCTCCACCAGTGACTCAAGTCCCGCTGTTAATTTATTCATGTGTAGATCGGACACTGCATTTATTTATTGTTTGTATTTATTTATTGGGCAGCTGAGTTGGCGCCTGCTGTGCGCTGGCGCAGTTCGGCCGACGTTTATTTTTTTGGCAACAGGGGAGACGCTGTTGACAGTTTATTTAATGTGGAGACAAAAGGAAGCGGAGATCTTGTGATTGGATTATCGGACTACTGTGCCTTTTACCAAATAGGATGTGTTCAGCATTTTTTTGGTGCTCTCAGTGCATTCATACTGCATTTTTGAATGTTTCATCCTGGGGACAAACAAACAAACAACAGCAAACATCCACATTCAGTCAGGAAAGCCAACACGTAGTCTTTCACGCAACAGGATCGCCGACCAAACATCGACCCGTAATCACATCAGCACTGGTGGTTTGACTTCAGATCATAATACAGATAATCCCACCGGCCTAATTCTCCAACACTCACGGACAGCACGGGCTTCTTTATTGTCACAACACGTTATCAGAACACCGCCTTGTTTTGTTGTTTTTAAATCCTTTTTTTTTTTTTTTTCCTTGAACAAACTAAGAAACGGTTTGAACCGCATTTACAGCTGGTGCCCTCGGAAACTTGAACATGTACAAAACGTAAGGGAGGAAATCGTTATTTGCACCGTGTTGCACTGCTGCTAGTATTTGAATTCCAGTTCCACAGTCCAATAGCGGGGGTCGAACTCGTTACCGGGAAAATCGCGTTCGTCTGGATTTCACGGCACTGCAAACATTGTACATATTTTTAGTTTTTTTTTTGTTTTTTTTTTGCGACTAAGAAGGGTCGGGGTCGGGGTGGTGGTGGTGGTGGTGGGGGGTCATGCACCAAACTCTTAACAAAAAGCACCACGTATGAACACAGAGCCATCGACGGCCTCCGCGTCACCGCCTCCGCCTGAACCTTCGGATCCGGTGTCGCCCCGGTCTTTTACGCAGACTGAGACGCTGATCTCCCCGGGGGGGAGGAGGGAGAGAAAGAGGGTGTGTGTGCGTGCGTGTGCGTGTGTGTGTGTTGGGGGGAGGGGGGGGGTCGTCTCTCCTCCACCCAGCTCCAACTTTTTCTACAGTTGTGGTTATGACAGAGGAGCTGATTGCACTTACTTTTTCATCGTTCTGTCTTGCGTGTTTTTTACTGCAGAGGCCGCAGCGCCCCGCCGGTCTGTGACCATATGTCTTTGTTTATTTTAGCTGCCTTGTTCTTAGACTGTAAAACCTGACAGTAGCCCCCCCCCCCCAGCCTCCCCTCCCCCCCTCCACTGCACTTGTCTGCCCTTGCCCACTCTCCTTCATCTCCCTCAATCCCGTTAGTATCGTTTCTCTGAGCTCAACTCTGTCCCTTCGCCTCTCACGCTACCAGATCTCAACCCAACTCAATTTTAATAAACAACATTTTTTTTCTTGAAGCAAAGCTTGTGGTTGTTTTTTCTTTTGGTCTGTTCTGGTGTTTGTCTACCATTATATTTGACTCTTTTTTGCAGGGGGGGGGGGGGTGGGGGTGCAAACGCGCTCTCGCTTGAACAGATGTGCATCACGACGGGGTGCAGATTTGCAGACTGCACATTTTCGACGCGTTCCTGTGGGTCGGTGGAGGCCCTGGCAGCCGGGGGTGTGTGTGTGTGGGGGGGGGATCAGAGGTTGGCGTGAAGGAGGGGCAGCAGGGTGTGACACCACAGCCCTGATAATCTGACCGGCAGTGGGAGAGAGAGAGAGGTGGGGTGGGGGGTGTTGATCCTGCAACCAGCTGCTTCTGTAGAGCGCAAAAAAGCACGTCGGAAAATGTACAGTAACAATGACAATAACCCCCGTCAGGGCTCGGTGCTCCCGCACTGCTGCCCCCCGTCTTATAAAGGAAGGTTAAATTATGCACACGTGTTTATCGGACCGTGAAATGTGTCCGTAAACGCACCATTTTAATCAGAGATCCCGCTTTAAAGGCTGATTTATTTGCTTTGCACGCGTTTTAAATGCTCCAACATGTTTTACGGCCGCCATCATTCACACACAAGTCACACAAAAGTCGACAAAACTGCAACATGAAGGTGGCTTAAAAAGAAAAAGCAGCGGATAAATATTTTTCTAAATAATTTTTGACATTTTTGGCAAAACAAAATGTTTTCTTTTAGTTTTATTTTTTTTACAGCAACTCCAGAGGGGGAAAAAAACCGGTTGTGCGCTGCATGATGTCATGATGTGGTTTTAAAATGTACTATTTCGTGCAGCCAGAGCCCCCCGATATGAAATCTTAAAGAGGATGACACATCCCCCATTTTGTGTCCACTCCATCATCACGGTCGTGCGCGCTGTGCGCTCACGGCCAAGAGACACGGACGGAGAGAGAGAGAGAGAGAGAGAGAGTGGTGAATTTCAGGAGGGTGTGGTCCGATGTGCCCTCGCTCGGACGGGATGAAATCACCCGTGCCACACACACACACACACACACACACACCCAGACACGGAGTTCTAAAAACACCCAGGCTCGTCCGTGCCACTCCCCCGCGCATGCTCCGACGCACCGGTTTCGTGACGGGCCCGTCTCTGACACACTGACTGCGCCGCGTTACAACAACAGAGACTGAATGCCCGCCCTCCCCCTGTCTCCCCTCGGCCCCCCCTTGTATCCATGCAGTTTTTAGCAGAGAAGCCCTTGCCCGGTCCCCCCCCTCATCTCTCTTCTACCCCCCCCTTTCCCTCCCTCTGGAGGATGGAAATGAGGATGAGGGGCAAGAGCGAAAAAAAAAAAAGACTAAAGGATGATGTTTGGAGGGGCAGTCAGATTTAAAAAAAAGGGAGGGGGGGGGGTCCATGTTTTTTTCCTCATGGTGTCCCTATTCTGACATTTCCATTCGCCTCCTCTGCCCGTGTGTGTGTGTGTGTGTGATTCCCGGTTCTCCTCGTTTAAGGCAAAGTTTCCGCTCGTCCGCTTGGTAACGGTATCCCCCCTTTGTCCCGACTTTGTCACGCGCCTCCCGAAAAAGCATGCGCCGCTTTAATCCAGCATGTGTGCGCGCATCAATCGGATTGCGCGTAATTAACTTAGCGCCCCTCCAGAGTCCCGGCCGGCGCAGGCTCTAATTGAGGCTCCGCTTCCTCCTCTTGTTTTGACAAGTTGGTGGTATAAGGCGCTGACGGCGCCCACAATGAGGTATTTATTCACTTATTCTCGCCTCCCCTCCCCCCAGGAACTCTCCCAGTCCAACTCACGTGAGGTGACCCCCCCCCCTCCACACACACACACACACACACACACACAGCTCTTACTCACACCAGGTCCCTGGGGGGGTTTCAGAACCAACCAGTCCCAAAACAGCCTGGATGCTCATTAAAACCGTGGAAGCGCCTTTGATGGGAATCGGGGCTGCCGCCGCAAAGGCGGGGCGCCAGGGCGGGGCGAGGCCCGGCCTGACCTCCATCCGCGGCCCCCGCCGGCGCGGTACCTGCGTTCGAAGCTTGGGGGGGGGCGAGGGGGGCGAGGCGGGAGAGGGGGTGGTAAACACGGCCTCCCCCAAGGACTTCCTTCTCAAGGACGCACGTGCGGCGGAGCTCATGACATGGCGCGTGATATTTGGGGCACACCCGAGCCACGGGCCAATCACATCCTCCCCTGTGTCTTTGGCCTGGATGACTTCCACCTTCGGGGGGGTCAGAGGGGGGGCATCCTACAGGACAGCAGTTCAGGTGCAGCCCTGAAAAAGGGGGGAGGGTGGGGGGGGGACACGCCACGTGGACGGTTTCGGTGTTCTGAATGAGAGATCTCCGGACAACTGGGGATTGAGCGTGCGCACGTGCTCCCTGATACGGATCCGCTCGGCGAGGCCCCGGCAGCTCAAGTGTGAGGCAGACAGCCGAGTCCCCCGAGGTTTTTATCTTCCAAGATGATTTACAGTCCCTGTCACATACAATAGGAACACACCAAAAAAAAGAGAAATCTGGGTCGATGTGATTAAATATAACACCACCACACACTTGATGAATCCAGAAGCTGGCTGATGGAATGCGGGGGGATATCCATGGTCATAAATTATGCAATTATGTAATATTAATAGCGTTGCGATAGCGCGCGCAAATAGGCTCGGCTGGAGTCACATTGGCCGACGCCATGCCGGGAAGGCTGCTCGCTTAACAAACGAAGGGGAACACTTGCGAGAGGCTTTAATTGTGGGTATTTTTGCTCGCCGGTCCGGCGGGTTCATTTGTTAGTGCGGGTTGGTGTGACGGCCTCGACGCTGTTTTACTGTACACGTGTTTTTGTTCAGCAGACCAGCCAAACAACACGGTCGGAGTGTGTGTGTGTGTGTGTGTGTGTGTGTCTCTTCTTGTAATTGCTACATGCTAAGTACCAAAAACTATCGAAGCGAGGACATTTGAGGACTGTTGAGGATGTTTGAGGATGAAGACCTGGCTTGAGGTTGAGGTCAGGAGTGGGATTAGGTCAGGTTAGGGTCAGGTTAGGGTCAGATTAGGGTCAGGATCAAGCACGTTATTGTGATGGTTATGGTTGAGAGCTGGGTAATACATTATGTTCATGAAGGTCCTCACAAAGATAGATGTACAAGGGTGTGTGTGTGTGTGTGCTGGGCTGGTAGGAAAGTGATGGTATTGTTAAATTATGTGCTGAGGTATCATTACATAATAGAGTTGGCATTGGTGGTGGGGTGGGGGGGGGGGGGGGTGCAGACTGCCTACATGTGAGGTGCCAGCGTGGAGTTGAGGGCGATCACGGGGCGTGAATCTGAGCGAGTGTGCCTTTCCAGCATGTGATTATCAGCAATCTTAACAGGAATGTGCTCCTAAACCTTTGTGGAGAGTGTGTGTTTCTCCTCTCTGAACCATTGGGGACAAGTCAGTGGAAGCAAAAAGGCCACCAATTTTAATGATACTGAATGTTTTTGGCTTTTCCTTATCGTTAGTTATCAGTTAAAGCACATATTATTATTGTGAATGATTCTCATGAGGATCATTACGTAACGCAGATTTGGTTAAAAGTGCTTCTGTGGTCAGTTAATGGGCTGAAACACAAAAATATCTTTGAGGTCTTTAATATTATTATTGGAAGAGAAACAATGTTGTTTTCACATCACCGGATTTGACCTTAAATGGAAATTAGGATGTCAAAACATGTTAACAATGTTGCTGAATTCATCAGGGATTACTGTGTAATATGACATTTGATAATCTGATATTTTCCAACCCCCTTTTGGACAGCATTGATGACACATGTTTAAGTTATTATGTAGTTCTAGTCATTAGGTTTACCCACATTCTGAAACTACCTGATGAGCTGATAACATAGACAATGAAAAAGGTCATCCTCATTATCATGCAAACTTGTGTTGTAGTCAAGAATCTACTTTAATTTCATACACTTCTGCACCTTAAAACGTTTACATTTGCCCCCCCCCCCCTTTTGTTTAAAGGATTCAGCACAGGGTTGTTTACTCCTTTCTACTTTTTCTTCTTTTTGTTTGTCAGTTGGACCAAAAGTGCCACAGAGGGAAGTGGATCCCAGCAGAGACAAAGAGTCTTGGTGCGCTGGAAAAAAAAAAAAAAAAAAAGCTCAGGTTTCAAAACATCACACTCTTTTATACTGCGTGCGTTAAGCGATAGGTTTGAGCAGCGCTCGCCCCTCTGGGTGCTGGGCCGAGGTGCGGGGACCTGTGCACGCATCGGTTTCAGACGCACGTGGGCTGCGAGGAGAAGGTAAACAAGTCACAAGCGACGCCTCACATGCACGTTGGCGAGGAACACGCAGGGGTCGACGATCGTCACGTTCGTTTTCACCTGATAAATAAACGATGAATGGAGTGGTGCGCTTTGCACAAGTGAAAGCATCAAACAGCCGTGCAGAAATACTCCATTACTAGCAGGAGGCCTGCAGGAAAAACTTTAGTAAAAGCACCGAGGGCGTCTGTAATTCTGCCATTGATTAACTTCAACCGCAACCAGCGGCTTTAGGATCGAATACGAAATCAAACGTGATAAGATCCTGAAAACAAAAGACGCTTGAATCTCCGGGCCTCCGCAAACAGTCACAATTTCTGTGGAATTCATATTTTACAGCAATGGTTTTAAAACTTTTCCCACACGTGGCTGTCACTGGTTTTAGGCTTCGAAGCGATCCGCAAAGTTAGAAAAGCGACACCAAGGAGCCTCTTTTGGGGCTGAAGCCTGGATTAAGGGAGATGGGGGGGGGATTGGGTGTAGCAGTGGCAATTCCACCACACACAGAGGTCTTTTGAATGAAATAAAATATCCCAGCAATTAACTGAAGTTGTCTAAATCGAGTTATGTGGATTTATATAAGCGTGTAAGTCAGTGAGTTGGACTATTTCAGTCACAAGAAAAAAATGTAAATTAAGATATATCGGACTATTTTCAGTTCCAAACATATTTAATGTTCTTTTTTTTGCTCATTTTTAGTGTCTCTGTCGACGTTTGTTCCCTCTTCCCATTGCAATGACATTTATATTGGGTGATGACGTCATCCAGCGAGTTTTTGGACATTGAAGAGTTTCATCGCTGCCTTTGGGCCAAAGGTGCGTCTGCACGGGCCGAGGAGCCCAGGGGCCCCTGGGTGTCATCCGGGCCACAGGGTGGTGCTGTTGATGACAAACACGGGGGCGTGTGTGCGTGTGCGTGTGTGTGTGTTGGTTGCACGCTTTTCCAGACGTGCGTGAGCCCCCCGTGTCGTCATTCAAACAGGAGCGCGGCCCTCCGTGTCGAATCGGAGCTCTTTAGCTGCTGTGGGTCCCGACGGCGGTCGAGTTTAGGTAGTGACTGTGGTAAAAGGATGGAGTGGTGGGTGGATGTTGCAGAGGGGGGTGGGGGGGGTGGCAGACTGGTGGAGCCTCAGGCACTGGTTTGCATTCACGCATTCACAAGTGCACTCCGATGACCCACATCACGCAGCGTTAGAGGGAAAAACGAAGAGGAGGTCTCACTATGGTTAAAAAAAGACCCCCCCCCCCCCTCCACTGCAAAGGCACTGGCTTCAACACTTCTTCTGATCTACTTTGAAATCAGCGAGTGAGTTGTAGCTGAATTGCATTTCCTCCCATAACTGGGTTAAAGTGGTGTTGATTAACACGCATGAAATAGCGTTTCACCAAACCCAGAGGATGACCTTGTTTTAAACAGAGGCTCATCTTATGGCGAGGAAGGGGACTCCCCCTTCCTCTGTCAGGCTTTGGTCTCATGACTGCTTTTTAGCGACTGTGTAATTCAATTGGACCCCACCCCCCTCCATAATTTGGTCTAAAAAAACATCATTAATTAAAAGGCGGATCTCCTCGTATTACAGACCAAATAAGAACACAGACTGAAATAATCTCCTAAAATCCTGATTAGATTTAAACGTGTAAATGTAATTTTTTTATGACAAAGAAAACTTACAACATAATAGCAGCCCCTTTATCTAACATAAAGCAGTGCATAAACCCCCTAAAAGTGAGCATGTTTAAAACTCCTTCCCAGTGGAGCAGACGGAAGGCTGGCGGGGAGCGCAGCAGTTCTCCCTCCCGTCGCCAGGTGGGGGCAGCGAGCGCACAGCGGAGTGGGGGGAGGAAGGCCACGAAGAAGAAGCGCGGTTTCCTCTTCCGGGTTTTTGATTAGCAACGTTGTGTGAGCGGCGCGACCGGGAAGAAAGTTTGGCCCCAAAACCCCCCCGACCGAGCCGAGCGAGCCCGAGGGGACGGATTCGCCTTTGGCTTCCGGAGCGTTGACGGCCTGGCGAGAGGAATCGGCGGGATCCAGAGGTGCGTGTGCGCGCGGAGGGCGCGCGGGTCCGGAGCGGCGGCGGCGGCGTGCTAGGAGAGTTAGCGGGCAGAGGAAAGACCCCCGCTCCGCCGCGGCCGCCGGGCGAAACCCCCCCGGGCCGCGGTGTTAACGCCGCTCCGGGGCGCCAGGCTGAAGCGGGGCCCGTCTGAGGCGGGTCCGAGGGGGCGGGGGGGGGCTCCCGGCGTCCCGGTGCTGAAGTTTCCCGGGCTCGTGTCGGTGTTGTTGTTGATGTTTGGTCGTCCAAGTCCTGCGTTTTGACGTCCCTTCTCTGCCCCCCCCAGGCACGGGACATGTCGCTGAACAAGCGGGAGGTGGAGGAGCTGAAGCCGTGGGTGGAGCGCACCGTCAAGAAGGTGCTGGGCTTCTCGGAGCCCACCGTGGTCACGGCGGCCCTCCACTGTGTCGGCAAGGGCCTGGACAAGCGCAAGACCATAGGTAACCATGGCAACAGATGGACACCCACCACCCCGGCCGAGTGTGTGTGTGTGTGTGTGTGTGTGTTGGGCATGAAAGTGGGGTAGACTAGAGGCGACGTACACAGTTAAAAACGACAAGTTCAACAATGTGTAGATGAGTAACTTTTCTGAGGGATACTGTATTTGTGCTCTTTGTCTCGTTTTAGTTACCGTTTTTTTTTTTTATTTCTACACTCCCGGTCTGATGTGATATGATCTTGATGATCTTGAACCCGTATGTGTGGAGTTTATCGGTGGGAAAGTCGTTTTGTTGAAGCCACAAACACAAGTGAATCAAAGCGAAGCTCTATTAACTCACCTCGGCACGAGTCAGGCGGGTGGCAGCGCAACCTGGTTGTTGTTTGATTTTGCGCCTTTGGAAATGTTGACTTTGGACACTGGTGCCGTTTTTTTTCGAAAGCCTGTTTCTCTCTTTTAAAGACCAGCTGCGTCCTTTTCTCGATGACTCTGCTGGAGGGTTCGTGGAGCGTCTTTTTGAAGCTGTGGAGGAAAGCCGCAGTTCCCGTGGCACAAAAGACGGAGGAGAAAGGATCCGCAAGAGAGACCTCAAGGTAAGTAGAGACTCACTACTGTTTGCTGTTGCCAAGTTAAGATAAACACCCAGAAGTAAATCATGTATGAACTCTAGTTTCTGTCAGGAAATCATTATTTATATTGATTGTAGATCTAAATATGACTGCTTAATGTAATTATGTGCCTGTTTGTCTGGTTGGTTGCTTCAGGATGCTTTTGGAGAAGAGACCGAAACTGTCACAATACGAGAAGTTCGTGAGCCAGCAGATGGAGTAACTGCTAAGAAGAAACGGGTCCCTCGTTTCGAGGAAGTAGACGAGCCCGAGGTCATACCTGGACCCCCATCCGAGAGCCCCGGCATGCTCACCAAACTGCAGGTATGAGATCATTTTCTGTTAATATTTATTGCTGTTTCTCCGATGAACATTCTGTACATATTAATGTTTTCTTTGCGTCACCAGATTAAGCAGATGATGGAGGCTGCCACAAAACAGATAGAAGAGAGGAAGAAACAACTGACCTTTTCATCTTCAGGCAGTTCTGCATCGGTAATAAAACTAGACGCCTGAGAACATCTTCAGGCTATTTTTTTAAGCAACAACCAGACGTTTGCTTTTCT
The DNA here is from genome assembly GCA_911728415.1 of Lagocephalus sceleratus. Taxonomy (NCBI): domain Eukaryota; kingdom Metazoa; phylum Chordata; class Actinopteri; order Tetraodontiformes; family Tetraodontidae; genus Lagocephalus; species Lagocephalus sceleratus. Next base: position 1,936,975 of record CAJVRN010000126.1, read on the forward strand.
GACGTGGCTTTTTCCCCCCTCACAACAGTTACAGAGCGGTGGAGCTGCGGGCGGTGCTTCGTCCATCGCCCCCTCCAAGGCCGCCAGCTTCATGAACGACGCGATCGAGAAGGCCCGCAAGGCTGCCGAGCTGCAGGCCCGCATACAGTCCCAGTTATCCATGAAACCCGGGATCCTCGGGGCTTTGGGGAACACCGGGCCCCACAACCTCGTGGCACTGGCTAATCTCCACGCTATGGGAATCGCTCCCCCGTAAGTACTATCTCAGTACAAAGATCTTTTACAGGATAAGAATAATGTCTGTCTTCATTAATGAGAAAAGGTTTGCTAATAGGAAAGTCGAGGCCAAGGAGGTGACCAAGCCAACACCCCTTATTCTGGACGATCTGGGGAGAACTGTTGATGCCACCGGCAAAGAAATTGAGCTGACACATCGCATGCCCACACTGAAAGGTAATTTTTTTTTTTTTTTTTTTTTTTTTTAAACCTTCATTCACCCTTCATTCTCGTGTTGACAAGAGCTTTTTACATGTGTGTTCATCTGTGCCTCCGTAGCGAACATTCGCGCTGTCAAAAGAGAGCAGTTCCGTCAGCAGCTCAAGGAGAAACCAGGGGAGGAACTGGAATCCACGTCCTACTTCGACAACCGCGTGTCTCTCACTCAAGCTCAACGCCCTCGTAAAGGCTTCAAATTCCACGAGCAGGGACGCTTTGAGAAGATCGCCCAGAGAATTAGAACCAAGGTTGTATTGTGTATCCCGATGACATTCAGATATTAGGTTTTAAATATATATATAGATTTTCTGACATTTTAATTATTGAAATTAACCATGTAATGACTTATAGTGTGGTGCTGATTAGGACTTTCTGATAATTATCTAAATATACGTATTATTGGCTTTATCTAAAATTATATTTTAATCTCCAGGCTATTTGATCAGATTTGAGCTCAGGTGACTGAATTTTCTGATGAAAAATGAAATATTAAATGAGTCTTCTTGCTTGTCCTGGTGTCAAACAGGCTCAGCTGGAAAGGTTACAGAATGAGATTTCCCAGGCAGCAAAGAAGACTGGAATCCACGCGTCCACAAAGCTGGCACTGATCGCTCCAAAGAAGGAAATCGAAGATGGTGATGTGCCCAACGTGGAGTGGTGGGACTCCTTCATCCTGCCGTCAAACATTATCTTGTAAGCAAAAACAAGGAACACATTATTTTTTCAATTTTCTTTTATTTTAGCTGAAGCAGATGTTTAACATTTGCATTTTCTTTTCTTCTTTTAAAGAGCAGAAACAAATTTTGATCAGGTGGAGTTATTTGGTGTGACCAACCTGGTGGAGCACCCTGCACAAATTAGACCTCCTGGTGAGTACAAGCAGAACTGTTTTTAGGGTTCCTTTGTGGAGGATGTTAAAGCAGATTGACACCATCGGCCTGTTTAAAAAGACCTACCTCATACTCTCTTAATACTCGTAATACTCTTGACTTTGTTCCTCAGTCGACACAAATAAACGAGTAACGCTGGGAGTTTACCTGACAAAGAAAGAACAGAAGAAACTGAGAAGACAAACGCGAAGAGAGGGACAAAAAGAAGTACAAGAGAAAGTCCGTTTGGGGCTCATGCCTCCACCAGAACCTAAAGGTAGCCCCAGATTAGTGGTGAGAAGCTGCTGCCCCCATTCTGGATGAACGCAACTGACGCTTGTGTATTTTGTTTTTCCTCCAGTACGTATCTCAAATCTGATGAGAGTACTGGGCACGGAGGCGGTCCAGGACCCCACCAAGGTTGAGGCACACGTCAGAGCGCAGATGGCCAAGAGACAGAAGTAGGGACCAAAGCTCGCCTCTTTCTCTCCCCTCCCCTCATTTCCTGAACGTGTGTGGGGGGGGGGTCTGCGAGGTCGGGCTCGCTGGCTCTGAACCTTCCCGCTCGTCTCCTCCGTCCGCAGGGCTCACGAGGAAGCCAACGCGGCCCGCAAGCTCACGGCAGAGCAAAGGAAAGAAAAGAAGGTGAAGAAGTTAAAGGAGGACCTCAGTGACGGCGTTCACATCGCCGTGTACAGGTGTGTGTTTGAGTCGAGCGAGCGGGCGCTGCGGTTGAAGCCTGCCTGGTTACAGCTAATCGCTTTTCCCCGTGCAGGATTCGTAACCTGCAGAACCCTGCTAAGAAGTTTAAAGTGGAGGCCAACGCCAACCAGCTGTACTTGACAGGCACGGTGGTTTTGCACAAAGACGTCAACCTAGTTGTGGTAGAAGGAGGTGAGACGACTCTTCCCATGCTTATTTTAACAACAAGTTAAAGTCTATCACGTTTTCATCACCGTTGTAGAGATGGTGACGATAAACTAGTCACATCCTCTTCACCACACTCATCTCCCATGTTGTACGTTCCACTCAAACTTCGGTAGTTAATGGAATTTATTGATTTGTTTCCTCTGCTCTCAAATTTTTAGGCCCTAAATCTCAGAAAAAGTTCAAGAGGCTGATGCTGCACCGAATCGAATGGGTGGAACACAGCAGTAAAAGAGACGGTAAGACCTGCCCCGCCTTTCAGTCTCGTCTAGTTGTCGGAACGGTGTGATTTAATGAGCGTGGTGGTTTTACCTGTTGCCCTCAATTAGATCCAGATGCTGATGATGACACAAAGAGGAACAACAAATGCTGGTTGGTTTGGGAGGTAAGGGACACATTCCGCTCCATTCACCGCTAACACGGATCTGCGCTCGAGCCACTCGCATGTAACAATCGTCATTCGTTCTCCAGGGGACAGCCAAGGAGCGCAGCTTCGGGGATATGAAATTCAAACAGTGTCCCACGGAGAGCATGGCCCGAGAACACTTCAAGAAGCACGGCACAGAACACTACTGGGACCTGGCTCTCAGCCTGAGCGTACTGGAGACCTCAGACGACTGAAACCTGCCTGCGATTTCACGGCTGCTCCCGCCCACGTCGTGACGGTCTTTATCCCCTTACCGGTGCCTCTGACCCCGGGGGGGGGGCTCGTTGCATCAATAGACTCGAGTATATAAGTGGCTGAACAATAAACCTGCGTGGGTTTGTGCAAGAATAAGGGACAGACCGTGCGCGCGTGTGTGTGTGTACCTGCATCTGGCCTTCGGTTAGACCATTCAGTCGAGCGTCACCAGACCGAATGTGACCGACTGTACTGTGATGATGGGGAACACAGATCGTTCTTTTCCTGGTCCCTCTCCAGACATGTAAATGGGGGGGGGGTCAATGAATAATGAGCAGGCCTGCCATCTTGAGTCAAACAAGTCCAAATAAACCTGTAATTATAGAACACTGTTAGACGACTGTTGTAATTCAAGGTTTTATTTCTGTTTTTTTTTTTTGTTTGTTTGTGTCCCCCCCCCCGAAAAGCGAGTTTTTGTTTTGAATTTTATTTGCTCACCCTTAGCTTAACTTTACAGTATCGGCCTTAAATAAATAAATAAACCCACTGGTGTCGTTTCTTTGGCTCATTTTCACCACATGTGAAGTTTATAACCGCGTAAGCCTCCTCCGGATTTTTTTATTTTGACTTTTTCACCCCCCCCTCCCCCGTGACTTGCATTTATCGGCCGTCGCGGGGCGAACGCGTGTGAAGGGCTCCGGCGTTCCGGCGGCAGCAGATTCGACACACGGAGCGAGCGAAGATGGCGGCCGGTTCTGGGGCTGCGAGCGGCCACGGCGCCCGTAGCTCCGGCGCCGCGCTCGAAGCCTCCCTGGACCGCCGGTTCCAGGGCGTGTCCAACACCATGGAGTCCATCCAGGGGCTCTCGACGTGGTGCATCGAGAACAAGAAGCACCACGGCCTCATCGTCCGCTCCTGGATGAAGTGGCTGAAGAAGTGTGAGTAGCTCGCTGGCTAAGCTAACCCAAGCCGCGCTTTTCGGGGGGGGCGGCGGGGTCGTCTGTGGGGAAATTCCTCTGCTTTAGGGCGTTTTGGAGAAACACGGCGTCGAACGGAGTGATATATTTGGAGTTGGGGGGTCAGAAATGTCGACGATGATCGCCCCCCCCCCGCTCGGAGCTAGCTCGGCTAGGTTGTTTGTAGCCGGGCCTCCCGGGGCTCAAGCTCCGGTTCCGCTGCCTCTGCCCCTGTTTTCCCCTCAAAACTGCGTATATGTGCGTGATCCAGACCCGCCGGTGAAGGGGAATACCCGGGTCAGGGTGCAGGGTTGGGGGCGGAGAGGAGCGTGCTTTTTCCACAGAAGTCCTGTTGGACTCTCGGAACCCACGACATCGATATTAGACTCGAAAACCTGAATTTAGGCGTCGATCCGACGCTCCTGTCGGGTCATCCAACGCTGGAGTTCGCGGTTTGTGTGTGTTTTGGTCGGTAAACCTGTCCAGGGCGTTGAAGTACCATGGATAGCGTTAATATGGGACGGTCGAAAGGCCAGTTTTCTCTGTTTTCCTGGTCTGTGTTGTGTCTTCTCACACGCTGGTGTTCATGGAATAACACCCCGAGGTCAGCTCGGTTGTGTCCTTTAGGGCCATGTGTGGTTAGATTGATGCCACATTGGTTGAAGGAGGGGGGGCTGGTGTGTAGGTTTTAGTGAGTGAGGTTGGATCTCCCGTTGGAGCAGGTGGATTCTCAGGGTTCGCCCCTAAACTGTGACCCGCAGGTTTCACTGGTTGTTGTGGTTTCTGTGTCATGTTGGGAGCAGGCCAGGCCGGACGTGGGCTCCCCAGGGTGCAGGACCGAGGCCGGAGCCCATTGGGCACTTCTACTGTGAGCCAAAGGGAGCGGGGCCAGCCCCACAAGTCCTCACCGATCATGTTTAATGTCAGCTGCTTTTTGGCCGCCACACGTCTGCCACATATTTTACCGCGGCCGTCAACCGGCTGCGATGCAGACCAAAGTGAGATGAATTATTCTGACTCGACCGCGATGTTGCTGTTAAGAAATGAACACGGTAAATTTAATTCTGGCCGCTATTTTTAGTGTGGTGCATAGAGGGTTCACGCTGCTTACTGTTGCATTAAGTCCAGGTTCTGTCACAATTTCCTGAGGATGACGTTGAAATGCAGCAGCAACTTTAAATAGTTATGAGTTCAGATGGACTTTGGATCGTCCAGTCAGTGGTAGATGTTTGGCTCCGTCGTACATGAATGTGTTGGAGGTGATGTCGAGGCCTGCTTTGTTGCACATGTAGCTGAGGTTTCCTGATGCTGTTTTTCTGTTCTGCGTTTCATCTTTTTCTCTACCTCGGCACCGACAGCCTTTTTATGAAACTGTTCGCTCCTGTCTGTTTAATTTTACAACGGTGATTTGACAGCAGGTGTTGTTTTTGTTGGAATGCGTCTGATCTGTGTGTGAAATATTTGAGAGTGTGTATCAACCCTCCTAACAAGAAAAATCAGTTAAATGTGAGTTATGATGCTTTTACCAGGAAGCTAAGATTCTGGTCTTCACTGTGAAAGTGGTTTAGGCCATACAGCCTAATGGAAGACATTTTGTATCCCCAAATGGCAAAATTCAAAATATTTTAGTTACTGGTCATGGCATTCAGGTTAATTAAACATGGTTGTTAATTTGAAAATACAAGATTTAACAACTGGTCATTCTTTGCCCTCATTGTTATTTATCTTCAAACAGGAAGCACTTACTAGAATATATTATATCTTAAAATAGGCAGGCAAATGACCAATATACAGTTAAATATTGATCAAATGTATTTGAAATTCATTAGTTATGTGATGCTTTTTGAAAATAAACCTTAAAGATGTACAGAGTATTCTGAGGCTTGAAGATAACTGTTCTGATAATTCAAGTTTGTTTTAACACTCTCAAAGTTGTAATGTAATAATCATAATGTTAATTATAAAATATCCAGTCTAGTTGGGCAGTACTGGAAATACCTGATGAATTACCTTCAAATATAATATTATCCTAAAAAGTGCAGGATTTATGAGTTCATTCACACACAAACAGGTAAAATGTCTTGGAGTGCTCCGTGCTTCTTTATGAACCTACACACTGTAACTTTTCTGTCCAGCCATGAAGTGAAAAGTGTTGTTGTTAAAACATACAATGTCCTTAATTCTTCTAGGCCCCTCTGAGCTGAGGGGGGAAAGCATGTGTTAAAGATCCAGAGTAGATATCTACAATGTTAGTTCAGTTGGTGGTTTGTATCCTTTACTTTGATGAGGCTTTCTATGTTCCATCACTATTTGACTGGAAGCCACATTGTTGTCACAGACTCTACCCACAGTGGAGTTCAGCACTCTTGCGTCAGTTCCCAGCCACGTTCGTGAGCCCAACCTGTTCAGATTCTACTGTGATAACGCCACTCACTCGTCTCCAGCTGTGACGCAAATCCGTCAACATCATCAGCATACGTCCTTCATGTAACCTTCTAGCAGGTTCATATGATGAAGAATGTGGCTCCCTTGTGATTTAGCAAAGCAGCAGTGGCCCCGAGGTCTTCCAACAGCATTGCTGCTCTTCCTGCTCCTTTTACATCGCTTGCTCAGAAGCCAAGCAGTTCTCTTTTTTACGTTCTATTGATCAGTGCAACATTTCAAGCAATATTGGTTGGTTAGTAGGCCGGGGACGTCGCAGCCGTCACACTGTTAGATGATCATCATCTTTAGTGGTAAGACCTGTGAGGACAGACCGCTGATGTGGAGCCACGCTTCGGCCACGGTCGTTTATCTCCTGTCTGTATCATTCTGTAATCACGTCTTGCTTTAAAGCATCTCTTAACTTTTGCACCCTGCCATTTTCCTCGCGGCAGCCAGTTACATCTATTTATATGATGACAATAATCATGATTCCTGGTGGCCAAATAAAACGAACATGGAAAGTGTTTTTTTTTGTGCTGTGTTAGGTTTAACCTAATCCAAAATGCTGCTCTTCTTTCAGCTGACAACAACCACCGCTTGAACCTCTTCTACCTTGCCAACGATGTGATACAGAACTGCAAAAGAAAGAATGCCAGTATCTTCCGGTCAGCTTTTGCAGACGTCCTTCCTAACGCCGCTCAGTTTATTAGGTAAACTGAAGTTTTCACCCAACAAATGTTGATGAAAATGACTTTTGCACATGTTCACTAGGAGCGATTAGGAGCTCCTCTCTTCTGATAATGATGATAAAATAATATAATTCTGTTTGTCAGGGATGGGAAGGTGCGGAAGTCCGTGGAAAGGATTTTTACCATCTGGGAGGAGAGGAGCGTGTATCCTGAGGAGGTCATCGCTCAGTTTAAAGCTGGCATGAACAAAAAGGAAAAGGAGCGTGAGAAGCCTAAAGAGAAAGAAAAAGAGGCCACCGTAGCAAAGGGTTTGTTCACTTTTAACCTTTTCATTGAAGAAGTCAAACAAATTTCTTTTGTCGTAAGTTCATCTTGAAAGTTCCGTTATTGAATTTGTGTAACGCTTTGAACTTTCCAGCTCCGGGGAACACTAAAGCTGCCCTCAAGTCCAAGATTGTTGCAGAGTTCACAGTAAGTCAAGGCTGTTGTGTGTTGTTGGGCTGCACGTTCAGATTTCAGTGTCTAACACCTGTCGTTTCTGCGTTTGTCTCCCAGCCCCAGTCCCTCCTGGAGCAGTTGTCCAGATACAAGCGAGCAGCTGCGGAAGAGGAGCTCAGGGAGAAGCAGCTGGGGGCTCTGAGGGTGGATCTGTGCAGCCCAGAGGCTCTGAAGCGACTGAAAGGTCAGGTTGTCTTGTCATGGCCTCCCCTGGTGTCCCACCGCCACCACCGCCTTCAATGTTGTTGTTTTTCTGAAAATAGCTTTTTGGCACAACTTCCTCTTTTCTCTTCCACCCTGTTGGTTTTTCTGCTCTTGCTGGTTAACACAATGGGTATAGGGAGCACTCGTATCCTCTTAAATTTTTCAGCATTGCTCATCTTGAAGCCTCATATCAAAGTAGAAAAAAAAAAATTCCCATCATTTTCCCTATCAATCTAAACTGGGTACCTCACAAGGACCCAGAATTTTAGAAATGTTTGCAAATGAATAAAGTAAAAACTGAAATCACATGAGCATAAATATTCAGATCCCATACTGTCACACTCTCATAGGTCAATGAGGGGCCATCCATTTCTTTAGTTCAGCCTTGAGATGCTTCTCCATCTTCTTCAGAGTACATTTGTGTTGAATTAAATGGATTGGACTTTATTTGTAAGGAACAGACCTGTCTGAATAAAGAGCTTACAGGTCAGAGCAAAAATGAGATCCATGAGGGCAAAAGAACTCCACCAAAAGCTCAGAGACCAAGCTGTACCAAGACACAGATCTGTGCAGGGCTAGAAAAAAATCTGCTCCCTTTATTGTTTCTAAGAGCTCAGCGTTCTCCATCATTCTTATATGAAAGAGGTTTGGCCCCACCAGGACTCTACCTACAGCTGGATGTCCAGCTGTAGGTAGAGACAATCACTGTGCTGTTTGGTGATGTGTTGTGTAGCACACTGAACATGGACCACAGAAGGTGAAGGACAGAGTTGTCTAAGGAGATCAAAAAGAAAACTGCAGACAAGCGTTAAAGCTGAAGGCTCTCCATACAGCTTGATGTTCTTGTGGATATTATTCAGAAGTTTAAGGTCCATGGGGCGCTAAATGGATGACAAATTGAAAATGCCCATTATACGAATGGCCCAGAACAGCCTGCAGAGAAATTGAGAGTGAACTCCAAGTTCAAGGTATTTCAGTGTCAGATCACCCCATCCGTCGTTGTTTTGTTTGAGCAACGAGTGAGTGGACTTCGTGGGAGACGACCAAGGAGAACGCAACAGTTGAAAGCAAAAAAAAAAAAAAGCGAGACTGGAATTTGATCAGCCACATTGCATCTTGACAAACCACAGAGCTTCTGGAAAAATGTTGTTTGGACCGATGAGACAAAACTGAAGCTTTTTGGCAAGTTGCATCAACTCCTACCAAGAAAAGAGCACTGTCCCAGCTGTGGAACATTGAGGAGGCTCGGTCATGATCTGGGCCTGCTTGACTGCAGCTGGCACAGGGCGTCTTGAATCTGCAGGGTGCGATGGGATCTCACGATATTCAGGAGAGAAATGTGCTGCCTAGTTTCAGAAAGCTTGGTCTCGGTCTCGGAAGGATGGCTAAGATCAAAACAGTGGACTATTGTGAAGTGTCCCTCTATACAACCCGATCTAAATCTTATTGAACGTCTGTGGAGGGAGCTGAAACACACCATCTGGAGAGGGCTCAATAAAACCTGAGACAACTGGGGCAGTTTGTTGATGGGGATGGAGCCAATGTAGTTGTCTACAGAAATGCGACAGAAAGCATTTGATTGCCTCAAGACTGCGCAACACAATATTAAGTTGAGGGTATTTTTTTTTGTCCAGGCTTGTTTTATTGAAATGGTTCTGTTGAGCCACAATCCAGAAACAATGTCTGATTTTCAATGTTAACTTTTCAGTCAATTTTTCTTTATTACTTTCGTCAGTTCCAGGTATCTTTTTAATTTGACTGAAGGTTTCACTATAACAAATAGTGACATTTTAAAGAGGCATAAATAATGGGTAAACCTGCTTTATATTGTTGGAATGATCATGTAATAACACTTGAACACAGTTTCATCATGTTTACCGTATACAGACTCCTTTATCTAAACAGGTCAAGTTCAGCTGACCTGCTGGGCCATTTTTTCCATTAACTCAGTTAATTATTCCCCACAGACGTTTCTTCCAATCAAACGTTGAGTGTAACATTTTGCTCGCTTGTTCTGTTGTCCTCCTACAGACAAAGCAGAAGGTAATAAGTTTGCTAAAGATTTTGAGGAGAACAGTCAGAATCTGCAGGAGTTTGTCGGCTTCCTGGAGAAAGAGTTGAAATCTGGGCCCCCGCTGATCGACGCTCTGGGCAATGCGGACATTTTCTACGAGATGCAGTACAAAGAGGTCAAGATCGTGGCCAACGTGAGTGTTTGATCACTTTTTACGCCCGAGCGGCGATGTCTTTGTCACGGCTTGTTTCAGCTGTCGTCCTCCGCTCTCGTAGGCGTACAATGCTTTTGCCAACCGCGTGGCTAGTCTTAAGAGGAAACTGGATTCTCTCAAGTCTACTCTACCTGGACCGGAGGACTCGCCCATCCCCTCCCCCTCTGAGGACGCCCCCTCTCCCACGGGCTCAGAGTCGCCCTTCCTGGGACCGGGGCCCAGCAGAGTCCAGGTGGACCCAGAACTGGACGGTAAGGCCATGGACGAGGGAGACGGGCCCAGCGACAACAGAGACACGGAGGACATGGACATGTCTGAGGAAGAGGCCGACGGCGCCGCCGCAGCAGACGGTCGGTGCGCTTCTCCCGCTCGGCCACGAGCTGGTCGGGATTCTGGTTTTTAAAAAGGGTTTTAATCGCGATCTTCTCAACAGGAAACGGCAAGAAGGAAAAGGCTTCCGCTGCCGTCGACAAGACCGCAAAAGGAGGCGCGGCGTCGAAGACGCCCACCACACCCACCAAGTCCGCCAAGAGCAACTCGGCTCAGAGCGCACCGCTCGCCCCGATGGGAGTCAACCTGGAGAAGGTGGACCTGGGAAAGATCAGCTCCATTCTGAGCTCGCTCACGACCGCCATGAAGAACACAGGTACGTCCAGACGAGCGGAAAGAGCGCGGCTGCCAGTTCTCAGCATGTCCTGAGCAGCAGCCTGTGCTGGCTTATTGCTTTGTCATGTTGGTTTGGGGCTGTCCGCTGGGACTGCATTGAAAACACGAAGTAATACTTCCAGAAACATTTGTTTGTGGACACGGTTCACCGCTGTAGTCCTTTCACCGAACAAGGGGGAGCTGAAATTTGTTCTGTGTTCTACTCTCATGGGTTGTGGCTCATAGGCGCTGCGTCCAGTCTGAGGCAGGGATGTCCAAACTATTCAACAAAGGCGTCCAATCAATCAAGCGCACAGTTTGACCAACGGTGTGTTTGAAGACTCGGATCATTTGATTAAACGAGTCCAGTCTGGGGTGCTGTTGCTTGGTTGCAGCCTCACGTCCCTTTGAGGAATAATTTGTACATCCCTGTGCCCAAACGAGTCCTGCTGCCTCATCGACGGTGCGCAGGTTAAAACTCAGTGTCTTGATCTCGCCGAGGCCCGTGAGAAATAAGAACAGCCTCATCATGAAGACGCGATAATATTACGTGATTACACGATTTCCCGTTTGAATCTCTGCAGCTAGCCCAGCTCAACCTCCCCCAGGGGCGACCACCACTCCTGGGCAGTCGGCGTCCACCAAGGCCACGCCCTCCAGCCCCGCGCTGGCCACCATTCTGTCCCGCGTTGACATCACGCCTGAAGGCATCCTCAACGCGCTGTCTAAAGCAAACACACCCGGTGAGCCCCACACACACACACACACACACACACACACACACACACACACACACACACACACGCTTTATTATACACTCTGCATGAATGCTGCTAGATTGGGTAACTTTACGGTCTCGCTTCAGGTTTGTCTTCTCTGTTGCACAACGTGACCCACACCTCTGCACCCCCCACCAGAAGCTCCCCGGAATCATCGGGGGTCAAAGTCCTCCTCAGCCCCACCAACCCCAAAGCCCGACCCGCTTTGGTTAATAACTTTAGACGCGACTCCAGAGAAAGAGAGGAAGAGAGGCAGCTCTCTCCCCCGCCTCCCCCTCCTCCCCCCGCACCCCTCTCCCACCCCTCAGTTCCCTCCGTCTCCCCCCCCAGCCTGGAATCGAAAATCAATAGCTTTTTGCAGGGCAACCCCAACTTTGGTCTGGACCTAGGCGACGACAGCCCCGACGGGGTGGATGGGACGCCGGTCAGAGACGAGGCCGCCGGCACCCCCACCCAAGATGAGATGATGGACACCCCCGGGAGTTTACCGGAGTCGAGGGGAGCCTCCCTGTCTCCCACCGCCTACCGCAACGACCCGTGGGACGCCGTGATCACGCCGTCCGAGAGCAACAGCAACGGAGAGTTCCTGGGCTCCTCCTCCCGGTACGGAGGCTTGAAGAGCGGCGGAAGGCTCAAAGACGAGCGGCTGACGCACGGCAAGAAGCACGTCTCCGCCCCCCCCGGCAACGACATGAAAATGCGGAAAGACGGGCACCACAACCCGCTGGGAATGGTCGGGAACAGAGTCGGGGAAAAGCGAGGGTTCGCGGGAGCCCGCAAGGCCGGCGGGAGCTCGGATGGGGAGAAAGCGGAGGCGCGGAGCAAAGAGGCGGGGGGCGAGGACGGCCAGTACCACCGCATCGAGACGCTGGTGTCCCCCTGCACCGAAGGAGCCCCCATCCAGACTTTGGGCTACTCCAACCGCCCGCTGGCCGGGGAGCGCATCAAGACGGTCGAGAGCATCCGCGTGATCGGAAGAGGCTCCCGGCGGGAGGGCGGAGTCGGCGGGCGCCCGGGGGGAGCGATGTGGTACGAAGAGGAGGAGTACATGGAATCCCAGCCGCTCTCGCCCCACGCGCGGCCGCCGCCCCCCCTCGGGCTGAAGGACGGCGTGCCCCCGATGCCCCCCCCGCCGCCCCTCCTCCTCCCCCCCCACCTGCACCCTCCCCCGCCCCTCCCTCCCCCCCCAGGTCACTTCCCCATGCCGTATATCACAGAGGGCTTGCCCCCGTCACTCCTCCACCAGCACCCCCCCGCGTCCCCTTGCTTCAGCACGCCCCCCCCGGTCCCCCGGCCCCCTCCGCCACCTATGCCCCAGCTCCCCCCCGCGCCTACTCACCCCGCCGTACCGTCTGCGGTCATGGTGGGAGGGGTGCTGGTCCCCGTCGATCACCCCTCTTCCATCCTCCCCCCGGTGCGACCTGACGCTATGGACAGAGGCGGGGTGGGTCACAGAGGAGGCAAGGGGGGGCCGCTGCCTCTAATGTCCTCCATACTCGGCGAGCCCCCCAAGATGCCCCGTCCTGGCACGGTCAAGGAGCATTTCATGCCCCGCCCCCCGGCCCCTCTCCACCGGCCAGGCGCCCCCGCTGTCCCCCTCCCCCTCCTGGGCAGGGTGAAGGAGCCCCTGCCGCCCCCCCCAGTGCCTCCCTCCCCCACATCCTCCTGCACCTCTCCCTCCACGCCCAACTCCCCGGCAGTGGACGCGGGCTCCTCCCGCCTGGCCCCGCCCCTCCTCAACCCCCCCACCAGCCCCCCAGGCCAGCCCCACGCCCAGGGCTCGGGCCCGGTCCCCCTCCTGGACCTGCCCAGCCGCCCGCCCATCCTCTCGCTCCCCATGTCCCAGAGACCCATGCTGCGAGGCCGGCCCCCCTCCCAGCCGCACCACAGAGATCACCCCCGAGGCGGGATGCGCGGAGGCAAGCGGTCCGGCCCTCCGTTTCCAGGCGGCCCCTTCCCTTCGCACAAGAGACCCTACCTGCCCCCGCGCTACTGAAGCGGTCGTCTCCGCCAGGCCGAACGAAGCTCAAACACCCCCGCTCCGCAGCGCTGCGTGTGTTTTAGCCCTGCTGGTATGAGCCCAGACGTCTTTATTCTGTTAATTAGCTGGAATTAAACTTATAGTTGTGTGTAAATAGCTGGTTGAATCTTCTTGCTTTAGCTAAGCAGCCAGGCGGTGGGCGGGCGGGTGGGGGTGGAGGGGGGGGGTGTCTTGTCCCACCCAGCACAGCTACCATGTTTAGTCACATACTACAGAATGTTGTGTAATAACCCTCGATCTATCGGGTGTCTCTCCTCTCTGCTAACGACGGATGCGTACGACCACAGTTCCGATAGTAGCGATAGACACAAACCACCGGTGTGAGAGGGGAGGGCCGTGGGGGGGGTGATTAGAAATAAACCAGTAGTTTGTCATTATGGGTAATAAGTTCATTTGTGTTGACTGACAGAATCTGCATCATTCACACACGTAGCTCATAAATGTGAACCCACATCTGAATGGTCGGTTTAGACGTTCAGAGAAGCCAGACTACATCTTTCTCACCTTAGTTTCCAGAATGACAAAGTGTTCCCAGTCTGTGTGTTCCATTGAACTGATGAGTGGAGTGTTTTCAAAACTAACCTCTTAATCCAGGAGTGTGTATATATGTGTTTCCTTTCGAAGAGATTTATGTCGCAGCAGAGGGTAAAAAAAAAAATTAGTATTTTTTTTTCCCCCCCACGATGTTGTACATAGTATTTTTCTCTTGCTCAACCTCTCTTTCTTACTTTTAACGCTCCCACTGTAAATCTCCAAGTTTGTAAATATAAAATTTAAGATGATACAGCTTTTTCTTCCTCCCCTTTTCAAGCTCTTGTCTCTGTTATCGGACAGTGACGCGCCCCCCGTCTGTACTGACGGGGCCTCGGATAAGCTTTAGACCCTGAAGAAGTTCTCCACAGTACCGCACCTTCTTTTTTTTCCTTTTTGCCCTTTTCTCTTTCTTTCATTTTTTTTTTAAGAGACCACCGAAGAGGAGGTTGAAGATGTTTCTGTATTTCTATTAATATAAATGCCAGCCTGCGCTACAGTTTAGACTGATGAAGTGGGGAGTGGGATGGTACATGATACTCTTGCCTAGCCTTCATCGTGTACTGACTTGAATAAAATGCAGAGTTTCAATCCACCGGGGGGGAGGAGATATTTATTGGGTCACTCTGACTACTCTGACTTGAGTTGCGCTGTTTTAATTTGCGCTATTCTCATTGTCTTCAGAGGAACGCTTCCATCGCCCCATTGCTGATAGATGTGGTTTTTTTGGTTTTGGTTTTTTTTTTTTGCTCGGAGCAGCACAGTAAACATCAAATACTTGTTTTTTTTTTTTGTTTTTTTTAAATTTCCCGTCGTTTTGGCCCCAGTTATGTTTTGGCTTCCTCGCTGTTTTCAAGCTTTTGCCTTCGTACCCCCCCCCTCCCTCCCTCTCTGCTTTGCTGATGCTCTGTTCTAAATTGCTCCCACACCTCTCTCAACACTCCCTGGGGGGGTAAACGAAGGTCACGGCACACTGATATTGATCCTTCTACCTGAGCAGGATCCACGGCAAAAAAAAAAAATGTTTTGCCTCCATTCTACACTGACACAGATGTGCAGAAACATGTATGGGTTAGTTTAACACCACTGATCATGGAGTGCCTGCCATCTCCTTGCGTTCATTCACAAGTTCAGAAGACACCAGATCATAAAGCTGCACCGGGTGTCTGCAGAAACACAAAGTTTAAGCTACATTAAAATACCCTACCAGGATATTGTCAGTGGAACAGGGGCGTCCAGATCCAGTCCCTGGGTGCCACGATCCTGCCGGGTTTTCTGTCCCACCAGGTCTCTTCGGCCTGGATCCTGTTGACGATGGGATGGAAAACCTGGATCTGGATCAGGGCTCTCTGGGGCTGAATCTAAACACCCCTGCTCTCAAGTGTTGGCACATGATGTTTTACTGAATGTTAAGTCTGTTACTACCTTCTGTAATCTCTGCAAAAACAGAACAAATCCTTTTTGGGGGGGTGCGTATGCGCGTGTGTGTATTGCACAGAGGGGTTCGGTTACTGTCAAACGGTTGTAATTGACCCTGTACACGCCTGTCTTTTCTCTTTACCTCCACTTTAGCAAATTGAGTTTGAAGTTGTGGACAGTCTGTACACGTTTATTGAGTTGAACTGCTCTCACTGCTGTTCTCATCAATGATGCTTCATCACTGGTCTTCAGGTGTCCAGTCTTTTCTGCTGTGATCAACTTGCACACATGTCTGTCACAGTTCTCATGTCTCTTTACAGGTGACACATCTCCCTAGGCTTTAACACAGGAAAATCACACTTGTCAGTACATGAAGTGATTTTTTTTGTTTTTTTTTTTTTCTTAATTGAGCAGAGCTGTCAGTTTGTTGTGACCGCACCATTTATTGGCGTAAGGGAGGTTAAATTGCTCTTTTTGCTCTATTCTTCCCATCACAAAAAAAACACCTCCGCCACATTTCCTTCCCACGACGAACGAATTGCTCCTCTTTTATTTGCACCTGCACATCTAAATGGAGCGCATTGTTGACATAAATGCGACTCGGCCTTTGGGCAGCTCGTCTTGACTTACACGGACGCGCTTGCCTGCAGTCGCCACAACAACACGAAGGATTGTTTTATAAGGCAGCTGCAGTAGTGAGACAAGACGGTCTAACCCGTGTCTGTTTATGAAGAACTGACCCACGTGGTTGGACGCCTTGACAACACATCTGTTGGAAGTCCAGCAAGAGATCCATCCTGTTGTTATTATTGTCTTTACACTTTACAAAGAAGTAAATACGAAGGTAATTTAACATTTTAGGATCCACAGCCACAGATTTGTCCGACCCGACTAAAAGTGTTCAGAGTTGACGTGCGACCACTGGCTGTGATTGACTCTTTAAACACACCGGTGCGCGCGCACAGACCCGCTTTGACGTTAGCGGCGCTGCGCTCTGTCGGGCGGAGCGGTAGCGCCACCAAGCGGCGGCTCCCGGTACTGCAGCCGCGCACGCAGCATTGTACCGATATGAGAGACCCACACACGCCCGAGAGCGGCCGGTGCGTTTGTGGAGCTACTTACAAGTCTCTTGGAATTATTTAGCTGCTGTTTTTGGTCCCCGGAGTGCGACATTGGCGCCGCTTTGGCCGAAATAAATGCAGTGAATCAAGTAAATAAAGTACTTGATGTGCACGCGTTGCTGATGTGCACCGGAAAGATGGCTGTGACTGTGAGGGTGGGGGTCTCGAGGTGGGCTCGGGCCGTGTTGGACTGTGAACGCGCATGCGGATGACGCGACCGGGGCTGTTGGCCTGTGCAGCCGGGTCCGGGGGCTCCAGGGGCCGGGGCCCCCCTCGCCCCTCGGCCGCCCCGTCACCTTTAGTCCGGCCCCTCTCTCTCTGGGGGTCTTGGGTTGTGCAGAAGTGGACCGCCCGGCTGTGGCAGCGGCTCTTTTAGGACTCTAAGGGTTGTTCTGAGCCCCCCCCTCACCCCCTCCCCCCTCCCCCCTCCCTCTCGCAGTTTGATCACTGTCGTTCATAATTTGGTCTTTTTTATGTTTATTTTTATTTTTAATGTGTTTTTGGGTCTGAGCATCCACGCGTGGTTCCCTCTCACACTTTCAGGTGGGACCCCCCCCCCTCCTTTCCTTCCCTTCCCTCTCCGTGCGCGTCCCCGAAATGCGCGTTCGGGCGCGTGGGCGCGCACGTTCCCTCTCGGGCGTGACGTCACGACGCCTTCGCTGCCGCTTCCGGCGTCATGGCGGCCCTGGCAGCGCAGGGTGGCGGTCGTGCGGGGCTCTGAGACCCGGACCCCCCCCTCCTCCTGACCCCCCCGGGTTTAGTCGCCGTGTCGGGATGGCCGGGGCTCGGGTCGGGGCCGTGGTGCGTCGGCCGGTGCTCCGCGGGCCGAGCAGGAGCTTCAGCCAGGTGCGGGTGTCGGGGGGAGCTAAGGGTTAGCCACAGGCTCAGGCTCCAGTCCTGGGGGTCCTGGGGGGTCCTGGGGGGGGGGGGTCCGACATCCCGGGGAGGCTTTAACACGCTGAGACTCCAGGATTGACTGGGAGGCGCGGTTGGGTCGGGTGTTGGTCCAGTCAGGAGGCTGGTGTGATGTCCTAGTGGGGGTCTCAAGGTCTCTCAGCTCTTGTGGTGGAGTCTCGTCAGTCATCTTGTCTCCTTCTGAATAAACCATCTGGGCCTTCCAGACCAACTAATGATCGCTTTAATACAAGTGGATTTGATCAGTCATCACACTGCTGTACTTGCTCAGGGCTTGAGAGTGTACATGGTGTCTAAAGGATGAGAATTATGAGAAGACGACGCCAACAGAAGAGATGAGAAGCTTTCAGAAGGCACCCCCCCCCAAATAAAGTGTGGTCCAGTTGCGTCACAACGTTGTGCATCAGATTAGTTATGCCCCCTTCTCTTTGACCGCCGTATTCCAGCGGTCAAAGCTGTCATCTTAAAGCGTATACGTTTGCATTTCTTCTGGAAAGCAGTTGAATTTTTAGTATAATTTCACTCAGCGAAGCTGTGGGAGTGGCTATTCCTGAAATTCTGTTTTCTTTTGACTTATTTTTGTTGTTTACGTGCGTGCTCTCTCTTCCCAGGTGTACCCAGCTTCGGTAGAGCGACTGCAGATCTTTGAGTCTCTGGTAGAACAGCAGAAGAAGAGGAGAGCTACAGAGGCCCCCCTCCATATCCAACTACCTGATGGACGGACGGTAAAGGGACTGGCTGGTGTCACCACACCTCTCTTTGTTGCTCAGAGCGTGCGGTAAATATAAAATCCATCCGCAGCTGTTTTCTCGCGTGTTCCACTGAGGTAATCAAAATCCTCCTCGTCACAGGGCGAAAGGAGCGTTGGTCAGTACTGTGAACGGGGAGCTGTGGGAACTTGGAAAACCCATCGAAGCGGACTGCGAGCTGCAACTTCTTGGCTTTGACACGGCTGAAGGACGACGGGTACGATGACGACCGCGGTCGGGTGGCTTCTGGATGATTGCCTTAGGTAGGGAGGTCAACCTGTCCGTTCGTCCGCTCCAAAGCTTCTCCCTCCTGCGCTCCCTTCCTCAGGCAGCGTGGAGGACAGGAGCGTGTGTCCTGAGCGGGGTGTTGGAGAACGCCTTCGGAGCGGAGGTGGGCAGAGAAGGAGTGTCAGAATTTGGGCTTTACTGCGACCACGTGCTGAGCAAAAGGTGAGGTAATAATATAGAAATGACACATCAGCAACAAGCACAGAAATGTCATCAAAATGTTTTTAGCATATTGATGACATTATTATTAATAATAATAATAATTATTTATTATTTATTATTATTATTGGCCAGCTTGTAACCATTATTTAAATGTCAGATGTCTCTTTTAACATCACTGTCTAAATATAATACATTGTTATTCTGTATTATTTATCGTGTAGTTATGTGTGTAGTTATCCACATTCTTGCGTTCTCTTTGGTGCCATTGTTTTTGGGCACATTCCTCACCCAAATCTGTTATTCCACATTCAGCTGTTTGTCTCTGAGCGTTGTGGAGGAGAAATGTAAACAGGCAGCCGCCCTGAAACTTCCTCTGTCAAGACTGGAGCTGAGCACAGAAGACGCCCGAAAGCTTTTCCAGGTCAGCAGCACATCAACAAGACGCCATCGCCCTTAAAATAGAGCAGAGGGAGGTTGAATGTTTGGGAGGTTTGCCCTCGTGTCACTCACGTCCTGAGCGTTTGGGGAGGTTGTCGGGTGCTCAGATAATCCGTGGGGGTTTTCTTCCAAAACTAGGGTGAGCGCAGGCCTCAGTGGGCTGACGTGTCTGATCTGTCTTCTTCCAGAGCAGCAGGCTGAGACTGCAGCTTTTTGAAGAACAGACGAACGCTTCCAGCATCACCGTGTACAGGCACGTTCAAGCACACACACACATATATATCTATATAGATAGATAGAGGTGCTTCACATCTCCTCTGAATGTTAAACCTGTTTGATCTCCGCTTGTGCCTCAGGTGCGGGGACAGCATATCAGTCGGTAACGGCCCCCTTCTCCCACACACCGGCCTCCTCAAGGCCTTCAAGATGCTCCAGGTGTGTTTGTGTGGTATCTTTGTCTTTTCCCACTCGCTCCTCTTTTTCTCCCGACTGTTCCGTCATCAGAATTTCAGCCCCTGGGTCGTAGGATTTGTTTGATCTGGACATATTTGCCGTGCCATCCTCTGGGATGCGTAGTGGGAAAATGGAATTTTTCCTCATCTTTATTGATCCAGTGGGAGGGGATGAGTTTCCACATCGGGCTGTTACTGGGCAGAGTGGGTTTCCATGGCGGCCAGCGTGGAAATATCAGCAGCAGGATGTTGTGTTTGTCAGAGGCCAGCTTCCTGTTCTCCTGCCTTACGAACACAGGGGCACCCATCAGACGCGCTGCAACACCCCCACCTTCTCTGGTCAACCCTCGCCATCCCGTTTCTGCTGTTAACTCGTTATTCCCCTCTCTCCCAAATCTGCCATCGCTCCAAACCTGGAACATCCCAGCTGTCATCAGTCACCCTGGCCAACGAGACTGGACCCCCGGGTTTGACGCGCCTCCAAGGCGTGGCCTTCCCGGGAGAGAAGGACAAGCAGGAATGGGAACGGGAGCAAGAGGAGGCGAGGAGGAGAGATCACCGGCGCATCGGAACGGTAGGAGGAAAACGGAAGCACGGCGGAAGGAGGCCGCGCGGAGCGATAAACCCCCACGCTCGCGTGTCTTCCCGCAGGACCAGGAGCTGTTCTTCTTCAACGACGTGAGCCCCGGCAGCTGCTTTTTCCTGCCTAAAGGAGCCCACATCTACAACACCCTCACCGACTTCATCAAGGTGAAGCTATGACGCCACTGGACTGCATCCCTCACACCAGCAACACTCACCAGCCCCCGGGGGGGAGACATACTATACTGGTCCACCCCCCCCGATCTAATGAATCAAAATACATTTGGTCTCTTCCCATTGATCACTGAGAAACTGAAATATATCAGTTCCTATTACATTTTGAAACGCCCTTCCCTGCTGACATTCCGGATCCGCTTTCAAAGGGACAGATTGAACGTTAAGGTAATCAGAACCCCTCCAGGACCAACAGAATCAAACATCGGCCCTTCGTGATCAAACCTCTCGGACGAGTGCGAACATTACCGCCAATCCACGCGCAACCGTCCTGCGGGTGTTCCCGGGAACGTTGGGATGATCCTGGTCAGCTTTCAGTTGTTGCGCTGGCAGTCATGTGTGTGTGTGTGTCTGTGTGTGTGTCCCGTCTCCTTGTAGGGCGAGTACCGCAGACGAGGCTTCACGGAGGTCGTGACCCCGACTCTGTACAGCACTGCATTGTGGGAGCGCTCGGGGCACTGGGAGCACTACAGCGACAACATGTTCACCGTGACGTCGGAGGGCTCTCAGACCTACGCGCTCAAACCCATGAATTGCCCTGCACACTGGTACACACACACACACACACACACACACACACACACACACACACACACACACAGGCAGCTGCCCTGGTGTGTGTGCAGGCTCATCAGCAGCTGTCTTTCTTATGTGGTCTTCAGCCTCATGTTCGAGCAGCGCGTCCGCTCCTGGAAGGAGCTCCCCATCCGATGGGCGGACTTCGGGGCGCTGCACCGCAACGAGCTCTCCGGCGCCCTCGGGGGGCTGACCCGCGTGCGGAGGTTCTGCCAGGACGACGCCCACATCTTCTGCACTCCCGAGCAGGTACCGTCGCGCTCGTGCGAGGCGACCTTCCGCAGAATATTCTGTTTAGACGCCGTAAATGGGCCACATGTGGCTCCGCATTAGAGTGTTTAGATGGTTTGCACAAGCGAGACGTTCCAGAAGGTCCCTCAGGATGAATCGAGGCCTTTGTTGTACTGAAACATTACGTCTTTTCCCCTGAACCGTGTAATCTCCCTCCCCTGCAGTCACATGACACCCGTCACGCCGCCGCCCTCTGAAATTTTAATTCGATCATCTTTACAGTCAATACCGAAGCGCGTGCGTCGTCTGGTTTCCGCTCCCGTCTCGCGTCCCCCCACGCCGCTCCCGTCCTGTCGCAGTTGTTGACTCCTCGTGTTTTCTTGTTTTTTTTTCTTCCCTCCAGCTGCAGACGGAGATCGTGTCGTGTTTGGACTTCGTGAGGCATGTGTATCAAGTGTTTGGGTTTTCTTTCCATTGCCTCCTGTCCACCCGTCCTACACCGTGTTTAGGCGAGCCCGAGCAGTGGGATAACGCTGAGCAGGTGCAGACACGCGCTGATTACACACTGTCCTTCTTACACAGATGCAACTACTTATTTGAGCGAGATGGAGTTAAAGTAAATGAAATGATGTCATAAAACCAGCCTGAGTCGGTTGCACGATCATCAGGACGCTGCTGAGATGGAGATCTAACTAAGTTACTTTTTTAAATTGAGCGATGGACCACGCCTGGAGATGATGGTTCCTGTCTGTCAGGGCTCGTTACAGCGCACGCACCGAAAGACATGGAGATGATCTCCATACCAGCCTTAATGCACTTACATTAAACTGTGTGTGTGTGTGTGTGTGTGTGTGTGTGTGTGTGTGTGTGTGTGTGTGTGTGTGTGTGTGTGTGTGTGTGTGTGTGTGTGTGTGTGTGTGTGTGTGTGTGTGTGTGTGTGTGTGTGTGGGAGCAGCAGCTGGAGAGGAGCCTGCAGCAGTTCGGCGAGCGGTGGGAGCTGAACCCAGGAGACGGAGCCTTCTACGGGCCAAAGGTCAGTGTGAGGCTGGGTCCTCTTACACACACCGGGGTTGTGGCTTTGTTCTCAGATTAACCCCGTGGTTAAATCCACTCCTACCGGCGCTCATTCTGAAGTGGTTCTCTCAGTGTGTTGTGGTGTTGTTGTTGTTCAGTTAAGGTTTGTGACCCGCCTGAGCCTGAGCCAGGGTACAAATCTGTTATTCGAAAAGTGAAATCGGAAAGCAGCTTTGGGGGGAGTGGGGGGGGGGCCTGGCATCCATATCACGCGAAGTTGGTAAACATGAAGCTGTTTCATAATAGAGACCGTGTGGAGCGATGAGGGGAAGTCAGGGTGGGGTTAGACGCACACAAACACACCTCAGGGCCCGTCCAGCTGGGGCGCGGTGCCGGGGGTCGGCTCTGACGGAGGACCCCTTCCACCCGTCTCCCGCGCCCGAGCTCCGCGTTCGCGGGATCCGCGCCGAGAGAGGATCGCTGTAACCCCAAACGCGCTCCTTCACCGTCCTCCCCCCTGTCCCCCCCCCAACAGATCGACATTCAGATCAAAGACGCCATCGGCCGGCAGCACCAGTGCGCCACCATCCAGCTGGACTTCCAGCTGCCCATCAGGTTTGATCTCCAGTATGTGGGGTGAGTCTCAGATCTCAGCCGGCCTTGGGGAAAAAAAAAAAAAAAAACATCTGCAGCTTTGCCTTTTTCAGCAGAATTTTCTGACGATTTAAGCACTCGTGACATCAAACGTGTTCAAGAATGTCCTGAAGCTGTGACCCATCTGCCTGAAAGATCATCCCTCGTTTAGATGTTTTGATTTTATCATAAATTACATCTCACATTTTCCTCATTGTTCACTATTAGTATTTTTTATTTATCTGCACTTAATGTGTAACTTGTGATTCCAGAATGTAACCTGATGTCACTGTGTCGGTATAACGATGTTATCAGACACGCGCAGCGTTTAATCCTCTCAGCACATGTTTTTAACCCTCAGCCCCGACGGACAGGCCCACAGGCCGGTGATGGTCCACAGAGCCGTGCTGGGATCGCTGGAGCGGATGATCGCCATACTGGCCGAGAACTTCGGAGGCAAATGGTGAGCGAGTCCCTCCCCCCCCCGCGTCGTGGCGGGTTTCCCTTCCGCGTCCTCACCTCTTCGCCGCCTCCCGCGCACAGGCCGCTGTGGTTGTCCCCAGCCCAGGTGATGGTGGTTCCTGTAGGGGGCGACGGCGAGTCGTACAGCAGGCAGGTCAGCGACGCCAGCGGAACGCCTTTATCTCTGCTTCTCGTCCCGACGCGACGGACGCGTCGCAGATCCAGTCTGAGAGGACGCCTTTCCCTTTTAAGGTGGTCCAGCAGCTCCGCCAGGCCGGCTTCGCGGCGGACTTGAACAACGATCAGAGCGCCACCTTAAATAAAAAGATCCGCTCGGCCCAGTTGGCCCAGTACAACTACATATTTGGTAAAGATTTATCACGCGCGTACCTCTGCTCGCGTTGACAGACACCTTGATTGTTGTTTTTTTTTTTCCCCCCCGTCGAACCCGCAGTGGTGGGGGCGGCGGAGAGCGAGAGCGGGACCGTGAGCGTGAGGAGCAGAGGGGGCAAACAGCTGGGCAGGAGGCCGACCGAGGAGGTGCTGACGTCCCTCACGAGGCTGCGAGACGCCAGGAGCAACCTGGAGGAGTTCTAGTGGAAATTCTGAGCCGGTGATGTCAGCGCTTCGCAAATTTACGCCGTCACGACGCGGAGGAGAGCGCTCGCGCTCGCAATAAAAGCGTCTGAAGGAATGGTTTGTCCTTTAATGGAACTCGTAAATATTAAAAAGCAGATCTCAAACGACTGTCTTATATTCTCCTGTTTCCTAAATCCATCAAATATGAAGCTCCTGCTTATGTAAGAGCGTCATGGTTGAGAATAGAAGGGCAGTCATCCCTGGAAAAGACCGGGAGAGGAGCGGGACGGAGGGATTTGACTAAAATAGGAGAGGGGAGCAGCCGTGTTTTCATGTGTGTTTAGTAGAAACACCAGAGTGGAGGTGAAGGCCAAGAGGATTTGGGTTTCCTCTTTAATTGAGAGAGAGAGGGCAGCAGGACGGAAAAGACATGAGTCACAACAGCGAGCCGAGGGAGGCCAGAGGGAGGCGTCGGCCCCAGGGAGGATAATCGGAGTTGATCGGACAAAAGAGATTCCGGCAAATCTGACCTGGGAAACGGGGCGACTGGACCGGGCCGCGCTCGGCTCTCCCGGAGACGACGGGAGAGGCGAGCGGAGTTCACACCGAGGCCTTCGGGGATGGGGGGGGGGCTGGAAAATTCTCCCCCGAAAAGTCAGGGAATTCCAGGTGGATGCCGGGATCGGGACTGACGTGTGACCTCGCTCACAAGTGGATGATGGGCTTGATCATCAGGCGTTAGGGGGCTTCGTAGGTCAACCCCGGTTTGGGAGGGGGGGGGGGCTTTAAGGCTGCACCCCCCCTGGTT
This sequence comes from Lagocephalus sceleratus, assembly GCA_911728415.1. Taxonomy (NCBI): domain Eukaryota; kingdom Metazoa; phylum Chordata; class Actinopteri; order Tetraodontiformes; family Tetraodontidae; genus Lagocephalus; species Lagocephalus sceleratus. The sequence goes on from CAJVRN010000126.1 coordinate 1,961,546, forward strand.
TATTCTGGATCTCTCACCATATTTTTAGCTCCCTCTGCCCGTGATTTTCCCGACTGCTGTGGGATTTGCGCGAGATAAACCCGGAGCCAGACGCCGAGAGCGCGCGCTGACGCGGCGGTCGTAGGTTCCAGCGAAGGCTCCGGCCCTCGGAGATTATTCCGGGCCCTTTGCCCTCCGGACTATCTGTCTCCGTGAACCCGGGTCGATCCCTCACCTGTCCGGGCGGGGCCGCCTTTCCTCGGGGGTCCGGTGAGGAGAAGGATCGGAGTCGTGGGCCTCTTCTCGCCGAGCCCAGAGGTGACGGGGTCATGTGACATTTTCCTCCGCTCTGCTTTTGCCGAAGCTTAAACGATCATTTGATGACCCCCCCCCCGCGCCCTTGACGGTGCTCGTAATGTCATGCTCTCACGGCCCCCGTTGTCCTGGAAATCCAGTCGTTCCTGGAGGCTGGGGCGACTCGGGGCCGAGGTGGTGGTGGTGGGGGGGGGCGAGGCCAACAGGCTGGCCACAGGAAGATAAACAGCATTGTTCTGCTGCTATCACCAAGAAAATGTCAGACGGAGTGATGGAAGGCTCCACCGCCCGAAATAGACCCACTGAGGCCGCTGCCTTTCCCTTCTGCCCTGTTATAAATAACCCCTGTGTGTGTGTGTGTGTGTGTGTGTGTGTGTGTGTGTGTGTGTGTGTGTGTGTGTGTGTGTGTGTGTGTGTGTGTGTGTGTGTGTGTGTGTGTGTGTGTGTGCGTGTTTTAGCGTTTTAGAGCAAGAAAAAAAAAGGAGGAGTCTGTGGTCAGGGGCAGAAATGTGGTGACCGCGCTCTTAGAAAGTGAAGCCACCGAAAACAATAACAGGAGGTCTGAGAGCCAAACAGTGTCAGTCAGACCCTCCAGTGACCTTAGCCCTACACACACACACACACACACTGCTATCTATGTGAGGGCGTCCATAGACATACCTAACCTCAACCTTAAACCAGGTCTTGACCCTCAAGCATCCTTTGAAGTCGTGAGGACCAGCCGGAATGTCCTCGCTTCCCAGAAATGTCCTCACTTTGATAGTAAAATGCATATTCTGATCCTCAGTATGCAGCAAGCACAAGAACACACACACACACTTTCTTGTAGGCACTTGCTTCTTTTTTCCTTTTGTGAGCAGCGTTGTCTTCAGGGTCTGTTCCTGTTCCCCCACAAGTACTCGAGTACTTTAGTTACCCCCCGTTCATGGTTCCAGGGGTGTGCCGGTGTTTTTTATTCCCGCTGACCGTCGACCAGCAGCAGCAGCAGCAGCAGCAGCAGCCCGGCTGGGAGGAACCCAGAAGAACTAAACTGTAAAATATGAAGCTGTCAGAGAGCTTTTATTTTTTTATCCTTCAGTCCCAGAACCTCAGCCCACCCATGCTGCCCCCCCCTCCCCCTCACAACCTCCCCGGTCCCGGTCGTTCTTCCCGTTCCTCCGCCCGTCTCTTTTATTTGCCCTGGCTCCCCTCCCGGCCCGTCGCGCCGTCTCCGCTCCTAATCCGCCGGCGTGCCGTCGCGACGCTCTTTTCGGGACTGGAACCGGAGGTGGGTCCTCGGGCCTGCGCGGCGGCGGCGGGGCTGGCAGCGAGCGGAGGGGCTCCCAGTGTCCGCTCGGCCTCATTCTGCTCCAAAGTATGTCTGCTATGCTCGACACTGGGCTGACCTGGTTTTCCCGTCCCCCCTCTCATCAGAGCCGGATACCTAGAGGGACGCCGGAGCGCCCAATCGGGAACGCCGTGTGCCCGGGAGCCGCCGGGTCTATTGAGGAGGTGGTGGGGGGGGCGCTCGCGGGTTCAGGGAAGGGTCAGAGGTCACGTAGGCCTCGGGGACGCCGACGCGAGCTGAACATCTGCCGCCTCCCGCCCGCCGCTGTGATATCCTGTAATTCCTCATCCGAGGTCACGGGTTGTTATTAAGGATAATAACTGTCGAGTTTTCCGGCCTCCCGTCTGCTCGGGCGCTCGGCGAACGCGCTCAGATTCGCCCCGGCGAGGGGAGGGGAGGGGAGGGGGGCGCCGACCCCTGGGTTCTGGCCCCAGGTCGTGTTCAGGATTCCTTCTCCTGGGCGTCGGCGAAACCCGAAGCCGAGGCCCGGGAAGGGAAGGCTGAAGGAGGGGAGTAGATCCGGTCCTCCCGCTGGTCGCAGGCTCGAAAGCGTCTGACCGCAGAAGATGGAATATGAACGTGGGCCTCGCTCCGTTTCCTCGTCCTCCCACCTGGGTCGAATTCACGCAAATGTTTCCTCCGTCGCTTCGTCGAAGCGGGAAGCTCTGCACCCCCCCCAGCTGAGGTCAGATTACAACTTGAGCAGGGCGCCCCCCTCGTCCTCGGGGGTCCGTGATCCCACCGAGCGCCTCTGTCCCTTCCCGCTGCCGCGGGCATCGTGCAGACGGTCCGCCCGCTTTTGGGAATTTGGAATCCGTGGAAGCATTGGCAGGTACACGGGATCAAGTCCGTCTGATCCGAGCCTACGTTCCTCAATCTGAGGAGAAGAAAGCAAACAGAAACGCTCCAGAGCGAGAGACACGTCGGCCTCGCTTTTTTTTTTTTTTTTTTTTTTTTTTTTTTTTCCGAGCTCCGATCGAGTCCCCCTCGGTGCTGATGATTTACATAATGGGGGGGTTTGGCGGGAGAAGCCGAGGCTGGATCGCCATGAAAGTGAAAACGAGCGAGCTTCCCCGCCTGCGCTCCAACAAATTTCCTTGCCCCCCCCAGCTGAGCGGATTCCTGCGGAATCTGTGGAGAACGCTGATCTGGTGCCATCGCCGAATCAAAGCTAGAACTGTAAAGACAAAAAAAAAAAAAAGGGAAAACAACCCTTGTCGGACAGGGGTGGGGGGGGAGGGTGTGTGTGTGTGTGTGTGTGTGTGTGTGTGTGTGTGTGTGTGTGTGTGTGTTGGACCTTGTTGACGGGGTTTGTGTCCGGCACACAGCAGCGATCGATGGAGCAGAAACATACCGCGGGGGCCTATGTTGCGGCCCTGGGGGGGGGTGGACCCCCCCATGGTGAGCTATACCATACATGTGTGTTCACACAAACATAAACTCTCCTGCTTGTCTGTGTTTTGTGTACAAATGTGGCCCAGTGGTTTCACTGAATGGCCAACAATTGGTCTTTGTGCCAATAATTGGAACAAGGTTATTTCGGCGGTTTCGTCAGCCAATTAGGGCCCTCTGAGGCCCCCCCCTTCAGCCCCCCTGCTCCCTTCAGCCCCCTGCCCCCCCCCCACCACCACCTTCTCATGTGCTGGTCTCGCTGATGACCGCTCATTAGGACCCTCCTCCCAGCGATCCCTTATCTCCCACTGTTGCCCCTTTTGAAGCCTTAATGTCCCTTTTCTTTTCCACGTTGATGCCACCCACCCTGCCCCTTCTGGTGTGTGTGTGTGTGTGTGTGTGTGTGTGTGTGTGTGTGGGGGGGGGGTCATCAATCAGCTGTAGAGGTCGGTGATATCCGTCATCCACGTGTACCAGGCTCCCAACAGACCCCCAGCCACAGGATCGCTGGAATGGAGCAAATATTGACTCCCTGTGGGCCAAACAAACCCCCCCCCCACACACACACACATACACCCCCCCACACACACATACACCCCCCCCCACACACACACACACACACACCCAAACTGCTGCTTTCTCTCCTTTCCACTCAGGGACTGTGTGATCTGAAGTTAGCCCCTTTCACCAACATTCCCTTTCATCTCTTTCTTCTCCCTCCTGCCTTTGTGCCGCCGTCTGTCCGCGTCCGGCTCTCCTTCCACGCCCCCCCCGCCCCTCTCGCCCCCCCCTCAGATCAGGATCACCAGACCGAACCGCGGCGGCGCAAACCAACACGGGGAACTCCGTTTCTCTTTGGTTTCAGCCACTCTTTGCTTTCGAGATCATGAGGTACCCTTGAGGGTCCGACCCCCCCAAAAAATGCTTAGAGGGTCCTGCAGTGAGCTGGGGGCTTGACCCCTGGCTGGGGGGGTGGGGGGTGTGTGTGGGGGGGGGGGGTGAGCTCCAGCTGTAACCACACCACATCAGGTCTGTCGGTCGAAGAACGTGTGCTGGCCAACCCCCCCCTCCCTCCATCACCGGGACCCCCCCCGATTGACCTCTATAATCCCGTCCATTTCCTTGCCTCCAGAGTTCTGACCCTCTCTTATCAGATTTGGGTGTGGGGGGTTATTCCCACCCTCAGAGGACCTGGGTGGGGTGTCTGGACTTTTTGCTGTCGTCACAGGCGTTTAACTACCAGCGGTGCAGCCAGCGGTGCATGCAGAGGTAGCCAGAGGGGGGGGGTTGGAGGTGTGTGTGTGTGTGTGTGTGTGTGTGTGGGGGGGGGGCGTAGGTGGTCACGGACCACCGGTGGCCATGGCAATGACCTCCGGCTAATTGTGGGGGCCGAGGGGCGCAGTGCTTTGAAAGTGCAGAGATATCATCTCAGCAGCCGCACGGAAAACACAACCCCCCCCCACCCCACCCCCCGCCGCCGCTGCCCCCCCCCTCGCCGCCGACCTTCCGTGTTTTGCCAGATCCCATCTCCAGCCGCCGCTCTAGCAGGGAGCTCTGCTCGGCCCCCGTTTGAAGTCCAGGATCTGCGTCACCGTCGCAGCGTCCATGCTGTTTGGACACCCGTCCAAGAAAAGCAGCGCCCCCCCCACCCCAAACCCCCCCCGGGAGTGTTAATGTGTGTCAGGCCGTAACTCACCCGCCCTCCCTTCCACTTGGAGCGGCCCGCTCACATTTCCACCCTCTCTCCTCAGAACTGTTAACAAGCAGCTCTAGAGGGGGGGGGTCAAGGTGTGGGTGCTGGTGGGGGGGTCAAGGTGTGGGTGCTGCTGGTGGGGGGGGTCCAGAAACGTCCTTGAAGGCTGGTGTGCCCAATCGCTCCAATCGCCTTGCTCATCTTCCGACTCCCTGACTCCCCTTCCCGACCCCCCTTTTGTTCCACGTTCCCGTTGTGTAGAAGGTGCCCCCCCCGCACCCCCCACGCCAGCCCTCGCCAGCACCCGTACATAAACCAGGCACGCGACACAAAAGCACGTGTGTCCGGAACAAAGATACGGAGTCTAAATATAAACGGGAAAAAGGCCTTTTTTCAAAAAGGGAAGTTCGGAGCGTGACTCCGGCCTTCGGGCCTCCGCTGGCGTTCCTTTTTTTTGGGGGGGGTGGGGGGGGCACGTTTGCACTGGTTTCTCCCGTGAAAAACAAAAACACCCGGGAATGAAACCAGCTCCTCCGAATCCACAGCGAACGCGGATAAAAAGAATTCCTCAACATTCCAGCAGAAGTCTTTCCGGGAGACGAATGGGAGTGAATCGTTTCCCATCAGGCCCTGTTCACCCCCCCACTCTGTGTCTCTCCCACCCTGTCACCCCCCCCACACACACACACACACACTGTCCCCTCTCAAGTTATTGTTCTGCAGGAAAAACTGTCCCATCTGACTGAGGGGGGGGCACAGCAGGGTAAACAGTGTAAACACCACCGGGGAGTTTACACATCTGGACCTTGGCGGGCCCACACACACACACACACGCACGCACACATACACGCACGCACGCGCACACGCACAGGCCGCCATCCCTCGTGGACACGCGCAACCCAAAGCTTTTGAACTAATTGCGTCGTTGTGGGAAAACACAAAAACAAAACCAAAAAAAAAAAAAACCTTCCGCGGGAGGGCGTCCACGTAAATCACTCCGCGGCCACCACGGTCCACAGACGAACAATTAGTGCGTCTATGTGGCACAGCTGGTGACCCGTTGGCGCGCGCGCGCACGCGTAAAAACGCGCACGCCCTGCAGAGCGTCTCTGCCGCCGATGCTGCGAGACCAGATCATTACCCCTGATCGGTGTGAGCCGGCACAATGGAGCGCTCTTATGTCCGATTGTGCAACTAAGAAAGCGGCTGTGAGAGTTGTTATAGCTTAGTCAGGGCCCGAGAGTGTGTGTGTGTGTGTGTGTGTGAGAGAGAGAGAGACACACACACACACACAGGCAGTGGGAGTGTGTGTGGCTCATGCGTGTGAAAGAGGGAGTGGGAGAGAGAGTTGTGTAATCTGTCCATTTTGTGTCTCCTGGACCCCCCCCCCCCTCTCCCTGGCCCCCCGGCTGCCAGACGTCACACCAGTTTATAATAAGAAAAAAAAGAGAGAGAGAAAGTTTGTGGAGTGAACAGATCGAACCAGAGGAGGGAAAAGTGGGAAAGTGGGCCCTTCCTACTTTAGAGAGGAAAAAAAAAATCATAGGGAGTGACTGTGACAGGAGGAAGGGGACAGAGAGAGGGGGAGAGGTAGAGAGGGGGGGGCAGAAGGGAGGAGAGAGAGAGGGGGAGAGGTAGAGAGGGGGGGGAGAAGGGAGGAGAGAGAGAGGGGGAGAGGTAGAGAGGGGGGGGCAGAAGGGGGAGAGAGGGGGGAGGTAGAGAGAAGGGGGCAGAAGGGAGGAGAGAGAGAGGGGGGGAGGTAGGAGAGGGGGGCAGAAGGGGAGAGGAGGGAGAGGTAGAGAGAGGGGGGGCAGAAGGGAGGAGAGAGAGAGGGGGAGAGGTAGAGAGAGGGGGGGCAGAAGGGAGGAGAGAGAGGGGGAGAGGTAGAGAGAAGGGGGCAGAAGGGAGGAGAGAGAGGGGGGAGAGGTAGAGAGAGGGGGGCAGAAGGGAGGAGAGAGAGGGGGAGAGGAGAGAGAGGGGGAGAGAGGTAGAGAGAGGGGGGCAGAAGGGAGGAGAGAGAGAGGGGGGAGAGGTAGAGAGAAGGGGGGGAAGGGAGGAGAGAGGGGGAGAGAGAGGGAGAGGGGGGGCAGAAGGGAGGAGAGAGGGGGAGAGAGAGGTAGAGAGAAGGGGGTCAGAAGGGAGGAGGGAGAGAGGTAGAGGGAGAGGGGGAAGAGAGGAGAGAGGTAGAGAGAGAGGGAGAGGGGGTAGAGGGACGGGAGAGAGAGAGGGAGGAAAGAGAGGGGGAGTGAGAGGGGGGAGAGAGGGGGAACAGAGAGAGGGGAGAGAGAGAAGGAGGGAGAGAGAGGGGAGGTAGAGAGAAAGAGAGAAGGGGAGAGTGGGGAAGAGAGGAGAGGCAGAGAGAGGGGAGAGAGAGAGAGAGAGAGAGAGAGAGAGAGAGAGAGAGAGAGAGAGAGAGAGAGAGAGAGAGAGAGCAAAAGAAGCCTTCTCAGGACCTCATCACGCTTCTTTCAGGACTGAACGGACCGGCAGGGCGGATCGATCGCATCGATATCGGTGATCAGCTGCGGAGAGAGAAGCCGAGCGTTGGGGAGCCTCTCTCGGGAGCATGCGGCCGCGGCTCCTTTTCAGGTACAACTTTGTGTTTTCCGCCTCGGCTCTTCCTGCCGCCTCGGCCCGGGGCAGCGCGCACGCACCAGCACATGTCAGGGCTCCGCATCCTCCTCCCGGCCCGGCTCCCCTCTTCTCCTCCCTCACGCGCTTATCTCCGGCGTTCCGTGAGTGTGTGTGTGTGTGTGTGTGTGTGTGTGTGTGTGTGTGTGTGTGTGTCTCCCTTCTCTCTGTCTCCTGAGGCGAAGCCCTGTTGGTGTCTCTTTCTTGGGCTTTTACGCACGGCTCCTCGGTGCGCACACACGCGCCCCGCTGGAGCTGCGAACAGGAATTCAGCCAAAGGCGTTTATCTGGGCTCGGTTAGAGTTCCTCTTTCTCTCTCCTCGGGCTGGATTTTCTCCGCTGAAGACCCCCCCTCTCTCTCTCTCTCCCTCTCTCTCTCCCCGCGGAGTTTATTCTACAATGTGCCACTGTAGCGGCCCGGGGGAAACGTGGACCCGGGTAGGGGGTCGTTATTTCAGCCCGAGCGGCTCTGTTGTGTCGGACTGTGCGGGACCTTTGTCTGGGCTTTTCGGGGGTAGTTTAGCAGTCTGGCGGTGGGGACGCTTCCAGAGACCGCGGCGGTGCACCGCACTGGGGAGAAGGGACCAATTACTCCGACTACATGCGGCCTGCGGACGGCGAGCTGCGGCGATGGTTCTGGTGGCGGTGGTGCGTTCAAGTGTCCGTCTGAGTGAAGCGGGGCCAGTATCGTGTTCAGTCAGTGTTCTTTGGCACTGCTCAGGGGCTCCACTTGTTGCCGAGGCACTTGTTTGTGTGAAACGGAGACTGCTGAGTCAAACCAAAGCGCAGGTGGCTTTTAAAGCTGTTTTTTTTTTTTTAACACGGACACCTACGGGACACTTAAAACTCAAAGTCCAGCAAACAAACAATCTTTTCGCCGCAGCGATGTCTCACTCCCACCCGAAACTCAAAGTCCCACATGCTTTGAATATTAAACCTTGAATAAAAAAGTATCTCAGTATTTCAGATGTTGTGTGTGTGGAACTGCTTCCTGTGTGTGTGTGTGTGTGTGTGTGTGTGTGTGTGTGTGTCTGTGTAAAATCCCAGAGAGAGGCAAGCAAAGGGAAAACATGCTTGCAGTTTAAACCAATTACTTAGTTAGTGCCTACCGGGCTTCCACGGCCTGATTGAGATGTTTTGCTGCACACCCTGAGGGGGAAGAGAAGCCTTCTTTTTGTCCGTTTCCCCCCGAGAGCACCTGTAAGGTCAAAAATAAATCACTCTCCGAAGCACCATTAGGTCATCGGAACATTTGATCGAGTGTTTTTAAAGTAATTCACAGCAGAGGGGGGAAGAAAAGTTCACCAGTGTTGATGCGTTTCGCAGAGAATAGAAGGCTTCTGTTGCGCGTTCTCTCACACCGTATAGTGTTTTGACGTCTAGGTCATGGAGCAACTCTGGCCCCGACAAAAGAGGTATTCAACCCGCCGATGGCCGCTCCACGTTTAACCCCCCCCCCCCCCCCCTTGTTCTCCGTCCCTTCAGGCTCTATGTGCTGTGGGGATTTGTGGCGGTCACGACCTCTGTGACCAAGGTTGCAAAGAGGAAGGTGAGTCATCAGCTCCTTATTAAATCAGAATTCACGTGCAGTGGTGGGGGGGGGTCAGAGCTGGAGGAAGGCGGTCAGAGGGCTCAAAAGGTGAATTTATGTTGCGGATGACAGAAAAGCACGCTTTGAAAACCTGCTCAGACGTGCAGGCCGAGGCCCGGAGCTACTGGAACGCTGGAAAACAGTTTCCAACGGTGTCAAAGTAGTTGCTGGTATTGGAAACATCTGACCCAAATCCGCCGTTCCGTGCAGCTTCTGCTCGCTCAGCGTAAACCTATTGTTTTGCTTGTTTGCGTAAGGCCGCTGATCGCCGGTTTCCTTCTCAACAGTAGAAAAAAAACTCCCTGGAAAACTGAAGCGGGACTCGCAAATGAACGCCGCCGCGATTTGAACCGCTGACCCGAAACGCTTTCGGACCTTTAAATGGAAAGCAGCTGGTGGAGTTTCAAAATAAAAGCACGTGCAGATGACCCCCCCCCCTATTGTGGACTCTCCGCATTGATTCGATTGGATTGCTGCTCCAAAGAACGCCTGATATGGAATCACGCCGAGCCTCGTCGCTGCTCTTGTGGCCCGACAGGCTGAAGGGGGTGTTAAAGGAGTTCAGTTCCAATGCGCCTCATCGGGGGGGGGGGGCTCACCTCACAGCTACGCCCCGGCCAGGCTCGGGTCTGCTCCACACCAGGAGCGGTAGCTGCAAAGGTCAGCGGCGGCTGCTGCGGGGTCACTGCACTGAGCTCATTAATGGTCCCAGTTATGTGGCAGCTGTGTGTTTGATGTCACACACACACACACACACACACACACACAGTCGTCCCCCCCCCCGCCCCTCTTGGCATTTCACCCCCGAAACTGTGTAAAAATAACACCCCCCCCGGTCTCACCTGCACACTCTCCCCGGCCCTCTCCCTGCTTCATCCTCTGCACACACATCCAGGCGCTCCCAGAGGAGCAGACAGGGACTTTTGTTCTGCTCCGTGGGGGGGGGCAGGTCCCGACGATGAACGACGATGGGCTCACGAGTTGGTGCCAGGTGACCGAGCCTCTTCTAATCCTGAGCAAACCAGCAAGGGCTCAGCGTTCCTCGGAGGAAGGAAGTTCCCCAGACTGCAGCTCATCGCCGATTATTGATTCGGCCGTAGTTGTAGCCGCAGGCGAGGCGCCCGCGGGGAGCGCGGCTTTCCTGCCCCCCCCTCCCGGGGCCCTCGATCCTTTCCCATTACCCAGCCGCTGTCAGATCCAGGATCCGGATTAAGACTGTACATACTTTTATGAGGATGCGGGGGCCTCGGGCCGCCGTCTCAAAGAGCAGAGTGCTGAGAGCGGGTGATGACGGAGCGTTACCTCACCAACAGATGCTCTTTTGTTTCCCATCCCTGTGTAGTTGCAGATGGGGGGGGAAGGGGGGGTCCCTGCACGGAATTTTGACACGGTAATGGCTCAGAAAACGAGAGCACGGATGCCAAAGATTCCCGAATCCCGGCCGTTAAATACAACCCAGCTACACTTTTATTTGAGTTGTTTTATGGATGTTTTGTCGAAGGTCTTTGGTCCAGGAGAAGGTAAAAAGTGGAGCCGACTCGGGTAATTTAGCTGATTTATCACCTTTCTTCCAGACTGTAGGGCTGAAATCCTCCTGGAATCCTTTTTTTACCGGAAGATCCACACTAAAATATATATATAACTAATAATATATGAATAATAATCCGGTTCATTTTAGGAGGTCTAACAGAGATCCCTCTGTCTTTCCCAGGGGGCGGGCCGACGCTCCAGGCAGGCCTTTGATGATGCCCCGCAGGGGGTGTGGTCTGTCTGGGGGGAGTGGTCTGACTGCTCTCAGACCTGCGGTGTGGGCGTGTCCACGAGGAGCAGAACCTGTATACCCCCTCCGCCCCCCCAGACTCCGCCCGTCTCCCACTCCATACCCAACTGGGCAGGTTACTTGCCCGGGGGCGTGGGGGGCGTGGGGGGCCCGGTGGTCCCGCCGGCGCGCCCCTACTACCCCCCCAACTACCCCGGGCAGCAGCCGCCCTATCACCAGCCCTCCATCCCCACCAGTCAGAACACGGGACTTCCTCTGTTCCGGAACCCAGCGGGAGGGCCCCCCCCGGTTCTGGGCCAGGCCAATCCGTCGCCCCCGTTCTACCAGCCCGAATACTCCCGGACCGGTCACGACCACGTAGGCGGGTACCGGCCCCCCTACCACCGCCAGCCCCACGGCTACAACCAGCAAACCCGGGTGGTCCGGAGGCCCACCAGCCCCGGGTCCCCCAGGAGCGGAACTGGGGGGAGCAGGAGGTCGGTGTCCAGTAACCGAGAGGGGGCGGTCGCGAGGAGGTGAGTGTACCGCTTTCAAAGCAACCTTCAAAGCACACTTCAAAGAGTTCAAAGGGAACTTTCTTAAAACAGAAGTTGTGGCTGTTGCTGTTTTTGAAAATGTGACTTAAGAGAAAAGAAGAAGTGGAACCGATGTTTTCACCCACGAAAGTTTAGTCACGAAAACTGAAAAGCGTCATTTCAATTACGTCGGCAAAAGCAAAAAGCGACTGCCGTCGAATGTCGTTGACCCCGTTGACCAATTGTCCGACGTGCTTCGCTCAGCAGCCACGGCGCCTGCGCACAGGAAGTAAGGTTTTCCCCGTTGCCATTAGCAACAGCGGCCTGTTTATGGCTGAGCTGTGTCAGCCCTCAGAAAACGTCGACCCTCAGGGGCGGACGGGCGACCGCAGTGAATCACCGGCGAAGTCGTCACGCGAAGGGAACGCTCGGTTCCTCGGTTAAAGCGCTGACGTTGTCCAGTGGGAATTTTTGCATTTAAGCTGTTTTTTTTTTTTTTTTTTTTACGTTCTTTTGCGTTTCCTGCGAGCGTTTAACCCTTTACCAGCCGCTGTCCTCGTCCTCCTCGCCCACCGCCGTCTTCTTCCCCTCGCAGGTCTTCCATCATCCGTCCGGGTCAGTTCGGCTACGGGAGGGTCCCCTTCTCTCTGCCCCTGCACCGCACCAACCGCCAGGCTCGCCACACCGCCAACGGCACCGCCGCCGCCGAGGCGGCCACCTCGGCCCCGCCCCCGTCCACCGGGCGGGAGGAGGAGCGCGCTCGAGCCAACGAGGAGACCACGAGGGCCGAGGTGGAGCCCACCGCCGCGCCCGCCGCCACCACCCCGGCTCCCGCCGGCACCACCGCGGCCCCCCGCCGCCGCAGCGACATGCTGCATCCCGGGAGGGGGCGGACCCCGCCCCCGCGCGCCCCCTCCCGCTCCTCGCCGCCGTCTCTGCAGCCCAGCCGCCAGAGGTTCCACTGGCACTCCGTCACGGCCCCGCCTCCTCCCGGCCCCTCCCACCCCCGCTCGCCCGCCTCCTCCCACTTCACCACGTCCCTCCACCGCCCTGGCCCGCCGCACATCGACCGGGACCCTCGCCCGGGCTTCGGGCCTCAGGTCCCGCCCCTGGGCGGGGTCTACCCGCTGCAGCACCCTCGCGCTCCACATCTGGAGTCCGGAGGAGGAAGAGGAGGGGCCCAGACCTACAGGTGCCCGGGGCTCGACAAGGAGCACCGCAGGTGCTTCTCCCAGGTAACGACCTCGGGGAACTCGCGCTCGCTTCTACCGTGAAGCCGCGCTCGGGGTCAGCAGGCCGCTGGTGACCCCCACCGCCCGAAGGCGTTGGCGGCTGCGACGCCTCACCCGTGTCTGGACACGCCTCTGCGCTCTGTATCGTTTACAGCATGGGGTGTGTGTGTGTGTGTGTGTGTGTGTGTGTGTGTGTTTTGGTATGTTTGCCACCAGCGTGGATGCAATATCCGGCCTGGCCCCGGGGGGCCCTGCGGCGCCTCGAACCCCCGTCTTTCGGAACAGAGCGGGCTTGGAGACAGGAAAACAAATCTGGGGGAGGGCGGGAGGACAAGATGGGGTGTGTGTGTGTGTGTGTGTGGGGGGGTGGGGGTGGGGGGGAAGTCGATCAGGTGTGAGTCCGCCTCGCCCGCCACCCCTCGGAATCGGCCTTTTTTCCAATGTTTCAAGGGAGGCGAGGTTGTTCGCCAACGTTAGGGCGCAGAACCGATCGTGTGACCCAGCCCGAGATCCCAGAGGGAAGTCCGCAAATGCGGTCCAGATTTGAAGGCTGGGTTTCGGAGGGCTTCCTCCTGCTGTCCAGACTCCAGGAAGACAACTGGAAATTATCTGGACGCACAAAGGAATCCCGTCCACGCTGTCAGAGCGAGCGAGGTCTTAATGCTCTCTTTTGAGTTCCCGACCCTCGGAGCTGATAAAAACGCCCGTTGTTCATCCAGAGACGCTCTTTTACCGGTGGCCCTCCGGACTTCGCACCACATGGCGAGCTTACGGGGAGATTTAGCCTATTTTCAGAGACCTTTGAGCTTTAAATGTTATGAACGTATAAGCCAAAATATGAAAAATCCTTTGAAAAGAGCTTTGCTTCCACCACCTGATCGCCTCAGAGGGATAAGTGCTGCTTCCAGGCGCAGGCCCACAAACAACCAGCTTGTTGCCCTGTTACGTCTGATTTAACCGTTCCAGGAGCCTCGTTTCGCATCGTTGCTGCTCGGGTTTCGAAAATAATAATTTGTATCCAGCTGGACGAGGGCGGGGAGGGGGGTCTGGGAGCGGGGGTCACAGGCTGACCTGAACACCAGCAGCACATGTGTTTAAAGCGTGGGGGGGGGTGAAAGCTGAGGCCGCACTCTCACACGTACTTGTGCATTTTCACCCTCACACGTCGATGCCTCTCACCGACGTGGAAGTTTGCACTTGAGTTTGTCCCTCGCCGGCCCTTGACTGCACGCCTGCCGTTGTTTCTTTCTTTCTGTGTTTCTTTCTCTCTCTCTTTCTTTGTTTCACCCCCCCACCCCCACCCCCCCACCCCAGTCTGGCTGCCAGTGACGTTAATAACAATCCTCTGATGGCTGATCCTGACTCATTAGCTTATGTGTTTACTCAACATCGACCTGTTTCCTCTTGCACAATTCTAAAGCCGGTGTTGACGCCTGCAGGTCTTCGCTCGGGCATGTTTTACATCGAAAATATATATGACTATAGTGTGTGTGTGTGTGTGTGTGTGTGTGTGTGCGTGTGTGTGTGAGTCATTCAATAAGCAAGCCAGAGAGTGACACATCCTGTTATCTATGTTATGCATCCATTATAAATGCCTGAGGCCCATCGGAATTTTAGCTTCTGTGTGTGTGTTTTGCTGTTGCACAGAAGCCTGTGGGGCACCAGAAGAAATAAAAAAAAACAAAAAAAAAAACAGTGTGCACGTGAGCACGTGAGCGCGTGCACGCGCGCATTGGCGGAAGAGATGTAGTGAAAGAGGGCACTGTTGTTGGAAAATCTGCACACAGTGGTGGGTGGGCGGGTGAGCTAAAGGTCATGAGGAGGTGGGGGGGTGGGGGGGGGACGCCGGCCCGCGAGAGCCGCCACGCGCTCGGTCCAACGGAGGGGACGGCGAATGGTCGAGGGAGCCGCAGATGGAGCGGGATGGAGCGAAGGATCCAGCGCAGGAAGAGGAAGTTTAGCCGAGAGGAAGAGAAGGATTCGTGGAAAGCGCGCGCGCGAGAAGTGTGACACGTGTGTGTGTGTGTGCGTGCGTGTGTATATTTATGTGTGTGTATTTGTGTGTGTGTGCGTGTGTGTATTTGTGTGTGTGTGTGTAACTAGAGGAGAAGTTATTCCGTGCGAGAGCGAGGGGAGGAAAAGGTGAAATCTGAGAAGAAGCTGCCTGAGAAGAGCTGGAGAGACACAGCAAACTTGTAGACCTTAACCCCCCCCCTCATCCTGTCCTCTCCGTCAGGAAACTTTGGCAGTCTCAGAGCACCCCCCCTTACCAACCCCCCCCCAGACGCCGCCCGCCTTCACTCCTGGCCTCGTCCGCCGAGTAAATGTTTACCAAGAATCCCTAACAGTGCATTCCTCCGCAACAGCGAGAGGAGATCAGGAGCGTGTGGGTCCAAGACGGATGAAGGTAACGCCGGAGGGCGCCTCCCTCTTTTCCAAAATTCCGGCGTTTTTCCACCAATGGCGAGGGGAGCCAGCCTCCGAGCCCGCGCTTGGCTTCCAACGGGACCTTCGGGCTCGGTGTTTGCCGACGAACTGCATAACCTTCACGGCGTGGCCAAAACCGAGAAAACCCCCCCAAAAAAAGGAGCAGTTTTTATTGAAAATGAACGGACTCTCCCAACTCCTAAATCCCGTTGTGCGGTACGGCGCTGCCTTGGCTGCCATGCGGCGATAATCTAACGCAGCCCGGCGAGCGCGCCGGTGGAAGCGCAGATTCTTCAGGGATGAAAGAAATCCGACCGCACTTTGTCGACTACAAGGTTCAGCTGGTTCAGGTGGATCTCAAACTGTCTCAAAGCCACAGAGGCGCTCCCGGGAACATTTATGCCGTGTTGTTTTTGTAGGATTTTAATATGAAGGAAGGAAATCGGAGCTCTCGGATAACCTTAATTAGCCTGCGAGGCTGGTTGGAGGGAGGCTTCGCATCCCTTTATTCGTGTCCCGACACGGGCTCCAGGGGAGTTTGGGTGTTCTCAGGTGCCCAACGGGAAACATCGGAGGTCGGGATGAGGTCCAGGAGTGGTTGGGAAATTAGAGCCCCTTCCAGGAGGGTTTGGCAGGCTGGGCTTGTGGTACACCTCAAACACGGCCCTCGCGGGAGAGGCATCAGAAGGTAAACATCTCCCCCCACGTCCTCAAAAACACATCCCGGTCTCTGGAAGCGCGTCCCGCCGGCGGAGGAGGTCGGAGGAGGGCTCTTCTGCACGTCTGGAGAACAAAGGCCACGGCGCCTGGCGAAGACGAGGGAGAAGAAGAAGACCTGTCCAACTGTTAAGTACGGATGTGGATCCGCCGTGCTTCGGGGTTGCGATGCGGCCAACGGCCTGGGAAGCATTTCACGGGTGGACGGGGGTGGGGGGGGGGTGGATTCAGTTAAATTCCAACAAATTCTGGAAGCGAACGCAACGCCATCTGTGGAAAAGCTGGAACCTGGAAGAGGGGACGGCGTCCGCGATCAGACAGTGGTCCTGAGCGCGGCGGCGAGGCAGCGGAGAGCCTGCGCCGCGGTGCGTGTTCCAAACGGCGCTCGGGGCCCTCGGCGTTCCCAGATGTGTCGCTTCACGATCTTCGTGCACAAACACGCGCTGACTCATCGGCCTGCTCTGGTTTTTCTACGCGCTGGAGCTTAAACAGGCGGAGTACCTGTTCCTCGACAGAAAGCAGACCCGCCTGCTCGTTACCGTGTGTTTACATCGGCTTCACCCCCCCCCCCCCGTTTCTAAATGGCCCCTTCGCCCCTTCCTTCACTCTTGGATCGCTGGATCTCGGAGGAGTCAGACTTGCGTTGATTTTACGGAAACAATTCCGACACGCAAACGAGAGCGAGCTCATCTGCGTTGAGAGTAAACAGCGGTGGTGTCGGGGGGGTCAAAAAAAAAAAAACAGACCCCGTGCGATCCAGCTGCAGAGGTTCCAGGCGGAAAACGAAGCGTTCCTGTAAACACGGATCTGGGTCCGAGCCGCGGCTCCGCCGGGCCTTTCGCGGGGTTGCGATGTCGTCAGGAGCTGCTGCCTTCTCCTGCAGGTTTTTCCGATTTGTTGAAGTCTTTCCCCCCACTGTTTACTTCGCCTCTCGCCCCCCCCGCTTTGGATCGATGGATTCCAGGGCGCCATACGCGCCCTCGGCCCACGGGCGTGACCGGCCGTCCTTAACCTGCGCGCCGGTCCAGCTGCACACGCAGAGGCCTGCGTGGAAAAGGGAGCGCGGGTGACGTGTCGTACGGACGAGCCCAAACACACGTGTGGTGAAATTCCGTCCCCATATGTGCTCCTCTGGCTCTAGGGCCTCGTCTTTTTTTCCTTTTCTGGGTCAGTGTGGTTGTTGGTGCTTCACATATGTCTGCGTTGTGATCGGGATCATGAGGTATTTGGTCTGTGTTTGTGTGTGTGTGTGTGTGTGTGTGTGTGTGTGTGGAGACCCCCCCCTCCCTCACATGCTCCTATATATTGCTTGCAGACCTCTTCACCCCCGCCCTCCTGCGTGGCAGTTAAACTGCTTCTATATCTTTTACAGCTCCCGTTCAAAAACGCGCCTCCGTCCCCCTCTGAGCAGCTGCAGCCACTTTACTTTCACGTGCTTCTGTCCCTCCATCCCTCCATCAGTCTGTCCCTCCATCCCTCCGTCCATCCCTCCGTCCATCCGGTAGATGCAGTTACTACAGGGGTGCAAACCACAAATGTGATAGATGGATGGATGTTTATATAGATAGGTAGGCAGATAAACAAAAAGGCAAATCAAAATAAGAGACAAATTGGAGAGTACCACCAGAACAGACTGGTTATACTGGACAAGGGGCGTAGTGTGCTGGTCACGCTAGATCAGATAATCATCGGTGCATAGCTGGATTTATATGCTGTAACTCCTGCTCAGTGTACATTCTGTTTCAGTGACTCAAAAATATCATAACTATTCAGGAATGTTCCAAATGTGACGGGGCTGAAGCGCCGCAGGCTTTAATCTGACTCCTCCGGGACTGTTTCTAGAGCCTCGTCACACCTGTAGATCCCTCCGCCCTGCTGCAGGTCTCCAGATGGCTCCTCCGGCTGGTGGAGCCATTACGGTCCGTCTCGGTTAGGCCTCCGCAGCGGTCTAGGCGATCTGGATTAGCTCACGGCGGGAGTCTCGACCGGCCTCAGAACACGGGCCCGAGTGGAGACAGGCTGGAATTTAGGTGAAAGCGAAACCAGGAAGGAGGAATCCGTTTTCCGAGCGTCGGGGGCTTGGACTCTGAACCTGTCCAACGCGCCGGGCGGACGCAGACGTTTCCACAGCGAGCTGGAATGCTCGGGCGTCTCGCGGCAGAGACGAGGACGCTCGGGGTCGCGGCGCTCCCGCTCCCGCTCCGTCCCCCGTCCCCCCGTCCCCCCCGGCAACGGCCCCCGGCGTGAGCCGGAGCTGGAGCCGGGATATGTCCGATTGGATTTCAGCCCTCCCTCGTCTCCATCCCCGGGTCCGAAAGGGACAAAACATCAGAGGGGGAGCGGGGAGCTGTCTGTCACGCTGTGTCAGGAGAATATCCAGAAGCTCCTCCTGCTGTCTAAATTAGCGATTCCAACATTTTTAGTGGGGGGGGGGCAGGCGGGGCGGGGGGTGGGGGGCGCTCCTGAATGCGCGTGTGTTTTTATCCACAGGCGCATTCTTCCTTCTCCCTCTCCCACCCCCCAGTTTAAGGAATCCCTTTCTTTCCCCCTCTGACTCTTTCAGTAATACCCTTCCCACCCCTCCATCACCCCCCCCCCCCCCCCCCTTCACACTTAGGCCGTCACCCAACCAAAGTGCAGTCCGTCCGCACAATGACGCACAGATTCGCCCCGCGGGACCATGAAACGGCCGCGCACTCGTCTTTTCTCCCCTCGCTTTGAGTTTCGGGACGCCCCCCCCCCTTCCTACCCCCACCATTCAGATCATTAGCCTCCCTCTGTTTTCATGCACCCTAAACTCTTTTTTTCTGGGGGGGGGGGGGCCTCGGCCTGTCGCAGCTCACACAATCTCCCACGCATGAATGATTCTCTTGACTTTTCGGAGCATTCAGCCTTTTCATTCCGTCTCCTCTCCTTGACTGCAGGTTCTGGGGGCTCTCACACACACTCACACACACGCACACTCACACACACTCACACACACACACACACACACACACACTTGTGCAACTGCACGTCAATTTGCCAGTTTAGACGCGTGTTTATGTCCAGCAAAAACATTTACGACCGTTTCACACACGCGCTCAAGTCAGATTTACACAACTTTCAGGAACGCCGGGTCGTGCACCAGGAAAAGCGCCCGCTCCTGACCTGCCGTGCACGTGTGCGTGTGCAGGTGGGTGGCGGGGGCGCTTCGGGCGACAGCGAACTGCCCACCGACGGCTCCGTTTCTGCTGCCTCGTGCGACGGCGGGCTGAAGTTTCACGAGGCGGTTTCGCACTTCACCACAACAGCAACAAGAGATGATCCTTATGAGGGTCATGTGACCATGGCCACACACACCCCTCCCTTACAGACCCCCCCCCACCCTGAGAGCCTTTGGAAGTTCAGCGTGGGGGCCGTTTGTTCATGGAAGTCTTTTGGTTAGACTTGGTCATTGAGACCGGTTCACATGGGAAATGTTGCTCTGCGTGTGTGTGTGTGTGTGTGCGTGCGCGCATGATTTGACTGCTCTCTCACTCTTGTTCCTCAGTGATGAGTGATGAGGAATTTTTCCAGCTGTTTGTGACAGCTGTGTGAGTGAAGGGAGGAAAAAAAGAGGAACGAATCAAAGAGAGCGCGGGCTGAAAGACAAGAGGACTGGCAAGCTGATATCGATTTGAGTTGAAAGGAAACGTGGGAGACAGAGCGGCTCTGTGTGTGTGTGTGTGTGTGTGTGTGTGAGGGCCCGGGCTGTTGTGGCTAACCGAGGGATCGGTAACCGATGTCACTCCAGTAACGCGGCGAAAACAAAGTGCCGAGCAGCCCTTGAGGCTGGAATGCTTGACCACGGGGTTTTTTTTTTGTTTTTTTTCTCAGCCGAGGGATCGTGGAGGTGGGGGTCTCGAAACCCGACAAGCGGGGACGGGAATGTGATTTATCGCCCCCCCCACGGCGTCCGACATGCAGGAAGCACGCTTATCGCCGCTCCCGCGTCGCGAGCCGCCGCGGCCTTTTGGGCATTCTTCAGCACAAAACCCGGAAAGGGAGCTGATAATTAGTCTCATTTACGCAGCGGGTGAGTGATGGCTCCACGTAAACAGCTCAACACCCCCCGACCAAAACTCATCCGAGGGGGGAAGTAGATGACGAGGCGCAGGGGTCACGACCTTCACACGGGAGCTGGGGACGGCTGACGTGGGTTAGAACCTTGATGGATCGCTCTGATTCGGAGCGTCCGATCAGCTGTCGGGACCGCACGATAAGGGAGATAAGCCCGACGGAGGGGGAGGGGAGGCAGGAATGTCGAGCGAACGCCAACATCGAGAGGCCGCGCGTAAAAAAACCCACCGGAGACTTGACGGAGTCGCGCGCGGCGGATCCGATTCGGGTTCCCCCGAGCGCCGACGGGCTCCGCTCGACGACCCTCCGGGGCACAATTCCCGTTAAAGTTATTCCAGAGAGCGAGGAATAACGACTTCCAGCCTTGGCCGCAAATCAGTTAAAGACACGCGAACAAGAACAACTGGAAGGCGCTGAAAAACGATAATTATCGCGCTTACGAGCGCGGCGATGACGCTCTCAAGCGGGCTTGTTTTAATTGGCGACACAATAATTAGGCGAGACGTCGAGACTGACAGCCCCTGACGCCGCCGCCGCCGCCGCTTCGACCTCCTTTTTCTGCTCCCCCTCGGATGATGTCATCGACGGCAGCGCCCACATCTGGGGACGTTTTCAGGTTAACACAGTGGCACGTGCGCTGGAGCGGGGTGGACCGCGCGTGACGCCACTGGATTGCAGGCCCTTGGGCGTGAAGCGAGCCCCGTAGTATATTTTACTATATTTGTGAGGACTCTCGCTGACACGCCACGCTTCCCGACGCCTCGCCGTAATTCCACCCTTCGCCCGAAAACCAAATCCGAACCCTTTGAAGTCGCGAGGAGCGACGAGGCACGGGAGGTCCTCGCTTTGCGGGATAAAAACGGCGTCCCGGTCCCCACAAAGTAGCATGTACGAGCAGACACACACAGTCATTCACATTCTGTGGCCGTGGCTTTAAAGGCGAAGGCGGATTTATGCGAGCGGGTGCTTCCAAAAATGTATTATTTCCACATGTTCCTAATACGGCGAGCGGCTGCCAAAAGCACTGGAACTGCACACACACGTGCATGTGTGTGCGAGTGTGTGTGTGTGTGTGTGTGTGAGGGTTGCGTTCGCTTCGCCGAGCCCTCGCCTCTCGCCCGTAGCGGTCCGCTCCGCCCTGGCGTCTCCAGGGGTGACGGCTGGGCTCCATATCCGGGTGATTTCACGCGTCCTGTGTGTGTGTGTGTGTGTGTGTGTGTGTGTGTGTGTGTGTGTGTGTGTGAGAGTGACCCTCTTCTCCCCTGTGGTGCAGGTGTGTGCTGGAGGCGGGGCCGAGTCCCGGGTGGAGCAGTGCGCGGCCTTCGACAGCCAGGAGTTCATGGGTCGACTCTACAACTGGGAGCCGTTCAGCGAGGGTGAGGACCGAGCTAAATCATGGCGGGGGGTGGTGTGTGTGTGTGTGTGTGTGTGTGTTGGGGGGGGGCGGTGGTGCTCCCCTCCTCTCTTTTTCCTCTTCCTTCTCCAACTTCTCCGGTCCTCCCCTTCCAGTTCCGACAAACAGATTCCTGCCGAGTGAGATAAAGAGAGGGAAAGACAGTAAAAGGAGAGGTGGGAGGTGATGGGATGGGAGTGTTTTTGTCGCACAACAACTGGGAAGAAAACGAGACAACGTGGCCTGTGTTTGTGTGTGCGGGCGTGCGTGTATGCGCGTGTGTGTGTGCATGTGGCAGGGGGTGGCTGTTTACTTTGCCTTCAAAGTGTGCAACAGTTCAGAGTGATCTTTTTTTTTTCTTTCTTTCTTGTCTATTTAGCACTATTTTCCAAATGCCGGGGGGGGCAACAACAGCACAACACTGAGCAAACACACGAGGAATTTGATCGATGGAGTTCTAAAATCGTGGGGATTTGGGGAGTTAAAGAATGGAGTGAAGGGAGAAGAGAAACACAGCTGTGAAGTGATACCAGCACTATTTTTTTTATTGGGTTTAGATGTGTGTGTGTGTGTGTGTGTGTGTGTGTGTGTGTGTGTGGGTCCGTACGCGTGCAGGATGGGTTTTTTTTTAATGAGTCCAGAATGTAAAATCATGTAAAGCATGTTTGTGTGTCAGCGGTTACTGGATCATCTGGCCGGAGTTTTCCGGACACCCACAGTCGGAGCGGCCGGAGCTCAGACTCTCTATTTAAAACGTTCCCAAAATGAATATGAATGATAGTGCGAGGAGATGGAGCCTGCAGGAGGAGGCTCTCGTTTTATTTAAGGAGCGAGGACGAAGCCTTTGCAGCAGCTGCCAGATGTGGATGTTCTCCAGCGTGTCTGTCCCGCGTCCTTTCCTTTTCTGAGTCGTAAATTCACCCCGCGTACGCAGGGAGGCAGCTTATTAGTCATCCAGGATCGCCTTCCAAATTAAAAGAGGCGCTTGCGTCGGATCTACGATCTGAAGTCTGATCGTCCCCATCTGTCCGTCTGCCTCTGCAGCGTCCTCTCACGGGCCGACGCGTCTTCGCTGCGGCACTCGCGGCCTCCGGCAGCACGTGTCAGCTGACCCGCGACCCCAGACAGGAAATTGCGATGCGATTTCAAAATAAAACGCCATCCTCTAAAGCCCCACGCCCCGAGTAAATTGCACGTTGTCCTCGTGTCTGTCTGGAGTTTTTTTTTACTGCAAATCTCCCTCAGAGATCCCCGTGGAGCAGGCGTGGGGGTGGGGGGTGTTTCTGGAACCCCCCGTAATAAGAGCAGCAGCCTGCCTCTGAGGCTGTAATGATGTGTGTTTTTGATCTTGTCGCAGCGGCGCGCGTCCGAGTCTGAAGGCATGGCTGTAAAACACGCCGCACATCTGGTTCACCGGGAGTCTGTCTGCGTAAACACGCGGGGGCTTTCCCTTTCTCCCATCACCCCCCACACACACACTCAGCCCTCACCCTCACCCTCGCCCTCTCTCTGTCTGCGACATCCTGAGCCCGGGGCCTCGTATCGCCCGTCCTTGGCTCCCGCCTCGCCCCGGCTTATTTTTAACCGCCGTGTTCTTGAGATCTGCTGAGATCACAGCTGGATGGGAGAGGGGCGGGAAAGCCGAGCCAGTTACTAATGGAGGCGTAAATCAGGACTTCTGGCGTTGGCGCGGCTGTTCCCGATGTTGCGCTCTGTGAAAGGAGCCGCCGACCCCGACTAGGGGCCCGCGGATGACGTCGCTCCAGCAGGCGACGACCGTTTTCCACCACGTAAACCCCTGCTGCGGCGCTTTCTCCAGTCCCGGGCCCGCTGGCCGCTGCCCAAGCCCCCGTATCTGACTTCCCATCAGCCCGCTGGAGGCTGAGAGGGGTGACGATGAGTGTGTGTGTGTGTGTGTGTGTGTGTGTGTGTGTGTGTGTGTGTGTGTGTGTGTATGTGTGTATGTGTGTGTGTGTGCGAGCGATTCCTGTCCAGCTGCACACATCTGCTCGGGACATCCAGCAGGACCGCATACATTTGAACTTCGCGTCCCTGTCAGATTCTGCTACTCTGTGTTTTATATTTCATCAAAAGCTGCTCCGGCCTGTCACGCGAAAAATAAATGGAGATGTTTTAAGTTCAAAAAAAGATAGGCCTTGTTTTCTCTGGCCGCGATTCCACTGACGTTTTCAGCCCCGGCAGCTGTTTTTTTGAAAAGCTGCACATGCAGGTGTTGTTCCACTTGAATATTCCCCCTTTTCCCCTCCGTGAGCACCCATATCCAGCCCTCTTCCTGTCCCCCTTTCTCTCTCCCTGCTGGAGTTTGTTTAGATGGAGAGATAATGGGGAAGTATATTTAGACAACGTATATTCCACTGTCTGAACACTGAGCTCAGGGAGGGAGAGACGGGCAGCGGGAGAGAAAAAGGGGGCCACATACCGTGTTGAAGAGATGAAGTATATTAAAAAACCGGACGAAAAACAGGAAAGCGGGATAATTAGGGGAGGTCTATTGTATAACTTAAGGGCATAGAAGAAGCGGGGGGGGTTGATGGGATGTTTTCTGTCACTGTCTCCCGTCTAATCTCTCAGAGATAAATATGACAGACACCGCCGGGAAGGTGAGGGAGGGCTGGAGCAGCGCCTTCCTGTCTGGCGCGCTCGTCACGTGTCTCAAGGTGTCACAAGCGATACGCGATCCGTGACGTCGTTCGCCCGCCCCCCGCCTGCCCAACCGGGCCATATCCGAAAAACTTCCGCCGCGAAGCGAAGGCGACGACGTGCTGAGATTTGTTTCTGAACTGTAAAAAAACCCATTAGTTTGACAGATTGCCGCATTTTTACAATATTTATGGCAGGGAAATGATGTAAATTGCACGTCCTGAAGGCTGTTTAAAAAAAAAACCAAAAAAAAAAAAAAAACCGAATAGATAAACACGTGTATCTCGCACTTAGCGAGATAAAATACTGTCCTTAACATTCCAGCTGCGAATGTGGACCTTGAGAGACTGTTTAGCGTTACAATAATGGTGCGGATTCAGGCCCCGTCAGGATTACTCAGCCCCTTTTCCTCGTGCGACTCTCCCTCGTCCAGTTGTGCTCGCCTCTCCGCAGCTGTCCTGCTTCGTCTCTTTTGAAGTTGCTCGTGCCAGCGAGGGTGTCGCTCCTCCTCGGAGGCTCCTCGAGAGTTCTCTCCCCCTCCGCGGGGGCGAAGGGCGTTCTGCCACTTGACCTTTAGGCTTTGTTCTCGCCCGCCCCGCCCCCGAGGGCTTCGGTTACTCGGCGGCGACGACCTATTGGGCCGCGGTAAATTTATCTGGAGGATACCGGGAGGGAGAAATTCCGTCGTCTCAGAGACGACGCCAGGGCCGTGCTGCGAGTTGAGAGTCGGGGGGCCTTTTGATCCGACGGGAGGCGGCGTGTGCGGACCCCGGAGTAAATACGACACCGCGGCGAGAAGTCATCGTCTCAGAGGCGGAGAGAATCCCCCTTTAACCTCTGAACTCCCAGGGAGACCCCCCCCACGAGCCTGGGTCCGCGCTGTGACCCCACGTCTGAGCTTTGCATCTCACGCACGCTCCGCAACGAAGACGTCCGCCGTTTCTTTTTCCAAAAAAACCCCCGAATCCCTCCTCTCCGTTTCGAGCGTTCACGGCTGGGGCCGCCCGTTTCACGAGACAGCCTGGAAACCCGCGCTTCACGACCCAGAGCCCTTTGGAGACCACGTGCGGAGAGGCGCTCCATGGTGTTATCCAAACGCTGCCGGCGCTGGGAACGACCTGAAAACACGCCGTAACCTCAGAAACACGCCAAATGTCAGCCCGGACGGCTTATGCAATTTCAAAAGGAGACTCCTCGCCTCGCGTTTTTTCCGCTCTTTGCGCGCCTTTCCGCCGTTCCCTTGACATCGTCTGCTTATTCTCTGTGTACAAAAGGACTTAAATTTACCGGTTCTCCCCGGAGCTGTCTACTCTTGCTCGGATTCCTCCCTTTTCTGTCCGTCCAAGTACACGCCTCGCTGCTGTGCGGGCCTGTTGGGCCATCAATCAGGCCCACGTCAGGCCCGTGTTTACTCCTCTGCTGAGCACCTATCTCCTGGGAAGGTGCAGCGGGGGGGGAGCGTGAATAATCGGTCTGCTACTGGAGATGTCCACACACCTTTGGGGGAGAGATCTAACCCCCCCCCCTTTTTCTCGTGTTTCAGTGGGAGCTGAGAAGCAGTGCGAGCTGACCTGCAGACCCGCCGGGTACCGCTTCTACGTCCGCCTGGCCGAGCGCGTCAGGGACGGGACGCCGTGCGTCAACGTGACCTCCAACGACGTGTGCGTAGAAGGACGCTGCGTGGTGGGTGCACGTACCTTTGGGCGGGGGGGGTCTTAAAGGATTTAGATTGATATCGAGAAGCGATTTTCATCCACTTTTTTGATCAAGTGATTCATCATTTGTCCACATCCTGTCCCTTTTTCCTCCTTCTCCATTAAACCAACCGTCCCCCACGTTGCCCCCCCCCCACCACCACCACCACCACCCCCACCCCCGGCAGACCGAGGGCTGCGACGGGGTCCTGGGCTCCGGCGCCGCGATTGACAAATGCGGGGTCTGCGGTGGGCGGGACTCCTCCTGCCGAAAGGTGACGGGGAGCTTCCAGAACGTCACCGTTCCCCACGGTTACCACAAGATCCTGGACATCCCGGCCGGAGCGACGTTCATTAATGTCACGGAGAGGAGAGCCAGCCCCAACTACCTCGGTGAGACGCTAGATACCAGCCGGGGGGGGTTTACTGGAGTCGGACCCTTCTGGAGGCAAATGTTAGGCTTTGTCTCTACTGCTTTTATAGAAAAACACCATTTTTTATCACTTTGCAGATAAAAAAAGACACAGAAAGACAGTTTTTTTACAACTTTACAAGTATTTATGTCTGTGTTATGGATGAAAGTGCTTGTAGAGAAGAAAAAAAAAAACAAATTTCAAATTCCAGCATTGATTTCTAAAGACACGCTTTCAGACACTTGCTCATCAGGCAGCATCGATATCGAGTCGTATTGGTCTTGATTCCCACGATGCTTTAGACCTTAAACTTGCTCAAGTGGAACGTCTAGGTCCTTTTTACAGCCCTTGTCCAACGTACACAAAGCTAATCCCGCTTAGGCAACCGCGCAGGCATCTGAATATCCTGAAATAAAAGCGGAGGCAGCTCCAGTAAAAGTGAGATGCTGCTGATGGAAGCGCAGATTCGGGACTGAGATCTGAGTGTCTGCGTGTTTACGCTGGCTTAATGTCAGACTGTAAATTTTGCGGTTTCGCAGGATGACTCACAGATAAAGACTTTTATTGTTAGAGCCCATACAGAGCTTGTCTGTCTGTGTTTAAAGTCAGCCCTGGGGGGGGGGGGTGATAAGACTGCTACAATGCAGACTAAACAAGGACAAAATTAACAAAACTTAACCCCCCCCCCCTCTCTGTCTGCAGCCATGAGGAGCGGTACGGGGGCGTCGGTGGTGAACGGGCGCTGGGCGGTGGACCCCCCCGGGGAGTACCAGGCCGGGGGGACCACGTTCACCTACACCCGACCCAGAGGTCAAGCGGAGGGGGAGGAGCAGAAAGGCGAGTCCCTCAGGGCCCCAGGACCCACCAGCACTCAGCTCCAGTTGTATGTAAGTTCAGGACCGGAGCACTTAGTTTACCCCCCTCGCCCCCCCCCCTCAAGAGTGAACATAAATCAGGCCCAGCGGAATTGACTTAACGATAAGGATCGCGCGCAGATGCAGAAAACACGCGTTTACACACGTCCCGCACGCCATAACGCAGAAGTGAAGGTCTCTGCTTCGTGTCAGGACTCTGGGGACGGACATCACCCCCCCCCCCCCCCCACCACCACCCCCCCGCTGGAAGTGAAGCTGTCCAGGGCTAAAGACAGACAGCCCCGCCCTCAGGCGAAGATCTTATTAAAGGATGGGGGTGAGGCGAGAGGGTGGGGGGTAGAAACAGCAAAGGAAAATTGAGCCGCTCTGGGGGGTTTTTTTTGGGGGGGGGTTAATGGGATTCCAAAATAAGAGGCAGGAGACTCAAGTGAATGAAGGAGGGAGATGGGTCCACCTGGACAGGTGAGATGATGGTGGAGCTTCACCTTCTGTCCATGAACTCACTTTCTCTCTTTTTGTATCAGCCACTGTTTAGTTAATAGACTCCACGTTTAACGAGGTGGTGTGAACGACCCCCCCCCGAGTTAATTTGATTCTCGTCATTCCTCCCTCTCTCTTGCTCGATGCTCGGGGGGGTCCGCAGGTCTAAGACGGGAACAGAAGCGGGTTCTGGTGGCTGGAAAATAGAATCAGTCAACAATAAAGTCACAACCCCCCCTCGGCTAGGGCCGTAAAAGTAATTGCAGGTCTGGATGCAGTTTACTCCACGGTCTGGGGGGGGGGCAAGAGCGCACGCGTCCTTGAGCCTGACGTCGATGGCCCAGTTCTGATGGTAGAAACTGTGTGTGACACCGCCCTCCTCTGCTTCCACCCCTAACCCCCCCACGGGTTTTCTCCCCAGATCATTTTCCACAAGGACAACCCGGGCATCGACTACGAGTTTTACGTCCCGGCGGAGAAGAAGGACGACGAGAGGGAGAAGGCGAAGGAGAGGGAGAGGGAGACGGCCAGGACGGCGGCCAGAGAGAAGCCCCGGGAGCGCGAGCAGGCGAGGGCACCGCTCCGCGGTGAGTGCACGCTCTCGGACCCCCCCCCCGTTCTGTTTGGCAGCTGTGCGCAAACAAAAAAAAAAAGCCCTGAACCAGATGTGAGGGCGAACATGTGGTGCCAGCGATACAAACAGATCGAGGGAAGTTCTCGGGCCCCCGAACAATGAGACGGTTCCGCCGATCAGTCAGGGACGGGGCTCCGGCCGTGATGGATGGAGAACGCCATTGAAGATCTGATGACTCAGTCTCGCCGCACTTTCAAGGAAACACTTGAACCCATGAGAAATACTGTGTTGTTGTGCTGAAGGGGGGTTGTGTTGGCGGCCTAGATGGGAGGTGATCCTCATGTTGGTTGTCATGAGACCCTGACCTCATCCTGACGGCATGAGTCCCTGACTCACTGCCTTCCTCATATTGTCAGCAGTTCAACTTTGCCGGTCCTTCTCTATTTATCGCTCTTTCTTCCTTTTCCTCCTCGTGCCCTTCCCCAATGTTCACCCACCTCCCCTCAGGTCCTCTCACGGTGTCCGTAGAAGACCCCCTGCCTGCTCCCCCTCCTCTCGCAGGCCCATCTTTCCCGCCCTCCTCCTCCTCCTCCTCCACCTCGGTGTTCTCGCCTACCTTCCAGGACCGGTGGACCGCCGATCGGTCCCGCTCTCGAGGCTCGGCGCCCAACAGGAACGCGCGAATCCCGCCGCGCACCGACCTGCCGCTGGACACCCAGTCTCCGTTCGTATGGAGGAGAGGCGGGCTCACTGAGTGCACAGCTTCCTGTGGCAAAGGTGAATTTACCACCCCCCCCAACCCACCCCCTCACACACACACACACACACACACACACACACACACACACACATCAACTCAACGTTCTAATTAGAGGCGTAAAGCCGCCTGCATTATGGGATGTCTCCCTCTTGTGGTCGGTACGCGCAAGTACAAGCTGCTCTCCTCCGACTCCCCGCAGGCTCCCAGTTCAGAGTCATCCTCTGTGTCGACCGCCACACGGACGAGGAAGTCCCAGAGAGGAAATGTGACTCTGCGGCCAAGCCGGTCCCCGACGAGGAGCCTTGCAACACGCACCCGTGCCCCCCATTGTGAGAAAACGCACACAGGACGCACACAAAGAACCATTCACAGTATAAAGCCACACAAACCTGGTTGTTAAGAACGGAAACCAGTGGAGGTTAAGAAGAGTAAATACTATAAACACATCAGATTAATGTAAAGTATCGATTGTTCTGTCTGAAAACAACTGAAACCCCCCGCCCCCAGCTGGGAGGCCAGCTCGTGGTCGGAGTGCAGCGTGTCCTGCGGCCCTGGCGTGCAGCAGAGGCAGCTCCAGTGCAGGCAGAGCTTCGGGAACCGCTCCACCATGGTCCACCCCCAGCGCTGCGCCAGCCTCACGCCGCCCGAGTCCACGCAGTCGTGCCAGCTCCAGCTCTGCTCCCACTGGGAAGTCAGCTCGGACTGGAGCAAGGTGGGGACGCCGGCACGGGAGACACGAACGGGAACGGAAGCGAGTGCGGAGCAGATGTAGTTGGGAATGAGGGACCCTTGTGTGTGTGTAATCCCCTTGAAGAGTGCCGGGTGTGTTAGTGTGTGTGTGTGTGTGTGTGTGTTGTGTAACCGGGGGCGGTTCTTCCCGTTGTCGCCGCAGTGCTCGGTGGACTGCGGGATCGGGAGGAGGACGAGGAGCGTGCGCTGCATCACGGACCAGGGCAGCGTGGTCAACGACCTGGAGTGCAGCTCCAGGGCTCGGCCACAGGGGAGCGAGGAGTGCAACATGGGGCCCTGCGTGACCAACTGGTACTTCACCAGCTGGTCCAAAGCCGTGAGTGAAGGGGGGGTCTGGAGGGGCTCAGGGGGTGGGGCCCCGTCCTCACCGCTCCCGTTCTGGCCCTCAGTGCTCGGCGCAGTGCGGCCCCGGCGTGCAGAAGAGAGACGTGGTGTGTCTGACTCGAGGGGGGGTCAAGGAGGGCGGAGGAGGCGGAGACTGCGTCGGGGAGAAGCCCGCGGAGATGAAGGCCTGCAACGGGGGTCCGTGCGTGCCCACGACCATGTGGTACAGCAGCCCCTGGTCGCAGGTAGGAGGAGGGGGTGCTCGTAGTGGACGTCTTTAATACGCCACGGTGATTCGCCTCTTTGCTCTGTCAGTGCAACGTTCCGTGCGGGAACGGGACGCAGCGGCGGGACATCATTTGTGTCCAGAAGGCGGGGAGCGACTTCGCCGTGGTGCCGGCCGGCGAGTGCGCACATCTGGACAAGCCGGCCGTGGTGCAGGAGTGCGAGACGGGCGAGTGCGAGCCGCAGTGGTTCACCACAGAGTGGAGCGCGGTGAGGAAAGAGCTGGGGGGGGGGAGGGGCAGCGGCGGCGTGACCCTCGGCTGACCCTGTCCTCCTCTTGCTCCCTCCCAGTGCTCCCAGTCGTGCGGCAAAGGCCTCCAGATGCGGGAGGTGCGGTGTCTGACGGAGGACAGGAAGCACAGCTACGACTGCAGCCCCGCCTCCAAACCGGAGCGGGAGCAGACCTGCAACGTGGGGCCCTGCGGGCCGCAGCCGTCAGGTGGGCGCGGGCTCCGACGGGAGGGGGTGGGTGGGGGGCGTCTCCCCCTCTCTTGACTCACCCCCCCCCACCCCTCCCCCCTTTCTCTCTCCCCTCTTGCAGATGAGAACTGCCGGGACAGGCACCACAACTGCGTGATGGTGGTGCAGGCCCGGCTCTGCGTCTACTCCTACTACAAGAACGCCTGCTGCGCCTCGTGCACCCACAGCGCCCAGCGCGCCAAGCGCCACTGACCCACGCTCGACGGCAAAGGACACCCCCCCCCCCCCACACACACCCACTGCTCCACCCTCACCCCCCAACAAGTGTGGAAAGAATACGGGGTCACGCTGAAGGTCGGAATGGACGCCGCGCCCATCAGACCGTGCCCCCCCCCCCTTTCTTTCAGGTAAAACGCTGTGAAGGTAAACGCTTCTACTTCCTCCTCTTCCTCCCTCCGCTTGTCGCTTTGTCTTACGGAAGCAGCTCGAACCCCCCCCCACCGATCGAGTCCTTTGTATCGCCTCTTTTCGTGGCTGAGAGGTCCCAATGGAAGGTGCTCGCTGACGACACACGTGTGTTTCAGTCACTTAAATCCTCTCTCCGGCGAACGGCGACGGCGAAAACGGCGTTCCCAGACACCCGCACCACTAACTGAACCGGCCGCGCCGCGCAGGACGACCTGCGCGTCGTGCTGGCGCGAGAGATCTACTGGAATAGATCCACCGTGTCTCCGTGCGCTGCAGGCGCTCCCCGACTAAGCTGGAAGGATTTTGTTTAAAAAAAAAAAAGAAAAATTAAAAAAAGAATTATAACACTTGTTTTCTTTGCCAAAAAAAACAACAACAACAAAAAAAGATGTCTTGTTTGTTCTGCAGTTCAGTTTTGAGTAAATGAACCAAAGTGGCGCAGGGTGAACACGGCAGAAAGAGACCAAATATGACAGAAGAGGCGGGGTTTCCTCCAGGTCGGGAGGGCATCGTACAGAGACATCGTAAACGTTCTCAACCTCTCATGAAAAGACCAAACCGACACCAACATTGCCTTCAAACCTCCCTACGGGCTTTAGATTGAAATAGACTACGTTGGTTTTTTAATGAAGGATCGCATCATCCACCGCACCAGCGCGGCCCCTCGTGTGACTCAACGCAGAAGCTCGTGGCAAAATCTTCGTTTTTTTTTTTTTTTTGGAAGAGTTTCGGCCCCGAGAGATAACGAACGCGCTTTTGGTATTTTGGCGTGACTCCCTCTGACAGCAGGGGGACGGTAAATTATGCATTCATACCATTAACTCGCTGGTGACGCACAGCTTCGGGACTGGTCACGCTGAAATTTTAGAATTCTAACCGTGATGTCACGTCCTCCCCGTCTGCCCTCCTGGTCGTGGAACCTTTTATTTAAATTGTTTGTTTTGTACTTTTGTGGAGGGGATGGTGACTCTGCCCTGCCTGGGTGAGGGGGTGCTGGGATTAGGAAACCCTGAGTGAGGAAAGAAACTTGTGATGCGGACCAGAATCTTCCTGTTGTGCCTGAAATGACATATTCAACAGTAAACAGTTATGTATATGTGCTCTTCATGCTTTCTTCCATTTTAATTTGTCCTGTTTTCTCATTTTATACCCATCACATGAAAACACACACACACACACACACACACCACACTTTACACATTGAAATGGTGAGGAGTCTGTATATTTGTCAGATATGTTTTAATGTCTATATTTCTTTGAATATAGTTGGCGCTTATATATTAGAATGCTTGTATTAACATTCAGCTGTCATGTAACTATTATACCTGCAGGAAAATCAGAGATTTCATTTGTGTTTGTGTGTCTGTGTGTGTATGTGTGTGTCTGTGTGTGTGTGTCTGTGTGTGTGTGTCTGTCTGTGTGTGTGTGTGTGTGTGCATGTGTGTGTTTGTGTGCGTGCTTTCTCTGTGCAGATATTGTCTCTAATCCCCGGTAGAAAAAAAAAGGATAGTAATTTATCTATTATCAAATGAACATGTAATTTATTTTCTGTTTTCAAACGCTGTAGCAAATGTTCTTTGTTACCACAAGAGTTTATGAGATGTTACTGACACGGATTTTTTTAAACTATTATTATTATGATGATGATTATTATTATTATTAAGGCTAAAAGCACTGTGGATAAATGATTAAGTCAAAGGTTCATTTGAAATAAACTCGAAATAAAAAAAGAAACGGGAGTAATTCCAGATGTGTTGTTTGCCCCAAGCGGAGCCTGTTGTAGCTGTGTTTGTCCAAAGGGGGGCGCTGTTGCCCTCCCTATCTTTAGCTGCAGTAAAACAATGTACTGTGTGTATTACTCCTCCAAATGTATATTAAAGACATCATTCCTTTATTATTTAACTCACGCGTTAGGTCATTCATATTTTTATATGACCCCCCAAAAAAAAAGCCCCTTCCAGCAGAAGAAACCACCTTAAGAGCACCTTAAGTGGGGCCCAAGTCCTCCTGCCCCCCCCCGCAGAGGTGAGACAATACCGCGGTCAGCTGGGAGCCCCCCCCCGCTCCGGGCCCCCCCCCCCGGTTGCGTGAGCTGCGGTGGTGCGGGGAGAGTAGAAAGAGGGGGGGTCCTGCTGGCCTCTCCGGGACTCGAGCGGGTCATCCACCCGGGTTTCAGAGTCCCTGGTGAGGGGGGGGTGAACTGGTGTGTGTGTGTGTGTGTGTGTGTGTGTGTGTGTGTGTGTGGTGTGGGGGGGGCACGGTATAGCCCCCATAGGCCTGATGGACGGATGAGGCCGCCAGATGGTGACCTTTTGGAGTAACCCCCCCCGAACCCGCTGACCCCCCCCCCACCACCACCACCACCACCATCCCTCACCTCACGTCGGCATCTCGCGCACGACGAACGGCGTCACCGGGCGCACGTGAGGCCTCGTTCAAATCACCCATTACCGTCCAAAAGATGAATGAAGCAACAAAACGTAGCGACTCCAAACTAGGCCAAACCTCTCCTCCTCTCCTCTCCTCCTCTCCTCCTCCTCTCCTCCTCCTCCTCCTCTCCTCCTCTCCTCCTCTCCTCCTCTCCTCCTCTCCTCCTCTTCTTTATGTCTTCCCCTCGTTTATTCATTTGAACCTCTGCGCGCGCGTCGCCGTCGCTCCGTGGTTTCAGCACCAAGGCCAGGGCTCGCGGCCAGAACAATAGGCGGCCCCCGCGCGGGGCACCGTCCGCAAAGGCCCCGCGCGAAAAGGAGGCGCGCGGCGGCGGGGGGGGGGGGACCCCGCGCGGGGGGGAGCGCGGGTTCACGTCGCGTCGTCGACCGCCGATCGGAGGGGGGACATGCGCGCGCACGCGTCGTTAAAGCGCGTGTTTTTATAAATTGTTCTTGTGGGTAAAGCGACGAATTTGCAGACGGTCCCTAGGAGTTACGTCACGGAGCAGCGTTGGGGGGGGCTGTGTGCGTGTGTGCGTGCGTGTGTGTGCGTGTGTGTGTGTCCGTGTGCGTGTGTGTGTGTGGGGGGGGGTGAGAAAAGACGTCCAGCCTCTGGACGGCTGAGACACCTCGAGAAAGAGCACCAAAGTCCCCCAACACACGCGGGGTCACTGCTCGTTACTACTCGTTACTACTCGAGTAACGCAGTAGCCGCCCCCCCGAGTACTCGAGTACTCGAGTACCCGAGTACCGCTACTTTGGCGAAAGCGAAAGTGTCAAGAGGTCAGAGCCTCCGCGGGGGGGGTCGAGCGGTGCGTCGGCTCCACCTGCGCGCGTCCGCTTCCGCCGGAGACTTTGGAAAAACAGAGCCGAGTCTATATAGGAGCGGGGGGGGGGAGGAGGAGGGGGGGGGGGGAGGAGGAGGAGGAAGAGGAGGAGGAGGAGTGGAGGGATCGTACGGCAGGCACAAAGAGCGGAGAGCATCCAGAGAGAGGAAGGAGGACGGGACGGAGCGAGCGCGCCGAGGACGACGAAGAGCCGAACCGAGCATCTCCCCTCCGCGCCGCCTCCCGCAGTAAGAACTCCCGCACAACTCCCGGGGCCCCCGGCCCTCTCCCACCGGGTCTCCGTGTGTGTGTGAGCGCGCGCGCGTGTGTGTGTGTGTGTGTGTGTGTGTGTTCTGTGTAGAAGTGCGCATAAGTGCATGTGTACATTGAGGGGGGGGTCGGACAAAGAGCAAGTGAGCCCCCTGACATCCGTGTGTAGATGCAACCTACAGCTGGCCGAACAAAGAAAGCGCTCCGGAGCCGTCAGGGACTCGGAGCGGGCTCGGGACCCCGACCGCTGCCCCCCCCCCACCGCGGGGGTACGGACCTTCACAGTTATTCCACATTTATCTGCCTTTCCTGCAATTTGGAAGGGAAGGGGGGGCAGAGTCCCATCATCGGTTTTTGATTGGTTAATTAACATTTGGGTAATTGTTTTACAATAAGCCAGCAGCTCTTTGTCGTCAAGCGGGTCAATAACCCCCCCCCCCAAAAAAAAAAAAAAAAAAAAAAAGACCAGCAAGACAATCAGTTTACGTGCATTTGAACACGCACAGTGTTGGACCGGCTCTTTTTTTTATTTTTATTTATTTATTTTTTTGAACGTCAAGTTTAAATCACGTTGAGATTTGGCGTTTTATTTTTGAAAGAACAATAGTTATTTTTAGATTCCTCACTTATGAGGCATGTTAATGCTGTAATAAATGTCATCCTATGAACAAAAAGGCTGCAACACCACTGGGAAGGGATTTGAACACATGCATATATCTAAATATATACATACATGTAATATACGTATGTATGTATTTACGTGAGAATTAAGCAGTAAAATAGCGTTGTTGTTGTTGTTGTTGTTGTTGTTGTTGCTGTTGTTGTGAGGCTGATCCGGTGCTGGTTACATTTCTCCAGGAACCCCTCCTCTGTTTAGCCCCCCCTCAGAAGCCGCTCTGCTCAGCCGTCCTCTCCACTCCGTCCCGATGAAGGAGGCCGATGCCATCAAGCTGTTTGTGGGGCAGATTCCGCGGAATCTGGAAGAGAAGGACCTCAAGCCCATCTTTGAGCAGTTTGGAAAGATCTACGAGCTGACGGTGATTAAGGACAAATACACGGGCATGCACAAAGGTGAGTCTCAGCGTCACCTGTCCCGGCCCAGCGCGGTTAGGAGAGAAAGGCGGCTGCACGCCGCAGACGGCGGAGCGGATAGATGATACAAATCACCATGGAAACTGTCACACCTGCTCTCGTCCACATCCACAGCTCCCTGAGCAACGTGAGGCGGGCGAACGGCGTGGACGTTATATAATTCCATTTAAAAGCAGGCATTTGCACTGGAGGACGGTTCTGTTCAGAAAATCTAATAATTAGTGACGTGTCGGGGTTCAGGCCTTTGCATTTGAGCTATTTTCTTCAACATTAAATGTTCAAACATGGAATAGAAAATGCATCTGTGCGTTTATTCTTCAGGTAATCTATTTTAACATATTAACAACCCTTGTTCCCAATAGTTCTTGACAATATTTGATGCTGGTTTACTGGATTATATTTCTATAAATCTTTAGGAATCGTTCAGAATAAAACTGCAGCAATTTCTTAAAACTAATCAGGGTCTTTTGCGGCCTAATTATACATACTTACCCATCGGTCCTGTTCATGTTAATAGATGCTGCCCTGTTTAGTGATCATTATATTTATATGATTAAATGTACTGTGAATACACTGCAGACTCCTAATTGATCAGTGTCGGTTATTAGGAGGTTTTAAATGTACAAAACCCCTCTTTCTCTCTCTCTCTCTCTCTCTCTCTTTCTGTCATACACACGCACACACACACACACACACGCATGCACACGCAGCCTGCGCGAGGGTTCTGTGTGTTATGAACTAGATTAGGCTGTATGCTCCAATCAGTGTAATGGGCCCGTAAGCCCCGGTGACACAAGGGAAAGGATCTGTTGTTTTGACAATCCCCCACAGCCAAAGTAAGCTCCTCTCAAAACCGATGAGATGGACCACAAGATGTGCGTATCTCCGTCTGTGTCCACTTTCCCACATGTTCTCGTGTGTTGCTCTCACCATCTCCTGTGTTGTTGTTTTGTTTTGTTTTTTAATTTTAATTTTTTCAACCGGGATTTCACCGAGTCATTCCCCCCCGTGCGTGCAGCCTCACGTGAACCGTCCCTTCCTGATCGTCAGCTGCTCTCTGCTCCGCTCCGAATTCCACGCGAGCGTGTCCGGGAATGCGACCGGGATGCTAACCTGCTGCCAATCTTGTTGTCTTAGTGCTGGTGACAGGTGTAGTAAACAGCTCTGGCCAGCCAGCTCCGCTACCCACCCCTCCCTCACACATACAGACACAGGTACAGCCCATAGGAGAGCAGGGGTGTGTGGGGGGGGGGCGGGGAGGGGGGGGGGGGGTGAGTTTGGAGTGAGCGTGAGGCATGCATAGTGGTTGGTATAGGGCAGGATCCTAACTGTGCCCAGCCTGCAAGGCCCTGTTAGCCCCCTCCCAACCCCCCACCCCCGCGCACACGTCTGTGGTGCTGTCATGTGTGCTGACCCGTGCCGTGCCGTGCCGACATGTGCCGTGCCGTGGACTGTCCTTCTCCGCTCTAGAGTGCATCGTCATGGTGTTGTCAAGTTCAGTGACAGTGCATGAATCCGTATTTGCATTTCCCGATGCAGATCGCCGCGAGACAATCAGAGCACTTCTTCAGAGGAGGCATAAATAATGGAGGACTTTAAAGGATGTCAGTGAAGTGTGGCTGGTGTTATTGTGGTGGTGGTGGTGGTGGTGGGGGGGGTTGGGGGGGACATGAGGAAAGTGACGAGTATTACAGCGGTTCGCAGGACTTACTCCTCTCCCCTCTCTGTCTCCGACAGGATGTGCATTTCTGACGTACTGTGCGAGAGAGTCGGCGCTGAAAGCCCAAAGCGCTCTACACGAGCAGAAAACGCTACCAGGGGTAAGAACACATCACACATCACACACACACACACACGCGCACACAGCAACAACGTATGCAGCGGCGCAACACATGCATGCCACCCTCCCTCTGCCACAGATACAAAAGCTGCCATGCGTACTGTGTGTACACACACACACACACACGCGTGCACACACGCAGAGTGCCCTCAGGTCAGTGTGTGTGTGTGTGTGTGTGTGTGTGCGCTATTGGAGATTCAGCTCCCATTAGTAGAACAGTGACATAACTCAGCAGCCGGCAGGCGTCTTG
Source organism: Lagocephalus sceleratus (assembly GCA_911728415.1). NCBI lineage: Eukaryota > Metazoa > Chordata > Actinopteri > Tetraodontiformes > Tetraodontidae > Lagocephalus > Lagocephalus sceleratus. The sequence goes on from CAJVRN010000126.1 coordinate 1,999,051, forward strand.
CTGCTAAGGACAAACACTCCCTCTCTCCGGAGACATGCGGGGAACTCTGCGAGCATGATCATCTCCAGCTCCGTGTCTCTTCTCCTTTCTCTGGATCTCTCCGCCGGTAACCCCTCTGGTAATTGCTCCCACCTGGAGAGTGTGTGTGTGTAATTAACGTGGTCATTCCCCTTTGTCTGGTCCCAATCTTCCTCGTTCTCTCTTATGAGCGGTCGCTAGCTGCCGTGGGAGGCTGTTCATTACGGAGGGAAGCTCGGCGCCGAATCTGTCTATTGAGCGGACCCCCCCCCTGACCGACACCCCCCTACACCTCCACCACCACCAACAGCAACCACACACACGCACACAAATTTTCCACTTTTTTTTTTTTTCCCTCTGTGACCTGGTTTCCACTGCAGCTAAGCGCGTTTTTAGTAGTTTTACCTTGTCACCCGAAGCGGCGGATTGATGCTGTTCCTCTTCTGATCAATCCTCATTTTCCCGTCTCGTTGTCATGGCGCCGCCGCGCCGCCAATCAGCATCTTGCTGTGTGCGTTTTCTCTGCAATCTGGGCTGTTTGATAAGATCTCTGTGAGGGAAGGGCTGGAAGAGAGCCTGAGGAGGAGGCTTTGCAGGGGTTTGGGTGGGGGGGGGGTAGTGTGTGTGTGTGTGTGTGTGTGGGGGGGTGTCTTCCCAGGCCTCGGTTACACTTGTATATCACCTGCGAGCGTTTGCGTGCAGGAGGGGCTGGCGGACCCCTCCCTGGGTGCGCGGCCGCGCATACGAACACGGCGCGTTATTGATGGCATCAGTCCAACTAGGCCTTACCAAGAAGTCCGACCTTTCTGCCTAAATCACCTCCTCCTCCTCCTCGTAGCGTCTCGTTTCCTTGCCTTCGCTGCCCTTTGACTGTCCTCAAATCGTTCCCACCGGGCCCCCCCCCCCTCTTCCCGCCGACGACACCGCCGGAGGAGAAGGGGCCTTTCCTCGGAATATTCCGAACACAGAGAGCCGACGCTCAGGAGGGGGATACTCGTTAGTGGTGCGTGGTAAAGATCTAAGGCACCCCCCCCCAGCAGGGAGCCCTGCCTATATGAGGGAGGGCGTGGCTGATGTGCGGTGGGTTTTTAATAAGCGCGAAGCGATAACGAGCGACGTCGCCGTTCGGCATGTTGGCTTTCTCGCCGTCCGACATGTCTGGCGTCCCACTTTCGGCATAAATGAGATTCACCGCTGACACCTTTGGAGTTTGAGCCAAAAGTTCACAGTTAGACACTTGGATTAGGACACCCCCCTCCCCTCCCCTCCCTCCCTCCCTCCCTCCCCCCGTGTGACATCCTTTCCTCCCCCCATCTCTCCCAGTCAGAGTTTAAAATGGCTTCAGATGACATTTGCACATCCTGCTTCAAAGGTCCCGCCATTTACCTTTTTCTTTTTAACCATTTTTTTTTTTTGGTAATTCCTGCACCCCCCCCCCCCCCACCCCACACCCCCTCCGGCGTGCTGCCTTTTATGCCCTCGTACTTGGTCTTTGTTTTCTGCTTAAATCCCTTCTGTCCCCACTTCCGCTCCTCCCCTCAAGTTTCCCTGCACCAGTAGAATTTTGCAGTTTCGTCTTCGCCTCTTGGTCTGTCCCATTTCTCCCTAAAAAAAAAAAAAAAGAAAAAGAAAAATCTCTTCAGAGATTTTAGGGAGAAATGGAACTCCCACCTCCCCCACTCTCCCCTTCCTGCTGTCTTATACTTATTTCTTTTTCCCTCGCTGCACACTCACGCTTCTTCCTCGGATTCTAATTTCACAGTCATTTATGGTAACCCTTCTTCTAAGCCCTTCTCTCAACGTCACACCCCCCCCCCTCCCTCCCTCCCATGCTCCGCAGTTCCTCTACTGCTCGTCTCATTTCCCCTCCTCTTGATTAGTTGACCCTTTTGACCATTTCACACCCCACCTCCCCCCTTTTCCTCACCCCCTCCCCCCCTCAGCTCTACTTGTTAAGCTGGATGATTAGTTTCTCACAAACTGATTTTCATGGTTACATCTCAGAGTCATCAGGCATAGGGCTGAGGTGTGTGTGTGTGTGTGTGTGTGTGTGTGTGTGTCTACATCTGTGCATGTGTGAGCAAGAGAGAGAGGGAGCGCGGGAGGGAGGGAGAAAGACAGAGAGAGAGAGAGAGAGAGACGTAGTGATGTTTGGGATCTTGGGATCATTCTTAAAGCTGCTGATGGAACATAATTGTGTTCGCACTTGTAAACTATTAATAGAAGTGTGGCTTCCTCGCAGACCCGTGTGTGTCTCTGTGATGCCGTGTCTGAGCAATAACAAGGTTTGATGACAGCTCCGCTGCTGCACCAGGCTGTTACCGCTCATGTTTGTCACTCACTTGATGGGATTTAATGCCGATTTAACATTTCCATCTGGCTCGGGTGGAAGCGAAAGAGGGAGAGAGAGAGGGAGAGAGATACCTAAAAATGTCCCAGCAGCCGAGGCAGCGCACCGTTAGAACAACAAGGAAAAGGAGAAAAACGGGTAGGGGGAGAGAGAAAAGGGAGTCGGAGAGCGGGGAACAGATGGCCTTATCAGAGTGTCCTGTGCTTTGTGTTTAATTCGGACATGGAGGGAAAGAGTAGGAGAGAGGGAGCGTAAGATGAAGATAGGGAGAGGAGGCGAGATGCGGGTGTGTTCGTCACAGTGGCGGCCACTCAGCAGTGGAACCACGAGCGAGTCCCAGCGGAGCACACAGATGTTTCAGCGTCATCGCCCCAATCCCCACCAGGATTATACGGGCCGCGCGTTGTCGCTCATTCACACTTGAAAATTGAATCTCGCTTATGTCCAGGGGATGTGCTGAGCAGCGCTAATAAGACAGGTGGGGCTGTGATTTTGCCCCCCCCCCCCTCCCTCTTTACGGGGACACAAATGAGCTTGCCCCCCCCCCCCCTCATCACAGTTGTCCAAGGTTACTTCAAACAGCGTCCCACTTGTGCTTCACGTGGGCCGGTAAAAGCCCACCTCCAAGTCGTGGGAGCAGGAACAAACAGAAGACATGCAATCACTCCCTCTTCAGCCCCCACCCCCCACCCCCTCGTCATCCATCCATTCACGCCATTTAAGCCGGTAAAACTCTCCCCTCACCGTCCCCCGGTGTCTCTCTATCAACACTCCATCTCTCCCAGGGCTGCTGCTGCTGCTGCTGCTGTGTTTCCCTCCGTATCTCTCCCCCCATCTTTTGCTTTTGTTCTCGGCTGTTGATATCTCTCTTTCCATTTACCCCCCCACACGTACACACCCCATTTTATCGCCCTCTTCATCTTTGTTTCTACCACAGACGCCCGTGTTCACACACACACACGCACATGCGCGTCTGCGCGGTCGCTCGCGAGCGCATCTGTTTGGTCACGCTGGCATTTGCAGATCTCCATGTAGGTGAAATTAAAGTGTGATAAGCAGCTTACCAGGTGTGTGTTGTCATGCTTCGCTGCTCTCCTGGCAGCACTCAGCTCCCCGTTCTTTGATTGGAACTAAATCCTAAGCACACACACACCCCCACACACACACACACGTAGACATATATCCACACATACATTGTGCCTCTCATGATTGTCTTGATGATTAATGAATAATTAAACATCTGATGCGCCACCGAACAAATAGTTAACATTATCTGATACAGCGGAAGATCAATACATTTATTTAAGCATAATAAAAGTTTATAGGAGCCATATTGATTTAATGTAGCCAGGCCGGTGTTCTGGAGTCAGTAATTTAGCGCAGCGCCATGGTTACTGCTGGATCATGCAAACATGACAGATGCTGTTATCTGTTTTATTGAGCGTGCGGAGGAGAGAGAGAGAAAGAGCTGTTATTTACGTCCCCGGGTGAAACGGCGAGGCTGTAACTGCCCAGCACGAACCGCCTTTACTCGGGGAGTCGCGGCGGCTTGATGTAAAAGCGACCTTGTACAAATGATTTGGTTCTGTTTTTGTTTTTTTGTTTTGTTTTTTCCCCCGGACCACGAGCGGGCCCGGAGAACGCGAGGTGCCCTTGGTTCGGTGTTCATCTCGCTTGTTGTGCATGTTCCACACGTGTGTGTGTGTGTGTGTGTGTGTGTGTGTGTGTGTGTGTGTGTGTGTGTGTGTGTGTGTTTCCATGTGGAGTCTGGATTCCTGGCAGGCAACTTCCCAATGGTATAAAGTTATGATGAGCAATTATCCACTAGGGCAACTTTGTAGGCTAATTTAGCATATTTATGTGGTCAGCAGTACTGTTTACTATCCCCCCTCACTGCTTACGGCCGCACATTCACTTTTGAATATACCCCATCTCTCTCTTTATTTCCCCTTCTTTGCATCCCTCTGCCTCTCTCTCTCTCTCTCTCTCTCTGCTCGCATGATGGGGTTTGTGATGTGGATCTCTTCCCCCTCCCTTGTGCCGCTTCTCTATTTTTATCCTCACTGTGTGTGGGATGGGAAGGGAGTAGAGGGACAGGTGTAGAATCAAGTGTGTGTGTGTGTGTGTGTACAGAATTAGAGAGACAAAGAGAACGATCCAGAGAGCATCGTAGTAGAGGGGTGCTGTGTAGAACAAGAGGGATTTAGCTTGTTTGTTTTAAACAAAAACTCTGTGCCCTTTCTCTCTCCCCGCGGTGCGTGTGTGCGTGTGTGTGCGTGCGTACATGTCTGCGTGTGTGCGCGCACATGTATGAGTGCATTTGTGCATGCAACGTGGACAGAGAAAAAGTGCCCGCCTCATATTTCACCACAAAATTGAGGTAGAATCTAATCATGGCCTCATAAAAGCCTGACCCTGGAGAGTGCCTGCCTCTATAAGACCTGCACACACACACACACACACACACACACACACACACACACACACACACACGAGGAGCAGAGAGAATGAAACATTTGTGTCATTGCCAGTCTTAGAGCCATGTTTGTGTGGACACATGATTGCCCAGTTATGTGATTGCTCACTGCCAAATTTGTGTCTCAGATGCTGAAGGCTACAGAAGCCCGACGCTGAGAGTCCAGTTTGTTCCCCACCATCTGTTTTACAGCGCGCAAAATAGAAGGCAAAGCCCGTCGCGGCCGAAAGCAATCGGGGGATGTTGCGATTTACACCGCGCCGAAACTTAATTACGAGACGGCCGCGCCGCGATCCCGGCGCGTCGTTCTGAATTCCAGCTGGTGCCGGTCGCCGGGGTGGATGCGCTTGTTGGGCCCAGGTTGGACTTATGTTAATCTACAGACGGGGGATCCAGACGCCGTGTTTCTGTATGTAAATGTATGTCTGCGCCGAGATGGAACTATGCAGCGGGCTCCGTATGAGGGGGCTCGAGTGCGTTGAATGGAGGAGGGAGGGGGGAAAAAAAAAAAGTGGGGTTAAGAGCGGTGGAGGAGGGCCATATAGTGCAGCATGAATAGGGGTTGTGCAGCCAGGGAGGGGGGCAGGGTGAGACAGGGGAGGAGCAGGGGAGGTCAGCTTAGAAAGAAGGAGGAAACTAGACAAAAGTTTGCCATAATGAGCGTGGAGGAAGGGACAGGCGGGTGTTGTGAGGGGAGAAAGGGTTTTTTCTGGGTGGCAGAGGAGTGGGAGGTAGCCGGGGCGCACTTCTGTCAGTTTAAACAGAGACATCTGTCGGGGGGGGTGGGGGGGGCTCTGCTGCGTGTCTGCTCGTGCATATATGTGTGCGCCGGCGTGATTAAGCAGGCAAGGGGATCACAGGACTTAAGTTGCACCTGGGGTGTGACCTCTGCTCAGAGGTCTGTTCTCCAGCTACTCTTCAACCTGCTGCCGTAATAAAGGCCCTTTCACACCCACCACAGGGCAAACACAGAGGCTGCACAACTAAATTACCCTCATTTCACGACAGCAGAGGGTCAAAGAGTACGACGGCAGGATTTAAACCCCCGCTTTTGGTTGGGACAAATACATTTTTCCCCCTCTGATCTATTGTTTAAAACAGCGCTAAATCAATAGAGCGAAGATTTAAGGTTGGTTTATTACGAAATCTGTTTTGCGCGCTTTCTCGTTACAACGGGGGAGAAGTTGGGGGAGAAAAACTGATAGCAGAAGACACCATTGGAGATTACTGATATATTTATAAGGTTAAATAAATATTGACACAAACCTTAAGGCGAGTGAGGCATCTTTAATGTTGGCGAAGTGGGTTATATATGAGGAGTCCCCAGTGAAAGACAAATGTGTTCCGTAAGAATAAATAAACGCATCAGGGTTTTCGCTCCTGGTTGGGGTTGACAGCCTTTTTTTCCTCCATGTTGATTAAGCCTAATCTAAATATGTTATTTCCAGTATGTGAGCGCCTAAAAAAAACCGTGCCGCCGGCGATGCGCTAAGTGTAATCTTTGTGAATGTAAATTTTTTTTTTTTTTTTTTTGCAGTCATGCATTCGTATGGATTTGGGCGACATATTTAATTCACCAGCTCCGTTCCCAGAAGAATTACACTCCTCAAAATAGAAAGAAGGTCCAAGTGCATAGGTCTGACGTTATCCGCTATAGTGCCGCTGGATTATACTGAGCTAAATCCAAAGGATCAAATTTCAGTGAGTGCTCGAGCGCTGCATGTGGAGTATTCTCACTGGGGTTTGACAAAAACAGCATAGTGTTACATGGATAAACAGGGTAGTTAGTTCTACTCTTTGCATGACTTGGTGGTATTACTATGGAGAGCGATAAAGACGGAAGAAGAAGGGGCAACAGAAGAAAATATGTCGGTAATCTGAGGGGCCGATGAAGGGTTAAGTGCCAGATAAAGTGTGACAAGGGGATGAGAAGGGGGACGAGCTTCTCAGGTGTGAAGAATGAAATGAGAGAAAGGGTGAAAGGATGGATGAGAGCAGGGGGATGGGACGATTATAAGCTTGTATTATGGTTGCAGGCCCCCGTTGCCGGGCAACGGAGCTGAGCGAGATGCCAGGTTGCTAGGTAACCTGGGGGATGCAAAGCCTGAGCGTGGTGTGATGGAGAAACAGAAGAGAGGTGGGGTAGGGCTCTCCGCCCTCCCACTCACGCTCTGTGTTTCTCACATCTCTGTCTTCATCCAGCTGTGAATGAGAGCGCAGCTCCGCTCTAATAAAGAACCGCCGGGCTGCTGCACGCTTCACTACAACCATAATAACACACAGTCATGCTGGCTGTAGCACACGGATGTATAGGAGAAACTAGTCCCACACAATTCATCTTCATCTTTGCCAAACCGTGTTTGAAAACCTACAAATGCAACAAACAAAAAAACAAAAAAATCACATTCATTCTGATTTTAACAGGTTTTGCTGCTTTAACACTATTTCAGCTTCAGCTTCTACATTTAAATTAGACTCGTATTAAACACGTTTGCGTGAAACAAAGCAACAGAATTCATCATGTTTATCCCCCCCACCCCCAAAAAAAAAACACCGGGCCGGAATGAGACCACGGAAACGAGTTTGTAAGCCCGAGAGGCATTTTGATGGCAAAGAAAGACAATGGAATGAAATGAGTAAAAGAAAAGATAGAGAGAGGAGCAGAGTTTAAAGAGAGCGATGTTATCAGGCAGTGTGTGCGGGGCAGATTACAGAGCTGATAGGAGAAAGAGGCAAATCAGGAACAGGGGGGAGAGGAAAGGGGGAGAAATAATGCGGGATTGTGTAGAGAAGGGATAAAAATAGTTTCCCTTTCTTGTGCACTCGGGAAAATGGACATCTTAAATCGTGTGGATGGAGCATTCCAGAGTGACAGTGAAGGGGGAAGGGTGCCCGCGCTCGTGTGTGTGTGTGTGTGTGTGCGCGCACGCGTGTGCGTGAAGATGACAGATATGAAGAGAATGTGTTGTGAGTGTGTACCCGCACACAGTCGCACACAGTTTCCTATTGTCTGTTGCCGCTCGTGCGCGGCAGCAACGTTTTACGGGGGGTGGTCCTCTCCGGTGCTTTCATGTCGCAATCAATCATCAGATCAAAGCCAGAATATCGATCCATCGCTTGACTTAAATTCCTGCTCCAGATAGTGCACCCACGCGTGCGCGCGCACGCACATTTAAATACGAACACTTCCCTCTACCCTCGTGAAGTGGTTCAGTGGTTTGATCCAGTGATTTTGTGTGGGTGGGGGAGGGGGCAGAATACGATTTGATTGGATAATCCAAGGATTTAATATCCCCTAATCCTGGCACAATCCTCCCTGCATTACTGCAGGGAGTAAGATTAACTGTATGTGTGTAGCATGTGTTTGCCTCTCTGTGTGCAAAAGGGCGGGCCCTCACCGGGATAGGAGGAAAAACTGTCGTGTGTGTGTGTGTGTGTACATATATACGTGTGTGTGTGTGCGTGTGTGCACGCGCATATGTGAGTAGCATGCACAGGGAGCATGTCGTATTTGTGTTGGCAGCGCAGCATGCGAAATGAGGCTGTGTTTGCACGCAGGCTTCGGTCACGCGTGTTCCGAGTTCACTCCCCTCCAACCGAGCCTTCACGCAAGCTCACACGCCATCATACAGCGCAGATCTCGTCCTCATGCGCCGCCACGCTCCCGCTTCACATATACGAATTCACATTCCTCGGAGATACGGGGCGCCCGTCTCTCCGAGAGCGCTTGTTAGTATGCAGCAGGACGACTCAAACCGCGCTACAGTACGGAGGCGGCCCTGCGAACGCGCGCACGTTCGCAGATGGTTACTGTTGATTAAGTCTTAATTAGAACGCGAATAATTAGAGCATAATGTGACTTGAAAGGAGAGCGTGGCTGCTCGGGTGTGTGTGTGTGTGTGTGTGTGTGTGTGTGTGTGTGAGGGAGATGAAAAAGAGAAAAGGAGTAGGGAGCAGGGTGACTCACAAGCGAGGGGCCGGACTTTATTTGCATTTTTTCCCTCTCGGTGCCTGGGGAATTCTACGGTTTTCCTCTCACCTGTTCTCTGCTTACATCATCTTTAATATCAATCTGCTCGTTTCAATCACGTTCCTCTCGCCTACGTGGCTACAAAGCCTTCTCCAGCACAAATTCTTTGTTTACCCAAAAAAAAAAAAAAAAAGCCCAGCAGTCGCTCTTGGCAACAAGCATCCTTGTTTACCTACCCCGGTGTGCCGTCACAAGATTGCCATGACAACGAGGTGGTTGCCATGCCAGCTTTCCGATGCTATTGTGTTGTGCTGTCAGCAGCTGTGCACTTCCTCCTGCCCACTGGTGTTTGCTTCCTCCATACTTGTATATTATGTGGGCAACTTATACGATCAATAGGTCAGCGTAGTTTAGGGAAACACACACACATGAAAGAAACACGTCGATTTATGAGCCAGCTTTTAAAATCATTCTGTTTTTTCACTCCAGTCTGCTTCATGGGCCCGAAGAGGCCTAATGAGGGAAGAAATGCGAGAAGTGATGGATAGACGGAAGGATAGCGAAAGGTTTAGTGGACACAAATCTGGCTACAACCAGGCTGCTCTACAACACAGAACGAAATCAATGAACAAGACGAGACAGATCGATGAGTTGATAGCGCAAGATGGATGGACGTGTGGACGAACAGCACTAATAGCAGCAGGGCTAGGTGATGTGGTGATGCGGTGATGGATGGACGGACGGACGGACGGAGGGACGGACGGATGATGTATGGATGCATGGAAGATGGAAGCACATGCATGCGTACGTGTTTGTGCGTTCGTGTGACGGCCGGGGCGCGGATCAATAGCCCTGTGGTGACAGCTAAGAGCTGATTAATCAAACGTATGGACCAGTCTCTCCCTGCTCTGCCCTCCCCTCAATTACCAGCTTCATTACATTGCCTTAACACTCCACTGGGACCTCTCCACTGTCTTCCTCTTCTACACACACACACACACACACGCACACAGACTCTCTTAGTAGTAGTTAGTAGTAGTCTCAATCGGTTGTCAGATGCTCAACATCTCACCTTTACTCCCTGTTGATTGTTTGTGACTCGGTTTTAAACAACTGAAATTGTTGTTTGTTTGTTTTTTAATCATTGCCACTGTTAAATGGACCGAGCTGTTTTTCTTTCTTTGCTGCTCTGTTGCATGTTTGTGCTCCTCTCATTTTTCCTCCCTTGCACTCCCAGACTTCGTCACCCTCCTCTTGCGGCTCTTTTTTTTTCCCTCCTCTCAGCGTCCCCGTAGCATTAACACACTGTCTCGTTGGCTTAGCGATATGACTAAGCACCGTGCGCAAGTGTGTGCTCTGTGTGTGTTTCTATGCCTGTGTACGGGGGGATCGTACACAGCTATGACAGAATTATTCACAGCACGTGTGCGTCCGTGTGCGTGTGTGTGTGTGTGTGCTCACTCTTCTCTGTAGTCGTGACATTTTTTAGACAGAGCCAGAGTCACAGCTGAATCACAGCCCTCTCCCTCTTCCCTTTCTTTATTCTTTTTGAAGCATCCTCCGAGGGTCAGGTTTACTTTTATCCTCCGACCCTCCGAGTCCCTGCTGTTTTTCCTCCTTCCCGCGTCCCCGTCCCCTCCCCCGGTTCCTCGCGGCCTTCCACCTGCCCTTTCAGTCGGTCGAAGTCGGTCGGTCTCCCCCAGGCCTTCCTTCCCTCTATCATTCCCTTTCCGTCCTTTTATTTTTAGCAGACTCTGCCTGCTCTCTTCACACACTTGTCATCTCATCCCACTACTACAATATCTACTTGACCCCCCCTCCCCTTCTCAATCTACTCTACTCTTGTCCCTCGTCTAATCCATGCTTCTTCCGTAATCCAGATCAACTGGTTTGCATCCTTAATCTTGTCACTTCCCAATCCCCCGTCCATTCTGTGCTTCTGTGCGTGTGTGTGCGCGCGTGCGCGTGTGTGTGTGTAACAGATAGAGAAGCCAGAGTACAGTTGTAAGGTTGTGTTTTGATACAGAAAGCGAGCAGCCTGGGACAGAGATTAGACACACCTGTCACCTGTTAAGCTTGATTAATAGTGATTATAAAACACATGGACACACACACGGACACACACAGACACACGCTCGCGCTTTTAAGAAAAAAAATCTCTGCATTATACAAGTAATTATTTCAGTTGTTTGGGAAGGTTTCAACAGATGTTCTCACCGTGTTGCCTTTTTTAAGATGTTTTTTTTATTATTATTATTTTGTGATCAGACTTCTGGTCTCTTATCAGACCCGTTGGGTCACGCGCATGGTTCTTGTCACACTAATTAAATATATCCGTAACCGTGTTTCAGTGACTATTCCCAACACGTTGGCAGCGGAAAGAGACTTGACCTCCTTTGTTGTTTGCTCCTCAGATGAATCGGCCTATCCAGGTGAAACCAGCCGACAGCGAGGGCAGAGGAGGTGAGAAACACACACACACACACGCACACACGCACGCACACACACGGATAATGGGTCAGGTGTAAGCCGGAAATGGTTCGACGACATCTGCATCATTCCCAATGAAACATATGTCGCCTTCCTTCCACTTCCTGTTCACGTCTGTAGTCAACACTGCTCCCTGGTGGACGCGACCCTTTTACCAACGACGCAGCTTCTGGGTTCTTCTCAGCACAAATGCGGTTCAAGTAGACTCTGAACTACTCTTTCTTTCCGCTCTCGCAGAGGACAGGAAGTTGTTTGTGGGCATGCTGGGAAAGCAACAGAGCGACGAAGACGTCAGACGGCTGTTTGAGCCCTTCGGCAGCATAGACGAGTGCACCGTGTTGAGAGGGCCTGACGGCACCAGCAAAGGTAAGACCCGCGCCAGGCGCAGCGCCAGCGGGCACGTTTGACCATTTTAACCCGTCTATTAACCCCGACCTGACTCTGTTTCTCAAAGGGTGCGCTTTTGTAAAATTCCAAGGACACGCTGAAGCTCAGGCTGCCATCAACAGCTTGCACGGAAGCCGCACAATGCCTGTGAGCATACACCATATTTTAATTAAACAGAGACGCGCACAAGTGTGTGCCGGTATATAGTGATAATTTAACGCCAGCAGTAAACATCTGTCCGCTCCTGATCGCAGCCCCCAAACTACGTTACGCTCATCAAAAAAAAAAAAAAAAAAAAGATTGGAGAGACGGAATGAGGGAATAAAAAGTGACGTGGGGTCCGTCTTGTGCCTCGCAGGGGGCTTCGTCCAGTCTAGTGGTGAAGTTTGCAGACACAGAGAAGGAGCGGGGGCTCAGGAGGATGCAGCAGGTGGCCTCCCAGCTCGGCATCTTCGGCCCCATGACCCTCAACTTCCCTGCCTACAATGCCTACACGCAGGCGGTCAACGCACAGGCAAGCAGCGCACGCTCGCGCGCACGCACACGCGACAGCGCTGCGCCACGCATGGAGCGCACATTTTGCATATATGCGATGTTTGTGAGCGGAGTGCTGTTCTTATGAAAGGATGTAATAAGCTTGAAGGGGCTATCAGTGGTCTAATTATGGGTAATGTTGTTACGCAGACAACAGAGCGTAAGTCATCCGACATTAGCTTTCCTGCAACACACAACATTAACCCACTGACTCGGGACATAATGGCCTTGTAATTAGATCTCTATTCATCTGTTCCTCCATCTTTCCATCTCGACGTCCTTCCTCTCATTTTGTCTGTCTCTCTCTCTCTCTTTTTTTTCTCTGCAACCCCTAAAATTGTCTCTTTGTCCTCGCTTTCTCGCCACCCTCTCCTCCTCCCGCGCCCGGCCTTCCCGTCCTACCTGCAGCTTGTCCAACAGCAGGCCCTGGTTGCCCAGTCAGCGTACCTGTCTCCCGTGGCAACAGTCGCTGCCGTACAGATGCAGCAGATGGCTGCGCTCAACGCCAACGGAATAATCGCCACGCCCATCACACCCATCACGCCCTCCTCAGGTACGCGCTGGCGCTCAGCTAGCAGGCGAGCGGTAAGCCTCGGCCCAAAGACGCGTGTACTGATCAGGCTCCTTCGGATCCACAGGTACAAACACCCCCCCAGCTATCGCAGCCACGCCTGTGCCAGCGATCCCTCCTCCGATCGGGGTGAACGGTTACAGCAGCGTCCCGGCGCCCACTAACGGACAGCAAGCAACAGAAGCGCTATACACCAACGGCGTCCACCCATATCAGGGTACCGCATCACCGAACGCCTCCGAAACTCCAGAAACGAGACATTAACCACGGCACTGTATGGCTTTTCTACATGCATTTATCTTCCTATTGCGTGGTGTGTTTCTCTCATTCGCAGCTCAGAGTCCGGCAGCCCTTGACCCTCTACAGCAGGCGTATGCGGGGATGCAGCACTACACGGGTTGGTGTGGCCGATTTTCTGTTAACTCTGTCCCCCCGGTTTGAACACGCGTGTCTGCGCGGAGAAGGACGGACGAAACTTACGTCTGTATGCAACAACATTACATCATATTACATTATCACGCGACCCAACATCCCGGTAGGCAGCGCAGGCGGGAGGTTGAACAAGGACACTTGGAACACATGAAGAAAACCCTCTGTTAACGCTACGACCCCCCCCAAGAATTAATTCAATTAACGGGTCGCGCCGTCGGCCCAACTCGGAACTTTCGCCGGCTTCACATGATTCTCGCCGATATATATCAACGCACAATAATAAGTCAGATCAACACTGTCATTGTTTTGCAGACATGCTTTTCAGTTGTTCTGATTAATAGTTTTCACCTTGAGCAGCAGACGTCCCAGTTCAAATACGCTCGCTCCATTGGACGACTAATGTTGCCACCTGTTGTTTTTACCCAATCGGATTTTATGGCTGTGTCTCCCAATAGCAGCGTATCCCGCAGCTTACGGATTGGTCGGGCAGCCATTCCCCCAGCAGCCAACACTGGTTGCCCAGCAACACCAGCAGCCCCAGCAACAGCAGCAGAGAGAAGGTGATGCGACTTCCTGTCTGGCCCCACCCCTCCAATGAGCTTGTTCTAAAGTTGTTTATCACAAGATTTCCTTAGCCTGACATCATTTATCACTCTGTGTCGTGTGTGTGTGCGTGTGTGTGTGTGCATGTGTGTGTGTGTGCGTGTGTGTGTGTGTCCAGGTCCGGAGGGCTGCAACATCTTCATCTACCACCTGCCTCAAGAATTCAGCGACTCTGAGCTGCTGCAGATGTTCCTGCCCTTTGGCAATGTCATCTCAGCCAAGGTGTTTGTTGACCGCGCCACCAACCAGAGCAAATGTTTTGGTGAGAGACACTCAGACGGAGGGGAGACGGGGAGGGAAGGGCAGGATCAGGTGGTGGGGGAGTAGAGGACATTTAGAAAGAACAGAATCGCCTTGCCCTTTGTGTATCTGCGCGCATCACACCTTATTTTTATCTTTGTCCTCAAGGATTTGTGAGTTTTGACAACCCAGCCAGCGCTCAGGCCGCCATTCAGGCCATGAACGGCTTCCAGATCGGCATGAAAAGACTGAAAGTGCAGCTCAAACGGCCCAAAGATGCTAATCGCCCGTACTGAGGAGGAGGAAGAAGAAATAAAGAGAGGTGAGGTGCTGCGAGGAGGTGATGTGGGACCTGAAAATGTCCGTGATTAGGGATCAGGAGTGCACATGGGCGTAGCCTTTGGCCTCTTAGCTTCTGCAATGATATTCCAAGGTGCAAAGCTCTTTTTTTAAATGAATCGAATGATCGATAAATATACGGTAAACTGGGATTATACTGTGAAAACAACTTTAAGCAAATAAAATCAGAAAATACTAAAATATTGTTTTCTTTTTATTTTCTTTCACAATCTTATTTTTCTTTCCTGCTGTTTAACCTTTTCCTGAAACGGCAACTTACCTCACCCAAGATCCTTCCGTCCAATCATAATTTGAGGACCCCATCGCTATGGCAATGGTTGCCTAGTGACCGATAAAGCTCTGACCCCCCCTTCCTCTCGCATTGTTGTAAGTTGATTGGTTGGCCTGTGTTTGGGTTGCTGTGGCGATTGATTGCCTGTGTTGGTTGCCCTTGCTGTCACCTCGAGCAACCAGCCATGCATTGACCTGCATGTCCTGTTGCCGTAGTGACCACAGACTGTGTTTTGGTGCATTGTGACTTTATTTTGTATTGACCTGTGCACATACTGATCAATAACTGTCAATAGCCAGGAGCGCTCTCAGAATCAATCGATTTAATTGGATACCCGATACCCCGAATCATTGCATAAGAACCGAAACAATTTGGTAGGAACGCTTGTTATTTGTGCAGCTTCGTTTTTGATCAGTTTCTGTAGTGTTCTGTTTGGTGTCCTTATGATTTTGAAATGTTATTTGAAGTGTTTGGATTAAGTAGTGGGCGTCTGTGTACATCTGTGTACATCTGTATCATCTGTGAGGGAGACTCAACCGTGCTGGTGTCAGAGAGGCCCGTCCTGTAGTGGGCGAGTGGAGCAGAAGAACACTTATTCGGGGATAAAAGGGCACTTCGGAGAGGGGGGTCAGTGCAGGGAGCAGAGGTTTGACGCAGGCTGAGCATGGGATCTGTTGATCTCCAGCCCGAACCGGGCCGAGTCTTACGCTTGGATCCTCACCTCGTCCCATCCCCGATGTGGCGCATTAGTGTTTGCTTCTCTGTTCCCGTTCCTCCTTTCTCTGTAAATCTCTCTTTGCTTCTCTTTACGCCAAACTCCTCTTCCTGTCCTAGCTCCTTTTTTGAGGAAAAGGGTATGTGGGTGTTACGGTGGACAACAGAAAAAAAAACAAACAACAAAAAAACACAACTAAAACCAGTGCCTCTTGCTTAATGGAGAAAAGCCTTTAACTATAGGAATTCTGGGAGAAACAGAACGAATAACGGAGCCATTTAGTTTGAGGAAAATTGTACCTTCAACAAACAATAACCTTTACACAAGCGGAGAGAACCCTAATAAAGCCGCAGCGACTTCCATTCCAACAATTTTTCATTCAGCGAATGTTCCTATTAAGAGCCTCCGCGGTGCTCTTGTATCATCCAGAACGGAGCGATCGCCCAGAATTTCTATACTGCAAATGCCAGCGCGTGATGCATGTTGGTAGCAGTGTTTGCCTGCCGTGACCCGAGGCACATGCTTATAAGCATTAACACACACGCCCATATGGAAACTGGAGGTTACCATAGGCCCACACGCACACACTGGACTCCAGCAGGCGCCCAGGGGGGATAGATTCCCACTGTATTGAGCTGCATGACCAGGCACCGTGCGTGTATGTGTTAAAGCACCGTGACCTCTTGCCGTGGACAGACAGGAGCTTTAAGACTGTGAATGGCGTTGCTTTTTTCTTTTTTTTGGGGGGGGGTTTTGTTTTGTTTGTTTTCAGTAAGAATATTGAGTGATCGAGCAGAGTCAGCTTCAGTTTTGGCTGCCAGACACACACCAAGGGGGTCACGTTATGCTGTGGAAGAGTTTTTGTTTGTGGGGGGGCATGTTTGACAAGCTGGGGGGGGGGGTGAACAGTCACAACTCTGCTCTCTAACTCCTCCATCTCTGTCTCCCTTTCCCCTGTTTATGCATCGCTCCCTGCACCCTCCAACCACCACCCCCCCCCCCCCCACACCCCTCTCCCCCTTGCAGGTGACCTTTCAGAGCCCAGCCAAGGTGGAGTCCCAAGATTCATAGTGCTTTCAGACTGTCTGCTACCTTTGAGCGTCCGTGGAGCGCGGCCACATACAGACACAGACACGCGTGCGCTCCCAACACCGAACCTCAAGCGGCGCACGGCTGATATACAACTGTACATAAAGTGCACAAAACACACACACACACACACACCCCACACACCTCCTACGTACATGCGATCACACAGGTCAGTAAGCTCGCCAAGACTTTGGTTTGACTGAGGTTTGTGTGGAGTTTGCCAACAGGGTTAGTACAGTTGAGACGACTCAGACCGAACACGTACGGCAAATACTGATGGATAAAAAAAAAAAAAAAAAAAACAAACAAAAAAAAAAAACAACGCTGATATATCACTTCAATAGACTTTATGTGTCTATATTACGTCTATTACGTGGCAGATATAGAGGGGCCGATGTTTCATAATAAGAAAAAGAAAGAAAATACAAAAAAGACAATTAAATAAGTAGGTTAGAGAGACTTTGGAGAAAATCCTTATGACCTGTAAATAATTTAGTTTACAAAGAGCAGCATTTAAAAACAAGGAAAAAGTACAAAAAGAATACTACTTTAGATAAACACTGAATGGGACACATCAACATTTATTATGATTATTATTATTATGATTATTATTATTATTATT
Source organism: Lagocephalus sceleratus (assembly GCA_911728415.1). Lineage (NCBI taxonomy): Eukaryota > Metazoa > Chordata > Actinopteri > Tetraodontiformes > Tetraodontidae > Lagocephalus > Lagocephalus sceleratus. Next base: position 2,016,179 of record CAJVRN010000126.1, read on the forward strand.
ATTATTATTATTACTACTACTAGTGAAATCATCATCCTCATAAAGGGATATTACAATACATTCCTAACTGTAAAATGGGAAATCACTGACCTATTTTAAATTTCTACTTAGATTTTAGGTGAAGCTTGGGGGAGGGTGGGATTGCACTTTTATTCGGGAGGTTTTAATATTTGACCTTTTTTTTTAATTTATTTACTAATTTAACAATTATTTTGTTTATTGGGAGAAAGGGTTTGAGTGGGTTGCAATACATTGATTTTAGAATTTTCTAGAGAAAACCTTCTGAGGGCCTGTTTCTGTCAGACTCTTGCACCTGAATTATTATGATGTATGTATTAATTATTACAGCAATTATATTTATTTCTAATTTATTGACTCCTGTTTTTGATCCACTGGCTTTTTAAGTTAAAATAAAAAGTATCAAACTAAATGCTGTGATGTCATTTATAATACTTGTGTGTGTGTGTGTGTGTGTGTGTGTGTGTGTGTGTGTGTGTGTGTGTGTGTGATTTCCTGTTTTTTTTGTGGGTTTTTTTTGCTTCTTTGTCTCCTCGACACAACACATTGTTAGAGCGAATTAGAGCGCAGCTCCACCTCTCGACCAGAAGGGGGCGCACGTACAACACGACGTCCGTGCGAAGCTCCCAGATGGGACGTCTGCTTTGTCTTTTGGACCGCGACCCTATCGGATAAAACAACTGTTTTAAATCCACGACGGCCGAGAATCGTTACGTGACCCAACGTTAAAGGACACGCACACGGGCAGCTGCCCAAGCGAAACCGGCATGTTAGTCATAGGAAAAACAGAGAATTCCAGATGTTTCGTGATGAATAAAACATTAGGGTCTCAATAATTTACAAAATGTACAGAACAAGTTGCTTTTTAAAGAGCAAGTGGGCGTGACTAAATATAAATACGGGATGTGTGCAGGCATGTTCATCAATGAGGGCTGCAGGAAAGATAATAACACTGGAGGGTGTGTGTGTGTGTGTGTGTGTGTGTGTTTGGGTGGGGGGGGGGTCACCGGAACCGATGGGGGCACGTTCAAATAGTTCACCTCAAGATGAGCAGGTTGATCTGTTCTGTGGGTGTATTTAAAGATGGTGCGGCGGCTGCAGCGCACCTTTAAACACGCGTGTGTTCACTTGAACTCGGGCGGCCCGGACGCCTCCGCGGGTTTGCGCACATGCTCGGGAGCGTGTGCGCGACTTCACGGGCCAAAAACCGCTTCCGAGCGTTTTGGGTACAACCGCTTGAACTTGAACAGACCCGGCCTCCCCCCCGTGCGTCCACGGAACAGACCCACTCGGGTTCAGCTCAGCTCCACTGAAACGGCGTCAGCGAGCTCAGGGGAGGCAGAGTCAACCCCACGTGTTAAACATTGGGTTTTAACTCTGCCTGGGGGGCTGCACCTAGCCCCTAGAGGGCCGCACTAGGCCGTAGGGCAGCGCTGGGGGGGGGTCAGAAGCTGCGGGTCTGCGGGGGTCTGTCACCCATTAACCTGGACACCCTGCACAAACACGACGCTCAACTCATGTGCCTCGACGTCACCGAGGCAACGCCCCCTCCGCCGCCCGGCCCCGCCCCCTCCGCCGCCCGGCCCCGCCCCCCCTCCCCCAGCCAGCCTCCAACAGCAGCCGGCGCTCACCGGGCCGACCTCCGCCTCTCCCCGGCCCAGACACTCACTCAGACCCCGCAGGCTGCCGGGACACGCTGGGGGAGACCGGACCAAGGAAGGGAACATTGCAGTGGTTTACATTCCCTCCCCACACTCTGGGCATTTTTTTTCCCCCATTAAGTTACCCCCACCTCAGTGATTTAATACGACAGTAACACATTTTGTTTTCCGATGGAAACATGTAAAAAGCTTTAAAAAAAACAAAAAACTTGGGACACTAACCGCCCTTTCGAACACGACCAGCGGGCACGGCACGCTCGACGGGACCGTTAGATTTTCAGCCCTGCCGGCCGGAGAGGAGCGAGGAGACGGAGGGGGAGAGAGGAACAGCCGTTTATTCCGCAAACCGAATTATAGACGCCGGAGCGGAGGAGAAAAGACGCCAAAGTAAGTGCGTTTTGCTTCCATGTTGAAAAGCGTTAACCGTTAAGTGTGCGCGTGAGCGGGGTCAGCGGCGCGTCCTCCGACGTCATTACGCATTCATGAAGGACTCGCTATTTAAACGGCACGGGCCGGCGGGACGACGGGGCCGCCCCGGCCGGGAACCAAGGGGGGGGGGGATGCGACGGGGCCACCCAGACCGGGAACCAAGGGGGGGGTTGCGACGGGGCCGCCCCGGTAGGGAAGAACGGGGTGACGGGGCCGCCCTGGCCGGGAACGAGGGGGGCGACGGGGCCGCCCAGGCCGGGAAGAACGGGGTGACGGGGCCGCGGACGGGCGACCCGTGGACGGGCGTCGGGCACCCGTCTGAGGACGCGCCCTTTGACGCAATGGCGGGTGTTAGTTGATCTCGTAAAGTTCGCTAACTAGTAGCATATCACGCCTTATGGGTCGAGTGTTAAAGGGCCCACATCTGAGTGGACACACGTTGGCATGTTCTTCACATTTATTCCAGTCTCTGGTCACCAACCCCTCTTTGTGTGCTTTAGAAATGGACTTTCTGTGATGCACTTGTCTTTATGTGTCCTGTCCTGGTTAATAAAAGGACATTGTTTGCGTGTGCTGCTTGAGCAGATGCCCAATTTGTCTCCCTACAATTGCATTTCCAGAACAAAGCATGAGCGCATTGTGGTCAAAGTCCTTCTTATCCACGCCAATCTAGCAAAACCCTATTTCACAACTTTTTATCTCTGCAGGACATTTAGGAGCTGCACATTGGTGTTGCAGGCTGCAAACTCTGCAGCTTAATGATTATTACTCCACAGTCAAGCGGAGTCGTGCTGTGACCTTAAAAAAAACCAGTCGATTGTTAGATTTGCAGGGTCCTTCATGAATAGGTAGGTTACTACTTATGCAAAGAGCAGAGATGGTCCGTATCTGATTAGAGGACCAATCAGCATGACACTGGTACACTCACACCTCTCGAACAGGCACATTGAAATGCTCCTAGATTAAATCAAGCCATCAATAATTTATTAGGGCCACAGGTCACTGTCAAAGGTTAACAAAAGTGAGAAGAGACACGGTGTCTGTCTTTTGAACTCTTTGGGTCAAAACTTTGAGTCAGGTTATCCACTTCAGCTTAAATTTTAACAAGCCGCAATGACCAGTTTTAGCCAAACAGAGGAAAGTCTAAAAATGCCAAGAACGATCGTGACTCACTCCAAACACATGACCTGAGTTACAGCTAATAATCCATGTGCAGGGAGCGTGCCAGCACCATCCAGTGCAACTCAGAATGTGGTTATTCAGAGCGTATCTCTCTCTCTTTCTTTCTGTTTGATACACTACAGCAGATAAAAAATATCAGCACAGAAGGTCGACGTGCTAAATTTATGACCACTTCAATTCGCATTTCTGCTGATACAGAGATAAGTACAGAACATCAACTTAAGTTGAAGTGGATATGTGTTTGTTTTCTCTGATATATTCTTGTCAAAGCCCGGTAAATGTATCACTTTGCGGTGGCAGGTAGTGAATATAATGGCAAAGATGTATTCAAATGATCAGCCAAGTGGACCGGGGTGGGTTTAAAACCTGTTGTTCTAAGTTGTCGTCAGTGAAGTTACTGCTAAACAACATTATAAGCCTAATATATGTCATGTTCGGAGCAGAGCATCATGAAGTTTTCTTTGCTGTAAGCAGACGACATAAGTACAGATGGTCATGAATGAGAGCTCAGCAATCTACGCAAAGACAGCGTGTTATTAGTGACGTACATTTGCGGCTGATGTTCCGCTGGCTGCCTCAGTCACATGCCAATTAAGTGTAAACGTCCATATGTTTGGGGAGGGCGGAGTGTGGCATCTGAAGCATTTGCAGTGTATGAGTGAATGCTCAGATTGCTGGGACTGCTGGTCTCTCCCCCTCGCGTCCCTCGTGTCCGTTCTTCGAGAAGCGAGAACAAACTGAACGGAGCATATCAGTAACATCTGGAGCCGGGTTCCCCTGTCCACCCCACCCAGCCCCCTGTTTGATGCTGCATGGCTGTTTATAAGCTCCACATCCTTCAAAACCATGTTCACAGAGGGGAGAGAATCAGACAAATTCCCTCGTCCCTCCCTCGCTACAGGCGTCCGCTTTTTTTATTGGACCTTTGAAATGGTCAGAGGGTGGTCATGTGACACGCCGGGCCAATGGAATGTGGTGGAAGGAAAGATGGGTTTGGGTGAGTTTTAACATGCTGGGTGATCTCATGAAGTAACCCTAAAAATACCCTGATAAGTACTAAATCAGCAGCGTGCTTCAGCCTTAGAATTAAGCGGGCTTATTTCCGCTTTTTGGGTAAATTGTGTCGTTCTTGGGTGAGGCGAGGACACAACCATCCTCTGGACATCCCCCGGCTGGATCCTGGTGGGGCTGGCTAATCTGCTATGAAGGGGGATGAATTGCCAGGATGACTGGGGGGCGAAAAAATCTCTCATCCTCCCCCTTTCACCACAGGGTGTGAGAGAGAGAGACAGAGAGACAGAGATAGAGGATCAGCACTCGGCCAGCATGGCTGTCGCAACAGGAAACAGTCCATGAGTAACGTGACATGAGCTGGAAAACAACTGACACGCTCGATCAGGAAACCCCCCCCACCCACCCACCCACCCCCCCGCACGGGCAGGGTCAGAGGGGGCAGCCGGGGGCAGCAGGCTGTACAGTGTCAGAATAAAGCCAGAGTTTCTGGGACAAACACACACGGCGCAGATTGAACATCTGATCAGATTTCCTAATCTGGTTTTAATCGAAAGGCGCAAAACACAGAACAAAGTACTTGTTTGTCTGCTTGTGTTTACATTTGAGGGCCACACTGATCGACGCTGATTAATTGCTCAAATTACTTTTTACGGCTCATTAAAGTCACAAGGAAAACATCCTCTAGGTTATCTCAACGTCCAAGTCTATTATTTTCAGTCCATCGCCGCATTTCAAACTTTTTTTCCGGTGGACTTTTGGCTCTCCAACGAGGGACTCTTCAGTTGCTGAGCAGGGGCCCGCCGGGGTGGGGATGGGTGTGAAATAGAGCAGTCGCTGCGCTTTAGCAGTTCTGGGGGGGGGTTGTTACACATCTGGAAGGGGACTGCAGGGACAGAGGGTGTGTGGGCGTCCCTGCTGCTCTGCGCATACGGATGAGTCATGACCCGCCCCCCTTCAATGCTCTTTTTTTAAAACTCATTTAGCGCCACTCCCTAAAATCAGCAGCGGAAATATTCAGCTCAGCACTCCATGAATAAAAACACGTCTGGTTGCAGCCTAAAACTGAGCAGTTGTGTTTTTAATTTTTTCCCTCGTGTAAGCCTCCAGTAGGTGGGGTTTGGGGGGGGGGGCTGTTGACAAGAGCAATGTCCAGCAACATGTCTGCATTTGGCCTGAGATTTCTCTTTCTGTGTTGCTTGCAGGATGTTGTCAGGCCTGAGCGAGTGGTTCTGGCAGGAGCGGCTCTGGTTCCCAAAAGGCCTAGGCTGGGCCGACCTGGAGGACCGGGAAGGCCGCGTGTACGCCAAAGCTCGCGACCTGTGGGTCGCTCTGCCCATTGCACTATTATTCCTTATAATTCGCCAGCTCTTTGAAAGGTCAGTCCAGCTTACGTGATGTTATTACAGCGTATCTCCAAGGTTGTGGCCTACAAAGAGTCCCATTAGGAAAAACCCATCGATCCTTGACAAGAAAAATATTAGCAGACAAGTGTGTAAACATCATTATCCATCTGCTTACAGAGACCATGGTCATTATCTTCTCTCCCGTATTAGCCTATATTGTTATATAGAGTCATTATCTCAGTACATATATGTCCTCCTGGCAGAGAATATATGAGCAATATCCTGGTGTTATTATTCGCTGTCATTCAAACCTCTAATAAGTGGATGCTGGCGCCCTTGCCGTTATTGGCATACAGGGTTAGAATAATTACATCTTTGTCTCCTGTGTTTGTCTCTTGTGTTTTGCAGGTTCGTGGCTACACCTCTGGCCTCCGTGCTCGGCGTCAAAGAAGTCACGCGACTCAAAGCCCCTCACGTCCCCGTGCTAGAGGCCCATTACTGCAAAGTCACCAAAAACCCTTCGCAGGTAGGTCCACGTGTCCACGGCGTGCACGTCTTGTGCGGAGCGAGAGCCTTAACCTTTGACCCGTGTGCGCTCAGGCTTCCATAGACACTCTTTGCAAGCAGACCGGCCACTCGGAAAGGCAGGTGCAGCGGTGGTTCAGGAGGCGGAGGAACCAGGACCGACCCAGTCTGCTGAAAAAGTTTCGAGAAGCCAGGTAAAAACCGGCGATCCGCACAAACACGTGGTTTGAGCCAGCGCTGTACAGGCTAAAATAACCTCCTTGCATTCTTCCAGCTATATGATCACAGTAAAATAGCTCTCTATTTTTAACACGAGCTCATTACACCGTTGCTTGTAACCCTTGTAACCATGCCTGCGGCTGTCTACGGGCACACGCGTGCGCACGCACACACACACGCACACACGTGTACAAAGCCAGCCGTCCACATGTGGGGCCTCAGACACCCGGGGCGCTGTCAGCGGGTGGTCGCTTCTTCCTGTGGGGATGAACCGCAGCAGAGGTTAAACCAACACCATCGCCGCTTAATGCAAAGCTGTTGACACACACTGGCCACAGCTGCTGCAGCTCGCTCTCCATTTCCAAATGTCTGACTTAACAATGATCCCTTAATTAGCAGCATGAACACGGGGGGCGTCGGAGCGAGGCCGCGGCCCGCTTTAGCTCCGACCCGCTCCATGGAATAACGCGGTGTGTTGATTCCTGCACATCTGCCGCGCATGTGTCAGTATCCGTCAGTCTAATTCTGGCGAGGCTGCGTGCAGAGCGCGCACGTGACTGCATGTTTGTCACTTCCCCGGTCATAGTGTGTGTTTCAGTGCGCGCATTGTGACATTTCTGCCGTGAATCCTTCCTTTGTTAGCGCGCAGCACAACGGGCTTTCTGTCTCTGCCCCTCGTCGTCGGACGCCTCTCCTTTCTCTGCTTTTGTGCCCCGTCGCTTGGCTTTTCCCCGGGGGCGCCCTCTGGCCTCTCCTCCCCTCGGCTGAGGTGGAGACCGTCTCTTGACTGTTTCTGTTGCAGGTTAAGAGGGTTTGAGTTTCATCCATCCGCATGCGTTAGCCTTCCGTCTGTCGTCCGCTCAAGTTCTTAGCACAGTTAATCAGATTTTTCCAGGCTCTTTTATTCAACGTGGTTTTCCAACACATAAAACTGTAATGGGGCAACCGTGTGTGTGTGTGTGTCTGTGCGCGTGCGTGCGCGCCTGTGTATGTAGGCGCGTGTGTATAAGATACAGTGCTGACTGTCTTTTCCCACGTACTCAGTAGAAAGTGTGTTTGTATGTGTGTTCTCTTGCAGTTGGAGATTTACATTTTACCTTCTTGCTTTCATTGCTGGCCTGGCCGCCCTCATCGATGTGAGTAGTGCAATGTTGATCTTAACCCCCCCCGCCCCCCCCACCCTTGTGTCTTAATGTTCACATTCTCACCCATCCCTGGCCTGGTCACCGGAGCGGCCCACGGTTTCCATGGTAGCCCTGCGTGGTGTTTTATTTTTCCGCTGTGATAACCCCGTTCCTCCCACACGCAGACAGACAGCACTGGCTTAACGCTACGCTGAGTCAGTCGATATAAATACACCTTTCGGGATCTGCTGTCTCATTTACATCACATCTCTCCTTCTAGAAACCTTGGCTGTATGACCTGAAAGAGATGTGGGCAGGGTTTCCAGTGCTGGTACGTCTTTGAGGCGGTTCTCCAGCCCAGTCTGTCTGGAAATCCCTGAATTATCCTCTTGTCTACAGATCAGTTTATGTGATTACAGTGAAATGTGTGTAATCTCTAAACCACTTTCCTTTCATCTATATTAGGTGAACTGATTCATTACTACAGTTTATCATTATAGTTGATTGAGGGAAGCATTTAAATGATTGAAACGTGTTGCTTTTTGGTATATTGATCTTAAACTCTCTTTTGCACCCTTCAGACTATCCTGCCGTCTCAGTATTGGTACTACATGATCGAGCTCGGGTTCTACGGGTCTTTGCTCTTCAGCGTGGCCTCAGACGTCAAGCGCAAAGTGAGTGGTTTTAAAGACAATTGCCTACAGAATGGGTTCACGCAGTTTAAGACAAGAGAAACACAAAGTCTGTTCGCACTGTTTAATCAGTTTGACACCTGGCTTTGAGTGAGTGTGTGTGGACATTAGACTGCTGTTACACGTGTGTGTGGGAGAGGACTTTGCTCAGCTTGAAACAGCTGACCACAGCAGGACAAATCTTGCCAGGGAGGCCCAGTGTCTTCCTCCGACATAGTATAATCACCCAGTTACCCCTGAAAGAGGATTTTGCACGGACACGCATGTGCAACAGCAGAACGGCACAGTCGCAGCACGCTGAGTGCCCGGCAGTCGCACCGTTTGTTAATGCGTCACTCTCTTCAGGACTTCAAGGAGCAGATTGTTCACCACGTAGCGACCATCCTGCTCATCAGCTTCTCGTGGTGCGTTAACTACATACGTGCTGGAACTCTCATCATGCTGGTACACGACTCCTCAGATTACCTCCTCGAGGTAAATGTCTGGAACAGTGGCGCCGTAATAAACAAACAACATTTAATGTATTATTAAAAAGACAAAGGTGGTTTATGGTGTTAATTTCCTCCACAAAGAGGATTCACATTCTCATGAGTGCTGTTTAATAGATTCATGTATAACAGCACACTGCCCCCTTGTGGAAAACACTAGAAGTGCGCATATATTACTACAAACGTATCGATATATTTTTTTTTTTGCTTAAACGAACGTTCTTGCCTCGACAGTCTGCTAAGATGTTCAACTATGCTGGGTGGCGGAACGCCTGTAACTACATTTTTATTGGATTCGCCGCAGTCTTCATCGTCACCCGCCTCATCATTTTCCCCTTCAGGTACCCTCACACCTGTTTCCCTGTAATAGTTGTCAGGTCGCTGGGGCGCTGATCCTCCGTCTCCTCTGTTGTAGGATTATTTACTGCACCTGGGTTTATCCAGTCACCATATATGAGCCTTTCTTTGGCTACTACTTTTTCAACGGCCTGCTGATGGTTCTGCAGTGTCTACACGTCTTCTGGGCTGTCCTCATCATACGCATAGCTGTCCGATTCCTCACCAGCAATGTAAGTCACCGCTGATTAACCCTAATCAACCTGCCCGTCCTCATGAGTGTCTGCATGATTTTGTGATGCGTTCAAGAGTTCTGGTACAGTTCTCTGAGTCAGCATTTTTTTTCCCAGGAAAAAGTTGATGATGAGAGAAGTGACAAAGACGAAACGGATGAATCAGAGGACGAGGAGGAGGACAAAGACGATAAAATCAACGCGAAGAAAAACGGGCCGGTGCTGAATGGCCACACAGTTTACAACAACAATCACAGGAAGACGGAGTGAACGCAAACAAAGGACACGAGACGGACTCATATCCCTCAGCCGGGGGTGCAGGAGGGAGGGACAGACAGAGAAGGACGGGTGAAGGGCGGGGATGGGGACCGCCATTCCCCAAGACCCAGGACGGCAGGTACCACGAAGAAGTTCAACACTGTTACTCTCACGACACGGAAACGCACTCACACACACACACACACTGGCTGATCGGCCGTTAGGACACAGAGATCAAACAGAACAGTATCCTCTACAATCAGAGACGCGGCTGCTGTTGCTTTGTCCTCTGAGAAGAGAAACACTTCCAGTCCCAGCGCTGGCAGGAGACAAAGGTGTGTGGACACGAGGGAGACCATGCTGCTTCTTCTCTAGCTTTCCTTGTTGTGTGCCTTAGAGCCATGCCAACGATGGCTGGTGAAATACCACCGAAAGCTTCCTGCGTAACCCTGACCTTTAGCTTTATTTCCTTTTATTTTCTGAGTGAACTTGAGCTTTATGAAAGTGGGGGCATTTACTGTATTTCCTTGATTAAATGTCTATGCAATGATGTAAATGTCCAGCTACTGCAGCGACCCAAACACACTAAGTCTCTTACATAACTTAATATCATACAGCGTGCCTCTGCCTGTGCCATTTGTAAATCACGACGTCTTATTTAAGGAATAAATTTGAATACGCAGCAGGTTTTTTTTTTTGGTTTTACAAATACCCACAAACATGTTGCCTATTACAAACAGGATTAAAAACACAAATCTCTTTTTCCTCTGTAATCTGGTCGGTTCTTGAACAACACTGATGATGTCACTTACCGACATCCGAGGACGTGTTGCAAGAGGAGGTCGCTGTGTTGAAACGGGAGCTCTTGCCCTTTGGGCCAGATCACGTCTTTACCAAATTTAACAATTACCAACTGCATTCCTGCAACGTTCGGGGTCGTTTGTCGTATTATTTAAGGATCGATTCAAGGATCTGAGCTTTGACTTCACCCATCGGGTTCACAAGTCGGGTCGGTCCACACAGGGTTCTGTGCTTGCAGGATTTGTACGTTTGCGGTTTTGTTGCCATGCTTTATTACTTTTTTTTTTTTTTTTATGTCAAGTGCCTTATTTGTCACGTACGTGCAGCTCTCTCTCCTGTCCTCATGTCCATATCCTCTTCTCTCCTGTCTCCACACTTCACATCCTCCCTTCACCTTCACCGCCTCACCCATCGCTCCCCCCTCACCTTCCCCCTCGCTCCAAACACCCACCCACCCTCCACCATGTGCTTTTCTACTAACCCAGATCAGCAACAGAAGAAACAGCTGTGTCCTAATTACAGTGTTATTATGTCTGTTTTCATTTTGTACAGTCTTTTGTTTAAAGATATTAATAATAAAAACAAACATAATACGTCACACCGGGTGTCTCTGCTGTGTCGTGCCCATCTCCCCCTCTCCCACACCCGCAGACGGACCTGCCAAAGCGCCCCTTTCTGCCCAAAACTTTTTCCTCCTCCAAAGGGGCGGAGCCAGCCGCGAATTTCCCGACGCGTGACGTCACCCGTATCCGACTCGCTCGGCCAATGCGGGGCGGGCGGGGCGTCGAAGCCCCCCCCCCGGAGCAGGCCGAGCGTCAGCCCGGGCGCCATCTTACAGCAGGAGGGGGGTTTAAACCGGGAGAGCCAGCAGCGGCGCCGTCAGCGGCGGGGACCCTCTCTGCGCCTCCGCCAACACCTCCAGCCCCGGGGGGGCCGCCGCCACGCCGCTCCCGCCATGAGTCGCCCCCCCTGTTGACCTCGGACAGCGGCGCCCACGCAGAGGGGGGGGTCAAAGGCGGCCGTCGAGGGGGAGGGGTGCTTGTTTTGAAGCCTCTCTTTTTTTTTTTTTTTTTTTTTTTTTTTCCCTCCGCGGAGCCGAAGTTGTTTGTTTATGTTAATCTACGCGGACATGTCTTCGTCAAACCCAGGTAAAAGTGCAGCCAAAGTCACCCCCCCCCCTCCTCCTGCCCCCCGGTCGTGCACGCAGCCGCGGGCCGGGTGGAGGGGCGCCTTCAGCGGACACTTTCAGGGGGAGGTGGCGTGACAGCGGCGGCTAGGTTAGCCTAGCCAGCCTAGCCTAGCCTAGCTGTTGCTCAAGCCCCGGCCGGCTCCGGGGGGGCCGGGGGGGATTAGCGGCCGGCCAACTGTTGAAATCGGTCGGCTCTGTCGCAACGCCTCCCATACAAAAGAGGACCTGGACGGGGGGGGTGTAAGGCGAGGGTCCGGGGCCGCGGCTCGGCTCACATGACCGGGGTCCAGGCTGTGAACGAAGGCACGCCGTCGTGATTTAGTCCCGGTTTGCGCGGCCCTAAATGTGGAAATAAATCTGTTTGGGTCCCCCGAGGTCGCCTCTAGACACCCCCCACCCCCTCCTCGGTGCTGGTGCTTGAGTTTGTGTTTGCTCCAGGCATTATTGGAACTTGTATGTCATGTGTTTGTTACCTCTCATCTGTGTGTGTGTGTGTGTGTGTGTGTGTTATTAATAGATTTACCAGACCCAAATCTGGGTATGGGGGCCAGTGGGACCCAAGCAAGCGGTGGGGCTGTGGTACCGAAAGGGAGCAACAAAAGAGCCGCGTAAGTTGTGTGTGTCAATTGTGCAAATATGAGCGTGTATTTGCTGTCTGATTCGCTCTTATTGACTTTTCTGTCGATGTTCGTGTCGGTCTACTAGTGACGACCTGCTCATTTGGTTCTTTCTCTCTTTTTTTTTTTTTTTTTAAAAAACCCGTTGCAGGCCCGATTTTGATGACAGCGACGAAGGCAGCAAGTTGTTCAGGTGCGTTTTGTTTTGCGTCTAAACGTGAGGGAAGTGGTGCTTCCAAGACGCCGTTGGCCGTGATAACAAGCCGTGGTTTCTCCGCTTCCCATCAGGTGCGATGACGAAACGTCAGGCTCCAACAACGACAAGGAACGCTTCGCAAGGTAGGTGGATACGTTGGGTCGGGACAAGTGCGAACGGCGTGCAGGAGCGTTGATGATCCAGCACCCTTCTGTTGGTTTCCCCATCTTTTTGGGTTTTCTTCTTTTTTTGCTCTTTTACTCTTAATACCCTCTTTCTTTCCGACTTCTTTTGGGGGCCTTTATTTTAGTGGGTTGGTTTCATTTCCAGGTTTTTGGATGAAGAGCAGAGTTTTGCAGATAAGGGAAAAACTAGCCAGGTATGGCCTTATCCCACCGTGGAGGGCTCCCTCTTCTCTCTGTGTCCATACCAGCACGGAATGCTCTGATCAGTTACTCTCCTCTTCTGTTTCGGCAGCGCAGAGTATAGCGGTTTATTTCTTGGCTTTGTGCGGATGTTGCGGTGCTTGTCGAGGGGGGTCATCGGCTCACCGGCCTTGTATGTGTCACTGACTGCTGTGCTGTGTGTGACTGGGGGATTTCTGTCACTGTTAATCCCTTCTCCTTCAGCAAACTCTCCTCTGTTTCTCTTCTCTCCCTCCTCTCAGGACATCTGAAGAGTCTTTCTCTTCCTGCATTGCTTTTTTGGTGGTCTCGGACCACCAGACTCTCTATTCTCACAACCATGTTTTTACAGCACATTGGTTACACATTTTTTTGCGGTCATTCTTTTTTGTCATTATCACGTCTCCTTCCCTATTGGCATATTTACATTGCAACATTAACTCTAAACTCTACTCCATGTTGTCCACCTGCCTGTTTCCCCCCATCTCTATCCCTCTTCGCTCCATCTCTGCCTCCCGTCCTCGTCCCCTCTCTTCAGAGAGAACCACAGCGAGATCGAGAGGCGCAGGCGGAACAAGATGACGGCCTACATCACAGAGTTATCCGACATGGTGCCCACCTGCAGCGCACTGGCACGCAAACCAGACAAACTGACCATCCTGCGAATGGCCGTGTCTCATATGAAATCCCTGAGAGGGAGCGGGAATACCAACTCGGACGGGTCGTACAAACCTTCGTTCCTCACCGATCAGGTATGACCCATCGGGAGAGAGAAATCGACGATCCAGTGAATTATTCCAGGCAATAATAGAAACGGGTGTTTTAATTTGTGGATTCACGCAGGAGCTGAAGCATCTCATCTTGGAGGCAGCAGATGGATTTTTGTTTGTGGTTTCGTGCGAAACTGGACGCGTCGTTTACGTCTCGGACTCGGTGACGCCCGTCCTCAACCAGTCGCAGTCTGATTGGTTTGGCTCCTCCCTCTACGATCAGCTGCACCCGGACGACACGGAGAAGCTCCGGGAGCAGCTCTCGACCGCAGAGAACAACAACACAGGTCCAGAACACACACGGGCCACCGTGCACATGTCGCAATGCCGGCATGCCAGTGACGTAGGGTTTGTGTCTGCCTCCAAAAGGGAGAATGTTGGACCTGAAAACGGGGACAGTGAAGAAGGAAAGCCAGCAGTCGTCAGCCAGGATGAGCATGGGGGCCCGTCGGTCGTTCATCTGCAGGATGAGGTTTGGCCCGCCCCTCTGGATCGTGGCTCAGTTTGTCCAGGGCTTGATTATCCGCTGTTCTTCTGTAGGTGTGGCTCTTGTCCAGTGGAACCATTATCCATGAACAGACTCAACTTCCTTAGGAATAGAAACAGGTGCTTTGTTTTTGCCCCTCTTCGTTTCAAAATTCTTCTGTTAGTGTGTGGATGTCTGGAGTTTTGCCTAATAATGTTTTCACTGTACATCAGGAATGGCTTGGGTGCGCCCAAGGAAGGAGAACCCCAGTATGTAGTTGTCCACTGTACAGGATACATCAAATCCTGGCCCCCCGCAGGTGAATTCACTCATCCCATGACATGATTAAATGTTCAGTCATGTATACTTCTTTATACCTGGAACCAGGAAATAGATTATATCTTGACTTAATACAGTTGTTTTTTTTAATGCTGTGTATGGCAGGCGTATCATTAAATGACGACGAAACAGAAAATACTCAGGGGAGCCGCTACTGCCTCGTCGCCATTGGGAGATTGCAGGTATATTTAGAGGGACTATTTTTATTTAACAGAAGGTAAAAAGACAAAAAATTGTGCTCAAACACAGCTGCAGCATTATATATATTATAGTGGATTACAGCTGTTCCAGGGCATTAAAAGACTGTTTTTTTTCCTGTTTTTAATTATAAAACTTTGATGATATTCATGAATTTTAAGTAAGCACTCGTATACCATCACAGATATGAATAAATCAGTCCGTCCTACCTTATCTGGGTTTATTATTTATGACGTTAATGAATACCGAAATCCGCTTTTGTGTCTTTCAGGTGGCTTGTTGCCCCGGCAACACAGACATCAACAACATCAGCGTCCCAGCAGAGTACATCTCGCGCCACAACTGTCAGGGCATGTTCACTTTCATAGACCACCGCTGCGTGGGCGCCATCGGATACCAGCCACAGGTAACGGCAGCGGTCAGGGCTCAGTTTGCAGCTCAGCATCACCCGGTGAGGCAGACCGCTCTGGGAATAAGGGGATTTGCTCTGTGACCTGTACCACAGGAGCTACTGGGGAAGAATATTCTGGAGCTTGCCCATCCTGAAGACCAGGGTTTGCTGAGAGACAGCTTTCAACAGGTAGGGCTCGACGTCTTTGAGCTTCAGCATTCATGCAAGATGGATTTGCCCATGTCATCCCCTCGGGACGGAGCTGCTGTCTGTTGTACCGCGCTTCCGTCTGGGGAAATGCGGCGCCTGCATGCAGCGTATCATCATTTGACTGTTCAAAGTCAGACTTGTTATGCTAATGGGGTCCGTGCCCTTGAGCACAGTCGTTGTGCTGCCATCATTTTTGGAATTGAGCCATAACTCATATGCTCAATGTGTGCGACCTTTCTTTTCCTGTTCATGTAGATGACATCCTTTGGGAGCACTCTGATGTTGTTTACTGTATTTTTCTGAAAGAGGATGCACGATAAAGCTTGGCCATGATGTGCGGCTTTCTTTAGTTGAAGCTGTAATTGTGGGTAAAGGCTTCTAAAAACCAGCCTGTGTGTACCGGACGCTCCCTTTAAACCTGTTTGTCGTGAGCATGTGATCATCAGAGCCGCTGGACTCGTTACAGGTGGTGAAGCTGAAGGGCCAGGTCCTCTCAGTCATGTACCGGTTCCGCTGCAAATCCAGAGAGTGGATCTGGATTAGAACCAGCTCTTTCACCTTTCAGAACCCTTTCTCCGAGGAGATCGAGTACATCATCTGCACCAACGTCAACGTCAAGTGAGTCAACCGCCCACCCTCCCGCCCACTGATGCTGTAACACTCCTCCACACTGATGAAATGTTGATTTTTGAAAGCTCACGTGTCCTCAGTTTGTCTTACACCCTTTATGAGACCCCTTTGATTGTCCCCTCACTCTCTCCCTACCTCCCACCTCCCCTCTGCACCCTGATTGCGGGGGCGTTAGAAATTCAACACAGGACCCCCTCACTCCCATCTCCTCCCCGGGGGGTTCGCTGCCCCCCTCTCTGGGCCAGAGCAGCCCAAACTGCCCCCCCGCAGTGCTCAGCCCTGGGCTGGTGGCCACCAGGTGAGACAGGCCTAGTTTGTCTATCCTCCCCCCCTGCATGGGGGATCAGGGGCTTCTTCGGGGGAGACTTTTCACCTCTCACTCTGGGTCTTCTGCTCTCTGGTGTTTGTCTCATCTCCCCTCTGACTGTAGAAGTGTTGTTCAGCTCCTAGTCGACGTGCTTTGAAGGGACTAACTCTAACGTGGGTGCAGAAGCATGTTATTGGAATCTGTCAACGGGTGAACTTTTTTTTTTTTTTTTCCCCTCTCCCTGTATCTTTTGTGTTGCCATGGTGACCGGTGGTGGGTTGTATGCTATGTTGCAGCAGCTGTTTGCAGTGTTGGTGCTCAAACCTTAATGTCACGCCGAATTCTGACCCTGACTTTGACACAGCTCCCTCGGCGCTGCTGAGACAGTTCAGACAGAAATGCTCAGCAGCCACGACATTAAGGCAGTAAATACATATTACAGATGACTTATTCATCGACCCAAATGTTGGAGGTCCTCGCGCATGCAGAACACACTCATCTATTATTGATCAGGGTGGGGACTCGTGCGGCCAACGCTGCTTTTATGGTACAGAATTAATCTATATGAAAGATGAAGGGATGCTGGGTGATCACGCAACAATGTTGTAGAACATCTGAGGAATGGACTGACAGCACAAATTAAAGTGGAAGGTTTTTTTTTTTATGTGTTCCTGTCTATGAAATCACGTAGGCTGATGCATTTTACTTCAGTATTCCTCTGTTAGTTTCTCTCTAAAACTGACTCTTTCACGAACAGATGGGTTGTGATTTGAAGTCTAGTCCTTGTTGGTAATATTGAGGAGTAACTTTTTCATATCACATGTTCGTGGATGATCCGTGGCTCTCTGTAACACCACCTACTTCTGTAAAGTCTATAACGTGACCTTCGGGGGCGCTGATGCCTTTAAAGAGGTTTCAAATGAGCCAGCGTAAAGTCAGATTTACAGACATTGATCTTCTTTGCCCTTTTTCAATCCCGACTGGGGGAAAGATGATCCTCTTAAACTCAAACTTTCGATTTTCTGGCTGGGTGAGTATGTTGGAAACACCCGCAGCGCCGGGCCTGGAAACGGCGATAAGGGACCGGTTTCAGCGCGCCTCTCTGTGTCTGCAGGCAGCTGCAGCAGCAGCAGCAGGCGGAGCTGGAGCGAGGCGGGAATGGAGACGGTCTGTACGAGGCCGGCCCGATCACCCTCTCGCAGGTCAGCCTCGACGACACCCCCACCCCTGCAGGGACTCGTGGCGAGCCAGCGATCTCTGACTCCCCCGTGCGTTCGGTCCTCAGATCCCCGGGCAGGCGGTGACAGCAGCAGGACCGGACCACAGCAAAAGCCTGGAGAAACCCGAGCTCTACCCCCCCATTTTCCAAGGAGCCGAGCAGACAAAGGTCCTGCCCCCCACCCCCTGCTCCCTCAGCACAGATCTACCCCCCCAACAACAACTTTCCCGCCAGTCGTTCTAGTGACGTGTACAGGTAAGAATTGATTTCAGAGCTCCTGAAGGCTGTGGTGTTCCAGCTCTGGACACCTGTGCCCCCACCCACGCACACACACACACACTCACACACACACACACACTCACACACACAGAGGAAGAAGCACTGCTGTAATCGTGCCTCTGCTCCAGCACAGTGAACAGAGAGCTTCAGTAAGTGGGAGCAGATGCTGCACCACGAAGATCCTTTTTTAAAACAGCAGTCAAACCAGCAAACACTGACACCCCCCCGGTCAATTAAGCGCAACATCAAAAAAGCATCAAAAAACTGCCCCCCCCAACCCCCTTTGATTTTTGTCTTCCGTCGCAGCAGGCCCGTCGGCATGGCCTCCCAGATGATGGCCCAGCCGGGAGCAGCGGGCCAGATGCTCGCCCAGATGTCCCGTCAGAACGGCGTCGCACATTCCGTCGCCCCCCCGAGCGGAGGCCCCGTGCAAGGGGCGTGGCCCGGAGCCGCAGGAGGGGCCGGGGCCAGAGCCCAGTTTAATAACCAGGTAAATTCACCACAACCACACCAGAGCCCCCCCCCCCTTCCTCCACTCACCCTCAAGCAGGTCTCTCCTGTCCTGCAGCAGGTGCCCCCGCAGGCGGCCAAAACCACATCGCCACCATTCCCGCGCATGGTCGGGTTCGGGGGCGGCTCCTCCAACTCCTTCGAGCAGCTGCCCACCGGTGCTTCTCCCACCGCCACCGCCGGTGGGACCTACCCGCCCATCAACGTGCGCGCCAGCCTCAACAACAACGGCTACGGTAGGGCCCCCCCCGTTCCGAGTTTGTGCGTCTCCGCCCCGCCCGGCGTGCACTCACTGGCCTCCTCGACCCCAGACGGCTCTCAGCCGGGCGCCCAGTACCCCCCACGGGCGGCGGAGGCGGTGTGGCCCCAGTGGCAGGGCCAGCAGCAGGCGCCGAACAACGCCGAGCAGCAAGCGCACCCTCAGGGAAACCAGCAGGACATGTTCCCTGTGAGTAAGCCCAGCTTTAGCCCCGGCCCTTTTGGCTTTTGTTGCTCCCTCCCAAATAACCCGGCCGTCTCTCCGGTGTGACGCAGGACGTGCTGTCGATACTGGAGCAGCCTCCCAACTTCAACAACGACGACTTCGAGATTCCCATCTACTCCCAGTTTAACGAGTGACCCGGCTTTCCGTCCCTCTGCTGTCCTCTCCTCCCTTCTGCCATCACTCTTTCTACACCCCCCCCCCTCCCTCGCTCTATTGAGATTTGTTCTTTCTTGCTTTGCATGGCTCATATTGCACTGCACAGCTGGGTTTTATTTATACGGCACCAGTTCGTAACAGATGTGTGATGACGACTCTTCACGCCTAGAGTAGTTGTGGACTAGTTTTTAATGTACAGAGACACAACATTCCCCCACGAGTACGCACTTGGTGAAGCAAACCGCCTTCTAGAAGGCCGGAACAGGCAGACGGATGGGGAGGGGGGGAAAAGAGGGCGGGGCTAATTTATCCAATTGAGGAGGGATGTGGCGACTGTAGATACACCCAGGAGGAAACTCAAGGATTTGCTACTGATTAAGTGATCGTTATTTTTTATAATTCCAGCCATTCTTTCTAGCCAGCACTGCCCAAAGCTCAACAGTCTGTTGTAGATATGAAATATAGATATAGGAAAAAAAAAAAGACTTTAAATGCGCACAATCACAAACAGAGCTGTGTAGACTGCACAAGAACACGCTTCCCTCCTCTGATCAGCGTGGTCAGGAAGCGGCGGCGGACCAAACCCCCTTACTCGTCCCGCCGACGCGCCCGTGGTATTTTTTTTTCTTCTCCTCAGGCGGTGACGAAGAGCGTGCGTCTAAGCGCCTCGGGCTAATCTCAAACGATTCGTTCAAAACTCTCAGGAACTCGCAGGGATGTCCAGCCCCCCCCGCCCCCCCCCCCCCTGCTGCACTCAGACCCACGGGGGTCCTAACCTCGCACACTCCTCCATCCACAGCATGTCTGCGCTGCTCCAGTGCTTCCGAGTACAGTCTTTATTTCAGTGAATGATTTGTGGCACACAGTGTTACACAGGCTACGTACTGTTCGTCTCCGTGCCCGTCGCAAATGTATACAATCTATTTTTCTTTGCCTACATAGACATATATACAGTATGCATGTGTGTGTTGTACAAAAATGTGTACAGTATCATTATCAACCTTAAACACAATAACTTAATTTCTTTATTCGTCCTGTGTCACCGTCGGAAGATATTTTTCTCCTTTTTAAAATTAAAAAAAAAAAATCCAGCAAATAGAAATCTCAGCAATAACTATGGAATAGGAATTCTATTTTAAAGCCATTATTGTCGTCATAAAGGTTGTGCACGATGTATGTGCAGTGGAGAGATGTAATTATGTGTAATTTAACTTCCCAGGATTTGATCATTATTCCAATCTTCTGAATCTCTCCGTCGTCCTGTCGTTTTGATTGTGTTTCATTAGGGTTAGTCCTGATCAGGGTACCGAGGATCTAAATGGAATTTGGAGTTTTATCGTCACGACTTACAAATGAATAATCCCACTTTTTTAAGGAAGAAAGACCTTTTTCTTGTAACAAACGAGACCTGGACTGAACCGGATCCCGTCGCCTGTGCTTACAATCACGTAATTCTCCGTTTTTATGTTAGATTATTACTGTGGGATTTGAAAACACGTCATTTTAATCTGTGAGATTAGAAACTTGAGCCTTTTATTGCAGTTTTCTGTGTTTAATGCACACGCCCCTTTCTGTTATTGTATGTAACCCTGCTCAGATAAATGTCCAGTTTTCATTTAAACGAGACTGTTGATGGTGGTTAAATTGTCTTTATTATTGTTGATAATCTCTTTGGTCACTCAGTATCAATAATTTTCCATGAAGTGAGCTTTTGTCACTCATAGAAACAGATATATAAATATACTGTATGTACATGTCTGAAATGTTAAGAGAAAGATGTTTGGGTTTTTGTATTAAATTGTTATATTGAAAAAGGAGAAAACGTTGACCTTATTTTTTCCTGTGATATTCCATGCACAGGTGGAATTCCTATGTGTGTGTTTTTTTTTTTTTTTTAAATACTGCTTTGGGTGTGTGTTTGGGCAATGTGGGGTGTTTCACACACTCTCCTGTTTCTGTGTTTTTGGACAGGATCGGTTTCCAGTCCCTCTCAGGTGAATTGCTCCGAGGCCTCGTATCCTCTTTCTCTTTTTCTGCTTTTCCTCTTTTGAGGTTCTTTCACGCTTCCTTCCCGCCTCTTTAAAACCGACTCCACGCCCGCCCCCCCCCTCGCTCGGGTCCAGCTTGAACCGACCGATTTTCCCCCCGTCGCCGCGGCGTCTTGCTCTCAGCCGCGCCGACCTTCTTCCTTTCTTTCTTTCAAATCTTCGAGCCCAAAATCCGCCAGCGCTGTCGCGTGCGGGCGCCTGGGCCGGGGATCCGGTGACACGGGTTAACGTGTCACCTCCCCTAAAGGTCTCTTGACCCAGCAGGCCGGAGACGAGGCTGGGTGTTCTGGGGAATGACCCGGGTGTCACCAAAACCCCCCATTAACTATTGATGGAGGACGCTGGTGCCGAACCAGACTCCCAGCGTCCTCCAGTCCCTCTTACATCTGGCAGGACGGCAGCAGGTGTCAACGATAAGAGACGGAGAGTCCGGTGGCATAAAGGAGCAGGAAAGAGAGGCTTTTGGTGACGGGGTGGGAAGAGAGAGATGAACAGATTTGCGTGAGGAGGCGGTGGACGGGGGCTTACTGGTGGACATGGACCCTCCCAGCATCCCCGGAGGCGGGTTCGAGGTGGATGTGGACCTTGGCTTCGCCATGTTCTTCTTCTTCCTGCTGTGCTTCTTCCTTCTGGTGGCCATATTCCGCTGCGCCAGGATGGTGTTGGACCCCTACAGCGCCGTCTCCGTCAACATGCACCAGGCCGGGGAAGCTGGGGACTGACCGCAGGCAAGTCACCGCTGGAGCCGGGCCAGTTTAACCACCAACAGGAGGCATGATGCACTCAGATTTAAAGTTTGGCTTTCTTAAACTCTCCCCGAGTGTCTCAGGTGAGTGATGCAGAACATCACAAAGACATCGTAAGAGGTTCTGTCACAGTCCTTTTTCGCCTAAATCCTGTTTGGGGCGTGATAACGTCAGTCGCAGCGCATTTAAAAGGAAAACTGAGGTAAATGTCGACATGCTGCTTCTGACACTTTTGAGCGCTCTTTTTAATGCGCTGTCGCGCTCCGGTTGTGGCGCGTCGTTCGCGCTCACCGCGACATCCCCGCCGGGCGGGGCTTACCGGTCGCGGACGGCGCCAGGTAGCCCCGCCCGGCTCGGACGCCCCGGGGGGGGGAAGCGAGCGCACCCCCGTGTTTGGGGCTAGCCGGTAGCACTAGCTGGCCGCTGTTTCCAGTGGAGGGATGGAGAGCTCCGAGGGGTGAGTCCAGAGCCGTCCGAGCCCCGTCCCCGCTCCCTTGCGTCCCTCAGAGCGACCCCCGGGGGGGGGGCCGCCTCATCGCTGCCGTCAGCTGCGCAAGTCGGTGTCCGCCCGCCTCGCACGCCGATGCTAGGCTAGCCGGCTAGCCCCCATCCAGGGTCACCGGTCTCGTGTTTGTTTTTGCTGCTCGACCCCCCCCACCCCGGTAAAGCCCGACACTTTAGCGGGGTCGAGGCGGGGCTCGTGTCGTTTACACTCGAGCGGACGGAAGGCGGCGACAGGCGGGGCATCAAAACACGCCGCTGTGGTCGAAGTTAGCAGCCTAGCCGATGGATGGATGAGGGATGGATGCGGATGGATGCAGGGATGGACGCAGGGACACCCCTGGCTCCTCTGAGCAGATGACTCCAGCTGGAGGCTGCACGGCTGAGACAGAAGCGTGGGGCTGTGCGTGGCTCTGCAGCCGCCCGCTTGTTGTAAACACAGCAGCATCATCACCATCATCACCATCATCATCATCATCATCATCATCATCATCATCATCATCATCATCATCACCACCACCAGGCGGGTCTGCAGCACACCATCATCGGATAGAAAGATGCCCTGTTCAGTCCACCTTCCTCCCTCTGGGCTGGAGACCCGCTCCTGGTGGACTTTAAGTCGTTCGTCTCTGCAGACATGCAGAGAGTAAAAGCCTCAAAGTGGGGCGAGCTGGGGGGGGCGAGCATGTTCAGGCACCCCCCCCCCCCCCATTACTGCTCCTGTCAATAATAATAGTGATTAACATTACTGGTCTAGTGCACAAACTCGTCTCTGCATGCTTTGTTCCACGCGAACGAGGTGGGCGTGTAGAGCTTGGTGGTGGAGGGGAGCGTCGATGGTCACGGGGCCTCGCTGTGGCTTCACCCCTGCAGGATGGAGGTGGACGGCTGGGACCCCAGTCTGGAGGAGGAGCTGGGCGTCTCTCTGGACGACCTGAGGAAGTGGATCGAAGAGGCCGTGGAGAAGAGCGAAATCGTGCAGAAGAAGAAGGCCCAGCTGACGCAGCTGGAGCAGCTGGTGGAGCAGAAGGAGGAGGAGGAGGCGCGGACCGAGTCGCTCCTGATCGACGCCAGGCAGTGAGCGGCGCTTCGGGCGGGCGGCGGGCGGCGGGTCCGCGCTCGGGTGACGGGTGACCCTCCCCTCTCCTCCCCAGGTCGATCAGGGAGTGCGAGAAACTGGTGAAGGCAGCCTACCAGAGGAACGGCCTCATCTACCAGGAGAGCAGCTCGGAGGAGGACGGGGAGGAGGGATGCCCTCTGTCCCCCGAGGTCATCGAGATCGACGACGAGGAGGACGACGATGACGTCATCGCCGTCGGCTGCCGTAAGGCCGCTAGTCCATTACCGTCAGCACCACGTAGTGAGCACACGTCAGAGGAGGAGGTGCTGTATTTTATATTGGAGTGAAGCCTCACACACTCCAAATTTGTATTTATATAATAGTATCTGTTATTTAGAGGGAGCTTTTCAAAACTCTCAAACACCTTTTGAGGTAAAACCACAGCGATGAAATACAGTAGGTAAAAAAACACAGAACACAGGACATCAGGTGAGTAGAAATAGTGCATCCCTCAGGATACCAGTGGAGGTCACAGAGGTAGAAATAAACACGGATCGAGAGCGTAGATCTATGCAAGCAGCCACCGCCACTACTGTAAACGCGTTGTGTTGACACACATCTCTGTCCTGTTCCCTTACATCCTTTCAGTGGTTCCTCCCCAGAAGATAGCGACTCTGAGCAAAGATCCAGTGGTGAGAGGACAACACTCGCATGCAAACACACACACATGCATTCATAAAGAGAGCCGCAGTTCTCTGTATCTCAAGGGTGTGACGATGTGGTCTGTTTACTCATGTATGTATGCAGACTAGAGGCAGTAACACCGTGTACTGAGGTAATCTTTTGTGATAGGCTGTTTGAAAAAGGCGCACTTGATGCGTTCTGATTATTTTTGGAAACAGGGCAAGAAGAGGTGCTAATCAGTGTTTTCCAGTGCAGATGCTGATGCATGCCCTCTTTGTTTTGTCAGGCCAATGAGGCTCTCACAGCTTTACAGAAAACATCTCAGCAGGTGCAGAATTTAGCCCAGTTGGTGAAGAAGCACTCGGCAATCATTCCATCAGTCCACACTGCAGCACAGTCTCCCTCCCAGTCAGGTCAGTTTATGAACTGGGCCGTAGGTCGGGCCGTGGGTCAGCTGCTCCTGTCCTTCCCGACTTTCCAGGGAGCATCGTTTTGGTCGGGGGGTCATCGGGTGTCATATTCTTAACAAAGCTCTTGTTTCTTCCCATCCTCCAGGTGTTCAGAGCTCAGCCCCGGCCGTGTTCGTGTCCCAGGTTCCCTCCCAGTCCATAACGCAGCCAAACCCAAACGTGTCGGAGGAGGAGCTCCGAATCGGGATGAACATTTTAGGGAAAAAACGAACCAAGACCTGGCACAGAGGCACGCTCATCGCCATCACCTCTATAGGTGCGTGACCCCCCCCCCCACCCCGTGTTTCCATGAACGGCTGCAGATGTTGGATTAATCCCAGGTCGGCTTCTCCTGACCAAACGGCCCTGTGTTTGTGTTCAGGAAACTCTGTGTTCAAGTATAAAGTCAAGTTCGACAAAGGGAAAAGCCTGTTGTCTGGAAATCACATCGCTTTCGAGTACAACCCCACCCTGGAGGTGCTGTATGTGGGAGCGCGCGTGGTGGCCAAGTACAAGGACGGCAACCTGGTGTGGCTTTACGCTGGAATAGTGGCAGAGATGCCCAACAACAAGAATCGAATGAGGTGTGTCGAGTTTCTCACTCCTCCACGCTGGCTGTCTGAGAGAATGCGTTCCCACTGTTTGCTAATACAGTGTTGTTGATACACCCCTGACCTGGTACGGGTGAACAAAAGGAGCTGTAGTAAACATCTGGCCACATGTGTTTCAGGTTTTTAATCTTCTTTGATGATGGGTACGCATCATACGTAACGTTACCTGAGCTTTTCCCGGTTTGTCGACCATGTAAGTGCCGAACCTTCCGCCTGTCTCCAGAGGCTAAATTCTCTATAAACTCTATTTATTCTTGTTGCGAACAGTGCGGCGTACGTGGGAGGACATCGAGGACGCGTCCTGTCGGGACTTTATCGAGGAGTACATAACCGCGTATCCCAGCAGGCCCATGGTGCTCCTGAAAGTAGGACAGATCATCAAGACCGAGTGGGAAGGCACGTGGTGGAAGAGCAAAGTGGAGGAACTGGATGGAAGCCTGGTCAAGATCCTCTTTTTGGTATGTCGGCTTAACTAAAAACGGCCGCACCCGCCGCGTAGCCGCGACTGAGCAGGCGTCTCTGCCGCGCCAGGACGATAAGAGGAGCGAGTGGATCTACAGAGGCTCCACCAGGCTGGAACCCATGTTCAACCTGAAGATGACCACCGCCAACACGCAGGAGAAGAAGCTGGCTGGCCAGCAGAGGACGCGACCCAACATGGGTACGTGCGCACCCACGTGCACAAACATGCTTGTTTAAGCAGCCATATATGAGATCTGTCTGCGCCTACAGTTGTGTGTCACACTTTGTCTGTTGGGTCCAGGCCCGTTTGCTGTATTCTGTTAATTATAAATTCAGCCAGGTAAAACAAAATGAGACCGTGAATGTCCACCTGCATCTCCAGGAGCACTGAGGAGTAAAGGCCCAGTCGTTCAGTACACAAGCGACGGGCTCATCGGAGCCTCTCCTGTCAAAAGCCCGCCGACATCGCCCATTCAGGTTCCACAGACGACCCCGCAGGTCCAGCGTCCCCCGCCCCCCCAGCTCCAGCAGACCACACAGACCCCTCAGCCTTCCGCAGTTGCCCCGCGTCGAGTGAGTGAAATGTTGAAATGCTCTGTTAGCACTGGGGGGGGGAAGGGGGGGGGCTGTTTGCCTGAACCAGTTCTGAAGATGTAATTGAGTAACATGAGACATCTCTTTCACCTTGTTCAGTCTCTTCTGGGGGCTCACGTCATCAAATCTGAGCCCAAAAGTAACGCCGTGCACACTGGAAAACGCTGACGCAGCTCAAACTGTCTTCTGTTTACTTATATTGTAATATTCTTTTCTGTTTTGGTATCTATCAAAGTAAGAGTGGTAAATAATGAGGATTAGGAGTTTCATTTGTAGAAGAGTGTCAGGGGAGAAACAGGCCTGAAATAATCGTTCTGACCAGAGGGGGGCAGCACCGCACTGCTCGCACACCTCCAGATCTGCTCAGAGAACACAAGAGCCCCATGGAGGAGAATATGATGAGCTGAAGCCAGAAAGTCTAGAAGTGATTGTTGATCCATCCATCTGCGTTAGACAGGGTGGGGGTCTGAACGGGCGCGGGGGGGGGCGGGACCTCTTCTCTCTGACGTTTACTGGTCTGTGCGGCTTCAGCCCGAAACATCCTTTTGTCTCTTGCAGTAAACACCAAATGGCCAAGAAGAGCACGTCTCCGTTTGTGTCTGGGGTGGGAGGAACCCACTCCTCTAAAGTCCTGCACTCTCTTTCCTCCAGTCCCAGTAACCTCGCCACGTGAGTCGCCCCCCCCCATGTCTGACTTTTGCGTCACACTCGTGTTTTTAACATTAAACTCCTCCGTTTCTTTCTCAGGGTAAAACCGCCGAACGTCCCAATTCCAGCCCCGCCCGCCCCGTCCTACCCCAAACAGCAGTCCGCGCCCGCCCCCGTCCCAGCCCCGCCTCCGGCCCCCCCCGCCAGCGCCGCCGTCCCCCAGCAGCCGGCGTACCGCGCCCCGACGGACCGCATCTTCTACCTGCCCCACACGTGCCAGCCCGCCTGCCTGAAGCGCGTCCGCCCCGCCAGGCCGGACTTCCACCGCGGGAAGAACCCCCTCCTGACGCCGCTGCTCTACGACTTCAGACGCATGACAGGCCGGCGCAAAGTCAACGCCAAGGTGAAACCAGCGGCGCCGCCCCAACGGGGGAACGTTTTAATCCAACTTGTCAGTGAATTCAGAGTGAACTGCAGCTCTCCTCTCCTGCCCCCCCCCCCCAGACGTCCTTCCACGTCATCTACAAGGCTCCGTGTGGACTTTGTCTGCGGAACATGTCGGACATCCAGCGCTACCTCTTCCAGACGAACTGTGACTTTATATTTCTCGAGATGTTTTGTTTGGACCCTTACGTGCTGGTGGATCGGCCCTTCCAGCCCCAAAGGCCCTTCTACTACATTCCCGACATCACCGGCGGGAAAGAGGACATCCCGCTCTCCTGCGTGAACGAGATCGACTCCACGGCGCCCCCTAAAGTCGCTTACAGTAAGAGCAACGCGGAGATCACGTTTCAGACTCACTCCCGGCCGGAGCCGTCGGCGGCGTGGAGGAATCTTAACCGACGCGCCTCTCCCTTTCCCAAAGGTAAAGAACGCATCCCCGAAGACGGCGTGTTCATCAACACCAGCGACGACTTCCTGGTCGGCTGCGACTGCACGGACGGCTGCCAAGACGAGTCAGTGAGGCGGGTTCAACGGGGGGTCCATCAGCGGCGGGGGGGGGGGGGGCGGTTGTGAACACGCCCCTTGTGTCTCCGTTGCAGGTCCAAATGCTCCTGTCACCAGCTGACCCGTCAGGCGACGGCCTGCACCCCGGGGGGGCAGATCAACCAGAACGCCGGGTACTTGTTCAAACGATTGGAGGAGTGCCTCCCCACGGGGTGAGAGATCGCCCCCCCCCCGCCCAAGCACCTCCCACTTGGTTAAGCCACGCTCCCACGGTTCCTTTATGCGTGTGCGTGTCCCTGCCTCAGGATCTACGAGTGCAACAAGCGATGCAAATGCTGCCCCCAGATGTGCACCAACCGGCTGGTGCAGCACGGCCTGCAGGTGCGCCTGCAGCTCTTCAAGACCCAGAACAAAGGCTGGGGCATCCGCTGCCTGGACGACGTGGCCAAGGGCTCCTTCGTCTGCATCTACGCCGGTGAGTCAAGGCGAGGTCGTCGGTTTCTTCAGCAGCACCGCCGCTCACTCGCCCCCCCCCCCTCCTTCCCCTCAAGGTAAAATCCTGACGGACGACTTCGCCGATAAAGAGGGCCTGGAGATGGGCGACGAGTACTTCGCCAACCTGGACCACATCGAGAGCGTGGAGAACTTCAAGGAGGGCTACGAGAGCGAGGCCCACTGCTCGGACAGCGAGGGCAGCGGGGTCGACGTGTCCAAGATCAAGATCCAGCCGTCCGCTCTGGTGTCGTCCAACGCCCCGGGGCGACAGGCCAAGAAGGGTGAGGGTGGGCCTCTGAGGGGGGGGGGGGTTCGCTCCTCCTTCCTCGCTTTAACGCGACGCTCCCGCAGCAGCTCAGAGCCCCAGCTCGTCGGACGACAGCAACAACGACGACGACAAGGACTCCAAAAGCGAGGAGGAGAGCGACAGCTCGGACGACACGTTCGTCAAGGAGAGCTACTACAGCTCCAGCTCCGTGTGGAGGAGCTACACCACGCGGGGGCAGGTCAAAGGCAACAAGGAAGGTGAGGCTCCCGGGGAGACGACGCCCCCGCCCCAGCTCACCCACGCTTCCGCCTTCTCCGTCCCTCCGCAGGAAGTCAAGACAGCAAGGACGGACTGAACAGCTCCACCAAAGGGAACGACGAGGACAAGCCGCCGGCGATGCCGGAGGAGACGGGGAAGAGCAAGGTGGTGTCCTGGCTCAACCAGGGCCTGAAGACGGTGAGGGCGGAGCCAACGCAGGCACATTGGCTTGAACCCTGAAATCAGGTTATTTATTTTCGGCCATCAATAACTCCTGTTTATTCTGTTTATGCTGATCTCAGGACTCCGGAGACAACAGCAGGTGTGTCCTCTGAAGCGGGGCTGTCTCCCAGCTCTGATCCCCGTCCGTTTAACGGACCCACCTGGGATCCTGGTCCTCTCTTGCAGCCAAGCGAAGGCCGAGGCAGAGAAGAAGCAGGAGGTGATGACGCTCTCCGACAGCGACGACGTCCAGACCATCAGCTCCGGGTCCGACGACAACAAGGAGAAGGAGAAAGTCACCTTGGGTAATCCCCCCCGCCCCGTTAGCGCGAGGTATTCCCGACCGTCCCTCCTTCCCGCTGGTCTCATTCTGTCTCTCCCATCGGATCAGGGGTGACTAAGAAGCAGGTGGCGGTGAAGTCCACGCGGGGCATCGCCCTGAAGGCCGGCCACGGGATGATGGTGAAGACCGGGACGCCCGGAGGCGGGGGAGGTCCCGGGGGCGGCGGCAAAACAGGACAGCAGGGACACTCGGGAGGAGGCGGAGACAGCACCCACAGAAACACTCGGCTGTTCTTCGACGGCGAGGAGTCGTGTTACATCATTGACGCGAAGCTGGAAGGAAACCTCGGGCGCTACCTCAACGTAAGCGCGTCTCGGAGCGTCGCCCCCTCCCCCCCGTCCCCGTTTCCATGCCAACCCCGTTGGCGGAGGAGGGCGATTGATGTTGGCCTGTTGATATCACAACACGTTTAATCACGTCTAATCAGCTTCAAACACGCGCACGCTTTATTAGAGAGGCTAAACGTCCCCCTGGCGTCAGGGCCCGCGTGTTTACGGGACCCGCGTCCCGCTCGCGCCGTGACGCCGGCGCACAGATGCACCTCGTTAATCTTTGCTTTTCCATTTATTTTTTTTTGGTCTCCTCTGGGTTACAGCACAGCTGCAGTCCTAACCTTTTTGTCCAGAACGTGTTTGTGGACACGCACGACCTGCGGTTTCCCTGGGTGGCGTTCTTCGCCAGCAAGTGAGTTTTGAGTTGGGGGGGGGGCATCGTGGTTGTGAAACAACAACGTGTAACCCACTACAGCTGTTTAAAGCGATTTAACCACGTGTAAGAGGATGCAAGGACAGAAACAGTTGGCAAATAAATAGATGTGCATTAAGAGTACACGCCTCAAGAGGCAAACTGCAACTAAATTAGAGAAATGATTTGCACAAATGCAAATGTTAATTATCTTTACAACGGCTGAGTGTGTAAATATTCAGACTTTGAATGTTAATGATCGTATTTCATCATCGTTCCGTCCGTCCTCGCCAGCGACACCATTCGCTCTAGACACTGTTGTAACGCGCTGTACCGTTCAGGTTTAGTCCTGAAGCTTTGGAACAGCCGCCTCGAAGCCCCAGTGAGTTCCGACTGTGACGTTGCAGTAAAAGCGCGTACAGTAAAACCCCGCTTGTGCGCCCCCTGCAGGCGGATCCGGGCCGGCACGGAGCTGACGTGGGACTACAACTACGAGGTGGGCAGCGTGGAGGGGAAGGTGCTGCTCTGCTGCTGCGGCTCCACCGAGTGCAGAGGAAGACTCCTGTGACCCGCAGCCGTCCGTCGGTCATCACCCCCCCCGGATTTTTTTTTTTTTTTTTTGTTTTGGAATTGTCTTGTCTTTTTATTTTAAAGTCAGTGTGAATGTTATTACATCTCTTTTGTTGCCTCTCTTTTATATGACTCTCCTGATTTGTCACGTTATCCATCACTGGAAATAAAATTTTCTTGAACAATTGAAATCTATTTCTGGTTTTTGTGTAACGACATGAGAAAAGGTAAACCCTAAAAGCAAAAGTCGTACTTGCAGCAAGGTTAAACTGTGACATTTATCGTTCCATCCTTTATTGGTCTGTATACACTGAAGTTATATTATTTTTTGGTCTTTGCCCGTGAAAATCAATCAACTCAATAAAGTTGTTAATGTTTGAGGGATTTTCCAGTCAGAACTTTTATATATCTGTTAAGAACATGTGCTTTCTGAATGATGAGAGGGTTTTTTTTTCCCCACATAGCTCTAATTTGATTGGTCCACAAGCGGTCCTCCTGTTGCTTGGGCTGGTGTTTGCCCAATCACATCCCCAGAAACAAAACTCCAACCATTTGTTTTTTGCCACAGTGGAGCAGAAAAACTTCCACGCTCGTCATTTTCAGACTTTAACTGCTGTTTTTGTCGATTTTTACAGAGATCTGGTGAAATGTTTTACTACCCGCTCGTTTTAAAACGTCACACAGGATGCTTCTCTACAATCTGGTGAGTGAAAATGTAATAATCTAACATAATTTTAAGATTTTTCTTTCTCTTCTATAAAATCTGTATTTTATATGCAGTAAAAATGACCTATTTGGTGTGAACTTTAGATTCGAACACTATATATATATATTTACATATAATATAACTGCTTGCTTTATGGTTTATAGGCACATTACTGTGGTAGCACATGTCTTAACCCCCCCCCACACACACACACACACCCAGTCACACACTTTTGAAGCATCAACAAAGTGCAGGTGCATCAGAGGCAACACACATCCACCAGAAAAGACTTTGAAGTGTTTTTTTTAAGTATTTAAATGAGAAGTTCTTGGTTTCTTTGATTCAGACTCAGTAAAACCAGCTCCTACGAGGACTCATAGACGTAGAACTACACTGAAAAGTGACAGAAATAAAACCCAGCAGATGCACCTTTGGGGCTACATTTATTTGACAGAACTTCACGGGTTGGGGACGAGTCCTTCCCCGGACCTCGACCCAGCACCAGAGGACACGTGGGACACCCACAACCGTCTCTTCTAACTTCTGTAAAGCCCGACATCTGATCACGTGACTGCTCCGTGTGTTACAGGCTGGTCGCCACCAAGGCCATCAGGATTCCTCGCCGGGATTTCCTGAAGGTGGACGTCAAAACCACCTGGTGAGAGCTTCACCCTGAGGTCGTCCCAGCAGTCCCTGCTACCTGTTTCCTCCTAACCCCCCCCATGCCCACGCAGTCACGACATCATGAGCTACGTGCTGGAGCAGGTCCCCCCTCCCTGGCCCGGCCTGCCTTGCCCCCGCTTCTCCCTCTACCTCTCCTCCCAGCTCCAGTATGGCGTTGTGGTGGTCTTCCACCGCCAGTGCGTGATTCTCCTGGGTAGGTGCCTTTTCAGACCTGAGAGCGTAGAGGCGGAGTCTCGAGCTCCTCTGACCTTGCAGAGGAACTCCAGTCCATCGTCGAGCAGCTGGTCAAACAGAAGACGTCCAAGACGATTGACATGGAGGATCCCGGCAAGTAAGCGCTCCAGTCCGCCGCGCACGCACGTGTTGACGTTCTCCCGTTCTGCGGCGTCACCTGTTGGCTTGTGCCAGGCACGGTCCGGACATCCCCGACGCTCTGACGCTCCTGGAGGAGACAGAAGGAGCTGCGGACCCTCTGTTTGGAGTGATGCAGGAGGCCTGGCTCAGCCCCAGCGCGCTCATGAAGGTGCCCAGATGCACGCAGGTGAGAAAACAGAAGGCGGGGAGCGCTGACCACACCCACCTCCGTGTGTCAGGTGGTGGAGAGAGAGGCCACGCCCCCCGGTCCTCCTGGACCCCCCAGATTTGCTGCTGAGAGTGGTGAGAGACTGTCCGTCCATCCAACCATCCATCCTCCCATCCATTTATCTATCTATCAACCACCCTTCCATCCATTCATCCATCTATCCATTCATCCACCCATCCAACCATCTATCCACTGACCCATCCATTCAACCATCCATCATCCATCCATCCTTCCTTCCTCCCATCCATCCATCCATCTATCCATCCAATCACCCATCCACCCTTCCATCCATCCATGCAACCATCCATCCTCACACCCATCCATCATCCATCCATCCTCACACCCATCCATTCATCCACCCATCCATCCCTCATCCATCCTCCCATCCATCCATCATCCATCCTCCCTCTCCCCCCAGATTTAACTGCGTCTCCTGACACCATCACCCTCAGAGAGATGCAGCCCATCTCCATCCCTGCTGCAGAGGTGCAGCCTTCTGAACATGCTCATGCACGTTCGCGCCCCCCCCCTCGGCTCCATCTCCATCTCCCCTCTCTCTTTCTGCTCAGTTTGAGGGCGAGGAGCTCGTGGACCAGCATCGAGACACCATCAACTTCCTGTTGGCCCAGGCTGATCACTTTCTTGAGGGTTTGTGGAGAAATGACGGTCTGGGGGAAGTGGGAACACTGGGAATTCTTGACTCACCTCGTCTGTCCCATCAGGAGATCTGGAGCTCGAGAGGGAAGAGAGAGAGGTGGAAAGGGTTGAAGGAGCAGCCGAGCTGGAGAAGGAGAGGACCACAGAACTGACTGGATCCACGCTTGAGTAAGTGATCCTCCTCAGCACAGGCGGGGCCACGCCCACACCCTCACCTCATCCCGCCCCGCATCAGCCTCCAGCCCACGGCCCGGTCCAGCGAGGACACCGGGCTGGAGCCCCAGGAGCCAACGGTCCTGGCTGCGCCCCAACCCCCCCCACCAGAGCAGCTGACTCCCGTGTCTGTACCGGCGCCCCCCTCGCCGCCGTCTGCGGCCAGGAGGCGTCAAACGCCACCGCCGCAGGTTTGACCCCAGAGCTGCTTTCACACACCCAAAGCAGCAGCGCCTGCCTCCTGAAAGCCTCCTCCCTCCAGGACGAACCCGCGCCCGAGGGGGGGCCCGTGAGGAAGAGGAGGAAGAGGCAGTTGATCTTCTTTGACCCGGTGACGCAGCTCCCCCAGGGGGAGCTACGGAGGCAGATCAACGACCCCCAGTTTGAGACCAGGGGGCTGCTCCTCCCACCAGCGTCACCCCAGCGGAGGCGCCCTGCTGCTGAGCTCCTGAACAACCCCTGCACCTGTCAGTGGCATCCAGCTGTGCAACCTCTGCACACACACACACACACACACAAAGATAGATGATGGTGATGGTGATGGTGATGGATGGATGGATGGATGAATGGATGGATAGATAGATA
Source organism: Lagocephalus sceleratus (assembly GCA_911728415.1). Classification (NCBI taxonomy): domain Eukaryota; kingdom Metazoa; phylum Chordata; class Actinopteri; order Tetraodontiformes; family Tetraodontidae; genus Lagocephalus; species Lagocephalus sceleratus. Next base: position 2,049,886 of record CAJVRN010000126.1, read on the forward strand.
GATAGATAGATAGATAGATAGTAGATCGATAGATAGATAGTAGATAGATACATAGATAGATAGATAGTAGATTGATAGATAGTAGATCGATAGATAGATAGTAGATTGATAGATAGATAGATAGATAGTAGATTGATAGATAGGATAGATAGATAGATAGATAGATAGATAGCTAGATAGAGAGCTAGATAGAGAGCTAGATAGATAGATAGTAGATCGATAGATAGATAGTAGATAGATAGATAGATAGATACATAGATAGATAGATAGTGGATCGATAGATAGTAGATCGATAGATAGATAGATAGATAGATAGATAGATAGATAGATAGATAGATAGATAGATAGATAGTAGATAGATGACAGATCATATATTAAGTATGAATAATAATTGTACAATAACTCTACAAGTGAAAACACAGTCGTCACGACAACAGCTGATTACTTGTGCTAATGTGAGTTGTCGCCCTTACAGTTACTTTTTCCACATCTATTTTCAAGGATGTGACAGGAATAACCTTTACTAAAATAAACCTCAAAGCTCTTTTTTTTTTTCCCCCTCTTCCCCCCGCAGTTCTGCCTGAGGAGATGCAGTTTCTATGGAGACAGGCTGCGACCGTGACGCCTGTCTCGGGCTCGAACCTGCAGATCAGGGAGAGAGAGCCGAGTTCAGAGTCCGCCGACTCTGAAAGGGAAAGGGAACGTGAGACGGCGGAGGCGGCGGAGAGGGAGGAGGAGAGACGTGAGCTCGGCTCCACGGAGGTGCGGAGGCGCCGGTGTTTGAGGGCGCCTGCGAGGCCCCGCCCCTGATGGAGAACGCTGTGTGTTTGCTCCTGTAGGTCGCCAGGCACGTGGCAGAAGCAGAGGTGCTCGATATTTCAGGTAAACACGCTTGATCGCGTTCTGCATCAGGCGCTTTAAACGAGTGTTTGAACGTGCTCCGGGTGGGTGAGGTCAAAGGTCACAAGGGTTAGGCATGCATCAGCCGTGGTTAAAGGTGAAACCGAAGCTTGAATCCAGTCTAGTGTCCTTAAACATTCGTGTGTGTGTGTGTGTGTGTTGTACTTACATACTAAGTACCAAAATCTGCATTTTACTACCAGTCTATAAAAGTCCTCGTAAAGATAGAATTACAATGTGCCTGTGTGTGTGTGTGTTCTTGTACTTGCTGCATACTTAGTGTCAAAACCCTCATTCTACTATCAAAGTGAGGACATTTTTTGGATGTGAGGACATTTTGTCTGGTCCTCACAACTTCAAAGACTGTTTAAGGCAGAAGATCTGGTTTAAGGTTGAGATGAGGATTGAGTTTGGGTCAGGTTGGGGTCAGGTCAGGGTCAGGGGGTTAGGTGAGATGGTTAGGGTGAGGGGCTGGGTAACACCTAAAGTCCTCACAAAGATAGAAGCACAAGGTGTGTGTTTGTGTGTGTGTGTGTCCAGACCCTGGCGCACTCCCTCTGGAGGCCTCCGATCAAAAGGAGTCGTCTCGGGAAATCTCCCCCATGTACACACCTGAGAGAGAAAGGTCGGTTTAAAAAAAGACAGCCACCCAGTGTGGGAGTGCAGCCGTGCCTACGTGAGTGTGTGTGTGTGTGTGTGCGTGTGAATGTGTGTGTGTGTGTGTGTGTGTGCGTGCGTGTGGATGTGTGTGTGTGTGTGTGCATGGGGGTGTGTGGGTGTGTGGAGTGTGTGTGTGTGTGTGTGCGTGGGGGTGTGTGGGTGTGTGTGTGTCTGTGTGCGTGTGGGTGTGGGTGCGGGCATGTGGGTGTGTGTGTGTGCGTGCATGGGGGGGGGTGTGTGTGCGTGCGTGTGGATGTGTGTGTGTGTGCGTGGGAGTGTGTGGGTGTGTGTGTGTGTGTGTGGGTGTGTGTGTGTGTCTGTGTGCGTGTGTGTGTGTCTGTGTGCGTGGGTGTGTGTGCGTGCGTGTGGGTGTGTGTGTGCGTGCGTGTGGGGGTGTGTGTGTGCGTGCATGTGGATGTGCGTGGGGGTGTGTGTGTGTGTGTGTGTGTGCGCGTTTGCAGGTCCCCCATCGCCAGGTCTGTTTCGACACTGCAGGAGATCCCAGAGGTCCAGGATGAGCCAGTGGCGATATCTCCAGCCAAGTCTTCTGGGTAATAACAGAGCGCAGCTCCATTAGAGACCAGAGGGGGTTGTGTGTTTGTTTAACTCTGTGTGTGTGTGTGTGTGTGTGTGTGTGTGTGTGTGTGTAGGCTGCAGCTGGAGTTGGGGGAGCCAGTGATCTTCGCCTCCCTCTTCCCCCCAGACGTGGGGCGCAGGGCGGTGAGCAGCACCTTCCAGAGGCTCCTGGGTACGCCTGCGCGCGGTCCCAATGAAAGCGCGTCCTTCGATGTCCAACCTCACCCTCCCCCCCCAGAGTATCTGTCGTCCGGAAAGCTCGGCGCCCGGCAGGACGATCCGTACGGAGACATCCTGATTCTCCCCGGACCGGCCTACGAGGAAGAGGCTCGGCTGATCTGAAGACCCGCCCTCTCTGGCCTCCGTTCGCCGGTCGTTGGGCGATCGCCCCGTCCCGCCTGTGTCCCTTGAGTTCGGTTCGGAACCGTTCGCCTGTTGAAAAGAGGGTTTTATTGTCGTTGTCATGGAAACGGAGCAGCGAATGCTCCTGGAACCCAAATAAAGGTTCGAATGGGAGGTCGTGTGGCTTGTTTGTGTGAGTGTGTGTGTGTGGGGGGGTTTATTTAAGGGTGGCGGCGGCGCGCGGGCCGGGACAGGTGGAGCACGACGCGTCGCCGGGGTTAAGGAGGTACGAGGAGCGGCGGGAGTGAAACCGGATCACTCCTCCGTCGGCCACATCTTGATTCTCCTCTAAAGAGTTTCTCAGGGGGTTGTGACCAAAGTTTATTCTTAGACTCTGTCTCAACACTCTCTTCTCCCCCTCCCTCTATCTCTTTCCCTCACACCCTCTCCCCCTCTCTCCCTCTCTCTCACCCCCTCTCTCCCCCTCTCTCTCTCTCTCACCCCCTCTCTCTCTCCCCTCTCTCTCTCCCTCTCTCTCTCCCGCTCTCTCCCTCTCTCTCTCCCCCTCTCTCTTTCTCTCTCTCTCCCCCTCTCTCTCCCCCTCTCTCTCTCCCTCTCTCCCCCTCTCTCTCCCCCTCTCTCTCCCCCTCTCTTCCTCTCTCCCTTCTCCCTCTCTCTCTCCCCCTCTCTCTCCCCCTCTCTCCCCCTCTCTCTCCCCCTCTCTCTCCCCTCTCTCTCTCTCCCCCCTCTCTCCCTCTCTCTCTCCCCCTCTCTCCCCCTCTCTCCCTCTCCCCCTATCTCTCTCTCCGTCCTTCGTCTCATCTCCGTCATGTCCGTCACTTTCTGTTTTGCCTGTCATTTTCCGACCTGCTCTCTCATTTCCTCCCGCTCTCTTCGCCCTCGCCGTTTCCCTCCTCCCGCCGTTCGCTCGGCTCCGGCCCTTCTCCAGCGCTTCCCTTTGACATTTCGCCTCCTCCGTCCTCCCGTCTTCCTCCCGCCGTCGACCCCGGCTCCATCCTCTTCCTCCCGTCTCCTCGGCCCGATGGGGAAGACGGAGCCGGGCTCCCTCTGGAAGGCCTTCCTGGATTGCGTCCGCCTCTGCCTGCCCGTGAGTATGTGCGCTTCCTCGGCGCTCTTTCCCCTGCGGCGTCCTGGCAGGGTCACCTTTATAGCTCCTTGATCCTGGACCAACCCTCGGCCGTGTCTCGTATTAATAACGGTCTTAGAATGTGGATGGAAATAGAGCCTCGGCTCGTCCAAGCGGGCCTGAAGCCTCCTCTCGCTGGGCCTTTTAATAACGCGCAGGAATCATCGATCCCTCCGCTCTCCTTGTTTCGATGGCGATTGTGCGTCCGCTCCCGGCGTTCCGTTTGGGCTACAAAGCGTCTGTTATCAGGCGTGCATCCAGCCGCTGACCTTTGCCACGCAGGGGTCAGAGGTCAGCTGCCGCTCCGTCTTTGGAGCCGGACGTCCTTTTCTTTGCCGCCCCGTCCACCTGTTTGTTTGTCTCCCCCAGCGCAATTCCGAACGGGCCGCGGGGGACAAGGAGGGCGAGGGCGGCCACCTGACGTACAGGAGCGGGGAGGTCCTGGAGGAGCGATGTAGGTGGAGTTGGGGCGGCGCCGGCCGAGCGGGCGGCCCGGCTCTAACTCCTCCGTCTGCTTCTCAGATGAGATCGTGGACACGCTGGGAGAGGGAACGTTCGGGAAGGTGGTGAAGTGTTTGGACCACGACAGGTGACTTTCGAAAGCGCAGGTGTCGGAGTTCGGTCCTTGAGGACCGGGATCAGGCCGGGTTTTCCGACCTACCAGGTGGAAATCTGCTTCTGCTTCTGGTGAAGAAGCAGATTTCCACCTGGTAGGTTGGAAAACCCGGCCTGATCCCGGTCCTCAAGGACCGAACTCCGACACCCCTGTTCTAAAGGGTTAATATGCAAATGCAAACTTGAGCGCTGGTTTCTTCTTCTTCTCCTCTCTCAGAGGAGGGGCTGGAGTTGCTCTGAAGATTATTAAGAATCTGGAGAAATACCGGGAAGCAGCCAAGCTGGAGGTCAACGTGCTGGAGAGGATCAGGGAGAACGATCCAGACAACGAACAGTGAGTAGGTGGTACCCGGTCCGCCTCTCCTGCTCCACACGTGTAAACCCGACCACCTCTTCTGCCACCAGCTGCTGCGTGCAGATGCTGGACTGGTTTGATTTCCGCGGACACGTGTGCATCTCGTTTGAGCTGCTGTCCGTCAGCACCTTTGACTTCCTGAAAGCAAACAACTTCCTGCCTTATCCTATTAACCAGATCCGGCACATGGCCCAGCAGATCTGCCACGCCGTCAGCTGTGAGTCCAGCATGCCTCGCTTTGCCCCCCCCCCGTCTTCTTATGAATACCGTCAGTGATGGCAGTAAGCTGATTATTTACCCCTGTCCCACTGATGTAGCCATCAAACACAGCTTTAAGACACAGTTTTACATCCTTTCCTGTTCCAAGGAATCTTTTACTTAACAAAATTAGTCTTACTACAGTTTCGACTCACTTATTTTTATTTATTTTTTAATTTTGGTGTCGATGGAATTAAAATATAGTCTGAGTGTGGGTGTAATACTCCTATCTGACCGCTAGGGCGGCGAGATTTTAGCAGGGTTTTAAATGTCGAGGGGAAAGAGCAGTTCAGGTAAAGAATAGGACGTCTGTGGAAATCGATTTGATGATGACGTAGCAGTAGCAAAGCCAGGCTCTCCCGCACGCCTCAGGGTCCCTGACAGGCCGTAGCCAATCACCGATCAGCACGAACGCCACGCCGCAGCAGCCGAACGCCAAAACGATGAGTCGCCCGTGAGGTGATCCCTCCAGAGGTTCCCGGGCGAAGGCGGGCCCGGGAGACCTCATGAATTTCATCCGTACCGTCAGATGAGGTCAGCGGCTCTTTACTGATAACACCCCCCCCACCTCCTCTTCTCCACCCCTGTCACCTCTACAGTTCTCCATGACAACCAGCTGACTCACACCTGACCTGAAGCCTGAGAACATCCTCTTTGTCAACTCGGACTATTCCCTCATCTACAACGCCGAGAAGGTGCGAAAGCTCACACGCAGGGCTGCTGTACGGCGAAAGACGCGAGTCGGATCTTCTGACCTCGGTTAGGGGGGGGCGATTCTGAAGACATTTAGAGAAGGAAAGGGAATATCGGCCTCATAAATAACCATCAACACGGCCAATTATTAAACTAGTTTGAGTCTAGATGCACAATGCTTGCACAGCTTAGGATGCAGCTCTGCTGTCTCCATCTAAAGTTCAAGGTCTGGTATTTGTGTATTTCCTTGCACAAATGTCACAAATGTCATTTCTGGGCGATGGCTTCTATGAATATGAGGCCCCCCTTTGAAAACCAACATCGCTCTTTTCAGAAGTGTGATGAGCGGAGGATAAACGACACCACGCTCAGGCTTGTCGACTTCGGCAGCGCCACGTTTGACCACGAGCACCACTCCGCCGTCGTCTCCACACGCCACTACCGAGCTCCGGAGGTCATACTGGGTAGGAGACTTTTGACCTTGTGGGGGGGGGCTCTGGTGGGGCCGTGTGAGACGGCTGTGTCCCTCCTCTCTGTCCTACAGAGCTGGGCTGGGGGCACCCCTGCGACGTGTGGAGCATCGGCTGCATCCTGTTTGAATACTACGAAGGCTTCACTCTGTTCCAGGTCACCCCCCCCCAACCCCCGTCCCTGTCCCCCCCCAGTTAGTTACCGTCACGCTCACGGGGGCTTTTGGTCTGCTTTCTTCGATAGACCCACAACAGCGAGGAGCACCTGGCCATGATGGAGAGGGTACGGGGGCCCATTCCCCGCAGGATGATTCAGAGGAGCAGGTAACAGGTGTGGGTGTGTGTGTGTGTGTGTGTGTGTGTGTGTGTGTGTGTGTGTGTGTGTGTGTGTGTGTGGGGGGGGGGGGGGGCTCGCTCCTCCTCAACAAGAGTGCTCCTCACAGGAAGCAGAAATACTTCCAGCGGGGGCGCCTGGACTGGAACGACTGCTCCAAGGCCGGTCACTATGTGAAGGCCAAGTGTAAGCCGCTGGAGGTGAGGCGAGGCTCCGCAAACACCAACAGAGGGTCAGGACCCCCAGAAACACCCCCCCCGGGTCTGTGTCCCTGCAGAAGTACCTGCTGTCACAGAGGGTGGAGCACCGCAGGCTGCTGGGCCTCCTGGAGAGGATGCTGGAGTACGAGCCGGCCCGACGCCTCGCCCTGTCCTCCGCGCTGCATCACCCGTTCCTCCTGCCCCCCCATCAGGAGTGGGGGGGTCAACCCTGGAGGAGCAGCTGTAACATGAGCGGATGATCCTGGGAAACCCGATCTGCCAGGACCCAAGAGAACGGCCTCTGCTCTGTCACGTTTGAGGCAGAAATCCACTCGCTGGTTTCGGTTAAGTAGCAGAGAAGGGAGGAGCGCACGAGAGACGACGTCACCCCCCCCCCGTTAAAAGAATGAAATGTGGAAAAAAAAACACCTCCAGCTGGCTGGAGATAGCGAGCGTGGTGGCGTTTTTGGCTCATCTGATGACTTATTCATGTGCGGCGATGTGACAGATGGAGACATCGTTGGGAAAACGTGTTTGGTTTTCTTGTCAGTTTGGCCAAAATGTCATGTAAAGGTCCAGCGTGTGAGATTGGGTGACATCTAGTGGTGAGAATATAGAACAACCTTTTAGCGTCCCCCAAATCAAAACATGCTGAACCACGTTCAGCTGTAATGAGGTCAAATAAAAAGCTGATTTAACTAAAACTCCAATAAAGCTCTTTCATAGTGGTTTGACTAAGGCCTCTTGGCTCGTCACACACGTGCCTGTGCACGTGTGCGCTAACCCTACAAGTCCCATCTAACCCCTGACCTTGACCCTGACCTTGACCCTGACCAAACCTAAACCATAACCTAGACCTTAAACCAGTCCTTGACCCTGACACCTCCTCCGAACCTTTGAGGACCAGCTGAAATGGCCCCGCTCCCCAAAAATATCCTCACTTCAATAGTGGAATGCACGTTTAGGTCGTCAATACACACACACACACACACACACACCACACACATTTCATTGAGTCAGTGCTCTGACAGGTCCAGCCAAGAATGAAGCAGAGCATTGGCAGTCAGACACACTCACAGGCTCTGACGAGTGTCTGACTGTGTGTGTGTGTGTGTGTGTGTGTGTGTGTGTGTGTGTGTGTTAGAGAGAGAGAGGGCGAGAAAGAGAAAAAGTGATTGACTTTCACGTGTTTGACACAGAGGATTTTGGAATCCCTTAAGTGGCTCTTTTTTTCTGGGTATGGGAGTTCACACTCGAACACGTGCTGTCACGGCATGACTCAGCGTTTCATCAAAGTTTAAATAGTTCATGGAACAACGACAACAACAATGACATTCAGTAAGATCCTTCTACTTAGCGTCCTCTTTCGTCCATCCGATCTACTTCTACCGAAGACAATGACACATTGTCTGTCCAGCACTAACCCTGGATGACTAAACTGATCCTGGATCTGTCAGTAAGCATGGGCTGGAGGGGGCGTGGCCTCCCCAGATCTCATTAACGGATTAAAACCGGCTCACCTGCTGAAAATGGCGCGAGTGTGTGTGGTTGTATGTGAGAGTGTGTGAGGAAGAGAGTGTTCTTGTATATAAGGAGTACCAAATTACTCATTCTACTATCAATGTGAGGGACATTTTGTCTGGCACTCACAACTTCATTGACTCTTAGAGGGTTAAGGCCTGGTTTAAGGTTAGATTGGGTTTAGGTCAGTCAGGATTAGTTTAAGGAGCTGGGGAATGTATTCTGTCTATGAAAGTCCTCACAAAGATACGAGGATGAATGTGTGTATTCATTTGTCCTCAGTGATCTTTTCTCTGTCTGACACAGTCTCATTTAATACCCAGTGGTCATATGTAAATTAGTTTAAATAGATTAGATTAAAAAAAATGTAATCACATTTTCCAGAAACGAGGGGTTTTTCCCCCCCCTGTGATTTTCCCGAGCGTGCAGCGGGCACGACGTAAAAAAAAAAAAAACGATGGAGAAGGAACTGATGTCAGCATGTGTCACTCAACATGACATCAGCTCAAGACCCCAAATCCTCATCACAAACACGTGAGTCATCAGGTGAGTTCCCTGCCCCCGCTAATGAGATTTCCCCCATTAAGTCCTTTAAGTCAGTATAGGAGAGGGGGGGGCACGGCGTGGAGCAGAGGAGCAGAAAACTGCATTTGAGGGCAGAAGAAGACATCAGCGTGTGTCCAGAGCGACTGTTCCGTCTCCTCTATTTTTAAAACCTGATTTGTTTTTAAGTTTGGGCGTCTGGCCGCTGCTGCAGAAGCCATCTGGTCGGAGCTTGATCAGGATTTATTGCTGAGCCTTCAGCCAAAGGCGTTCTATAGGTAAGGGGGCAGCGGGAGAGCGTGCACACACACACACGCACACACACACACACACACAATCACACACACTGGAGCTGATGTAGAGTTTAGGCAGAAGTGTTAAATCTACCATTAAATCTACCATTACCCTCACCTGGTAATCATTGACCTTCCTGTGGAGGACATGCACTTCATCTGCATTTAGTCTACGTAAACTGTGTGTGTGTGTGAGTGTGAGTGAGAGAGAGAGAGAGAGGGAGAGAAAGAGAGTGTCCTTATATCTGCTACATGTTGAGTATCAAAATAATTCTACTATAATAATGGGGACATTTTTGCTGGTCTCCACAACTTCAGTGGCTCTTAGAGGGTTAAGAGGTGGCTTTAAAATGGTGGACATTTCGAGCAATCCCCACGACCTCAAAGGACTGTTTGAGGGTCGAGATGCTGTTTTAAGGTTAGGGTTTAGGCTTAGGTTAGGTTTAGGTTGGAGGGGTTAGTTGGGAGGGGGAGTTAGGTTAAGGAGCTGGGTGGTGTATTATTTCTATGAAGGTCCCCACAAAGATAGAAATATGAGGATGCATGTGTGTCTGTGTGTGTGTGTTGTGTGTGTGTGTGTGTGTGTGTGTGTGTGTTCATGTGTTCATGGGATGCTGTCCTTGTCCTTGCTATGTCTCAGCCTGAGTTATTGCAGCCACCACATATGACACCGTGTGTGTGTGTGTGTGTGTGTGTGTGTGTGTGTGTGCGTGCGTGTGCGTGTGCGTGTGTGTGCGTGCGCGTGCTCACTCTGACTTTCTCCTGCCAGTGCAACCCCATCATGAGCGAAGGACGGCGCCGGCCTCTGCCCACCAGCGTTCCCCTCCAGCACTAGTGCGATTGATCTCCGGAGCGCCATGAACTCGGTGGCCAGAGCGAAGAAGTCGCTGAGGGCGCCCATCAAGAAGCTGGCCAGCTGCGTGGCGGGGCTGAGGGGGCGGGGCCCCGGGACCAAGCGCCGGGGCAAGAGGGCCAGAGGCGGCGGCGGCGGAGGAGGGTGGAGGGGAGGGGGGCGCGGGCCGGGGAGGAACCCGCCCTCCCGGGCCGCGCGCACCAAAGAGCCGAGGGTCGTCCGCTCGTACCAGGCGGATGTGGAGAAAGAGAGGCAAGTTCGGTCGAGGCGCGGGGATAGCGTCGCAAATGAACGAGTTCCTCCAAGCACGTGACAAAAATCAGATTTCCCGACGCTTTGATGAGCTCGCTGCGTGTCTGCAGGAAGCTGCGGGAGGCCATGAACGCTCAGAAGAACGCGCAGAGAGCGGCCATGAGGGCTCACTTCAGGAGGAAATACCAGCTCTCCCAGGTGGGAGTCCTCGGAAGGCCCCAGCAACAGCTCCGCGCCGCCGATTCGGGCGTTTTTTTGGTTCTTAACTCTTGTTTTCCTCCGCGCCACCAGGACGCCAAGGACGCCAGCCGCCTGAGGACCGTCGGGGGGAAGGTGTCGCTCCCGCGCGAGCTGTCCAGGATCATCCACCCCGAAGCCAAGCCCAAGGGCACCGGCTTCAACCTGCTGAACGCCTTCCAAAGCCTCAGCGTCGGCACGGCGACGCTCGCCGACAGACGTCGCGGCAGGGCTTCCGCTCCGGTGGGCAGGGGGGACGCGTGCAAGGTCATGTGATCAGCACGTGGCCGCGGGGGTGATCGGCCGCCTCGCCGCTCTTAAAGCAGGAGACCCTTCAATCATCCCTGTTGCCGCGGCGACTGGACCACGCCTGAGCGGGTGACCGCACCCTAACGGACGCCGACGGCATTTTAATGTTGAATGTGGTGATTTGATGAAGTACACGAAGAACATTTTTGCCTTTGACGGGATGTAGAAGCTTGAAGGTGCAGTAGAATATTAGAAAAGAATCTCACGTGTGAAACTTTTTACCGTTGTTCTCTGTTGATGTTGTCGTTAATTTATTAATTATAAAAGTTACTGTTCGTTAATAATATAGATCCAAATGGGTCTATACACAGGTGAGGAACCTCAGGGAAACATGTAAACACACACCTACACACACCCACACTCACCCTTGTACTATCTTTGTGAGGACCTTCATAGATATAATGCATTACACAGCCTCTAACCATAACCCGAACATCCCCACTAACGCTAAACTTAACCTAAACCCAATCCTAACCTCAACCTTAAACCACGTCTCGACCCTCAAATAGTCCTATGAAGTCGTGAGGGCCAACCAAAATGCCCTCACTTCCCAAAAATGTCCTCACTTTAATAGTAGAGTGCATATTTTGGTACTTAATATGAAGAAAGTACAAGAACACACACAAACACACACATGGACACACACATTGTGTGTATTGTATATAAAATGGTTTTGTCCTTCTGCATCATGTACTGTATACTGCGTCCTGCCTACTGAGCCAAACTGGGGTGTTTCTTAAGGGACTGGTCATCAGTACTGGTTTGGAAAGAGCTGATGCAGGGTGTTTCTCTGGTCTCATCTCAGAGTTTTGTATGACAGGGAACAGAAGAACTCATGGAGGTAATTGCTGGTTTCATAGTGGAGCCATAAAGTTGTAATAAATTTTACAACCAGCTGGTTTTTGACATATTTTTTTGGGGGGGGGTTCGGCCTTCATGCGGCCCGTGGTTCCTATCAGCCCGACAGTTGGGCTGTGTTGTCATTCTCTTGAACCCTGGCCCCCACGTCCATAAATCATTATCCGCTATCAGGTCATCAGAGCATTCAAGGACGAGGGTTCTGGGATGGAGCGGAGAAGGAGTCGCCTGTAGACGGGCAAACGGCTCCGGAGGACCAGGAGCATGCTCATCCCAGCTGGCGCGGGTGTCAGAGCTCGGAGCGCCTGGGGCTTCCGGACGGCGGCGGGGGCGGCGGTGGACGGTAAAGTGGGGGGTGCGAAAGCAGCGGAGGGGAAGAGGGGCGTGGATGGGCGGGTGAGGGGCTTCGAGGAGATCCCTCACACGGGGAGGAACAGCTGGGTGAACCTGGTGAAGTTCTGGAGGGAGGATCGATTCCGACAGCTTCACAAGCACATGGAGCGGACCTTCAACACCCTGGGCCCCATCTACAGGTAGCCTGATTCACCACCGGGCTGGAGCATCAGGCTGAAAACACTACCGCATACGTGTGTGTGTGTGTGTGTGTGTGTGTGTTTGAAGGGAGCACGTGGGCACCCAAAGCAGCGTGAACATCATGCTGCCCTCCGACATCGGCGAGCTCTTCCGCTCCGAGGGCCTGCACCCCCGCCGGATGACCCTGCAGCCGTGGGCGACGCACCGAGAGACGCGGCAGCACGGCAAAGGAGTCTTCCTCAAGTCAGTCCCGTCACGTCTCCGCGCTCTTCGTCGTCGACGGCGGCGGGCAAATCGGATTAGCCCCCCCGCCGTCCGAGATCAATAACCTGATTAACGTTGGCGCCGTAGAAGTTGATGTTTACGTGCAACATCCAGCATCTTTAGTCCGCTCCCGGGTAATCGCGGGTTTTATTTGTGGGGGTGTGTGTGAGTGTGAGTGTGTGTGTGTATGGGGTGTTTGCTCTCCTCTCCCAGTGCCACTCTCACACCTCACTGATACTTAATATTTATTTCCCTCTAGCTGTGGATATTTTTGTCTTTTTATTTAAACCTCTGTGCGCCTCGCTGTCACATCAGCATAAGTAAGCCGAGCATGCAGTTATATTTGTGTGTGTGTGTGTGTGTGTGTGTGTGTGGGGGGGGTGTGGGATTCAGAAGAGTAAAACAGAAGCCCAAACATAGTCAATACTTAAGTCCAAAAGAAGAAGAAAAGCACCTTTCAGACGTGCTAAAATACCAGTATCTTGTTCTTGGGGGGGGTTAAAGGGGCCAAAGGTCTCATCACCCCCCCCAGGGAAGGTTTGTTCAATAAGAGAGCTCCTCTCCCCACAGGAACGGTGCGGAATGGCGTGCGGACCGCCTCCTGCTCAACAAGGAGGTGATGATGAGCGAGGCGGTGGGGCGCTTCCTCCCCCTGCTCGACGAGGTGGCCCGCGACTTCTGTCACCTGCTGCAGACCAAGGTGGAGCGGGAGGGCCGGGGGGAGCGGGGCCGGCGCAGCCTGACGCTGGATCCCAGCCCCGACCTGTTCCGCTTCGCCCTGGAAGGTCTGAGAACCGCCTGACGACATCTGTGACCCTTTATTCAACCAGACACTTGGTTTACACCCGAGGGGGGGGGGGGGGTCTGGTGGAGGTCCTCTCGCGTCGTTGGTTCACGCAGGCGTGTTTGACCTTGAACCGCCGGAGAGGGGGCGCGGGTTCGCTTCCCGCTCGTATTTCGTTCCCTTCCTCAAAAAAGAAAAGAAAAAAGAAAAAAACAAAACGAGATCTTGGCGGCTGAGTCACAAACGCTGACGTCGGCCGTGACATCAGAGGATCACATCCTCCAGTCTGCAGGAACAACAGCCGGAATTTCAATGACTTCAGCCCCGAACGTTCCTCTCCCCGCGCGGGAAGCCTTCTTCTGTTTAGGATGGAAGGTCGAGGGGAAGGTGACACTTCCACAGCAGCGGCGAAGCTCAGAAAGGCAGCATTCTCTCACAATGTGCTCTGGACATGATCTAGTCTGCAGTGACTCAGAGATAGAGAGAGGGGTGAAGGAGAGAGAGAGGGGGAGAGAGAGGGGGGGGTGAAGGAGAGAGAGGGGGGGAGGAGAGAGGGGGGGTGAAGGAGAGAGAGAGGGGGGGTGAAGGAGAGAGAGGGGGGGGGAAGGAGAGAGAGAGGGGGGTGAAGGAGAGAGAGGGGGGTGAAGGAGGGAGAGAGAGAGAGAGGGAGGGAGAGAGGAGGGAAAGAGAGAGGGAGAGAGAGGGAGAAAGAGAGCAAGGGAGAGAGGGGGAGAGAGAGAGGGAGAGAGAGGGGAGAGAGAGGGGGAGAGAGGGAGGGAAGGAGAGAGAGAGCGAGGGAGAGAGGGGGAGAGAGAGAGGGAGAGAGAGGGGGAGAGAGGGCGTGAAGGAGAGAGAGGGAGAGAGAGAAAGGGAGAGAGAGAGGGAAGGAGAGAGAGGGAAGGAGAGAGAAGGAGAGGGAGCGAGGGGAGAGGGGAGAGAGAGGGAGAGAGAGAAGGAGAGAGAGAGGGTCGTCTTTAATGGACTGGAACACATGAAGTCAGGTGTTAATCCAATATAGAAATAGACCAACCGAACCTCTATTCCGGTCGACTGTGTGTAGTTAATAGCAACATAACAGGTCGGATGGGCGGCCGTAAGGAATGTCAAGGTCGGTGTTTACGTTCCCGTCAAACGTCTGCGCAATCAGACCGAATCAGGCGCAAATGAAATGAGTAATTTTCAGATAAGAGACGAGAGCAAACAGGGAGATTAAAGGTCCGTGGACCCTGTTCGGCTCCTCCTAATGGTGGTTGGATGAGCGCCTGGGCGAGCGTGTCCCGTCCTGCTTCAGCCCCCCCCCAAGTAAGACCCAGGCCTTGTTTCCCCGCAGCCAGCTGCCACGTCCTCTACGGCGAGCGCATCGGCCTCTTCTCCTCGTCCCCCTCCCTGGAGTCCCAGAAGTTCATCTGGGCCGTGGAGCGGATGCTGGCGACCACCCCCCCCCTCCTCTACCTGCCCCACCGCTTGCTGCTCCACCTGGGGGCCCCCCTGTGGACCCAGCACGCCAGCGCCTGGGACCACATCTTCAGTCACGGTACGCCGCTCCGCTTCCGCCCCGAGTGACCTCCGGCGCCATGACGCTGTCCTTCTCACAGCGGAGGAGAGGATCCAGAGGGGCTACCAGCGGCTGCCCCCCCCCCAGGGCCGGGGCCCCGAGGCCGGGGGCCGCTACACTGGGGTCCTGGGTCAACTCATGGAGAAAGGGCAGCTCTCCTTGGAGCTCGTGAAGGCCAACATCACTGAGCTGATGGCTGGAGCGGTGGACACGGTGTGTGCGTGTGCGTGTGCGCGTGTGTGTGTGTGTGTGTGCGTGTGTGATGGCCTGCCCCCAGCTCTAATAACACTTCCCGCATCGCCTCTCAGACAGCGGTGCCTCTGCAGTTCGCCCTGTTCGAACTCGGCCGCAACCCCGAGGTGCAGCAGCGGGTGAGGCAGCAGGTGAGGGCGTCGTGGGCCCAGGCCGGCGGCGACCCCCAGAAGGCCCTGCAGGGCGCGCCGCTGCTGAAGGGCGCCATCAGGGAGACGCTCAGGTGACCCGGCCTCAGCCGCGCCCCCTCCCTGCCAAAGTAATCCCGGCTCGAGCCCGGCTCCCAACGTCTCCATCCCGCGGATGAGGAGGATCGATCGGTCGAGGCGACCATCCGCGCAGCCTCACGGCGGCCTCGTTAAAACAGGGCCGAGAGGATGAGAGACAGGAAAAATACGTGCATTTCTCCTTCCGATCAATAGGAAATAATAGGGAACTAAACGGAGTGGAGCTTGGGAACACCTCTGTGAGACTTTGTTTCCATGAACAGATAATACCTGAGATAACTATTGATTACCTGTAATCCAGGGCGTGTGTCCAAAGGCGGCTTTAATATCTGGCAGAAGGCCGTGATTGGCCGCGTGGCTTGTTTTCTCTGGTCTCAGGTTGTATCCTGTGGGGACCACGGTGCAGCGCTACCCAGTCAAGGACATCGTTCTTCAGGACTACCACATACCCGCTGGGGTGAGTCTCCGCGCTCTTAAACACGCGATGGCGCCGCGGGCCTCAACCCAGCGGTCTCCTCCGACGTCTCCTCCGCCCAGACGATGGTCCAGGCCTGCCTTTACCCCCTGGGGAGGAGCGCGGAGGTCTTCGAGGAGCCGCGGCGCTTCGACCCCGGCCGGTGGGGCAGGGGCAGGGAGGAGGGCCGGGCAGGAGGCGGGACGGGGTTCCGCTCCCTGGCGTTCGGCTTCGGGGCCAGGCAGTGCGTCGGGAGGAGGATCGCCGAGAACGAGATGCAACTGCTGCTCATGCACGTGGGTGACGGGGGGGAATCGGGGCGACACTGAGACGCGTTCTCCTTTTGCCTCCCTGGGTTCGCCGTTTAGTCACAGCTTTGATGATGTCCCCTTTAGACAGCTGCTGTTTCTTAGTCGGTGTGTGTCGCATATCACCCTGACGATTTGTGTTCAGATGCAGAGTTTAAAAAAAGAACATTTAAATGCAGGTGCTTGAGGGGAAACACATGACAGCTCAGAAAGCGAGAAGGAGCTGCAGGGTTGAATCGGCCAGCTAATTTAATGATTTCAGGCTTCTGCGTCAGTGTGTAGACTGACGCAGAAGCCTGAAGTTTTATAAAGTGAGGCTGTTGGGTCAATTATTGCCTGGTTGCCACGGCTGCTAAATCCAGCTTGAGCTTCTCCTCCCTCTCCATCTAGATCCTGCTGAGCTTCCACCTCAGCGTGCCATCTTCAGAGGACATCAAAACCGTGTGCACACTCATCCTGCAGCCCGAGACTCCTCCGAAGATTACCTTCAGCAGGCTCTGAGCCCCGCGGCCGGGGGGGGGACGAGCCCCTGCCGTTTCACGTGTGGGAACACGCAATTCCACTAATGTACCTGCCACCTCCTTCAGGCCTGAACTGAGCCCCCGTCCCACCTCAACGCCACATTTTAATACCAAATAAACATGTTTTGTTGTCCACAATTTCCCAGCAAAAGAATTATCAGTGCAGAAACCACAAATTCTAAATAAAAATTGAATAGCTTCGATTTTGAAAACCGTATTTTATATTTATATTTTTCATACTGAGACCTCACAGGAATGATGGAGATCTTTTTTATTTGTTTTTTTGATGCCCTAATCGAGGGAGAGTCGTGAAATGCCAAATATGAATAATGAAAATATAGTTTCTTGAAGCGCAACATTGTTCATTCTACCTGTAACAAAAGGCACATTTAGTTTCACAAACTGTCTCGTTTAAAAATGTGAAAACGTTCTCGTGCGTCCGTCATGTAAAACATGTTTGCCAACCATTTGAAAGGAAGCCGTTAATCTCAAAAACGGTCCCTGCCACAGCGTCGCGCTCAGATGCCGTGTAATCGACTTATCGCAGCTCTTGTCCATGCGGTGGCCAACATCTGTTTAATCTGTTTGGTGATTGATTTAGCCACAGCTACCACGCCGGGCCAGCAGCGGGCCCGTGGGCGTGAGAACGTCTGGACGTCACCAGCCTCACACTCGCGAATGGGGCCGCGTGGCCATCTTTTCGCTTAATGCCGCACTTACATGGTCTGCGGAGCAGCCGAGAACACGATCCAGAGCCATCTGCTGACGTTATCTGGGCGCAAGGTCGTCCTCCATTTCCAGTCTGAATGTATTTCACTTTAAACTGTTCAATCAATGATTCATGGTGTTGATGAAATTCGCGGCGCGTCAGTAAAGACCGCACTCATCATTTCTCGGAGCGCATACGCGCGTAATGGGTGACCTTAAAGGGACGGCTGGCTCTTCAGAAATGCAACTATAAATGAACAAAGAAGCGATTTTTTTTCTTCCCTCTGAGCAGCAAGTTTTCTTTAAATCACACTTCTCTTTCCTCCACCTACAGACAATTTGTGCTATTGTGCTCTTTATAATCCATGTTCACCCAATTTCATGGATGTGGATTTGGCAAAACCATTATACCAGCTGATGGCAGCTGTCAGGTTCGCCTCATCTGCAGGTCACTGCTGGTCAGAAGATTTGGAAGGCAGAGGATGAATTATTCACAGGTCGGGATCTGCGGTGGGCTGCTGCCAAGACTGCGAGGGGAGCAGGAGATAATCAGGAAATGATTGGACAGAACAATAGATATAATGGGCATTAGAAACAAATTAGAGAAGACAAATTCTGGCCTTCCCCAGCCCACAGTTGGACATCTGTTTAGAAAAAATAGTGATAGAGCAGCAGTAGTTAAGAGTCTGTGTTGGCTCAGAGACGGATCAGTTACACTTATGAGCACATGCAGAAAACAAACTGTGGTTATTTGTGTTAATTTAAAAAAAAAAAAAGAGTCCTAGTAAACCAGACATGATTTTTCTTCATGTTCTCAAGTAACAGTTTTATAATACATGAAAGATCTATTTTTACATTCTGCCCCTAGAGTCACATTAACCTAGACTAACCTAGTCTAAAATAAGCTTGCCTAACTTAACCTAACCTAACATAACCTACTCTATCCTATCCTATCCTATCCTATCCTATCCTAACTACGGTTTGATGATGTTGTTTGTTTGTTTGTTTCATCCAATATTTTAGACTTTTAGCCTAGGGCAGCTGCAGCCCTGTAAGGGAGATAGCAGCTGGGGGAACACTTAGTCTAATGTTTCTGTGGAGTACCCCAGGGATCAATGTTGGGACCACCTCTCTTTAGTCTGGTCCAGACAGGCACCTCTGAGGTGCTTCACACACGACATACTGGGTTATCAGAGATTGTAAACAGCAGTTTAGCAGAAGAGATACAAGACACAGAAACAATACTTTGGTTTTCTGGCTGTGTCCTCTGCTGCTTATCTGATCGCCACAGGCTCATACACCAACGGAAATGGAAAAGCCTGCAAAAACTCAAAAAACGTTTTTTTATTCGACAAATACAGCAGCACCCGGTGCAACAGCAGACTTTTCAGTTTACACACCCACTGCAGCTGATAGAATCTGTTCCATTTCTCATTTGTCTCTATCATCTTCGTCCCCTGAAAAAGCACCACAATATGACTGTAATATTTCTGCTAAGCTGCTTCTCCTGCTATCAATCAGACATAAACGAGATATTGATCATTCTGGCGTCTCCCTTTAATTCAACTCTTGTTCTAAGTGTTTCTGGATTGTGCTGCTTTTGCACTTTCCTCCCCATTAATAAAACATATCTGGCTCGTCCTGGTCTAATAAAAGCGGAACTATTATATCACAGATGTAACCCAGATGGACCAAAGGTCTGTTTGTGCTTTGGCTAAAGATTTACACCGATGCAAGCACGACAGAGGCTCATGCACGAGCGTGCAAAGTCCACAGTCCCATGCACATTTCTTTGACACATCAGCGCCTTTTTTTTCCTCCAAGTCTGAGCTGCTTTCAGCCTCCGGTCCTCCGGGTTCAAGACGCTTTACTGCCACGCCGCCATTTGCATAAAGTCCACTTTTAGCCTCAGACGTTCCCACCCAGTTTCACCAGTGGATCCACCAGCGGTGCGAGTGGGAGGAGTGAAGGGAGAGGGAGGGTGGGGAGAAAGGGGGGGGGGCGGGGGCACTCAGCTGGGCTCGTTCAGGTGACACATAATTAAGAGGGCCACCTGAAGGGCAGGAGACTTTTGGGAAGCACCAGCAGGACTGAGGAATGGCGAGCCAGCCCAGAACCGGTGAGTGTAGCGCACGTTAAATGGGCAGGCGTGTGCAGCAGGTCAAACACCGGCCCCCTCGTTTGTCAGCGTCACTTTGATTTCAGGCGTGCGTCGTGCCTCAGGTGTTTTATTCTGAGCACATTCGAAGCTTTGCTACAGTTAGGGCCCGCTCATTGATCAGCTCTGCGCACGCCGACGTGCAGGAATGTGACCTTTTGCCAACAGGTACAACAACGCACCCACCGACCTTTTCTTGTTAAGACCTCATTGATCAGTCTTTCGTAACATCTTTGACCTAATGTCTATTTATAGCCGCTGTATCTGTAACGCGTACCTGCCTTTATGTATTTAGAAGTGTGTGTGTGTGTGTGTGTGTGTGTATTCCCATGCACACACTCTGGGTAGTGTCAGAGGAGGATCTCAGTGGGACGTGTGATGATGTGTGCAGCAGCGCGGCAGAACTGGGTCACGGGAGGGTGGAGAGACGGAGAGCGGGAAAAAGAAGGAATGATTAGCTGTTTCTGTTTATACGCCGCTGCCTTCGTGACCCGTCTCCTCCCGCCCGGCCCTCCTCCTCCCTCACGACGAGGCTGCAACACGAGGATGAGACGGCGGACGAGAGCCAGCGGGGTGAAAATGATTCTGTCAAACCTTGGAGCGTCAGATCCTCCTCTTCCAGCTCTCCTTCTCCGACTGTGGTCTCCCCGATCGTCACCTTTTTCACCTGCCGCGAGGCCCGGCCTTGTCTTCCAGGCTCTCTCCTCACCTCTCTGCTCTTTACTCCTTGATCCCCTGTGGAGCCAGAAGCTGCAGGCTTGACTGACTCGACAGACGGACACATTTTTCCAGCCTGCTCCGGCTTTACGCAGCGCGGGAGCAGCTGGAATAATGGGGAACGGGGGCGCTTGGAGTCGGTGCAGCCTCACCCCCGCCGCGCCATAATTAATGACAGCTCACATATTTGTTGTCTTTCATCAATTTAAATGTGATTAGGTGTTCATTATAATTCCGGGGGAAGAGCCTGGAGCTGCAGACAGAGCTCACTTTAAAAGGAGAAGGATTATGGAAGTCGCTGTGGCTTCAAATATGACTCATTCAGAATCAGCTCATATCTCTTCCAATATTGTTGAGCCCCAAATCCCACAGGCGGGTCTTTAGTATGATAATATAATAGGATACCGATCGTGGGACTCACCGTATTTAATCTCAAAAACTCGAGAGTGTGTACAGGAGTGCTTCCCTTGGCCGAGGCTCCTGTTTCCATGGAGGCGTAGCCACAGGTGGGGTTCACGCCCGACCTCACCGCGCCTCCCCGTTCTGCCGCCGCAGGTTGCATCAGGCGTTACTCGGAGACGATGATGATGCCAGACTCCTTCATCCAGCACCAGCAGCTGGACGCCAGCATGGCCGACACCTTCCTGGAGCACCTCTGTCTCCTGGACATCAACCAAGAGCCAATCACAGCCCGCAACACCAGCATAATCTGCACCATCGGTGAGTGGCACTGACATCGAGGCTTTCGAGTTCAGGTGGTGCCACGGGGGAACATTCGGTGGCAGAAGGCCCTGTGGGAGATCTCAGCGGTGACAAAAAAATAGCAGCAACTCTATGTTTAAATATATATGGAAACCCAATTGCCACTTTGGTAAAAAAAAAATTAAGATGTACTAAGTCAAAATTATGAGATAATATCTGACCGTTATGATATACTAAGTCATAGTTATGAGGTATTACATCGAAATTATGAGATAATAAGTCATAGTTATGAGATTCTAAGTTTAAATTATGAGATACTTTTATTATAAATAAAATAAATATATAAATATTATGACCTACTATCTCATAATTATGATTTAGTATCTCATAATTATGGGATATTCCAACTTTGAACTTATTTTGATTTAGGAAATATACAAAATATTTTTCTCATTTTTAACAGGCTAGCCCTCAAAATCAATTCATATGTAGAAAAAAAATATTCTAATATGAATTCTGGAGGGTGACTTCTCACATTTTTTCCACTTCTGCTGCTCCTCAGTTATTTTCTTATGCTCCTTTCAGGACCTGCGTCCCGATCAGTCCCCAAACTCCAAGAGATGGTCAAAGCTGGGATGAACATCGCTCGTCTCAATTTCTCTCACGGCTCCCATGAAGTAGGAGCCGCCTTGTTTCCTTTTTGTCCTGTGTACCGCCCCCGTGTGTTGGCCGGCTGCGCTGATCTGTCCCCGCCTGCTTCTCTCCGTCTGTCAGTACCACGGCGAAACCATCAAAAACATCCGCGAGGCGGTGGAGACGATAACCCCCGACCCCTTGTATTATCGGCCCGTCGCCATCGCTTTGGACACCAAGGGTCCGGAGATCCGCACAGGATTAGTGAAAGGGGTAAAAATGATGCTCTTTTTCTACGAGTGGAATCAGGGAGACCTGAACATCTGCACTGACCTGTGCCTTTATTACTTTACTGAGATGAGCACAATATTACACAATAATAGAGAATTGTGATGTGTGTGTGTGTGTGTGTGTGTGTGTGTAGACGGTGGAGGGGGAGGTGGAGCTGAAAAAGGGCAGCCACGTGCGCGTGGTGACGGCGGAGAGCGACAAAGACAAAACGGACGAGACGACCGTCTGGGTGGACTATCCCAACCTGGCCCAGGTCCTCCAGAAGGGGAGCAAGATCTACATCGACGACGGCCTGATCGGACTCAAGGTCTTGGAAATCGGTAAACCCCCGCTCGCTCCTCTGACGTCCACCAGCGGGAGGATCGGGGCTCCTCTGTCAGTCTGGCCGACCCCCCCCAAAGATAACAGTCCTGATGAACAGGGGCTCACATCTGAAGCAGCACGATCGTTACTGGGCGTCCAGGACAGGCAGCCTGGGGACAAAAAGATTGAATTATGAGTCCAGATCTTCCTCCAGGAGCTAAGCAAAAAATCGACATCTGTGTGATCTGAAGCTTCCACAGTTCTGGGGTCAGTTTGATTATCGACCCCCCCCGTCTTTGTGCTGTCTCCTCAGGCTCCGACTGGGTGGACACGTTGGTGGAGGCCAGCGGGACGCTCTGCAGCCGCAAGGGCGTCAACCTGCCCGGCTGCGACCTGATCGGCCTCCAGGCCGTCAGCAGCCGGGACAAGGCGGACCTGAGGTTCGGCGTGGCGCAGGGCGTGGACGTGGTGTTCGCCAGCTTCATCCGCTCGGCCCAGGACGTCAGAGACGTGCGGGAGGCCCTGGGCCCCCACGGCCAGAGCATCAAGATCATCAGCAAGGTGGAAAGCCGCCAGGGCGTTCAGAAGTGAGTCACACACACACACACCCCTGGGCTCCGATTCGTCCCTTTCTCTGATCGCTCTGTCAGTTTCGAGGAGATCCTGGCCGAGAGCGACGGTGTGATGGTTGCCCGCGGCGACCTGGGGATCGAGATCCCGCCAGAGAAAGTCTTCATCGCCCAGAAGATGATGATCGGACGCTGCAACTCCGCCGGCAAGCCTGTCATCTGTGCCACGCAGGTCAGGGATGCACACGCGCGCGCGCAGACGAAAATAAAATAAGTACCCGGTTCTGTAATCTCTCTCTCACAGACACACACTGCCTCTCTTCCCCATAAAATCATCCTTAGAACGCTCTTCCACATTTTCAAAAACAACCCCCTCCTCCCCACACACACACACACACACACACACACAAGCACACACACACACACACACACAAGCACACACACACACACACTCCTGGAGCCATGTTGAGTCACAGAGCTGTATCGTGTTTATTCTACAGCGCTTTACTCAGAGTGACAGTGTTATAGCAGGTTTGCTGTACTCGAGACCCAAGCCCCCGCACACACACACACACACACGCACACACACGCACACGCACACTCACACTCATCAGCATTAGCAGGGACTTCTCGGCTGTTACTGAAGGCAGTTTTGGAGGCAGCGCCGCGAGCGATCTCATTTGCCGACTGTCTGCCGTGTTTATTGGCTCATTATTCTGAGTTTCTGACGTGCCAGTAATAAAGTCAGAGGCGCCCGGCTCGCTCTAAATGGTCATTCATTCCCCCCCGCGCCATTCATCCACAAAGCCGTTAGCTGGCCTCCTCGCCCTCCGCGCGTGCGCACGCCCTAAACGCCACTTCGGAACCGTTTAGGCGTGATGGGATCGCCGGTCCCGCGTGGACTTGGCTCTTCGGGGCCGTTACCAGAATAACGCGAAGGTAACGCGATGTGTGCGCGTCTTTATCCAGATGCTGGAGAGCATGGTGTCCCACCCCCGGCCCACCAGAGCGGAGGGCAGCGACGTCGCCAACGCCGTGCTGGATGGAGCCGACTGCGTAATGTTATCTGGAGAGACCGCCAAGGGAATGTTTCCTGTAGAGGCAGTGGCAATGATGCACTCGGTGTGTGTGTGTGTGTGTGTGTGTGTGTGTGTGTGTGTGTGTGTGTGTGTGTGTGTGTGTGTGTGATGTCCATTCTGTTTCATCTACTTTACTTGCCCTCTCTGACCCCCCCTCACTCCGCATCTCCCACGCACCCCCGCAGATCTGCAGGGAGGCCGAGGCCGCCATTTTCCACCAGCAGCTGTTCGAGGAGCTGCGCCGCCTCACTCCGCTCTCGTCCGACCCCACAGAGGTCACCGCCATCGGGGCCGTGGAGTCTTCGTTTAAATGCTGCGCCGGGGCCATCATAGTGCTCACCACCAGTGGCAGGTGGGTGGCGGTGGCGGGGGGGGGGGGTCTATCACAAACACGGTTAATCAAATCTGATCAGTAAAACTCAGATTAATAAAAAAAACAAAGACAACGCACAACATATGTTTCCCCCTTTAGTTTTCTCCTGTGGCGAAAATCGATTTTCTTAACCGGATGTTTGTTTGTATTTTTTTTTTTAACAACCCCCAGAATAGCGTTTTAATGTCGCCTGAGGCTGTCACACCCAGAAGGTGACGATAATCTTTATCGTGTTCCCTCCTCGGCTGCGTCTGCTCTGCTCGCCTCAGATCTCATTACGCACTCCGCACGCTGGCACATTCTGAATATCGTCTCCGTGGCGCGAGTTCGGGGGGGGGTTGTCAGGTCTATTTTGCGGGCAGCAGCGGAACCTCTGGACCGAACCAGGATGGAGCTCAGACGCTAACCCTGGCCTGAATCGGAGCGCTAGCGTCCAAACGGTCCGATGTTCTCCGTGTCGCCTCGTGGTGTTTGTGCGTCGCTCAATGTTTTGTGTGTCTCCTCATGATTGGTTCCAGGGCGGCTCATCTCCTGTCCCGGTACCGGCCTCGCTGTCCCATTATCGCCATCACCAGAAACCCTCAGGTTCGTCTCTCCTGAAGCTGAACTTTTCCGACACCGACAGGCGTGCCTTTTGTCGTCAGGTGGCCGACGCTTTATTCACGAGGTCTTCCGTCGGTCGATGTTCTCCTGGTGGGAAGCCACCGCGTGACAACCATTTAGTGTTCGTTTAAAGTGGATCGAGATGAGCTGTGACTTCACGGTCCTGTGAATGTGATCCAGAGAGGCAGGAACACACCTTGGATAGGTCACCAGTCCACCGCAGGACACACACACACACACACACACACACACACACACACATGCATTCCTTGTCTTTGTGAGGACATTCATACACAATGTACTACCCAGCTCCTTACCCTCACCCTCACCATCCTAACTAACCCTCTCACCCTGATCCTAACCCTAAGTTGGTTCCTTGCTTGCTCCAAATGTATTCTAACACAAGTGAATGTCTACACCTTTAATTACTCACACATTTCATCTTTTTCTCGACCATCCGCTCAGATCTCCCCTATTTAATTCTATTATAGCCTCAACCCAGCTGCCTAACCCTAACCCTGACCTCTCCTACCTAACACTTAAATCTAAACATTCCCAACTGAACATAAGATCACAAAAACAAACACAGAACAAGGTAACTCATAATATAAAATTCCGGAGCATTTGGGCTTGCTCTGCCCTCACAGATAGAAGGTCAGGGAACTCCCCCCCCCCTTGTCTTCCTAGCCTTTTCTCCTCTAATATGACTCATGACAGCAAGTGGGAGGTGGTTTGGGGGGCTGACCCCCGCCTCAGTCTCCAGTGTCGCTGCTCATCGTAGGGAGAGGCTCTCAGTACATTTCTCACTCCCCGAACCTAAACCCGATCCTAACCTCGACCTTGAAACCGCGACAGTCAAACAGTTTGTGAGGACCAGCCAAAATGTCCTCACTTTGACGTTTTTTATATATATATATATATATATATATATATATATATATATATATATATATATATATATATATATATATATATATATATAGACATAGAGTGAGAGAGAGAGATATGCAAGCCTCAATTTAAAATCACCTTTAAAATCACCTTTCCGTCCACATCCTTAATCCTCCCAACCTTTCCCGGTCTTTTGAAAATTCAATGATAAATTCATTCACAAACACACAACACGAGCGCGGCCAGAGTGGCGCTCTCCCAAGGTCCCGTGTCCATCCATCCATCAGCCTCCATCCGGGCCGCTGAGTGCCGAGACATCCCAGACGGCCGTGGACACGAGGAGGAGGGGGGGGCATCCTCGCGTCCCTGACTGATCACCAGTTTATCACAGCCCTGCGCTATAACAACCACCCAGCCCGACCGCACAGCCCCCGTCAGGATGATTCCGTATCCGCGGCTGAAATATTTAACAGGAGCGGAACACCGCGGAGTTTGGCCGTAATCACATCTGTGGCTGCTGTTCAACATCTGGACTGTTTGTTCGCAGCAAAGAAAGCAAGAGCGAGGTCTCAGAGATGAGAGAAACCAGCAGATTTCCTGATGCTAAAAGAAAGAAAGCGATAGAACAATAGATAGAAATATAAAAAAAGAAACAAATGAGTTAATATTTCTAGGTCAAAGGTTACTCTAAGAGCTTTTAAAAGCAAGGACTGATGCAAAAACACTATTTTGGACTCTTTTCTTGTCCAGATTATGCAAATGATTTCAGATTTTCCTCATATTAAACAGGCCTGTGTCATTAATTAATCTGCCTCTGGACCTCGTATCTGTGCCCCCCCCAGGTGGCCCGTCAGTCTCAGCTCCAGAGGGGAGTGTTCCCGGTCCTCTACCACCCCCTACCCGCCCCCGTCTGGGCCGACGACGTGGACGGCCGGGTCAACTTCGGCATGGACATAGGTGAGCCCCCCCCCACCCCACACACACACACACACACACTGTTGCCCCTCTCCCGGGCTCGTAACAGAGGTCGAACTCGCCGTCTCCATCAGGGAAAGCGCGGGGCTTCTTCAAGACGGGCGACATGGTGATCGTGGTGACGGGCTGGATCCCAGGCTCCAGACACACCAACATCATGAGGGCGGTCAGCGTCCCGTGAGCCGGACAGCAGCCTCGACGGCCTCCATCTTTTTATTCTCTCGGGCAGCAGTATCATTAAAAAAAATCGTGTTGGATTTTTTTGGTGACTGCGCTCTGAACGCGATGACTCCGTCAAAATAAAACTTGAAACACGCGTTATCCCTCGTAGCTGGACGACCCCGTCCCTTCGTCTCGTTCTTTGAATTGATTCTGTATCTGAAGCTTCCATCGGCCTCCGCGTCCTCTCGATAACCAGACGCTGACATCTGCTCATTACCTAATGCTAATTATGCTCCTGGTGTGGATTCCTGGAGTCTAGCGGCCCTGTCTGTCATCGGCACCTTTCTCCTTCGGGTTTCTTTGTCTCTGCTTTTCCACTCGGAGTCCTCGTTTCTTCGGTCTCTGATCGATTTTCTCTGTAATATCCACGTTCACATAATGAGCTGTAGCATATCGACAGGCGATCCCGGCGTACAATCATCCTCTCCTCGTTATGTTAACGTCTTCTGCTGGGGAACTGTAGCTGTAGCTACAGGCGTCCTACCTACACTGTTGATTGTCCTGAAAACACTCCTCTGACCCGCATCTCAGACGTCATCTTAGTTATACTCAATCCTCTCTTCCTCTTCTCTCCCTCTATCCTCACCTCCTCTTCTCTCCCCCATCCTCACCTCACCTCCTCCCTCTAACCTCACCTCCTCTTCTCTCCCCCATCCTCACCTCACCTCCTCTCCTCCCTCTATCCTCACCTCCTCCTCTTCTCTCCCCCATCCTCACCTCACCTCCTCCCTCTATCCTCACCTCCTCTTCTCTCCCCCATCCTCACCTCACCTCCTCCCTCTATCCTCACCTCCTCTTCTCCCCTATCCTCACCTCACCTCCTCCCTCTATCCTCACCTCCTCCTCCTCTTCTCTCCCCCATCCTCACCTCACCTCTCCTCTATCCTCACCTCCTCCTCTTTCTCTCCCCCATCCTCACCTCACCTCCTCCCTCTATCCTCACCTCCTCTTCTCTCCCCACCTCACCTCACCTCCTCTATCCTCACCTCCTCTTCTCTCCCCTATCCTCCACCTCACCTCCTCTCCTCCCCTATCCTCACCTCCTCCTCTCTTCTCTCCCCCAACCTCACCACACCTCCTCCCTCTATCCTCACCTCCTCCTCCTCTTCTCTCCCCCATCCTCACCTCTCCTCCCTCTATCCTCACCTCCTCTTCTCTCCCCCATCCTCACCTCACCTCCCTCTATCCTCACCTCCTCTTCTCTCCCCTATCCTCACCTCACCTCCTCTCTCCCTCTTCCTCACCTCCTCTCCTCTTCTCTCCCCCATCCTCCCCACCTCCTCCCTCTTCCTCACCTCCTCCTCCTCTTCTCCCCCATCCTCACCTCTCCTCCCTCTTCCTCACCTCCTCTTCTCTCCCCCATCCTCACCTCACCTCCCTCTATCCTCACCTCCTCTTCTCTCCCCCTATCCTCACCTCACCTCCTCCTCCCTCTATCCTCACCTCCTCCTCCTCTTCTGTCCCTCTATCCTTACCTCCTCTTCTCTCCCCCTATCCTCACCTCCTCTCCTCCCTCTATCCTCACCTCCTCCTCCTATTCTGTCCCCTATCCTCACCTCCTCACCTCCCTCTATCCTCACCTCCTCCTCCTCTTCTGTCCCTCTATCCTTACCTCCTCTTCTCTCCCCCTATCCTCACCTCCTCACCTCCCTCTATCCTCACCTCCTCCTCCTCTTCTCTCCCCTATCCTCACCTCCTCTACTCTCCTCTATAGGCAAAACATAATTTTTGCATATACATGCAAAACAAAGTATTTGCATGTCTATGTGTCTGCTGTCCTCTTCCTGTCCTCTCCCTGCCCTCCCCCGTCCCCGCCCCCTACCTGGCAGTGGGAGACTCCCCCCTCCCCAATATGGACCTGGTCCTGCTCGAGGTTTCTTCCTGTTAAAAGGGTGTTTTTCCTGCCACTGTTGCGTGCTCGGGGGTCAGACTCTGAACGTCTGTAGAGACAATCCCGACTGTGAGGGACACCTTTTAAATAAAGTTGCACTGATTCATTTAATCCAGGAGCTTGTGATCTATTAGTGGGGCTCATCTTCAGATTTGAATATAAGGCCTATATATCCTATTTTATGATGTCATTTTTACATTTGAGTCCCTTTTTTATTCCCTCGGTGGAAAAAAGTTCAACGTGGGACCCGAGAATCTTCCCATCGTTTGTTGATGATCGTTAAACGCGTCTTAATCAACAATCGAAGCTCCTCTTTGTGCGGAGCAGCGCTGTTCCCCACACAGACCAGCCGTCTGCCGCCAGTCTGACCCGAATCCCTTCAAAGTTTCCTCCGCCGGGGTCTTTGTTCGCCGCGTCTCCTCGCCCGTATTGATTAGGAGCAGGATGACGTGCGAGTCGTACCTGAGAGGGATGCGTGCAATTTGCGCTGGCCGGGCATGCGGCCTTGGGGGACTGATGATGGGGTTGCGGATGCCATGGCAACAGGGCGATTATATCAGCCCTTTATATGCGGGTTTATTTATTTCATACTCCATTTGCATGCGCTGCGCGCTGCCGCCGGCGCGCCGGTGTTCCGCTCGCACCTGAGGAGCGGGTTTTCGCCCGAGCTCGCTCGGTTTCGTGGGGGTCTGCCGGGAGGCGGCCGCGTCAGAGGCTCAACAAGTTGCTCGGTTTTAAAGGCTCTTTGCGCGTCTCCGAGCGCGCCCTCCTCGCTCCGCCGAAAATGCAGCGCAGGTCCGCGTCCGCTCGGCGGGCATGAGCGGGGGGAGGACGGCACCGTGCGCCCGGAGGAGCCCGGACGCGGTGTCATTGGAAGTCGGCAGAAGTGGGAGAAGCAGACGGAGGCAGCCGCCGGTGAGGACGCGCCGCTCCGCGCGTCACCCTCGGAGCATCTAACTTATTCCCCTCGCCGTGGCGGCCGCCTGACGGACGAACCATGCTGTAGGAAGTGTTTTCTCTCCGGCTGTCTGAGCGCCTCAGCCGCGGACACGCAGCATCTCAGCGCGCCTTCCATCACGATGCGCGTTTTTTTTTGTTTTTTTTTCCCGCCCCGCACGGATACTGAACAAGACAGCGTGCTGCCGATGCCGTGAAAATATGGGCTAGCTTTTTTGGGGGGGAAAAATCCGGCCCCCCCTCTCTCTCTTTTTTAAAACGCCTTCTTGTGTGTCCGTGTCGGTCTGCGTTTCTGTGTTGCGTGTGGAGATGAATCAGTGCGCCACGGAGAGTGTGCCGACGACGTGCGTCTCCGGTATCCATTAACAATCCATCCCCTCCCGACGGACAACCAAGTGTCCTTGTCAGTCATCCGCCGATGAATGTTCTCAACTCCAGCGCCAGATCAGCTCCTGACAGATGATTGGTAAACACGCTCCAGAAGAAATCGGGCGATCAGCCCTTTGCCGAGAAAATACGCAGAGAGGACAGTGACGGCCAACGAGCGGCGGGCTCGGCGAGCGACAAAAGACCGGGAATCTGGTGCCGATATGACCGGCGCCGGAGCGCTGAGGGCGGCTGTGGAGCGAAGAGGGAGGGCCTCTGGGGGAGAACAGCGTTTCAAGGACGAGGAAGGAGCAACGGTACGGGAACATCTGTGAGGTGGGGGGCCGGGGGGGGACGCGTCCGTGGAAGAAAACAGGAAAAGTGTCAGCGTGACGCCGGCGAGGTGAAGGATTTAATGCCCGAATGGGGCTTTATTCCCCCCCTCTTCTTCTTCTTCTTCTTCCAAGGGCACTGAGGTAAGCATGGCCACGCCGGTGGAGGCAGGGTGGACGTGTGCGTCGTCAGCTCCAGGAGAATAGCTGAAGACAGAGACTTTTGTTCCCTCCCCAGCTCAACCTCCCGACTGATCCATGTTGTCACGTATGTAACCTGGGCAGGACAAACAGTCTTTAACAGTCTCAGCACAGAGGAGGAGGGGGGAGGAGGGGGGGGTTACAGGTTAGATTTACCCTCCTCCTTCACCCCCCCCCCCCCCGCCGGGTTGGGATGGATGGGGTTGCTGGTGGAGTGGGCACCCCCAGCAGCGTCGGGGGATCCGGGGGCGACAGCCTCCCCAGGCGGAATGGGGAGTCGAAGCGGCGCAGTAAGGGCAGCCTGCCCTCCCCCGGCTACAGGCTCTCCCAGGCCTCGCTGGAGGGGGAGAGAGCCTCCTTCGGGGAGACAACGCCTTCCCTAGGCGGACGCGGCCGCCGACTCTCCATCATGAGCTCCTCCACCAGGGACGGCCTCCCGTTCCGCGGGGCGGGCACCCCGACCACCCCAGTGCCCCTGCCTCCTCCGCCGGCCTCCTCTTCCTCCGCCCACCCGGCGCCCCAGCGCTCGGTGGGCTTCGCCTCGTCCCGCGCCGCCCTCGCCTCCACCTCCTCCACGGGCACGGGGGTGATGGTGGTGGCCACGGGGCTGGAGACCACCACCACCACGGCGTGCAACACGACCGCGGCGGGGACCCCGGAGCTGGTGGGCCAGTCCGGGCTCGGGGGGTTCGGGATGGGGCTGGATGGGGAGGATTACAGCACCTCCAACCAGAGCACCTTCATCCAGAGGCAGTTCGGGGCCATGCTCCAGCCCGGGGTCAACAAGTTCAGCCTGCGCATGTTCGGATCCCACAAAGCCGTGGCTCAGGAGCAGGAGAGGCTCAAGTCTGCAGGAGCATGGATCATACACCCCTACAGTGACTTCAGGTGTGTAACACACACACACACACACACACACACACACGTTTATATTGTTATTAGACTGCATTTTCACTGCTTGCCCGTTATTAAATACCGATCTCAAACCAAGTATATTCTTTAAGGTCCCCACACTGACATTAGCAATTGATGTCCCCGTAAGATGAGTAATTCCTCCCCTTCACACACTCCCTCCACATCATTTATCTTGTCACGCACGTTGGCTGGGATATAAATGCCACTTGTAGATTTATAATGACGGACAAATAATATTACGTTGCTGGAATACTGATTCAAAGCGGGTTGGAATGCAGATGAAGGGGACTTGAAAAAGAAACATCCACCTTGTGCAGCCGCCGCCGATGACGGGGGAGGGGGCGGGAGGAGACACTGGAGGCTAGACATGTCGTGTTTGGGACAGGAGAAGAGCGTAGGAAGTGACGAGAGAATAGGAGGATGACGTGAGTGGGGAGTGATGGGAGTGGAAGAAAGCATGGGTGGGTGTGTGTGTGTGTGTTTGTGTGGAGGAGGGAGGGAGGGAGGGAGGGAAAGGGGGGGAGAGATGCAGGTGACAACACATCCACCTCCACCCCAGCCGATCTGGTGAGTGAGGAGAGATCAGCTGGGGTGGAGGTGGATGTCTCACCAGCACGATCTGGTGAGCGAGGAGAAGAGATGGGTTCCACGTCAGTTTGCGTTCACGTTAAATGGTGGGTGGTCCCTGCGCAGCGCACCCTGGTGGCGACTCCGGGAACTGCGAGGGTCCTCGCTAAGTCAACAGGGGAAATATTCCGCGGCTGCTCCGCTCGGGCCGAACGTTCTGCCGGCCCCGGGTTTTCACCAGAGGGCGCGTGCGGGCGGAGATCCAGCAGCTGACAGAGACGGGCGTGTCGAACAACCCCGGGCTTGCTGGCAGAGATTGCAGGTGGACAGCGGCGGGGACAGAATTAATTCTCCAGGCTGCAGCAGCAGCAGCAGCGGATGGCTCGGTCCCCAAGACTCCTGGCCCAGTTTTGCATAATCAGTCACGCTGTCCCTTCCTCTCTCCGTCACACGCACTTCTGTGGATTTGACAGCCGCTGATGGGCCCGCCTGCAGGAGATCGGGCCCGTGAGGTCGGCAGCCAGGTGGGGCGACAGATGGATGGAGAGGCGTGGCTGGATGAAGGGCCTGTTGACTCTGGAACCATCCTGCACTTCGCTGATAGTCACTCAAGATATGCAGTGACGATAATAGTTCTAATTATGCAATTCAGACAATTGAAACGGGATCAATTATGCACGGAGTTCCTTAAATTATGCAAGTTGAACATGCATAATGCATAATTCACTTATCGCCTCTCAGTCGAGCACCTGTGTTGAAGAGCGAGTGACCAGGAGGAGCGCTGGGACAAAGGCACGGGAGAGCTGGGGAGATTAGTCCTAAAGCTTCCTCATGAGTTTTAGTGTCGGTGTTGACCTTGAGCTCAAGGGCCTGCACCGGCGCGGTAATAGCGCCGCTCACATGCGCTCCGCCTGCACCGAGCGGGCCGATAACCCCTCGCACCCTTCGTCCGATTAAGAGGGAAAAAAAGATTCTGCTGGGAGAATTTGCAAGGGGGTTGGGGGGGTCGGTGAGAGGTGGCTGGAAAGTCGTCGGCTGTAGACGGACGGAGGCGAAGGTGGAAACTTCCTCAGCGCCGACAAATGCGAGCAGGGAGGCTCCCAGCCTGAGCCGCCCTGGTGCGCGGGTCGGGTCTCCTCCAGCACCTGTTCACATTCCAAGAAAAAACGACACGCTGATGATGTTGATGATGATGATGAGGAGGAGGAGGAGGAGGAGGAGGTGGAGCTCTGATTGCATTTGCCATTCCCGTCTGAGTCAAGTGCCTGCGCAGCGCGACATCCGCCGTCCGTGCTCAGATCAGAAGCTCGGGCTCCGCCGAACCGGCGGTGACGTCTGAAGCAGATGTTTTCCCGCGTCTGGTTTTTTTTTTTTTGTTGGTTTTTTTTTCCTTTTTTCCAAGCTTATCTAGGCTGCTGCATCTCAGGAAACCTAATAGACGCAGGCTGATTCATGCGCAGTCGCATGTCCGGTGTCATTTATGCTGCCCAGAAACCTAAAAGACCCAGTTAAGCAGAAGCGGCGTCTTGATTTAAACCGATGCTCAAATCAAACCGCTCCAGCACGCATCACCCACATTCTTCCATCAACGAACACTAAGCCTCCCCTTCGTGATGGGCCATAAAAGTCACGCAGGATTTAGCTGCTGTCTGCTCCACTAGCCACTACTTTTCCAGATGTGGAGTGGAAAGCCGGTCTTATTTAAAGCAAGGGCAGCTTTTCACGGCCCGTTATGCTGATTATCGGCGCATTGATTTGCCGTACGGTTGTGTTCATAAAGACTGGATTTGGGCAGCGGCAGGCTTACTTCCTGTAATTACAATTAGCCAAGCGTGTCCTCGAGGTCCGGAATACATTTTCAGTGGCGGCGCCGCCGCCCCTGGAATCCCGTCCGCGGGTGATTATGAAGTGATGGATCTGCCAGCACAAGCGATAAAATCGGGGGTGACTGCGTGTGTTGTGCGGCAGACTGATGACTCACATTTAATCTCCGGGAGTCTGGCGGCGGCGTCACACCATGAGGTTGTGTTACTGAATTAGCGCTCGACGGCGATCGACCGCCGAGCCGCGAGCGTACTCTGTCAGACGAAGAGGGAGGGCCTGCGGGGAGTGGGGGAGAGGGGGGGAGGAGGGATGTTAAGGTGATGAATAAAGGAATTAGGAGGAGGAAGACGGAAAGATGACGGGAAGCATCTTGAGATGATTGCGTCGCCTCTTCTGCTGCACTTCAATCACTTGCAGCGTGCCCATGATACGGGCGGCTCCTCGCACTTTTATGATGATACTGTGTCATTCGGCAATATCCTCCAGCATGAAACACGGACTGATGAGGCCTCCCAAGGTTATTGATCATTTGTCTCCCCTCTCTCTCCCCCTGTCTCTCTCCCTGTCTCTCTCAGCACAATTCAATTCTTAAGTAAAGGATGCACTTTACGCCGTCAGAGCATTCACAAAAGAAGAAATTATGTAAGGAAGCTTTTATTTGTGAAGGAAAGAGGAAGTCACAGTTTTTATTTTATTTACAAAGCTGATAATGCCCTTGCCTCTCTGATTGTTTATGTGCGACATAAACAATCAGAGACCCTATTTACTATATAAATACTTCTATAATAGAGGAAAAATTAGCTGTTTATTTTTTCGTTGCCTTGCTCAAGGGCACCTCAGTGGTGCTCTGAGGGTCCACTGCTACCAGCACACCTTCGATCTTTTGTCCAACATGGGCATTGGGCACCAGGAGCCCTCCCTGAGCCCCTCAGGTTCTTGAGCCCCTCCCAGTTCATGCCTGCAGCACTTTTATTTAGTATGTACTGACATGATGTTTTTGTATATGATGTTGTTCTTTGATGATTTAGAGTAAACATAGTCACATCCCAACAGTCCTGACCGATGCTCCCTGTAGGTTCTACTGGGACCTGTTGATGCTCATGTTGATGATGGGGAACCTGATCATCCTGCCCGTGGGCATCACCTTCTTCAGAGATGAGAACACTCCTTCGTGGATCATCTTCAACGTTGTCTCGGACACCCTCTTCATGGTCGACTTGGTCCTCAACTTCAGGACCGGCATCATTAAGGAGGACAACACCGAAATCCTGCTGGACCCCAGGTGCGTTTCCTACGGCTTCCGACCTCCGGAAGGGAATCCAGGGAT
Organism: Lagocephalus sceleratus; assembly: GCA_911728415.1. Lineage (NCBI taxonomy): Eukaryota > Metazoa > Chordata > Actinopteri > Tetraodontiformes > Tetraodontidae > Lagocephalus > Lagocephalus sceleratus. Next base: position 2,084,805 of record CAJVRN010000126.1, read on the forward strand.
TCCCACAGTCACCTGTTCCCCACTCTGCCACAGGGCGATCCGGCAGAAGTACCTGAAGACCTGGTTCCTCGTGGACTTTGTGTCCTCCATCCCAGTGGACTACATCTTCCTGATGGTGGACAGCCTGGACTCGGAAGTCTACAGAACAGCCCGGGCGCTGCGCATCGTCCGCTTCACCAAAATCCTCAGCCTGCTCCGGCTGCTTCGCCTGTCCAGACTCATCCGGTACATCCACCAGTGGGAGGAGGTGAGGAACACACACACACACACACACACACACACGGCCTCATTTCTTCTAAACGGCTCCCTGTCTCACTCTCCCTCCTCCTGCTCCTCAGATCTTCCACATGACCTATGACCTGGCCAGCGCCATGGTGAGGATAGTCAACCTGATTGGGATGATGCTGCTGCTGTGCCACTGGGACGGATGCCTGCAGTTCCTGGTCCCCATGCTCCAGGACTTCCCTCCCGACTGCTGGGTCTCCAAGAACCTGATGGTGGTGAGTCTCTGCCTTAGGCTACCTCGCAGCACGACCTCCGTCTGTCTGCATATTTATTTCAGGTGAACCCAAATCGGGGGATTGGACCAGCTTGGTTTAAGTTATCCCGGAACAGCGGTGTGTGTGTGCGTGCGTGTGTGTGTGTGTGGGAGGAGGGGTGTTTATCTGATCCGCGTTGTTTGCTCCTTCTCTGTGGTAATTGGCTTCGCCTCGGAATAAAACCGACTGTCATCATCATATTAAAAACGAAAGGCCTTGGGACCTCTGTCACGTGACCGAAGGCCCACAGACATGAAGGCAGACAGATGCACAGCTGTAGGAAAAGCTGACTCACGCATCGGTTGCCTTGGGGACTGTTGCTAAGCAGTCCGATGCTGGGATTCTCCCCGGAGAAAGGCCCCTCATCCGCTGGACCGCTAATGTCTCCGTATAATGAGGCCGAAGCGTAACAGAAGAGGAGGCCCCTCGCCCACGTTTAGGCAGAGCGAGGATCTCCGCGAGTCACGCACGATCTCAGGCTCGCGCGCGCGGCTTTTGGCGGGGTTTTGACTAGTCGAGCGGCTCTGAAACCGACGAACGCGGGCGCTTCCCTAACGTCCGCCCTTTTCCCCCCCCGTGGCCTCAGAACGACACCTGGGGCGTGCAGTACTCCTACGCGCTGTTCAAGGCCATGAGCCACATGCTGTGCATCGGCTACGGGGCGCAGGCCCCCGAGGGCATGACGGACGTGTGGCTCACCATGCTGAGCATGATCGTCGGCGCCACCTGCTACGCCATGTTCATCGGACACGCCACGGCTCTCATCCAGTCGCTGGACTCCTCGCGACGGCAGTACCAGGAGAAGGTGAAAGAGGGCGCTCTCCTTTATTTTAGACCCCCCCCTCTGGTTTTCGGTCCTCTGACCCGTGTGGGTGTGTGTTGACGCAGTACAAACAAGTGGAGCAGTACATGTCCTTCCACAAGCTGCCCGCCGACGTCCGGCAGAAGATCCACGAGTACTACGAGCACCGATTCCAGGGGAAGATGTTCGACGAGGAGAACATCCTGGGGGAGCTGAGCGAGCCCCTCAAAGAGGTACCCCCCCCTCCACCCCCTCCCTCCCATCCTACCCCGCCTCACCCCCTCCCCCCATCTCTCCCCCCCCCCCCACCCAGGAGATCGTCAGCTTCAACTGCCGCAGCCTGGTGGCCAACATGCCCCTCTTCGCCAACGCCGACCCCAACTTCGTGACGGCCGTGCTGACGAAGCTCCGCTTCGAGGTGTTCCAGCCATCGGACTTCATCATCCGCGAGGGCACCGTGGGCCGCAAGATGTACTTCATCCAGCACGGGCGGGTCAGCGTGCTCACCCGTGGCAACAAGGAGACCAAGCTGAGCGACGGGTCCTACTTTGGAGGTGAGGACCTCCTCGGGGGGGGGTTCTTTGATGAGAGCGACTGTTGTTGTTTCTTTGATTTTTCTTGATTCTTTTAGTCTTTGATTTATCCCGTTCTCTGCTCTCCTGTTAACGTCTTAGTAACGCTGCCGTTAGTGTTATTTATGGGATGCCCCCTGTTCGTTTACTGCGAGGCGCTTTCACGAGCCGCGCACGTCCGCTTTTCTCCCCCCGTCCGTTGCGCGTGCAGAGATCTGTCTGCTGACCCGAGGACGGAGGACGGCCAGTGTCCGTGCGGACACGTACTGCCGCCTGTACTCGCTCAGCGTGGACAGCTTCAACGAGGTGCTGGAGGAGCACCCCATGATGCGACGCGCCTTCGAGACCGTCGCCGTGGACCGCTTGGACCGTATAGGTAAACGCCTGCTCTCCCCACACCCCCCTCTCCAAGGTTACTTCATGCCCCCCCCCTCTCTTCCTCCTCCTTGTCTGGCCCGCAGGAAGGAAGAACTCGGTGCTCCTCCGGAAGTCCTCCCAGGGCGGCTCTCTGGGGGGCAGCCTGGGCCACGGCGGAGGGCGTGGCGGGGGGGGCCCGGGAAGCGGCGGGGGCCTCGCGGCGGGCAGCCTGGGCTCCTGCGACAGCATCCTGGTGCAGCAGATCGTCAAGCACGACAGCATGCCGGCCATGCAGGACGCCATAGCGGCGGCGGCGGCCGCGGGCAGGGGGGGGGTCCCGGGGGGGAGCGGCACGGTGTCCCCCCGGCCGCGCCCGGTCATCTGGGCCCCGCTGGTTCACGCCCCCCTGCAGACGGCGGCAGCCACCAGTAACGTAGCCATAGCCCTGATGCACCAGCAGCAGCAGCAGCAGCAGCAGCTCCAGCAGCTGCAGCAGCAGCACGCACTGGGGGGGGCCTTTTTCCTGCCCTCCCCCCTAATTTCTCCCTCGCCCTCCTCCTCCTTCCCTCTGTCTCCCCCCCGTGGCCCCGTGCTGCAGCCCCTTCGCCCCTCCGTGAGCTCTCTGATCGGAATGATGGCGATAGGAGGGATCGGGGGTCTGTCCCCCAGGGGGGCGTTCCCTGCGTCCCCCTCCACCATGGGCCCCCCAGGAGGGGTGACATCCCCCCCTATAGCTAAAACTCCACCCATGCAAGCGTGCGCTGTCCCGCCTCCTGTCCAACAGGGGAGGACTCTCCACAACGCCCCCCGCCCCCCCGCCGACCACTCGGTGACTCCGCCCTTCCACAAGACGCCGACGCCCAGCTCGGTGGGCCCCGCCCCCCAGGCCGACAGCGGCGCTCAGGCAGCGGGCCAGCAGGGAGCGAAGGAGGCGCTCTTACGGGGGGGGGGCAGCTCTCAAGGCCTGCCCGCGCTGGGCCGACTCACCAAAGAAGCCAGGTTGCTGTCGGCCTCGCAGCCCACGCTGCCCCACCGCTCCTGGGCGGGGCTGCAGCCCCACCCCCCCCTCCACCGCAAGGCGTCCGGGGGCAACTTGCTGGTGACCCCTTTCCTGGCGGGGCAGCTTGCCAGGGGGGGCAGCTCAGACGTGCTGACCTCCAACCCTCAGACAAACACGCCGCAGGCTCCGGCCCCCGCCCCCCGCACGTGTCCCCTGCCACCCCGCTCTCATCCTCGCCCCCCCCCAAGCAGACCCCGCTCTCCTCCTGCACCCCGTCGCCTTCGCCCACGCGCTTGTCGCCCACCCCGGCGCCCCCGCAGCCGCCCGGTCCCAAACGGATCCCGATGCCGCCTCCCTGCTCCCCGTCTCCGCCCCCCTGCTCCACCCCCTCGGTGGGGGCTCACCCACTCTCCCTCTCGTCGACCCCTCGCCCCAAACCGATGCCCCCGCCCTCCCCTCGCTCTTCCTCTCCCTCCCCCTCCTCCACGCCGCCCCCGACTTCTGTCCCCGCCCCAGCGCCACTGCTCCAAACCTTCGGGCACAAGTCCCCCCTCACCACCTGCTCCCCCCCGTCCTCAATGACCCCCCCCTCACAAATGCACCCGCAGAGCCCCAGAGCGAAATCGAACACACCCCCTTCTCCGTCCCCTTTCTCCGCCCCCAGTCTTCCTCTGACCACGGCCCCCTCCCCTTCTCCCATCCAGGCGGCGCGCGCTTGCACTTCCACCCCCTCCCAGACCTTCACATCCGTCGCCCCCCCCTCACCTCCTCGCCTTCGCCCTCCCCCGTCCCCCCCTCCTCTGCCCCACCTCAAAGCAAAGCCCAGAACGCACCCACGTGCGTCCACCCCCCCGCCTCCGTCTCCCCCAGGGCCCCCGCCTCGGCCCCGATCTCGAAGCAGGCGCCGTCCCTGACCCCGACCCAAACCTTGTCCTCGCCCCCCCCCGCGCCGACGACCACGGGCTCCCCCACTAAAGTAACTTTTTCAGTCCACCCCGTCAAGCAGACCTCCCCGGTTCTCGTGCCCTCCCCCATTCTGGGCTGCAGCCCGTCCACCAAGCCGTCGCCGGCGGCGACCCCGTCCCCGACGGCCTGCGGGAAGCCGAGTCCCTCGGCCCCCCTCCCTAAACACCACCTCTTCTAGCACCCAGTCTTCCTCCATTCACCCCCTGGATCAAACGCCCCCCGCCCCGCCGAGGCCCAACGCCCCCTCCGCGACAGGCCACACCCCTCAGGCCCCCCCCGCCTCCCCGAAAGACGGTAAAAAGGACCCTCAACCGCCGCTCGCCACAAAAGACTCGGAGGGACTAAGACACAAACTTCCGGCCAACATGTGAGGTGGGAAAACGAAGAGTGGGGAAGGGGGAGGGGCCTCTCCCGGTGGGCGGAGCCTGGACATCTAGTTTGCATTTATTCTCGTACGTGAATGTCTTAGAACATCAGGTGTTCGTGTGACTCTCAACCAAGCCATCGATCCAGGAGACTCGTGAGTGTTTGGTGACGGTAGAGTCGGATAAAACATCCAAATGTACACATACATATCCGTGTTAGTGATTGTTGGAGCAAGCAGGGGAGCTGAGGTGGAAACTAGAATGGGGGGGGGGGGTAAATATGAATTATCTTCATTTTTTAAGGAACGAAAACAGCAATATGCGAATCGCCGAGACCCTCACGTGACAGACGACGGTAGCGCCGATGCAGGTGGTTGGTTCTACGCCCGGGTTTCCAGCTCCATCTCCCTCTTGCCTCCCATTTTTGCACCAAAGTGTAATATTTTCTCATCAGGATAAACGGTAATAATCATGATATAGAGCTTAAAAAAAAAAAAAAAATCACTGTACTCAACTGAATTTGAATATTTAGCAACAGACTACCCGTAGTTTTGTTGTCCCAGGTGTGTGGTGTTTAGTTCTGGAGATAAGTCGACACTTTTAATCCTGCGCGTTCACTCCGGTTTTTCTGTAGATCGTGTTTTTTGTGCGACTCACTATACTCCTCTGCTGTGCTTTGTGGCTGAAATTTTGTTCCATCTGGTTCCCCGTACTGTAAATACGTGCCTCTCCGTGGGTCTGTTGTGTGCTTCCTCGCTGCTCTTTGGTCTTTTCATGCCGCGTCTGTATCTCCACCTTTCATCTGATTTCACACCTCTGGTTGCAAACGCTTTTAACGCTTCTTCTCTCTCTATTTCTCTCTCTCTCTCTCTTTCGCTCTGTCTTTGCTGTTCACTGTCATCGGCCCCGTGTTTTATTTACCCCCCAAAAAAAAGCACCGTTTCTGCACAATTCCCCGTGATGTTTGATGTTTTGTGTTGGTAGCAACAAGGCATATCTGTCTTAACCCCTAATACCATGTTGCCTAGTCTATATATTAAAGGACCAAATGTTTTATTTTTATTTAACACAGCTTTAGCTTTTGAAAAGTAAAATAGGGGTATTAAATATGGTGTCCAAGGCAGAGCTAGTGACAGCGATGATGATGACAACAATGACAATGATGATGATGATGATGATGATGGTGTATATTTGGAGAATAAAGTGGATTTACATCATGTTGAATGTGGGCGCACGAGCTCATTTCTGTCAAACAAACCTGTGATCAGCACCTGAGGAGGATTCTTGTTCACAGAGGTGCAACCCGACGTGGAGGACCTGGATGTCGTTGCCTCTGAAAGCCCAGCGCACGGGATTCTTCCTCATAGTCCATCAGCAGAAGTCAGCTATGCCTGTTTACAGTGACCCCGGACTGATGATGGTGGACCCCGAACTAATGATGTGCTTGTTACCGTAGCAATAAGACGTGTCTACATGCTGTTCCCGTGTGAGTCCCTCTCCGTACGCTGGAATGTTGCGTGTCGTGATTCTGCGTCTCAACCAGACAAACTTGAATACCAGCTTGAGTGCTTGTGGAAGGAGTTCAAATGTGAAATCCATTCAGGGCCCTGGCTCCCACAGTGGACCCTCTGTCCCGGGGGGGGCAGCAGGTATTCCGTATTCCCACCAATAGATGTCACCAAAGAATAATTATCGCTGTTGTTACAGAAAAAGAAGAGGGAGCAGCTCGTCGACCCAACACGTGTCTCTTTTCATCAGCATCCATCCAGGGCTGAGGATGGTGGCACCCGGGGTGAGCAGACCTGAGGTTGATTTGGGGTGAATCATCAGGGGTTCTTTTCCCCTTTATAAACAGAAATGTGGTGTGCACATAGTCTTCTGAGAGACGGGCGGTCTACGTGCAGCGTGTGCGTGCGTCCATTGAATTCCGCATATTTCGGTTCGAGCATGCGAGTGCGATGAGCGGCCGCTAGATGGCGCCGTTCACCCGGAGTGTAGCAGCACGGAAGAAAGACCAGTTCTTGAGTGGAGGGGTATGTGTGTGTGTGTGTGTGTGTGTGTGTGTGTGTGTGTGTGTGTGTGTGTGTGTGTGTGTGTGTGTGTGTGTGTGCGCGTGATTGTAGAAGATAATTCAGGTTCCCTCAGGTGACGGGTTCAACAGGTTCATGATTGCTAACAAGGAACCAATTTGCTCGGTAGAAAGCAGCAGTGACTCTGAATTCCTTTGAACTGGCTTCATATGTGAATAATCTCAGGTTTTTCTGACAAATGGCTGCTTCAGTTTCCTGTTTCCCCCCCAAAAACACACCGTGCAGACCGCATGGAACAGATTCAAATGACACGTTTTTTTTTTACAAATGGCGGAAACTGGTGCACAAAAAAGGGTGCAAAACAGAAACCAGAAGCTCTCGCTGAAAAAGGTCAAATGTCAGCGCGGGTCGAGAACGAGTTGGGATGGACGATTTGCATGGGGGACGGCGCCTCGGGAGGCCCTGCAGCGGGCGGGCCCGCGTTTCCAGTGATTTTGAATTTTAGTGTTGTCTGATCTCTCCGGAGCGGACCTGCGCTCGTCGCGCCTCGAACGCCGCCGATAAGAAACCTCGCTCGTGAATGGGGGGCATTATTCTGGAAATGTGAACGCGGAATAAACGAATAAATGTCTGAATAAATGTCTGGATAAATGTCTGAATAAATGTCTGGATAAATGTCTGAATAAATGTCTGGATAAATGTCTGGATAAATGTGCTGTATTTGCCTGCAGGTGCAAGATTGTTTAACCTAAAACATTCTTTAACCTAAAAAAAAAAGCCTTGAATAAAAGGTCCCTTCTAGTGGACCCTTCTAGGACCACTGTAGCTCCAGCATGGAGTGTGTGTGTGTGTGTGTGTGTGTGTGTGTGTGTGTGTGTGTGGTGGGGGGGGGGCTCAGAGTCTATTCTTCTCATACTAGTAGCACAACCGCACAGTAAGCACAGATTTAAGGTCGGGGAGGTGGTAACGGGTGGGCTGCCTGCTCACCACAAAAAATATATATAGACTTCCTGCACCCTCACTTCTAAACCCACCAAGCGCGCACACACACTCACACACACACTCACACACGCTCTCACACACCAGGGGCGCTCGAACAGGCGAGGTAATTCCCATAACCACTTCAAACAGGGCGATGGTGTCAGTGCTCGGCGCTGAGTCGTTTGCAGTGAAACAAGGCTTCTGTTCCCCCCCCGAAAAAAAAAACAAAAAAGCAAAATATCGTTTTCACTCTGGAAAAAAGCGATCACAAGCGGCCCTCTGTGCGCCGCCACTTCAGCTGACTGCACTGTTTCCACCGATTGTCTTGAGTCCCCTCCACTTTCATGTGACGCATCCTCACTCGGGGTTTTTTTTTTTTGTTTGTTTTTTCTTATAATTTCTAATAAACGCGGGCCGTCACGGAGCGCAACATCTGGTCGGGGCCCGGGCACCTGCTCTGGAGCTTGGGCCCTGTTGTCGGGCGCGTGGGGCGGCCTGGAAATGCGTTCGCGTTTAACAGGTAAGCAATAAGCTGATATCCTCCAATCCGCTTTTCCTTTGCCCGCTGCGCTCGACCCACCTATGCCCGGGGGGGGGGTGGTGGGGTGGGAGGGGGGGTGTAGGAGGAGCGGGGTCTCCCAACCTGCCCCCCCCCTCCCCCTCTCTCCTCCCACCGCCGCCGGCACCGACGGACACCGCCGCTGGCCTATCGCGCCGCAGACGCGGGACACACCCCCCCTACCTCCACCACCCCCCCCTGGCGCGCCCACCCTCACCCTCCCCCCCCCCCAGCGCGTCCTGCCCACCCCGGCGGTCCTCTCCAGCTCCTGCCAGAGCCAATCCGCGGCTGGGCGTAAGTAGGGCAAGCCGCTTCCTGGTTGAGACGGCGGAGGGAGTCGGAGTGGGGCCAGCAGAGGTAGCAGCCTCGGGGGGGGGGGAGATCAGAACCGCCCGGAGGACCGGCGACGCGCGCCACGACGATCGGCACCGGGACGCGTTGACGCGCGAGACGTGTGAATTAACCCACGTGTCGTGGGGGGGAGAGCCCGAGGGAGGGGAGGGGGGGGGGGGCACGGACCACCGGCCGGGACCAGCAACACCCAGCGAAGGAGGAAGGGGGGAAAAAAAAAAAAAAGAGGTGGTAGAAGTCGGCAGGGTGGGACTAAGTGATCCAGGAAGTGAGGGAGCCAGGCAGGTGGGACGCGGCGAGTCTGAACAGGTGACACCCGGGCTCTCAGGTAGGTGCCTCACCTGCCCCGCCGCGCGTTTGCCGAAGCCAAAACGCGCTTCTCTCCCCCCCCTCCCCACCTCCCCACCCCCCGCTCGCTCGCCGCCGCCGCCGCGAATTCGCCGCTTACGTGCGCGTCCCGCGTCCCCCCCGCCGCCGGCTCCGCGCGGGGTCACGGGAGGACAGGTCCACGTCACGGGTGTTCGGCGGCTCCGTCCCCCCTCCTCCAGACCGCCGTCGCCCGACGCGTATCGGCTTTCCCCCGTGCACCGAGGGGGGGGTGGATGAGGTGTGTGTGTGTGTGGGGGGGTACGTGGGGTTCTGGTTTTTTTGGTTTTTTTCTCTGCGGGTCGCGCGGCGCAGGTGCGCAGGCGCGCGCGGAGCCGCGCGCGTCTGCGCGCAGCGGCCAGGTGAGGCGGCGGCGGAGCGGGGTCGCCGGGTCCGCCCGCGGAGGCTGCGCTGCTAATTATAGCCGAGGACACCAGCTGACATCCAAAACCCCAACCTGCTCTCACGCACATCACCTGCCTGGACGAGGAGGGAGGGAGGGAGGGAGGCCGGGGACCCGTCGGATCGCGCCCCGCGACAACCCAAATGATTCCCTTCAGTGGTCTGTTAATCATCATCATCACCGCCGCCGCCATCCTCCGCATGACCAACCAGTGTTTTGTGATAATCCCGTCCCGACCCTGTGCGGGAAGAGGCTGTGCTCGGGCTGTAATGTTAGGTTAAGGCTTATGTCTACCTCAGGGGTGGGGAGGGCGTTTATGCCAGTGGGCTTTTGTGTGTGTGTCATTACAGAGTAGATGAGCTGCTGACTCGCCCCTCTGGTAGACCGGCCCAACAAGCTCGACTGGCTTGGGTTTGGTTTCCCAACCTTGGGCACAGTCGGTTTGGTTAAACCCTCAGACACCCGCGCAGGTAGTTAATGCCCCGTGCCCTCCAGGCTCAGGTGTTGTTCGCTTATTTTTCTCCCCTCGCGTCGGTCTCTTGGGGGTGGTGGTGGTGGTGGTGGTGGGGGGTGACGTCTTCATGCCCCGATCTGCCTTTAAGAAGGAAGCGGAAGACGAGCGGAGGAGGCTTGTTTATGCCCCCCCCCCCCCCCCCCGTGTGGCTGAGCACATCAGGGCCTTAACGGCAACAATCCTAACGTGGGCTCCGTTCCTCCGACCTCGCCTGCCACATAATGAGACATCTGTGCCTCATCCCTCGCTTCTGCCCGTCCTGACGTGACCTCCTCCAGCTCTGCTGCCCCCCCCCCCCCGCCCTCCCCGCCTCCGGCCTCCTCCTGTCTTTTTTCCTCCGCTTCCCTCTAACGCCATCGCACATCGTCCGGCCTGCGATCCTTCCCCGTGTTCGCGAAGCAGCTCCTTAATCACATGCGTCTTCGCCAGCGCGCGCACACACACACACACGTGTGTGTGTGTGTGTGTGTGTGTGTGTTTCCCAACCCACGCTGACTGTTGGAGTCCTCCTTTTTCTGAAGAAATCAAAGTAGGAAGCAGACGGTTTCTGTCTCTCAGAAGCCCCGCTCCACCCTGCGTTGCGTCTGGTGCGTCATGTGAGAACCTGTGGGTGCGCGTCTGCCTGCGCTGACCAGAGTCGACCTGTCATGTTGCAACAGCTACGATTCGGAAGACACCCCTCACACACACCCACACACACCCCTACACACACACCCACACACACACACACACACACACACACACACACACACACACATACCGCAGCAGTCCGCGGTCTGGAATGGATGCTGCTCAGAATCGCTGGTTTTCCAGCGCGGCTCCTCAGCTCTGCGTCCTCTCCCCCCCCCAGGTTTATGATCTCTGCTGAAGCCCCAGGAGAAGGACGCAGGAAAGAAGGACGCAGGAAAGAAGGACGCAGGAAAGAAGGACACAGGAAAGAAGGACGCAGGAACCCGTCTCCCCCCTGGGTTTATGGACTGGAGGTACCCGTCTTTTCACACACACGTAGCCGGCGCGCGTTAATGATTTCCGGGGCGACGCAGACAGACCAAAGTGGAGAGAAAAATCGATACCGGTGTCGCCTTTTCTCCCCAGAGCTCTGAAATTGAGGAAGTTTCGTCAGGATGTTTGAAAGTGGCCAAAGAAACAAAACAAAAAAAAAAAGCCTGAACAGGGCGAGAGAGATACGTGAAGTTTGGCAAATTTCTACATGTGAAAGTCCCAAAAGTACAAAAACGGAGCGCTCAATGCTGACATTAGAAGAATGGCCCGATAACTGTGGTCTGATACCACATTGGAAGAAAAAGCGGCGCCGCTGCGCGGGCAGAGGACTTCCTATTTTCCTGTTTTCGCTTCCCAGTCCAACCATTCGCAGGACGGGGATTAGAAGGTGTGGTTTTACGCGAAGGCCGGGTTTAGATCCAAGAACCGCTGGTGAGGTGAGGCCGTTCTCCTCTCCAACCTGCTTCGTTGGTCGGGTCCGTCTGTTTTGGTGACTTTCCGAATGTTTCTGGGTCTCGGTGCTTGATGGACCCTCGCGATGGTTGACCCGCCCCGAACTGGGATCTTAGTCCGTCCACCGAAAGTCATTCCTGGGTAGATCAGGTAAATAGTTCCAGGAAGAGGCGTAGAGATAGAGGGCTGTTAAACAAATGGAGGGGGAGGGGGAGGATCCAGATAAAGGAGGGCGCTCCCCGAGGTCCAGCTGGAGGAAGTAGAGCACCTGGAAGGAAGCTGTGACGGGGAAGAAGTTCAGAGGCGGAGCGTCTACCGGAGACACAGGAGGGTGATGGAGCTGGGGGTGGGGGTGGGGGGGGGCACGACCATTGGGAGGAAGTGGAGGGGGGACCAGCGGACGGCAGGAGGGAAAGGGAGAGGAACTGAAGGCAGCGCTCGGGTTCAAAGGCTGCACTGAAACGAGAACAGAGGAAGATGAAAGACAACAAAGGAAGTGAGGGAGCCGTGAGGACCTAGCCCGCTCTGTGGAACAGAACACAGTCCCTCCGTCCCCGCCGCCCATGCAAATGACCCTTTTATCGCCCCGTCGGCTCCACGAGGTGTTCAGGGCCGCCCGAAACCAGAAAATAAAAAACGGGGCCGGAGGACGTCTGAATCGGAGCGTTCTGAAGGTAAATCGCGATCATTTACGTTCTCTCCACGTGTTTGAGCTCCGTGGGTGGTCACATGACTCGGCCGAAGCGCGACCCAAAGCCACGCGTCCGAGCGGAGGGCGTGTGAGCTTGAGTGGTCGGGTCAGGTGAAGAAACACACACATGCGCGCGCACGCGCACACACTCTAATGGATGCACACACAGTTCCCAGAAATGTGAATAAGGTCAGAAGAGCCCACATAAATTCCCCCTTTTCTCTCAGATGCGGGTCTTTCAGTTTCATGCGTCTGTGGGAGGACGGACGAGAAAGGGAGGACGAGTGGGACATGAAACAGCCCGAGGTTACCACGGCGCTGCTCCTCGCTTTCACTCGTGGAACCTCAGAGGTTCACACCGCCAGGGCAAGGGCCCCTGCCCCGGGGGGGGGGGGGGGTGGGGGGGGGGGGGGGGGGCGACCTCCTTACAAACGCCGTGTTTTCGACACTCGCGACGGTTTGGAGAAACGCAGCCTCGGCGGTGACTCCACCGCGCCTGTAATCCAGCGCGCTGTGAAGTCGTACCCCCCGCTCTGTGTCAATAGAGGAAGTTCTTTATCTGCCATTTCCTCTTTTCAGTCATGAGTTTCTGTACCATTTGACGAGGCCTCCCTCGCGCTCGACCACCAGCCGCGCGGCCCACGCCGCCCCGCCATCAGCCAATCGGCGGCCGCCCGCGAGAGCCCCCGTCGTTCTTCTTGTAAAGAGTGATAAGGTGGTGGTTGGGGAGGGGGGAAACCAGGGCCGGGTCCCGAGAGAGAGAGCGAGAGACGAGAGAGAGAGAGGGAGGGAGGGAGGCTGCAGCCGCGATCGTGATTCAGCTCTTCTAGTAACAGTACGATTATTTCGATAGGTTTGAGAGGGCGGTTATCATAAATAGGTAGAGTGAGACAACACTTCAGGGAAAGTGAGAATAAGCACCCAAACATGAGCCGCGCGGGGAGTCGAGGCTGAAGCCGACCCCTTTGGCGCCGGGGAGGAGGGGGTGGGGGGGTGGGGGCACGCTACGGTTAGAAAAAAACAAAAAAAACAAAAAAAAAAAACGGGCTGTTTTATTCCACGACCCCTTCCTGACGTCCCTCCCGGGGAAAACATCGGCTTGTACGGCGTCCTGGGAAAAAAAACGAAAGGTTCGCGGAGGAGCCGAGGCCGTGGGAGCGGTGGCGAGCGCCCCGGCGTCGCGTTGGTACGTTAGTTCTTTATAATCTTGTCATCGGCGTTAGTGATGGACCATCTGCCTTCAAACAGGAAGAGGAAACTGATCACCATCAGTTGGTTTTGCAATTTTGCTTTGAAGGCCTGCGTGCACGTCAAGAGGGTTGCTTTTTTTGTTTTTTTTTTTTTTTTTTTTTAAATTTCTCGCAAAGGGGAGGAGAGCAGCAGGTTCTGAGACCCTCCCAGTGATGTGGCGAAACTGGATTTAAGCATGATTGTATAGGTGGCCATTTCAATATAGCCATCACACAGTTATACACACAGTTATATCTACAGTTCAGCTAATGAAACAGCTGAGTCTTATGTTAGTTTGGCCTGTTTCAGAATGTGTCTGCTCCGTTGAGCGAGGTTTTGCTGTTGCATTGAGGGTTTGTAGGTTTGCGTGTTGAGCCAATTGATCTGCATGTTTATTATCATTAAGCAGCTGATCCACAAACAACATTAGCATTCATTTAGTTGCTCAGCAAAAATAGTTTAAAAAAAAAAAAAAAAAAGACAACATCACGTCTGTTTAAAGTCTCTGGCAGGTTGAGTTAAAAAAATGATGTGAAAAACAGTATTTACAAGAGAGAGAAAAAAAAAAACACAGCGTGGGGTCGTTAAAGGAAGCAAAATCGTCTGCACTGCAGGGTTAGACAGGGTTGTTGTTGCAGGTTTTGCGTCACTTCTGCCGCATTCAGACTTTGCAGAGACATTAATGTAACTTTAAATTACTCAGACGGAAATAAGCGTGATTGCTTTTTTTTCCTTTAAGGTTGCAAACCTTGCATGGTTTATTTTCTTGTTTAGAACAAGGGAACCGCACTCCCCTTTGATCTAAATTCTCACTTTTCGGGATTGATTAGGTCCATTTAACGGCATTTTCGCGTCAGAACTTGCAGATGTGGGGTTGAGGTTATAGCTTTATTAAAGGGAAGGTGATACCTTATTGGTTTCTTGGCTCAAATGTGGAAGTGACGCACCTCCAGTGACGGGCTGGGGAGTTTGTAGTGAACACAAGGGTCTCTATTGGTGACAACGTTTCTTCATTTCTTTAAATTGGACCTGAATGATTCAGATTCTGACGCTTCGTAGGGATCGATAAACGCCCCCTCCAGCCCGGACGTTTGAGAATTACTGTAAGCTCCTCTGTTCACTTCCATTTTCTTGTTTCACTCGTCATTGACGAGTCGTCGGCCTCTCAGCGGAAGCATTCCCCGACCCCGGCGTCAGTCAGACTGTCCTCCAGCCCGTTCTCTCGTATGGGGTGGGGGCGGGGGGCGGGTTGTGATCGTCACCCCGGGGTCGCGGATCGGCTCTCCCTGAAAACTGCTGACCAGAATGAGAGCGGAGGGTGAAGGCAGAGAAACGCGTGTGAAAGCGCCCCATCAGCAAACCTCGTCTCTTGGTGGTGGTGGGGGAGGGGGGGGGGGGGGGGGTGAAACTCCTCTTTAGCAGTTCCCCACATCTGCACACGCCCCCACACAGACACCTGCGAGGGCTCTCGTTGCTACTTCCTGTGGCTGTGTGCTCGTTCGCACCGTTTCCACCCTTGCTACTGTGACTGCTCCTCTGCCCTCTCTTCGCCTGCCCCCCCCCCCACGGTAACTCAACGCGATCTACTCCTGTTTCACGTCTCCTCGCTGACAGAGATTGTTTGAGGCCGGGACTAGATTTTCCCGTCTCTGCCCCCCCCCCCCTTTTCTCTTCTTCTATCTCTCTCATCTCGACACCCACTCCTCATCCCCTCCCTCTCATGCCTTTCACCTCCCCCATAACCTCGCGCCTCCTGTGCGTTTTCTAAGAACACGCGTGTTTTTAGAAAACGCACCTCCTTCGCGCGCCGTTTGTTGTCTCGTCACATCTCACACCCTCTTTTCCTCTTTCCAACCTCAGATTGATTTCTTTTCCTGCTCCTGCTGCTCGCACTTCCTCTCTCGGGGGCCAATTTTAGCAGACGCACACTTTCGACTAAATTCGGGGGGGTTAAAAAGTCATTCAACCTTCCCGGTTTATGCTTAAAAAGCAGTTTTAGTGTTGGATCAAGGGAGTCCAGAAGTTATAAATAATTATAGATCCGTCCCTTTTAGGGAAACAACGGTTATTACTGTAATAAAACTTAGATTAACCTCAAATATATTTGTGTTCAGTGTTGAAATGGGGGGGCAGACCAAACTAAAGTAAATATTCTGCTGTCACTCCTCCCTCTGTGATAGTACTCCTCCTTCTTGCTGTCCTTATCTTTCCCACCATTTCCATTCGGGAACGCCGGGGTACTCGTCGCCCGCAGCGCGCGCTCCCGTCGGGTCGGAAGTTGGCGGCCCGAGCGTTCCCCCGCCGCCCGAATGTCTTGTCCCGTGTGCCGATAAGCTGATAATCCCGCGGCCGAGTCACTTTGGTGCCCCTGCCCTCGCATGCAAACCCGCAGCTCCCTGCGTCTGCGGCGCGGCCGGGGCGAGGGGAACGGGGGCCTCGGCTCTGCCAGCCCAATGAATAATGCAGCGCGCTGGGAGACCTCGGAGCGCGTGCGCGAGGGCGCCGGAGGGCTCGGCTTGCCCTTCTTCAAAGGAAAACTTTATTTAAAGCGGTATTTTGGCGTCTTCGGGTCGGCTCTAATTGTCGCCTGCAGCCGCGCTTCTTGTCTTCGACAAATTCAAATGGCGATTCAAATTCTCCCCAGTTGGGCCTGTGAGTTATATCTCCTGGTGGGATGCAAATGTCGTGGGTGGGTGGGGGGGGGGCTGTGGACCTGTGGAACGCCGCTGTGTGCTTTCATCCCAAAACCAGAGAGTTTCTGCAGCCTGGTAGAGAGAGCGTCTGCTGTGTGTGTGTGTGTGTGTGTGTGTGTGTGCCTCATCTCTCCTCACCCCCCCCACCCCCACCCCCGTTTCCTCCTCCCTTCCTCTTCAGAGAAGGTGTCCCAGCACCGCGCTCCCGTCAGTACCCAAAAATAAGCGCTGGAAGGGGCTTGAATTTTCAGCCCTGTCTGACGGAGCGACATGGTGGCGGGAGGACGAGGGCGTGAGGGAGAAACGGTACGAGCGTCGGTCCTCCTCGCGTTGACTCTCGCGCACAGTTGTGGTTCTGCATGCTTTGTCTAATTTTAGTTGCATCATCTATGTTTCAGACTTCTGCCTTTATAGATGCAGGTGTGTGTTTGTGTGTGTGTGTGTGTGTGTTGCTCTACATCTGAGACTCTTACCATTTAAACTGGAAGTGTAATATTTAGTCGACTTCCCCTCCCACAAACGATGAACGTGTCGATCTCGTTTTCGTAGCTGCACGCCAAGAGTAAGATCCGCGCTCGCCGCCTTCGTTGGCCCTTATTTAGTAGCGCAGCAGACGGCTGCGTGTCGGACTGTCGCGCTAAAGCGCACACACATTCGCACTCTGGAAAACATCTGACATCAGAATTTATAAAAGCGTTTTCTCCCCCTCGGCCACAGGTTTCTGCGAACAGCGCGAAGTCATATTTTCCCCCCTCGATGCCGGAGTCTGATATAATTGAGGTGGACTGGGAAAACTTGCAGCCTTTAATGGAAAATAAGACCCATAAACGGTGGGGGGACTCTGCAGTGTAGTCACAGCTCAGGCTTTGAGCCCGAGCAGGAGGATTCCACGCCACATCCTCTGGACGGTCCCTTCATATAGAAACACAGACGCCCGTGCTCGCTGCTCCTGTTTATTCCCCTCCACACTAATTTGTGTAATTTAGAAAAAAGGAAAGAAAAAAAAAAGGGCCGTAATGATGACTTTTGAGTTTCCATTTGCTTGTTTGTTTAAAGGAAGAAAGGAAGGGAAGAGGTCTAGTTCAGCTGCAGGCTTGGCGAGTCTGAACGTCAATAACGGCGTTATTCTCTTAACGATCGTTTTCTTGTCAAGAGGAAAGGGGTTCGCATAACGAAAGTGAGGGATGAGGAAGCCGTAGCGTTGTGGAGGAGTTTGAATCGACATGAGGTGGGTGGCGGGAGCATTTAAGAGCAACGCAGGGCTCAGCATCTGTGGCCTTAAAGGCATAAGAGTCAAAAAAGGAGAAAGGAACCCCGAGGTTCTGAGCCCGATCAGCGCCGGCACGCCCGGTCCTGTTGTGAGCCCCCCCCCAACACACACTCACACACACACACACCCGTGGTCTCGGCCTGCTGCGTGTTACAATAATCGGAAAAAAGTGTCGCAAGATTCAGCAACTCAGAAAGTCGTGTCCTCAGTTAGCAGCAAAACAAGGTGATGAGAAAGGAGAAGGGGCCGTGGGGGGGGAGGGGGTCAAGCTGTGTACTGTGTGTGTGTGGGTGACTCAGACACACACACATCGATAGGAAGCATTGCAAATTCTTCATGAGCTCATTATTTTCCGAAAAACTTAGCCGTACGCCAGAGATAAGATCGAACCGCCACGTTGTTTTTTTTTTTTTGTTTTTCTGCTCCGGAAATTTAACGTTAGTGTTTCTCCTCCTAAAAGTCATCCGTGTGTCACCGTGCGGCCCTTCTCTTCTCAGCCTTTACTGCATTTCTTTACCGTTTGAGAGGATTCGGGAGACAATAATCTGCATTTCCTGTGGCCCGATGAGCTGATTCATTTACATTTGATGGTTGTCCTGATTGTGAATCGTGATTTTTTTTTTTTTTTTTAATCCGTGTTTAAAACTTCAGAAGTGTTCCCAACGACCAGAGAAGGCACGCTCGGGGATCAGATTTATCAAAGATGTGCGCGCGCGTGTGTGAAGTGGTGAAAACTGCCCTGGTAGGCGCTGACTTCGGTCTCTGCGCCCAAAACGGAGCCCGGCGAAAAACCGAACGAGCCAAAATCTAAAAGTCGAGAGAAGATGTCGCCCCGTCAAAGGCGCCACTCGACTTCCTCCCGCCGCGCCGCGCCGCTCTGGCGCAGTTGCCCCAGTCTGTGACCTCGAAAACTCCGGCGAAAGCTGCTGCCGAGGGTTTTGTCGCGTTTGGGGGGGGCGGGTGTCGTATTCTGCCTCATTCTGTCTTTTTTAAAGAGCCAAATGACTCATAACGCCAATATGGTGGCCTGTGTGATCAATTCCGACATCGGCCCTGACTGAGAACGCGGATCCCTCCGCCGCTTCGCTTGGATGTTGCGTTTCCTCTCCTGCCCAGCTGGTTGCAGCGCGGCGTCGACGAGCGTCGACGCAATCGCGAGGCGGGACGATGTTTATCGGAAAAGTGCTCGGAAAATGGACCGTTGTGTTTTTGGGCGAGGGGAGGGGGGCGCGTAGGCGAAGGGGGGGGTTATGTCAAAGCCTGCCTCCGTCACTCGTGTAGCGTGTTTTTTTTTTTTTCCTCTTTTGGGTACGACAGGAAGGAGAGGGCGACAGAATGAGCGAAAGAGGCAGACGTCTCCGTGGATAAACGCCGCGCTCTTCGAGTCTCAAGCTGGGAGGACGCAGATCGGGCTGCTTTTCAGGACCCCCACCTCTCCCCACCCCCCCCTCGGAGGTCGGCGAGAAGAGCTCGGAGATGGACGCCGCGAGGGGAGCGCTGCCTCGCCTCCAGCTGACCGTGCCCATGCCCATGAAGATGGGGAAGGTATGGTTGCTCCGAGGGCGGGCGGGGGGGGCATCGACGCTCAACTCCGGGTAATCGTTTATCTAGTCAAAGGCGCGCTCCACCCTTTCTCGGAAAAACCGTTTGGATGGGTTTTGTTGGGTGAATAAATAAGTGGCATAAGGAAAGAAACAGATTGGCATACAGTGTGTGTGTGTGTGTGTGTGTGTGTGTGTGTGTGTGTGTGTGTGTGTGTGTGTGTGTGTGTGTGTGTGTGTGTGTGTGTGTGTGTGTGTGTGTGTGTGTGTGTTTAGCAGGGTGTGTTTTAGAGCAGGTTCGTCAGGTAGATGGAGCATCGCCACGGAGCCCTCCGGGCACCATCCAGGCGCTCCCATTGGGCCTCTACGGGAGGGCAGGCGGGGTGAAATGGGGCGGCCGGTTGTGGGTGGAAAAATCCGGTTGGCGGGGGCGTGCTGGGTCCGGAACGCTGGGTGAGGCTCGAGCCCGGGACACCGGGGCAGGAAGGAGCGCTCCTCTCCGGTTCGCGACCACGCTTCGGTTCGTCAGCCAGGCTCAACCCCCCCCCACCGGTGTCTACGAACTGTATTAACAAAAAAAAAAACACCCCAGACATACAGGGAGGGGGGTGATGATTGGGGGGGGGGTGAGAGATCTCGGGTCACCCGCGCTCACGTCATTTCTTGGAGGCGGTTGTTCTTTGCTTTCCTTCCTCATTTCACTGGTACTCCCCCCGTTTACCCCACTCTGGGTTGTCACTTCCTTTCGCTGCCGGCGCGCTGTTCCTTCCTCCTCGCCCCCCCCCCAACTCTCCTCCACTGGTCCTTCACTTTCTTCGACAGGTATTTCCATCAAACCGCTAATGCTATAAAGGTTTCACGCAGGAATTAACCTACTGCGGCCACACAAGGTTAGGGCGCCTGAAGCGGCTTGCGCAACCCTGCGTCCCGTGGCTGTCACCCTCGGCAACCGCTTGGTTTCTCGAGAACGTTCCCCCTTCGGTTCTTTTTTTTTTCTTCTTGGTGGTCATTTCAGATCTGGTTGACTTTAAAAAAAAAAAAAAGGACTTCCTCTCAGGCTGGATGAGTAATCTGGAGTGAGAAAGAGTCCGAGGGGGGGGCGGGGGGTGTGTGTGTGTGTGTGTGTGTGTGTGTGGGTGGGGGGGGGTTGAGGATCAGGGGGGGAAGAGTTACTAAGCCTGGTTTAAATTGTCCCAGAGGGGAGCGAGTCAGTCACGCTACAGGGGATTTATTTTTGCTTCTTGGCGAGCGTTCCGTCGGTGTGTGTCCCCAATCAAAACCGAAGAATTCCAACCCCCCCCCCCCACACCCCATCTGATTTTCCCATTTTCCGTTTACAGGTGGCAATGTCTCCAGGAGAGGATGGTCTGATCGGGATCCCCTTCCCGGAGCACAGCAGCGAGCTCCTGTCCCACCTGAACGACCAGCGGAGGGCGGGGCTCCTGTGCGACCTCACCCTGACGTCCCGCGGCGCCCGCTACCCGACCCACCGCTCCGTCATGGCGGCCGTCAGCCTCTACTTTCGACAGCTGTTCGGGTCGGAGGAAGGCGGCGGCGGGGGCGGGGCCGGAGGCGGTGGCTTCAGCGTGTGCCAGCTGGACTGCGTGGCCCCCGACGCCCTGGACGCCCTGCTGGAGTTCGCCTACACCGCCACCCTGACCATCCCGAGCTCCGGGATGAGGGACGTGCTGCAGGGGGCCCAGCTGCTGGGAATCCAGTGCGTGGCGGACGCGTGCAGGGACATCCTGGGGGAGACGGTGGAGGCGGAGCCTCCGGAGGAGCCCAGAGCCCAGCCCGCCGCCGCGGATAAGGCGGTGCCCGCGGCGAGGGTGGCGGTCACGCCGTCCAGGAGGAAGACGAACAGGAAGAAGATAAAGAGCATCAGGCCGGCTCACGCCTCCCCCCCCCCGGCCTCAACCCCCCGCCCCCGCCTTCCCCCATCTTGCAGTCTTCGCCCGCGTCCGACAGCTTCCGCTCCCTCCCGTCGACCCAGCCGCCCAGCCCGGAGGAGCCCCGCCACGACCCGCGTCTGAACGGGGACCCCCGGGCTCTCGCCGAGGCGCTGGGGGGCCCCGCGATGAACGGGGGCTTCCTTCACTGGTACGACGAGCGCCCGGCCGCCGCCGACAGGCTGTCGGAGGACGACGAGGTGGAGGGATTCGCCGACGACGGCGCCCTGATGGGGGACGCCTCCTTGGCCTTCGCCGGGCAGGAGGAGGCGGCGGCGGCGGCGGAGGCGGTGGCGGCGGAGATGGCGGCGGAGATGGCGGCGGCGTCCGGGAGGAAGAGGAAGTCCCAGACGCCTCAGCAGTGCCCCGTCTGCCAGAAGATCATTCACGGAGCCGGGAAACTCCCCCGACACATGAGGACACACACCGGGGAAAAGCCTTTCCAGTGCTCCACCTGCGGAGTCCGCTTCACCCGGTACGACCCCCCCGACCCCCCCCCCCCCCCACGTGCTCGTTCCCGGTTCCCGATTTTCTCACTCTCCTTCTCCGTCTTTGTCTCGCCCACCAGGAACGATAAACTGAAGATCCACATGCGGAAGCACACGGGCGAGCGGCCCTACATCTGCCCCCACTGCCCCGCCCGCTTCCTCCACTCCTACGACCTGAAGAACCACCTGTCGCTCCACAGCGGGGCGCGGCCCTTCGAGTGCCCGCTCTGCCACAAGGCCTTCGCCCGCGAGGACCACCTGCAGCGCCACCGCAAGGGCCACAGCTGCCTGGAGATGCGGACGCGGCGGCCGAGGCAGGGGCCCGACCGCTGGGACGGCGGGGGCGGCGAGGGCGGCGAGCAGCCCAACCCGCTGGAGGCCTTCGCCCTGCAGGCCCACCCCTCCGCGTACCTCGCCGCGGCAGCGGCGGCGGCGGCGGCCGAGGGCGGGATGGCGGCGGCCCCCCCGCTGGTGTTCCCGGGCGACTCCGAGAGGGGGCGGGCCCTGGCGCTCCAGGCCCTGGCTCAACTCGGCCCCCACAGGCTGGCGGGGTACCCCGACATCATCCTGCGCAGCCTGGACCTGCGGATGGGTCGGGAGGCGGAGCTGGAAGACCCGGGCCGCCGCCGCTCGCCGGCCTCGCACCGGGACCTCTGGCCGGGCGAGACGAAGGAAGAGAACGGAGAAACGGAAGCGCGGGAAGAAGAATAGCAAAAAAAACCCCAAAAACGTGTGTGTGCGTGGTGAAGCGCCCACGATAAAAAAATATCTCACTGAGGGGGCTGGACTGATGACCTGCTGCTCCCATTTAGAGAGCGCTTAAAAAAAAAAGACAAATATATATAAATATATATATTTAAAAAGGGAAACGGGTTTTCTGAGATATCTCTAATCTTTCAGGCTCTTGGTACGTGATTTCATTCAGCATTTACTTTCCTTTTTTTTTTTTAACGTATTTGCGATTTTGAGCTTTTGTATTTTTGATTTGTCTCGATGGACGCGGGTGCGTTGAGCGTGTTGTCGCCAGCTGCTTTCACTTTCACTATGCAAATGAAACTCTGGAGCTGCATATCAGGATATATTGACATATATATTTTAGTTACGGCCTAAATATATTGATTCTGGTGTGAGTCAGAGCCACGGTAACAGTGGAGCGTTTTTATGACTACTGCCCTCCGGTGGTTTTCAGGGAAAAGGCAGTCTAATTAATCAAACTTGTTCTTTACGTTGCAAGCGATAACGCTTTTTTTTTTTTTGTGTCTTTTTGTTTATTTTTGTGTGTGTGTGTACTTTTGTGATTTGGTACTAAACCAAAGATTTTAGTTGAGCTGAACTTAAATCTTAATTTAACAAAAGGAGGCGAGAGGTGAATAGTAGCCAACGCCGAGCATGAAGAGAAGATTCTTCCAAAATAGTTTGGAATAGCCACGAGACAGAATCTGCTTCCAGTTATGATTGTGTCAGAGCGACGCAGCTCTGTGTGTAAACATGCGACCAAAACGAGAGGGAAAAAAAAAAAAAAAACGTTAATTTTTTTCCCCGCCTCCAACCGTTTGCCCAAAAGGTTGTGGACTTAAGTCTTCCAATGCACTCTTTTTTTACGAGGGGTAAGTTGGGGAGATGAGTGAAATTTTCTGCCCCTTAATGTCTGTAATTATTTATTTATTGTTATTTATTGTAATTCTTCTGCTGACATCGTTGTTGTGAGACCAAATCGAGGGTAAGGGTACAGATCAGTCCACACCACACTATGCTCCGTATAGCTGAACGCCTTTTTTTTTTTTTTTTTTTTTTAAATCTTATTTTTAACGGGCTGCCTCTTCTTCTGCCGACTCTTCCTTGAATGCAGTCTTTGCACATTGAGACCCCTTCAGGTATGACAACCGCAGGTACATTCCATCCTCCGGAGAGCAGGAGACGGAACCCGTGTGAAGAAATTAACTTGCATCTCTTAGAGTAGCTTTTCTGCTGGACCAGTTTCGGCCCGCCTCTCCATCAGCAGTGCAGCCTACGAGCTGGGTCACGTGTTGCTGCAGTTCTTACCAAAGGGGCCCTACCTTTGACCAAAACCTCCTCTAGCTGCACGCTTTCCCCGGGCGAGCTTGTTAAGGGCTGTTGCAGGGGGTGATCAGTCCCGAACCGCCGGGACTAGTCTCACCCCTGCTTGTCTTCAAACCTGTCCTGTCACTACCTGGTGTAACAGTCGCGCTGGTGTGGCCTTGTGTGCACTCTCCGCTCTTTGTATTGCAGACATTTGCTTTTATTTTGTTTATTTGCACTATATTTGAGAGCCTCAAGCCTTCCCCTCCCTGATCTTCAATATCCATAAACTCACCTGGTTCAATTCAAGATTGTGTTTGAAATTAATCATACTTAAGAAAAAAAGAACTTGCATCCATTAAACGCTCTTCCTAGTGTACAGAGATAAATATAACATATACAATGGGATGAAGTTGCCTTAGATTTTTTTTCCCAACAAATCTCAGGAAACCTTGAGCAATGCACTAAAAGTGATTGTACAAAATATGTCATGGGAAGAAATCATTTGGTGCTGCAGGCGAGTGACTCCGTAGGTGAGGCTAAAGATGAAAAAGTTTAATTGTTGCAGACGCCGGATTAATTAAACCTATTGTGTTGTGAGATAAAAATAGGGACATAATTGTGATGAGACTAAATTACTTACTGGAACCAGTCCTACTGGAATGTAAGTAAGACGGTTGTTCCTGTTCATGAAGGTTGTTGGTGTTTCCTTTGTGTGTGAATGAGGGCTAACAGATGCCAGCTGTGAAGGGTGCGTTGCTATGTGAGCTGTTCATTTTCTTGGCTTTGGTGAAGGGACCTGGGGTCTGGTCTCAGTGGAATGACCCCATTATCAGGGATACTTTTTTGTTTGTTTGTTTGTTTGTTTTTCAGTTTTTAGTGGAACTTCTGTTTCAGTTAATGTAAAGAAAATTAATAAAGAGCTCTATAAGCTTAATTTATTGTTTCTGGAATGCTTTGTCGGCTGGGAGATGCTTTAGAATGATGTTCATTTAATTGAGAATGCTCCCATCTCTCTTTGGTAACAGAAAATGAAGCGTACTAGTGAACAGGTGCCCCCTAGTGGTCGCAGCCTGCAACAGACCCTGTACGATGAAGTCTATTAATAATGTCATGTAATCCAATATGTAATGAGCTTATAACGAAACTATAAAAAAAAAAACCACATTAAATCTTTAAGCGAATAATTAAACGTTTGTTTTAAACTCCATTTGCTCCTCATTAAAGCATCAATTCTCGTTTTTGTACTTAGGCAGATCTATATTATTTATGATGTGGGTTGCTGTGAGCCGCATAATCGTCAGGTTAAGTTGAGTTTAAGATGTTAAAACTTGAGTTTTGTAATAATGTAAAGGTTTAACGCAGCCAGGCTCACGTGCGCAGGGTACCTGTGCCCTCTGAGTCGGAAGTGACGTAACTGTAATCCTCTTAGATTAATTAAGCCGAACCGTCAAACCCACTACAGCAGGAGCAGGAGGCCGGTGCGGTTTCACGACAATTTGAGCAGGAATTTGAGAAGGAACCGAAAGTTGTCTTCGTTTAAAACAAGTTTGAGGGGAGGCGAGGGGGGGTTTCTTCCGGGGCCTCGGGCGGGATGCTGCCTGCGCGGATGCTGCGCGGCGCGGTGGTGCGTCAGATCACTCCGCGTCTCACCTACAGCAGCGCCGCGCCTCAGGTAGGGCCTACTTTTTCACTCTGCAGGGACGAACGCGTGAAAAGTAATCTCGTTTCAAACGACAAAAAAAACCCACTTTGCCATGCACGTTAATCCAAAATCTAAAATTTCCCCCTGATGTATGTGTTTCACATTTGTGGAAGTTGAGATGGGATGTCAGTATATTTCGTCTAGTTTTAGACAGTTTATATTATTAGCCATAATTGCGTTGACTTTGTTGGTTTAAAAACTCTTGTTATACGCATATGCTACATTTTAGGTGTTCCTTTGTTAAAATAAACCAGCTGGGGCTTCGGAAATTTGGAGCCAGGCTGTTCAATATTTTAATAGTTTTGATCTTTTCGCTATTTTATTCAGTCTGTCACACACA
This sequence comes from Lagocephalus sceleratus, assembly GCA_911728415.1. NCBI lineage: Eukaryota > Metazoa > Chordata > Actinopteri > Tetraodontiformes > Tetraodontidae > Lagocephalus > Lagocephalus sceleratus. Next base: position 2,110,012 of record CAJVRN010000126.1, read on the forward strand.
GTTGGCACCTAAATTAATTACTGCAGCATCCAGTGACATTTCACCACTCACAATTTTACCCTTTCACATCCCCAGGTGCAGCAAAAAAAGACCAACTTTGGCCCTTTGAGTGACCAGGACCGGATATTTACCAACCTATATGGTCGTCATGACTGGAGGTAAAACAACAGCTCACACACAGTCTTTTTTCCCACAACACTGGGAAAACAAGTAATTATTGTTTTCTATTTCTAGACTCAAAGGAGCACTCAAAAGAGGAGACTGGTACAAGACGAAGGAGATCGTACTGAAGGGATCCGACTGGATCCTGAACGAGGTGAAAATCTCAGGGCTCCGAGGAAGAGGAGGCGCTGGATTCCCCACGGGGATGAAGTGGAGCTTCATGAATAGACCGAGTGACGGCAGGTAGACCAGCCAGAGACTACCCCTCCTCTAGATCCGTCAGAAGTCACCCACCACTTGTGTGGCGCTTACATTTCATTCTTTATGCATTAAGGCCAAAGTACCTGGTGGTCAACGCCGACGAGGGGGAGCCTGGGACGTGCAAAGACCGAGAGATAATGCGCCACGACCCCCACAAGCTGGTAGAAGGCTGCCTGGTTGCCGGCAGAGCCATGGGCGCCCGCGCCGCATACATCTACATCAGAGGAGAGTTCTACAACGAGTCCTCAAATCTGCAGGTACTCAAAGAACCTGACCCCACCCCACCAACCTCAAGATGTGAGGTGCACTCCATCTCTCACTCCATTGGGCAGTTGCCTGAGTCCTGGCCACTGGGGGGGGGGGGGGTCAGCAACAGAGAGAACCACTAATCTATTATTTCAGCATTCATCACAAATGTTCTGGAATTTGCGCATTTATGTGTGCGAAAACCTATTTTTTTCGGTCGTCTCTCAAACAGGTCGCCATCAATGAAGCGTACCGAGCTGGGCTGATCGGCAAGGACGCCTGCGGCTCGGGCTACAGTTTCGATGTGTTTGTGATGCGGGGGGCTGGCGCCTACATCTGCGGTGAGGAGACGGCCCTCATCGAGTCCCTGGAGGGCAAACAAGGGAAGCCCCGGCTCAAGCCGCCGTTCCCCGCAGACATAGGTGGGTAGGGCTCGGCCCGAGTGTCGGGTTCCGTCCAGCAGATCCAAACGCCGGCTGCCTCCCTCTCCCGCATCAGGGGTGTTTGGATGCCCGACCACAGTGTCCAACGTGGAGACGGTGGCCGTGGCGCCCGAGATCTGCCGCCGGGGCGGCGCGTGGTTTGCGGGCTTTGGCAGGGAGAGGAACTCCGGGACCAAACTGTTCAACATCTCTGGCCACGTCAACACCCCGTGCACGGTGGAGGAGGAGATGTCCGTCCCCCTGAGGGAGCTGATCGAGAGACACGCAGGTGCGTTCACGCTCCACCGTCCGCCGTCAGTGACGCCACCGACGGGACCCCGACCCTCGTCTTCTCTGGCTGGTGCAGGTGGAGTCAAGGGGGGGTGGGACAACCTATTGGGGGTCATCCCGGGCGGCTCCTCCACCCCCATCATCCCTCGGCACGTGTGTGACGACGTTCTGATGGACTTTGACGACCTGGTCCGTGCACAGACCGCCCTGGGGACCGCCGCCGTCATAGTGATGGATAAATCGGTAAATGCGATAACACTTCCGCCGACGACCAGTAAAGGCGGGTCGATGACGGAACTGTTTTATCTCCTCTTCCCCCAGACTGATGTGATTAGAGCCATCGCACGCTTGGTCAAGTTCTACAAACACGAGAGCTGTGGCCAGTGCACCCCCTGCAGAGAAGGTAAGAAACAGCCGTGACATGAGAAACAGAATGAAAATGGACATACATGAGAATGAGAACCTATATACATGAGAATCTAAATAACCACCTACAGAATGAGAACAGACATACATGAGAATCTAAATAACAACCTACAGAATGAGAATGGACATACATGAGAATAAGAATGAGAAGCTATATAAATGAGAATCTAAATAACAACCTACAGAATGAGAACAGACATACATGAGAATCTAAATAACAACCTACAGAATGAGAATGGACATACATGAGAATAAGAATGAGAAGCTATATAAATGAGAATCTAAATAACAACCTACAGAATGAGAATGGACATACATGAGAATAAGAATGAGAAGCTATATACATGAGAATCTAAATAACCACCTACAGAATGAGAACAGACATACATGAGAATCTAAATAACAACCTACAGAATGAGAATGGACATACATGAGAATAAGAATGAGAAGCTATATAAATGAGAATCTAAATAACAACCTACAGAATGAGAATGGACATACATGAGAATAAGAATGAGAAGCTATATACATGAGAATCTAAATAACAACCTACAGAATGAGAATCAGAACCCACACAGACATGAGAAACCAAAAGAGAACATGCAGAGATGAGAATCAGAAGAACCTAAACAATGAGAACCTACAGAATGAGAATTAAAACCCACATAAGATAAGATAGACTTTATTCATCCCACATCGGGGAAATTCACACGTTACAGTGGTATCCCCCGGTGTACAGTGCAAAATAGTACTAAAAGAAAGAGAAATAAAATAAATAGACTATAATATTATGTCCAGCATGCTATGTATGGACATGAGAATCAGCATGAGAACCTACATACATGAGAATCTAAATAACAACCTAGAGAATCAGAACCCACACAGACATGGGAAACCAAATGAGAACCTGCAGACATGAGAATCAAAATGAGAACCTAAACAATGAGAAGCTACATACATGAGAATCTGAATAAAAACCTACAGAATGTGAAACAGAATGAGACCAAGAAACTACACAGACATGAGAATCAGACTTTGGTTGGCCTCAGCTAAGCTCCGGTGCACTAATGTGGAAAAGCTTCCACAGAGCGAAGGAAGGAAAAGGGCACGTTCGGACACTAGAGGAGTCCGGAAGTGAGTCGGGTTTACGCAACCTTCTTCCATAACGTTTCCAAAAGCGTTTAGCAGATCAGCATCAGCTGACCTGAGCTCTCCCAATCCTCCCGCCCCGCTGACCTCCGTGTCATTCTCAAACGCGAGCGTGCGCTTCTGCTGCCCTCAGGGGTCGACTGGATGGATAAGATGATGTGGCGGTTCGTTCGAGGGGACGCGGCGGCTTCGGAGATCGACATGATCTGGGAGCTGAGCAAGCAAATCGAGGGGCACACCATCTGCGCTCTGGGAGACGGCGCCGCCTGGCCCGTGCAGGTCGGAGTCAGCGAGGATCGACGGCCGTAAAGTACCGAAAAAAAAAAAAAGAAAATTCCCAACATTCGCCTTGCGTTTTCCGCGCGCAGGGGCTGATCCGGCACTTCCGGCCAGTCATGGAGAGCCGCATTGCTCAGCACAACCAGACGAATCCTGCGAGAGAACCGGCGATCGAGATGGTCTGAGTCCGCCGAGGCGTCCCACTCACGCTTAAAACCGATTTAACAAGAATCACAAGGTCCAATGTGCAAATAAATTATGTTTATTTCGTAAAAGCATGAAATCGATTCAATAGTTTTACTACATGTCCCAGTATGTCCTGTACAAAACCAGTAGGATAAATGGGGGTGGTGTATGTCCGATGGGAGGGGGGGCAAAATAAGACATTGTGTATGACAGCAGCACATTGTGATTTATTTTACAATAATACTATAATCAAACACTCATCTGGGTGTTTTTTTAAAGTAAAACAGGGAAGCAGACCATCAGCTACACATCCATGTTAAGAGTTTGCAGTTGAGTCATCAGGAATTACCACCACTCATTATGGGCTCATCAAAGTGTTCCAAACCTCTTCAGCTGGACCCACTACAACAAATCAGTGTGGGACCAGTGCTCCCAGTGGAGATGGGCGAGAGAGGAGCGTCAGCTCGGTCCCGCCCTGGGAGGGGGGGAGGGGCGGGGCGGGGCTGTCCCACCTTAACGTGCCATCCAGAAGGGTATAGTCTGCGACGGCGGCTGCGTTTTGGAGCGGGAAGACGGTGGGGGCGGGCAGCGGTAGCCCTGCGTCCAGCCTGAGGATGGAGGGAGGGGGGCGGCCCCAGGGTTACCTGGCCCTGAGGCTCTGGGGGAAGAGTGGTCCTCCTCTTCGTCTGAGGAGTCGCCGGTGTACGCCACCAAACCAGTTTTCAGTCTCTTCACTCCGGGCTCTAAAAGAGCAGGAATGCAAGAAGAAGGAGGGGGAGGGGGTCGGGGGTGGGGGGGGCATGGAGAGAGAGAGAGAAAAACAAGCACCAGAAACAACAAAGCATGTTTGTTCATATTAAACATTTTGGGAGAAACGAGTGGTTAATGGATTAAAAATAGTTTCAGAAGATGGGGGGGGGCCCATATGGATTCAGTCGAGGGTTGGTGGGACCGACATTGTTTTGGACGACCAATCGAGAGGAAGGATGGGCATCACGGGACGGGTCGCGCCCCCCCCAATCAGAATCCAGCATCGCCCCAGAGAGCCATGAAAGAGAGGGAAAGAGAAGAGAAAAACACAAAAACACAAAAAGAGGAGAGATCCATGTTAGTGTGGAAATTAAAAACAGCGACAACACAGACACCCCAGCCTGATCATGTCCGAGAACGCGGTGGGGGGGGGTCCGCTAACAGACAGCTGAACTAAAACGTGTGAGCCGTCCCCTCCATCTCCCTGTCTGGAGGTTTGCAGTCACAGCAGCAGAATCCTGAAAGAATCAGGAGAGACGTGAGCTCGGCGCCGACATCCATGGGGGTGTGTGTGGGGGGGGTACTCCGTCTTCATACGTGTACATATGTACACTTTAAGACACCCCCTTCAAGAGACCGAACATGCGAACGGTCAAGTACAGCGTCTGTCTGTGTGAAGTCAGTCTGATGACTGGTTGCACCCTTGTCTTGGTGGGAGGGATCTGGTGACCCAGACGGCTTTTAGTTTGGTTTAGGAGGCTTTTCCCGGGAGCAGATCCAGGCTGAGCTTACGCAGCGATGCGTCTACAAAGAGGAGCTGTGGACTGAGCAGAGATACCGTCCCTCCGCAGGACAAGGCCCTTACCGGCGGGGCCTTGAGCCGTCCCTCTCTCTTCAACTCTCGCTCTTGCTCCGTTCACGGGCAGCGAAGGCGGGGGCATTAGCTGCCGACTGCAAGACACCAGGAGGTGGGGGGTTAACTTTGTCGCTGGTGAGCTACGGAAACGGCGGCGCCGCTGCTACGCACCTGTCCCTCTCACCCACAGGGCCAGAGGAACCTGGTGGCGTGGGTCCGGCGGCCTCCGGGTTGTCCAATGAGAAGCCTGCACCTAAATTAGTCATATGAATGGGTCCATGCTATGAGCAGAAAAACACAGGCTCATTAGCAGACATCCTCGTCTAAACCCTGCCCTGAAACTTTACGAGCGAAGGCTACGGCATCGGGTAAACTTTACAAACGTGGCCGCCACAAACACGAGCCACATCGAGAGGCGCTTAGAGCCGATTGGTATCAATATCGCTGCGTGCTGACGCTCCTCTTTAACAACAGGTCGGTCGTGAGATCAGGCTGAACGCGTGTACACACCTGGTATCCAAGAAGGTTGCTGTTCTTCTCGTCTGGCACCTCCTCCGTGAAGCGCCTCTTCTGGGGCGGGTTAGCGGGGTTGACAAGGGGCGGGGCTTTGGGTGGTGCTACGCTCGTCGGGGGGGAAAGACATGGGAGGGAGAGTCTGAAGAGGAAGGAAAGAAAAACATCGGATTATTTCAAATAAGTATTTTAGAACAGGTGGGATCCTGCGCCTGGGTCCTACCTGCGGCATGCTGCTTGGAGCAACAACTGCGACTGAGGAAGCAGGGACCAGAGCTGGAGCTGGAGCCGGGACGGGCGTGGGGGCGGCGGTCTGGGTCGGGGGGATGGGGTACTGGGGAGGCACGCTGGGGGGCGCTGCGGGGGGTACGAGGGCCGGGACGGCGTACGGCGGAGGGACAGACTGCGGCTGAGGCGGAGGAACGGGCAGTGGGTAGCCCGCCTGGTATCCAGCGGGGGGGTAGTAGGGAGGCTGCGGAGAGATCCCGTTCACAGCCGGAGGCTGCGTGAAGCCTACGAGAGAGGGACGAATCAGGCGAGCGCGACGTAACCCGCGAGGATGACGGACGGTCGGCTACTGCACCTTGCTGCGAGGGCATCATCGTGTTCACTTGACTGAGGAAGCGAGAATACTCCGCGTGAACCTAAAAACACATCAGTGGGAGCTGTAACAAGAGCTTTGTTTTGCCTCTAGTTGAAGAATGTTTTTGCCGTCGCCTCTAACGAACGCTCAGCGTTTGGTGTCCTGAAGATCACAGATCTTGGTGAAGCACACCGGCTTGAGTTTACTCACAGTTTGAAGCAAGTTCTCACACAAGGTCTTTGCTGCTGCCAGCCCTTCAGGTTTAGGATGACTGCAGGGGGAGTAAACTCGGTTTAGGGCTTTGCGCCAGCGGTCGCTCAGGCAGGACACGTTCTGCAAACCGCACCTGATGTAGATGTACATGGGTTCGAAGGCCTCCCGCCCAGAGGCCGGCTCCAAGCATCCCGATCCTTTCCCCCTGAGGAAAACTTTGGCTCCCGTCTCCGCCTGAATGTGCTGCAGGTACGAGCATCCTGGACCCTCAACGCGTTCTTTAACCACGAACCCTGGGACTGCATGCTCCAGGCCAACGAAGATCTTATCTTGGACGTAATGCATCTGCAAAACACGTAAAAAAAAAAAAAGCTTAGAGGAATGCAAATATTTTGCAATGATGTGATTGGTCAGAATTGCGAAATGGGAATGGCCAAGGCAAACAAGCAAACTTTCACTGTGCCTGAAATCACTCCTGATATACACCACCAACTAGGATGTTGACATTTTGTAGTGTCCACATGTTAAGTGAGGATCGCTGCATCCTATTAAGTGCGCTCCATGTATCCCAGAATGCATTGTGAACAGTAGTGTACAACCAAAGCTCCCTAACTGAGCAACATATCCCATCAAGACATAGCCTGAATTTTGTGTAAATCACTTCTGCTGAGCTCTGAGTTTCTGGTGAAGTATAAAAAGTGCTGGACAGACAGAACTTTGTTCTTATTCTTGCCACCTCATAGAAAACGTGCACTTTACAACCCACGGTTAATGTTTTCCTACGTTCTTTAAAGCCCGCCCTACTGTAAAGCAACACCTTACCCCAGACTGAAAGTGTGACTTGTGTTGGGTCATGGGGGGCAGCGTGGGAGGGACTGGGCTGTGCTGCTGGTACACCGTGACCGACGTCGCGCTGGGGGAAAAAGACGAAGCTGACGATGAGGCAGTCGCAGCCTTCACCACACCGTTGGTGATGATCTCCTTGATTCTATTAACCGCCCCTGAAAAAGACGAGGGGGGAGGGGGGAGAAGAACGGTCGGTGCGCTTGGGGTTGAAAACAAAAAGGACAGCGTGAAGGAAGAATCTGCTGTACTGACTGTCAACAAGCTGTCGAGTCTGCCCTTGCACGTGCAGATACAGAGGTCTGTCCCTGAAAGGAACAAACAAATGCTCAAGCATCAATATCTTGTCACCTCTTTGACCACTTGCCTTCCAGGTCGAGCTGCTGAAACCGAAGCGGGAGACCAAACTCACCCTGGGAGAGCTTTGGTCTTCTCTTCTGCCGTCATGTAACGGCCTCTGGTTGACACAGCGGCTCCGCTCACTTTACTAATCTGAAAAGACAGCACTTAGACCGCGCATCGGCGGAGCAAGCAAAAACTGTCTGCACTCAGACCGACCTCGTCCTGCGTTTGCCCACGCGTCAGGAGATTCCGACAGGTGATGGGAACGTCGTTGATCTCGACTTCGGCTACGACAAGGTCATCCTTTGCTTTTGGCCCTACCGGAGGCTTCCCCACGTTAATAACCTGAACGAGGAAAGAGGGAGATAAAACACAGATAAACAGAGACATCTTAGTTGCGACTGCACAAACTGCCCCTTTGGAGAGTCACGATAAACGTACAAAAGGAGATTTTTCCTGACGAGGTTACCATGAATTCAGATTTCCTTATACGTTAATGACATTTAAGTTTCGGTAACAGTATTTTAGTGCAGCCGTAAAATTGTGCAAGTCAAACATTGAAATATTGACGGCTGATAAAAGCAGAGACAAACATTCGCCTGTCCTGTGCAGCCTCCAGAGCCTTTCCGTCCCGTTTCTGAGGCCGATTGGGCTTCTTAGAAAAAAAAAAAGGCACAATTGTCCAGACTGTACCCTTTCTGGGAGTCCCGGGGAGCCGATCTGGGAGGGCTTCAGCTTGCCTTTGGCCACCAGCATGGCGTTGATCTTGGCAGCTACGGCGGCTGCGGCGTCCAGGGCCCCGGTGGGGGCCGCCTCGGCCTCCCCCGTCACACCACAACCAGGGCCCGGCTGGTCCCATTTGCTGCGGCGGCTGGAAGCACGATAAGGGTTTTTAAAAGTAACATTGGACCCCCCCGGAATAGACGATTTGCTCCCGCAGACGACCGGGCTCCACTTTCCCGCTTTCAAACAACGAAAAACAGACGTAGATCTTCAATATCCAGAGATTGTTTAAGCATAAGTTAGACGTATAAACACAGAGTTGTTTATTCAGGAACAACAATCCGGCGCTATTACGTAAACCAGCTAACCTTAGCGAAATGCTCGTCTATCAAAAACATCTAGACAGGCCAATAGAAGAGCCGGGGAGCTACATGGCGCCGCGAACAGGTGTTTTGACAGCCTACCCGCTGTTATGAGTTCCACAAAATGACATAAAGAGCAAATGATCTTCTTTAATGCAACATAAAAAGGCGAGCTCCTTCTGCGCCTCTTCTTCTCCTGTTGACCACAAGCCGCTGCTCTTCTTCTACGATCACTTCCCCAAGAACCCACTCGTCTTATACCGCTCCCGCGGCGACTCCTACTGGTCAACTATGGTACTGCACACCGTCTTTCGTATAAAATATACTTGTTTCTTTCTCTCTGGGATTTTTTAGAATGATGTTTAATGAACGCCATTGTTGGCAGTCAAGAGTCGTGCTTTAAAAATCTTGACCTACACGTTTGATCTGTGTTCCGTCCATCCGAGTGTAGTAGTAGTTAACGCCGCTAGATGGCGCCAGATAGCAGGCCCTCCTCTCGATAGTAGTTCCTATGACCGTCAGCAAAGCGAGATAAGTTTCTATTTTCAACCCGAGTTTATTCTTGAAAGCTGCTCCAGTTTAGCTTCTAAAGGGTGCCACATACCTCCAAACGCACACAATCAAAATATTTTTGGTGCATTAAGTTGCGTGTTTTGCAGCTACGTGTTTTGTGCTAGCAGGGGTTCCGTTAGTTTTGACTTACAAAGACACCATAAAACTGTAATTTCTGAACTTTATTACTAGAATAATCACAAATATAGGGGAATTTTATTGTGTTTACGCTTTATTACGCTTTATTATGAAAATATACACAGAAAAAATGAAACCTTTCAAAGTACATATTTATATTGCACAATTCTTTTCTTTTGATGGCAAACATACTATTTGTTGAGCAAGAAGAGTACAGATTAAAATCTCATCTCAAAATTGTTCAGCTGTAATTTGATGACAATGGTGATGATGATGATGATGACGATGATGGCGATGATGACATCCAGGTAGGGGCTCCAGATCAGGTCTGCAGGCCTTGCTGCCAGCGTGTGATACCAGGCTGTTCTGATGTGCTGGGTTAACCTGGCTCCATAGGTGTTCTGTTACTGACCACCCAGGAGATCAGAGCAGTGGCCCGGGGGTGCAGGTTACTGTGGAAGGTGAGAACTCTGCGTGAGGCCAGCGGGAATCCATGGACTGAACACCCGGCAGCCCCGGGAGAATGTCTTTGTTCTACCTTTCATGGCGTCCGACTCGGGCCTAACAATAAAAATTCTTGAGCTGAGGGTCTGAGGAAAGTTCAAATTGGGAAAACTTTGTGCTGCAGATTTATCTCACGCACAAACAGGCGACTCGGGTTTGACCACCGTAGAGTACACTTGTCACTGCTCAGTTAATCAGTTTCACAAATATAAAATGTTCAATGGCCTCAATGGTTTTTTTTTTTTTCTTCATCTTTTAATCCTCCTCTCGCTCCTCTTGTCACTCAGAAATGAACAACAGAGCCCCCCGCGGCGTTCTACCTGGACCGACCGCAGATTCCACTTGGGTAACTCGTCTGGGGGTCAGAGGTCAGCGGAGCAGCGACGCCCCGGCTGGCGCGGACGCCTCTCCGCGGGGCAGCGTGGCGTGAGGAGTAGGTGAGAGAAACGCGGTCAGCCGTGGTGGAGGGGGGGTGGGGGGGCAGTCGCGCCGTGTTTACCGTCCTCTCTGGCGAGAGTGTGAACCCTAATATCGATGTCGGTTGATGTAACCTCCGGCCTTTAAGGCATGCGGGCCTGGATTTCGCCTGATCCCGGCGGCTGACACGCAGACGCGAGGTCGGGGGATGCGACGGGGAGGGGGCCGCGTTATGGTGGGGGTTACCATGGATTGGACAAAGAAACACTGTCGGCGCTGATTTTCAGAGTTTGCTGCGAAACCAGAAATGACAAACAGTTTTTTTTTTTTTCGTTTTTTTTTTTTAAACGTGTGTCGGCTCAAAGCACGAGCGTAAACGATTTCATTTGCCTGAACGTCACATCGCCTTTGATTTAGTAAATCTCGTATCAAATCTGATATCATCTGATTTCTTTTTAATAATAATCACTTTGCTTTTAAAAAGCTGCAATGAAACAGACACCGTAGAGAAAAAAAAAGAAGGGTGGGGGGACAAAAAAGTGATTCACCGGAGGGAAAACAGATGGAAAAATTGAATTTCGGAGGAGGAGGAGTGCGGAGGGAATCTTTTCTGTGTATGTCTGGAGAGAACGGGAGCCTCTTATACAGCTCGCAGCGTGACCCTGGCGTGGGCCGCGGCCTCGTCTCGTCTGCCCAGCGGGGTGCTTTCCTGAGCGGGCCGCCCAGGGGAGGGGCACCTGTGGCAGCCTCAGACGCTGGCCGAGGGGATGGCGGGATGGAAAGATGCTTGGCGGTTCCAGGAAACGGACATGTGCTGGATCTATGAAAACCCTCAGGTAGCACGGAGTAACGACCCCAAAAGAAAATATTTGCCCTTGTGTTTTCCGCATGGAGGACGGAGTGTGTGTGTGTGTGTGTGTGTGTGTGTGTGGTGATGGTGGGGGGGGGGGTCAAAGGCTTGTGCAGGAGGAGAGAAGTTATGGTTGGAGCGGTGGGCCAGCGCTGGCAAATACCAAAACAAACAACACCAAGTTTATGGATCAGCCACGTTGACAGCTGAGACAGTATTTTCCATCCAGCTGTCGGGCCGAGCAGAGATGATGCAGCTGAAGTTTATCAAACACCCAGTCATCCCCGCAAGACCCCCGGGGGCCAGGGGGGTTTGGGGGGGGGGGGCTCCATCATCCATAGAGCCCCAAAAACCTGCACGCCAGACTGGAGAAGAAAGGCTTTACCTGTCGCCTGGCTCGCGTGACTCTGGACATAAGGAGGTGGGGGGGTGTGTGTGTGTGAAGGTCTCAGTTGTCTGAAAGGTGGATGGATATTGCATTAGCTCCACAACAGATGCGCCCCCCCGCAGCGTGACCGCACAGGGCTGTGGTAATAACAGCGGCGGGGGCGTTCCGCTCGGGGTCCTCCAGCTCCAGGTAAATGGAAACACATGGCGGGCCGCCGCGAAAGGAGCCGCGGGAGTGAGGCCCGAGAAATCCACGCACGCACGCACGCTCCACAAAATGTGTTTGGGGTAACACACACACACACACACACACACACACACACATCATCCCCCTCACCCACGGCGCTTCACGATTTTCCTTCACCTCAGTTCGTGTCGCATCACCGTTACACGTATGCTCAAATAAACACGTGGCCTCCGCGCAGGTCCCTGTTTGCTTTGCCTTTCGGCGTGAAATCGCACGGAAACCCAGTTCGCCGGGGCTGTTTTCAGACGGACTGTGTACCGCATGTGTGTGTGCGTCTTCCGTCCAAACACACTCGCACACGCTCGCAGGAGAGCCGCCGGTGCGATACGTGTGAGCGGGGTTGCACTTTAGTTTGTCTCGCCACAGCCTTCGCTTGAGACAGGAACCATCGCCATAAACCGCTTAAGACTCAAAATAAGAACTAACCTTCTCCCTCGATTTAACTAATAAAACTAAATGTGGGCAAAGTGTTAAATCAAATCATGACATTAATCAATAAACACATGAGGGAAGGGAGGCCTGTGTGTGCTGTTGTGAGCCCAGTGCAGCGTTTAATAGAGCGCCGCCCGTCCTGCCCCTCCCCAGGTCCACCCCAGGTCCTGTCCCTCCCCAGGTCCACCCCAGGTCCTGTCCCTCCCCAGGTCCACCCCAGGTCCTGTCCCTCCCCAGGTCCACCAGTCTGGGTTTATTGCTGAAGCATCCAGTCACAGACGGATTAAGGAAAGCGTATTCTTTATTCGAGGTCATATATTACACATCGTTATGAACGTGGATCGCACCCGCGCAGGGCAAGGCCGTGCAAAGCGTAGCGCCGTTTAAAGTGTTTTCTAGCTCAACATGCAAGACCCGACTATATAAAACAACAACAACAACAACAAAAAGTCAACAGAAGGAGAAGAAACAACAAAAGGCCCCCCCCCGTTAAATCAGCGTTCGTTAAATCAGACTAAATTGTCTCAATTTTGCCGTTTTGCCGCGGAGGTTAAACACGCGTCGGAAGCCATTTTGGTTGTTTTTCCTCTCGTCGCCGATGGTTACAAAGTGCTGCGGTCTGCTCGGCCTCCTCCTTCTCCCTCGGGGCTGCAGGATAAACGAGTCTTTGGCGTGTTTTTTTACTTTTTTTTTTTGGTGTTTTTTTTTTCTGTCCCGTAGTGTTCGCAGGTCTGGTTCGCCTCCTCCTCCTCCTCCTCCTCCTCCTCCTCCTCCTCCTCCTCCTCCTCCTCCTCCTCTACTGCGGCGGGCTGCTCTTGCGGCAGAGCTGATTGGTGGACGTCAGCGTCTGCCTGCGCCTCCTCTTCCCGGTCAGCAGGGTGTAGAAGAAGGGGTTCACGCAGGAGTTGCCGTAGGTCAGGCCCGTCAGGATCCGGTTCACCGTCACCTGCGTCCCCACGGGGAGCGTCCGCAGCATGTCGGGCTGGTACAGCGGCAGCAGCTGCCAGACCCAGAAAGGGAGGAAGCAGGCCCAGAAGGTCAGAACGATACCCAGGATGAGGAGCAGGACCTTGGGCTTGGGCGCCCGGGGGGGCCCCGCGCTGCTGCCCCCGCTGGCCCAGACCGGTTTGGTCTGGGACACCCAGTACAGTCGCCCCAGGGTGGCGTAGAGGGCCCCGATGGCCAGCCCGGGCCCCAGGATGCTGGTGCAGAAGAGCACGCTCAGGTAGGCCTTGGAGCTCTGCTCGTCCCAGGCGGGGACGCAGAGCTGGCCCTCCTGGTTCTCCCCGTCCTCCAGGTGGAGGGTGATCATCATGGGCAGGCTGAGGGCCACGGCCAGCCCCCAGGCCAGCCCCACCCGCAGCAGGCTGGAGGAGGTGGAGGACGAGGTGTGCAGGGGGCGGGCCACGGCCCGGTAGCGGTCCAGGCTCATGGCGGTGAGGGTGAAGATGGAGGCGTGCATGGTGAGGAGGTCCAGGCTCAGGAGGAGGCGGCACCCGGGCTCCCCGAAGGCCCACCCGGAGGCCAGGCTGTCGTAGACGATGAAGGGCGCGGTGAACAGGTAGAGCAGGTCGGCCAGGGCCAGGCTCAGCACCTGCAGGTGCAGGGAGGTGGACGAGGAGGACGCCGACGGGGAGGAGGGGCCCGAGAGGCAGGACGGCGCCCGCGCCAGGCAGCAGACCGGGACGGGGCCCCGCCTCCCGCGGCCCCGCCTGCGCCTCAGCAGGAGGACGATGGTGTACAGGTTCCCGGCGATGCCCAGCAGGGAGAGCAGGGACAGGAAGGAGCAGAAGAGAGCGGTGGAGGCCAGGCTGGGAGACGGGGAGACGGACGGAGGCGAGGGGGGGGCGGAGGGACCGGGGAACGGGGAAGGCGAGGGGCCCGAGCTGTTCATGGTGGCCGCGCTTTTAGTGAAGAGGAGAGCAGCCTGAGAGCTTTAAAAGACTTTGGGACGGAGAGGGGAGGGGGGGGTGGAGGAGAGGAGAGAAACCATGAGCATCACTCTTATTCGCTTTTACTCACATTCAAAACAACCAAACTCAAGCCAAACTAACTCTAACTTAACCCTTAACTTAACGTAACTAACTCGCCCTGCAAATTAAAACATTCAAATCTCTGCACAGATAATTTGAACTCCTCACTTTTTTTTTTGTTTTTTATAGTTTATAGGAGGAGGGCCCCGAGCAAACTGTAAATCAGGCTGAAACCTGAACACACCCGTCCGATAAGGTCGGGGGGGGTAATAATTAGGTTAAGTGTCACACTAAAGGCATAAGGGCGGTTTGTGGTTTCTTTTTTACATTTTTGTGTTTCTGGTAGTTTGACCTTTAGTTTCAAATGAAGATAACAAACTGGAGTTACAGGAGAGCTTGAGTAATAAGTAAAGTGAGTTTCCTCTCATATTACTCATTCTCACCAATAATTCTGAGCACGGGGGGGGTCCACTAAAAGTGATCCCTTTCATCGGTGACGGAGGATTTCTCAGGAGAAATGTAATCTGGGGGGGGGGGGGGGGCAAGAAGAAGCAGCCTGACGGGAAAGGCCTGCGTGACACATGCTGACCCGCCGGGGTTAAGAGCTGCCGTCAAACTGCGGAGGAGAAGCCGGGCCCCCGCTGTGCCGCGCGTCTCCGTGGCCCCGCCGGTTCGCTTTAAATAACAGCTGTGTTATATTCCCCACACACACACAAGTCTGCTCCAGGACAAGAGCCCTTTTAGATTGTTCCGTTTACGACCCGCACGCCGGTGATTTCGGTTTATTATTTTTTTTCTCGAATTGGACCCTTTTGATTCCACCAGCTCAGACGGCTGCCCTCAAAGGGCCGAGCGGCGGACTTACAGAGCGGGAGCTTTTGCGACGGTTCAAACGTTGAAAAGAAATTGTGAGTCACATTCTGACGGTACAAGACAACTGTTGAGCTGATGTGTCCAGAGTTAAAACCATATTCAAGGCCTCAAATCGGAGTCTTCCTGAGCGCTCGGGTAATTTATTCTGCTATAGTTTAACCACACAAAAGGCTCCTTACCTTTTTTCATTGATGCGATGAAAAGGTTTTTCCAAAAATTCGTTCCCATTTTGCAAATATCCTCTTGGATTTTTTTTTTTTTTTTTTTTTTCGGAGGGGGTAGTCAGAATTATTTTGTTTAGCAGGCACGGATTTCAGAAATACGTGGCGGCGTAACGTGGAGATCCGACGTGTCCGCTCCGCTCAGCTGGGCTCCGGCCTCGGCCAGTTCGGGCTGCGTGTGTGAGTGAGAGTGTGTGTGTGTGTGTGTGTGTGTCTGTGTGAGTGTGTGTGTGTGTGTATGTGTGTGTGAGAGAGCGTAAAAGTGGGAGGGAAAGGATGCTGCTGAGTGAGGAGGGGGCTTATCCCGCATACCGAGTCGCAATTGGCCTGAGAAGCGGGGCTCGAGGAGTCCCCCTTCTCCTCATTTCATAAAAACTGAAACATTAGAGAGGCTCAGTTATTAAAGCTGGGGGGGGGCGGGACGTCTGGAGTCCTGTCCGCGGGGCGGGGGGGGTCACCGTTACATTACAGAAACAGCCTGAATCCTCAGCATTCATTTTCACGATAATTAGAGTTTAGGGGCCTTTAAATTATAGACGAGCAAAAGGCAGTTGAGGGGGCAAATATCTGTGGATTAAGGTCATTTTATTAACCGGGGGTTTGACGACGCTGCGGCGGCCACAAATCACATGGCGTCATCAGTGAAAAGACTTTACATAAAAGTCAAGGGCCTGACCATAAATGGTCTCATAACATCATATTTGGGCCGATGGCCGAGCGCTGTCAGGGTTGCAGATACGGCCACTAGATCAGGTCATAAAGCCACCAGTTTAATAGAGCTGTAAAACTGCTGTTTGTTCAGTGGTGATTTGGGCACTTTGGTGTAGAGCTTGAAAATAAAAATGAATCGTGGCGAAGGCTATGAATTATATATATAAAAAAATAACACTTATGTAAACAGCATAAAGACTTCATCCAGCGTCATGACTTTTAGTGTTTTTGCAATAAGAGAAAATAAACTCGTGCTACAGGAACCTTCCATTCGCTGGGAACTGGGGGTACTGGAGTCCCACCAGGACACACACACACACTGTTGTACTTCTATCTCTGTGAGGACTTTCATAGACATAATGTATCACCCAGGCCCTAACCCTAACCATCCCTACTAACCCCAAACCCTGAACCTGACCTAAACCTGGCCTAAACCTGGCCTAAACCTGGCCTAAACCTGGCTTAAACCTGACCTAAACCTGACCTCAACCTGGCCTAAACCTGACCTAAACCTGGCCTAAACCTGACCTAAACCTGGCCTAAACCTGGCCTAAACCTGGCCTAAAACTGACCTAAACCTGGCCTAAACCTGGCCTAAACTGACCTAAACCTGGCCTAAACCTGACCTCAACCTTAAACCAGGTCTTCACCCTCAAACATCCTTTTAAATGCCCTCACTTCCCAAAAATGTCCCCATTTTACTGGTAGAATGAGGATTTTTTTCAACATGTAGAAAGTACAAGAACACACACACACACACACACACACACACACACACACACACACACACACACACAGGCACACACACGCCAATCAACCTAATGTGTACGTGTTTGGACTGTGGAAAGTAGAGAAAGCCCAGCCAGGCATGGAGAGCAGATGCAAACTCCACATGGACGGGCCCAAACTGTCTAGCAGCAGCTTTGGTACCTGGCTGTGCTCGACACAGTCCCGCTGTTGCACGTACGCCATGCATGTATGCATGCATGCAAATATATAATACACATAAATAATATACCATGTTTGAATTGAGTAAAAACATTATAGAATATGCACAGCCAATTGATTAGAATGAGGACAAGCTGAAAATAAGAATAAAATGAAAAGAAATGAACACACACACATACACACACACACACATATTAGCAGTACAGATAAGTGATTAAAGACACTAAAATGCCTTGCGGCTGATCCATCCGAAATCATTCTTAATTTCTGCTGAATACAAAAATAAAACCCCACGTTCAATATCAGTATCTGCTAAAGGAATCGTGCACAGCTTTGCTCCTTTCTGGATCGGTCGCAGACGTTCTGACACCGCACACGCAATCTTCGGACACGGCGCAATTGCGTGGCACGGCGTTCGAAACCTCGGCCCAACGTCAATACCGCATGGGCTCGCGGTCGCGCGCAGGGCCTCCCGCACACCCTCAGAGGGGATTTATGTGTCGATTCGGTGTTGAAACGACGGAGGAAATTAATTTTCCAGCGCGCCGGCCTGTGTCAACATTTGACGGTGTCGGAGAAGTGGTGGAACCCGAAGCCCCCGGCGCAGAATAAACAGGCCTTTCAGCAGACACCAAAAGCACCTCTCAGCGGCGGGGGCTGTTTTTGGCCCCGCCGCCGTACGACCCGCGGCTGCGGTCTGCCAGCCTGAGGAAGATGATTTAGTTGTAGCTCGGCGGCGGGACGTGCACGTGCGTGTGTGTGTGTGTGTATGTGTGTGCGTGTGCGTGTGTGTGTGTGTCATGTGCTGACGTACACGAGATAGACAGAGACAGGCTGTGAAGATGAGAGAGGGATGGGTGGTGGTGGTGGTGGGGGGGGGTGCATACCTATCCCCACGGGGAGTGAGGAATTTGAACAAATACCTGGCACAGGCATGCCAAAATAGGGAGGGGGGGGGGGGTGGGGGGGTGTGCATGAGAATCCCGCGCTCCCCCCGTGGGACGGACAGGTAACAGTTCGATGAGAACGGAGGCAAAGTTTTCAGGCGGGCGACAAAAGGCGGACGCGTTATTGTAACTGTCCCAGCATGAAACACACAAGTTTGGCCAAGTTTGTTTTGTTTTGGGTTTTTTTTTTGGGGGGGGCAGTGTGGAGGAGCGTTTAATTCACATCAATCTCATTGCAAACTCTAATTACATTAATATGAGCTATAGATATCGTGGCTGTGCTTTGACCTGCTGTTTATGTGGGAGTGCATGTGTGTGTGTGTGTGTGTGTGTGTGTGTGTGTGTGTGTGTGTGTGTGTGTGTGTGTGTCTATGTTTCCCACTCTAATTAATCTGCTCCAGACTTTCATTTGGAAATTGGAAGGACAAAAAAAAATAACACAAAACAATCAGAACAGTCCCCACGTACGAACAGCCTCGCCTCCAGTCTGACTTTCTTATTCTCCTCTTTGCTGTTTTTTATTTACTCGTTCTAAAACAGCAGATACATGAAGGCAAAACCACAAATAACCAAAGTATTTCTGCTCCCTGTCCTCCTGTATAGAATGAAGAGTGGTATGGAATGTATAAAACCACAGAAAGATTAAGTCTGTTTGCAGGTTATTTGTGTATATTTCTTTATATCAGTTCAATTTACTTCTCATTTATGTACTTCTGTTTCCTCATTTCAAAGGGAGCTGACCTGCTTTGTCTTCACAAACTGACATCGTTGTGTCTTCCATAAAAACTCAGATTCTGTTCATTTGTGGACGGGGGTCTTAAGTTACCTGCTGGTGTGTCTTTTCCCCGATTGGGGTGTTAACAGGTAACACGACCACCCTCTCTAACGCTCCTCCCCGGCTCTCTAACCTTCCCCTGCATGGCTGCCCTTGTTTCCTCCACTCATTTCACTAATTAGCTCGGCCGTCCCCGAGCGGGCTGACAGATTGCCTTCCGAGCTCCTGTTGACCGTCCGCCCTCTTGATTAAATGGGCGGACACTGCGCCGCGCGTGATCAATGGCGGCGCGCTGATTCACAACTTGTGATGAGTTATCGATCTCCCGCCACCACCTCCACCGCCTCCTTTGTCTGCCTTTACAGTTGCTCCTTGGGATTCTCCATTTAACCGAGTGCCCCCCCCCGCCGGGCCGAGATTTGCCGTCCAGCTGTTGCTGCCTCTGCGCGTTGCTATAGGACGAAACATCCTTCCACGGCGGCCATCGGCCTCCTCCAATGTGGCCAAGTATCTGTAAAACAGGTTTGAGACTTGGAAACACAAAAGGAGGATGCTGGGAGGATTAGTTGATGAGATTCTGTTCTCGATCGCTAATGTTGGATTAAAACAAAACTCCTGATAAATGTAACGGTGCAGCTGGTGCTGGTCCTTGTTCCTCTGGGCATGAAGAGCCTGAAACATGAAAGCTCAGGACACTTGAAGCTGGGCCTTCTTTAAGATTCACAGACTTCAGGCCCCAGCCCAGTAATTTAGGCCTTAATCACAGCGTGAGAGGACACGTTCGCTTGGTAGAAAAGGCTCGCCGATGATAAAGTCCGCACTCATCCTCAGGGTTTTTTGTTTTCTTCACTAATGTGTGTGCAAAGGTCCCCACGCTCGTCGTAAAACACCCAAAGGTGTGAAGTTGGTCCGGGTGGCTTCTGCGCAGCTGCTCGCCTGCACGTCCCACCTTGTAATTATGCCCCGACAGACCAGGTGTGGACGACCCTGGTCCATCTGCGGCCACCCGGCCCTCACCAGCAGGTCACCGGTTCGGCAGGTCACCCGCAGGTTCTAAACGGAGGAGCACCGAGGGTCAAAGCAGAGGCCCCCTGCCCCCTGCCGGGAGACAGGCGGTACTGCACCCAGCATGCCCCCCCCCAACCCCCCGCACATCCACAGTATTTTTCTACATCTCTGCTGCGCTGCGCATGGTTTATAGCCAGTAACAGCCCGTGAAAGTAGCTCTGATCGAGGCCAAACTGTGGAAAGGTTGAGTCACCGGTGGACGCAGCTGCCGCCGCCACTTCACGCTTCGTTTCCCGTCGACCGAGTCAAGAAAAGGAGCGTTTGGTCTCACATGCGCGTATTTATCTTGAAGCCTGCAGCTGTCAGTCACACATACATATACATGTGTCAGTCACACATACACATACATGTGTCAGTCATACATACATATAGGGCCTACATGTGACAGTCACACATACATATACATGTGACAGTCACACATACATATACATGTGACAGTCACACATACATATAGGCCTACATGTGACAGTCACACATACATATAGGGCCTACATGTGTCAGTCACACATACATATACATGTGACAGTCACACATACATATAGGCCTACATGTGACAGTCACACATACATATAGGGCCTACATGTGTCAGTCACACATACATATACATGTGACAGTCACACATACATATAGGCCTACATGTGACAGTCACACATACATATAGGGCCTACATGTGTCAGTCACACATACATATACATGTGACAGTCACACATACATATAGGCCTACATGTGACAGTCACACATACATATAGGGCCTACATGTGTCAGTCACACATACATATACATGTGACAGTCACACATACATATAGGCCTACATGTGACAGTCACACATACATATAGGGGCCTACATGTGTCAGTCACACATACATATACATGTGACAGTCACACATACATATAGGCCTACATGTGACAGTCACACATACATATAGGGCCTACATGTGTCAGTCACACATACATATACATGTGACAGTCACACATACATATAGGCCTACATGTGACAGTCACACATACATATAGGGCCTACATGTGTCAGTCACACATACATATACATGTGACAGTCACACATACATATAGGCCTACATGTGACAGTCACACATACATATAGGCCTACATGTGACAGTCACACATACATATAGGCCTACATGTGACAGTCACACATACATATAGGGCCTACATGTGTCAGTCACACATACATATAGGCCTACATGTGACAGTCACACATACATATAGGGCCTACATGTGTCAGTCACACATACATATAGGGCCTACATGTGACAGTCACACATACATATAGGGCCTACATGTGTCAGTCACACATACATATACATGTGACAGTCACACATACATATAGGCCTACATGTGACAGTCACACATACATATAGGCCTACATGTGACAGTCACACATACATATACATGTGACAGTCACACATACATATAGGCCTACATGTGACAGTCACACATACATATAGGGCCTACATGTGTCAGTCACACATACATATAGGCCTACATGTGACAGTCACACATACATATACATGTGACAGTCACACATACATATAGGCCTACATGTGACAGTCACACATACATATAGGGCCTACATGTGTCAGTCACACATACATATACATGTGACAGTCACACATACATATAGGCCTACATGTGACAGTCACACATACATATAGGGCCTACATGTGTCAGTCACACATACATATACATGTGACAGTCACACATACATATAGGCCTACATGTGACAGTCACACATACATATAGGGCCTACATGTGTCAGTCACACATACATATAGGGCCTACATGTGTCAGTCACACATACATATACATGTGTCAGTCACACATACATATAGGCCTACATGTGACACAAACAACCATGAGTCTACTCTGATTATTGCCTTTGTTGATAGTTAATTTTGATGGTTTGCAAAACTGGAGGGTTTTGCTGGAATAATAATAATAATAAAAATAACAATAGTGATTACATTACTGCTACTACTACTACTACTACTACTACTACTACTACTACTACTACTAATAATAATAATAATAATAATAATAATAACGATAGTAATTACATTACTACTACTACTACTACTACTACTACTACTACTACTACTACTACTAATAATAATAATAATAATAATAATAATAATAATAATAATATAATTGGAAGAAGAACAGGTCGTTTCCTCTCACCAGTATATTTCCCTGCTTGTATCTTTGGATTCCTGATGTCTGACTCTGATCTGTCGCCTCCTCCCGGACAGATTTCCATGAGTCAATCACAATCAGGGTTTACACACGTGTGCAAGTATGAATGAGCGGGCCTGACACCGATGCCGTCACTAACACACGTCCAGACGGACTCTGGGCGAGCCCCCCCCCACGGGTTTAAACGGTGCTTTGTGAAGAATAAAGGGGTTCACCCCCCTCACCCCCTCACCCCCTCTACCTCCCTCTTATTCTCTCTCACCCTTTCTCTCTCGCTCTCCTCCCTCTCCCCTCGCTCTTTCTTTCTCTCTTTCCTCCCCCTTTTTCTCTCCCTCCCTCTCTTTTTCTGTCTCTCTCTTTCTCCTTCTACCCCTCCTCTCTCTCTCCCTTCCACCTCCCTCTCTTTCTCTGTCTCTCTCTACCTCTCTCCCCCTCTCTCTCCCTTCCACCTCCCTCTCTTTCTCTGTCTCTCTCTACCTCTCTCCCCCTCTCTCCCTTCCTCTCTTTCTCTGTCTCTCTCTCTCTCTCTCTCATCCCTCTCTCTTCATTTGTCTCTCTCTCCCTCTCTCTCTTATCTCTCTCTCTTCATTTCTCTCTCGCTCTCTCATCCCTCTCTCTTCATTTCTCTCTTTCTCATCCCTCTCTCTTCATTTCTCCCTCTGTCTCTCTCTCTCTCTCATCCCTCTCTCTTCATTTCTCTCTCTCTCTCATCCCTCTCTCTTCATTTCTCCCTCTGTCTCTCTCTGTCTCTCTCTCTCTCTCTCATCCCTCTCTCTTCATTTCTCCCTCTGTCTCTCTCTGTCTCTCTCATCCCTCTCTCTCCCTCTCTCTCCTTATTAACTTATTAATTTTATTTTAATCGATATCTTCCAGGTGTGATGATCAATCGAACTCAGCCCTGTTTCTGACGTCATCAATCAGACCTCGGGGTGACATCAGAGGTACAAGGTCGTCGCGCGCGTGGGGGGGGGGGCGCGTGCTCGTCCCTGGGGACAGCGCGAGCGCGCTCCCCCCCCGCCACCTGATGGCTCGCGGGACAACTGACAGGCGGACGGTCAGCACGAGGCGGCTCGCGCCTTCCCGACGTCTTTTATTTATTTGGCAGCGCGCGCGAGCGACGACAGGAGCCGCGAGAGGTGAGCGTCTCGAGGGGACGTTTATGACGTCATCTGTCAGGTTGAAGTACTTTTCTGATGAATGTGTCTGTTCAGAAGTTACAGGTCCGAAACTACGTGAGACGATTTGAACAACAACAAAAACAACAAAAAAGCCCGATGTTCGTTTTTAACTCGTGACGTTTCGGTGTTTGGGGCTGCAGCCGCGTTTCCTAATGAAGCTGATTTTAGCGCGAGGCTGCTGGAACGAACGCGTCGTCTCCTCCGGGAGTCAGGAGGGAGGGCGAGCAGATGAGGAGAGCTGCCGGCGCGTCCTCATGATTTCGGCTTTAATCCCGTTTTTTTTTTTTTTTTTTTGACGCTGTAAGCCGCGAATTCACAGAAAACGGGCCCGGTTTTGAGCAGGGGCCGCCTGGTGCTCCTGCAGAACCGAGGTCAGACCGAAGCAGACCGTAATCTGGTTAGCGCGCACGGAGATAAGACCACAATGGAATCTCGTGATGGTATATAATCATCAGCAGCTCATTTAAAATATGTGAGTAAAGAAAAAAAGAAAAAACCCAAGGTGATATGTGCTGAAACTAATCAGTTATTTTTACGTGTTTTTAGTCAAATTCTGTTTTCCACGCTCTTTACGGAGGAATCATCCCAAAGATTATTTGTAGTCTCTTCTGTCATAATTATTTTTCGTTATTATGAATATTAATACAATGAATTTTAATGATTTTGTTAAACTGACAATTAAAGTTTTCAGCATGAGCAGTTTGCTCTGTTGTTGTTGTTGAAACCGTGTAATTTGACATAACCCGATTGACCTTGATTGCTGGGCCTTGGGGGCCTCGTGTGGACTTTGCAGCATGGCTGCAGTGCATCAGAAAAACATGCAATATCCCACCCTGCTGAATAGAAAAACAGAATGTTTGTGTTTAAAATTCTATTTCGTTCACATTTATTGTCCCAGGTAGCATTCCTACTTTATTCTTGCTGTTCTTAAAGATTACATTAATTTGTTTGGCGATTGCCCGATCGTGTTGAACTCACATTTATTTGTCGTGGTTACTATGGAGACTAGTTGTTGTTCTGGAAATTGTCGCAACGGTTCAGGGTGACCTGTGTACCATCAGGATTTGACACATCCAAGTATTCCCAAGTAAAAGCATGCTGATGTACTATTAAGCTCTTTATTGTACCACTAGCTTTTTAAGTAAAAACTTCATGTTGCTCATGTTTTATATTTCAGTAATGTTAATGTCACCGTGAGGATGCATTTTAATATATTATATATTTTGTCATCCTCATTTTAAAGTTTCCTCTTAAGTTCAGTGCAGTTCCTCTCATGTTCTGCAACCCTTGATTTCCAGCCAGAGCCTTTCTTTATGTTTTTTTTTTTATTTAATTATAGCTTTGCACCATACATATCAGAGCAGGTGTCATTATTGTTACTTATATCTGTATGTCAGACTTGTAATGACTTGCCCGTAATGTCACCCAACAATGCCTTCCTGTCACTGAGATTGTTCCAACCCTCTGTAGACAAAACATGTTTGATTGGGGGCCTTTGCAGACTTTATTTGTGTGCATACTTTTGTTTAATTGCTCTGTGGGCACAATGTTTACAGCGATACTCCCCAGTTACTGTTTAATATTGTGTTTCACATGGCTTTGCATTGCCTTGGTCCTGTTTAATGGCCCTTAAAGGAATACATTCTTATACGACAGAGTTCATTCCCTCTTGGTGCTGTGGAAATAGTTTTTTTTCATATATAGTAGGTGGTTTAAATATTTTCCACTGACCCGGCTGCACGATCTCTTGCTTGTTTTGCAATTAAATCTGATAACATCTGCAAAAAGCATCGTTCGGTTGCGCTCCTCTTGGATTAAAACCAGCGGCTTCTTCACAAATAACCCTCTAGACTGGCAAAGCAGTTCTGACTTGGTTGGTGCTGCTTGTGTGGAGAGATTAAAAAAAAAAAAAACAGGAAACAGCAGTCACCTTGGTTCAAACTCCACAGCTACTGTAAAGTTATAGCGTCTAAAGTAGAAATACATCTGGTTTCAATATTTCCAATATCGCCACTTGACTATACTTTTGATAATGCAGCATCCGTTTCTGCGGGCTGCTGCGAGCTTCATCTCATGAATGATGCCACCAGATCGGCGCTTCACCAGAAAAGTATTGATCGGACAGACAAAAATCAAAGGGTCATTGCTTCTGTGACGTCACATTTGAACAATATTTTCAGGCTTCGCCATTACATTACGTCTGTGGGAGCTGCTAACAGCCCACCTCTCAACAAAACCTCTCACATAAAGTCAAGTTCAACCGAGTGAAGTGAACAATAGAAACCCAAACCAGAGCGCTCTGATCCCACAAGAGAGCAACCCAGTCTACTATGCCCTGGTTTCTAACCTCCACTGATCAATTACCAGTATTGATCTCTTTATAACTAGAGGGTGACATCTGAGCATTTTGTATTGCACATTGTGCATCGTGGCAACCAGAAAAACACACTTCGTTAAAGATATTTTTTAAAACATTCTTCGAGGAACTAGTTTAGATAAATATGAGACAGGAAGTCTGACCTAAAATGAAGAGCGGTGTTTATTAAATACCTTTATCAATGACACTCAAGTCACTCTGAGCCCTAATCTGACCGTATAAAACCGTGACATGCTATGGTCAGATAATCTGGTAGAAATAGGTCGGGTTTAGTGAGAGAGAACACCTGACAGACAGAGTTACAGCAGGAAAAAAGATAATATGAATTTGCTCTTGGAAGGGAATCATTTAATTATCAAAGTAAATATAAGCTTTGCTTTTCTTTGGTTAACAAAAGTAAAAAGAATTATCGTTTATACAACTGAGTATAATAATTCTGTTTCTATGGGTGCGCTCAAATAGATAATTAACTCTTTTAAAGTGCTACATTGGGCCATTAAGTGTTGTATATCTGTATAAATATGCAGTTTTAAACTGAAATGTTTTTATACTTGTCCAATGTTCTCATTATAAATTAAATACACAACCACATTGAATCTAAATGAACTCTGCATTTAAATTATAATGAACTGATTAAAAACACCAGTTTTGGTAATAAGCTATAAAAGCAGTCATCCCTTAAAAATACAATCAGATCTATTTATAGCAGGAAAACCTTTAAGATTTTGTTTTTCTTTATCAGAGGTTCAATTACAATTTGTCACAGATCATTTAAGGAAAAAGTGCAGATCCAGTGTTCCACTATTTTTACGTAAGAAGTCATCTGAGACATTTGTCACCTCATCACGATAAGGTTAGGCAACACACACGTGCACTCGCACTCACACGGGCACACACACCTCATCACCTCCTTGAGCCACTGTGGTCAGGTGTCGGGCGACGCTCTAACTCCATCGCTGAGATAGCGAACCTGAGAGCTCGTTCACTCGCTGGTGTTGGCATGAACCACAGCACAGGCCTCAAGGTCAGACCCGCAGTTCCTCCTCCACCGCTTTTGAATCGTGCACGGCTCCGGTCGACCTCAGGTGTCTCACACACATACACACACACACACACACACACACACACCTGTGGCTGTGTATAGGTGTGTTGTCATTTTCTATAGCAGAAGAGGCTCTTGCATAACACCTCAAAGGATTAGCAGAGCCAGCGGTGAGATTACCAGCGTCACAAGTGCAGCACTAATCCACAGGGCATTCTGCCTCTTTAACCCCAATTTGGAGTCTCGGTTTAACACGGTCCCTGATTTCATCAATAACTCCAGGTTTTACCCCTTGGATTTGTGACCCAAAATGGGTTCCCAAAAATAGTTCTGGGGTTCTTCGAGTATAAAACTCATCGGTGCTCATGGATTGTGTTAAATGTGAATACTTTCAATATGTTGTGATGAAGGCAGTGTCATAATCTCAGATTATTGTATAATCTGACACTGATTTCCATGTACAGTACAAAGAATTTATCTATCCTTTTTTCATTCACAGGCTTGGACCGTTTCCTTTATGGGCAGATCTTCGAGATTTAAACACTCGGTGGGAGAACCTGCAGTGTATTTGATTACTGGATTAATCTGATGTCAATCCGAGGTCTGCGTGAGAGAAATCGTTGCAATAAACCACACTTATAAGTAGGTTTCTAATGATTCTTAATTTAAACGTCGCATTCTAAAGGTTTTAATTAACCGAGAAACTATAAAACGACACGTATCATGGAAGCAGTCTGTGAATTCTCACCCTTATTTTCCTTGTTCTTCTTTTTAAGCCCGACAAGAAGCCCCTTAGGGACACAACAAAGACTCCTGACAAAATGACAGAGCCTTTTGTTGTCCTCCCCTGAGAACCCTTCGCTCCGGAGCTCAGTGCTTTTTACCCAGGATGTGTCTCAAAGGGAAGTCAAACCACAAGCAAAGATGAACCCTTATGTCAGCTCACACTTCAGGAGAGATCTTTTCCCCCA
This sequence comes from Lagocephalus sceleratus, assembly GCA_911728415.1. Lineage (NCBI taxonomy): Eukaryota > Metazoa > Chordata > Actinopteri > Tetraodontiformes > Tetraodontidae > Lagocephalus > Lagocephalus sceleratus. The sequence goes on from CAJVRN010000126.1 coordinate 2,137,441, forward strand.
CTTCCATTTGTTGTAGACTTTTTCTGCCACCGCCAGTAGCCGCAGCTCTTACAGGTTGTCGTACTGTGAAAAGAAAGAGTTGCGGGTTTGAATCTCTGCAGTGTCGCTGAAGAGACTGTTGAACTCTCTGGAAATAGTTAGACCAGGTAATGACTGATTTCATTTTTAAGTAATCTATCTGAATCGGGTCTGAAAAAAGCTATTATGTCTTTTGTACCAGTCTGTGATTCAAGTTTACGCTGCATGTTCTCTTTCACGTTATCGCCGCACATGACCGTGAATCTAAATCCCGGAAACGTGCTTGGATGCTCTTTGTGATATTGTTCAAACAGATACAACCTGCAGCTCACGTTCGCTCTAAACAACTTCCTCCGCCGCCTCTGCTCTCTCCCGAACCTGTTCAAACTCTGACACCAACCGTCCTGAAAGGATGTAGAAACCCTCCACAGGTGACGTGCGGTCTTATCGCTTCCCTCCATATGAACCCTCGACTCGAAGCTGGAAGCACGCGTGATGTCAGAGGCAGATCAAAGTAATCGCTGTCGTTTTTCTTCTTATCGTTTGTCAGGCCTTGGTGAGTTCTCGGCTGTAATGAGGTATGTCTGCCTTCAGTAATTGTTAACAGCAGCCTAGCTCAGGACTGTTCCTTCTTTGACTATGGCCATTAAACAGGTATGCAGACGCTTTGATTCACGACGTTAGAGCGGTGACATGACCGACAGGAAAAAGCGCAATTTCCATGACTTTTGGCAGGTCGCAGCGCGAGCTTAGCTGCAGTGAAGCAGTTAGATTGTGTGAGTTACCTGTGTATGCAATATTCCGTGCCTTCTTCAGGTGGTGAGGGTGTGTAGTGACAAACTGCTACGTGTACTCTTTGTCTCCTCATGCTGGTACCAAGGGATTGGGAAAGCTCAAATAACTGGTCGTAAGAATTTGGCATGTTTTCTTTTTTTTTGTTTGGCTGCATGCAAGAGATGATTTATCATCGTGTCCTGTTTATTCTGGGTTTGTCTGCCTTGTATGCTCCACCCTACAGTGAGCACTGTACCCCAGCTCGAGACATCCCTGTTTCTCTTCTGAACTAGACCAGAACTTGCCCCGCATGTGCTCGTGAGGACTGTTGAGGTCCGTACGGCCCCTCGCACAATAGACCCAACTCCTTCGATGTGCTCCTGACCTCTGTGTTTTCAGCTCACTCAATTGTTCGTTGAGTATCTTTGTATGTGCGCATTGTTTGACTTCACCTCTGGATTCATAAGACAAACACATCTGTCAGAGTGAAGACTCTACTGGACGTGCTCAAGCGGTCGATCAATGTCAGTACGAACTTGAACTTATACCTTTCGTTAAAAACACGCAATGTTATCGAGGCGCAGTGAGCTGGCTATATCAACGTTCAGCATCGACGGTCGAGTCGGAGGACACTGAGGACTGTTAGAGCTGAACTTTTCTGGGCTTTTTGAGGAAAAATGGGAGCGGCGCGCGTAAAGCGGCGCTTCAGTGCTGTGGTAGACGGGCCGGTGGAGGAAGAGGAGGTCATGAGGCTAGCACTGAGCGATGCCGATACGGCTATGGCGGGGGGGAGCCCAGCGGGTTCCCCGAGCAGCCCTCCCCAGACCCACGCCCTGAATGGCAAGCTGATACCTTTTCAGGACGATGCCATCAACGCACGGAGGCAGGGTAACATCGGGGAGTCAGTTCGAGGGGATGCAGGAGAAGGCGGGATGAGAGCTAGAGGGATGTGCTCCGGGATTGTCAAGGGCAGCGGTAAAGGGGGAAGAGCGAAAGGCCGGTCGTCCTCCGACCAGGATTCCCTCTCTTCCCCCTCTACTGCCAGCCGTAGGTGCACCAGGCGCTCAAGCCGCCGGCCCCGACAGCGCTTTGTGGGCAAGGACGGACGCTGCAACGTCACCTTCGTCAACATGAGCGAGAGGGGCCAGCGTTACCTTAGCGACCTCTTCACCACCTGCGTGGATATCCGCTGGCGTTGGATGCTCGTCATCTTCACCCTCTCCTTTCTTCTCTCCTGGCTGCTCTTTGGATTTGCCTTCTGGCTCATCGCCTCCGCACACGGGGACCTCTCCGTCGGGCCTCCCCCGGCCTCGGGTTCTTCTCCGGGATCAGGAGAGGCTGGGTCCGGGGGAGAGCCTGACAAGGAGGGGGCTGCAGGGGAGCCGTGCTTCCTCCAGGTGAACAGCTTCATGGCTGCCTTTCTCTTCTCCTTGGAGACGCAGACGTCCATCGGTTACGGCTTCAGAAGCGTGACCGAAGAATGTCCCCTGGCGGTGGTGGCGGTCGTTTTGCAGTGCATTGTGGGCTGCATTATTGACGCCTTCATCATCGGGGCGGTCATGGCGAAGATTGCCAAGCCCAAGAAGCGCAACGAGACACTGGTGTTCTCTGACACGGCCGTGGTGGCGCTGAGGGACGGGAAGCTCTGCATGATGTGGAGGGTCGGAAACATGCGCAAGAGCCACCTGGTAGAGGCGCACGTCCGAGCACAGCTGCTGAAGGTAAGTGGGCAGAGATCCGTAGCTTACAAAAAAAAAAGGAAAAAGTGAAAGAAATTCCCAAAATAGTGAAAGTAGAGATCATGTGAGTAGAGTTAGAGGTAGCCTGAGAGAGGATGAGACCATCTGGCTTGTATTCCAGATTGTTGTTAATGAGAGCTTATTTAATTCTCCCTCAGGGGTTAGGAAGATTTACTGTGGATTAACTTTCCCCACAATTCTTTAACTGACAACCATTGTCCTCTGTCATCACATTTCCCTCTGTGAGGAGGACTTCATGGGGGTTAGAGCTTTAGAATCCATCACTTTGTGTTTACCTCAACGTGTGACCACGATGCGGGTCCTTCAAAAGTTCTTGGTCAAGAATAATGAACTGTTTTTAATAATGTTAATTTATGTTTGCATAAATGACATTTGACATGCATTTTAAATAGCGGTAGTGGTCATACCGCAGTTTAGAGTGAAGGATTGCTGAGAATGCACCATATTGGTGTTGAGTGCCAGTTTGATGTTGATTTCCTTATTAGCTCTACCTAAAGCACATTCCTTTCACAGCCTTGTCGATGTTTCTCTTGGTGACATCACTGTGTTCTCTATTCCCAACTTCAGCCAAGAGTGACTGAGGAGGGGGAGTTCCTCCCACTGGACAACGTAGACATCAATGTGGGTTTCGACACTGGCACTGACCGCATCTTCTTGGTCTCACCAGTGACGATTGTCCACGAGATTAACGATGAGTCACCCTTCTTTGAGATTGACCGAAAAACTCTGGAGAAGGATCCCGATTTGGAGCTTGTTGTGATACTTGAGGGGATGGTGGAGGCCACGGCCATGACCACGCAGTGCCGTAGCTCATATGTGGCTTCTGAAATCCTCTGGGGACATCGATTCGAGCCAGTGCTCTTTGAGAGGAAGGAATGCTACCAGGTCAGATACGCCAAATAGCGACACACAGTAAACCGGCAAAATGCTCAACAAACCTGACATGTTCTGTTCTCCACCCCCCCACCCAGGTGGACTACTCGTTTTTCCATCGGACATATGAGGTGCCGGACACACCATCGTGCAGTGCTAAAGAGCTCGCAGAGCAGAAGAGCGATCAAAGCTCACGCTCATCTTTCTGCTACGAGAACGAAGTGGCTCTGCAGCTGGTGACGCCAGACGATGAGCCCGATCAGAACCAAAACCCTGACTGTGCCTCGCCACCAACGAGAAGACCGTCCCTGATTGATCATCTCCACTATAACTGAATCGCAACCTAAATGGTAAAATAAGGTTAGATGTACAGGAAATTGGCCGAGAGAGAGATTCTTAGAGGTTTGTGGATTTTACAGACCGATAATCAAAGGTAGGAAGTCGGAGAAATGACCGCGGGAGTAGAGCGACGTCATTTTTGCAGGTTTATAAGACTTAGGTGAACATTACTTGACCCAGTTGTCTGATTGGCCCTGGCAATCTTTCAGAATAATTGGAAACGTGACTGCCAGGTCTCACATCTGGCCCTTCCCTACCACAGCACATTCAACATCAGCTCCCATGTCTGCCTGGCAACAGCGCTCAACAGCACCGCGCGGTGGCCGTGGCCGGGAACTACAGCTTCAGATTTCTACTCTGAAGCAAGCCAGGCCTGCCATCGTGCATCCGTGTGAAATTAATGATTGTGTACTGTTTAAAGGTACAACTCAGGAATGTATCCCACTGTGATGCTCATTTATCATTTAAAGATTTATTTTCTTATGGTAAGTATGACTAGGGCACATTTTATGCAGTTGAGTGGTCGATACATTAATGACATGATGGAGAGACGGCTGAAACCAGCAGCAGTTTTGAGCAGTTTCTTTTCCATGTTGTATCTTTTTTTTAAAGTATATTTTATGCCATGTGAATGTGTTCTTTGATTGTGACATGCGTTAATTTATCAAACATTTTGTGCTGGGTTAAGATACGCTTGGTCTGGCCACTACAAGGATGAATGATTACACCAGAAAATGGCAGATCAGATAATTAACACACATTTCTTTCTTTTTTTTTTTTTAGCAATATGTTTTGCTGCATCTGCTTGTGTTCATGCTGCTATAATCAACAGCATTGTATTATTTTATTTGCTTGTTTTTAGACAATAGCACTTATAGCAAGAGAGCTATACTATTTAAGTGTCTTCAACTCCATTCAGAGTAGATTCAAGTCAAGTAGGACCTTTTTTATGATCACTTTACTGCACAGGGGAGTTTCTAATATGACCAGAACAGAGTTTGATTAAGAGGGAGAATAATGCTCTGATAATGAGGACCTGACCTGCTTTTTCTGTGGTGTAACATGCAGAATTGGATTTGGACTGAAGTGGAAAGTGCACCAAATTTAAATAATTCTATAGCTTTTGGACACGTGACAGCATGTTTTTATTAAAATGTGTTACAGTGAGTATTGCTTTTATTAAGATTCCACATCTGACCCCTCATCTACAGCAGTTAGTAATTTATACCTAAAACATGTTAGGTATACATTTTTATTGAATCGTGCTCACCGTGCAAAAGTGTGCATTTGATGGTCACTTAAAATGTGCAAGGTGTTGTGAAGCAATTACTGTGAATCTACTGATGTCTATGAACATGCACTGATGATATGTAGTAAAAAAGTGTAATAGTTGCCTTTTATAGCACACCACACATAGAAGGTAGTATTTTATTATAGATTTGCTATTAATTTGCACTATGCCACCTGAGTATTCAAGTGTGTTTAAAGTATTTGTTTTAGAAGGAAATTATGGGAGGGCTTGGAAACTTGGTGTCAGGATTGCAGCCAGATTGACCCATTGCACAACTTGTTAACTTCTTTGCACATATAGGAGAGTAATATCAACAATACAGCTCTGCAGCAGTGCAGTGTTGCTCAGCCAGCACAGTTTAGCCTCGGTCTGTCTGTACTGGTGTTTCTATCCGAAGGTGTTTTTTTTTTGTTATTCTAACCTCCAGGAGTTGTGGAATTGACAACATATAATCTACTACATTTAACAGTGTTTTGTTGTGCTTCCCCTTCACGTCTCCCTTAATGCCACCATTCTGTATTTATAGACTCTGTGGTGGGCCCTTGAAATGTAACACTGGTTGCTTAACGTTTAACATGCAAGACACATATTACATTATTGTTTAAGATTTTTCTAATATTACAGGACAATAACTTAGTAATTGAATTAAATGATCAAGTTATTTTGCTGTTGATTGTTCACTGAATAGTCAATGTAATAATGTAATAATTTTACTGAATTAGATAACCCATGCAAAATATACCTACCATTCCAAAATTACTTTGAGAATAAACATCTCTGCTCTAATATTGAACTGTCTTTATCCCATCCTCAGGCACAAAGCACTTCTAAGTAATACAGAGCTAATAAAGACAAAAACGGATCGATGGTCGACTTGTTGTCTTTAATCGTTGCACAATAACGACAGCGGAACCTTCTAGCTTGAATCGCAGAGAATTCATACCTCAAAACTAAACGAGTTCTACTGAATCCGCTAAATGCAGTCGTTATCGTGACGACGGCACGCTCGTGGATCTGCGCGGGGAAACGCCACTACCGCTTCCGAACGACGTTACACAAACTTTTATTCGCGAGAGACGACATCGGCAATCGATCATCACGTAGCACGTGCGCTGCTGGACGCTCAGAGGGCACGCGGGTCCCCTCGCCTCCCCCGGCCGGACTCCCCGATGCGGCTCCGAACAAAGGCCGAGCGCGTCTCTCGCCTCCACCGCCGGCACCTGCCGCCGCGCGCCCATTGGCCCCTCCCCCCGCCCGTCACGCCCCGGCCCCGCCCACCGGCGCCTCCCATTGGTCGCCCGGGGAGCAGGAGGCGGGGCGGCGTCCGCGAGGGCGGGGCCGGGCGCGCGGCGTCGGCCGTGAGTGGAGCGGCCGCGCGCCCGGGCGGCCTCGCGCAGGGGCGTGATTGGCCGCGCACGAGGAAGTGGCCGCGAGCCGCCGCCGCCGCCGCCGCCGCGCGCTCGCCCCTCCGCTTCTGCGCTCGAGACGCCCTCATTCGCAGCGTGCGGCTCGCGAGCAGCAGCCGGAGCCGCGAGACGAAGCCGCGTCCGCGGGAGAGAGGAGCCGCCGACGCACGAGGAGCACCGGCCCCGCGCGGCCCTTCCCCTCCGCGCGCCTCGGTCCACGAGCGAGAAGCGAGCAGGTGAGAGCTTTAAGAGCGTTTAATCCACCTCTGATGGGCGCGCGGGGCGACGGCGGCTCCGCGAGCCCAAACGATCATGAACGCGTCGTTACCGGCGGGGGGGAGGCAGGGGGGAGGCAGGGGGGGAGGGATGTGAGGGGGGGGGTGAGGGATGGGGGGTGAGGGATGTGAGGGGGGGGGGTGATGTATATCTGCATGCGTCTGTGGCGATCGTCCTGCGCGTGTGCGCACTGGTCGGGCTGCGGGTGGTTCCCACCCATGATCCGTCCCCGGTCCATCTTTGTGGACGTCCACCTACGATCCCCGGGGGGGGTGAGGGGGGGGGGTTGGTCCGTGCGGGTCTGTCAATGAAAGGCTGCGGCCGCTGCGGTCGCTGGGGTTGCTTCTTTTCTTTATTTATTTATTTATTTGTTCATTTATTTGTTCATTTATCGCCGAAGGTGTGCCGGAGGATGAGGCGTCTCGCGGTCCCGTGTCGCGCATCCGCCCGCGTGTCTCACACCCGCCCGCCTGGGAGGCACGCACGCTCCCGCACATTAATAAGACAGATATGAGGCTGACGTAGATGGATCACAAGACCCCCCCCCCCCCCCCCCTGCCCCCCCGCAGTGAATGACCTCAGCTGGAGCCGGAGGTATTGTCTGGCTGCGGGATGCGGCTCGCTGTTCCCGGTGTTGCTATGGTGGAGGAGAACAGTCAGGTTCGGGAACTCCAGCTGCTGCAGTGTAATGCGACAACCTGTCTGTGTGTGTGTGTGTGTGTGTGTGTGTGTGTGTGTGTGTGTGAGAGGACTGGACCAATTGGCTCTGATTGCAGCCAGCAGCATCTCTAAAGCGTGAGCGCCTTCCCCTGCCCCAGCCTTTAGAACGGGATCCTTTTGGTCTGATTCAGTCTTAAAGAATGAAACCGGCGTTTTGCTTTTTTTTTAAACGCCTGTTTTAAATACCAGCGCTTCGCCCGTGGGGACAAAGCTGTCTAGATCAACCATCTAGGTTGATCTTTTCTTCACTGGCTCATTAATATGGATGCTGATACCGTCAATTGTTCTGACATTTGTGACTCTAAAGGGACTTCCCCGCTTAAATTATTTGACCAAAAAGGCAAACAAATGTCCCAATTAATGAATGAAAGCACCTGATCTGTTTCAGCCCTTTCAGCAGTGAACAGTTTTTTTAGGACGCGTCATCCATTTTAATATGGAGAAACACATTTTTTCCATACTGAGTGTCAGGGTGTGTCTCAGTACACCCACAGTTGTAATGGAGTGACAGGAATGGGTACGGTAGGGTTGGGGACCAGCCATTTGTATGAACAGAAGCAGCAGACCAAAAAAAAAACACACACACACACACACCAAGACTGTGATGATGCATTGCAGGAATCAGGCCAGATCACATACCTGTTGAGACTTGGAGACGCCTAACGTTCGGCACAGGGAGGCCAGCACAATAGCTCACCTGTCAGGCCGAGCCTGACGTTTGTGTGGTCTTATTCGCAGTGACTTCATCAAAGGCGCGCCTGCCAACTCTCAAACCTGCAAACGATCATTGCAGTAGGCGTGAAACGTTGTTTAGGAGCCAGAGTTCGGCCGTCTGTCAGTCAGTCTGTCATCGTCAGTTGCGGTTTGATGGGTTTAAGGGTGGTGCAGGCCCGTCTTTAGCTGCTGTGTCATCGTTCCAGAGACACAACAACTGCTCCGCCGGGCTGGGAAGTCGGTGGCTTTAGTCATGGTTTCAGATAAATGATGACTATTGCAACCGTGCGAACCTCAGCGGGGGTTCGCCCCTCCTCTGAGAGAACTTTCCCGGTTCTTGCACGTCACAACAAATTTCCAAGCATCGTGCCGCAGAGCCAGAGCCGCGCCGATTGGAGGTCGGCCCCGCGTTTCCGAGGAGTCCATCTACTGTCGCCGCGACTTACGCGAGAGCGCAAAAAGGAGCGCTGGAGCCTGGCTGCGTTGGCTGGCCTGCGCTACTCCAGATTCTCTCAGCTGAGTTGGTCCATCCGACCCCCCCCTCCCCTCCCCTCCCTCCCTTTTCCTTCATCACTCCCCCTTGGACTGTCATGTCAGTTTACTCAATCGATTGATGCGCCCCGCTCTTCCTCCACCATCCATCTATCTTCCCATCCTTCCGCCCACCCATCTCTCCAGTCTCTTCTTCTCCTTCATTTGCTGTGTCTTTAATTTAGGCCATCCCTAACCCGTCCCCCGCTGCCTCCATGCTGCTTGCGTGCCTCCGCCGTCGTCCCTTCACGTTCGTGCTCCCAGCGCGGAATCAGTTTTCCTGCCCGTCATCCGTCCCCTCCGTGATCTCTTTTTTTTTTTTTTTTTTTTTTTTCTTCCCCGCTCTCGCGTAAGACGCAGACTCCCGCGGTATCCAGGGGCCTCGGCTGAGGCCCGCTTCTAACGTCCGCTTGTGTCCCTCTCTCGCCAGCGGAACCATGTCCAAGGCCACAGGGGGCGGCGCCAACGATGTCACCCGCTTCCTGTATTCCGGGGTCGGGCCCGGATCGGCCGCCTCCAACTCGTCGTTCTCCGCCGCCAGCCAGGCCGACTGGGCGGCGAAGAGGCTGGTGTGGGTGCCGTCAGAGAAGCACGGCTTTGAGGTGAGCCAGCAGGAGCGCCCCCCCCCCGCCAGCGAAGCACTCCGTTTCCGACAAACACTCACATCCAATCGAGCCGCCCTGCGAGGGCTCAGACCAGCCGTCTTTACAACCTGATCTCACATTCCTTTTTACATTACCAAGGTGTAAAGGCTCAGGTAAATAATTACCTCTAAATGCCTTTGACTGAAGGTCTGTCAAACAGGCGAGGCAGAGCGTGTGCATCTTTATACGTACGCGCACGTTGTGTTAAATTTCGCCCCGATGCTGTTGCTCTTTTGTCACAGGACCTGTAGCCCGTCACATTTAAGCCTCATGACTGGATGTTATTGTATGATGTGACATATTTCTGAGTCCGGCGCTCTCTCCCCGCTGCCGGTTTCATGAGACCTCCCAGCGGAACAATGCTCTTCTTCAGCCCTCATATGCTAAAGGAGCAGCTGAGAGACACTGACTTCATTTTACACTCATGATCTGAGAATGACTGCACACATTCAGAGCCCCTCGTTTTATGAGCTCGCCGTCCCGCCTGTGACTAATATATTCACACGCTCAGAAAAACAGACATTTTTTGAATGTTTTGCGAAGCACCAACAATAAAGCCGAGCTGGGTCATGTGACCCGGTACTTCCTATCTGAAAAGCATGAGACGACTAGTAGGACAGGCCTCTTCTTCTGCTCTTGTCTTGTGTTCCGTATCCGTCTATTTTTGGATGCTGCCAAATACAATGACCGCACACATTCTGAAGCTCACAGAAGTGGACGCTGAAAAAACGTTCTTAAATCTTTGCTTGTTTTATTTCAGAGTGGCAAAAGCAAAGCTTTTATTTTTCTGAGCAATATCACCTAGCGTGTAGAGTTCTTAGTTAATTACATTCAAATTTATTCATTTTACAGCCAAGCTTGTCTTTAGGCAGATTTCAAAAATCTGAAGTCTGTTATATTATTTGTAAGTATAGTGTATTTAAATGGGAATATTTTACTTTGAAATACCTGAAATACCTTTTATTTTAGTTTTAGTGAGGACAATCCATCCTTGAAGATGGAGGAGCTGTAAGAATCTGCCTAGTAGCTTCATTGTAATTGCACTGAGGACAGTTTTATGAGCTCTGTTGCTAAATTATTTATTCTTTAAATCCGCTGCTTCACAGAAAACTCTCAATACTGATGCTGGAATCATCGGCGCTGATCTTTACTGCAGCGGTTTCTGACACGCTCTCCTGATCTCGCTCAATGCCTTTATTCATCCTCGCCCTCTTTCTGCCCTCAGTCGGCCAGTATCCGGGAGGAACGGGGCGATGAGGTGGAGGTTGAGCTGACAGACAGCCAGAGGCGCATCACTTTGTCCAGGGAGGAGGTGCAGAGGATGAACCCCCCACGCTTCAGTAAAGTCGAGGACATGGCTGACCTCACCTGCCTCAACGAAGCCTCGGTGCTGCACAACCTGCGAGAGAGATACTACTCCGGCTTGATCTATGTGAGGCCTCAAAACACAAAGGGAAGCGTTTGCACAAATGGTCTGTGTGACAGACTCACGGATGCTCACAAATGTGCAGGTTCAGACTGTAATGCTGTCTGCATGAACATGTTAGCGGTTTGCTTCTCTGGCGTGCCCTTGTAATAGATACAGGGTGATAAGAGAAGAGAGGAATCAGTTTACCATGGTGTGTGTGTGTGTTTGTGTGTATTTAGTTTTAGTTGGTAACATCTCCATTTACATCAGCAGAAAACATGAGCAGCCGTAGATAGCTGGGAACCAAAGTCATCACATGTTGCACACATACAAAGTACTAAGTGTGTGTGTGTGTCCACAGTCGCTTAGTATTTAAACAATTGATCTGCTTCTGGATACTTTTAATTCCACACTCTTAGTTAAAGTGTCTTATTTACCACCGGTATTCAGGGAGTGTGAAGTATTTGATGTGAGCTGCTCTGAGAGATTTAGTGTCTCGATCTGATGAGTAAATCTGCCCACATTTACAGACAGTGCGAACGAATCGAGCACAAAACACGGGATTAAGCAGTGTCCCATTCACCTAGATGAAGAAACTACCCCCATATGAATCTAAGAGCACAGTGTATGGCGTCAGTAACCTCCTGCTGTGTCCTGTTCCCCAGACGTATTCGGGGCTCTTCTGCGTGGTCGTCAACCCTTACAAGAACCTGCCCATCTACACAGAGTCCATCGTGGAGATGTACAGGGGCAAGAAGCGCCACGAAATGCCCCCACACATCTACGCCATTTCAGAGGCCGCCTATCGCAGCATGTTGCAAGGTACGCTCCACTATCTCTGACCTCTTACCCACAGCTAAGCCTGACACCAGAGCTCGCCCGCACGTCTGCTATCAGCTCAAGCTGGTCTGGAAAACAGCGCTGAGCCCCCACTGTGGTCTTTGTCCAGTCGCTCAGCAGTCTGCGGGCATTCTCGCAAAGGGCGGGGTGCTGTCTCGACCCGTGGTCGATGATCAAATGTCTTAAAAGTGAAAACAAAGTGGTTTTCTTTCACAATAAGGATTTTATGGATTCGTCACGCCCTAAAAGTTTGCGAGCTATTGCATAGTTCGCGGTTGTAAAGGCAACAATGCGTGACAGCATTTTTGCATCGTGTCGACTTCATGAGACAAAACCCGCCGGAATTCTTTGCATTTCAAAGCGGTTGATGAGCAACGAGTCTGCCTCGGGGTGTTTTCCTGACACCTAGAAGGAAATGACATCGATGGATCTATGTACGCGCCACGCCACACCCCACACCCAACTGTGAGGAGGTTATAGGTGTGTTTCCACAGCCAACCTGCAGGACCAGTATGCATTCTTTTACACTGAGCATGAGGGAGTTTTAAAAGGCAAATGGAACTAATCAGCACGCATTAAGCACCTGCGTCGAGTGGTTTGACAGGCCCGAGGGACCAGTTTAGCCGGTCATCTCCGGAGACCGTCACAGGACCAGCGCTAGACCATGTGTAGTCATCGTCCTGAGGCCGCTGTGCCCCCTTTTTGGGTTGTGACCTGGTGTAACTCAAGCCAGGCAAGCGGTAGAAGACGCTCCCGCTCGCATAACACACTTATGAACGCCGGGGTGTTATTTTGAGGAGCGCTATTTATCAGCACATATGAACTGGATTTGAAGTTCATTCAAATGAATTTAAATAGAGTTGTGATCCTGCAGAATCACATCAAATGTGCTCAATCGCTAATTTGTCCTCGCATGTTTTTTTTTCCACAGACAGGGAAGATCAGTCGATCCTCTGCACGTGAGTATCTTCTTTTAGGATGTGTTCCTTTAGGCTCTCGCGTTCCGCCTGGGTCTTTTTTTAATATTGCATATACAGACTCAGGACACAAACCCTAAGCAATGAGTCAGCTGTACCGTGACCGTGACGTCTCGTCTTGTTTGTTACCGCGGTCTGCCTGTTTCGCCTGTCAACATGTCTTCCTGCCAGACTCTTCCTGTCATTGTCAAGGATCCCATTTTAAGCCCATACGGATCATTTGGGACAAGGCGACTTATTCTTTTAGATCCTCTTCAGCATCTATTTTTACTCAAATCTCTTTGTTCTACTCTAAAAGTAACAATGCAGACACAGTCTGCCTCCTTCACACCTGCTCTCTGTACCTGCTCTATATATACACCTGCCTGATAAATGTATGTTTAGACACGTATCCCTGCATGCTGTATGTTGAATCAGTTTATGCGAGTGCGGTTCAGACTGTAGTTTGTATTTTGTGTATTCCAGAGGGGAGTCTGGGGCTGGAAAAACGGAAAACACAAAGAAAGTCATCCAGTATTTGGCTCACGTTGCCTCCTCCCATAAGGGGAGCACGCTAGGCAGGAACAAGGAAGCCATGCAGGTACGCTGACACATAAAACACAGCGGAGTGAGAAAGCAATCTTCAAAAGCACCCACAGCCCAAACCTAAAAATAACTGCCATCCTTTAGCTTGACCCACCTCTGCTGTGCCTTTTCTGCATGCCTTTGTTAAACACATCTCTTGATATCTCGAGCGAACCGCCGATTTACAGCGACGCGATGGCATGCCCGCAGGTGGGGCTCGGCCTTAGCTCTGTTGAAGTGAGCTTTATTTTCACCCTTTTCTCCTGCATTTTCTCTCTGTTTGTCTTCACCTTCCTTCCTGCCCGCACTCGTTTCCCCCCCATTCTCTCCTCTCTCCTGCATGTTTAGATGGATGGCTCTCGGTCTTTAACAAGAGGCAGCACTTTGGCAAACAGGGTGAGTCCGCTGCGTCCTCGCTGTGCTTTCATCCTGTCCTATTTCCTGCTTAATGAACTCTAAGATGGTGCTGATTAACCATCAGAGTAGCATTGTCTCAGACATTCAGAGCTTATGTGGGTCCTCATAACAGTCATGGTTTTTAAACAATTTTGTATGTTTTGTAATTTGTTTAACTGTAAAACTGTTTAACTTTTTATTTTCCACATCCCATCAGACTATACAGTTTGTGAGTATGACATTAATGTGTTCATTTGGGGGTTATTTAGCCTTAGTCATTAAGTGCGTTTCCATTCACACAAACTGAAAACATAGAGTGCATGTGGACGCTGTGGCGTGACTAGAATTGACCCAGACTGGCCCCAATGTAACCAGACCACAACCCCGAGGGAGTGGAACTACGCTACATTCTACTTATATTTGGCTGTCCTGGGAACAGAAATGTTGTGAAGACCGCCAAACAAGTGTAAATGGGGGGGCTTGACTCCACCCGTAATCCAGCTACTTCAGAGTCCTTTGTAGATGGGAAATCCGGTCATGTAAATTAAAAAAAGTCTAGTCTGAATTTGATGTGCATGTAAACGCACTTACTGTGGGAATCATAGCGTTGAAACATTTATTCTGTTCCTATTTCATTCCTGTTGTTCCCATTGACTTTAAAAGGGCCACACTTTGTTTCCTGACCTATACAAGGAAACCCCATCAGGAACATTCACCTCGTCCACATGTGTTTGTGCGCTCATCTGCAGTTGCTGTTTGTCAGTTTTGCTAGTACAATTGCCTCCTAAAGCTCCATTAGCTCCCACACTGCTGATAACATCTGGATTCTTAACAGCAGCAGCAGCGATCTACTGAATTAGCCATAATGCATGCGGCTTCTCCCTCACCTCGTTCCTCAGTTGGCTCTTGTTCACTGGTGGATTCTCTGAAATGCACCATTTGATGCTGCTTTTCTAGAATGTATCATGTTTTAAGTGGCGACAAGTTCATCCTTTGGAATTTTCCCATCAAACGTGGATTATACTTAGACACATGCTGTAACGTGCTGCTCAGACAGTCACTGTCAGCATTGTGGTGTAATGATGATGACGGTGGTAGAGCCTTTATGACTGTCAGAGGCTCCAGACAACAGCGCTGTGCCTCTTGGGGTATTTTGATAGTAATCTAGTACATATCCACTCTGAAGAGAGCAGAGCTCAGTGGTGTGTTTCTGTTCCATTTTACTGAGGCTGTAAACCTTTTAATGCTGTGAACCTGATCTAAAATCTCACGTGTGTCAGGGTGAACTGGAGAAGCAGCTGCTGCAGGCCAATCCCATACTGGAGGCCTTTGGCAACGCAAAGACCGTCAAGAACGACAACTCCTCCAGATTTGTACGGACAGACTAGGTTAATTCCATCATTGCTCTCATCTCCATGGCGACTGTGTTGATGAAATGTATTCCTTGTTCCTCAGGGTAAATTTATCCGCATCAATTTTGACGTGGCTGGGTACATTGTTGGTGCCAACATCGAGACCTGTATCCTTTTAAATCACATCAACATGTCAGAAACATTTATTTACCATCAAATTGTGGATAAAATATGCGTCTTTATTGTTTATTTCTGATGTCAACATGTGACAAAGGTGAGACACAGACCCAGATTATCTGTAAAAGGCCATGACTGAACAAAAATCCAGACCTCCTTGAAAAATCCCGAGCCATTCGCCAGGCCAAAGATGAGAGGACGTTCCACGTCTTTTACCAGATGTTATGTGGAACTTCGGAGGAGTTAAAAGGTGCGACAATAAAACGGCAGTTAATATAGTTTCTTCTAAACAGCAAGTAAATGTCTGTCTTTTGACTTGATTTGTTTTTTTGTTTTTTTTTTTAGAGGAGCTGCTCTTAGGAAGTGTTGACGAGTATCGCTTCCTCACGTGTGGGTCCATCCCTGTTCCTGGTCAGAGCGATTCGGAGAACTTCACCCAGACTATGGACTCCATGGCTATAATGGGCTTCACTCCAGAAGAGAGCATATGTAAATAAGTGAATGACAGAGACGTGAGATCCTCTGTGTGTAGCTGACCCTTGAATATTTCCCTCTCCGTCTCTCTGCAGCCATGCTTAAGGTGATCTCTGCTGTGCTCCAGTTTGGGAACATTTCCTTCATGAAGGAGAAGCACCACGACCAGGCCTCCATGCCTGATAACACCGCTGCTCAGAAACTCTGCCATCTGCTCGGCATCAACGTGCTGGAGTTCACCCGGGCCATCCTCACGCCCAGGATTAAAGTTGGTCGAGAGTATGTGCAGAAGGCCCAGACCAAAGAACAGGTATGTCTGGAAGCATTAGGGTGTGGGCGTGTGTGTGTTTGTGCAGGTAATTGCCTGTGTCACAACCGTACGTCCGCTCTCCTGTAGGCCGACTTTGCTGTTGAGGCGCTGGCCAAGGCCACATACGAGCGTCTGTTCAGATGGCTGGTTCACAGGATCAACAGAGCTCTGGACCGCAGGCAAAGACAAGGAGCCTCCTTCATCGGGATCCTTGACATCGCTGGATTTGAAATCTTCCAGGTTTGTTCCTGCGGTCCTGGCTTCGGAGAACGGGACGCGTTCACAGTTAACACAAAGATGACGCTTGAAAACATTATTATCTTGCAACATTTCAAAGTAGACCTGAGTTCATATGTATAAATTAAGGATTTAAAGGGTCTTAAATCTCTTAATCTCTTTTTTTGATCTCTTTTTTTTTTTTCCCCCCCAGTTAAACTCATTTGAGCAGCTGTGCATCAACTACACCAACGAGAAGCTGCAGCAGCTCTTCAACCACACCATGTTCATCCTGGAGCAGGAGGAGTACCAGCGGGAGGGCATCGAGTGGAATTTCATTGACTTTGGCTTGGATTTGCAGCCCTGCATTGACCTCATCGAAAAATCTGTGCGTAAAAAAAAAAAAAAAAAATCTGCCTTCATTTTCTGTTTTCCTTTCATGTAACAGAGTAAAGCAATGAATGAATACACGATATTACAAGAAGTACACGATAGAGTCAGATCTCCTATTCCCCATTAGGTTCACCCGCCTGGTGTTCTGGCCCTCCTGGATGAGGAGTGCTGGTTTCCCCGGGCAACAGACCGCTCTTTTGTGGAGAAGCTCTCTGCGGAACAAGGCAGTCATCCAAAGTTCTTCCGATCAAAGCAGCCACGCGGGGAAGCAGACTTTTCTATCATTCACTATGCTGGCAAGGTGCGCGCTCGCTTTTAACTTTTCCATTGTTCTCTCGCTGAAGGCAACAGTGTGTGAAAATGTCCTCGGTCCCGCAGGTGGATTATAAGGCAGATGACTGGCTGGTGAAGAACATGGATCCGCTCAATGATAACGTGGCTTCTCTTCTCCACCAGTCATCCGATCATTTCGTTTCAGAACTGTGGAAGGAAGGTGAGTCTGACTTCAATCTGATGACACTGGCCTTTACGCGGTGATACGGGAAGCACATCAACCTGAAAAAAGACAAAGTTCATCACACCTGAGTGTGTTTCTAACAAGATTCTTGCCTTTAAATAATTAAAAAAGCACTAACTGTTTCTCTCTCTTCTCCTTCTCCATCACTCCATCACACCTCTGCATATCTCTTCTATCTTCTTGTTCTCTCCTCTGTTTGCTCGCTCCTGTCACTCTATCCTTCTGTGCTTTTCTCTCGTCTCTCCACTAATTTGGCACTTACCTCTCCTCGCCTGCACCGCCCTCCTTCCTGCCTCAGATATTCAAACACTTCCTCGTGTCTACTTCTTTGACTCCTATGCCACACTGCAGGCCAATGGCTCCGACAGTAGGTGTCTCTCCTCCTCTGGGTGTCCCGCTGAGTGCTACCTCACTAATATGCCTTCGTTTTTTTTTTTTTAAAACACAGCGATCTCTGTCCACACTGGTGCTTTTAGCTTTGAGAAATCTGCTCTCTGCTCTGAATGTGGGGACAACAGTTTCCAAATGTCTCCATTTTCAGGCTCCTAAATCTAAAGATTAGCGTAGACATCAGATATGAATCATTAGCGAATTACTGGGAAACCTTCCCGTCTCCCAACTCCGCTGACATCATTAGTTTTGTCTGTCTTCCCAGTTTCTTTTTATTGTGTGAGCTGTTTTTGTATCACTTTCTGTTCCCTGTGAATCATGTTTTGATGCATGGTGTTTGGCTGTTGTTGCTGTGCAGTAAGATCCAGCATTTCACCACATTTGTCCTGTTACTCTCAGTCCTGTGCTTGTGTAACGATGCCTTTTTTTTCCCCCTGCTACAGGAATCATTCGTTTTAATAGAATTAGATGTCTAATGGTACCAGCATGCTTTAGATTTAAACCTGAGGGTCACATCGGTTGTGGCGCACATTAGTGGCTTATTACATAAAAACCTGCCATGTGCAGGCAACAGCGTGACCACGAAAGCTTCTAGAGATGCAACATACTGATAAAAACTCATAATATATTATGTAATAATGTGTAATACTGTCAGTAAATGTACAGTATATCACTCTGATCACATATAATAGTTCACATATTATCATAATTTGTTTTTCTGGCTGTAGAAAACAGATTTACTCAAGATAACATTCTCTGATTATGCCACCCTAGAGTTCCTTTACTCCTGTCTGTGAGAATAAATCAATGTTTGATCATTTTAGGGCGACAGGCAGCTACACCTGTAGTCCTGCCTGTTCAGACACGCTTAAGCTTTGTCTGGAAGAATCTTACGCACCTCCATTGTACTGAGTCTCTATGTGCATGTCTTACTGGTTAAAATGTTTGCATCTCCTATGAGCTCCAAGTCCGCTGTCCACCATCCGATACTGTCTGCTCAGAGACGTGAGCGCAGATGTAACTGGTCCTGTTTCCTCCAGTGGACAGGATTGTGGGTCTGGACCAGGTGTCGTCAGGAGACAGCAGCGGGCCGGTCACGTTCGGAGCATCAGGTCTGAAGACAAAGAAGGGAATGTTCAGGACCGTCGGTCAACTTTACAAGGAGTCCCTCACCAAACTGATGGCCACGCTAAGGAACACTAATCCCAACTTCCTCCGCTGCATTATCCCCAACCACGAGAAGAGGGTCAGATGGGCCACAAGATATAAATATAGAAACATTTTCATTAAATAAGACATGAATGCAAGAATGGAAATAACAAATGTGTCGAATCAATATTTCATTCTCCCGTTTCCTCCAGGCTGGTAAGCTGGCTCCCCATCTGGTGTTGGACCAGCTCAGGTGTAACGGAGTTCTGGAAGGGATCCGTATCTGCCGACAAGGCTTCCCTAACCGCATCCCATTCCAAGAGTTTAGACAAAGGTGCGTAGCGCAGACTGTCAAAGCCATCTGTTGTCTCTGTCTCTTTTTGTCTCCGTCCTGCCTTTGATTAAACATTTACTTGATCTTCAGATATGAGATCCTAACTCCCAATGCGATCCCCCGCACCTTCATGGATGGAAAACAAGCATCTGAACTGATGGTTAGAAATTGTCCCGAGCTACAAAATACCCACTTTCGTGCCTGGCGATGTTGGAATCTGTTTCCCCTCAAATGACTGTTCTGTCTTTATTCAGATCAAAGCTTTGGAGCTGGATCACAACCTTTTCAGAGTGGGTCAAAGCAAAGTCTTCTTCCGAGCTGGAGTCCTGGCTCATCTTGAAGAAGAGAGAGATTTAAAGATTACTGATACGATCATACGGTTCCAGAGCATCTCTAGAGGTTACCTCGCCCGCAAGTAAGACTAACACCAGTAAATCTCAGCAGAGAAAATAACTATCATCGTGTCATGTTGACGTTTTAATGATTAACCGTTAAACATAATTCCTTTTTGTACTTCCCAGAGCCTATACGAAGAGGCAGCAGCAGCTTAGTGCTCTGAGAGTGATGCAGAGGAACTGTGCTGCCTACCTCAAACTGCGTAACTGGCAGTGGTGGCGGCTCTTCACTAAGGTACTGTGTGAAAATCCAATTTACTTTGGATTCCTGTGGTTAGTTAAGAGAAAGCGGTTGCATGTGAAAATACTGTCTTGTTACTTATTTTCGATCGGGACCCCGCAGGTGAAGCCCCTGCTTCAGGTGACGCGGCAAGATGAGGAGATCCAGGCAAGAGAATCTCAGCTCCTGAAAGCCAAGGAGAATCTGAACCAAGTCGAGCAGAACTTCACGGAGCTGGAAAGGAAACATGTTCAGGTAAACCAACCCGCCACCATGACTCTGACGCCTCTTCACCCGCCGCGGTGGCTCATCACTGGTTCTGCGGCGCCGTAGCTGATGGAGGAGAAGTCGGTGCTGGCTGACCAGCTGCAGACGGAAGCAGAGCTGTTGGCAGAGGCAGAGGAGATGAGGGCCAGGCTGGCCAGTCGTAAACAGGAGCTGGAGGAAGTGATCAGCGAGCTGGAGACTCGACTGGAGGAAGAGGAGGAGAGGGGCGTGCAGCTGAACAACGAGAGGAAGAAGCTGCAGCAGATCGTGCAGGTAGATTATTTGTTGATGATGGCTCACAATGTAGTCACATGTGTATGGATCACATTTGTTGTGAAATAAATGGATTTTTAACATCAACTAAATTGGTCATATCAGCGGTAAAATGTGGTGAATATGCTGAATGTGTAATGAAACCTTTATTCCTCATCAGGACCTGGAAGAACAATTGGAAGAGGAGGAGAGTGCTCGACAGCGCCTTCTACTGGAGAAGGTCACTTTAGACACCAAAGTTAAGAGCCTTGAAACTGATCTGATGAATGCTGTTGAACAAAGAGACCGACTAAGCAAGGTGAAATTATTTGTGTGCCTCGTACAGAAAACATACCACAGCATAACATGACACCAACCCAGATGTTTAAAGAGTGATTCTTACTGTTTACATCTGTGTTGTAATTTTGCATTTCTCTGAGCAGGAGAAGAAAAACTTTGAGGAGCGTCTGAGTGAAGTGACAGATCAACTCACAGAAGAAGAAGAGAAAGCCAAAAGCCTGAACAAACTCAAGAACAAACAAGAGGCCATAATTGCTGACCTAGAGGGTAATTTTAATGTTGATGTTAATCTCATTTAATTAAATTCACAATGAATTTGCATATGCAGCTCCTTTTGAATTTGGTTTCTTTCTGCAAAATTTGACTCTTTAAGTTTGTCTGACAAAATGTGCATATCATGACAAATGACTAGAATGTTCACCACACCAAAAAAATGAGGTCAAGAAAAATTACAAACTCACAGTAATTACTCAAAAACCCACGATTGCAGTGTAAATTGCTGCAGCTGTTTAATTTATCTTTTGTGCTCAGAACGTCTAAAGCGTGAGGAACAGTGTCGCCTGGAGCAGGAGAAGTGGAAAAGGAAGATGGAGAATGAAGCGGTGGATGCCCAGGACCAGCTGTCAGACCTGAGCATGGTGCTTGCTGATCTGAGGGCCAGTCTGGCTCAGAAGGAGAAGGAAATCACCACGCTGCAGGGCCGGTGAGAATGGAGAAGACGGGACAGGAATAATAGGCTGTCAAAGACGCCCCTAACCTTTGTCCCTCTGTCATGGTCGGTTCCTCAAAGCTTGGAGGAAGAAGGGGCCCGTCGCACAGAAGCCCAGCGGGCGCTCAAGGAGGCTTTGTCCCAGGTGTCTGAACTAAAGGAGGAAGTGGAGAATGAACGGTTGTCGAAAGACAGAGCGGAGAAGCAGAAGCGAGACATGAGTGAGGAGTTGGAGGCTTTGAGAACTGAGCTGGAGGACACGCTGGACACAACGGCGGCCCAGCAGGAGCTAAGGTGGAGAGAAACTCGAATCAGAGCGGAAAGGGAACGATTGTTGACTATTCTCCCCTTTTGTTGAAACAGATCTAGAAGGGAGACGGAGTTACACGAGCTCCAGAGGGGCGTTGAGGAAGAGACGCGGCGCCACGAGGCACAGCTGTCAGAGATGAGACTCAAACACAGCGCTGCTATAGACGGCCTGCAGGAGCAGCTGGACAACAGCAAGAGAGTAAGAAGCGCTTTCGATCAATTTTTCCACCTATATTTCACCTGAGTTAACTGGACAAGAAAACAAAGAAACACTTTAAAGAGTCACAAAACAAAAAAGCAATTTATGAAGTAAGACGTATAACATTTTTAAATGAAAAGCTCCCCTCCCTCTAACAGTTCCTACTCTCTCCGCCCCACTAGATGGCAGCTCTTCCTGGTCTCCAGGGTTTTCACTGAACTTGGCAAATCAGCATTTCATATTTTATTCCCTAGTCATGGAATAACCTTCAGAATATACTACAGCTCACTGAAATTTCTTGAAAAACTGTGCCATTGCTTTTCCTAAATTGCGTTTTCTCCCCCCTCTCTCTCTGCTCGCTCTTTATCTGTCTTGTTATGCTCCGTTTTACCATTCTACCTCTGGGATTTATGATGTGTGCTGTCTTGGCTGGGTCTCTGCTGAATAACAGATTTAAGGGATCTGCGGGAAAATAATGGGACAAATTGAATATTTCAGGCACGCCAGTCGCTTGAAAAAGCCAAAGCCATGCTGGAGGAAGAGAGGCAGAACCTGACATCCGAACTAAAGAGCCTGCAGGCGGGTCGGATGGAGAGCGAGAGAGGCCGCAAGAGAGCCGAGAGTCAGCTGCAGGAGCTGAGCGCCCGTCTGGCCCAGGCCGACAGAGAGAGGGAGGACAGGGAGGACCGGGTGCAGAAGCTGCAGGTGCAGAAACACCCAAGCACACTTGAATCAAACCTCTTTTTATATCCAGAATTAGCCGATTTGTTTTGTTTTTTTCCTTCAGAAGTATCTTTTTGTATCTATTTTGTCTGATGCCCGTCTTTTGTCATTTTCTTCTAGTCGGAGATTGAGACCATGTCCAACAGTTTGTCCTCCTCTGAGACAAAATCACTGCGGTTCTCCAAAGAGGTCAACAGTCTGGAGAGTCAGCTGAATGACGCCAAGGTGAGAAATGAACCACACAGAGGGACTGGGTTTTATCCGATGTTGGGATGAGACCCGTGCAGTAAGGTTATATGTGAGAGGCGGTCGTTACCGTTGTTGAGATGAGGACGATTCACCCTTAAGCGTCTCTGCTCTGTGGTCTGACAGGAATCGCTGCAGGATGAGACACGTCAGAAGATGACTCTGGCCACGAGGGTGCGAGCTCTGGAGGAGGAGAAGAACGGACTGATGGAGAGACTCGAAGAAGAGGAGGAGAGAACCAAAGAGTTGACTCGGCAGATCCAGACTCTGAGCCAGCAGGTGAATCAACGATCTGCCTCCAGCGAGGCTGTCCGCCGCCCAGCTCCTCACTGTGTTTACTGCCCCCCCCCCGCAGTTGGCCGAGCTGCGCAAGCAGTCAGAGGAGGTCAGCGGCGCCGTCGAGTCCGGCGAGGAGATGCGCAGGAAGCTCCAGAGGGAGCTGGACAGTGCCGTCGAAAAGGAGCGTCAGAAGGAGGAGGAGAAGGAGAGAGTGGAGCGTCAGAGGGAGCGACTGAGGGAGGAGATCGAGGACATGACGCTGGCCCTGCAGAGGGAGAGGCAGAACTGCATGGCCCTGGAGAAGAGGCAGAAGAAATTTGACCAGGTCTGAACCTCATCGCTCCGCTTCCGTACGCACAATGGCTGAAACGCATCTGTGACTGCAAAGAGCTCTTGTCTGCTCCTTCCTCCTCAGTGCTTGGCAGAAGAGAAGGCGGTGAGCACGCGGCTGGCAGAGGAGAGAGACCGAGCCGAAGCCGACAGCCGAGAGAAGGAAACGAAATACCTCGCGCTTTCCCGAGCCCTGCAGGTAAAGACATTCATCATTGATTTGAACTGTTCGATCAATCACACACAGCATCCCAACGGAGGACAAACTAAAGAAGTTCTACAGAGGTTTCTCTGTTTTATTTAGCTGCAACTTTTCAGTCAATGTAGACGCTCTTGAGTGAGCTTACTTCTGATTTTTCATCAATTATAGAAACAACAGCGACATTTTTAGCCTTTTTCCACTTGTTCCTCAAATTTAATGCACATTTAATAATATTGATATTGTTCATCTGTTGTATGTAGGATGTCCAGGACCAAAAGGAAGAGTTAGAGAGGGTCAACAAGCAGCTCCGACTGGAAATGGAACAGCTTGTGAACCAGCAGGATGACGTGGGCAAGAATGTAAGACTCCTTAGACAGAGCGTCCCTGTTACAGTAGTTCTGTGTCAGTCTGCAGCAGCTCACTGTCTCTCCTGTTGGTTCAGGTCCACGAACTGGAGAGGAACTGCAGGTCTTTGGAAACGGAAGCTCAGAATCTCCGAGTTCAGACGCAGGAGCTGGAGGAGGAGCTGTCAGAGGCGGAGAACTCCAGGCTGAGGCTGGAGGTCACCCTGCAGGCGCTGAAGGCTCAGTTCGAGAGGGAGATCAGCACCGCCGAAGAGAAGGGCGAAGAGAAGAGGAGAGCGCTCAGCAAGCAGGTAGACAGGAAGCAGAGAGGGAGCCACAGGCGTCCGTTTCCTTCAACGCGCCCGGTCACTTACATTCAATCTCCTCTTAAATGCAAGGTGCGCGAGTTGGAGATCCAGCTGGAGGAAGAGAGGAGTCAGCGCTCTCAGGCCATGTCATCCAAGAAGCAGCTGGACGCAGAGCTGCAGGAATCAGAGGCCCAGCTGGAAACAGCCAGCCGCGGAAAGGAAGAGGCCATGAAGCAGCTTCGAAGGCTCCAGGTACGCTTACACCCCCCCCCGCACGTCTTCCTTCCACCCCCCCACCCCCACCCCCCACCCCGACCCCAGCAGCTTCACATTCCAAAATCTCCTGTCACAGGGCCAAATGAAAGAACTTCTGCGCGAGCTGGACGACACCAAATTGGTTCGCGACGACATTATCTCACAGTCTAAAGACAGCGATAAGAAGATCCAGACGCTGGAAGCAGAAGTCCTGCATCTGTCCGAGGTTCGTGGAGAAGCGCAGCAGAGGGGAGGCCCGCCACGCGCTGCAAGCAGGTTGTTGAAGTCCTGACTGTCTCCACGTGCCCGCAGGAGCTCGCTGTATCGGAGAGGCAGAAGAGGCAGGCTCAGCAGGAGAGGGACGAGATGGCCGACGAGATGGTCAACAGCAGCTCCGGAAAGTTAGTACCGCTCGCTCACGGAGACGCTGTCGTAAAAGTCTGGGCCTCGGTCGTTGACGGTCGCTGCCTTCCAGGACGGCGCTGTTTGAAGAGAAGAGGAGGTTGGAGGCGCGGGTGAGCCAGCTGGAGGAGGAGCTGGAGGAGGAGCAGAGCAACGCTGAACTGGTGTCGGAGCGAGTACGGAAGACCACTCTGCAGGTACGACGGCGCGCTCAGACGCGGGCCCCCCCCACCCCGGGGCGTGCGGGCTGACGCGGAGGTGACTGAGGGCCGGGTTTGTGCCGCAGATGGAGACGCTGACTGTTCAGCTCCAGGGAGAAAGAACCCTGGCCCAGAAAGCAGAGGCTGCCCGGGATCAGCTGGAGAAACAGAACAAGGAGCTGAAGACCCGCCTGACAGATCTGGAGGGGGCAGTGAGGGGCAAACATAAGCTCAGTGTCGCCGCCCTGGAGGCCAAAATTGAGTCAATGGAGGAACAACTGGAGCAGGAGAGACAGTGAGAACCCTCGTTTTTTTTTCTACGCGCAAAGGATTATCCCTCATTCATTAACTATATCAACCACATGAACACTGATGTTGTGTCATTCACCATCGATCGTCTTTCTCTGCCTTTTAGGGAACGAGCCATCGCCAACAAACTGGTGCGAAAGGCAGAGAAAAAACTGAAAGAGGCTTTAATGCAAGCTGAGGACGAGAGACGCCACGCAGACCAGTACAGAGAACAGGTACGTCAGCGGGAGACACGGACACGTCTGATCAATGACCTTATCTGGTAATTGAATGGGACGCAGGTCAGCCGAGAGCTGTGCTATTGTTGCGGCCCACAGCACAAAGGTAGGGTTCTAAAATGATTTAGCAGGTCTCCATCCAACATAATCCTAATCCTCCCCCCAAATCTGTGTTCACTGGCGTGCATTTGGCTCTCAAAAATAAATCCTTCAGCTGCAGTAGGGTTTTAATCCAACCTTAATCTGACTCATAATTCCTCCAGTATCCGCCACCCCCCCCCGGGAAAAAAATCTAATTTTCCAAACAATATCGGTCCTCCCGTCTTACTTTAAACTTCCCGTGTCTCACCCTCACCTGGACGTACCCCCCTCCCCACCCCCCCCAGCTGGATAAATCGATGGGCCGCCTGAAGCAGCTGAAGAGGCAGCTGGAGGAGGTGGAGGAGGAGAACTCCCGCTCCAACGCCCAGAAGAGGAAGCTGCAGCGGGAGCTGGAGGAGCTGACCGACAGCGGCCAGAGCATGACGCGAGAGATCACCTCCCTCCGCAACCAGCTCAGGTACAGACAAGCATGTTAATGAGTGTGTGTGTGTGTGTGTGTGTACATTCTGTTATCATTTGTGTCTGTTTTCTAAACCATCCATTAATGGTATGATTTCTTTTGCTCCCCTTTTTTTTTTTTTTTGCATGCTTTTGTGTCCACCTAACCTCGCCACTGACACACTGTCCACATCTGTCCACCTCTGTCTCCGTCGTCACAACACTCAGCGTCCCTGACTGGAGAACAGATAAGTAGGTGACTGCGCGTCTGTACCACTTCCCGTCGCTTTCTCGGCTCGTATGTCCGGGAATGTGATGCACACGTGCATGGAAGTGGGAGGCTTGTCCCAAATTTCCACCAGATATTCCGCACACACGACGCAGCTGCTCTCTGATTTGCGATTCCGGATTTCTCCTTTTTTGATTTCTTAAAATGGACGCAGAGTAGCTGGTGCTGCTATAGACGCATCCAGTGGAAATTTGGGGTGACTTCAGGTTCATGTACACACGTTCTGCTGTTCTCCTGTTAAATCGGACTGCTGTTGTTTGATTCTTGATTTTTACGTTGCCAAGTGATTGTTGCAGGAATGCAAGCAAACATTTCCAAATGTGATCTCCAACTGGGAAAAAGGCTGTGTTTTCATATCAGATGTTAATTCCACTGTCAAAGAATAAATATTTACCATTTCACAGTTCCACATATTCTCGTATTCATTCCTCCAGCATTGCATTGTGGGTTGTGTGTTGCAAGACAGGTAGAGGTCCTGGTGTGACGAGGGCCTGAAGCGTGAGTGAGTTTCATTGCCTAACTCTCCTGCAGGCGCGCTCCTCTGCCGCTGTCCATGCGCGGGCGCAGAGCTCTGGTCGACGACTTCTCGCTGGAGAACTCGGACTCGGAGGAGCCCCCCGCCTCGCCCACGCCCTCGTCTGGGCTCCCGAGGACCCCAACCCCCTCCTCCGAGCACGGCCAGGATCCCGGTCAACCCGCCTACAGCGTCAACAACACGGAGTGACGCAACACTCAACTCCTACACACAAGCAGACACACACGAACACACACACACACACACACATACGTCTCTTACAGCCTCGAGTACTCGGGGCTAAAGGAGCACCATGCACCCAACACAGCCACAAATCAGGCACGAACGCAACCTCAACGAAGCAGAAACTGTAAATTTTGGGGAAAAAAAGCAGATGTTTTTTGTAACAGTAACAAGAACATAACAAAGACTGGAATTTTTCTACATTACGTAGCTGGAATAGATTTGAGAAACGAGGGGGGGTTAAAAAAAAGCACTCAGAAAATGATTATGGCCTAATCTCATGCTGCTGTAGTGATCGTAGAGGGCAAAAAAAAAAAAAAAAAACAGTCATTTTAAAGCGAAGCCATCATTAACCCTCGGAGGTTATAAAATCTGACAATCTACACGCATCACAGCGAAGGGTCAGCGAGAACCATCAGATAAGACGCCAGACCTTCTCCCGTGTCCACTAGAGCGGCAGATTTGTGATGTTTCATCAGTCAGGTGCAAACAAAAGGTCCGACCGTACGAAGGAAGACGAATGGAACCGAAATTACTTTTGATTAACTTTACATGTTTTATGACTCAAAAGAGTAAAAATCAGCCCGTATGCAGCTGAACGTGTAGTGAGAGTAGAGTAGAAACATCGATAGGTGAAACCGTAGATTATAGATAGTTTGTTAACTGAAACATTTGCTTCGGAAACCTGAATTTGTATCATTTCTATTCAATGTGAAGTTAAGTTATTGATCTGTGGTGGTGGGGGAGGGGGGGGCATGTTCAACTGATTATTTCTGAAATAATCAGAGGAAAACTGGTACAAGATTGTCTAGAGAAACGACTTGTTTTTTCTTTCAAACCCATTGATTATCTGTGTAAATTCCTCAAAACAAAAGTCTTTTTTTTTAACCAAACGGTGGGCGTACGGATGAGAAAAAGGGACATGAAACTGTAGTAAAAGTAGAGTAGCCCTAGAATAGACGAGCAGTGAGATACTCCCCCCTCCCTCCTCGCAGACTCAGATACGGTAGTAATAGATTACAACTGAGTCACAGAAAAAAAGAACATTGTAATGAAAGTCAGAAACAGCTGATTTTCTTCTTTTTTTTTGTTTTGGTTCATGTGTTATATCAAGCTTATAAAAACATTTAATAATCCTCATGTTGGAACAAAAGTCACCTGTAGCCTGGCTCTGAAGACGGTGCTCGGACCTCAACGTGGTTTCATTATTGTTGGATTAAGCCTCTCCAGCAGCCTGTGTCAGATTAGAGGCCGTACCGCGGGACGTTAATGTGATGTACAGAAACGATCAGTGTCACTAACGCTGTCATGCTTGCTTAGTTTAGTCTCAGCTCCTCTTAGCCCGTCCCTGTCCAGACTCAGCAAAGTCATTCGTCTGTGTATTTACATCTCTTCCAGCAGGCAGATTCTTTTTTTTTCCACGATTTAGACGTGCTGGTAGGTGGTTTAATCTACCGCGTTAGTCAGTTTATTTATTATTTTACAGATGTTTTATGGATTTTCGTGACTTAAACAAGCAAACCCGCCTCCAAAATGCGCAAATCTCACCGAGAATGTCACCGTCGCTCCAGCTTTCTCTCATGAAGTGTTTTCTTCTGTCGTATGCTGCACATCTCCATAGGCTGGATCCCGCCTGAATGGGTCGCCATGTTGGCGTCTGGTCAAACACGCTGGCTGCGCTGCTCCCTCAAATCAAAGTGGCGTTTGAGCGAAAAAGAACAGCAGCACAAAACCAACAAAAACAAAGAGGGAACACCCAAAAACCAGATTGTAACTGTAATTTCTGCTGTCCAGGACCATCAAACCAATGTTGAGACTACTGACCCCTTTAAGGGTGTTTTGTTTTTGTTTTTTACTTTACATCTTTTTTTAATTATCTTTTAGCTATATGCAAAGTTTGCGTGACACTTTTTTTTTTTTTTTTTAAAGATATTGTGTAAATGTTGCACTTTACACGTGACTGGAGATAACTGCGCGTGGCCGTCGTCCCTCCTGCTCCACCGGGCGAGAATGATCTCAAAGCGAAACGCCAGAATGTCGTATCAACACTAACGATAACACACGGGCAGACTTTTCTCACTGAAATCAAACTAAAGTGCCGGGATGAGAACAGCTCTGTTCACCTGTAGCAAGATATGAGGCCGATGTTTGCTCTGTTGTTGAAACATTTTTGGACATTTCTTTTAAGTATCTTCCTTTTTCTTTTGTTAATAATTCTGTAATTTACAAAATATCTGACCGGGGAAAACTTTAATATATGTTTTTGGTTTTAAAGGTGTTTCTGTGTGTTTCTTTGCCAAAATTTCTAGTTGATGGAATTTAAAAAAAATGCATTTTAAGTGAATTAGATGCAGTTAAGCACCTCTAAACTAGTACAGTAACTCGACTATGATGTCAGTCATAGTCAGTAGTTTTGCAGCATTTATCTAAAGTTATCTTGAAAGTCTCAGAGAGGTTTACTTAAGATATGATGCACATTTTTGCAGACTCAACAACCGAATATCAGTTTAGCTCGATAATGGCTTTTGTTATAATTCTTTATTTATTTCCACACTTCAGGACACACAGACAGCTACAGCACACACATGAAATGCACAAATATAATTCTACATTTTCACAGCATCGATTATTTAACAGGTAATTACTGCAAATTTAAACAGATCACAAGAGCAACACGCAGTATCCCATATTTCTGATTTAAATAAATGTGCAACAAAGAAAGTGCAAATAAAGAAACAGAATACAGACCAGATTCGTTCGTAAACACGTTGTCCTACTCTGTAGTCCAGATGTGAATCAGTGAAAATATTTGACCTGCAAGCACTTTAAAACTGTTGATACTAAACAATCAGGTGTACAATTTTGTGCACCACTTTTACTGAACAACGATCTCTAAAATGCTCAAATTCAAGTGCGGGGACGTGGCTGTGATGGAGCTTTGATCTTGTTTCGGGCCTGGACGCCCTTTGATCTTGACCACCCTGAAGGTTTGGGAGGAACAAATAGTCCAGTTGTTGAGTGTCCTGACAGGAATCATTAATAAACAGTCTTGGCGCTCCGCCGAAGCCCACCGTTTTCCGCCTTGTTGTCAGTCGAACGCCGCCGCCCCGTCCTCCAGGATGTCGGTGAACGGCCATTCTTCCTCGTGCGGGGGCGTCGGTATGGAACGCGGCTTGCCGTATTGGAGGGGGACCGTGAAGGACTGGGCCACGCCCTGGAACGTCGGGAAGTCCAGGCCGGAGCCCAGCATGCAGCAACCCTCTTCCCGGGGCTGCTCCGGGCGGTCGCCCTGGTAACCGAAGGCCGCCCTGAAGCCGTCCTCGGTCTCTCCCCCGTCCTCGAACACGTGCTCGCACTCTTCGCTCCCACCGAATCGCCCCCCCTCAAACCCGGTCTTGGCGGGGCATTCTGTGAAACCGTCGGGGAAGTCGGAGAATCCGAACTCCGATCCCGCCTCCTGCCCGCCGTCCCCTCTGCAGGCGCAGCTGTCAAACCCCCCCGCCCCCAGGAGCTCCATGATCTCAGACCACTGACTCTCCAAAATGTCCGCAGCGCCCTTCTGGTCATCTACGCAGGCGGGGACGTCGGGAAGCATCTGGACGGGGAAGTCGCAGGCCTCCAGCAGGGAAACCTCGAGGGGGTCGCTCCGGGCGAACTCGGGGAGCCCCGGGTCGAGCTGAGCGTCAGGGGGGGCCCCAGGGACCCTTTCAGGACAACCCAGAGAGCTCGTCGATGTGACTCCAGCTGGGCTGCAGGTCTCCTCTCGCCTCGCTTCTTCGCCTTCGCCCCAGGGCGCGGGGGCCTCGGGGGGGCGGGACTTAGCCTGACCTTGAGGGACAGGCGTCCTCTCAACGGCGTCCACCCCCTCTGGGGACGGCTTGGACCCGTCCTTCCCCTCCTCCTTCAGGTAGAGAGCAGAAGCCAGCCGATGGTTCGCCGCCTCTATGTCCGCGAACTTCCTGTTGACGGACAAACTCGTGAGGCTTTGCCCCCCCCCCCCGACCCCCGAGCGCCCCCCCCAACCCGCTGAGCGCTGCCTCCAACGCACCTCTGGATCATGTTGTGCAGGAAGCGGCGGTGGTTGACCTGCCGCTTGGACGGGCGGTTTTTCCGGGGCTTCTGCAGGGTCCTCATCATGTGACCCGCCGCCGAGCTCACGAACGTGTAGAGGTCGCAGCCCCAGGGGACGCCGCGGTCCAGGCCGGGCTCCAGGTTGACGGACAAGGACGGATGCATGGCGGGAAGAGGCAGCCGGGTCGAAGCGTATCAGGCATAAAACCCCCTTAAAAGAGAAGAAAAGGCTCTCCACCATCCTTCAGTCTTCAGCATCATCAACATGACCTGAGCTTCACCTCCAGTACCTTCGTCTTCAAATCGCTGCTTTGCTTCTTAAAGGCAATAAAGGCGGAATAATTCACTACATTTACCGAACAGCAGCAAAAAGTTCTCCTCCCAGGTCCCGCTTTTAAAACACTGATGTCTTACCTTACTGTGTCCTCAGGCTGCTGCAGGTCTCCTCATAGCTTTGTCCACACTGAGACGGAGGGAGGCTGTCAGAGAGGGGGGGAGAGAGAGAGATGGGGGGGGGGGCAATTTAAGTCAAGTGACATAAGAGCTCCATAAAAAATGCACAAACTCATACATACACATACACACACACCCCCCTTCTCCCTCTCTCTCTCCACCCCTCTCTCAGCTGTATGAATGGAAGCCACCACGACAAATTGATGGCGGGAGAGGAAGTGAGATGGGACGATGGGAGGGAAAGAAAGGAGCAATTATGTTGGAAGTCAACCTCTGGTGGAGGTGCGGGCGCCCGCCCCCATTGTGCGGCGCACTAAAGTCAGCTCGTTGAATACTGGGAGACACAAACGCACCAGTTGAGGCGGTTAACAAGCCCTTAATTGATCGGCTTAAAGCGGAGCCCTAATTATCACATTCTCAGAGGGAAGAGCTAAGATGGTTGCTAGTGCCTTTAATTGACCTTTTCAATTCAGAGATTCGCACGTCTGCGGATGAATAAGCGGAGACCGGGACAAAGACCGAGAAGTGAGGAGACACACAGGGACACACTTAGGCTTCTTTTGTTGAGATGTCACTCTTTTTACAGCGTTTCCCTTCTTGTTAAAGACCAAACGATCCCTTGATTATTTTTTTCGGATAGATAAACACATTCACTGAGTCTCTCACATATCATATTCACGTTTCCACGAAGAAGACACTGTAAAATCCTCTTTTCAGGCACCTCTCACAGCCACATCTGTTCCCACAGCGTGTCACCATAGACACCCCCCCCCCCCCACCCTAACATGACTGAAACAGTCACAGTCTTCACCCTCAGCCCTTAAAACAGCCAAAACAAACAGGTTTTACTCTCGGTACGGCTGCACAACGATCTATTTTCAGCCCCCGGCACACGTGCGTTCCGGAGGGGGGGGAGGCCTCGACACTCGACCCCGCCTGTTCCGTGCGCTCCGCTTAAACAGCCGCGTGGAAAGGCGCGGGTCAATGCGAGCTATCGCTCCACACGTGGTGATAAAAGTCACACATTCTTCGCCACAGCGGTGAACTTTGACCCCCTGAGAAGAACCCTCTCACACGCTCCCTCCAGCACCTGGAAGAGAGTTTGACTCCCCTCAGACACAGAACAGGTAAGAAAAGAGTTTCATCTGCTGGTGATCTTTACAGCGTGATGAACTAAACCGGACTTAACGTTTACGTCAACATCAGGGAGGACTTTAGGCGACCAGCCTGACCATGAGGAGGGCCTGGGCCCTGTTCAAAGCTCACCCCTACGTCGGCAACGTTCTCGGGTACACCACCCTCTTCGCCTCCGCCGACCTCATCCAGCAGGGCGTGCTCGCCGGGGGAGGCCCGTCGGAGGGCGGGGGCGGCCTCGACCTGCGCCAGACCGCTCGAGTGGCCGCCGTGGGCTTCTGTTTCCATGCCAACTTCAACTACCACTGGCTGAGGTGGCTGGAGAGGATGCTGCCGGGAGGCGGAGTCAGGGCCGTGGCAGGAAAGGTGGCGGTGGACCAGCTGGTCGCCGCTCCCCTCACCATCAGCGCCTTTTACATCGGTGAGCACATCATTGCTGTCTTTTTATGGTAATACTGCTGATCTAAAACTACAATGATGTCACTTAAAGACTGAATCTCCATCTCACTTATTCAGAAATGTAAAGTAAATACACGGGCTATTAACAAGAAATCATATTTCTTTAACATTTCAGGTTTAAGTTTTCTTGAACACAAAGAAGACCTTTTTGAAGACTGGAGGCAAAGGTTTTGGACATCTTATAAGGCACGTATGCAGAAAGCTCTTTAAAATGGTCATAATTCATTTTACAGCAGTCAAATTTACATGTTGTTGTTTTGTTCAGACTGGAGTAGTGTTTTGGTCAACCATGCAGGTAAAATTGGACATTTTCACATTTACACAGACATACACAAAGAGAAGCATGCAGATGGTATAGCTGTTTTTTATCTCCTCCTCCACCTCAGGCGGTGAACTTTGCCCTGATCCCTCCTGTGGCACGGACAACATTTTTGGGAGGAATTGCCCTCACCTTCACTATCTACCTGTGTCACCTCAGACAGCAGCCTGGGCACAAATTTGAATAAACTTGCAATACTCAAGTCCATGACACTGTATTTATTTATAAAAATGTTAACTCTGTGATTTTTTTATTTTAATATAAGTTTGCTATAGCAATACTTTGGCACGTGTACTCTGAAAGAGAGGCACATTGTAAATGTTAGATAATGGTAACCAACAAATAACCAATTTGACAGCAAAGGTCCAGAAGTGTGACTTGTTACAGAGGTTGAAGTTCAGTAATGTGTAAATAAATGAATAAATAAAGGTGTATTAAATCAGTGCGCCTCCTGTAGTTCCCCTCCTGGCCTTTGGGGGCGGTGGCGGCTCTTTGTGACGACCGGAAGTGCGCTTCCCCTGTCGACCAATCGGCGGCGCGAGATTTCAGCGCGCGTCTTATCGCGAGATCTCGGCTCTTCCTTTTCCCTTTTCGCTCTGAGTCCAAGATGGTAGGTTCCGCTAGCGACGCGGCTCACTCATTATCCACGAACATCGGGTCCATCCAAGCCTCCCGCACGTCCATCTGACCCCTTACCAGTTCTACAAACACGTACAATTAAGCTCCAGGCGGGATTTTGTAGTTTCCACTTTAGTTAGACGGTCTATCTTAACGCTAGCGAAGCCGAAACGCCGAGCTGGTTCACCCACTAAGACGTCTTAGGAGCGAGTTTTCTGCCTTGTTTTTGGATGCGGGATATTATACCGAGTTCATTGTGTGCGACTCGGGTCGATACTTTGCTGTAAAGTTAAAATTTGCCCCATATTACGCGTTGGCCTGGGTGTTTGTGGTAGCGGCTCGCCGGGAGGCGTCAACGTGTGAGCTGGCCTGGACTGACACACTGCACCTTCACTGCCCGGGGTTTACCACTAAATGGGACCAACAAGGACCAGGGTGTCCTTGTTCGTGTTTGACGTTGAGCTGGCGTCCGTATGCTGGTTTTTGTAAATAGAACTCGGCTGTGAATGTACTGTCCAGAGAGAATCATCAGCTAAACTAAGGACACAGTCTTTGAGTTGGAAGGCTCATGGTCGTCTAAGCTGATCCTCATTCTCTTTCCTTCTCCAGGGAATTGACATCAGACACAACAAGGACCGTAAGGTTCACAGGAAAGAACCAAAGAGCCAGGACATCTACCTGAGGCTCCTGGTCAAGGTAAAGCCCCACATGGCTCCTGTGCTGTTCTTACTCTCGCCTCTGACAAAGTGAGTTTGTTGTCAGTCCTTTAACGTCCTCTCGGTGTGTCCAGTTGTACAGGTTCTTGGCCCGTCGCTCCAATGCCCCCTTCAACAAGGTGGTCCTGAGGAGGCTCTTCATGAGCAGAACTAACAGGCCCCCCATGGCCATCTCCCGCCTGGTGAGACTTCATCCTTCCTGATTGTTTTACTTCTTCCATCTAAACTGGTGGTCACATTTAAACATTTATTGTACCTGTACGGGCTTGTTTTTTATCATTAGTGATAGTAGCAACTCTGTTTTTCATATTGTGCCAATGTTTATTACAGCAGGTTGATTTTGGGCAACTAAATATAATATAAGGTTTTCTTTTTTCATGTTTTTTTTCATAATGTTTGTTATAGTTTAATATTTAATGTCTTAATATATTTTTCTGCAGTGCAGCAAAAATCCTTGAGGGATGCTGCTGTCAGGACTTTAACACTGTTCAGTCACACTAGTGCAATGCTTTTACTTTGTAAATACACATTTGACTGTAAATTATTTTATTTTGGAATGAATTGGCAGCAGTTCATAGGAGAAATGTATGACCCTTCTCCTTCATATCACTGAGTGTGGATCGCAGGTTTACTGAACTTCCTTTTGCACTCAGATCCGTAAGATGAAGCTGGCTGGCCGTGAGAACAAAACCGCTGTTGTTGTGGGAACCATCACTGATGACGTTAGACTTCAGACCATCCCCAAGCTGAAGGTAAGAATTAAACGTTGTTGTTTTTTTGGTTTGTTTTTTTTCCAATGGTGTAATTCGGTTGTCGATTTCTAATCCGGCCTTTTCCCGACAGATCTGCGCCCTGAGGTTCACTGATGGCGCCCGCCGCAGGATCCTGAAGGCAGGAGGTCAGGTGATGACCTTTGACCAGCTGGCTCTGGCCGCTCCCAAAGGCCAGGGCACGGTGCTGCTGTCAGGTGCGTGAGCCCGCTCCCACCAGGCCGATACCTGTAGAAACCTGCCTGTCTAAAATACCGGAGCTTTTCATCTGTGCTCCTTGGCTCTGGTTTCACTCTGCCCTCCCTCTTTGTTCTCCAGGACCCCGTAAAAGCAGAGAGGTCTACAGGCACTTTGGAAAGGCCCCTGGAACTCCTCACAGCCACACCAAGTACGTCCCACTCGTTTGATCTCGGGCTCCGGGGTTGACGAATTGACAGTTTCCTTCAGGAATTGACTCAAAAATGTGATAACCACTGGAGTCCTCCCCCGTAGTTTTGTATTTAACATCAATTATTGGGTCCTTATTTACCTACTGTTGATGCGCAGCATTGGAGTTGGCTGTAACGGCTGAATTTGTAGGAGAGGGGACCTGTGATTGGTGTGAAAACCTCTGTTTCTAAGCCTTTGAGCTTCAGCAGGTCGCCATGTGAACCGTTGTTAGGTTGTAGTGTCACTGATGATAAATGAATCAGCTGGGTTGATTTGTTTTTTGTTTTTTTTAAAGGGGATCATGTCTGCTTTTTACACTTCAAAATCAGCAGTAGTTGATGCCTGTGCGAGTAGAGGGGCTAGTAAACTATTAAACGTGACCCACGTCGCCGGGTCGTGCCTTAACGTTGATTTGTTTCTCCCCCAGGCCCTACGTCCGCTCCAAGGGCAGGAAGTTCGAGAGGGCCCGTGGTCGCAGAGCCAGCTGTGCTTACAAGAACTAGTCTGTTTTTGATCTGACACAAATAAAGGATTGACTGTAATGAGCCGTTGTTTGCGTTTCATTGGGGAGGGGGAGCGCAGCCTTTTAGGGAATGCCGTGGCAGGAATGTTCCCACTCAGGAGAAAGGAATGTGCTTGTTTTCGGTCCCGTCTTCTTTCCGTGGATGTCCCTCAAACAGGTGCGTCACTGCGCCGGGACGTCAGGCCTCTTTTGTTCCACGGCCGCTGGTTGTGGAAAACCGAGCTGGCCAGGAAGTTCTGGTCTGTCGGTGATTGGAGAATGTCGGTGGGTGTTGCGCTCTGGTCCTTATCGCCATTGGGCTTCCTCCCCGCCGCTCACAGCCGCCGCTGCCGCGTCTCCGGACACTTCCGGCACAGTTTTCCACGCAAGTCACCCGTCGAGAGAGGGGACGCAAGATGAGGTATTTGAGCGTTTCTCCTGCCCGATTCCTTATTTCTGCCGCGGCTCGGTTCCGGCGTCGGTCGGGACTCGTGAATCTCAACATTCCGCGTCATTCCCCGCAGTGGAAACGGGACCTTAGCGCGCCGCGTTAGCGCGCAACGCGTCAAGACGCGCGGCTGGACAAGGACCCGATCGCGACCAGCGAAGTTACCGAGGGGGGGAGTGGGGGTGCAGCCGGCGTCTGGGGGGCTTTATTAACGAGCTACCTCCAAAGACCTGGACATGTGTCGAGACGCCGAGCTTCTAAGGGGAGAGGGGGAGAGGAGGGGGGGGGCGTTGGACGGCTAGCCGCCGCTAACCGAAGCTCTGCTGCGACCACAACATCCCCGTGTTTGTCCCTGCAGCTCCCGGTCCACGTTTAACCCAAACCCCTCCACGAACACCGACCTTTCGCCAATAGAAGCCCCCCCCCGAGGGGTAGGGCGGGTCGTGGTTATTTGTGGTGAATGTACAGTTATACCAGCTGACGCGCAGTCCGTCACCCGTCCGGAGAGCGTTGGCCAAGTTCAATGGTTAAACTGTGTTTTTTTTTTTATTACGAGGACTTTAAAGTGCGTAGTGGAGCCTGCGCCTCGCATAAACGCATTTATGTGGAAAGAAAGGGGGGTTTACAGTGTTTCCTGAGTCGGTTTTGCCCGAAATAACTCACAGTCATGCAACAGCAGCCTCATTGTGTATGTGTGTGTGTGTGTGTGTGTGTGTGTTTGGACAAATTTAGCTGGTATTATTTATGGGTGTACCCGCCCTGCATTTCAAGGACGTGAGGTGCAACAATGGGCATCTCCCAGGTCCTTTTATCGATGGTGGCCACCGGCCAGGCATCGATATTCGTCTGCACCACGTCTTGCGTAACGTTTCCTCACTGAAATATCAAAGATGTGACCATCCGTGCAGATAATCCCCAGGGGTTTGTGTCGTTTGTTGTGGTCATCCAGCGGTTTCCAGCTGTTCTAACACTACAGAGCAGCCTGGAATGACTTGCATAAAATGTTCCTGGATCATCAAATCCAAACCCGCTGGGAGCCATTTAACAGTGTTTCTATTTCAACCGTTTTAAGTCTTTAATTCCAATGAGCGAGAACTTTCAGAACTTTCTTAATCCTCTAATATACTGGTGACCAATTTTCAGATACTGAGTTCTGCACTCTGATTGTGAAAGAAGGGCCTTTACTCCCCAAAAAAAGAAATTCTGCAGGAACAAAACAGCTGTGTATGTCAATGAATCAGCAAGATGCAGTCATTGTCGCGCAACCTTTCAACGGACACAATCCGGCATCTCAGCACCGTTTAGGGATATGTGACTGTGAGTCACCCCGGCACAAAGATGCAATTCATCTTTATAAAAAAAAAAAAAAAAAAAAAAAAGGGCCCTATGTGTCTTGTGTTGCTTCACCGAGCAGCGATAATCTCTGTCTCTTATCACCGCTGGTCCACGTCCTTGTCATTGTAAAGATGCGCCATGGAGGTGTTCACCTTCGCCCCCGGCCTCCACGCCGGGGAGAGCAAATGTTTCCAACCCTGCCGCAACCGATGTCCTCTCCTAACCCTAACTCTCTTTCTTCTCGTTGTTCAGGAACGATTGTCTTCGGGACGGAACGTGAGACCCGTCTCAAGAGCGCTACCGCCATGACTTAAACCGAGGCCCCTCCAGGAACTCTCACTGTGCCCTTTGTTTTCCCTCTGCGCAGAGATTTATTGCGCGTCTTATCTGTCTTTGTGTTGTTTTGGGGTCGGAGGTGAACAGATTCGGAACATCGTTCGTGCGCTCGCATGGGCGGACTTTAAAAGGAAACCCCGCTGCTGCCTGGAGGTGTGACCTTCACATTTCACTGACTTTAAAGCTTCGAGCTATCACTTGTTTTGATAAAACCGACCTCTGTGGCATTTCCTTCAGCACTTACACTGAACCCAGAGCTTCTGGACTCGCGCGTTGATTGAATATTATTCCTCCACCTCGGTGGGATTATTTAAAGTGTTCGTTTTTTTGGTTTTTTTACCTTGGCATCGCTGCTCGCCTGCGTTTCATCGGAAACCGGCGGCTTTACGTTGTACTTGTTTTAACTTATGCAATCTTTGTGAAGAAATCTTTGTGTGGCTGCGTGCTGGTGCTTTGAAGTCTCGCGTGTCCACTGGCATCAAACTCTAACTCTGTAAACAGGACGTCGCCTCGGACGCTCCGCCCTCACTGGATTAGCAACAACAAAGCCGTCGCTGGAAGAAGTTCACGTCTCAGAT
Source organism: Lagocephalus sceleratus (assembly GCA_911728415.1). NCBI lineage: Eukaryota > Metazoa > Chordata > Actinopteri > Tetraodontiformes > Tetraodontidae > Lagocephalus > Lagocephalus sceleratus. The sequence goes on from CAJVRN010000126.1 coordinate 2,176,505, forward strand.
GTTGCGATCGCTTCATGTCTTCAACCGCTGAAAAGGGAAAACTCTTTTTAAGGAACCTTCAGGGATAACTTTCTGGTGTATCAACCGGCTGGAAATGCCCCGGAGACCGACCTTTCCTGACTCCGCTACGCCCGTCTGAGCCGTCAGGATGCGCTCGCCGGAACCGTCTTCGCCCTCCACGGCCGAAGCCCTCCTCCACGGCCAGTTTGCGAGCTGGGGCTCGCACAGCGGCGGAGGCGGAGGCGGCGGCGGCGGCGGCGGGGCAGCAACAACAACAGCTGCCCCAACAGCCCCGGCGGCCAGGCGGGGTTGTCGCCCGCCGCCTCTCCCACCCCCGGCCTGGCATCCAACTACGCCCTGACCCTCACCCACACCCACATCCACATCCAGCGGCTGTCCCCGCGCCCGGGGAAGGAGGCCCGCCTCATGCTGCCCCTGGCCGAGCTGGTGGGGTGCAGCTGCCCCCGCGCCCCCGCGCCCCCTCTGCTGGTGCTCTACTGGTACCCTCCGGGAAAACGGCGGAAGGGGGTGTCCCGCCGCAGGCAGTTCAGGGCCTACCTGGCCGAGAGCAGGGTCGAGGCGGAGCGGTGGTCGGCGGCCGTGCAGTGTCTGCTCAGAGACGTGATCGTGACCTCCGACACAGGTAAGACCCTCGCCTCGGTCACCCTTAAAATGTCAACAGTCTAACTTTGCATGGATAAAATATAAAATAATGCCCCCCCTCCACACTTCCAGCCTCCTGTGTAAATTGTAATTTAGCTCTTCGGCTGCGCCCCCACACATTCCTGAGAAGAATGGCTCAGATACCAGCGGGAGATCAGAGCGTTTGAAACCTTTCTGGGGTATATTTAGCTGACATTTATTTGGTTTTTGACCTTATCTGTTCAGTGCACACAGTCAGAGACAAAGAGGGTGGAGCCGCTGCAGCGTGCCATCCCTTCCTATGCTCCGTCTGTACCCCCCCCACACACACACACACACACACACTACTGTAATCAGCCCTACAGTAAAGACAGCGCCTGTACACTTATTAATGGTGCGCCTTTTCATTTAACCTTTGGTAGTCTAATCTGTGGTGCCTTTGGGCCCGGTATCGCCGTCCTTGATTGTTAATCGTGCACACACAAGTCCCCCCTCGTGCCTCGCTAAGGCAGCAGACTAGAGCTGAAACTCTTTTTATTTTCCTGTTTTATTCCAAATCACTCGCTTGGTCGTTGTCATTGGAACAGGTGGAGTGGGGGAACTCCGTGTTGGCCTGTTTCTAAACCGCCCTTTCCTTGACTTTTTTGTCCTCTTGGACATTCTAACTGTGGTCATTTGCCGTTCTGTGGATTTCCTGTGTAGGTTGTTACATAATCCAGGATTATCATTTCATCATCTTCCCTGAACCACTGGACTCCATCTACTCCCATACAGATTATAATTTTACATTAATTCAAAGCTTTGGAATGAAATTAATATACAGTATGATAAATACTGCCTCTCCATCCAGAAAATGTGCTGACTCTGCACAAACTGGTTTTTCGCCTGATGTTGTAAACCTTATATAAACTAGAGGTTACTACAGGCTGTTTGACTTTTACCCACATTTTTGAATTTAATGATTAATGGGCAATATTAACGTTTATTTATTAACACAGGAGGGTCTTGGAAGGTTAAATGAACAAAAAGCCAGCGATTAATTATAAGTGTAATTTCAATTCATTCGAGTTTTCTGGTCAAAACAGTGAAATCTTGTTTCTTTTCTCTCCAGAATTTTCAAGAAGTTTGCTACCTCGTCCCAGGCGACTACTGTTATTGGTGAATCCCTTCAGTGGGAGGGGTCAGGCCATGCAGTGGTGTCAGACCCAGATCCTTCCCATGATCAAGGAGGCCAACATCAGCTACAACCTCATCCAGACAGGTAACACAACAGCAGCCACAAGGCCGTCCCCATGGCGCTCCCGTGTAACCCGTGGAATAACCCCTTGTGTGTCTCAGAGCGACAAAACCACGCCCGAGAGCTGATCAGAGAGATCTCGCTGCCAGAGTGGGACGGCATCGTTATTGTCTCTGGAGACGGCCTGCTGCACGAGGTGGGCAAAACTCAGGGGCGCTCGAGCGTGCAAGTGCGGTGTGACGCGATCCGTTAACGTGACATTCCGGATGTTAGGTGATCAACGGGCTGATGGAGCGTCCTGACTGGGAACAAGCAATAAAAATACCTGTTGGAATTCTGCCCTGTGGCTCTGGGAACGCGCTGGCCGGCTCAATCAACCACAACGCAGGGTAAAAGCCTCATTCTTTCTCTCATCTCATCCGTGACGCCTGTGTGTTCTTTAAGAGCGAGTCAAAGCGAACCCGAGCCGCGGTAATTCAGGATAAAGACAACCCTCTTCTCATTTCCTTCTCTCTCAGTTGTAGTAATCTGTATGGAGATGGATCGTTTAGGTTTTATGTCTAATTTTAAGTTTAATGTCTAATGACTGAGTGCAGCTTGTTTCCTGGCAGCTTGCCTGTTGGGTCACGGTTTGATGGGTGTTCTCATCTGCCCTCCTGCCCCCCCCCCCAGGTATGACATGTGCCTTCGGGAGTCCCTCCTTTTAAACTGCTGCTTTTTACTCTGCCGTGGCGGTGTGCGGCCGATGGACGTGGTGTCTGTGACGACCAGCCCTCCCCCATCCAGCAACCATCACACCGCGGCACCCAGAAGACTGTTTTCTTTCCTTTCCGTTGCCTGGGGCTTCGTGTCCGACGTGGACATCGAGAGCGAGAGGTGCGTTCGCCTCCTTTCCGTTACGCGCTCAAAGCCAGCTGGACGTTCTGCTTTAATCTTTTTTTTCCCTATTTCAGGTATCGCGGACTGGGCTCGGCTCGCTTTACGCTGGGCACTCTGGTGCGGATAGCTTCTCTCCGATCCTACAAGGGTCGCCTGTCCTACCTGCCTCCCATAAGTTGCACCTCGTCCCCGGACGCCACGCCGCCTCCGCCACGGAGGGCCCTCTCCCGGAGTATCACGGAAGGCCTGGAGGGCTTCTGCCGAACGCCCATCCACCGCACATGCTCCGACATGGGCATCAGCGAACAGCGAAGCCTGCGCAGAGGCGAAGGAGAGCGGGAAAGAGAGGAGCGGCAGAGGGAGCGGGAGAGGAGGAGGGAGAGGGCGAGGGGAGGAGGGACCGGTGTGGTGAGGGCGAGCAGCCTGGCAGAGGACAGGGAGAAGGAGGGGGAGGTGGAGATGGAAGCGGAGGAGGAGAGGTCCGGGACGAGTTCGGAATCAAACGAAAGGGTGGAGCGGCTGGCGGTGATCAGGGACGAAAGGGAAGGCGGCTTCCGATCCGAGGAGAGGGACGAAACGCTGCCCCCTAACAAGCTGGGAGAGAGCTGCGAGGTCGATGTGGGGAAAGAGGCAGAAGAAGAGGTAGAGAGCCCCTACCAGGACGGTCTGCAGGACGCCAGACAGGCTCTGAGGAAGAATTCGGCCCCATCGAGTCAGATCAGCAGCGCGCTCTTCAGCCAGCCCCTCGGTCAGGTGACGAACGCCGACCCCAACGCCACATACGTGGTAGAAGACATGGACCTGAACGGGACGTACTACCAGAAAGAGCCCTACCAACTGGACATGGCTCGCGAGCGGGCGCTCACCATCTCGTCCCCTTTCCGCCACTCTCCCTTCTCGTACAAGCCCAAGTCCCTGGACCAGAACCAGAACTCGCGGCCGAGGCCCCTCTCGCTCCTCCAGCACTCACACTCAAACTCCCTGCCCCCCAAGCTCTCCTCCCTCTCCCTGTCTCTGTCTCCCACGCCTCCGTCCTCGCCTTCCTGCGCCTCCCCGCACTCCTCATCCTACCTCCTCCCCCGTCCCAACACCCCGGGTTCCACCTCGCCTTCGCCCTCTCTGCGCACCCCTCCCTCCACGTTTAACTTCGACATCGCCGAGCCAGCAGGACCCCAAAAAAACCGTCCGTTCTGCCTGCCTTTGACCCTTCCTAAAGACGACCTGTTGCCCCCCCTCGACCAACCCCTTCCCACCAGGGACTGGGTGACCATAGAAGGCGACTTCGTCCTGGTCCTCGCCCTTTACCAGACCCACCTCGGGGCCGATCTTTACGCCGCGCCCCAGGCCAGATTCGATGACGGCCTGATCCACCTGACCTTCGTGAGGGCGGGGATCTCCAGAGCGACTCTGCTAAGACTCTTCTTCGCCATGGAGAGAGGAACCCATCACTCCGTCAGCTCGCCCTACGTGAGCCACGTCACCTGCAAGGCCTTCAGGCTGCAGCCTCTGTCGACGCGGGGGACGCTCACCGTGGACGGGGAACTCGTACCCTACGGGCCGCTCCAGGCGCAGGTCAGACAAGCGCTTGAGACGAGACCAGGTTTCCTAGGAGTTGTCGTGTTTTGATGCTGACGGCTTTTCTTCTGCTGCACAGGTTCACCCTTCCTTGGCCCGTCTCATCGTGGGCGACTCGGGAGTGAGGATTACCAGGCTCTAGTCGGAGAACGGTTGAGCTGATTGACACGTACAGCGTTCAGCTGTAATCTCCGAGTTTATCTATACTCTTAAGGGAGGGGGGTCAGGGTTGCAGAAACCGCAGTTTAATGAAAGGGATAATGCATCGAGCCATGCACCATTGGAGCACGACTGCGGGGGATTAATGGTGAATTTGAAAATGGAGGAAAAAATGCGCCTCATTGCACAGCTGTTGGATAGCGCCATGCGTAGCCTGGGAAGCATGAACACTGCACAGCCTTGGGTAGTAAGAGGGAAGAACAAGTGAATGTTTATGGACCTTCTTGTGCAGATAGTGCATGTGTTGGATGTATACGTAGCTGTATGCATGCAGTGAAGCACTACCTGATTGTTGCCTTTTAATGAAAAGAAAGAAATATAAATTCAGCTAAAGAGATATCCAGATTTGCTTAGCAAACATCCAATCCCCATGTTTATCTATCTCCAATCCCCAGCCTGCCCAAATGTTTAGATATCAAATCTTCCGTCCCTGATTGCCTTATCTGACACTGAATAGTACCTTTGTCCTTTCTTAAATTACGTAAGACACCTAAATCTTTGTTACCTTTATCCCTTTATCAAAGTATCCGTCCAACACGTGAATTCAGTACACTATTCTGCCCTTTCTAGCATAATCTTTGAGCACACTAGTCTTGTTTTAGGCATCAGTGGGGGGAAAAAAATGTGGCAAACACTGCACTTTAACAACTGTTTTTTTGTTTATTTAGAACAGCACATTAGGAACAAGCCCACCGTTGAACGGTGACCATTACTGACATTTTAAAGTAATCTGCCAGTTTTGCTTAGCCAGTGGACGCACCTTGTCACCACATATTGAAGTTAAAAATGTTGTCTGTGTTTTCTCAGAATCTTCATTATATAATAGCATTTCAAAAGTACACTCATTCGTTTGCAGCGTTAGTTTTTGTCTGTTTGTCTGTATTTTGGATTCAAGGAGTGGAGAGCAATCCAGAGGAAATTAGAACATTAAAATAACTGGAAACTTGTTGGATTTAAGGTTATTGTCTGAAAGCAAGTGCACTAGTACTAATAATCTGGTCCAAATATTTCTTCTGTGGGAGGTGGATCACATTACATGATCAGTCATGATTCAATTAGTGTAGAATTCTCTGTTTCTGCATGAAAGTCAGGACTTGATGATTACATCAGCGTTTAACAATGTGAGAACAGAACAAAGTGGAGCAGCTTGCTTCATCATATGAGACTTTTAATCAAGATGAATCACACCGACTGAGTTTATCTAGTGAAGGACCTGCTGACTTGAACCAGTAGAATTGCTTTAACCTGTTAAGCCCCAAGGGTTTTTCTGAAAGAAAAAAGAGAGATTCAGCTTAACAGGTTAATGTTTCAACACTATAAACTTGCATACTTCCAAAATTTAACGTGTAAATGTCTTAAACAGCAAATTATATTGCTAAATCCTGCTGATATACTGTCCTTGGTCTGGACAAAGGACGTGCATATCATTACAATCGTGCCAACATCACCTCATTTACATACAACATATTGTATGTCTTTGTCATGCCTGATCAAATTAATGCCTTTGTATAATAAGCCTGTATATTCTGTCTCTTGATCGTGAACTGTTCAAACCTGACTGCTGAAAGTGGAGTAAAAACCTTTGCTCACATATAGTTCTTTGTTTTCTTTGTCTCTTGTTTTTGCAAGATACTCAGTTTATCACAATTAAATTTGAAAAAATATTTTTTTCAAAGGTCATAAATGTGTATCTAACCACAGGTCTACTTCTCTATAATCACAGTATTGATTCATTTTATTTTAAATATGGATCCAAATACATTTGATCGGTTTCTTTTGATCACAGGTTACACATCATATACACAGAAAGGTAAGTAACTATAAACAAACCTTTAAATGTATTAATCTGAGCCCTTTAGAAATTACTTTCTAAACTGCAACAGAATTCTAGATGTTGTGGTTTAGCATTTGGATGAAGCTTTTAAATACAGTTTCTGGCACAAACACATCTGGGTTCCGTCAGTCACAACATGAAATTGTTTACTAGACATTAAATATCTGACCAAAGATATAATTATGTAATTAGAGTGTACATAACACCAAGGAAGCAACCAGATGTGCAATTCAAAGATAGCCCTTGGGTGGTACAATATAATGTGCATAGCCATTGTATCCTAGATCAGATAACAATGATTAAACACACACGCTGTTTTGACAGCTCAAAGGTCCATCATATTATCTGAAATGTGTATCTACATATATTTAGCCCTACAATAATAACTGGACAAAAGTAATACGAAGACAATCTGGTACAATTCTAAACTAGGCATGTTTGTGTACTTGCCAAACATGCTTTACTTTTACTTTAATAAAGTGCAAAACACCACCTAAATTAAATGTGAACGACCATTTGAGTCTTGGTGCATTGTTGAGTGAGGACAACTCAACACAATGTCTCTGATAAACTCTCCTCCGCAGTAACAAAACGGTGATTTTACTCTGAAAAGACAGGTGACCGGAAGTGTGCTCCCCGAAACTCCGACATCACGTCCGGTGTCGCCACCTCCTTTGTCTCCCGGCCCAGTCCGCCGACAGCAGCACTTGTTTTTCACCTTAGATTTGAAGGATATATTCTTACATATATCCGCATTTTCTGGTATTGAATGACAGTCGACTCTGAAATATTTATGCCTAAAAGTAAAGCCCCAAAAATGGATGACCTGGACTACAGTAAGTGGACTTTGTCCCGTCGGTACCTTAGGCCACCGGCGGCTAACCGCGGCTAGTGTCGGCCCGACGGTCCCGGACGGACCCAGCCGGGCTCCGTCAAGGCTCAGTCAGGCTCAATAAAGGCCGCTCCAGCCGGGCTTCGTGTGTGCAAACCGCGTTTACGTCCAGACAGGGTGGTGCTGGTGGTGCTGATGGTGGTGGTGGTGGTGGTGGTGGTGGTGGGGGGGTGTAGGGATGCCCCTCCCCGGCTGATGCCTGCTACCTGTCCCCTCCTCGGCTGCCCTCCTCACCCCTGCAGCCCGGAGCTGTCGCAGTCCGGGCCGGGGGCCGTGGGCGTGGTGGGGGTCACTCGGTGGAACCCCCCCCTTACGGAGGCGTTCTGACTGACCTGATCAGAATCCGCTCCTAGGCGGAATTCCGGTTCAAAATGTCTGATATCATCCTGAGACATCTCAAAAGTACTCTCCTCGTAATGCAGAGGGGCGTGTGCCACACCTCTCCAAGACATTTGTGCTCACGGAGCAGATTTTCATGCAAATTATTACACCACAACATCACATGTTATCCAGGCAGGAATGCGGTCGTACATCATCTTTTAATCATACAGACATAAATGTTAAAATCATGGGATGCACAGCTGTCACTAACCCTTACAAGCTGTTAAGTAAAAATGTCATAAATTATTTGAATTACAAAGCCCTGTTGCAGTAACCTGTTTAGAAGACCGTGCTTTTTATGCACATTCAAACCATTTTGTACGTGAGGAATCTTTTGCAAAACCTAAAATCTCTCTCAAGTTTATATGATGTATTATTTTTTTTTATTAGTCATTCTTATTCCAACAATTCTTTCCTTTCGTTACAGTCCCAGTAGACCTGAGCCCTGAGGAGCGCTCAGAGCTGGAAGACATCCGCAGGAGGAAGGGTGTCCTGCTACAGGAGATCCAGAGGCTTAGAGAGGAGTTACGTGAAGCAATTCTGGAGGTGGAGGGACTAGAGGCAAGCACAGAGGGCAGGTAATTATCGAACAATGTGTAGGATAAAGACTTGAACCCTTCCTCCTCTTTAGTTATAAATATTTCATTATACAACGACAGCTATGATTATTTAGAGCTTACCATCTATTGAAAAATTCTGCTCTCTGACAAGTGATTGTTTTGATGGGGTCACTTTTTTGTGATGTGATTCTTTTATGGATCTAAATTTAAAGAATGGTTCAACAATTTGGGGTATTTATGAAATATTTTGTGGTTAGTCAATGAATGCTCCTGACATTCATTCCTAATACATTAATACTAAAATATACGTCTCAATCGATTACATAAGTTGATGTAAGGTGCTTTAATACTCTTTGTGTCCTGCAGCAAAACACTGCAGAAAAGTCGGCATGTCGCAATGGGAAGGAAAAAGTTTAACATGGATCCTAAAAAGGTATCTTTCTTTGACATTTAAAATCGGAAATATCCATAATCCTTTATTTTACCATGTCCCTGTGGTGATGGACTCTTTCCCTTTCTGCAGGGCATCGTGTTCCTGGTGGAGAATGAGCTGCTCAGACACACTCCAGAAGACATTGCTCAGTTCCTCTACAAAGGAGAAGGACTCAACAAGACTGCCATTGGCGATTACCTTGGAGAAAGGTGCATACTCCCAAACTATATTCACACCCATCGCTTGTCCACATTTGTCAACATTTAAAAGTAACACAGCTGCTTCTTGCCTGCAGGGATGACTTCAACATCAAAGTTCTTCAGGCTTTTGTTGACCTCCATGAGTTCACAGATCTGAACCTCGTCCAGGCCCTCAGGTAACCCTTCTGGGAGGGCTTTAATTGAGTTGATTGATGTGTTTAACACAAATAAACTATGTTCTCATATTGAGTCATGGATAAGCAGCCACTACACTGCTTCCCTGAATTTCTTCTTGTTGACTTCACCTAAACCGCAACCTCTTCTTTACAGACAATTCCTGTGGAGTTTTCGTTTGCCCGGTGAAGCACAGAAGATTGATAGAATGATGGAGGCTTTTGCTCAGAGATACTGCCACTGTAACCCCGGTGTCTTCCAAAGCACTGGTAATAGATGTTATATGATATTTACCGTGATACACACCCTACACCATATTTTTCATCATTTTCTTTCTGAAAATGTGAAGCTATCTTAACTGGAAGGGGCTTTTGTCAAAAGGTCTACACTGGTGGAAGCCAACGAGCTGATTTAACTCAGTTTCGTCTCACTTTAGATAAATATGCTGAACAATTACATTTAAAGTGCTTGATTTGGCCATAAACTGTACCCGTGTGGAAACATCTGTGACCATCAGCAGCTAACCTAGTGTGCAGTTAAATTTGCGTAGTGACCAAGTGTGGGACAAAATCACGACCCGCACATCTGTCTTGTTCGCAGACACATGTTACGTGCTGTCATTTGCCATTATTATGCTCAACACAAGTCTCCACAATCCAAACGTGAGGGACAAACCTGGAGTGGACCGTTTTATCTCCATGAACCGCGGCATCAACGAGGGAGGGGACCTACCCGAGGAGCTGCTCAGAGTATGTTTCTTTGTCACTGTAGACGATACTTGAACATTAATGTTGCCAGAGCTAACTTCAACGTCTTCACTGTTCTTCCAGAATCTGTACGAGAGTATTAAAAATGAGCCCTTCAAGATCCCCGAGGATGACGGGAACGACCTGACACACACCTTCTTCAACCCAGACAGGGAGGGCTGGCTCCTGAAGCTCGGTAAGACGCTCGCTCGGCCTGCCCTCCCGTATCTGACGTTTGACGGCTTCTTAACTTCACCTGAATTACCAGCTCACAGTTTTGCGGACTTTGGAGATTGCCACAACATAGCGAGAGACTTCCTTTCTTGTGACACATCAGACTAAATTTCTGGTTGTTTTCCTCTGCATGGCGAGGCCTTTGATCTGAATTACTAATAAAGTCCTTCTCTTCCTCCTCCCCCCTCTGTATCTCCCTCTCTTCCTCTGGTCCCTCTCTCTGCTTCTTCCCTGCGATTCACATCCTCTGCTGCTGCTGTTGCTGCTTGTTTTCTCAGGAGGTATGTACCGAGTTGTAGAAAAATGGAAACTTTTTTTTTTTTATCAATAAGTAGAAGTGGTCAAGTTTTGACATTCAGAGTTGCCTTTCTATCGCCTCTGACGCCGTCTGATGTTTCAGGGGGACGTGTGAAAACCTGGAAACGGCGATGGTTTATTCTCACAGACAACTGCCTTTACTACTTTGAGTACACCACAGTAAGTACTTTTTCACTTCCCTCAATCATATCAGATCAACGCTAAGAGGTTATTCTACCATAGAACGATTCATCATCCCGAAATAATCAAATGCAGCGCTGATAACCATCTACATATATGTGAGACCTCCAGACCTTGGTCCTGTTTGGTGATGGAACATCTCAAATGATAGATGATAGGTGCTCCATATTCTTTTCTTTATAGGATAAGGAACCGCGAGGTATTATTCCACTGGAAAACCTGAGTATCCGTGAGGTCGAAGACCCGAGAAAACCCGTAAGGCTGCATTTTTCTGAGCTCTGTTGGCAAATGTATGTCCTACATACCCGGGGATTCACGTGCTCCCTTTTCTCCCCAGAACTGTTTCGAGTTGTACATTCCCAACAACCGCGGTCAGCTGATAAAAGCGTGCAAGACGGAGGCCGACGGGCGCGTGGTGGAGGGAAACCACATGGTGTACCGCATCTCTGCCCCCACACCTGAAGAGAAGGACGAATGGATCCACAGCATCAAGTACGTAAAAGCAGTTCAAGTGTGAGAAAACGCTGCTCTCCGCTGGCCGCGCCACTCAGTCGTGTGTGTCTGACTCGTACAGGTCAGCCGTCAGCGTCGACCCTTTCTACGAAATGCTAGCTGCCAGGAAGAAGCGTATATCGCTGAAGAAGAAGGAGGAGCAGCCGTAATCTTCCTTCGCCACCTTCCTCGGCTTCTTCCAGCACAGAATACTTCCTGTCCACGAACATCGGTATTCCTCTTCCCTCCCACCAAAAGCTCGGCTCATTGAATTTCTTGCCTTTCCATTTACGAGATTCATGAAAGACACATTGAGAGCGAAGAGCTCCCCTGCTGCGGGGGCCGCCTCCTCCTCCTCCTCCACCTCCACCTCCTCTTCCTCTTCTTCCTGTCGGTTCTTTAACTAATGTTAACTTGACACACTTCAGTCAGAGCACACCGGTTTTCTCTGCACATTCCCTTGAAAACACGTCTTAGACCATAGTCACACTAATGACGCTCATTCCCAAACCCTCGTTTTCCCCTTTTTATCCACATTTACTTAACTTTGTATGCTGCTCACTGAATGTGGACTTATACAGAAATGCCAGTAAAACTAAAAAAAAAAGAGATGATTGTCATGACCACAGTCCTAGTCTGAACTCTTTTACACATTAGTGTGAATATGGTCTCTTTTTTTTTAAACCCTTCTTTCATATTTATTGACGCTGCCTAAATAAGCTCTTCTTGATTTCTGCTTATTCTAAGCGAAATGTGAACTGATCACCAGTGTTCCGCGCACGTGGCTGCGGAGAAAAAAAGACCTTTCCACTAATGCCTGTCGCTTGAGCTCACCCAAACCGTTGTGCATTTCCTTCAGCACCAGTCTAAAACCACGTTTAACAACCATCAGCACGCCGCGTCGCCGATCTTTTTCACACACGATAGCCGTCAACACCGGGTTTGTCCGAGCCAGTGAGTTTGAAGAAAATCACGAAGGCAGCTCATTATAATGTAATTTTTTTTTTGTGTAAATAGATGTTGCCATATTTGTTTACGGTATACATAGAAATTTAATTTATTCTTTTGTTAAACTCCGATTTTTGTACGAGCTACTGTAGAACTGCATGTTGAGAAAAGGGGACGCCTGTTCTGGTGCGTCTTTGATCATGCTAGTGCACTAATTTGAGAAGAAAAAAAAGTGTTAGTGTTCCCTGTTGAGTTGGAAATTCATTTGTGCTTAGAATTTTTAAAAAAAGTAACTGTAGTTTCTTAAAGTAAGAAAGGATAAGGGTACGTTTCCACATCCGGTTTTTGTCTTTCACACATTTAACAAGGTTAAGCATAAAATGTCCACCGCTCCTCCACAAATACGAAACAAGAGATGAAATTACAAACGAGGAACACTAACAAGGTTTTGATTCATGATGTAATAGAGAAAAATATCCGGCAGTAATGAATCAGTGATGCGTTTAGAATTGTGTCCAGTGATAGATTTGCTCATAAACTGACGTTTATGATAGTTTTCAATGAAATTGGCGGTTTTAGACGGTAGTTAAAATATTTGTCTCCTGCACTTTATCACGTTTTGGCATTTTGGAGAAAAATGCTGTTACTTTGACTGACATTGCTCTGTAGCTCCCCCTACAGGCCATTCGAACTCAATGCACAAACGCGCTGAAGGTGGAACCATGAACTGTGTAGAAACGCTGTGAAACGCGGCGGGGGCCGCGGGGGCCCCCCGACACACACGGACCGTTTTTGTGCCTCATCTGTTCACACGCTAAGAGTCCTGTAGTCCGAAGCCCAACGAGGCGTTTCGGGCCCCGAGTACACAAGGACGTGAGAGAACCTTAGCTCCGTATTTGTGCTTCTACACATCGCATGGACTCTCTGTACGCTCTCTGGGTTTTCTTGAAGTGCAAAGTTGCCAAAGGCTGTTGGGACAACTGTTGTTTCCACTGGGGAAGAAAAAAAGAAAAACCCCCTTTTGAAATGATCTGGCTACAGTCGGGAGCGTTTCCGATTCCTGTGAACTCCTCCTGTCACCTCCTGTTTATTTTATATTTATTTTAAGTACTGTGAGGTGGCGATGGATCTGTAAATGTAGCAAAATCAAAACCACGATGCATTGATGCCAGTAAACGACTGTGTAAAAAAATAAAAAGTTAAGAGTCCGGCGCGTCTGTTTTGTTTGTGGGTTTGAGAGTTAAATTAACACGTTTATTTTAACACCTTAGAAGAAAAAGGAAACGTACACAAGGGTGACCTGGCGTCAGTTCAGTGCGTTACATACAACAGAAGGCCAGGTTACTGTGTTTTAATAAACACAGTTTCATAATAAAATACACCATTTTAAAAAGCTAAATCTGGTTAAATGAAGATATTTCAGTGATGTATAAAAAATGTACAAACCTACATGAACAACAGCCGAACTACAGCGTCACTCCTACAGTGTCTCAGTGCGGAAACACTTCTACCTTTTCTTTGGTAAGTTAGCCGTATTAGGTTTGGTCGCAATGGCCTCGGCACGGGTTTTAAACTAAGAACCTCGCGCGAGTCCCCGCCTCCCCACAGCGGAGCCCGTGGGCTCCGCGTCCGAGCTCGGATCCGACTGTTCCGTGGAAAGACGTCCGTCTTCGCTCAGAGCAAGGCATCGGTGCTGAGTTTAGAGTGAAGACGACATAAAACAAGTTCCTCCAGTCGTCCGCCGTCCCCCCGCGGCCTTTTTCAGTGACAGGGGTCGAAGGGGTAACTGGACACGCCCCCGTGGAGCTCCACCTCCTCGGCGGACCAGGCGATGACGTCGCCCCGGAGGTGGCTGCCGCAGGACGCCAGGCCGTAGACGTCGTTGGCTGTCAACACGTGCGACCACATGTGGAGGTCCGACATCTCGCCCACGAACGCCTGCGAGGCGTCGAAGCGGCCCCCCAGAGTGTCCTACGGGAAAGCGCAGCGCGGTGGGATGAGTCTGAGCCGCACAGCCCACGCGGCGGCGGCGGCGGCGGCGGCCGACTGTTACCTGCTCCTGCCCGAGGATGAAGACGCCTCCGGGTTTGATGGAGTGCCAGGGCGAAAGGTTGTTCCCGGCCCCCCTCTGCACGCCGTCCTGGTACGCCTCCCACTGGCCGTCGCGCGTGGACCAGGTCACGCAGACGTGGTGCCACTTCCCGTCGCTCAGGGACAAGGGGAGCGTCACGGCCTGTTGGGGAGGGAGGGGGCGGGGCTGAAGCTCGTGTTTGTGGAAGCGAGCGACGCGATGACCCCCGGGGCCTTCCTCACCTTGTCGTTGACCAGCAGCTCCATGGGGTTGTTCCCCCACTCGATGAGCACCAGCTCGTTGGCCTGCCCGGGCGCCGAGTAGGAAAACGGCGTCCCCACGCCGGGCCCCGCCCCCGCCTTGATCCACATGCACAGAGTCAAGGCGAAGATCTCCTGCGGCAGCGTCCGCTTCACCCGCCCGTACATGTAGTTGCTCCTCATGGGGAAACTGATCTGGAAGGCGTCGGGCCTCTTCGGCTTCCTCTTGCTGAACGCTGCTTCGGGAGAGGCCGCAGTTATGTTAGTTTTGGCTCGTGTGTGTGTGTGTGTGTGTGTGTGTGTGAGTGTGTGTGTTTGCGTACCCGCCAGGTGCAGCTGGTTGAGCATGGAGTCCAGCTTACTGGAGTGGTAACCAGTCTTCCCTGGCGTCCTGTAGCTAGTGTGTGAAACCAAGCCGTGGCCCTCCGCCTCGTTCCCATGGTCGACGCCCCCCTCGTGGTGGTCGTTGCCGTCGTCGTAGTGATGGTTGCTGCTCTCGTCCTGGTGGCCCGCGTGGTTGTCGCCGTCGCTGCCCTCCTTGTGGTCGCCGTGGTGGTCGTCGCCGTCGTCGTGGTGCTCCTTGTCATGGTCGTGGTCGTGGTCGTGGCTGTGGTCGTCGCCATGGTCTTGGTCTTCGCCATGGTCATCGCCGTGGTCATGGTCGTGGTCGTGGTCGTGGTCATGGTCGTCGGCATGGTGCTCCAGCCCCCCCAGGGCGGCGTTGCCCCGGTGCAGCTGCTGCTCCAGCGTGTTGATCTTCCTCTGAAGCAGCTCCTTCAGGGAGCTGGAGTAAGTGAGCGACGTGTTCCTCTTCTGCTCAGAGAGGTGGGAGAAAGAGGCGGGGCCTCAGTCACACGTTAACACATCTGCTCTCCGCCACCAAAACCCTCTTTTATTTAATTATTTTTTTAACTCTCAACTAATCTCGGCGTGACGGTACGGGTCTGCACATCTTCCTGCCTCCTCTCAGGTAATCCAGGCTTTGTCCTGGTGCGTGCCCTGATTATCAGGCTGTCAGGGGAGATCAGGCTAATTAGTGCTGATGTTAGGCCCCGCCCCCCCCCCACTCTGACATCTGTCTACGATCACGATCCGTGGGGCTAAAGCGACCGCAGGTAAATGTGTCAGCTGAGCGTGGACCAGAGCCCTCCTGGACATCACACACCTCGTCCCCCCTCGGTGAAGTGGTTCGTTGCCCTTTTGACCCTCTGTGACGACACATAAGGCATCCAAGGAGGCTCCGCCCCTCTCGTGGATACGCTGGTGGTGGTTGCTCACCTGCATGTTGTCCAGCCTCTCCTTCAGCGCCTGCAGCATCCTCTCCATCTGCTCCGGGGACGACGTCACGTCCCCCTGCGCCGCGTGTTTGTCCTTCCCCTGGACGTCGCCGGCGTGGGCCCCCGGTCTGTGCCCCCCCGCGGAGGGGTAGTGGGGCGAGTCCGGTATGAGGTTGGTGTTTCCGTGGTGACCCTGCTGGTTGCCGTAGCGCCAGTTGTCGGTGTACGAGTGGTGCACGGGCGCCCCGGAGTGATGGTAGGGGTGAGCCGAGGCGCCGCGGTGCTCGTCGTGGGGCGCGGCGCCCCCGCCGAGGCCCTCGCACACGGTCAGCTTGGCCGTCAGCTCTCTGATGGTCTCCCTCTGGTCCAGGATCATCTCCTTCTGCTGGACCAGGCTCTCCCTCAGGTGGAGAATGGTGGCTTTGGCCTCTTCGCTGGCCCCCCACCAGCCAGCAGGGGGCGCGTTTTGATGTCCCGGCCCGCCGGAGGGCCCCGCGCCCGGGCCCGCCGCCGGAGAGCAGGCCGGGTCGGCGTCTACGGGGAGGGGGTAGCAGACGAAGCGCGGGGGGCCGCCGTGCTCATAGTCGGGGCCGAAGGAGGCGGACGCGGGGGAAGGGGGGAGGAGGAGGAGGAGGGAGAGCGCGAGCAGGGTCAAGGCGACGGGACGAAGGGGCAGCTTCGGCGAGTCGCTCATGTCGTCCATCCACGGAGGCGGCGGGCGGGCGGAGGAGCTCGGCTTCACTTCGGGACGCGCGGCGGGCGGACGGAGAAGTGGCTGGGGGGAGCTGGGCGGCTGCAGCGCTGACATCAGAGGGCACGGGGGCACCGACCTTCGTCCAGCAGGCGTCCGATCATCTGCGAGGAGCGAGGACAAGCGGGTTCACCTCAGCGACTGACCCTTTCGGCACGGGAGAGCACTGACAAAGACGACCAAGACGGCTCTCTGACAGATTGACAGAGATTACGAGGGCCTGATGACCCCCCCCGGGGCTGTAACCTGCCCTCCACTACAGAGGGGACTACTTCATCCACGGGTCCCTCCACGATTCCCAGCATTTCATCAACAACACGAACACACGAGCAAAAGTCTTTATAAAGCCTTAATCAGGCCACTTCATGTTGGAACTTAAGCGTCTCCCCTCTGGACGTCCTCCCTGATCGCCGGCTTAGAGGAGGGACAGATGGTCGGGCCGCGGCGCCGCGTCACACCCAATCTCCCCAGTTCAGCCCTGACTTCGTTAACTCCCACAGGTCGCTCAATTAACCTAATTGCGAGCCCTCGCGCTACCGTGGCCGCAGATAAGGGGAGGGCTCTTTGCTCAGGCGCGCACGTGCGCGCGTGCACGGCAATCTAAGCCGGGGTCGTGCTCCGTCCCCGCACCATATGGTGGAGATAGGTACTTAAGTAGTCCCCAATTAAGAAAAATAAAAGGCCCAGGCAACAGCAGCCTGAGCTGTAACTAAAGAAGAGCTGGTGCTGGTGGATTAAAGCTTATTTGCAAACAAATTACAAGCGGGATGCTCCCGGGACGGACGGGGGTCCACCGTGACCCTGCAACCGTCCCGGAGCGCGACCTGATCACGGCCAAATCCTGCAGCTTCACCTACGTTTAAATTCCCCCTCTTATCCAGCACACGTAGGGTTACTGGTTATTCCGTTACTGGGAAAGAAAAACTCTTTTTTTTCATTTGAAACAGCTTCAATTGTCAAAAGAGTGTGAAAGGTCATCAGAATCATTTAAATGGTATTTTACACCCCTCCATCCCTCCATCCCTCCATCCAGACACTGTGTCATTAAACCTTCATTTTCTTAAATCACTCAAGGGTCTTTGAACGCATCACATGTGACTGGACTCACCATCAGGACTCAACTTCGCTCACTGTCCGACAAAGTGCTGCTTTTGGGAAGAGCGGTCAAACGCGGGTGAACATGACCCTAACAAGCGTGTTCCCTGAGTATGAGTGTCATATCTGCAGCTCCGTGCGTCTCTCGGGGTCGGCGACCCCGCAGCAGCTCAGGCCAACGCGTTTATTTGCCTTCTGTCTGAAACCGTTGAGGTCATCCCGGCCATCCTTACCTCGCCTTGTCCGTGCTCGCGGCGTCCCCGGGGCTGCTTGTTGCAGTTGTCTCTTCCCCCGCGGTCCTGATCAGATTGAGAGATTTACTCCAGAGGTGAGCTCATCTCTTTACATCCCTCCTTCATTGTCTCTGCCTCTCTTTTTCTACGCCTCTCTCTCTCCTCCCTCCTTCAGCCTTGGCGATATTTTTCTTGGAAAACCACACCTCTCCTTCCTGTCCCGACCTTCTGCTTCAGCCGTCTCCCTTGCTCTAAGCTTTCTTTTTGACTGGATCGGGTTTGTTCCCGCGCCCTGACGGGGTCGCCGACCCCGAGAGACCCATATAAGCGCGTTAGAGGTCAGGGGTCAGGGGTCAGTGTTAACTCTAATTAAAAAAAAAAAACAGCCTAGAGGGGACCTCTGATTCGCAATTAACCTTTTGTAGCAACGTGTTGGCTCACTTCCTGCAGCGCGACGTCACACAGCTCACCCAGATTTCAGCAGCGGGGTAATTGGCCTGATTAAATCCTCGTCTCCCTGACGAACGCGGAGTTGGCGGCCAGACAGCAGATGGTTTTTCTGGCTCAAACCGAAACGGCCCACGGCGATGGAGCGGGAGGATCAGACTCTGACATCAACGTTATTTCCACCTCAGCACGTCACTGGAGTTTAGCTTTACCGGTGTGTGTGTGTGTGTGTTTTGGCGTGCTGGGGACCTAAAAACTTCAGATGTCCCCTCAGGAAAACCATATGTGTCTCGACAGGTCAAGATTCACAGAAAAATGAGCTTTTGTCCGTCAGTACAAACAGTTTATGTCAATTTCAACTCCACAGCAGTGAGGCAGTGTGTCTACAAATATGACTCAAACTAAGCAGCGGACGTCATTGTTGTCAGTAATGACATTATGTTGAAGATCTAGTGCTGTAGTTAATGTAATCTGACCACACAGAGCCTGTGTTCTCCAGCCAGACACATTAGTGTGTATCATTTAATCTAACATGTTTCGAGCTGTCTTTGTTCAGTCAGATTAGATTATCATGAAAAGTCAGTATGGTAAAGACAAATTTAAGCTCTTTATTTGAGTACAGCATAATCTTGGAGTACGTGATAAAAAAGCACCTTTGAGTTAAAATAAATAAAAGTTGGGAGCTGAAATGCTGGTGTACTTCTGAAACAGTATTTTTAGGGCTGTTTGTTATGAGGTGTCGTGAACTGGACTGTTGTCTCAGTTTAATGGGTCAGTGTCTGGAGACGTGTTCAAGCTGTTTGTTACAGGTGAATTAGGCAAGAGGAAACGACACAAAGAGCTTTAGAGCTCTGGCCTCAGGTCACGAGACCATGCAGGTAAGGAGATAAACAGGAAATAGTACAAATAGTAATAGTGAGGACTACAGATGGATAGTATAAACAGTTTAAATGATAGGTATAATATAAACACAAAGTATAATATAAACACCACAGGTCCTGGAGATAGCGTACACAGTAAAGATGGAGGTTATAGACAGGACTGATGTTACAATTTTGTAGTATAGATGTATACTTTGATATGATGTAGAATAATTTAAAAAACATTTCTAGATAATATATGCAGAATAAATAATTCAAATGATTTAAAATGAGGTTTCACATTAGAGTGAACGTGTGAATACCATTATATTATTATTATTATTATTATTATTAGTAGTAGTAGTAGTATTGATGTTGTTGTTTTTATTAGTAGTAGTAGGATCACTGTACACAAATGCTGGCAAATGTATCATTAGTGAGAAATAAAAACTCTTTCTGAGTGTTTAAATAATCTATATGAGGGTGTGAAGTTTGTTTAAGAGGAAGAGCTTCACTGGGAGGAAGAGCAGCGTTCATCAGCGCCCTCAGCTGGACGAAGGTGGGAACTGAAGATTCAATCTAACAGGTTTTAATTGAGATTATAAATGTTTCCTCGACCAACCTGGTGTTAACAAACTGATATATTCTGATGTAACTATAAAAGCACAAATTTAAATAGACTTTTAAGTAAGCTAAGATAAGTTTTAAGTGTTTTGTTGAAGGTGGATGGAATAAACCCCGTGAAAGGTGCATTGGCCTTTTTATTGATAGGAATTTGCACACACGGATGCATCCTATACGGAAAAAGAATAAAAAGAGCATAATCACTGTTATTTGCGTCTGAGGATATTGTTGCTAAGTCTCGCGAGAATTAAATCAGAAGTTATAGAAGGTCAAAATCAACTAGTCAATCTCTTTGCTGTTGTTGTTTTGTTTGTATTCAAATCCAAAGTTATAATTGGCGGAAATGATGACGTGTTGCTGATGATGTAACATGTGTTGAATTAACTTTTGTCTGTCAGTACAAACACCATATTTTTGGTTGAAACACGACGTCACCCAAAGACTTCAACCATGCACTTTACGCAGACTTTTGGCGCAGAGCAGCGCCACTGTGAACACACTTTAACAACAGTCTAATTGGGCCCTTTGACGTTGCACCCTCAACTCTTTTGATTACTTTTATTTATCCCCCCCCCCCCTCTCCCCATCTCTGGGGCAATTGATTGCGGCAAATGAAGCGCGGCCCGGCCGTATGTAGGCCAGAGATGGGCCTTCATCTGCTGTGGCTCCAAAAGTTCAGGTCATTATTCTCCTGCTCCTATTCAGAGGAGCTCCTGTTGGCTCATTGTTATTCTGGCCGAGTGACGGAGACACACACACACACACACACACACACACACACACACACACACACACACACACACACACACACACACACACACACAGAATGGGAGCCTGAGTGCTTCTGCAACTGCACCAAACTGCTCGTCCTTGGGCGGGGGGTTTGACGCCGGTGGTGAATTGTTGGGGTTTTCTTTTTTTCCCCTCTTTTGCGCGCAGTAATGAGGAGAGGTACTGGAAGGCACCAAATATCTGACCCCGATTCTTGGGAAAGAGGGAGGCAGAAAGTGTGAGAGCGAAAAGAGAGAGAGAGAGAGAGAGAGTGGGAGCAGGGAAAAGAGAGAAGGGAGAGGGAGAGCCATGTGAAAAAGGGGTGGAGGAGCGCGGAGATTTAGTGCGCTGCTGGATGGAACAACCCCCCACTAACTACCAGAGAGGGAAAGTAGTCTAATAGGAAGAAAAGAGGGGGTGTTCTTCTGTTCATTTAACACTCAAAGACGCGCAGGAAGCCTTTATCGGTCCCCACAATGAGATCTGAAACGGTAGGTCACTTTCTTTCTATGAAGTTGCAGATTTTTTTTTTTTTTTTTGGATACTCTTGCACAAACTGAAGCGGAGCTGAGAAGCTGCGCATCACCGCTGGGGCTGATGTGCTCGTAAAAGCGCCTTTGGCACCACGTTAGACAGTTTATCGACGCTTCCAGACCCAAAGAAATTCGTTTTTTTTATTTATTTAAATGCTTTTTGGAGCGTTTTGCTAAAAGAAAGAGAGAAAAAGTTCGAAATATTCGACTATTTGAGTAGTTGCGGATCGTTTGCTCGGTTGGGAGGAGCGTTAATTCCCATTTCCCGTGAATGCGTCTTCTGTATCAGTTCCTCCAACCACCTGCTGACTCTTCCTGCTGCATCCCCACACAACCAGCACCTTATTTCCCAGGATTGCACTGGAGAAGGAGGAAACCGACCATAACTCCGGAGACTGTGCCCTCTGGAGCCAGAGGGGCTGTGGGACAGGAGACCCTCGCAGCTCCTCCGACCCCTCACAGACCGGGGCAGGGTGGCCTGAGTGAGCGTCTGGAAGTGTTTTCTTTGTGTCATATACCATTAGTTGATCTGGGTCAACATTTTCTTTGTAATCTGGCTATGATAACAAGGGAGGGCTGCGCTGGGAAAACACAGAGAACATTCTGACACTGAATCCAGCCTTGGAAGCCCGCGTGACCCCCGGCCCAGGCCCAGCCTCGATCGTGTGAGGAAGCCTCCTCGTCGTGTGTTTACTCAGCGGCCTGACAGCTGAGACTCCGACTGGACGACCCCATTGTTCTTATCTGAAACGCTGTAACTCGCCCGGCGCTGGAATCTAGGAGAAATATTTGGATTTTCCATAAGGCTGCAAGGTGATAACGTGGAATCCTGCAGACCCGGCTGAGGTCCCTGTGAACGCCCTTCCAGACACAGCCTCCCGAGGATGGCGAAGCGACCTTCAAATGTGTGTTAAATGTCACGTCTTACAGCGAACCGGACTCTTGGGGAAGAAAGAAACCCAGATCTGTCCCATCCCAGTCGATTCCAGACCTGAGAATTAAAAAAAAAAAAGTCCGTCATATTAAATTTCTTTCCCGCTGATTGACTAATCCTGTTATGGGCTCAAGTGCAGATAGAACCACTGGAAGGAATTTGAACTCTGGAAGTGGAGAGAAAATGGCTGAAAGTGCAGTTTCTCCCCCAGTTCTGACAGTCTGGCTCCTTCCTTCCAGATTTGCTGTCAACTTTAGATCCCTGAAGAAGAGGAGGAGAAGGTCAAACTTCCACGTCGGCCCGACAGAACTGAGAAAAGAAAATGTCCCGGACGGAAGAAGTCAACAAAATGACAGAGAATGTCTACAAGGTACGGTTCTATCCTCAGTGGTGGGTGAAGGATGAAACAATCGTGTGTGTGTGTGTGTGTGTTTGAGCCCGTGCATCCCCCTCAGGGCATTCTGGACCAGTTTAACCCCAGTCTGAAGAACTTCGTGGCCATGGGGAAACACTACGAAAAAGCCCTGACAGGTCAGCCCGAGGTCCCAAAGGGTTCTGGGAATAAAAGTCAAACTTCCCATAAACTTCCCTCCTTTCCTCAGGAGTGACGGTGGCTGCCAAAGGCTACTTTGACGCTCTGGTCAAACTGGGGGAACTGGCCAGTGACAGCCAAGGATCTAAGGAGCTGGGTGAGTGAACGTTAGACGGGCGGAAAAATAAAATCCGGGAGGGGGGGGCTTCCAAACGGTCTGGTGCGCTCGTCGGCGAGGGAAGGAGATGAAGGCGAGAGGAATGAGGAAGTGAAGAGAGAGAGAGAGGGGAGAGCGAGAGAGAGGGGTTATTGTTGGGAGATTAACAACACCACATGATCTCATTGTAATGCCGAAAACAGCGGGGGGGGATGCCAGCCACCGCATACTACAGCGGACTGTGAGCGGGGGGGGGCTGCCGCTGCCCGCAGCCCTGTGAATCAAAGGGGTGTTGAAGCAGTTTTAAATGTAATTTCTATCTGTGCTGAGCATCTGTAAACGCTCCATCACATAATAACCCCCAGTGTTGATGAATCCCGAGGACCATGATGTGTTCACTGTCCCCCCCACCCCACAGGAGACACACTGTTTCAGATGGCCGAGGTCCACAGGCAGATCCAGGTCCAGCTGGAAGACGTGGTAAGACCGCAGGGCCTGACCTTTTCCTCTATAGGGGCCAAATCAGGTGATGTTGTAGGGGTCAAATGTCAGGAGTGATGCGTGGGTGAAGGTGGGGGGGTGCGGTGAGAAGATGGCGGACGTCTGAAACGCCGCCTGAGCGCGTTCGTCTTTCGCCCACAGCTGAAGCTGTTTCACTCTGAGCTGCTCGCCCAGCTGGAGCAGAAGCTGGAGCTGGACATCAAATACCTCACGGTGAGATCCTCAAGAACAAAAGCGAGACTAGTCTGTCAGGCCGTTTGGAGGCCGGAAAGGCTGGGGGGGGGAGGTTAAAAACCGTCTCTCTCTGTTTGCCCCCCAGGCCACCCTGAAGAAGTACCAGAGCGAGCGGAGGTCCAAATCCGAGTCCATCGAGCGCTGCCAGTCCCAGCTGAAGAAGCTCCGCCGGAAGAGCCAGGGCAGCCGTCACCCCAACAAGTACGGCGACCGGGAGATGCAGGCAAGTGGAGAAGGTGTGGGGGGGGTTGCGCAACCTTGACCCCCCCTTGTCTCGAGCACCAGAGCCCCTCTCAGCAGTACAGGAGATTAGAGGAGGTTCGCTTGGGTGTTTGTGTGAGAAACAGGCCACTGTTAAGACGATTAAACATCAATCTGCCTCAGCTGATTCTGAAGGAAACAAGCACCTTCAGCCCCAAAACCATTGGGGGGGTGCGCGCTGTAGTCGTGGCAACAGAAAGGCGTCGCCTTATCCTCCCCACTCGCCTCGCGCACCAAAGGTCACTGGTCTGGAGGGTGAAACGGGTTCCTTGCTTCCTTTCCCCCCAGTTTGTCGAGCTGATGAGCCGTCGTCAGGGAGAGCTGGACGCCCTGGTTGCCACGGGTTACAAGTCCGCGCTGACCGAGGAGAGGAGGCGCTACTGCTTCCTGGTGGACCGACAGTGCTGCGTGACCAAGCTGCTCATCAACTACCACTCCAAGGTGACCAGATCACGTCCACATCCGCAGCAACGTTGCGGACAAATAGTCCCCAAGACGACACTCTGGTCTCCCCCGTTTTTTCTCTCAGGTGCGAGAGCTCCTGTCCCAAAAGCTGTCGTCGTGGCAACAGTCTTGCTCCCAGCCCACCAAGCTTCCAGAGCGCGCCCTGAACCTGCTGCGCCACACGGCGCCTCAGACCTCGGGGGCCGCCGGGATCGCCGGGATCGCCGAGGTCCTCCGGCACACCAAGATCGGATCTGCTCAGCCGGAACAGGTCGGAGGGGGCGGAGCCAAGAGCCTCATCCTGTTTTACCGTTGACCCTGATGCTTGGTTTGGAATCAAACTCCTATCTTTCACTTTTCCAGAGGCTGTCTGTCCAGGAAGTCCCTCCCCTCCTGAACGGAGATTCCGGGCGCTCCCAGCAGCAGCAGCAGCAGCAGCAGCAGCGGGCGCTCCCCTCCTCCCAGGGCGACGCCGGGCCCTCCCAGGGTTCCCCCCAGGTCTTCCGCTCCCTCGCCTTCGTGGCGGGAGGAGCCACGGGGGGTTCCTCTCAGGGGTCCTCGCCTCAGCACACCAGCGCGCCCGCGAGCGCGTCGGCGAGCCCCCTGCCCGACGGCGAGCCGGGCCCCGCCCCCCAGCAGAGCTCTCTCCTCCTGACCGACACGTCCAACCTCTCCCCCTGCCTCATCCCCTCCACGGTGATGTCGCTGAGCCAGCTCAGCCCCACCAGCGGCCCCCTGCAGGGCACGACCGTGCCCATCCCCCACAGCGCCCCCCACAGTCCGCCGCTGCCCCACAGCGCCCCCCTCTCCCGGGCCATGACCCCCGTGCAGCTCCTGCACCAGCAGGTGGGGCCGGGGGGGGGCGGCACTCTGGGGCCGACCCACAACCCCTGGTTCCTGAGGGCCTCGGAGATGAGCGCCACGGCGACGCTCCCGCTGCCCCGGAGACCCGTCAGCGAGATGAGGCTGGGGGGCTTCCAGGGTGAGACCACGGGAAGAGGGCCTGGGAATCTTTCCCATTTTCGCTTTCTTTGTGACCGACTTCTTCTCGGCAGGCTCCAGCCTTCCCAGGATGCTGCCTCTCTCCGGACCCGCGCACGTGGAGGCCGTGTTTGCCCACACCCCGGGAGCATCCCCCGGCGGCGCAGGCGGCGGCGGCACAGGGGGCGGGGCTTGCTTGCTGCACTTCCTGCCCGGCGACAGCATCGCCCTGCTCATCTCGGAGCCCAGAGACGGGTGGCACTACGGCCAAAACGAACGGACCGGGAGGTATGAGAGTCGGAGATTCCGGTCTGATAAGACGAGAAACGCGTCGTCGGCGTATCGGGATGCGTGTAATGATATTGTTTAACCCTCTCTCAGGAAAGGCTGGTTCCCTTTCTCCTACACCCAGCCACAGCTCAACAAGCTGGACCAGCTGGAGAAGTGAGTAGAAGAACACCGCCGCTCTGATCAGCTCTCAGCAGACGCCTGTTGGAAGGTCTCTTTGATCTTCCTTTCTTTTATCTCCTCTCTACGACTCCCCCGCCCCTCCGCCCCGCCCCCAGCTCCCTCTTATTATCTAAGGCCAACAGCACCAGCACGGGCCAGCTCGACAAGCTGGTGTCGCCGGGCCTGTCGGCCCTCGACCCCGAGTCGGAGGAGGAGCGCTCCCTCCCTCCCCAGAGGGTCAGCACCTTCCGCCCGCGCCCCTACAGCATGGCCGACAGCAACAAGGTCAGGAGCCTCGAGCGACCGGGCGCGCGTGGGAAAACGGCCTCATGTTCTTTTTTCTTCCGTCCATCGCAGATCACCTCAGACCTGTCCTCCGCTCCACCATCTCCAACCAGGTAACCACCAGTGAGCACGCTGGTTTTAAAGGGATTTTAAAGGGACGTTCCACCAGGTTTATGTTACTAAAGGAGGAAGTGGGGGATGCAGCATGGCAGTGTACTAATGGCTAAGATGGACCAGCCTTAATTCCACACAGAAAGAACCTGATTCAACATTTACTTTATGCTTCCAGGATCAATCCGTTCGCCCACATCCGACTCAGAAAGACGGTCACTAACGACCGCTCCGCCCCCATCATCGAGTGAGACTCAAACCTCACACCTTGACTCCAGGAAACCTCGGATCACTCCCACGATTATTTTGAAACTTTACTTTTTTAATTTTCTTTTTGTTTCGTAAATCAAATGCTTATTGCGTTTTTTTTTTCCTTTTTGGCAGGAAGTGAAGGTTTTTAAATCCAAGTTTTTAAAAAAAAAGAAGTGTTTGACAAATAAAGGGTGATTACATTCTATTGAATGTTGAAGTAGTTCATAGCAAGAGGTAGATGCAAAACCAGTATCACCTTTGATAAACCAGTATGAGTGAATAGCAGAACAGGACAGAGTTATTCTAGTTTGACATGCTGAATCCCACTTGTCCAGATTAACCAATATTGTTGTTTATTATGTCTTTTATGCTTTGTCTTCTCACAATGCGATTTTTCCTTGATTTAACCGCTCCTGCTCGTCCTGTTCGTTTATAATTTGGGCTGATAGAGGGACTGGTTCCTGACAGCAGACTGAACCTTCACTGTCGTTTTCTTGCTAGAGAACGGGCTCCTGCTTTCGACTACTGCAGTCCTGCTGCGCTGTCCTGATACTATCTGACAGAAAAGCAGCCTCTTATCTGCTTGCTTATGATTTCAGTGGAGGTGAAATGTTAATTCTGGTTCAGTCCTGTTTTTTAAATCATGCTAAATCTGTTGACACAGCATATTTTAATGAACCTGAGGGTGTCCCTTTAGGCGCCGTGTCATGCTGCTGTTAAGTTAAATATGAGCATTTTTCTGAATGTAAATTTTGGTGTAACCCGGATTCAGAGGCATTATAATTTTAGCTTGAGTCAGCTGATTGATAAATGAGGTGTTTGAACCTGAAATATTGTTTAATATTAAGAGGAGACACAAAGAATGAAGGTTAATGGGACGTTTGGTGTTATTGTTGAAAGCAGCAGGTTGTGGAGGGTTTGAAGTGTGAAGAACAAGAACTAAATCTTTGGATTTGACAATATTTTGATTCTTTTTTTTTAATCCCCAAATCTAAAGCTAGACAAAATCTATTTGTAGAAACTTTGAGAGACGTGAAAATTTAAAAGAGAGAGACGATGGGAGAGAATATTTAACGAATGAAGGAAATGCATCCAGGAAAGTGACGAAGAAGGCAAATGGGAAGTGGGTCGCCGCCTGTGCAAGTGTAAACTGAGATGATCTAAAACAATGAGTAGCTCTGGAGTCACCTGTAGGAGAGGCCTGGGATGTTTGGAGTGTGTCTGTGGAGACTGAAACATATGACCAGAATGTCCCCCCAGAAGTTACATAATTTCTGGTTGCATTGAGCAACATTAACCTGCTTCAGTTTAAGGATGGAACTAATGAGTGTTTACGCCTGTAAATACAAAGTTGTTATTTTTTGACTTGTAATATTCCAACAGGAAGTAAGATTTATGCAAATGCAGGAGCCTGGGGGTAATTAAGTGTTTGTGTTTTAATATGCTAGAACGCTTAAAAATATAGTGCAATATGCTGAAAATGATGATACATGAATTAATCTGTGTCAACAACATAGAAAAAGTGGAATTATTTCATATTTGAGCCAACAATTATACTAGTTACAAACACAATTGATTAGATGAATTTTCCAATCTCAGTTACTTGGCTTGCATTTTAAACTGTACTGTTAACTCAGAAAAATCATGTTGATTGCAGAAAAATCTGAATACCAGTGAGGACATTCTTCACTTGAAACACCCGATTTTGATGTTGTGAAATAAAACAAATCTGTAAGGAAAAGTCTTGTTTTTCTCCATGTTGTTGGTTGAAAAGAGTTGCTGTGAACTTTTGGCTTGATACGTTCAGTGGAAATTAAGCACGACTTGATCCTTACTGGTGGGCGAGGCAGTTTTCCCACCAACTGCCAATGTGAAATAGAACGCTGCTTGTGTGAAAGGAGTTCATTTCAATGTCGTTAAGCTTATTTCAGCTTTTCTTCATGTTAAGCCTCTTCTGAAAGATCTGGGTCGCGCAAAAAGCTTACCTTCAAAACCCAAATGACACGCTGTCGACAATTAAACGGATTTACATTAATCTTTAACAAAACTGGAGTGGAACAATTTCTAGAAAACAAATGACAGCACTTTGTTTCCTACTTGTAACCAAATATATGAAAAAAATCCCAACAGACACAAGTTTAGAATTAAATAAACTTTATATGTAGACGTACGTGAACAAAAGGACCAGCACAGAGACATGATGTTATAGATTTTTAAGCCATTCCAAGTTGTTTCCTTTGGGATCACACGGATGGGAAGGGACATCCGGCATGTTCCCATCATCCCGTACTGGGACTAGAAAAGGGGAAAGTTCAACAACAAAGAGTGGGTGAAGTGAACCAGAGGCGCTGTGAGAGAGGTGTGTGTGGCTGTGCGTACCTGGGTAGTTGTATGGCACGGCTGAGTTGATCATCCCCGTGTACTTTGTGAGGGGACTTAATAAGGGAAGGCTGATGCCTGCAAACAACAAGGGTGCAACACACTTTAATGCACTGGGCACGCTCTCGACTCGGGCTTCAGTCTAGCCCAGGCACGGCACGAAGAATACCGACCGAGAAGCCCGATACCACAGGCGGCCATGACAACGGGTTCTTTATTCCAGGCGTTTTTCAGGAACGCTCCGACACCTGCAGGAGAAGACACAAGCCGAGCTAATGTTAGCCGCAGTTAGCAGCACCAAGGTCACGTTTCCTGTTCATCCTAAAGGACTATGGCTCAAACGGGATGAAAAAAGATTCAGTTAGCGTGATCAGGATAATTAAAAGCAGATGCCTGTGCTGACAGAAGGACCTCATCATGCTAATTTAAAAGGTAGATCTAGGAGAAACGACTACATTGCCACATACCCGCCATGTTGCTTCGCGTCGTTTCGCAGAGAATTGTGGGTAATGTAGTCACGGCGACCTACGTAGAATACCCGCGACGACTGTTATAAAAACATGAGCTTTGCGACAGACAGACCTCCGCTTCGCTTCATGTTTTACCTAAATATACGAAATTAATGGGCTTTTCTCTAAAATCACATTTGCGATATTTCCTACATGATACAGTGCTGGCGGAAACCATAGACTAAAACGTGAAAAGAGAACCATGATATACTAAGTCTTGGAACCGGACAAAGCACCGTTTAAAAGTCGTCAATGTAAGTATTGGTTTCATTTTATAATAACGATGGGTTACTAGCGATGTCGTTGTTGGTCTCAGTGTTTTAATTCACGTTTGTGAGGATTGCGTAGATGCCTCTGGTCAACAGTAAATCAAAACACGTCACGTCAGTGTGAATGTCGTAAACACACAACTGTCCCTCAGAGAGTCATTTTACTGTGGGCTTGAGTTGATTTTGGCCTCTCATCTTGGACCACTTCTGTTGCAAATCCCTCCCGTCTTTGCAAACATTTCACCATGTCCAGTCTTTATTTTGTATGATAACTCACAATGGTTAAATGTTCCTGTAAGTTAATGATCAAATGAAAACATTTATTCACGCCATTTGTGTGTGTGTGTGTGTGTGTGTGTGTGTGTGTGTGCTCTGCTCTCCTCGGGGTCAATATTTTTACTATAATCTCCGAACACCAAAACCTACTTTCTAAAATGAGAACATGTCCCCTTTGCTCTTCCAGATGATGGAGGATTTTTCTGGCCTGGCGTTGCCTCCTCTGTTCGGTGAACACATCCTGGAGGCAGAGCTCGAACCAGGCGGCGTGGAGTTGGGGCCAGGGGAGGTAATGTTCTCGGTTATCAGCTAATATGTCAATGTGAGTAAAGGAATTGCATAATGCGACAGTCAGAGCTCTCACCGGGGGCGATAACAAGAGTAAACCAACTTCATGGACCTGTTTTTTTCTCTTTTAGTTATGACTTTGCTTGAAATCTTCCATATAACCCAGATGCTGGAGTTATTTTTTAATAATAGATTGAATCTTGTGTATGAAACAGTATATATTTCTGAGGACAGTTGTTACTTTCATGCATTATTGCTTGTGCATTGTCATGCATACATGTATATAATGAGCTATACCACTACTGTCCCCTTAAGTATATTGATTGAGCTCTAAACAACAAACAGAAACAGGACTTGTTCTCTGCAGGTGGAGCTGGGCCCAGGAGGGAACGAGCTTCCAGACAGCGGATCCCAGGAGGACGAAGAGAGGAGAGCGCTCGATAAGAGGAAATACCTGGCTCTCAGCAGGAGATGTAAAGAAATTGAACAGGTGTGTGTTTGGCAACGTCAGGCACTTCTGTGCTGACGTCATTCTGCAGCTGCAAAAGCATGCTCCTCCATCTTCTGACAAAGTTGATATTTTAAAAGAAATCGCTGAAATACCAAAAGTCAAATACTGGGCTAACACTGTTCAAGACCGTCTACGATCAGGTTCATCCCCCTGCATACACTCACAGACACACACACACACTTCTAATCCATCCAAATGCATCTTTTTTTTTTTTAGGTGAATCAGAAGATTCTTGGTCGGCTTCATCAAGTCCAAAGAATCACACGTCGCATGAAGAAAGAGAGACGGTGCTGTCTTCTTCTGCTTTCTCTTTCCGTCCTCTGGGCTCTTCCCTGTCTGGTGCTGTGTGTGTGAGACGATCATGTTCATCTTACAGGTTTCTCATGAAGACTTTAGATGCTCACGGGGACGACTACAGAAACGCCCAGCTCACCATACTCTTAGAGGCGAGTTTAGAAGGCAGTGCAAATGTTGAAAAATGTTAATAATAGTTGTCTCTTATTGTGTTATTACAGGTCTGATAAATTGAAAATTCCTTTCTAGTCTTTATTATTCTATTTATACCTTGGCGTCTTTAATTGTACAACTGAAAAGGAGATAATGCCCCTATTCCATATTCTGACAGTTCCAGTTAAACCAGAGGAAGAATAATAATGGTCTGGTTTACTGTTATGTAGCAGCTATTTGAATTATTGAATATATTTGTATAATTGTTGGCTGTTTCAGGATGAGACTGCTCACCTGGAGCCTGCTCCCGGGGCTGAGAGCGATCATCTGAACGGCGTCTCTAGGCCTGTGTCATCTGCAGCTCTACATCACCCCGCTGGACCAAAGAAGAGGAGGCACCGCCTCGCACGGCAAGAAAAGGATAAAGACCAGCACGTAGGTGCTCAGTCGGGCCAAACTGATTTTTGTCCTCTTGTGTAACTGACCAGGTTTGAGTGTGCCTGGCTCGCTTTAAATGCAAACAGGTCCAATTTGCCGTCGCTCACGTGTCTGACAGCACAGGAAACCAGATCTTGTTTGAGTTTTGCGTTTTGTTTTTCCAGGCTGAACCAGATATGTCAGTGTTGGCAGAGACGCCGTTTGGAGAAATGCCCAGTCCAACTTCTTTGTCTCACTGATGACCTCCAGGAGGAGAATGCTGTATATATATGCTGCAACTAGACTTTCTGTTTCGTCGCCTTTGACATTTTATACTTACATTTATAGCTTGTGAACAGGTCTTCGTGTTTTTCAGTCGTGATATGTTGCACTCATGTGAAACATCGTAATGTATGTGAGAATTTACCAGACATACAATTACCTAATTTAGTCACTGCATCTTCCAGGATTTTACCTTATTTAACAATACTGCAACCTTATTAAATCATGACAGAATTCAGTTTTAGACCGTTGCCTCATCCATTATTAAAAACTCATGCAAACATCTGAATAAACGAGATCAATAAGAAACAAGTGTCACGTTAAGGATACATATTGGGAGTGTGTGTATGGTCTGGAGACCGGAAGTGTCCGTTGACGGACGTGGGTCTCGGCCAATCAGGTGGCGTGGATGAGGTTTAGGGCGGTGCCCGAGCCCGGGGGTGGGATCTTAGCCACCGTCCATCTTCAGCTACAGTGAGCGAGCTTACCGAAAAGAAAACAGTGTGGGAGTAAAGAAGACTTTCTGGAATTAGTCTTGGCTCTATTTGAAAAAAAAGACAAACGAAAGCCCATACCCTAGGTAAATGTCGCACACAAGTATGAATCTAAATGCTTGGGTTGACCCAGTTTCCCTTTTTCATGAATTTAGCTCGCTAAGCTAGCTAGCATGGTATTTAGCTGCGTTAGCTCGCAGGTTAGCGATTATAATTATTCCTCCATCCCGGGCCTTTCCCACAGCGTGGGGGCACCCCATCAGTGATGTTCTGGACCCTAACGCAGCGATGCATGAGTGCGAGGCGTGCCCACCAGCCTGCTCCGCGGTTGCGGCTCCGAAAAGAAGCGAATTTAATCAGCGAGCGAGCGGAGGATCTGGTTAGCATCCCCGTTAGCTCCGCCAGGCTAACGGAGCAGGTCGCTAATTTTAGCTGACAACCGTGTCAGCGGCGCTTCTGATGACAAGATCGTCTTCATACACGAAAATACACCGACCGGGACGCCGCCGCGTTACTGCCGAGCGTGCGATCGCCGGCAGCTTCCGAAGTAACGAGGCCGATGCGTGCGGGTCTGATGCGCGGCCACGGTCATCGTTACCGGGCGGTCCTCTCACAGATCCTTTGTACTGATTGCTGAAAGTGATTGTGTTCTGCTCAAACAATGTGGGTGCATCTGTTGCCTTTTTTTTGTGCGTGCAGTTAACATTGTGACAGACGGAATGTGGACATTGTCGTAGTCAGAGCCATGGCTGACAAGAGAAAACTTCAAGGTAAGCTCCGATCCTGCAGCTACTTCATCCACCTCTGCCATCCGGCATGGCACAGAGGAAGCCGAGAGGTTAGTGTTCTCTCAAAGTTCACCCCATGGCATTGATCCACGCCTCGTGTCGCCACAGGTGAAATTGATAGATGCTTGAAAAAAGTAGCTGAAGGTGTAGAGCAGTTTGAAGACATTTGGCAGAAGGTAATGTGGTCTTTGGTTTCTGATTCAAAGTCATTTGAGGGAAGTGAAAGTGATGTTATTATTGACTGTCATGCATTTTTATCCCCTTTTAGCTTCACAATGCAGCCAATGCAAACCAGAAGGAAAAATACGAGGCTGACCTCAAGAAAGAGATTAAAAAACTACAAGTAAGAGATGTTAACAATTGTGGATTAATGAACGCATGAATTCCTCTTTACCTATGTCCTTAATAAGTTCTGTCTATTTTTTCAACTATTATTGACTTTATGTTCTATCTTTACAGCGATTGAGAGACCAGATAAAAACATGGTTGGCCTCAAACGAAATCAAAGACAAAAGGCAGCTAATCGAGAACCGCAAACTTATAGAGACGGTATGTCTGTGTTTTTGTTCCTGTTTTTTTAATTGCGGTCGCTTCTTGTGTTTGCCTTCGCACAGTCTGCTGCACAAATATTTTGTGATTTTTTTTTTTTTTTTATTTCTCTCAGCAAATGGAGCGGTTCAAGGTTGTAGAGCGGGAAACAAAAACAAAAGCGTACTCAAAAGAAGGCTTGGGGCTCGCTCAGAAAGTCGACCCAGCTCAAAGAGAAAAGGAGGAGACGGGGCAGTGGCTAACGGTAATCAGCCCATCGCTGTTGATGCTTGTGTGGTGAATTCTTTCTTAATACGCCCTGCTATGAATCATTAACAGTACATTCGGAATCATGGAACTGGTTTGTGCAAGAGCCTGTTTAGATTCCCCTTTTTCTTTTTTTTTTTCAGAATACGATAGACACGCTAAATATGCAGGTGGATCAGTTTGAAAGTGAGGTGGAATCTCTCTCGGTTCAGACAAGGAAAAAGAAGGGTGATAAAGAGGTGAGCGCTCTAACAGGTTTTTGTTTTTTTGCCTAATTTTTTAACTTCACAGTCTGAGAAGTCATTGATAAAGCATAAACCAAATGTTTTTCATCTCTTCTCACAGAAGCAGGATCGGATTGAAGAGCTGAAGAGGCTTATTGAGAGGCACAGATTCCACATCCGGATGCTGGAGACCATTTTACGAATGCTGGACAATGACTCGATACCAGTGGACTCGATACAGAAGATCAAAGACGACGTCGAGTATTATATCGATTCCTCTCAGGACCCTGACTTTGAGGAGAACGAGTTCCTGTATGATGATTTAGATCTGGAAGACATCCGTAAGTTTGAGGGGGCATGTATGGACCTTTTTAGTCCAGAGGGCTGATGTCAAGATGACGCTCCGTCATTCTGTCCTGTGTCTTTGTTCCAGCTGCAGCATTAGTTGCAACCTCTCCATCAGGTCAGGGTAACATGGAAGATGAGATGTACCTTCACTCCAGCAGCACTCCCACTTCCACCACCTCTTCGTCACCCATCCCTCCATCCCCGGCAACTTGCACTGCGGTGAGTTCCTCTCTGACGCCTGAACATGGGCGCGCGTGTGTGTTTGTGTGTGTGTGTCACATCGCTGCACTCCTAAAAGAATTGAAAATGCATTTTCACGCATATTGCTTTCTTTGAGCTTGCATTGAGTTGGACCCTCAACGAGACGCGGTGTCATAGCCCGTTGAGGCGTTTGCTGAATCAAAATTCCCAACTGGATTGTCATGTCAAGGTATCTCCTCCTATAGGAGAACTCAGAAGACGATAAGAAAAGGGGGCGATCGACAGACAGTGAAGTTAGTCAGGTGAGAGGCTCTCATCTGTGCTGTGCCAGTAGATTAACAGTTTAGTGCAGCTCTCTTCATCCTTGGTCCTGGAGAATCGTGGTGGCTGTAGGGTTTTCGCCCCTCAGGCACTCAAACCGAACATGCTCGGCCTCTGTGGGACCACGGTGGGAGACTTGTGACTTAGTTTACAGCATCTCCTGCATATATGAGCCTCAGCAGCTCACAGTGTTCTTTGGTCCTCATTCACTTGATTACAATGCAGAGGCCTGCAGGATGTTTCCCTAACTTGGTTTTGTCGCTCTTGTCCTTTTCAGTCGCCCGTGAAGAATGGCACGCCATCTTTGCTCTCTTCTTTCTCTTCCTCTACCACCTCGGGGTCCTCCTCGTCCTCCTCCCTTGTGTCCATGGCAAGCGTGGTGGGGGGCATGCCCGCGGTTCCGACAAGCAGCAGCCTCATAGGGAGCTTCAGCAGCGCGGTGCAGCAACATCAGCATCAACCTGCGCAGCAGCAACCTCCAAATCAGCAGCAGCAGCAGCAGCAGCCACCTCAGTCCAAGCCTTCTGCCCAGACAAACAACACCCCCAGCCCCCCCAGCAATCCTCTCCTCACAGCTTCAACCGCCCCCTCTCTCCCCACACCCAGCACACCCATTTCATCAACCCCCAACTCCCAGTCGCAGTCCACGCCAGTCCCGACATCCAGTTTGGGACTGGGTCTGAGTCTGGGCTTGAGCAAAGTGGGCATGACGGGGACCAGCAGCGCCAACCAGATGGCTGGTTTAGGCCTGGGTGGACACCCCACCCCCCTAAACACGATGGCAGGGCTTATTTCAGGCTCCACGCCCACCCCTTACGCTCAGGCAGCAGCATCGGGGGGCTTGGGTCTGAACAGTAGCACCCAGTCCAGCATTTCATCGGAGAGCAGCACTTCTATCCCCACATCCGGCTCCAGTGGAGCCACCACCAACGGGGCAGGGACGGGCTTGGGCTTACTGGGAACCAGCCCGGCCCACAACTCTATAAGCGGGAGCATTCTGGGCTTGGTTCCGGGGCAAAGCGCAGCCCCCAGCGCCTCTCAGGTGCCCCCGAGTTCTGTCAACACTACACCCGGAGTAGTCGGCATGCTGGGAAGCAATGGAGGGAACGTGGGGGTCGTTGGAGGAGTGGGGGTAAACACTGTCCCCGCGAGACCACCGAGTGGACTGAAGCAAAACGGAAGCACAAGTATGTTGATCTCCACATGAATGATGATTGTCTAGTTGAGCGTCTCCCCCTCCTGATGGGTTTTGCCCCCCCCTTACAGGTTACAGTGCTGTCGTGGCAGAGAGCTCCACAGAATCCGCTCTGAGCACACCGAGCCAGTCACAAAGCAGCCAGCCCTCGTCTCTCAGTTCTTCTACCAGTCAGCCGTGAGTTACCGCTCGCCCCCCCTCACTTCCAAAAGCGCGCGCGCCCGTTAGAACGGTCTCTGTCCGCGGCAGGTTGGACAACGGCCCCAGTTTAATCAGCTCCATCACCCTGCCTCCGAGTTCTCCGTCCCCCTCGTTCTCAGACAGCACACCGGGAGGAGGGAGCCTCCTCAACGGGCCACACTCCTACACTCAGGCCTCGGAGAGCCTCAAGGTGAGGAGCCGCGGTCGCGTCTCGCCGGACGGACCGACGAGTCGCAAACGCGCACCCCAGCGACTTTCACTGGGGTCTTTCTGGTCTCACCTTGCCTTCAGGTCATTGTTGTTAATGTTCCACTCTTTTAGTTGAATCACTTTTCTAACGGGACATTTTCCATCTGCCAACCTGTGTTCCCCGCTCCGTCTCCTAACGCGTCGTCTCCTCAGGCTCCTGAGCCTCTCAGTTCTCTGAAGGCCATGGCTGAGAGAGCAGCACTGGGGTCAGGCCTGGACGGAGAGATCGCCAACCTGCATTTAACAGACCGAGGTCAGAAGCGGAATATCGTCGGTCCCGCCCGAAACCGCCCGAAGAAGCGCCTCCTCGCCTTTTAACCCTTTCCTGGTCCCTCCCGTAGATATCTTCTCTGGATCGTCTGCGGCGCCGGGCACGCCCGCCGCCCCTCAGCCGTCCGTATCGGAGGTCAGCATCCCCCCCTCGCTCGGGGTGTGTCCACTGGGCCCAACCCCTCTCCCCAAAGACCAGCTGTACCAGCAGGCCATGCAGGAGTCCGCGTGGACACACATGCCGCACCCCTCTGACTCCGAGAGGATCAGGTGAGGACGCCACGAGCAGCGGCGGCGCGCGCGCGCGTCTGTCCGCGGGCTGATGAACCCGTCCGCTTCTGTCCTCCAGGCAATACCTGATGAGGAATCCGTGCCCCACGCTGCCCTTCCATCATAAGGTACCACCTTTCCACTCTGACTCCATCGAGTTCTACCAGAGGCTGTCCACAGAAACACTGTTTTTCATCTTCTACTACCTGGAGGTACGACTCCCAGCCACACTACACACTTTGGGGAGGGGGGGGTTGAGATTGTTAGATATGAGATTGTTGGGTTTTCATCTCAGTTGATCTTCAACTCTTGGGGTTCCTCTATGCAGGAAATGACAGGAGCTTGTAAATGTAGTCAGGAACGTTATGACAAAAAACAATTATTTTATTATAGAAATGACAAACAGGAAGACAGAACACACACACAGTCTGCATCTCTTCCTCAGACACATTTATTGTTTTTTTTCCCCCTCGAAAACGTCCATCAGCTCACGTTTCTTTTCGCAGCTGAAGGTTCACATAATCCAGATCAACTCCTCTTTGTGTCCCTTCCTTCTGAGATATTCCTCCTGTCTCTAACCTTCACTTTCTTTGCTCCTCCTCTTGCAGTTGATGCACTTTTCCCCTGGCTTTCTCCAACCTGGAAAGAGCACTTTCACTTCTCCCACCTCGTTGTGTCCCTCCTCTCTCTTCAGCTCTCAATTACGCTGCTCCGCTGAGGTTTTCTTTTATGCCCAGTCCCTGCTGGTTGGCCTCCAGCGGGTCCTCTTCAGTCTTCTCGGCTGCGTCTCTTGTCGTTCCAGCTCTTGGAGGGCTCCCTCGTGGCTCTCTCCTCCCGGAGGCCTCTGAACCAGGAACACCGCAGCTTTCACATCTCGTCTTCCTGACAGCCGTCATACGGCTCCTTTTGGCTGCCTGTCCTCTGATAGATGTGTTTGGACACACAGACAAGCGCGTGCTGTTCTCTTTTCAAGACCACATGCTGTTCCACCCCGTGCAGTCTTTAGACAGCCAGGGAGCGGAGACCTCAGGACCCACCCTTGTCTTCTACGTCATCTTGGTTACTTGTTGTCTTCCCTTCAGACTTCTGTTGACCTTCCACATCTGCAAACTCCCCTTAACGTCATTAGTATACCGATGACTTTCTTACTAGCATCCTTCAAATCTTTGATTTAATATTAACGATTTTGTTGTTATAAAACTAAATGTTGCAATTTCCAGGAAGGACTGTCTGACAGGATGTTGTATTTTACGGGGCTTCATCCCCACCAGTCTTCACCACCGTCTCCCAGCAGTGTGAGTTGGGCCCTTTTTAACATAACGCTGTGTGATCTCCTCCCCTCAGGGCACCAAGGCTCAGTATCTGTCAGCCAAGGCTCTGAAGAAACAATCATGGAGGTTTCACACCAAGTACATGATGTGGTTCCAGAGGCACGAGGAGCCCAAGACGATCACAGATGAGTTTGAACAGGTCCGCACTCCCGGTTCACATCCTCTCTCCAGGTCACAAACGGAGCTTTGTTTCTTTCTTTTTTCTTTTTTTTTTTAAACGAGTGCTGTTTTCTTCCCCCAGGGCACTTACATCTACTTTGACTACGAGAAATGGGGCCAGAGGAAGAAGGAGGGCTTTACCTTTGAGTACAGGTACCTGGAAGACAGAGACCTGCAGTGACGGACGGAAGGGCCGCGAAAAGGACAGAGACAAAACGTGCTGCTGTTGACATTCCGAGACTGAACTTCAAACTGTGGATAGAGATCGTGATGTGTAGTAGAAACCCTCTCCTAACATGGAGACTGGTGTCTGTATAGGCTGCATCTCAGCGGGAAGCCCTTGTTCCTCATGCAGCACTGCGCCGACGACTAAAAGGCCCCGTGGGCCCCATCAGAGGCGCCGTGCTGCATGAGCTGGGAGGGCTCTCGCTAGAGATCTGCGTTCGTGCCTGTCTGTGTGCACACTGTATGTGGCATTAGGAAAGCCTACCCCATGCATGTTTATCATGTTTTTGTTTTCTTTTTCCGTTTCGACGAGATCCTCTGTACCTCGTACCCGACATGAGCCTGGAAGCCTTCGACTTGACACAAAACAAACCTGGATCTGATTGTTGAGTAAACTGCCCTTCTTATATTACTGTAATTTGGTGGACTGGGGAGAGTCACGGTGTGTAGGACTGGCTTCTTTTAAGACCCTACAATGCCTGTTGAATATGGTCACTACATGAGATAGTGAGCGTTTATCAATAGTTTTATTGATATTGTCGTCTAAAACGCAGATCAAGTGACCGCAGGGCCTCTCCCTGTGACAGGGAAAGAGTCCTTATTGGACATGGATTAAATTGCTATGCAATTGAACTGGTCTCCGACTCCCTCTCTTTACAAATAATGTTTTTAAGTTAACTTGTCAAAGGAAATGCATTATTATGACACATTCATGTTTGTGGCAAATTAATAAACTTGTAAAATAAAATGTAAAAACACAAAAAAAAAAAAAAAACATGAAGCAGCGTAGGGTTTGAGAGATCAATGCACTTGCTTGGTTCTTGCACCGTCGAGGAGTTCCGGCGAACGTACGCGGGCGACCTCTTCATTCCTCCTGTATGTTAGATCGTGAGATCCAGGCAGCGTCCAACCTGGGAGGGGGTGGGTGGGTGGAGGGGGGGGGGTCTCGTTTTGTTTCCGGTTAAGTTATTTCACGCCCTGCTTCAGTGTTTATGTTCCCAGGTGATGTTTGGACACCAGAGCGGACGCGCACTGACGCGCAGGCGTATATATATATATAAAAAAAAAAAAGGCGACTAAAAGTGCTGGAAGGGTGATTTGGTTGCACAATTTAACGTTTTATCTGTTGTAGATATTCTACACCGAAGAGGTCGGCAGATCCCAGTTTATCCAGCACGAGTATCCGTGAACACAGATCTACTGCAGCTACTGTTTTTAGGGGAGGACGGAGGCATTAAGATGAGAAAAAGATGATTTTTGCCTTTTATAGACTCTATTTTTGGGGGGATTTAAATGTTTCCAGAGAGGGAAGGTCAGGCGAATTCAATTTTTTTTTTTTCAAGGATCTTACTTTTTTTTTTTTTTCCCTCATCACCGTTCTGCATGGGAGACAGACAATGAGATTATAACGGGATTGTAAAGTTTCAATAAATACTTTTGAGAAATTACAAGTGGACTGTTGTGTGACGACCCCTTATTCAAACGCGGACACCAGACCTCGGCTCAGTTTGAGGCCGCCCCAGCGCGTGAGATCTGGAGAAATGTTTGGAGCAGAGGCGGATTTCTGCATCTGCAGCACGAGCGCACGCTTGGATGTTGATATTTTAATAAAAGAGCAAAGAATAAAAAAAGGAAAACATACAGGTTGAGACAAGTCAGGGTTGTGTCATCTCTACAGTGTTGAAGCAAGCGTCCCTGTGGAGGAGGAGGAGGAGGAGGGTGATCACATCTTCGTCTCCTTCTTGACTTTGAGGAACTCGGCCATGTTGGAAAAGTATTTCTGGTTCGCTTCGGCCACTTTCTTCTCCGCGGCCTGTGGGTTCACGATCTCCAGCCCCTGCACGTCACACGCTCGTTAACAACCACCACCAGGCCCACGGGGAGACGTCAGAAAAAGGGGGAATCCACCGTCTCACCTGCAGAGGTGTGAAGGCCACACTGGAGCTGGTCCCCGAGGAGCGGTCTCTGACCGTGGACTTCCCTCCGTACGTCATGCTCTGCTTCTGCAGCGTTCGCTGGGCGTGACACGCGACAATCCGGAGTCACTTCTCTGAAGGAACGACGGTCGACGACATCGATGGAAGGGGGGGGCGGAGCTTACCTGCAGCGATTTGGAGATCCTGGCCTTGGTGGCGTCGTTGACCTGGGCCTGCCTGACCCGCCCGCTCCCGCTCTTCCCCAGCTGACCCAGGCTGAAGCCCAGGTCCTCCTGGTACGCGTCGTCTTCGATCTGCGTCGCAAAACGCACCGGTTTGTCCCGAGTGCTCGAACCCAGCAGTCATAAACCCAACGGAACCTCCACCCACCTCCGCAAACGTCATCCTGTTGGCGTGTTTCCTGATCTCCGTCAGCCCCAGGCGCTCCTTCATTTTCCGGTACCTTCGGGGGAACACAGGATTAGACATTCACACTGCTGAAGCAGGCGCAGCCCGTGTGTGTGTGTGTGTGTGTGTGTGTGTGTGTGTGTGTGTGTGTGTGTGTGTAGGGAAGCAGGCACCTTCGCCCCCCCCTCTTCTTCCTCTGTCCATCCAGCGGGGCTGGCAGAGGCTTGACCTGCTTGACCGGAGGAGGCTCCTGCCACTTATCGAACTTCCTCTCAATTTCCTCTTTGAGGTCGTAACCGACCTGCGAACGAATGGAAAACCGCCGGTCACGTTTTCGTTAACGACTGAGCCGGATCGGGAGCCGCCCGTCGGTCGATCTTGACGGTCACCTTGCCGTCCGAGCTCTCGTGGAAACTGTCCACCCGGCTCGCCAGCGTGCACTTTGCCGCCACCAGTCGCGCCGCCTTTCGCCTCAGGTCCTGAACGGGAGACAGAGAGAGAGAGAGAGAGACAGAGACAGAGACAGAGACAGAGACAGAGACAGAGACAGAGACAGAGACAGAGACAGAGAGAGAGAGAGAGAGAGAGAGAGAGAGAGAGAGAGAGAGACAGAGACAGAGACAGAGAGAGAGAGAGAGAGAGAGAGAGAGAGAGAGAGAGAGAGAGAGAGAGAAGGTTTGAGGGCCCGAGCTCCTCGGGCCAAAGGGGCGCCTGTGTTTCTACAGACCGGGGGGAGCGACTGCACGACGTCGCAGTGGTAGATGAAGCCCGTGTGGGGCAGCAGGGACGTGCTGCTGAAGCCAGACAGGGTCCGTCTCTGAGCGCCCAGCAGCATCAGGTTACAGGCGGGCATCTTTGACAGGTTCGTCAGGCCGCCCGCAATACCTGCAGGGACCGGGCAGGGGGGAGGAGTCAAGTCGGTGGAGGGGACGTGGACCACCGCAGCTCTGGAAAACCCTCGTCTCTCACCCATTAACTTGGCCGCCGTCGATGCCCCGACGATGATGGACAGATTCGGGGCAATGAAGGACATTCTGGACTCGACGTACTCGTAGATCCTGTGTTTGGACTGGTTCAGCTCCAGGGCCATGTCGCACGCTTCCACCAGCTGGTTCAGTTCCTCGTCACTCAGAAGTGACCTGAAATCGTCAGAACACACGTGTGCTGCGCTTTTAGGCGCTTTCACGGGACAGACGTCCCCTTCAGTGGTAACGGTGAGACCGTTTCCTGTCTGATCAGGACGTGATTGAGCTTCTGCTTCGGTCTGAGACACGATAATAGGAACCACCAGGTTGAATACGACACAAAGTCGACCGTGGTAAAAAGTCTCTGAGATCTCGTATGTCATTAAAATCTACACTCCAGTTATTATCCGAGCTCCCCAGATGTTGACTTCCAACCCCTCCGACCTGCCAACCAGTCCTGAACATGGACACATGCAGAGAAGCGCTGGCTCACCCTTGTGTGGTTGAAGCTGTGACGCTGACCACC
This sequence comes from Lagocephalus sceleratus, assembly GCA_911728415.1. Lineage (NCBI taxonomy): Eukaryota > Metazoa > Chordata > Actinopteri > Tetraodontiformes > Tetraodontidae > Lagocephalus > Lagocephalus sceleratus. The sequence continues at coordinate 2,218,777 of CAJVRN010000126.1, forward strand.
ATGATCGTGGCGTTCGTGAGGATCTGCTGCAGCGTTTCATTGTTCTTGCACTTCTCCAGATTATTTCCCAATTCCTGAGCCGAAATCCCAGATGGAGCACAAATGCAGGTCACGGCACAGTGGTTGAATTTCTATCTGGTTTACAAGCAAAAGAAACAACGCCTGATCTCACCTTGACTGTGCGGATATAATCGAGGGAATCTGGGACCAGCGATTCAAGCTCCGGGAACCTCTTGGAGTATTTGTCTCTTGTGAATTTATGAATAATATCTGAAACCAGACAGGGGCCATGAAGAGATCTTTCATGGTGGGGAGCGGAAATGTTTCAGAAAATGCAGAAAAGACTCACTGAGCTCATTGTCGATCTCGACTGTGAGGTTGTTGGCCGCTACAATCAGTCTGTATTCTGGGTCCGCCTCAACTGGACCGCAGACTGAAAGAAAGCAAGAACTGTTGAGTAAAGTTACTCGAACACTAAGTTAACAGTAGAATAGGTGTCGTGAATGTCACACTCACCATCTGAGTTTTTACGCTGCTTTCCAATATAGTCTGAAATTTTGTCCATAATATCTGAGAACTAGAGAAGAAAGCCCAGATGAATAACCAGGTTATTGCCGATGACCCCGTCGGGCCTCTCAGACTTGTCCTCGCCTGTTTGCTGTTCCGGAGCTTGGCGATGGAGGCCACACTCTCGGCCTTGCTGTAGTCCACCTCCATCTCCTCCGGGATGTCCTCCAGCCCTCTGTCCGTCCTTCCCTGGGTCGCCTCCCCATCGCTGTCGATGTCATCTCCCTCTGGATACAGGCCGTCCTCTCCCTCGTCCCCGGCCTCTTCCAGGTCCGCCAGGAGCTCATCCGCCAGCGACATCTGCAATTAGAAGAGGGCAGACAAGACCAACCTTTAAACCGAGACCCTGCTTGTGTAACAGCAGAGGGATCCCCGACATCCTCTGCAGCTGCAGCCTCGTCCTTCAGTCTCATTTTCTTCCTCCTCTCAGCAGAGCTCCTTCACAAACCCACTCACCTGTCGGACCGCACAGGGTTCAAGGTGTCGCGACCCTCAGTCATCATCAGTAAAAGAGAGCCCAACACGTACGGAGAGATTTAATTTAGATGATCTGTTTGTTGTCTGTGCAGATGACCTGTGTGTTGTATGTGTAGATGATCTGTGTGTTGTCTGTGTAGATGATCTGTGTAGATGATCTGTGTGTTGTCTGTGCAGATGACCTGTGTGTTGTATGTGTAGATGATCTGTGTGTTGTCTGTGTAGATGATCTGTGTGTTGTATGTGTAGATGATCTGCGTGTTGTCTGTGTAGATGACCTGTGTGTTGTATGTGTAGATGATCTGTGTGTTGTCTGTGTAGATGATCTGTGTGTTGTCTGTGTAGATGATCTGTGTGTTGTATCTGTAGATGACCTGTGTGTTGTCTGTGGAGGTCCTCGGTCCTCCGGGTCGTGGTAGTTCTGTTAGTTGAATCACAGCAGCTGGACTGATTGAGTACAGAACTGATGGAGCCTCTTGGATGAGAGGCGAACCGTCTTGGTGAAACTCAACCAGTCCAGCTGCTGTGATTAAACTACCAGAATAACCTGTTTGTTGTTCATGTGTTAGCTGAACCAGCAGGGTTAAAACCGGGTATTTACAGCTTCAGGAGTAACGCTCACTTACCTCTACGATTCACGTTTAGCCGGACAAAACAGACACGTCGAACGAAATCTATACAAGTCAGCTCACATGAACGATGAGCGAAATTTCTCCTTAATTCTGGAGCAAATTTTGATGCGAGTCAAACGAAAACGTTTGTCGCGGAATAAATACGTCAGAACTTTCTTCTTCTTCTTCTTCTTCGTCCTTTTCTTCTTCGTCTCCTCCACCACCTCCTCTTCTTCTTCTTCGGTGCCTCCGCGACTCTGGCTCCCTGCTGCCCCCCCAGGCGGAGCTCGTCATCGGCGTCTCTCGTCTCCTCGCGTCCATTAATTTATTATAATTACCGCGCATGCGCGCTGCCCTTTGACGGGCAGACAAAGGGCGTTTATACTTTTGTTCTGCGCGTTTTCAGGCCGCAGTTTCAAACTGAAGCCAGAAACGGTATCAAAACATTCACTTAAATCTGCGACTGCAACAAAACAGCAGAACAATAAATCGTTTTTTTTTTTCTCCAGATCAGATTTTATGGGAATTGCCACTGAGCAACAAGAAAAATGTTCACATTTTGAAGTGTTTATTTTCCCTTCTTTATACATTATCCCTTGAATCCCACTCTGGCAACAATACAGGCTTTAAACCAACATTGAAACAGATTAAATCAATGGACCAATTGAAACTTGACTGCATCATGATCAAGTGATATTGGTACAAAATAGAAAAAAAATGAACATACACAAACAAATGGAGCTATTTACTAATGAGAAAAGCTGATCTTTCGTGCTAAGCTACGGCAACGGTCAATAAACATGGTAAAAGATTGACAAGACAGCTAGGAATTCAAAGACATCGGAAAATAATGACACACTACAGGACATAGTTCCATACAGAACTGGCATATATTAACAAGTAAAATTATACAAAATACTTTGTTAGCAATTAAGACGTTTGGGAAAATATTTTTTGTTTTATTTGTTAAAGATCTTAGAGAAGATAGAACCTAAATGCATTCAGTCCCGAATATAAGCTACGTTGATATATGTTAACTGCAGAAAAACAAATAAATTAATCAGTTAATAAATAAGACAATAAATAGCCAAATAAATAAAATATTAAATGGAACCTGTCTTTAAATAAATGAACCAAAAATATAATAAATATATAAATCAATGGCATTAACAGGAAATCTTTTGAGAAGTGGCGTAAAGAAGCATAAGTCGTTTAATTTTCCGTGCAATCTAAGAATAAATCTAAAAGTAAACAGCTCTAAACTGATATTGTACACACTTGTGGTATGATATTTGTACAAATGAGCGATTCTTGATTACAGAGTCGACGGTCAAACTGCTGCCTACAAGAACAAATTACTGCAATGTAAAATGCTCTGAAATGGGGAGAGAGGCCCGGCATCCCAGCCTTTACACGGACGGACGGACGGACGGACTCCTAAACAAAGGAAACTGCGTTCCCCGCACATCTGGGGGGGTGGGGGGGGGGGTGGGGGTGCAAACAAGAAAATGAACCAGAAGAAGAGAAGGTAAGCTGGTATACAGCAAGACTCCCACTGCATAGCTGTCAAATGTCTCAGATTTTACAAAGCTCCAGGCTCGACTTCCCAACGCACGCGCCATCTCCTCCAAAGCCTTTAGTAGCGGAAAGCTGTGAACAAACTCTGTAAATAGTGCCAGGCGGGAGCGGAACTACCCTTGTCATACAAAATCCTGTCGCTGGTAAAACCTGGAGTGCGACCAGCTTCTTGAACGGGAGTCTTTCGGTTGCCTCATTCAATAAAAAAATAGCCTCTGGGGCGAAGGGCTGGTTATCGGGGGTCACGTCGGACGGTTCCCACGGCGACGCTCAGGCATCACACCAAGTGGGGGTCGTTGGCGGGGCTGACGGTGAAACGCGAGGACGTCACTGGGTTTGTCCCTCCGTGAGACCTCGGCTTAAAGGATAAATCCTCTTTCCTTTTCGACTCTTTACCCTTGACGTTTGTCCCTGAAGGAAACAAAAAAAAAACAAAAACATGTCTGAGAGGCAGCCCGGATGCTTGGCTGATGCTCATAGTAGATAATTAATAATCTGTACGTTACTTCAACGCGTGTCTTCGGCGGCACTGACATAGTCAGCAAAATATTGGGGGAAAAAAGTACAGAATACAAAATAAATAATCCATATCTATTAATACAATCACACTCAAGCAATGCTGTTGGTAAAAATAGCTCGAGACAACAGGGGCTCTTTCAACATTTTGAAGTGCGAAGGCTACAGAAGATCGCGATCTAATTTTAGTGTGTTTGTGCGAAGCCTGCGGGCGAGTCTGAGCTCAAACTTTCATTATTGCGGCGAGCGAGGCGATCCGTGCAGCCCGCGGAACGGGCGACCAGAAAGTGTGTTGGGAAACACAGCTTAGGCCTGCATTGTTGAACACGGGATTTATGTCCCCGCTCAGTTCCGCGTGTCAGAGTGTGGAGAGGGATAATTATGGAAGATTAACTCCGGCTGCATGTTTGAAGAGGGGATGCGGAACCGAGGGGTTTCCATTTCGCTGGCTGAGGACGAGCCGCTCTCCTTCGGTGGAGGTTCGGGGGGCATCAGTGGCTAAAGCTCGGGCAGATCATTCAGCCTGGAGGCTTCAAGACCACGATGCTGAAAGTTCTGATGGAGCTTCTCTAAACGTCTGATTCGATGTCCTGAGAGGACGTTGCTCACCGCATTGATGATTGAACGGAGTCGTACGTCACCAACGAACAGCGAATTATCGAATTATACGAATTTTAGAAAGACGAATATCAGATTATCGTACGGCTTGGACTATTGTGCCACTAGAGAAGACGCCCTGTTTAGGATACACAGCATGGACCTTAAAGGGGCTGTGGTGGAGCTGTAACCGTAATCTAAGTCTGGTCTCACCACGGAAATCCAGTTTGGAGTTTTTGACCGACACCGGGGACGGAGTCGTCGGTGCCGAGGAGCTCAACTCGTTGGTCGGAGTTTCCTGAGCAGAAACGTGTGGTTAGCAGACACATCTGTAACATCTGTGGTCTTTTTGGGGTTTTTTTTTACAGCGTGGAAAATACCTGATCAAAGAGATAGATGGTGACGTCGTCGAAGAAGGACACGTTCCGCCCTCTGTCCCTCTCCCGGTCCATCGGCTCCTTGGGCGACTTCAGCAGACTCCTCAACCCGACGCGCTTGTCCACGTCTGTCTCCGTGACGACGATCACCCTCCTGGAGCTCTCGTCCTCCTGCTCTTCGTCCTCCTCCTCGTCGGGGTCGCTTCCCGGGGACAGACCTCTCCGTCTCCCGATCCGGTTTCCGATCGCGCCGTCCCCGAACCCGCCTTTGCCGGCGGGGGGGATGGTCATGGCAAGGGGGGGCAGGGCGAGAGACAGACGGGCGATTTTGGCTGGTAGAGAGAGAGAGAGAGAGGTCAACCAGAGCACCTTTGCCCTGATGGGGGATCGCTGCCACGTTAACGAAGTCGGTACCTTTCATCGCCTGGCTTGCTGAGGCGATGGCAAGCTGAGGGCTCGCGACCTCGTCCTGTTCAATCACAGTGAGCGGTTCGGGTTTCGTGTCGTCCGTCTGGGGCTCCGCGGCGGGAGAAGCTTCCTGCTCCGCGTGGCTGCAGAAACCCCGAAACACAAACAACAACAACACCACAGAATTCATCAGGGGCGCTCTTATTTTGTCGTCCCGTTGTTTCTTTGCTGAAGGCTGGTGTTGCTCCGCCCCTTTCATACCTGTCCTCCTGCTCCTCCTCGTCGTCCGTGACCACCTCGACGCTGTTCTCTTTGATCTGCTCGCCCCACGGCCTCAGCGTCACCGTGTCCTTGACGGTGGAGCCCCACAGCACGTTGGTTTTCACGTTTTCACAGAGGGAGAACTGCAGCCTCTCCTCGCACACCTGAAGCAACGAAACGACACGAGGGCAGCGGTCACATGTCACACGGTCTCCTCCTCCCGTTTAGGAGAACCTGCTCACCTGCATCATGAGTCCATTCTTGGTGGTCACCTTTGAGAAGGACCCCTGGTCTTTGATATCGGACGTTTGTCCCGGAGGTCTCTGTCCGTCGTTGCTCTGCTCCGGAAAGCTTTGGGGCTCCACGATGACGTACGGGGCAGATTCTTCGAGCTTTTCAGAGCTCTCGGTTATCCCGTCCTCCAGCGCGTCTTCCTCCTCACCTCCTTTCTGATCGGGGGTTTTCTTCAGAGACTCCAGGAGTTCCAGGTTCCCCAGGAAGAGATCACCCAAAGAATCCTCCTCATCTCCGGAGATGCAGCAGAGCTGTTCCAGCTTTTCAAAGTCTTCCAGGGGCTCCTCGTCCAGGTCCTTCCACTCGGAAATCAGCAATTCTGGGAGGTTATTGAGGGGAACTTGGGCTGGCGCCGACGTGTTCTGGAGCGGGGAGCTCGTCTCACCCCGGTCTTGTTTGTCAGGTGTGAAGTCATCGTTTATCGTTATGTGCACGGAGGGGATGTTCAGGTTGGCTGAAATCCCTTTGCTCCGAGTGGCGGCGGGCGGCTCGGGGACATCCGTGTTATGGGTCGTACAAAGGCGTGGCTCCGCCTCGGGGTCGGCAATGAACTCATCCAGATTAACGTCTCCGACGCACTCCTCTGGCGGAGGGCTGGGGAAGGAGTCGTCGAAACTCTCCAGTTTGTCATCCTGCACATCCAGGTCGATGCTCGTCGGAGGGCTGGGGAAGTCCACTGAGCTGAAACTGTCCCCCTGCGGCGGTAGCTGATGTGTGTCACTTGGCACGTCCTGGAAAATGGAAGGAGATGCGAGGTCAGGCGGGAGGGCCCCCCCTCTGACATCCTCCTCCTCTGTGCTCGTCGTCTCTGCCTTTGGATCCAGGCTCGTTCCGACATTTCCTAGATGCAAAAGGTGTACCCGGGGTGCTTCTCCGACGGAAACAGCTGGACTGGAGATCTGCGTCTCGAACGTTTCACTGTCGTAGGCGTTGGAGTTCGAAACGGGGCACGTTTCATCGGCTGTCTGCTCTTCTCCTCGGGTTGTGCAGAGGTGATTCGGGGGCCAGCTGTTGAAGTTTTCATTCTCCTGAGTCTCGCTGGAGTCCGACAGAGACAGACTCTCTCTCAGCTCCAACGGCTCTTTCTCTGGATTTTCTAGATTCTCTACCTCCGCCTCCAGGTTTTCATCCCTCAGGTTCTGCCCAGGAGCGCACGTCTCCTCAAGGTTTTCTTGATTCTCTTCCTGTTGCACATTCAGAACATGGGTGACCTGTTGGTAATCGCCGCCTCTGAGGTCTGACTTTGGTTTCAAGTCCGGCTCAGTGTCCGGTCCTTGGGTTTCATCGTTCCAGGTTTCCTCACAGCCCTCTGGGGTGGCAGGGTAAGGTTCGCTTCCTGCGTGCTCGTCGTTTTCCTCGTTCTCCCAAAACTCCTGACCCACAATCAGCCTCTCTCCCACCTCCCAGGCTTTGTTACTGAACCCAGAGAAGAACTCAGATCTCAGGTCAGTGTCCCGGCATCTTCGCTCTGGAGAAGCCCACTGGTCGTTTTCTTCTGGCCACAGGTGCAAATCTCTCGACTGTGAAAACCGCTGACAGTCGATCTCGCCTCTCAACCCACCACATCCTGAACTTCCTTCATCCTCCTCCAGGGCAATCCACAAGTCTTCGTTTTTCACACCCAAGTGCTGGCCGGAGTTCTTACCTCCGCTCTTATCTGAGCTGCCAGGGCTTGCTGCTCCTCTCAGGGGGGATTTTTCCTTCACGGCGTTCCTCAGCTCTGCAGCAGCCAGCTGCTTCTCGGTCTCGCATGTGGCCTTTTTGCCCTCGGGGCAGCCCAGGTTCCTCAGGCCCAGCTCGTTGCGGTCGAGAACGGGGCTCCCTTCATTTCCCTGCAAACCTTCATCACCCATCCCGTCCCACGGCCTCGCCACTCCCAGTTTCGACATCCCGTCATCGCTGGCCACGACAAGTGGTGGCGCTTCTCCGTCGACTTTGTCATCAGGGGCTAGACTGGGACGGAAGTCGTCCAAACTTGATGTTTTTTCAGATTCTGTTCTGTTGTTTTCACATTGGAGGGCGTTCAGATCGACATCTATCGCAGCAGGAAGAGAGTGTTCTTTGACATCAGTGATGCTCCGGCCCTGCGCCTTCAACTCGTTCTCCGTAGGCTCCTCGTACCTGAGGCCCGTCAACTGAGAGATGATTCCATCCGTTAGGTGGTTGTCCATCGTGTGTTGGAGACCTTTCAGTGGCTCATCATCCAAACCCGAGAAGAGCTTGTCAATCAAGTCAGCGCAATCCTTCGCCTGAAGGTCGTCAAACATTAGTGACTTTTTGCTCTCACTTGAGAAAATTCCAGAATCTTCCCTATGTCCCGGCTCCAGCCCTTTTTTGGGAACGTCATTGGTCTCACCTAAGTAGGAGATGTCGTTTTCTGGGATGATTTGATGCAAGGAGCTCATTTCCTGACACATTTCAACTGTTATTTTTTCTCCATTCTCGCCTTTGTTGGCCGACATATGCACGTTGTTCTTCATTGGGCTCTTTTCTCCCAGCTCTGCCTCCTCTTCAGTCTTTTCCTCAATCCCTGTCAATGTCCCACGGTCGCATCCCCGGCCGCTGCTCGGCCTAGACGGGACGTGTCCATCACTGCTCCTCCTGTTCGTAGCGTCCCCCTCCCACTCACTGTCGGAGAAATAGGCCGAGTCCCGGTGAGGTGTTTCATTTCCTAGGGCTCGCCACCCGCCGTTTCCCACTCCTCCCCCACTGCTTATCCATGAGTCGCTGGGTGTGAGGCAGTCAGCTGAATTGGAAGTCAGGGGCGACAGGACCGAGTCAGTGGGGGTGATGATTGAGACATCTGAAGATGGATCCCAGTCTGGAGTCAGGGGGGCGTCAGCAGGAGGAGGCGCTGGTTCCTCTTCCTCCCCCGCATCACTTTGTTGGATTGATTGATCTCTTTGTGTCATTCCCAGGCTTTCATCATTCCTTTGAGGATCCAAATTATCTCCGTTCTTCAAGCCATCGTCTGCTGTGACACCTTCAGAATCCGTCGCAGAAGGGTTGTCGCAGCGACTTTCAGGTGTCGATGGTGTTTTTTCAGCCTTTCCAAATAATTGATCTCCTCTCTCGGGGCTGGAGACCTCTGGCTCTTCTTTCAATATGTCACCGTTGCCCATGAGCCCAACCTTTTGACCACCTGTCTTAACTGCGCCCTGTGATTCATTCTCATGCAGGAGCAACGCGTTGAATTCTTTGACAATGTCTCTGGACTCAAAGGGAGGGTGCTCCAAGAAATCTGTTTCCTCCCCTCTTGCTGGTAATGCTGGACCATCGGAACAATCCTCTGCCTCCTTCTGGTTGAGCAAAAGGCCATTTTTGGGCATGATTTCGGAAAACACAAAGTTGCCAGTCTGGCAGTGGTCAGAGTCTTTTCCTTGGCCATCGGCTTTTTGAGATTGTTTTTTTATTCCGATATGAAGAATCGGAATCTCGGGTCTCACCGAAATCTTGATCTCTCTCTTTTTAGCCCGCTTGGTCACTTGAGCATAGATGGCCTCGGTCTGTGGGCCGTCTTTGCCTTTCTCCTTCATGGAGCTCTCGGACTGAAAGGTAATGGTCTGAGCAGAGTTCGGGTCGATGCATATGGACTCATACTCGGGAGACAACGGAGTAGGGGAATACAAAGAGTCATTTTCTTTTTTGCTGGTGGCAGCATTTTGTCTGGATATGATTTCAGTGAGGAATGTCTCCGCCGATTGGATCTCCTTAAGGAACTCCTCTCTGGTCATCTCTGTGCTCCGGGGTTCTGTCTGCTGCTGGTCACATTCCTTCTTTCCAGTGGCAATCTCACAGAGGAGGGAGCGTGACCGCTGTATACCCTTTGAATAGGCCTCTTCGGCTTGTGCGTACGAGGGAAGGCCGGGAGTGTAAACGTAGGGCCGCAATCTGGATCTTGCAGGATAGAGGTACTTAACTGGATCGTTTGATCCCTCTTCGTGGTCAGAGTCCATTTTCCCGGTGTCAATTTCTGTGAGAAAAAGATCTCTCTGTAGTGACTCTTCTGCCACTGTGCGACCCTCCTCTGGTTCTGTCCTGTTGTACTTCTCCGGCCCACACGATGGTCCCGAAGAACCCAGCTCCGTGACGAGAGACTGAGAGCGGCGCATTCCTCGGTTGGGAAGCACAAAGCTCCCCCACTTATCTCCGTCTTTCTTCTCCTCCTTTTCCTTGTCCCAGGAGAACTCTGATGCTGGCTCGCTCGATCCCGTCACGCTGGATATCTCTGTCAGGAAAAGATGCATGGGGGACTTCTTTGCTGCAGCCAAGCGTTTAGCCTGGAGCTCAGCGTCTTCCTTCCAAATTGTGGGGAGGATGGTGTCGAGGCGCGACTGAGTCCTTTTCATTCCTCTGGAGAAGAGGTCTGAACAAGTTGGGTCTGCATCTTCAGACAGGCTTGAATGAGTAATTGTAGTCCCACTACTGGGTCTCTCCGGGGACATGAAGGGGGAGTCTTCCTCATCGGAATAGGTGGGGCTCGATGAGGACTGCCTGTCAGTCTGGGGGTCAGTGGGCTGAGGACGAGGCAGACTGCGATAAATGGGGCGCAGAACGTTTTCTCGGCGGATGGGGGAGTCGAAAACTTTTGCATGAGGATGAGGAGCTTTCTTGGAGTTGTGTGATGTTGCTGGGTGTCTGGCGGAGTTATCAGGCGCCTCACAGGACAGCGGATCTCTGCTCTGCGTCTGTGGCTTGCTGTACTTAGAAAACACGTCTGACGCAATGAAGGCTTTTTGCGGTTTGGAATGGGGAGGGAGTGGTGGCGGACACGTCTGAGGGGGCTGGGGGTAGACTGGGTGGCTGGATGGGGGTATGGAGGGGGAAAGGGATGGGGACGGGGGCAGAGTCTGTCTTGAACGATGGAGTCCCAGGTGATCGAAGGTGGATGGCGGGCAGCTGCCCATGTGATGGGGGTCCGTTTCTATTTTTCCAGCCGCGGTGTAATGAGGAAGTCCTCTACAGCCGACTGGCGGAGCAGGGAGGGGGCGTGAGTGAAGGTGATTAGCTGATGACATGGACATGGAACGGGGTTTAGGAGGAAGGAGCGGAGCTTGAGAAGTTGCAGACGTCTTTGTGTCTGTGTCAGAGCCCTTGTTCTTCTCTTCATCGTCATCTCCTAAATCGACCACCGAGAAATCAGTCACTCTACTCGAAGTGTCTCTAAATTCAGCTATGCCTGTGATGGGCACCTGGATTTGAACGTCGTTTGACCGGGCGGTCTGGAGACCCTTCCCACACTTGTTGGAACAATAGGGGACGCGCTCTTTTCCCAGCATACCACTGCGAATCTCCACCAGCTCCACATCCCCGGGGCAAATCGAATCTGAATGAAAAGATGAACATGTCTTCCCCTTGAGAGTCGGGGACTTGTCCTGAGGAGTGTGCTCCTCTAATCTGATGTAGTATTCACTGGCCAGGGAGGGACTCCGAGCACTAATCACAGGGACGACGGTGGGAGTGTCCAAAGATTGTCTATGGTTGTTGTTCACAGTTGGAATTGGCTGAGGAGGAGGAAGAGGCTTGTATCCTCGTCTGGCATGAGCCTTTTCCCAGAAATACTCAAAATTTAAGCCTTTGCTAGTTTCAGTGACCGTCAGAATGTCATCCAGTTCAGATGAGGACGTCGTGATACAGTTCATCACAGGGTCCAGTAGGGGGTAGGAGTTGTCTCGGTCCTCCTTGAGGTACTCTCTCTCCCTCTGTCGCTCGTTTGCTGCAGTCTGGAAGGCAGGGGGACGAAGTAAATCCCAGCGTCTTTCAAATGACTCCTCGCTCTCCCCTCTCCGTCCCCTGCCCTCCTCATATTCTTCATCTTCTTCATCCTCTTCGCCAACGCTCCCTCTGGCCAACCCCCGCTCAGCAGCCAGGAGGGAGGAAAGCAGGAGAAATACCTCTGCTACAGAAGGTCGCTGAGATGGAGGCAGCCAGCAGGACTGCATGATCTCATACCTGCAGGTGGGAGAATAAATACAAGTTAAATGCATCCGGACAAACCGAGTAAATAGTTTTTTAGCTGCACTACGATGCACGGTGGGTTGTACTGACCAGTAATCTGCATGGGAGAGCTTGAGTCTGGGTTGGGCCAGGGTGATCTGTCTCTCCCTAATGACAAAGGTCAGCACCTCGTCGTCACTCAGGTGTCTGTGGGGCTGAGAGCCAAACTCAAACAGCTCCCATATAACCACGCCCAGAGACCTGGAAGGATATAGAGAGGGTGAGAAGTGGACCGCTTCCTTTAAAGATTTACAAGTAACCATCTGATGGAAGGTTTTATGACGTTATTGCGTTTACGCTGTCAGAGCCAGTTTGTGAGGGGGATGTCTGGTCTGAAGAATGTTTCCAATGTTACATTTATTATTCCATCAAATTGGAATTTTAGAGCCTTGTGCTTCAGTCCTGAAAGGATTCCTGTTCCAGATGTATTACAATTCTAAATGCTGTACAACGAACTGCACGCCATTAAAAATTAAGCCAAACAGCTCCGACATGTTTTTTTACAAAATAGCAACATAATAGCTATTTTGAATCCATTCTTCAATCATATGGTGATATTTAGTAAAATTGACAAGTAAATACAGACACCTGAACTTGTCTACACTAGATTTCACCATATTAATAATGACTGTCAAACAAATACAATACTACAAGGACACATGAGCCCAACCGCAGTAGGACGATTGCTGCCCCTACTGCCTCCATTCATCTCTGTATTTAAAACATACCACACGTTGCTGGTTTTGGTTTGGTCTGTAACAATCAGGGACCCTCTGTACTCCTCCAGCAGCTCAGGAGCGATCCATCGCAGTGGGATCCACAGCTTATCAGGAGTCAGATAATAGTCCTCCTATATAATAAAATAAAGATGGAGAACATTCTTCATCAGATTATCAGTATTTACATGGCTGCTATCAGAAATGTAGCGAGAGAAAAGAAGGCTTGGGGAAACACCAAACATGGAACAGAATCCTCAAATATGTTTCATTAAAAAAAAAGAAACTTCAGCATTAAGCATTGAGCTTTTACCTTATAATGGTTGTGTGAAAGGCCATAATCCCCTATCCTAACGGTGAGGTCAGAGGTCAGCAGGCAGTTCCTTAAAGCCAGATCACTGCAGAGGTCATGAGAAAACAGTCAGAACAGACAAAAATAACAATTCTGTCTCTGAAAGACGCAAGTCTGTGCCAGACTGGGGTTCTCGGAAGGGGAAGGGACCTGTGGATGTAGTTGTTCTCGTGGAGGTGCAGCAGACCGGAGGTGATCTCAAAGGCCATCCTCTGAAGAGTCAAAAGGTCCCGGGTTGGCAGGTCAGGGGTCATTCCGTCTGACTTACGCTGGGCTCTCAGGTATCTCTTCAGGTCACCCTAATTGTCAAGAGCAGCATTAGCGGTTTAGTCCAAGCCCAAATCCTGTTCAGATATTGCCAGCCTCGTTAATGCGCATGTTTTCAGGGTATTTCGCTTCTCAGTGGAAACAAGAAACCAGTAGCGAACTGGCAGATTTATTGTGGTGTTTCAGGTGGGTCAGCAAAATGAACTACGGATGAGAGGATGAAAAACATAGACGAGGAAAGGACAACAAGAGACTTTATCGAGCTGGATAACATTGTACAAGAACAGCTGCCTTTCTTTGGTTTCTCTCGCCGCCTCGCTGGAATTGATCTGCTTGTTTGGCCTGACTCGTAATGGCTTTCACTTCGAGATTGGGTCGGCTGAAGCAGAACAAACCTCCCCTAAAGGAGAACATTCCTCCCGCCAAATAATCTAGAATTGTCATTTTTGCATCGCTGCAGGAAAAACAAATCTGAATTCCTCTCACTCCTCGAGTTGAAGTGTTTACGCACCAGCTGACAGAACTCCATAACCAGTAGGAAGGGGATGCTCTCACTGCACTGCCCCAAACACTGGAGGATGTTTGGATGTTTGAGGCTCCTGCAGGGACACAGAAGAAAAGTCCAGATACAGTCCAGCACAGGAAGTCGGCCTCTGTGTTATGATTTTATCATCCTTAACATCAATCCGAATAAATACATCCGTCTTTTAGTCTAGCTGCTCTATAAACAATCTCAGATCTGCTAGCTCCACTTGTTGCCACAGTGTTGCTGGTTTTAGAGCTTTCTCCTGCCTGTACGGTTCGGATTCCGCCAAGAACTTCCTCTGCTCCAGCGGGCTGGCGCTGACGCGCAGCTCCTTCACCACGGCCTGAGAGGAGCTGCAGTCGCACAACACCTCAGCCAGGATCACCTGGGACAGGAAGAAAGAAAACCCCTGGAGAAGGAGACTCTCTGACAAAATATCCAGCGTTTAAATCTGGAGCCATTAAAGAAAACATAACATGGAGGGAAGAAGAAATGTGCGTCACCTTTCCAAACCAGCCATTCCCGATCTCCTGAAGGTAGTTTAGAGTGTGTCTTTTGAAGCACTGACTCTTGGAGCCTAAAGAAGACAAATAAAGCAGCATATGCGCTTACATCTCCCAAAAGGAAACTGAATACAGTACTGCTGGAATGACTGAAATCTCAAAAATATCAAAGAAGTATCAAGGTTTAATACAGGAAACATGCATGAATATTCAAATACACTAAATATGAAAAAGCTGGGAAAAAAAGCCTCCTTGGATAAAACCCTGTTTCCTCCATATTAGGTTTAATTATTCCACATCACGCTTGCACAAATTGCTAACTGGACTGTGACTGACATCCAAACAAGTCACCGTCGTCATCATCTAGTCTCGTTTATTTGGACTGGATGATTCTGCAAGCATCCACCAAGAAGCGAAAACCCAATTTGTCACGCTCCCATCACAGTTCCACTCCAGCAGCTGCTTCAGAAGACCCCCGGGGAGGGGTTAGTACCTGCTCCATCCTTCAGGTCAGGACAGTTGGGCCTGTCCCTGACTGGCAGGGTGTAGACCTCGGGGAGGGAGGGACACGATGACAGGCTGTCCTCCTGAATGGGACTGGACCCTCCAGAGCAGTCCTCTCCATCCGCATTGTCAAACTCCTGGTTGAGCCACCAAGACAGGCGAATAAAAACAGATGGCCGATCACCAGCCCGTCAAAGCAGAACACGTGCGCGGGCTCAGTTGACCTCTGTGCCGGTTTTTCCGGCGTCAACGTGCGTGGTGAATAAGGCGTAAGCATGCGTGGTGAATAGGGCGTGAGTGAATCTCTTACATGTTGGAGACTTACATTGAATCCCACTCCTCCTCTCTTACAGCACAGGCAGGTCAGGAGCAGCAGGACGAAGGAGACGAGCCCCGAGCAAGAGATGAGGATGACCACGTAGGGCGGAGGAGAGAGGGAAGCTGCCCTGGACTGAGAAACTGTGAGGAACACAGGGACAAAGAACAGGGCAAGGCGAGGGTTTAATACACATCCCGGCTCCTGAAAGTGGTGCACACCACTGTATGAGCCAGTGAGATTAAAGAGTCAGGAAAGTGTACAACTGTGTGCTATAGGTGTTTTGTTTACAGGGAAACCATTGGAGCATTTGTTTTTGTCTTTTAGCAGGAGGACTTAGACACAGTGGAGAACCCCAATGGAGAGCTTACACCAGGGATTTAGGGAAGGGACAAAAAGCAGGGGAAAAAAAGTTGAAGATAATAAACGAGTGTCTGATCCATTCAAAGAAAACAGACTGGAAGTTTGAAAATGGGGTATTATACCATTGCAGTAAGGACAAAAGCATTGGGTGGGAGAGAGTATCAGAAATGGCATTCCACTCAGGAAACACAGTCAAGAAGCAGGGGAGGGCGTGCTGTCTTTCAGGTAAAAGGGTTGGAAACTGGAAAAGAACAGCTAAAATCAAAAAGGTTTACTAGTCGGGTGAGAAAGGGGGGAAATCGGGACATTTGATATTTGTACCTCAACTTGGCCGATTGTGGGAAGTGACCCATCTGTAGGAAAGAAAAGGGGGTAGGGCAGGGTGGTTAAATACCCTTCAGCGCTTGTCCATAGCTTTCATTCAATAATGTATTCCAAACATTCCAAGAGTCAAAAAGTACCCGGCTCGGCCCACGCACTCTCCAAACACATCCAGCGAGGCCCTTGTTTACGCGTAAAATAATGTTCCACGGGTAAATACGCACAAGGAAGACTAAAGGCGCACTATGGGGAACTGAATCAACACCGGTAAAAACGCTCTTCTCACTCCCAAATCTCAGCTCGGATCCTCCAGACAAACCTAAAAATACGCCCATTCATAAGGTCATGATATGGTAAGCACTGCATACATAAATTTCAGAGCATCTTTAATAATTCAGGGGCGGAATCTTCGGCGTCGAAGCTGTGCCAACGTGCGCTAATTCCCCGTGACACTCGGGAGCAGGATCGGTGTTCTTGTCCGTGTCGTCCTGTCATGCTTACAGGGGGGAAATTCACAATAGAACACGATGTCTCCCCACATCCTTTAGCGAAGGTATGTGTGCAGCATGTAAAAAAGCAGCTTTCCGTGGGAGCGTAGGCCGGAGGAAGAGCGCTGCTAATAAAAGACCATGCCAAAAATACACGAAGTCCGACCTGCGGGAGCTTCAAAACAACAAAACGCGCAGGTACGAGGCCCCAAACAACCGGGGCTTCAAAACAGGTATTCAAATGACATTCATTCAGCTTTGTTGACCCCCCCACTCCTAGAACAGCACCGGCCCGTGACCGGTGGTCCTGTTGCACGACGGCCGTGCAGTTATTCCTCCATGTTTCCCAGACAGATGCCCAGACAGACACTGCATATAAATAGGAACCTTCTGTGCCCCCCCATCCCCCCCCCAACACCAGCTCTGGTGCCACCAGCTTATCAAAACACAAAACCACGACTGCACACAAACACAACCCTGGCAGATCTGGCGGAAGGAGACATCTTTCTGGGAAACAGATGCCTGCACTCGCTTTTATGAGACGACCCCCCCCCAATAAAAAAAATAGTCTTTAAAAAAAAACAACAACATCGCCCTGGCCGACGATTTTAACCCTCTACGGGGAATGTGGCGGGTTTTTTTTATTGTTAATTCTCTTGAAATGTCACCGTCGTGAGGTCGAACGCCGTCGCCTGTTTTGATTACGCGCACCACGCTCCGCAACAATAATCCGCGCCAGGCTGCAAATATCTGATGATACAGAACCCCCCCTTCAATTCAGAGGCCTTTTTTTTCCTTATTATTATCATCCGTGCACCCCCCCTCCACCCCCTCCCCTCTCATCCTTTCATCAGCATCACTGACAGGTTTTCAACAAACCCCCACCACCACCGCCGCCTCCTCCTCCTCCACCTCCGCCTCCCCACCCCCGGCTCCGCTCACCTTCCCTCTGCGGGACTCCGAGGGCTCTCTCCGGGCTGAGGAACGACATCGTCACCGCCAGCACCACCGCCATCCAGCAGTGCGGCCGCATCGTCGGAGCGGCGCCACCATCCGCGGCCGTCCGTCGGTGTCCTCCGCCGCTGTCCTCCCGCCACGGTCTCGCTGTCTCCCCCCTCCTCCTCCTCCCTCCTCCTCCTCCCCCCCCCACCACCACCACCTCTTCTCCCTCTAATAAAAGAGCGTCTCCTCGCCTTCCTTGTTGTGCTGCCCCCGCCTCCTCCTCCTCCTCCTCCTCCCCCCCCCAGCACCCTCCGCTCTAATCCGCAATTAAACGCGGCGCAGGGATGCTCTATTGTTGCGGGAGCGCTCCGTCTGCGCCGACACGCACCTCCGCGCACGCACGCACGCACATCTCTCTGTCTCCTCCGGTGTCGGAGGCTCTTCTGTTTTTCTTCTCCGCCAGCCTACGTCAGACTCGCACGGAGCGCATTGTCATGGTCCAGGTTCATCAACATAACCCCCCCAAAAAAAAAAAAAAAAAGAGGAGAAGGAGACGGTAATATTCCCACCGGGAGCTGACGGGGAGGTACCGGGATTATACTGATCTCATATTGGATTTTAAATCTCTTAATGGCGCTCATATGAAGGTGTTTATGATGCTTGGGGAGAAGAAATAAAATTAAAGAACATGAGACAGTGATTTTTTTTTTTTTTTGACAGCTTTTGTTTGGTCGCAACAATGAATTTATTGTTCTGACAAAAAGGGGGGTTCGGGTTTTTTTTTTGTTTTTTGATCAGCTGTCTTTGTCAGTCCATTAAATCCAACGAGTCCCAGCGGAAACATCAGTAAATAAAATGACTTACGGCCGCAGATCTGAGGAGAAATGAAGGAGCGGAGGCTTCGGTTTTGAATATTAAATACATTTATTAAGAGCGCGCTGACGGCCGCGCACACACACACGTCTCTGGAGGACGTGCGATGACATCTGTGGAGAAAAGAAATAAATCAGTGAAACACAGTCGCACTTGTTTTCCTTTATTTTGGGGCACCAGGAAGCGACTGTAGCAGTTGTTCTGTCCGTGCTCCTGAGCGTTTTCTCTGAGCCCCCCCGTGAGGCGGCCATCTGCCCGGCAGAAGTGATGATGAGTGAAACGCCGCGGGGGCAAAACTGTAGCTGAACCCGACCTCTGACCTTTTCCGTCGACGGGGTCCAATAAAATATCTCTGGCGGGCTTCGACACAGGCGAACACGCGCGGCCGACGCGTCTGTCCTTTAGCTGTCCGCGCCCCCCTCAGGACTTCAGGATCTCGTCCCTCCAGCTCTCCCGGTCCCGCCTTTGGCGCTTGCGGGCCAGCTCTGGGAAGTAGGCGCTGTTGTAGGGTCGCTCCCTGTCGCTCAGCTCCCTGGCCGAGCCCTTCCCTTTGGCGTTCCTCTGCTCCAGCAGCGCCGCCGCTCTCCTCCTCTCCTCCGCCTCCCTCTGGAGACGCTCGGCGCGCAGCCGCTCCATGGAGCTGCAAGAGACAACAGCCCGTCATCGGCCTCCGCTCACGCCGGGGGAACCGAGAGAACGCCGCCGCCGCCGGTGAAGGAGAGAGATTTGTTCTCCCGGTCGTTTGTTTGGTTGAAACTTTGATACAAGGCAGGGACGGAAAATATATTTTTGGGGATTTGGAGGAATTTTCTCTTTAACATTTTGGATGTGACCTCATAAAGTTCCCCCGTTTTGGACTGAAGGCGTGTGAATCATGCTGTTGGGGCCTTCAGCTACATCCACTTCAGTACCACCAGCCCTTTCATACTGCAGTTGTACCACAACTGATGTCTAGTGTTAAATACAACAAGAAACAACCAAACCACCAATGTTACTCGCAGTAATGACTTTCCTCTTTACCTCTCTCCGCCGCTCTTTTCCTTCTTCTCTCTTCTCTCTGATTTCTTGCTCTTGTATTCTTTTGTCTCCTTCACACCCATCGCCTTCTTCATGTCCTTCAGTGGGTCCAAAATATCTTTCAGCCTGCGATCTCTCTTCTCTTTCTCTTCTTCACTTAAGCCCTTCTTCTTGTCTTTAACCTCTTCCTTTTCTTTCCCGGTTCTCATGTACCACGGAGTGACCTCGGTGCCCGGTTGGGGTCCGAGGGACACCAACAGCCCGATGGCTCGTTCCTGCTTCTCCTGGAGGAAACAAGGAAAACCAAGAGTATTTCAACGCTGGTGGATAAATACCGTGTCGCCCTACTGTGAGGAGGAAGAATAAACATAAGCAACAGAATAATAATTTACTTTAACCTAAACTGAAGATTTTACTTCCTGTTGTAGAAACATGAAAAGCAGAGAAGGAGTGGCGACACCTTTTCTTCCTTCTTTTCCTTGAGGTACTCCTCGTTCCCTTTCTTCTCAGAGGACTCCTCCAGGGGAAACAGATTCAGATGTTCCAGAGGTGCATCTCCCCCCGCACCTTCAACATCTTCCCCTCTTCCATCCTGGAGAGCAGCGCGAGCTTTTCTCCTCAGGTACTCTGTACGCGCCTGGTAAAGGAGCACAATGGTAATTAATAACTATTTTATTGCTTATTCCAACATCCTAAGGCAATTAGTAAGATATCCTTATTCTAAATATTGATTAAAAACACACTGATCAATATTTCTCTTTAAGTGAAAATGTAAAAAATTCAAACAGGTAGATAGACAGATATAGATAGATGGATATACAGATAGATGGATGGATAGATGGACAGATGGAAAAACAGATAAGATAGATGGTAAGACAGATAGATAGATGGATTGATGGATGGATAGTTGGGGTGATGATAGATATATGGTTAGACAAATATAGACAGACAAATAGATGATAGCTAAATAGATAGATAGATGGATAGATGGATGGATAGATGAGGATAGATAGATAGATGGATGATAGATAAATGGATAGATACACAGATAGATAGATACACAGATAGATACACAGATAGATACACAGATAGATACACAGATAGATAGATAGATAGATAGATAGATAGATAGACAGATAGATACATAGAGTACTTTATCCAGTGGCTACACAGTGTCATTATCAGGACACATTATCACAGATCAATATAAATAAAAAGTGCAGCTCAAACTAACTAAACTAGCTGAACTAACTGAACTGAACTAGCTGAACTAACTGAACTAGCTGAACTAACTGAACTAGCTGAACTAACTGAACTGAACTAGCTGAACTAGCTGAACTAATTGAACTAACTGAACTAGCTGAACTAACTGAACTAGCTGAACTAACTGAACTAACTAAACGAACTGAACTAACTGAACTAACTAAACTAGCTGAACTAACTGAACTAACTGAACTAATTGAACTAGCTGAACTAACTGAACTAACTGAACTAGCTGAACTAACTAAACAAACTGAACTAGCTGAACTAACTGAACTAGCTGAACTAACTGAACTAGCTGAACTAGCTGAACTAACTAAACTAACTGAACTAGCTGAACTAACTAAACGAACTGAACTAGCTGAACTAACTGAACTAACTAAACTAACTGAACTAGCTGAACTAACTGAACTAACTAAACAAACTGAACTAGTTGAACTAACTGAACTAGCTGAACTAGCTGAACTAACTGAACTAGCTGAACTAACTAAACGAACTGAACTAACTGAACTAACTGAACTAACTGAACTAGCTGAACTAACTGAACTAGCTGAACTAACTAAACAAACTGAACTAGTTGAACTAACTGAACTAGCTAAACTAACTGAACTAGCTGAACTAACTGAACTAACTGAAGTAAGTGAACTAACTAAACTAACTGAACTAGCTGAACTAACTGAACTAGCTGAACTAACTGAAGTAACTGAACTAAATGAACTAGCTGAACTAACTGAAGTAACTGAACTAAATGAACTAACTAAACTAACTGAACTAACTGAACTAGCTGAACTAACTGAAGTAACTGAACTAAATGAACTAGCTGAACTAACTGAAGTAACTGAACTAAATGAACTAACTAAACTAACTGAACTAGATGAACTAACTGAACTAACTAAACTAACTGAACTAACTGAAGTAACTGAACTAGATGAACTAACTGAACTAGCTGAACTAACTGAACTAACTAAACTAACTGAACTAACTGAAGTAACTGAACTAGATGAACTAACTGAACTAACTGAACTAGCTGAACTAACTGAACTAACTAAACTAACTGAACTAACTGAAGTAACTGAACTAGATGAACTAACTGAACTAACTGAAGTAACTGAACTAACTAAACTAACTGAACTAACTAAACTAACTGAACTAGCTGAACTAACTGAACTAACTGAACTAGCTGAACTAACTGAAGTAACTGAACTAAATGAACTAGCTGAACTAACTGAAGTAACTGAACTAAATGAACTAACTAAACTAACTGAACTAGATGAACTAACTGAACTAACTAAACTAACTGAACTAACTGAACTAGATGAACTAACTGAACTAACTAAACTAACTGAACTAACTGAAGTAACTGAACTAGATGAACTAACTGAACTAACTGAACTAGATGAACTAACTGAACTAGATGAACTAACTGAACTAACTAAACGAACTGAACTAACTGAACGAACTGAACTAACTGAACTAGCTGAACTAGCTGAACTAGCTGAACTAGCTGAACTAGCTGAAGGACAAATAAACCCTCGTGCTTCGTGTTAAACGTCCTTCATCGTCGCGTGCCCCTCCACCTGTCTGCTCCTTCACCAGTTCAACCAGTTCAACCAGTCACCACCGGGGCGACCTGCGGGGCTGTGACGTCACCTCCTGCTCCGCGCGCTCCACGCGCCGCTGGGCCTCGCGCTCCTTCTCGGCCGCCTCCGCCTCGTCCTTGCGCACGCGCGCGACGTTGTCCTTGTTTCGGACGTGCCAGCTCTTCTTCGGGAGGATGTTCATGTCCGCGGCCGCTCACGGCCCACCCAAGGGCCTCCCTCGTGCGGGGGGGGCGGCGCCCGCACACGCGGCGGCCGCGAGCCGCTCGCGGGTTTAAAAACCCGCAAAAAGAGACAAAAAGATGAGAAACGCCGAGGCTAAAGTTAGCTCAGGGCTAGCCGCGGTCCCGCTACACCCGCTAAAGGGAACACGCAGCGGGACTGTGGAGGTCGCACAGCAAGTTAAGCATTTAGCCCGCCTACCGACGCATCCGTAGGTGCATATATATGGTCACTGGGTATTAAAAAAACCTCCAAATTACGACCGAATGCGCTCCTCCTTCGCCTCCAGAAACACGCCGGAAACAGCCCGTCAGAGACCGGAAGTAAACACGACTGTCCGCAGTGCCGGGCGGTGGCCGCCAGAGGGCGCCACGACCGACGTTTACAAGCGTGCCGGCAGTAGACGAGTATTTTATTAATTACATCTTTAAATTCAAACCAAGCTTCTTCAAAAGATCTCCAGCTTATAAATCATCGCTACAGCTTTCATTTAGAAATTGTTATTCTTTATTTATTGATTGCATCAACTTCCATGAGGATATGTATATCAGTAACTGTACACATATTCAGTGCATATGATTCTTTCCAGTGTCTCATTATTTTACTGTATAGTTGGAGTGATAACGGTGATAAAGACGGTGTGCTTAGTCTTGTGCTTTGTCCCCGTGTTTTGGTATCTGTAAGTGTTTGGTCAGTGCTCCAATCTGTTTGACCAAGAACTGCTTGTCACGCCCCTCCTGTAAACACATCGTTCTTATTAGTGATGATAATTAGGAATAAAAGGGGATCTTATTTAAAACTCACCAGTTTCAGCTGAGTTCTTAGCAGGCCAACAGTTTTCTTATGGACAGAGGCTAAAGCTACGAAATAACACAACACCACGCTGCCACGGGAAAAGAAACAACCGTTACAAATCAGCACGACAGCAAAGGAGCACAATGACGCATTGATAGGGCAAATATGTCACCATAATAAGATGCATAAAGGGATGGAGAAGGCTTGGGAGCCAACGAAGAAGAGAAATTCCTTAGTGGTGTTGGGGAGGTTGTGGAAGGTTGTTGGAACGACCAGCCACATGTTGGGGAAGACACGGAAAGGCCCACAACTGAGAGATGGACGGATCCTGAGTGGAAAGAGAAACACAATAAAGCATTTAAAGCATTGCCGCTACCCTTTTTTTTTAAATTTAAATTTTAATGGTAACTAAACACTGTCAGTTTTGACCTTCTGACCTGTGTAGAAATCTCAACGTTGGAATAACAAATGTGCCGTAACGTTCAAGTGCATTTCTGTAACTGATTGTTAGCAGGGGAAGGGCGCTCACTCTGAGAGACTGTAAACCATTACGGCGCTGGCCAGACCCCAGCCGACGAGGAGGACCACCAGGAAGAAGAAGGTGGAGGTGGTGGAGCGGAAGGTCCTCAGCGCCGGTTGGCAGTTATAGAAGAGCGTGATCTGAGGACGAAGGATGGCCGTAAACGAACCAGAACGACGGGCGTGAGATCGAGGGGGGGGGGTGTTCACCTTCTTGAAGTAGAAGAGGATGATAAACTTGACCGTGTTGATCAGCGGGAGCAGGGGGCAAAAGAGAGCCCCCGTCCACACCACGGTCTGGCCGTAGACCAGCACCAGGACGTTGGAGGGGATGACGAACTCCTGCCGTCCCAGCTTCTGCACCAGCTTGTTGGACGAGTTGTCCACCAACATCCTGGTGAACAATGGTACAGTCACACGCCTGCACGCCCGAGCCGGCGTTTTCCCTCGGCAGGGCGTACCGGCGTGGGAACTCCACCAGCACCAGCGTCACAGTGGCGATGAGCAGGTCAAACACGGTCAGCTTGTACATCTCCTGCCCGACACGCGTTTCCCAGCACTGGTCGCACGAGAAAAGGGTGAAGGTTCGACGCAGCAAACAATTTGCCTAAAAACATCTGAGCTGCGCATCAATGAAGACTTGCATCACATTAGATACGACCTTTTCTCCAGCTCCCTTCTCTGGGTCAGCTGGTGAAGATTTTTTTTTTTTTCAGGAGTAACTGAAGAAGGGATTACCGGGTAAAGCTTGTGGTTGTATTCACATGGCTGACAGTCGGCCTCTTGGGGGTTCCCGTTGCAGGTGACCTGGCTCCACAGCGTGATGAGGAGAACGCCCAGGCCGATCAGACGAAGAAACACGGCCCTGCACAGGAGGGGCAGAAATACAGAGACAGGCAGCAGAGAAGGGTTGCTTAAAAATAAAGACGATAAATCAGAAACCTACACTACAGGCCGGATGGTACGATTTTTCATGAGTCTGTCAGGTTGACACCCACGTGCATACTTTATACAGAATACACCCCTTTCTCACTTGGGGAGTCATTTCCCGAGAAACTCCAGGAAGCTTCGGCCAGAAGGGTCGATCTCAAAGCGCTTAGCTTTACTCTGCTGCTCAAATCTGTGCAGCAGAACTGAAATCGGGAACATTCTGGAGTTACAGCTTTGAAGCGACGCTGCCCCAGGAGAGGCGTGAGTACAGTTCCCAGTTCTTTCTCCCCCTCAGTGAGATCTAGTGCAAACCTCATCAGCGCGAGGATGATGGTGACACTCGGGCTGTAGCGCTCTAGCACGGCGATCTGGTCCGACAGCAGCGGCACCACGAAGTTCCCAGCCGTGATCACAACGGATGGAAGATACTGGATAAGCAGTCCAACGATTCCCTCCTGCCCACTCATTTCCTGTTAAAGGAGAGGGGAGGTTAAAGAAGAAAAACCATCCCACTGGACGCTGCATCGTCTACCTGGCTGAACTGAGTCGCCAAGAAGATCCCGGCCAAGGCGCCGGCGATGAGTCCTGACGCCAGTAAAAAGAGGAAGACCCGGAGAGAGTACAAAAGTATCTTCTGCTTCAGAGTCAGAGCGGCCGCCTGTTTCTTTAACTGCTCCTCCTCCAGATCCACCTGACAGGAAGATGGGAAGAACTGAGACGAGAGCCTCCCACCGGACTGCTGCCGAGAGGGCCCCCGACCTCCTGACCTGCAGCCGGTAGAGGATGTTCTTCTGCTTCAGCCTGGTCTCCTTGTCTCCCAGAGAGCCGTAGTCCCAGCTGGCGAACGCTATCATGCTGTAGTTGCCCATGGTCCCGCCTCCCGTCGCCACGGCTACCCGGGCTGCCATTCCCAGCCTGTGTGTGTGTGTGTGTGTGAGAACAGCCAGTCAGGGTGGATCCATCTGACACCTAACCCCGGTTTGGTTCCTCCCGTACTCACCATGCCACTATGAAGATGAGGCAAACTGCGAGGTAGAAGACGGCAGTGAAGATGTACGCCAGAGGGATGTTGTAGGAGAAGTTACTGTTGGCTATCACCGTGTTCTTGTAGAAGCCATAAAACAGGTAGGAGAACTCCACGAACCCCTGGAAAACAAGGGACTTAGTTCACAAAGGGGAAGAACAAGAGGTCCGCTGTTGCTACGGTAACCGGCTGACGAGCATAGCCTTGAATTTACAACAGGTATGAGGGTGTTGTCAGTGACCAACACCACACCTGAGCGCGCCAGAGACGGGGAGAACCTCGGGACCTTCAACAATTCTTTGCTGGGATTTGGAGCGGAACACCGCCGTTACTCACCGTTCCCAAGAGAATGTCAAGGATGTAGGAGAAGTACGACACCAAGCCTTGAGGATTAGGGTTGTAATTCAGGCATTCCAACCTTCCTG
Organism: Lagocephalus sceleratus; assembly: GCA_911728415.1. NCBI lineage: Eukaryota > Metazoa > Chordata > Actinopteri > Tetraodontiformes > Tetraodontidae > Lagocephalus > Lagocephalus sceleratus. The sequence goes on from CAJVRN010000126.1 coordinate 2,244,421, forward strand.
TTCAAAAGAGGAAAGTAAAACAAAACCCGTTGTCTTCACAAGCAGAAGCCCCCGATCCACCGAGACGAGTTTGGTAGTTTCATTACTGTCTTCGGGGAGGGTGAGGTTAAGCCCCTCAGAGCTGAAGATGATGCTGGGGATCAGGACGAACCCCGCGATCAGCAAAAAGGAGAAGAAATTGAGCACGACCAGGAATCTCAGCAGCACGAAGAAGGAGCGGACCCCGCCGCCAAAGTTCCCTGCAGGACAAAGCCCCCCCCCCATTCAGATGAGCGACACGCCCCTGGAAGGAGACGGTTCCTTACCCCAGGAGCGAGACCCAGACTCACCTCCGATCAGCTGCAAGGATTTTCTCCACGGTGAGAAGAAATAGAGGAATTCCCTGGCGCCCCGTTTGAGCCCGTGTAGGAGCTTGGCCTTCTTTCGCCTCCAGGACTCGCCTTCGGACACCACGGGAGTCTTCATCTGCTGCACCTGCCTGGGGCAGAGAAGAGGAAGACTTTCCAGCTCAGGCGTTTCCTCAACACTCCGCCCATCCCGTCATCGGTGGAGGGTTCCTACCACAGCGCTCTCTTCAGGGACATGGGCAGAGGGCTGCTCCTCAGGTCCTGAGGCGGACCCCCCTCCTTGTCGGACTCCGCCGGCGCCGACCGAATGGAGGCCTGCGAGGAAGGCCGCCTTGACCTCAGCTGGCTCTGGTCGCTGGGGTAACCGGTCCCGGGGGCTGTCGCGGTGACTGGAAAGACGGGTCAGCGGCGGAGGAAGAGCCATCAGACGGGACGGTTTTAAAAGGGAAGAGGTCAGAGGTCAAAGGACGCACCTTCAGGAGAACCGTAGGCCTTCATCGGGCCTCGACTCGGAGCCTCGCTCATGTCTCCGCAGCAGCCAAATCACCGGCTTGAAAGCTGTTCACCTGTTCCACAAGCCCGGAGTAAACAAATCCTGGACCAGTTTGTCATGAGGAAACACTCCCCAGGCAACCCTTCCGTGTTGTCTAGTCTCACGGACTTTAATCCCTCAGCAAACGGCCGCTCCGTTACTTCCTCGTGCGATTTAACCCGCTCATGACTGGACCACGGCCGCAGCCTGGTAACATGAAGCTGAATACATCACAGACGCCATCTGGATCCTTTTATTTATGATTTTATGGTAACACAGCTTAGTAGAAATGTTCCAACCCAGATAATCAACTTAGGAGCCTTATAACGAACGAAAAGAAAACTCACCTGATCACAGCATAAGCAGGAAAAACACACACAAAAAAAATCAGAGAAATAAATAACAGGAACATTTCCAGGTTAAGTGTGAGCTTTAAATACAGCCTCACTCCGTTGTGTTCAAAACAAATAAGGTTATGGTGTATTTGGGTTATAGTAATATGTCATTTCACCTTTTCAAAGGAAGGATTAATCAAAAGTCAGCGTCTGTAGTGGCAGCGTGGAGGTTGTGACGGTGTTGTGGTCCCAGCCACGAGCGCCTGTTCATGGCAGCGATGCTTTTCAGTCACACGTCACACGGAGAGAAAAAAAAAAAAAGGCATCACACCACGTCCCTGACGTGATGCAGGTACCCGAAAATCCAAAACACGAGGAAAAGCGGCACCGGAGAAAGAACGTCTGAGGCTACAACCAAAGAAAAAAAAAAAAAAAGAACACATTTAAATTTTTTTTAACGTTGTCTGTCGTTAACATCTCGATAAGATCTCAGAACTCAAACCGTTCTGTTGTTCTCCAGCAGATATGATATTGGAATACTGATGAGTCCTCCTCAACCTGACTCTGGAATAGCACCTCTCCCTTTGACCGGTGTGGCAGTAACTGTTGCAGCAGGAATGAAAGGAAAAGTGGAGATGAAGATGGAGATGGAGAGATGAGAGAAAATAACCCCGAACTCGGTTTCCACGCTCATAAAGCTATTAACGGAGCTCAAACATTCCGACGCCGCCTCAAGTCCCAAAAAACAAAAACAAAAAATCGTTTCCTCCGCTTCTATTCGTTTTTCTTCTCTCCATTTCTCTGTTCCACCCTCTCGCCCTCTCTCTTGGCCCCCCTTCCCCCCTTCAGCGCCCTGCCGACCACGATGCAGCACACGGCGATGGCGTGCATGACGAAGTAGATGGACGTCCAGTAGGCGACGGTGTCCGAGGCCCTCAGCAGCACGAAGCCCATGCACATGTAGTCGTAGGCCCTCATCTTCAAGAACCAGTGGACCCAGTCGAAGGCGCTCTGCCCCCGGGGGCCCAGCTTGGCCCGCACCGAAGCCTCCATGGCCGACTCTGCGGCGATGCACAGGGGGATGGTGAGGAAGGACAGGTAGTAGCCGGGGTGCAGGCCGTGCCAGTAGGCGCTGATCAGCATGGTCCAGCCCGCCCTGAGGGTCGCAATAATATTCCGTGACTAAAACAGGGAAAACAGCGGAAATCCCGTATTTCCAGGAACATGCTCGACCTTCATTTAAGTCTGCAGAAGCAGAAGGGACACTGTGTGCTTTTGTCTTTCTATCTGAGTTATGGTAAAAAATTAACATGCCAAATTCAATACTTTTTCATTTAATATGTTTTAGCTCCAAAATCACTGCAGGTTAAATGCAGGACTGACCATTAAATCATCGTTTACATGAGGGAAGAAGGTGGAAAAAGCTCTAAATTGCTGACTCCCTCCCACTGTGGTGCACAGAGAAGGCCTGACCTGAGGGTGTAGGCCCTGAAGGGCGCGTTGGGGTAGATGTAGTGGTGCAGCCACCACTGCACCGTCATGTTCCAGTAGCGCATGCCGTGGCGGACCTTCACGCAGAAGTCGGTGTTGTAGCAGTCGATGTTCTGGATGGTCCTGAAGTCGTACTTCTCCTCGGCGGAGGGGTCGGGGCTGGGGGGGGAGCGGCGGGAGCGGCGATCAGCAACAACGCCGGGCGGGAAAGGGAGCGGGCGAGCCGCCGGCGGCGGCGCGGTGAAGGCGACGGGCGGGGCACCTGTAGTCGACGGTGGGTCCCTCCGCCGGGCTTGGACAGCGCCTTCTCTGGGTAGCAGCCCAGGCCCGCGCTGATGCACGCCGCCTCGGCTCCGCACCACGCTGCGTAGAAACGCATTCTGAACACGAAAAACACCACCATCATGTAGAAGAACCTGGAGAGGGAGATCAGAGAGAAACGCCACCGTGACCGACCTCTTCCTCTTTCTCATCGCCCGCTTTCTTACGACAGAACGACCGAGCAACTGCCAGAGAACATCAGCAGCAGAGCCTCCACGGTCTGACAGAGAGAACATTTCACATTCTTCAGCTTCGTTTCCACCTTTTAATGCTCGGCATTCCGATGGAGGGAGTGAAATGATGCACCGGCGTGTACAAAAAAAGTGAGTTTGCACAACGGAGCAGAGCCCGCCAACATCGGTCGTACATTACCGAAAGAAAAAGCTACGATCCAAGAACTCTCCCTCGCGCACGTAATCCAGCGGAAACCTATGGTTGACGTAAAGGAACAGGGCGCTGAAGACGGGCACGAGCTTCAGGCGCTGCAGGCACGGCTCCCAGCCGGGCAGCGCCTGCGGGTTCGGCTGTCGCAGCCAGTCGGAGTACGTCTGGAAACGGAAGAACGGGCCTTTGGGGGGGGTGGGGGTGAGGGGGCGATGGGATAGAGGAGAGGTGATGAGACAGCGATAGACCAAAGTGGGGGTTAAAAAAAAAAAAGGATCATTTAAGACATGTAGGCGGACCGACGTGGGACGGTGTGGGAGGGGGGATGTTGGAGACGAGGTGAGCCGTTTTTTTTAAAAAAAAAACAAAAAAAACATCTTAACGTGAAATAACACTGAAGACGATGTGGACTCACACAATATTGGGCAAGTGGCCAAGAGTGCGACAAAGAGAGACAACAGTTAGGATTCATGCAAAAGCAGATGCAACACCAACAACAACAACAACAACAACACTTCAATGTAAACACAAGGTGCACAAAGGAGATGATGTCACGTGTTCCCAGACTCACCGGTCAGCAGACCGATGAAACAGTAGCTGTAGGAGAGGAGGTCGTAGAAGGAGGGCTCCTGAGACAGACCCCTGACCACCGCAGACTTTCCAAAGGAGCTCACGTCCTTCTTCTTCTCCAGGTGGAAGCTCTGAACATCGTTGGCCAAGCTCACCATCTAGCAATGGGAAGCAGGCGTGTGAGGACGCCGTGAGGCTCCGCAGACCCCCCCCCCCCCCACACACACACACACACACACACACACACACCCGACCAGGGTTCCTCTACCTTGAGAGTGAGAAGGAGCTGCACGGCGTTTGCAAAAGGGGTCGGCTGCGGCAGACCGACCTGTTCGGCCAGGCGAAAGAAAAGAAGGTAGAGGAAGGTCCAGGCGAGGCTCAAGGCTGGGGCGAACCTTTGGGAGACAGGGAGCGTCTGTGTTACCTCTGTGGAGCAATCATCGAAACATCCTTTCTCTGGTCAGAATATTTAAAAAAAGCTTTAACAGTCGCTTTAAAAAGTCGAGGTGACTGGTCTGAAACTGGGAGCGTAGTTATCCCACAAGGCTTTTAGGCTCTGGGTCGGGAACCATATTTTAGTGATTTTATTTGAGTTAAGCAAGCGATTGCGCAAGAAACATTCCACAAACGTCTGTGCAGAACCTCTGTGTTGAAACATGTGTCACAAAGAGAAACTCACGCAAGCAAAAACCTTCCTCCGCCAGCAGACTCGGCTCGCAGGTAAAACAAAGAAACATCTACAGAAATGAACCAACACTGAATTAAAGGAGAAGAAACGTAGAAGGAAGGTCTGGGATTTGGAGATCCCTTGGACTTCCCGGTAAATGTCAGAGAGAGAAGGCTGAACACGCAAACCAAATAGAAGCTGGAAGCATTCTTCTCACCTCCAGCAGCTCTTCATGATGATCCATGTTCCAATCACCGTCACCACAGAGTGGAGCGTGTGGATGTGACAGGTAGCGACTGTGAAGACGAGGCCGAGGAGGAGAGCCGTCCCCTGCTTGGCACGGGGACCTGGAACGAAGGCGAAGACACGGAATTATCCATCACCTTTTCCTTTTTGGTGGGGGGGGGGGTTGAACATTGAAGGTTCCTAAACTACTCACTCAGGTAACGGAGGAGGAATCCAGCAGGAATAGATGCAGCGAGGATTCCCAAATACACCACTTCATTTTTAGACATTGCTGCACTGCAACAGAAAAGAAGGACACAAGTCAATACTGTTTAAATATAGGGTGTCTTTGCTGGTCCGGCTATTATAAATTCAAAGGTATTCTTCTTGTGACACTTTAAGAACAAGGGGGTGCGTTCATCCGCGCAGGACGTTGTGTCGAACTGGACGGACCAGAAGTCTCGTCAACACCCACGATCGCCACCATTTCACCACCAAAACCGGCTCCACGCCGAGGAGGGCCGCTGGTGTCCACAGGAACCGTGTGTTCCACGGCGGCCCCAGGGTGCAGACAGGTCCCGGGAACACCGGCGTTCGACGGCGAAGGTCGCTGTTGTTGGGTTTGAATGGAAGTGGCTGACATCAGACGACATGTGAGCACTTGTCGGGGCCAGACCCGGTAGCGCTTCCACGATCCCAACACCTTTAACGCCGACCGATGCTCTCCGAAAATGAAACGAGACAAGCGATTGCGCAACCTCTCTCTTCGGGTCTGAGGCTCTAAAGTAACCTGGCTACTTTAGAGAGAATAAATGCTGAAACATAAGGCTTACTTACATGAATGTCAGAGGTTTAATCCTCCCGTTAGTTGCCCCCCTGTAAACTCAAAACCAACCCATTTCCGCCTCCAACACCATGTGGGCGTGGCCGGACCGTACCATTCCTGCAGTCAGGAGCCGGACCGTACCATTATAGCCCAAAGTTTAGAGGACTCGTAACGATACGAATCAGTTTAAAATAAATAAAAATCTAAAAATACACAACAAGAATGAAAGTTTTCTGGTTAAACCATCTTTTTTATTGAAAGGTATGATACAGGAAGCATCAAAGCACACTTCCTGGACGACATCCTTCTTAATCTTCCTCCTCATCATCAGCGCCTCCGGATCCACCCTGGCCCTTCTTGGCGTTCTTTCTCTTGACGCGGCCCGGGCGTCCGCCGCCGTAGGGAGACCTCAGGGAGAAGTCGATGTGCTTCTGGCTGTCCAGGCGGACCACGAAGGAGGGGATGTTCACCACCTGCTTGCGCACGCTGCGGAGAGAACAGCCGCCGTTAGTGCGTTCGGGTTCGCCCGGAACCGGCGACGCCGGCGAGCTCGCGTCAGGCTTCATTGACGAGGAATTCTTGACACCACGGACAATCTGATCGGATAGGTTTAAATCATGAGCCTGGCTGGCGGTTCTGTTGACACCCGGGAGGAGCGCCGACTGCCCGAGGTGCTTCGCCCAGAGCTTACCTGGCGCCGCCCGAGCCACGATCGTCTCTGGGCGACCTCTAACGACAAGGTGTACGGCTTTGATACCGAATTGACCTTGCTGAAACGCGCAAAAGCGATCTCAGCCGACAGCGTGAGGAGTTGATCCTCTACAGGAGGAAGCATTCAGACACTCATGAGTCCCTCAAGACCCCCGACCCCCCCCCCGTATCCTCATACTCGTGGGCCTTACCGAATGTGCCTCTGGCGGATGAGCACGCGGGCGTGGTGGATGCTCTTGGCGAGGCCGAGCTTGAAGACCTGCGTCTGCAGCCTCCGCTCCAGGAAGTCTTCGACCTTCAGGCCCAGGATGTAATCGAGCTTCATCTTGCCCTCATCCAGCACGCCGATCCTGACCAGGCGTCTCAGCAGGGCGTTGCCTGGACACCGGAAAGACGTTAGCGCCTCCATGAAGGAACCGACCCGGGGACGACGGGGCCCCCGCTTGGCCTCATTGACGAGGAATTCGTGACATCACAGAAATCTGACAGTTGATTATTTAATCATCGGCAAACGCTCAGGTCAAAAGCAGCTGCTCTTTTAGTTTTATACCTTCAAACAGACGCTTGGGGTCCTTCTCGTCCAGAGTGAGCAGCTCTCTGGCAGCTTTGCGGATTTTGGCCAGGGTGAACTTGACCCTCCACACCTCGCGCTTGTTCCTCAGCCCGTACTCGCCTGGAGACACAAGTCAGGCTCAGTCTCTCTCACACACACACGGACAGGCACACACACACCTGTGACACGAGTGGGGGAACATACCAATGAGTTTCAACTCCTGGTCGAGACGGGACTTCTCGAAGGGACGGCGGGGGGTGACATAGGTCTTGCTGCACACCCAACTCCTGGCAACGGGCATGGCGGCTTGTTTGTGCCTGCAGGAGGTGAGAAGTCGGTCAGGTCACAGAAACGGACGGTCCACACCACGAACACACACACACACACACACACACACACACGGGACATTTTGAGTCCGTTCAACTTGGGGAACATGCCACACGACAGCTCTGAGAGAGTAAACATCTGTCGTCAGTCCATCGAGGGTAACTGGGGGCTCAAAGTTAACTTTAATCCCTCGTTATGAACCATTTAAACCCCTTTAACAAGTCTCCCCTTCAAGTCGCGCTGATGCCGTTTCTTCCAATAACATGTCCACCAGCCAAGAGACATCTTTTAACTAATATAGACCAGCTGGAGGTAAACGTGGCTGTTTAAAGCCGATCCTAAGGACACTTTAGTGGGTCGAGGCCACGGCTGCACCACGTTGTTAGCTTAGCCACGTGTGCGCTCGACCGCGGGCGCGCACGAACACCACCTCACCCTCATTCACGGGGCCGCACCGGTGCGTCTAAAGCGATTACAGAGGCCGACGGCCCTAAAATCTACCAAGAGGAGCGGCTATGGCCGAGAGTTAGCGGGAGGAGGCCGACCGTACCTGTCTCGATCAGGCTTGCACAGTAAAAGAGGGCGGAAACGGAAGTTACGCAGCTCTTATAGGGGGCGCGGGAACTACATTTCCCATCGTGCCCCGCGCCACAGTGGGACGTTGGTGGCCGGTTTTGTCGCTCTCTGTCGGTCGGAATGTAAACAACGGTAGGGCTTCAACCATCGGGCACACAGGACCAGATCTAATGTACCCAACACCACAACCAGCATTTTTGTTTAACGTTGACCAAAATTACAGTGCATTGGGCCTGCTTGTTGACAAGGTGACACATATAGAACACTTTGGGTCCAAATGATATACTGTGTGTTGTTTCATTTTCTTTAGTGTTTAAATGTACAGACCTAGTGATTTTTCTTTATTGTTTGTGTGTCGAAGGTGGTAAAGTGGTAAACTGAGAGAGAAGGACATGGGTGACTATTTATATAACTCTGAAACGGGACCCTGAGCATGTGTTTCTGTCTGTCAGCCTGCATGGTCAACTGATGGACAAACAGAAGCCCACTTGCTTTCTCTTTCACTGCACTATATCCTGTCTTTTTCAGGCAGGACGCCGACCGCTTAGTGGGATTTCTTTGCCTTATCTCCTTTTTTAACTGAGTGACAGGTCGAACACAGTCTTAACCGTTTTTCTGCCTTCTCCCTCCCGGATCTTCTGTTCCTACTGTCAGGATTTTTTTTTTTTTTTTTTTTTTTTTATCCCACAGCTTGATTGCTTGCACTCCAGGCTGCACATCAACCTTTCCTGCTCCCTGCCGTCCTCTACCTCACATATTCCACTGTTCCTGTCTCTCTCTCCGTGTGTGGCTTTTGGGCTATGCTCTCCTCACCCACTGTGATTCTTCAGCCTTATGGACTCCCTGTCTACCCACAGACGACCACATGCTACCCCAGCATCGTCCAGGTAAACTCTCATTTTACTCTATAAACTTCACGATCCCACAGCGGTCGCCTGCTCCAGCCAGTGTTGGGGAAAGGTCTACGCTGTCCGACATTTCAAGCGAATGTAGATCTGAGGCCTCTCTTCTCCTTAATGGCACACCACAGTAGTGAATTACTCCCAAAATAAATCAAATAGATTCAAAGATGTCCTGATTGTGACTGGTGCTATTTAATACGACACATTATCGCTGTTGTGGGGGCTCTCCGATAGCGGTGGGCCGTTCCCGTGCGTGTGTGTACGTGTGTCGAAGTGTCCCTGACATACCATTAACGTCTCAATGCATCTGGTGTTCTCTACCTTGTCTCCGCTCTGCTGGGTGTATTTTTAGACCTCCTCTCCCGTGTAGATAATCGTGGGAGCAGATTCTGTCACCTATCTCGCTGTCTGCAGTCAAGGGTACTTAAAATAGGTGAGAAGCCTGAGTGTTTTTCGCTTTACAGATGCAGAGCATAACAACTTTACGCAGAGAGAGGGAGAGGGAATAGAGGTATGATAATGTAGTCGGCGGCGATTGGATCGATTGGAGAGAGGAGGGAAAGGGTTTGATCTAATAAGCTGGAGGTCTGAAAACGCTTGTAACCGGGTCCGGGCTGGAGGGCCACATCTGCAGATATGGGTCCGCGTGTTAATCCCGTGGCAGTTGTCCCGGCAGGCACCTGGCTCAGAGCCGTTGACCCTTGACCCCGAAGTGACAGCTGAAGGGGGAGACGAGAAAAAGAGGGAGCACATGCGCGCCAAAAAAAAAAAAAAGAAAAAGAAGTGGCGAGAGGGAGACCAATACCGCCATACTGGGTCAGAGTGGGAGGCGGAGGGACGTCTGTGCAGCTGATTATCTCATCTTTGGCTCATCTGCCCGTCTCACATCTGGGGTTGTCTTCAGACTGACAGACGGTCCACACAGAAGCCTCCAGAAAGTGTTTGACCAGCTGTGTGAAGGCTTATTTATGAATGTGAGGACTTTTTGGGACATCTGTTAAAGCGGTTGAAACTTGGTATTTAATAGAAAATTACAATTTGCGTGTGTGTGCGCGTGTGTGTGTGTGTGTGTGTGTTGGTTCACAATTTGATTAAGTTCACACATGCTTTAATAGATTGTCTCTTTGAGACCAAAACAACTTCAATATGAGTGAATATTATGGTGGAGCTCTGGGGCTGTAAAGATGACTTCAGCACAGGCGATTTGAGCGCTGCATCACGTTACTCGTTTAAACACAAGCCGACTAAAAACAATAAAAACAAACATACTGATATTAGCATTTGTCTGGAGATGTGGCTGTACTCAATTATACTAAGTTAAGTTAATTAGTAGACAATGGCTGTGGTAGTCAACACAGTGTTATAATAACAATCACAATATAAATGGAAAAGAAGATTAAATATACTCTGGGAATATAAACTGGATATTTATTGGGGCTGCATGGATGGAATAATACACATGACACCATCCGGTGTCTTTTAAAATACAATATTCCTGTTACAGTAGGGTTTCCATTTCCTTTGTATCTGTGGGTGGGGGATCCAGAGCAAATGAAAAATAAAGCCATAAACGGAAGGATCGTCTGGAGCTTGTTTATCTGTTTGTTCAGGCCGACCTGTGGGTGTTTATGAGTGTTCACGAACGTTAACACCTCCTGCGTGGAGCAGATACACAGATGACGTGACAGGTCCTCCTCAAAGCTGGAGGACAAACTGCAGCAGAACACATGGAACACAGCAGAAGCTGAAGTTTATTGATTTTTTAAAATGAAGTTAATACTTTATTTACAATGCTCTAGTGCTTTGAAAGCACCCTGACCTTTGACCTGTGGAGCTGTTTCCCTGATATGATGGCAGCTACATTATTGATGAGTACCTGATGTTGGGGGTCACATCTATCTACAGGCTGCAGTGTGTGTGTGCGTGTGCGTGTGTGTGTGTGTGTGTGCGTGCGTGTGTGTGTGTGTGTCTGTGGGTGGCTCCTGGTGACAGACAGTTACAGATGACCACAGCTGGGGGGGTGGCGGGGGGGGTGCCCCCTGGTTCTTTTTGATGTGGCAGCGGTTAGATGTGATTGGTGGATGAGTGGATCTTATGGCGCAGTAGGCGGGTGGTCGGCCGGCATTAAAGCATGCTGCAGCTGCTGGATGATGCTTCACAGGCCCAGACGTGCAGTAAAGGGGTAAGAGAATGCTTTCAACTCTGTTTCTGAAGAGAAATGCCAGCTCTGCTTATCTGCCCGCTCATCGTGCGCGCTAGGTTTGATTTCAAATGAGGCGAAATCTGGACGATTGCCACTGTGATTTGACTGAAATCTTGATCCTCTGTTTTCTTATTTACAGCTGTGGACACGACAACAGTTCACTCATTGTGACAATTTCAAATGTTAATTTTCTGTTTATTCAGCAAAAATATAGCATTTATTTTCTATTAATTGATTATAAGTAGCTCTGTTTTACTTCATCTACTTGCAGTCCTGTTTTTGTACTCACAATTAAAGTGAAAACTTTTATTACTTAGAAAAATAACCCTTCTGAAGTGGTTAATAAAAATACAAAAACAGGCTCTAATGGATTTAAATAGCGCTGTCTTCTTTACTTCGTTACTTTATCTCCACAGAAAAGTAAAACTTTCTTGAAACTGACAACCTGACAAAGTTCTTTATTTTTTTTCTTTTTAAAAGCTTATGGAACCACATGGACATCTGGGTTAAAGTCCAAACCTTCCTCTTATTCCGAACGAGGGTGTTTTTTGCATCTCGTTGCTCTGACAGTGGAGGCTGTGACCTGGCTGTTATTGTGTTTATACCCCTGACGTAGCTGATCCCTCTTCTCCTCCCCAGGGGGGCCCGGCGCAGGAGGCCGGCCCTGGCAGCGGCGACCCCGCCCTGCCTCAGGTCTACGCCCCTCCAGCCTCCTACGCCCAGCAAGGTCAAGGCCCGTCCACATCTGTAGGCAGGCTGCCGCCTCTGGACTTTAACTCTGCGCATGCGAGCTCGGAGTACTCCGAACACCCCCAGCTCAGAGTCTATCAGGGCCCTCAGCTTGAGGGGGCGGAGCCTCTGGCCTCCAGCGCCACGGTAAGTTCAAGGCTGGAACTCGCCGGAGGAACATGCCTCAATAATATATGACCTTAGGTTCATGTGAGAAGACGGCGTGCAGCTGCAGGTCGTATCAGGAGCAGATAGAGTTTCCTTCTATATTTAGAGACCCGCTGTTGTGTCCATGTACGGGAATGCTGCTCACGCTCACTACAACACAGTAGGGGGGTTGTGGGGCAGCTGAGTGGGGGAAGAGTGTCTCCTGATGAAAGCAGATCAGTTTTCAGGAGTACAGCTGTGACATTAGCATCTCGATGTTATGATCCGTCTGTAGTGGTTCATGACAGCACGACAGCTCATGTTTACCAGACACAGCTGATCAGACGCTGTTTAAATGTTTTTAATCAGAGGCAGAGTTATTTTAGGCAAAAGCTCTGAAGGTCAGATCCATAGATTATTGATCATCTCTGTCTTCACACTCAAATAGGTATAAAAACTGATTATAGTCTAACTTGATCGTGATCTCATGTTTTGGTAGCAAATCAATGTGATGACGTCTCAGTCTGGGTTGGAGTTATTCATAAACATGGTTACTCTAAAACATGGGTCAAGACCCTTCAAAAGGTGTTTCTCATCTCAGGAACAACATCATTAATGATGACACATCCTTTTAGACCAGATCCAGTCCTGGAGAGTCCAATTCCAGCCGGGTTTTCTGTCCTACCAGGCAGGAACAGCTTTTACCCAGGGGAGTGGGATCCAGGTGAACTGTCTTCTGCCTGGCAGGACAGAAATCCCGGCGGCAGGAGGCTGATGCCATTAAGGACCGGAGCTGCATATTTAACGCATTCATTACCACTGTAGGAACGGTTGGAATGTAAGAGAATTAGAAATTTGAATTTAAAGAGTGTTTGTCATTTCACACACACACACACACACACACACACACACACACACACACACACACGGGTAGGCAGGAGATTGATGTTATTTCTCCTGTGCAGGTCAGAGAGGCAGGACGTCTTCAACCTCTTATAAACATATATATTTTTTTGTGGCCCCATCTGCGTATTTTATGACTAGAACTCGACGACATACTCGGGGGCCGTGCTGATTTTGGGAGAGTTTTGAGACGGCGCCGCGGAGGGGGTCAGAGGGAGATGCTGACCGGATGACCCTCTTTACCCCCCTCTGAAATATCGCTCAGGTCCAGAATTACATTTCTGCATCGTGGCACAGCACCACCATCAACCCCCCACCCCACCTCTCCGTAGCCCCTGTCTGTCCTCTGTGTGTGTGTGTGTGTGTGTGTGTGAGTGTGCCCAGATGTGTGTAACTCCCCTGCGTGAAAGTGTGTCTGTACCCTTTATTTTATTATTTATTTTCTGTCTACCCCAAACCTTAATTATGCCCCCCCCTTTTTTTTTTTTACTTTTTTTTTTTTATTTTATTTTTAGACCTTTAACCCTTGGCAGAAAGCAGCACCGTGACCTCACACTTGTGGAACGTTCAGATTTGACCTCTGACCCTCTCATCACCCTCTCCCCTCCCAAGCTTTTTGCGCACCTTCTCTGCCTTGTTCCCGTTCAAATATAATCTCCACCGCTGCACTGAGGCCTTCTCCTGGTGCTAGAACGCTAATACACCCACAGCGCACACACACACACACACTCCCACACAGACCTTCTATTGGGTACTTTCTCACTCGGCCTGTTAATTATTGTGCTCATTTTTACACAAACACGAGCAACACATGCACAAAGTAGCATCATGGTGCATTGTGGGATACTGAGTGTTTTGTTTTTGGCACTGTAGGCCTTGGTGTTCGTCTGCATGGGGCAATTACAACACACATAATAAAGATTTATCTGGACTTCTCCGACTGTTGGCAGTTCTTTCTCCATCAGCTTTAACTCCCTTTACAGCTTGACTGATTAAACAGCAGGTAGATCCTCTGTCATGACGGCGTCAGGCTGCGACCCCCTCCAACAGGCATGTTTTCAACGACGCCTCACTAAACTGGAGCTCTCCTCACGTTTGCCTGAGAAGGATCACTGGTTGCTGAATGCTCTTTGATCTTTGGTTTGAGTCACTTCATGATGCTGCGATGACGCTTACGCAACTGAGACTTCACAGAGTTTTATCAAAGGCGCTGCTGGATTTGGCTTCTGACCTGATGGTGTTTCCTCTGTCCTCTTCTGCTGATGCTCTCTCTCTCTCTCTCTCTCTCTCTGTCTCTCTCTGTCTCTCGCTCCCTCTTTCTACCTCTCTTTCTCTCCCTCTTTCTACCTCTATCTCTCTCTGTCTCTCTTTCTCTCCCTCTTTGTACCCCTCTCTCCCTCTCTCTTTGTCTCTACCTCTCTCTATCGATACCTCACCCTCTCTCTCCTTCTCTCTCCCTCCCCCTCTCTATTCTCTCTCACACTTCCTCTCCCTCCTACTCTCTCCCGCCCCCCTCCCTCACCCCCTTCTCTCTCTCCTCCTCCTCCCTTCATTCTCTCTTCTTCGTCTGTCCATCTTCATCCTTCTGCCTTTGTTTTTCCACGTCCTCCTCCTCCTCCTTCCTCCCTCTCTTCTCCCTCCTCCTGCCTTCATACCCTCACCCTCCCAGGAGGAGGCGCTGGCCCCCGTGACCTCCGACCCCCAGTCTCTGAGCACGTCCGTGTCAGCGGCCGCCGGAGCGGGAAGCGCCAGCGACGAGGAGGGGGCGAACAAACCTCAGCCGAAGCGCCTCCACGTCTCCAACATCCCGTTCCGCTTCAGGGACCCGGACCTGCGCCAGATGTTCGGGGTAGGAATCTCTCGTTGTAAGGAGGATAAAGGCGCTTTAACTCCACTAAAACTCCTTATTTTCACGTTTTCAGCAATTTGGGAAGATCCTTGATGTCGAGATCATCTTCAACGAGAGGGGGTCAAAGGTGGGGGCCACGGGGATCAAAAGACTCCTTTAAAAGCTTTATTTAAATGAATCAAAGCTGAACTTATGAAAGAAACCTCCCGACCCCTCAAACACGCAGGGCTTTGGGTTCGTGACCTTCGAGAACGCCACCGAGGCTGACCGGGCCAGAGAAAAGCTGAACGGAACCATTGTGGAGGGCAGGAAGATCGAGGTGAGGCCCTCGGGGGGGGTGTCAGGGCTGAGGTGAGCAGAGGGGTCAGACCCTCTTGTTGTGTGTGTGTGTGTGTGTGCAGGTAAACAACGCCACGGCCAGGGTCGTCACCAAGAAGCCCCAGACGCCTCTTGTGAACGGCGAACTCTCAGGTGAGGCGTCGCGGGGGTCCGACTCCTGTTCGAAAAGGAAACAAAGCGTATTAAAGCGAGACGCCGCTTCTCCCCCCAGCTTCTGGATGGAAGATCAACCCTGTGATGGGGGCGATGTACGCGCCTGAGCTGTACACAGGTACGCCCCCCCCTCACCTCCCCCCACTGTTTGAGTTACACCCGTCTGACGTCCCACCGCTCCTCCAGTGGCCAGCTTCCCGTACCCCGTAGCGACCCCCACCCTGGCCTACCGGGGATCCGCCCTGCGGGGCCGGGGTCGAGCCGTCTACAACGCCATCCGCTCCGCGGCCGCGCCCGCCGCCGTCCCGGCGTTCCCCGGGTGAGGCCGCGCTGTCGAACCCCCGGCGTTCCGCTCTCGCGGCCGCCGCTGAACTCTCTCGTGTGTCGTCTTTGTCTCCTCAGCGTGGTGTACCAGGACGGCCTGTACGGAGCGGAAGTCTATGTAGGACCCTCTCTCGCACGTTTGCACCAGCCCTCCCCTTAAAGTGTAGACGTCTCCTTGTCTAATTTGATTCTTCTGGTTCAGGGGGGGTATCCTGCTGCGTACAGAGTGGCTCAGTCTGCCTCTGCTGCTGCTGCGGCTGCAGCCACCTACAGCGACGGGTAGGCCCAACACCGCATTTCTAATGGATCAGAATGTTCCTGCACGTTTCCTGCACGTCACAGGGGTGTCAGCTTGAGAGAATAAGCTGTACTTTATCACATTTTAGAGGCAATCTGGTCTTGCGGGGTTGCCCAGAGATCAACGTTCACTGTAATAATGTTACCAAATACAGTAAAATACAAGACAGGTTAAAAGAATGACATCTTATATAGTGTTCAACCCTGATGTTGTTGTTTGCGACAGCGACACCCTGTGTTGTTTATCGGTATTGCACCCATTACTCTTTTTGAGCAGCATTCAACCTCTTTTTTTCTACGTTTTCCTTTTTCATCGCAGAGATGATTACGCTTTGATAGTGTTTAAAGTCATTTATCATCAGATCCACACAGGCCCAGGCTGAAAGCCTTCACAGAGAGACGGTCCGAGCGAGCTTTATTTCACGTTGAATCTTAAATTGTCCGTGTTGACACAAATTAAACTCATCCTGAGTGTTAATCCCTCTGTGACGTTTCCGTCTGCTCCCGGCGCTCCTGCCCAGGTACGGACGGGTTTACGCCACAGCCGCAGACCCCTATCACCACTCGGTTGGACCAACTACAACCTATGGAGTTGGTACAGTGGTGAGCTGTCTCTCTCACACACACACATACACACACACACAGTCACTTCACATGTGTCTTAATCATCTGTGGCGTATGGCTTCCCTCCACAGGCCAGTTTGTACAGAGGAGGATATAACCGCTTCACCCCGTACTGAGGCACCTGAGCGGGCCCCCCCGGGCCCCCCGTTGGGCCCCCGCCGCCCATCCTCTGCTCTCGGACAGATGAGGAGCCCCTCAGCCTTTGAAAGTGTGTGTTGGCATCCTCTCTGCAGAGGCTGAACTGACTGGAGTTGTAAATACTGGGACACACTGGGACCTATATCAGTCCCCAGCACCTGGACGGAGACCTTATGTCATATTAACCAGCTTACATGAATTCTAGAGAGTCGAGACGTTCACACTAGAGAAGGAGACAGATACTGTGAGACCGATGCTTCATGGACAATATCCCAGATGGTTTTGTTGTTTTTCTTCTTCTTCCACGGGTCAAAACTGTACAAAACAAGCATTTTGTGCGATGACAAACAACTTATTTTTGATGCTTTTAACTTTATGAGTGTGTGTGTGTGTGTGTGTGCGTGTGTGTGTGTGTGTGTGTGTGTGTGAGAGAGAGAGAGAGAGAGAGAGTTTCCATGTGTGGGCTTCAGTTTTCTGAGAGACATCTGTGACACTGGCATCATTACTTCACTTCACCAATGGAGCGGATGTCGTGGGAATTCCTGCCTTTCTACCGATCTACCTCTTGTACGCGTTGCGCTGACGTTCACCGATCCTCTTCCACAACACGCCTGTTTTTGGCTTCATTCTCCTGTTTCCGAAGGCCTGACCCCCCCTCCCCTGAGCCGGAACATTCACCCCCCCACCGCACATTGACTAATGCTCCTCTATAGTCTACAGCGAAGGAACCTCGTGGCCTCTTCGACCTTTCGAAGGAGCCGTTTGCGACCTCTCCAGTCTTATTCCTGTTGTGACAGATGTTGGTGTCCCCAAACCCAAAGCTTCAGTATCAAACCACCTCTGGAAGAACAGCTGGAATGGAGGCTTCCCTTTGTTTCCCCCCACCCTATTGACTTCCTCTTTCACACTCTTCTGCTGTGTTTGGATTTTACCTTTAAATAAAAGCTCCTCTGCTCTTTGTTTTAACCCTCTCTGCTCTTCCTGTGTGCCGTTATTCTGCGTCTTTGTCCTGGGTTTTAGGATCTTCCTCTTTCTTTTCCTCGCTGCATTAATTGATCTGAACTTCTTCCATCACCTGATTGATCCCACGACCTTTAGAACCTATCAGCTTTTCCTTTTCATCCTCTCTGACTGTAACTTTTGCTTTTAACTACTTTCCTCATTTTTCTCTTTCCTGCTTTTAACTGTTTAAAAATTCCTCAAATGTTTCTTCACGCTTTGTTTTTAATTATATTTCCCTCTAATTCCTTTCTGCATGATTTTAACCTGCTGTTTTTCCTGCATGTGCTCCTCCTCACTGTAGTTCTGAGCATTCTTTATTAGTTTAACTCCTTCGTTTTCTCATTTTCCTTCCATTTCTTTTGTGATTTCTTCTTTGACACATCTCCACGAGGGCTGATGGATCCGTCACGCTGCCAGAGTAACTCAGCTGCTTTAAAATCCAGATTATTTTTGTCATCCAGATTAAATCGTTGTCACAGGTGCTTCTCATTTGATTGATTTTAAAATAAACCGTTCAGTTATTTCCCCGTGCTTTCAACATCTCCTTTATTCTGAAAAATGGCCCCCAAACACAGTCATCATGACAAACGGGGATGTGTTTTAGG